>CM046882.1:511673885-514073885 GCA_025667525.1 Glebionis coronaria
ATATATATATATATATATATATATATATATATATATATATATATATATATATATATAAATATATATATATATATATATATATATATATATATATATATATATATATATATATATATATATATATATATATATATATATATATATATATATAATATATATATATATATATATATATATATATATAATATATATATATATATATATATATATATATATATATATATATATATATATATATATATAATATATATACATATATATATATATATATATATATGGAGGCCTTAACAGTGTCTTCAAGGTTGCGGCCAAAGGGGGAGAGTGAGCTAACACATGTAAGGGCATATGGTTTCTTTTACAGAGGGAGTTGATTTGGTTAAGGGGGTGTTCGACCCATAGTTTAAGGTATGAAAAACGGGACTGTTTTGGGTTAAATGTTAACGGAGCGAGTTATGAACTAAACTAAGTTAAGGGCTTTATAGAGGGGTGTCATGAGATTCATATGGCATATAAATGGGGTTAAGTTGTAGGACAAGGTTAGATATCCATCATAGATTGATGAGCCATTTTGGTATGTGGTTCATGTCTTGATTGTATACGTTTGTGTGTTTAGATTTTGCTAGAGTGCGGGTACTTGGAGAAGCTTGTTCAGGTGAGTTTCATAGTCCCATGTTTCTATGATTAATAAATGTTTTGAATTCCAGATGGGATGGAAGAGACACTGTGTGGTTTTGTAACTAGTGTTGTGAATGTTTTTATGGGTTTGTGATGGACTTGTGTGTACATTTATGTGATTAACCGCTATGTGATTCTTGATTGTTATTGTGGTTTGACTTGGTACCAAGGGGATGTTGACAAGGCGGGGCCTTGGGATTGGTTCATAAGTGTATGGGCGCCTATAGGACCATGGTTATTGGTAAGGCTGGGAGCCTTGGAAATTGTGGTTATTGGTAAGGCTTGATGCCTTGGAATTGTGATTGTATGGTTAATCTTGAATGGTAGTTGTTAATGCATAAATGTAACACATTGTCCATATGTTCTTTTATTGATAGTTGTTATTCACAGCTTATAACTATTTTGGGGTTGGAGTCTAAACCTATGACTCTTACCAACTTTATGTTGACGTGTTTTAGTGTCTCTTTCAGGTGATAATGTGGTTAAGCGTGAGAATAGGAGTGGCTAGCTGGGAGGCTTAGTTTTGCATTAGAGGAACCCCCTTTCCTCTTAGTCTTTACTTATGTTTGAATAAGTGATACTTTGTAGACACCTATATGTTTGTTATTTGTTAATTGTATGTATTTGGTAAGAGGTAGACCTGTTACCTACTTACCTAGACGCCTGCATTGTTTGTGATATCTTCATGACATTGTGTAATCATTTATGATATTTCCAATTCATTTAGTTATCTCTATAGACACGCTATTGTTTTGATGATATCTATCCATACGTCGCGCCCCATATTACGTCATGGTGGGGTGTGACAGCCACTTTGTCTAACCAAAACTCACACTTGGAGAATTTAGCATACAACTGCTTCTGGCGAAGAATCTGTAGTACTGTACGAAGATGGTCTTCGTGTTCCTCCTTGGACTTTGAGAAAATCAGGATGTCATCGATGAAGACAATGACGAACTTGTCCAGAAATTCATGGAAGATTCTGTTCATCAAATCCATGAACACTGCTGGAGCATTGGTCAGGCCGAATGGCATGACTACAAATTCGTAGTGGCCATAGCGTGTACGAAAAGCAGTCTTGGCGATGTCCTGCTCCTTAACCCGTAGCTGATGATAGCCTGACCTAAGATCAATCTTGGAGAAGTGTTTGGCCCCTTGGAGTTGGTCAAACAGATCGTCTATACGTGGCAGTGGATACCTATTCCTGATAGTAATCTTCTTGAGCTCGCGATAGTCTATGAAAAGACGCATACTGCCGTCCTTCTTCTTAACAAATAAGACCGGTGCGCCCCATGGAGATGCGCTTGGTCGAATGAAACCTCGTTCTAGAAGTTCTTGCAGTTGATCCTTCAGCTCCTTTAACTCTATGGGAGCCATGCGATAAGAAGCCTTGGAAATCGGCTCAGCTCCTGGATGAGCTTGATATTGAATTCCACTTCTCGTGCAGGTGGTATGCCCGGAAGTTCTTCTAGAAATACATCTTGGAATTCTGACACTATCGACTGATCCTGAATTGATGGGGATTCAACATCCATGTCATGAACCGTAGCTAGATAAATCTCGCAACCATGTGACAGTAGTGCACGTGCTTGCAGGGTAGATATGATTTGTACATACCTTCCGGGTACGAACCCGTTGTGAATGTACTCTGGTGCATTAACATCACCGAAGATGACCCGATATGAATGGCAGTATATGGTAGCATGATGTTTGGATAGCCAATCCATGCCCAAAATCATGTCAAAGTCATTCATGTCCAGCGGGAGTGCGTCAACAGGACGAACCTTATCATCAAACTCTAGGGGAAGACTCTTGTACACATGGGTGATAAGTGCATAGTCTCTAAAAGGCGTGGAAATACTGAGCCTATTCTCTAATGGCATGGGAAGTATCCTAACATTCTTGGCATAAGCAGTAGAAATGACCGAGTGAGTAGCACCCGTATCAAATAGAACACATGCAGCTTGACCATACATATACAAGATTCCAGTGATGGTACCTGTAGACTTGTTGGCCTGATCTCTAGATGTCGTGTAGACGCGTCCAGTGGTAGGAGGCGGCTTGGTATCAGCATGTCCCGATGTGCCCTCCATCTCGCCCTTACGGCAGTCCTTCATGCGATGGCCAGGAAGACCACACTTGAAGCATGCGTCACTGTCGCGACGACATGGCCTTGGGTGCCTACGGTGGCAAGTAGAGCAAAGAGGATGAGTATATCCTCTAGCAGGTGCTCTGGCTGGCTGAGAACCTAATAAAACATTTTACATGAGACATGATAATAGGGTACAAAGGACAATGCGAATAATCGTAAGATTGAATACCTGTGATAGATGGACGGCTAGGCTGTGAACCTCTCTGGTTCTGGTCCCTACCGTTTCCATAGTTCCTGGTAGAAGATTTGCTAAAGTGTCAGAATTATGAGTTATAACGTGAAATCATAAGAAAATTGCGTAAGTATAAGGACCTGCTGCCGTTGGAGTGTCCAGCGTTGTTACGGTAATTATCATTACCGCCACGCCTATCCGTAGCAGAACGGTCGTTAGTCTGACCGTTTCCCTTGGGCTGATTAGGCTGCTGCTGAGTAGCCGACTGAGACCGGTCCCCAGTCTTCTGCCTGGAAGATACATGATTGTAGAGGTTTTACTACCCTTTAGGAAAAGAGCGTAAATAGCGGTAAGTATCGACGAGTGATTTAGGAAAACCACAAGTAATGACCCACAATCAAATAAAATGAGAGAAAGATTCGTTTCCCAAGGAGGTATATGTGTTGTGAATTAACTTGTATTTCTTTGAGATTAATATTGATGAGATGGAATGACGGTTTCGTGAAAATTACACTATGACGTAAAAACGTAAACGTAAAGCCGTAGAAAAACACAAAAATTAAAAATTAAGCTAAAGCCAAAAACAAAATCAAGAAAAGATTAAAAAGGCTAAAACAAGTCTAAAATAATATAAATAAAGTTAAAAATCCAACAAAGATATTTTAAAAGCTTTTATTAATTAAATAATTAATTTTAAATGCTAATTAAAGCCCTAAAATCAATTACAACTAATAAAATATTCCAAAATATGATTTTATTGAAAAATTACTTAACTTATATTATTATGAGACCAAAAAGTATTTTTCTAAAAATTAAAACCTATTAAAACTATTTTTAAAACTCTAAAAATGATTTAAAATAATTAAAACCTAATTAAACTTAAAATAATTATAAAAATAAATCTAAAAGTTATAAAAATATTCTAAAAATGGAAATAGTCCTAATTAATGACAAAGAACCTAGGAAAAATGAAAAAGAAAGAAAAATAAAATTTTGAAAAATTAATATTAAAATAATATTAAAATATTACTAAAAATAAAAAGTTTCTAAAATTTAAAATAAAAAATTTCTAAAAATCCTAAATAATATAACTAAGAGAAAAACACAAATTAGAGCTTCTAAACCTTTTTTAATAATTTTATAAAAATCTTTAAATTTTATAAAAAACCTTAAAATATTATAAAATTAAAAATAAAAGTTTTTAAAACCAAAACAAGATGTAAACCTCAAATATATTAAATAAAACCTAAAAACTATTTTTCCTGAAAATTAAAAGTCTTTTTGGTATTTTTTAATGATTTATTAAAAAACGTCTATTAAATAAATTATAAAAATTAAACTAATAATGGGAAAAATGTGAAACCAATTTTAAAAAATCTTAAACACTATAAAGTTCCTAAGAAAAATATGACAAACCAAATCAGCTTAATGAATAAGCTTAAAATCAGCTTAAAACCTACGGCTTATTGAAAATAATACCAATGAGAAACAGGTTAAGTTAATTAACCTTGCACCCTTGGTCAGTAAAAGACCCAAGGGCGCAATGGTTAAGTGTTTGGTGTGTGGGAGTGGAGACGGGGGTTCGAATCTGCTAAACCCCTTTTTATCACTTTTTTATTTTTTTGCTTTTAACCTTTACCAAACCAATCACAGACCTTTGTAACAAGCTTAATCCAATTCCACTTCACTTTTTTAATCAAAATTATGCCAATTCCAAGATAAAAAAAAACGTGACAGTTACTTAAACACTGATGAACAAGTGATGTGCACACTTGTGCACTTTTTGAGCCAAGAGGAGCTTGGCAAGTGCTTACTTGATGATTGATTTGGGAACAAATAGGCACCCTTGTGCTCTTTGGAGCACAAGGAGTCAGTAACTAAGCTAAGACAAGCAAATAACAAGCCAAAGATCACAAATAAATCACACAAAAGCCTAAAGCAAGTCTCTGTGATGATGAGCAAGGTCTGGTGGCTTTATATGCTTATCAAATGCACTCTAGTTAACTATGAAGCCTAAGATTAAGCACACACACACTCCAACTAACACTTAAGCAGATTCAAAACTTAAAATAAGCTATCACTTAGCAGATTTTAAAGATGAAGCACATAAATCTCAAGAAATTTAGACAGATTAGTGATATGCAGGTTTCAAACTCCTTATTCCTTAAAAACTCTACAAACTTGCTACCAAACTGCTCCAAATCACATTAATAACTAGCTAACACCTAACTCAAACCTTTTTTAACACTTTAGCACGTTTTCAAATATAAACCAAATCAAATTGCCCTGCTAAAAACTGTTGCCAAACACCTCTTTAAAATTCTTTAAGCTACTTTTTCAAATCAAAACAATTCCAAAGCTTTTCAAACTGATCTAAATATCATCTAACATGCACAAAAACTCAAATCAAACTCAAATCAAACACCTAAAACACCTTTTAGCACAGAATCATACAAGATCAATAAAGCACACTTTTCTGAAATTTTAAGGAGGTAAAGTAGTTTTACCTTAGGACCCTTACATCCAAGGGTCCTAGTGGTTGCTTAACCACCTCCCTACCAGCCCGGGCTGGTGCAGATCCTTGGATCAATAATATATCAACACCTGCTCAAAATCAAAACAAAAGAAAGAACAAACAAGTAATATGATATATTACTGATTTTTCTCAACCTTCTTAAAACCTTTTCCAAAACTTTTAAAACTTAGAAAACACGTTTTCTATTATACCCTAACACCAATAACACTGATTTCTAACACCAAAAACCTTAGGACAATTTCTTATAAAATTCTTCCAAAATTTTCAGAAAACTTAAATACTTTTGAAACACAAATCACTAAACCAAATAACAAGAGTGGAACTCAGAATCCCTTCACAATTATACACAAACTTTAACAAATAAAAAAGGAATTATAATTGAATTTTTATCAAAAACCAAACTTTTTATTTCAATTAAAAGGAATTACAAATTATGAAGGAAAACTGGAACAAAGGGTTGTGAACATGCTCACACCCTATTTATACTAGTCTATTGAACCTACTAGAACCATAAAATTGTAAACCCTAATACAAGAAAAATCCTAAAATGCCCTCAATGCTTCTAGACGTTTTTGAGATGATAGCTGTCCAAATTGATCTCCACTGTCCATTTTTTGCGTTGATATGAAGCAATGAATCTTTAACGTTGATTATGGCCACGTATTACAACTTGGGGACCAAGGCGTTTCCTGATTGGATGAGAGGGTATTTGGGGGTTTGGACCACACGCGTGGGGTTGGGGATTTTAGGAGTGGGATGGGTTTGGGTATGTGTGAATTAAACGTGTGAGGGTTTAATTGAGTTTTTACCCACGTTTAATGAAAGTAAAATCTGGGGTGTAAGAATGATGCACAGTAACAAGTTTAATCCGAAAATGGGGGAAAAAAGGTGTTAAGCGCCTTTTCTTTTTAAATGTTTCTCAGTTGGCATAAATGGTCCCTTTGTTTTGATATTTTTGGCATACAAAGTATTTTGCCCTAAAAACGTAACTTCCTTTGTATTTAACTTTCCCCACTTGACATTTTTGGCACAAGACTTTGTAAAAGCTTATCAAGGGTAATTTTTGACACTTTGGGATTTTTCAAGGGCTGATCTTGTACTCTTTTGATCTTCAAAGGTCTTCAATGAGTCTTTAACTTCATGAGGGACCATAATTGGCATTTTGAAATTGTTGAAGGACTATTCTTGCCATTTCTTCAAAGTTGAAGGACCTTTTTGTAATTTTGACAAACTTAAGGGACCAAACTTGTAATTATCAATATACAAGGGTTTTAAGTGTCATTTCTTCATTCATTGAGGATCAATCTTGTTTTGTCTTCAAGTCTTCAAGGGTATTTGATGAAAATTCCATGATTAGGGCCCGGTTCTTTGTACGGCTTCGTTTCTCGTGTCCGTTTTTTCTTGTATCTTGTGATCTTTTGTCTTTTTCACGATATCCATACCTAAAACACACAAGTAAACAAACACAAGCATATATATGGTATTTTATGACATTTTAATGCATTTAAAGCCCGAAAAGAACGATGAGATCATGTATAAATGCCATCTCATCAATACAATTTAAAGAGATGAAATATTTGACATATATAGAAAGAATACAGATTGGTCACCGCTTGATTACGAATGTTTACCTCTTATCGGGTTTCTCTGCTTCCCCGAACTCATCTCTCTCATGCAGCATCTCCAGCTTATGTGCTGCATCGGCCACTTGTGCTACCGTGTCCAGCGGAGCACCTTCTAATTTATTGGCAATCATTGGATGAAGGGCCCAACGAAAATGTTGTGCCTGCTCTTCAGTGGTTCCCGCAGCTGCTCTCAAGACACCGGCAAATCGAAGAAAACGCTGCATGAAGTCATTGCTATCTTCCTCAGGTCGCTGTCGGATGGTATAGTACTCTCTCATGAGCCGATTCCTTCCTTCCGTGGGGAAAATGCTAGGCGGGGGAGGATAGTTGTTGTTCTGATGAAGGATGTCTTGCAAATCTGCATTGGCAGTTGCAACCATCTCTCGGATATTGTTTGTGTTTGCCATCTGACAGTATAACATAAAATACATGATTAAACTGATCAAAACATAAAATATATACATGAAAAAAAATATATACCAATAAATCAAGAGAAAAATTTTATGCAAGAAAATTTGTACATGAATGCACAATGCATTTTTATGAAAACATTTGTATGCTCGAGAGTGAACGCCTATGGTCAGTTCACCTAAAATAAAAGACATGGCGAGGGGACGCCTATGGGTCGGTCCCAAATTTAAAAGTTTCGATAAAACACATGCGACTAAATAGGGCCAGTCCTGTACCAACCATTACTTAGTCATAAACCTGCGACAATGACATATATATGTATGCATGAAAATGATGAATGCATGAAAACCGACTGTCAGTTCTAGGAAGACCATAGTGACTACCCACTAATCACAGGTCATGTTTTGAGAGCCTACAGGTCGAAGCCTTGGCTCTGATACCATAATTGTAACACCCCATTTTGATAAATGGAATGTCACGCGTGATTATGGCGTGTCATCAAAGCATACAAGGATAAATGTCTAAAATATTACATGATCATAAAAGGAAATACCGTAATCAAACATCGATAGTCCAAAAGTAAAGCTCATCACACACAAACATAAGTACTGTAAATGAAAGGACTAAACAATGTCCATGGAAAGAGTATCAAATTATAGATAATGCATAAAGTAAAGAAAGGCTAGAAAGCTTCCAGTCCATATGCACGTACGCTTAAAGTATACGAGCGTCCCTGAGTACCTGCCGTTTTGGGAACATGAAAAGGAAAACGGCTGAGCAATACGCTCAGTGCACGGATGTACAAATAAAGCATGAATAATATAAGCACATAAGCATGAAACAGCGGAAGAAACTAAGTCATGAATAACCCGGTTATGTCTTAGTAAAACTGGTTTTATAGTTTGAAAAGCCTTATGTTTATCTTGTAAAAACTATTTACCATATTTTACCATTAGCCAATATAGGTCATGAAAATCAACGTGCATGAATACTTGGAGGGGTGACCTCGTCATGCAAATTAGAGGGGCTGCCTCTAATTTAATATACTGGTTTTGGGTTGGAGGAATCAGCTACTTGTGAAGGATGCAAGGCACACACCACATTCACACTGAGTAATCTGCTGAAAAACATGTAACTAGGATGCATCCATACGCCCCACATGATAAATATAATAATATGTCCAAAAGCTGAAGGGACGCCACGAGCAATCACTCCACCGTGGGGAAGTCATAACACCAGTGCCTCTAGTGTTATGGTTATGGTACCTCCATAACTAGGTGAAACTGGTCATGCATGTATATGGCTTTAGGTATTCTAATTAAACATAAGCAATCAACCATATAAACTTATACTATGGGAAAATAGTTGGCTGCATACGGGGAATCCTAATAAGGAAAGAATGTCCATACTGAAAGACGGGAATCCGTACCTTATGTCCAGTGAACGAAGAAGACGAACGGAAGAGCGTCCTACTTCGGTATCACTAATGCTACATAAATACATACGTGTATAAGTATCTAATTACTGAATACGTAACTGGTTTTATATCATGTCTTAGCTTGTTTTATATGTTCATGTCATGTTTTACTGTTTTAAGCTTTATACTGTGTTTATCGTATATTCTGTCTATTCTGATTAAATATTACTTGTATTTCATGTATTATTATACTTGTTGTGTAATAATAAGTAACTTTCTAAAAATAGCAGGTTTCCTAAAATAGAAAGTTTCCAAAAATAGAAACTTTCCAAAAATAGAAAGTTTCAAAAATAGAAAGTTTCCAAAAATAGAAAGTTTCCAAAAATAGAAAGTTCTCAAAAATAGAAAGTTTCCAAAAATAGAAAGTTTCCAAAAACAGAATTACTGCTTAAAATAGATAAGTTTCTAAAAATAGAAAGTTTCCATAAATAGATTAGCTGCCTTAATTAAAAAAGTTTCTAAAAATAGAAAGTTTCCATAAATAGATATAAGCTGGTTAAATAAGCTAATTATATAAGCTTAAGTGTTTTTTTCTGATTATTATTCTAAGTCATGTGATTATAAAGTATAGTTTATTAATTATTACATGTAAATTAAATAAACTATAGGTTAAAAGTATTTAATTAAATATAACATGATTTTAATTAAATAAAGGTAAAATAGTTAGGTTAAAACATGTATTATTAACTATTAATAATATAACCTAAGTCATGTTAATTAATTAATTATAGTCATGGTTTTAAATAATTAATTAATTATAAAGTCTAATTAAATATAAATACTTTGGTTAAAATTCATGAGCTAATAATTAAATTTATAACCTAAGTCATGTACATTAAATTAATCATGTCATGTTTTTATTAATTTAATTTAAGTCTAAAACATAACTAGTAAAAATCATAAACCTTGAAAAAAATGATTCATGAACCGGACCCGTGACTAAAAACCATGAACCGGACCCGTAACCAACACCATACCCCGACCAAGGTCGGGGTTCCCTTGCCCCTTGCTGTTGCCGTGACACCATCACCACCATACCGAGACCATATGGTCTCGGTAGTGGGTAATAAGCCAAGCCGAGACCCCCTAAGGGCTCGGTTAGGCGTCGGCTAGACCACAAACACCCCTAAAACCCTTGTTTTGATTTACCCCATGATCATTAACATGTTTAATAATTGTTTTTAATTAGTTTTATTAAAAACATCATGATTTTATGTGATTCACTAAATCAAAACATAAAAGAAAAGGTTAAAAAGTTATACCGAATACGTGGATCAAATAAGGATGAACACACACGAATCCTTGAACAATTTCCAAGATCAAAATCAACCCGAACACCCCATTTTGGTGATCAAACCTGACGGCCAAGAAGAACAAGGAAGAAGAATTAGGGTTTTTAATTATTTTCTTGTTTTGTGATAAATGACACAAGTTTTCCTAATTCTAATTCCCTTGTTTAGTAAAATTTTACATGGGCCATGCCCATTTCCTTGGTATTGCCGCGGGTAGGGGCCCCCACTTGGGGTAACCCGTACTTTTCTCGTGTCTAAATTATATAGTGTGTTCTCGTGTTTTATCGTGTTCGTAATTTACGTGTTCTAATTAGTTTACGATCGTGACTTAGTTACTCGTGTTTGTAATAAATATATACATGTAATTAATATTAGCTCGTGATTAATTTACGCTCATGATTTCATGATCGCATGTTCGTGATTATCATTATTATTGGAATAATTATCGTGTGTTCATACGTAATAAATACTTATCGTGTTCTAACACGTACGTAATACTTGAAATTCTTATACGTGAAACGTAACGTGCTATAAAAGGAAAGTTCTAATCATGTACGTACGATCTAAATGGTACTATTCATGGTAAAAGCATGCGGGTTTTACACATAAACTGGTCATGCTTGTATATAAAGCTCAGGTAATCTATTTAGTTATTAAACTGATTACTTATAAGCTTAAAACATAAACCGGGGAAAACATTTGGCTGCAGATGGGGAATACTAATCATGCATAGAAGGAAGTCCTTACTGAAGGACGGAAAATCCGTACCTCGTGTCCAGTAATGAAATAAGAATGAAAGTTGGAGGAGCTATTCCAACTTCACGGATACTACATAAATAAGGGACGTGAAATGAGTTGTCTGATAACTGTTTATAATGTTATTGTTTCTTATCTGTTCTTAGTTTAATTTATTTTATATGTGTATTACTATTGGTATATAATCTGATAGTACTGATTGTTCGTAAATATTATTGATTAGTGTAATCTCCTATACTCTGATTAGTATATTTTATTGTATTCTGATTAATGTATAACTTGTATTCTTATAAAATCGTACTGTTATAAATAACCTACTACAAATAGAAAGTTTCCTGAAATAGAATGTTTCATAAAATAAACGTTTCAAGAAATGGTTTCATAAATAAATAAATCATTTACTTAAAAAGAAGTATTTAAATAATAACTAATATATCATGATTAATTTAATAAAAGTTTAATTAAATTAAAATAAATGCTTTATACTTGATTATTTATAACAATCTAATTAAAACATACTTTTATAATCGTTTAAAACGTCCGCGTCTTGTTAATTTTTCGTGACACCCGGACCCAAGTCAAAACCAAACCCCGAGATGCCGATGTCTCAGGTTAGCCCAAAACCGAGCCCACCACAGCCCTTGGTTGAGGTCCTCTGTTGCCGTCAACAAACAGTAGCCACCAGCTTAAGTCAACAGCCACTGTTTCCCTGGTGGTTCCCACTAGTAGTCCAGTGGTTCCCCCCGTCATGAACCTAGTTCCCACCGACCTAGTGTTGAGTCCCCCTGCTGTGGCACAAGTACCCACCGAGAGATCTAAGCTCTCGGTTCCCACTGCTACACCCAAACACCCCCCCCTGCGAACCAACTAAACACCCCCTGCTTTCTTTCTTTTCCCACTGTTTAGCACACGAACCCCTTGTGGGGATGTTTGGTTACAGACCGACAATAACAACACCACCTAACCAGCCTTTGGTCGCGGCTGGGTCAAAACAGCCACACACCCAACCACCATCACAACTCGTGATTAAAAACGTACAGATCATGGATTCTTGTTTTCATAATATAAATTCATGGTTTAAAAAAAGGAAAATGTTTATGTTAATGCAAAGCAATGCCTAAAAACATTGTTAGTATTAATTAATCTTTCTTTGTTTTGATCACGACAAATTACAAAGATATTTATTGTCAAACACAATCATAAAAAGAATTATCTAACAAACACTATCGTCAAGGTAATAATCATTACACTAACATATCTTAATCATGCTTAGTGATCATAAAAGTGATTAGCCTTAAAACTCACTTTTGTCAAACATAACAAAAGATTTTTAATAAACTTTATTTTTAAGAAAATGTTTTATTAAAATGAAAATGTAAATTTAAATATGACATATTCCATATGCCATAAGAATATCCTTTGAAGGTTTAAACAGCCTCAGATATTTCAAATTCACTAAAAGACAAAAAGGAGCGGAGTCTACGCTGGCGGTACCTTAGCACCTACGGCGTTTCCTTATCGATAAGGAATCGCGGGCTCCAATAAGGAACCGCGGGCAGATATAGCCGTTGGATGTTTTGTCTTCTAAATAGTGGATCAAATCTGCATTCTTATCAACCCTTTTTGGACATCTTCTTCAGCCTTCTTTCTCCTATCTAATCCTAGTCATTTGTAAATGATCACTTAATGTGTTAAGTATATTTACTCATGATTATCCTCTTGATCTCTTTCTCTACTTTTCCAAAGAAAAGATCACTCACACACTTGCGATGTGATTAAAGATGTAGCATTGATGAAGATCACCTTCTCCTAAAGATCTAGTCATGTTCATCATTTGTTTATTTGTGTCTTGTGTAGATCCAATGTATTGTGAATACTTGGACTAGTTGTGTTCATCCAAGCTATATGAGAATACTTGGATTAGAGTTGTGTACATCCATTACACATGTGTGTGCTTGGATTTATGTTCTGTAGATCCAAGCTACATGTGTATACTTGGATATGTTTAGTTGAGTTGTAATTAGTTGTGTTAGTTCTCACTAAACTGTAAAGTGATGTGGTTGTGTCTTGTGAGTTCTCACTAAACTATAAAGTGATGTGGTTGTGTCTTGTGAGTTCTCACTAAACTATAAAGTGATATGTAGTTGTGTTGTGTGAAGTTCTCACTTAGCTTCAAAGTGAAGAGTCGTGATGATTGGGTCTAGCTTTGGATTAGAACTCGACATCTAGCCTTGTGTCAGAAAATGGTGAAGTAGGCAACGTTGTGAAGATTGGTTCTACCTTTGGATTAGAACTCGACATCTAGCCTTGTGTCAAAAAAGAGTGAAGTGGGCGACGTTGTGTAGATTGGTCCTAGCTAAGATTAGGTCTTGACATTTAGCTTAGTGTCGGAAAATAATGTAAGCGACGTTGTATGATTTTCTCCGCCAAGAAGGGAGCTTGTGGATATAGTGGAAATCTCGAGTAAGGTGTACTCGAGGAGTGGAGTAGGAACGAGGATAGAGCCTCGTTGCCAAACCACTATAAATCTTGGTGTCTTCCTACTAGGTTGTTTCTTTCCTTACTATTTACTTACATTCATTATCACTACACTTACTATACATTTTTAATGCATTAAAATTGAACCTAATCATTATGCAACTAGCTTTCAAGTAAAAGATAGTTTTGTGCACTTACCTAATTGAAATGAATTTAATTAGGAGATAAACCGATGAGAAACTATTCAACCCCCCCCCTTCTAGTTTCTACAATTGGTATCAGAGCGATGGTGACACAAGATCTTTGAAGAATATTGTACTTTAAAACTTGGATCGTTCCAATGTCTCCTCAAATTAGAAGGTTAAGTTGTACTAAAGTTTTTCTTTGATCAAAACTATCTTTTGTTGAAAATAAGCCTTTTAAAATGTTAATATTGCATATTACTTAAATTAGTAGTATTAATGCATTTTAGATTTACTCTTGAAATGTATCTACTAGTTTGCATCTTGTTATGTGTAGGTACTCATGAATATAAATCATTCTATTGATTGTGGATTGAGTTACTTACACTTGTAGAAGACTCATCTTCTTTGATTTCCAACATCATTGAATGATGATATCAAGATGGGTAGAAGTGATACTAGTCTTTGAAGACTTAGTAGTCACTATTAGTCATAGTTGGGTTTTGCATCGGTTCCTTGAAAGCTCATAATGCAATTTGTGGCCAAGGTACGCTTTCGTTCTTCCACACACCCTATTGATCATTCTTTAGATCATTAATTGACTATATGCTTGCTCTTGGCATCCTTGCCTTGACATTTATTTGTGGTTTGTGATTCTTTTCTTTTTCCCTCTCAAACCTTCATTGCTTGGATACTTGACTCATTATGGAGATGTAGGGTGAGTTAGTAGAAGCTTAAAGTATCCAACATGATTTCCATGGTTTACACCTTTACGGTTAGTAGGCCCTATATCATGTGTAACTTTTTCAATTAAGCTCATCTCTAGGATGATTAGTGAATCCCTTGAGATACCAAACTACTTCATTAAGTTGTAGGTGGATTTTACACATTTGGAATTGAAATATTCCAAGGATATTGTTATTGTTAATTCTAGCAATAATTATCTGATCATGTGGGAGAGAAAGTGAATCTATACTTTTCTCATGTTTTGAAATAGAATAAGACTACTCTTAAAAATGTTCTTATTCTATGCATCAAAATTGCTTGGTATAATTCATTACCAAAGCCGTTTAGACTTTCGCCGGAAAGGCACGTCTTAAACCACTATATATGACACAAGCTCTTCACCTCCTCAATTTGAAGAATGCCACTTGTCTCTTGAGCAATGTTCTTGGTCTTGATTCACTTCTCTTGACTCCTCTCCCTTTGCCTTTTTGCTACGAGTAGTCGTTTCTTCGTTTCGGTCTTTTCCTATCTCGATTCAACTCGTAATCCTTCAACAAGGCATTATTACCTAGTGTTGTGGTGGTCCAATGATATCCCAAAAGGTTTAAGATATATTCTTAAGTATTCTAAAAAATTTGGTTTTCAAAAATTCATTGTCTTTCTTTGATAAAAACCTGCCTCTGTAGGCAGTTCTTTATCTCTGGCGGCTCAGAGGCGCGGTTCCTTATCGATAAGGAACCGCGGGCAGTAACTTTTGTCAGAGCGTCAGTTTTATTAAAATATATTTTTCAAACAAGTCCTTCTCTCTCCTTCACACACAACCGACGGTTCTCTCTTGTTTTTCCACCATTGTTGAAGCTTCAAAAACCTTCAATCACTCAAATTAATTGATTCACGTTCGTGGGTTTCACTCATCCATCATCCAAGATCAATTCATTGCAAGTTATTTCTTTCAATTTCATAACTGATATTGAATTAGAACCTTACTAGGAATAAGAGTTGACATAGTATTGTTACTATGATTCCTTAGGTTCATATTCATTGAGATTTCACTAAAACCCATTTGTAGAACAAATCCGAATTTTGAATAAATTGTTTGGTTGATTGATGGAATTGATATGAACCCATCATAAAGATGGTAATGGCATTGTTAAATGCTTACCTAAAAACCTTGTTTTGAAAAACCAATGTTTTAGTTCATTGTTGATCTTACATAGTTCATATGTTTTGATCAATGGTGAAATAGGAATATTGTGAACATGAGAATGACAAGGATTAATCCTTTGTGTGTAAAGCTATTGATGAAACACATTCTCTCTTTTGAAATTTTTTTTTTATTTTTCTTATGAGTGATAGGAGAAATATTTTTGTTTATTGTATTTAGGTACAAATTATGCCTTTAAGATATCAAAGAGATCATCAAAACACTAGACGATATATGCCAAACCTTTCTAAAATTGTTGCTTCTACCCAACTTCAAAACTCCTATTCATCTCTTTCAAAATGTTGTTTCCATGAAGGTAAAACTGTTGATGAAGAAATTACGGGTTATGACTATATCAAATCTATGTTTGAGCCTACGGGGTTTGATTGTTTGCTTTACATAGATGAAGCGATATATCCCGTATTTCTTTTGGAGTTCTTTAGCACCTATTCTATCTTTGAATTCAATGGTAGAATATTCGTTAGATTCTTATTGAATGATCAAGTCGTTCAATACTCTCTCAAACCTTTGGTCAAATTCTTGGTGTGCCATTTGAGGGTACTTGTCGTTTCATGGACAAATGGAGACTTGATGCTCTCGATGAATCCAACGATAAACCTCCAAATGACCACTATGAAGTCGATCTCGATTTTCTCCTTGAAATCATTTCCAAAGAGCGTGATGGAAACATTGTGAGAAGCCTTCATTCTAATAAACGACTTGTAAATCGTTATGAGGTTCTTGTTGGAAATTTAGTGCAATTGTGGGAACGGGTAATACTTGTAAATGGGTTTGGAGGTACGGAGTGTACACCCATTAAGTCCCTTACCTCCCTGGACTCAATATAGTGGTTGTGATATCAGTAGGAAGCTGCTCCTGGTCAGGAAGTTGCTTCTGGTCAGGAAGTTGCTCCTGGTCAGGAAGCTGCTCCTGGTCAGGAAGCTGCTCCTGGTTAGGACGTTGCTCCTGGTGATGCACAAAGTCTTTGTAACCTCTTTGACCAGTTAATGAGGGTTGAATATTGACTTGATGACCAGATTTCTGGTCATGTAACCACTATGCTTTATGAAGGTTATTATGAGATTAATAGGCCGATTAATGCTCTTAATACCTTTGACTAGGAGTTACATTCCTTAAAGGAATAGGATCACTATAAATAGTGATCATATTTTGCATGATGAAATACAGAAACAAGAAACACAGAAACGCATAGAGTTCTTGATTTGTGCCTAAAACAAGAACTAACTCTTGGTTTTATCCCAAGGAGGTATTCGTGTTAACCCAGGCATAGGGTCGAATAATCTTCTTTGGAAAGTGATTACACGACTCCAAGAGATATCCGGTAACCATTCATTGGTACGTAGTTAGGATATTGATTATCTTCACCCTGTTGGAACGAAGTAAACCCCAACAATCAAAGAAGATTAATTTGTGATAATCAATGGCGGCGGCAATGAAGCATATGGTGGCTAACTTCTCCAAACTGGACAAGTTTGAAGGGGTTGATTTTAGGAGATGGCAGAAGAAGATGCACTTTCTTCTTTCTACCATGAACGTGGTGTACGTGCTGACCACTCCCATTCCTGATGGTGGTGATGATGCTACTTTGGAGGAACTGAGGAAAAGGAGCAAATGGGAGAATGATGATTATGTGTGTCGCGGCATAATTCTCAATGGTATGTCTGATTCTTTATTTGATATTTACCAAAATGTTGAATCTGCTAAAGAACTATGGGATTCCTTGGAAGCCAAATATATGGCTGAGGATGCATCAAGTAAGAAGTTCCTTGTGAGTGATTTCACAAATTACAAAATGACTGATTCAAGACCAGTCATGGAACAATACAATGAACTTCTTGGAATACTTGGCAGATTTACACAACATAAAATGAACATGGATGAGACCATTAAGGTCTCGTGTGTCATTGACAAACTACCTCCTTCTTGGAAAGATTTCAAGCACACCTTGAAACATAAGAAGGAGGAGTTAACTCTTGTTGAGTTGGGCAGTCATTTGCGCATTGAGGAATCCCTCAGGGTGCATGAAAGTGATAAGCCAAAGAGCAACAATGTTGCTGGTTCATCTGTTGTCAATATGGTGGAGCATAACAACTCCACCAGGTACAATGACAACAAGGGCAAACGTAAGCATCAGGATAACACCAAAGCTAATCCTAACAAGAAGTCATCAGTGGCTTGTTGGAAGTGTGGGAAACCTGGACACTTCAAAAGGGATTGCAAAGGTGTTAGCATTGGCAACCAAGCTAATGGATCAGGCACAAAAGGTCAGAATATGTTTAATGAATCTCTCCAGATTTATTATGTTACATATGTATCTGAAGCTTACTTTGTGCAAGATGATGATGTTGCGTGGTGGGTTGACTCTGGAGCAACAGTACATGTGTGTAAAGATAGATGCTGGTTCAAGACTTATGATTCAATGAATGATGGATCTATTCTTCACATGGGAAATGAGTCAACAGCCCTAGTGCATGGACGTGGTTGTGTAGATCTTATATTTAGTTCTGGAAAGATTGTTTCTTTGTTTAATGTTTTGCATGTTCCTAATATTAGGAAGAACTTGGTTTCTAGTAGTGTTTTGAATAATTGTGGTTATAAACAAGTGATTGAATCTAATAAATATGTTTTATCTAAACATGGTGTGTTTATTGGTTTTGGCTATTTGAGTAATCAAATGTTCAGGCTTAATATTGATTCTAGTATAAATGTTGATTTTGTCCTGATGACTACCACTAAACTGAATGATTCATCACTATGGTATGCTAGACTAGGCCATGTCCACTATAAGAGGATGCAAGATATGTCTAAGGATGGGTTAATTCCAGCTTTTGACATGGACACTGATAAGTGTCAGACTTGTATGCTGAATAAAATTACTAAGAAACCATTTCAGGATGTAAAACGTGTAACTACAGTTTTGGAGCTAATCCATAGTGACCTATGTGATTTGCATGCTACTCCCTCATTAGGGAATAAGAAATACTTGGTAACATTTATTGATGATGCTTCAAGGTTTTGTTATGTCTATTTGTTACATACTAAGGATGAAGCATTAGATAAATTTAAAGTATTTAAAACTGAAGTTGAATTACAACAAGGAGTCCAAATCAAAAGATTTAGGACTGATAGGGGAGGTGAGTACATGAATACTCAGTATTTTCAGTCTGTTGGAATAATCCATGAAACAACTGCCCCCTATACTCCACAACAAAATGGTATATCAGAAAGGAAAAATAGAGTACTAAAAGAGATGGTTAACTCCATGTTGTCCTACTCAGGACTGAGTCAAGGGTTTTGGGGAGAAGCTATGTTAACAGCTTGCTATTTATTAAATAGGGTTCCTAATAAAAGGAACAGGATTACCCCTTATGAACTCTGGACTAAAAGGAAACCAAACTTGAACTACCTCAAAGTTTGGGGTTGTAGGACTGTTGTAAGACTCCCTGATCCAAAGGTGAAAACCTTGGGTGAAAGAGGCATTGAATGCATCTTTGTTGGATATGCTGAGCATTCCAAGGCTTATAGGTTCTATGTTATTGAACCTAATGATTCAGTTTCAATAAACTCAATCATTGAATCAAGGGATGCTAACTTTGATGAGACTAGGTTCTCATCAGTCCCTAGACCAAGCCTTAGGACTCCTATAGGAGCTGAGGATACTGGTGTTTCAGTGGAACCTGAAAGGGTCACTGATGAGGTTGTGGTTCAGCAACCTGAGCCTGAGCTTAGAAGAAGCACAAGGCATAGGACTCCAAAGAATTTTGGGTCTGAATTTCAACTATACCTAGTTGAAGGAACAAGGGATGAGGTCTCTGACCAGTACTACTATTGCTTTAATGTTGAGGATGATCCCAAAACATTTGATGAAGCAATGAAGTCCCAGGATGTTGCTTTCTGGAAAGAAGCAATCAATGATGAGATGGATTCCATCATGGGCAACAACACTTGGGTGTTGGTTGATCTACCTCCAGGTTGTAATCCACTTGGTAACAAATGGATTTTCAAAAGGAAAATGAAGATAGATGGAACTGTTGAAAAGTTCAAGGCAAGGTTAGTCATTCAGGGCTTTAAACAAAAGTCAGGGATAGACTATTTTGATACTTATGCTCCAGTAGCACGTATCAGTACCATAAGAATGCTGATTGCTCTAGCAAGTATTCACAATCTGATTATTCATCAGATGGATGTGAAGACAGCATTCTTGAATGGTGACTTGGATGAGGAGGTTTATATGAACCAACCTCAGGGCTTCATCATGCCTGGTCATGAAGGTAAGGTGTGTAAACTGATTAAGTCCTTATATGGACTGAAGCAGGCACCTAAGCAATGGCACCAGAAATTTGATGAAGTGGTTTTGTCTAATGGTTATTCACTTAACCAAGCTGACAAATGTGTATATAGCAAATTTGATGAATCTGGTAAAGGAGTCATCATTTGCCTATATGTTGATGACATGTTAATCTTTGGTACTGACCAAGCTAAGGTTGATCAGACAAAGGATTTTTTGTCATCAAAGTTCTCCATGAAAGACATGGGGGAGGCTGATGTTATCCTTGGCATAAGGATTAAACATGAAAGTGATGGTATTGTAATTTCTCAGTCTCATTACATTGAGAAGGTACTAAAGAAATTCAATCACTTTGATTGTACTCTAGTAAGTACACCTATGGATACAAGTGAGAAACTAATGCCTAACAATGGTCAGGCTGTCTCCCAGCTTGAGTATTCTAGGGTTATTGGTTGCTTGATGTATGCCATGACTAGTACTAGGCCTGACATTGCATTTGCTGTGGGTAAACTGAGTAGGTATACTAGTAATCCTGGTACTCAGCATTGGCAAGCAATTCAGAGGGTACTGAAGTATTTGAAAGGAACAATGGATTATTGTTTGTCTTATACTGGATATCCTTCAGTGTTGGAAGGTTACACTGATGCAAGTTGGATCAGCAATACTGAGGATAATTCATCCACAAGTGGCTGGGTATTCCTTCTTGGTGGTGGTGCAATTTCTTGGGCATCCAAGAAGCAAACTTGCATTACTGGTTCAACAATGGAATCTGAATTTGTGGCTCTAGCAGCTGCTGGTAAAGAGGCTGAATGGTTGAGAAACTTGCTTATTGAGATTCCATTGTGGGTCAAACCTATGGCACCCATTTCTATCCGTTGTGATAGTGCAGCTACATTGGCTAAGGCATATAGCCAGATGTACAATGGCAAGTCTAGACACCTAGGTGTTAGACATAGCATGATTCGTGAGTTGATCACGAATGGGGTGATTTCAATAGAGTTTGTGAGGTCTCAACAAAACTTAGCTGATCACTTGACGAAGGGATTGGCTAGAGACTTGGTTATAAAGTCTGGTAAAGGGATGGGTTTAAAAGTCCACTCTAGTCACTGAATGCTAGGACACCCAACTCCCTCCTGAGGAAACTTGGGAGCTGAGTTCAATGTGGAAAGCTGAACATTCAGGGGACTGAAGCACATGTATATCATCCCAAGGATGTGCTTGTACCTGCTGAAAGGAGGATGAAGTTATAAACTTCTTAATGGTTAATTTCTTTGAAAAAGTGCTTAAGCAGGAGCATGAACTAAAGAGGAACCACCTATGTAAATGTTGAGGTTTCGCCGCCTCAAGGAGCATGGACTTTGGCTCTTACAACATTTATGAATTGGATATGGACACATGGCTTGTATGGTGTCAGGAGCGTTTTAAGTGTTTGAAAACTTGGGTGTATGTTATCTTCAGGTGTTCAAAGTAGTTGAAGGGTTCAATTCTTAGAACACCCTGATTCTCGAATATTTGGAGTGATGTACTAAGATGGAAATTCAATCCTCAGGACATTTTCATTTATGCATTGGTTTTGTTAAAGTTGATTTTCATGCAAAAAGGAATTGTACTAAATTGGGGAGGATTGTTGGAAATTTAGTGCAATTGTGGGAACGGGTAATACTTGTAAATGGGTTTGGAGGTACGGAGTGTACACCCATTAAGTCCCTTACCTCCCTGGACTCAATATAATGGTTGTGATATCAGTAGGAAGCTGCTCCTGGTCAGGAAGTTGCTTCTGGTCAGGAAGTTGCTCCTGGTCAGGAAGCTGCTCCTGGTCAGGAAGCTGCTCCTGGTTAGGACGTTGCTCCTGGTGATGCACAAAGTCTTTGTAACCTCTTTGACCAGTTAATGAGGGTTGAATATTGACTTGATGACCAGATTTCTGGTCATGTAACCACTATGCTTTATGAAGGTTATTATGAGATTAATAGGCCGATTAATGCTCTTAATACCTTTGACTAGGAGTTAAATTCCTTAAAGGAATAGGATCACTATAAATAGTGATCATATTTTGCATGATGAAATACAGAAACAAGAAACACAGAAACGCATAGAGTTCTTGATTTGTGCCTAAAACAAGAACTAACTCTTGGTTTTATCCCAAGGAGGTATTCGTGTTAACCCAGGCATAGGGTCGAATAATCTTCTTTGGAAAGTGATTACACGACTCCAAGAGATATCCGGTAACCATTCATTGGTACGTAGTTAGGCTATTGATTATCTTCACCCTGTTGGAATGATAGGTGTGTAAATACCCATCTTTTCTACCACTTATTTCTTGCTAAAACAAGACCAAAACGCGTATTTAAGGTCATTTGTTTGGAATTATGCGTGGTTTGTGTGTTTGTTATGTTTTCAGAGCCAACCGGATAAATATTGGAGAAAACATGGGATTGCACGGGTTTTATCAAGGAAAAAGACTCAAGACGAAGTCTATTGACCAAGAGGTGCAAAAGATTTGAAGTCACTAGGCCTATTCGAAGATTTATCGAAGAAAAGGACTAAAGACGGAAGATTTTCATAAGTCGAAGAAACTCAAGTCTATTTAACGAAGAAATTAAAAGACGAGTTGAATTTAATCGACAACAAATCCCGAATCAGAATCGAAAACGTCAACTTTTCTGAAAAGACGAGAAGACAAAAAGAAGGGAAGAAAGCCCACTCACCAACCAAGGGAGAAGCCTATAAATACTCCTCCCAATACACACACGAAACATTCTCTTCTTCTTTTTCCAGTTTTATTTTCTTCCTAGTTCTTAGGAACCATCTCCCTTAAGGAGTGGTTTTAATCTTTGTTTGATTTATCTTCCAATCTTGTAAGTTAATCTTTGTTGTTTTGAATCTTAAATCATTAATACAATTCCTCTTTTAATCTTTTGATTCATCTTGTTCTTCTTCATCTTTTTCTTTCATGTTCTTAAGCTCTATTTGGTTCTAGCTTGATTCTAAAAAGTTGTTGAATTGGTGTTTTTATGATTGGGATTTGATCCTTGTAGTTAGTAGATGATTTGTGGTTGATTTGGTAAAACCTTTCTACTTGATTGAGTTGGTTTGTGATCTCTCGTATCTTACTGTTTCTCGTCAGCTTCATAAGTTCCCCAGATTCCGAATAGGGGATCTGGGTGTGTGTCCATTCGGAATTCTCAATTATTCCGAGTAAGGATTTGAATTCTTGTCTATTCGGAACTTTCATTTATTCCGAGTAAGGGGTTTAAGTTTTGTGTTATTCGGAACATTCCAACATTCCGAGTAAGGGTTTTGTCATTTTGGTTATTCGGAACATTTCCATATTCCGAATAGTCCATTCTTTCCGCATAGATTTCAGATTTTCCGAGTAGAAGACTTTTTCCGCATAGGACTGTTTGAGTTTTTCCATTCGGAACTTTTTCCGAATAAACCAATTTTCCGAATCACCCTCATTATTCCGCATAGGCTTATTTCCATTACCTCTATTCGGAATATTCCATATTCCGAATAGCCCAAATTTTCCGAGTAGCTTAATATTCCGAATAAGAAGATTTTTCTGCATGATCATGACTTTCCGCATGGAGCAAATTATTCCGAGTAAGGCCAACATTCCGAATAGAAGAATTCCAGATTTATTTTTTATGAGGTATTACTGTTGCATTTAAAGCTTCTAGTTTAGTTTAATTATTACCCGCCTTTATCATTTTAGTAGATTTAGACCAAAGCTCCCCCTTTTAGTCACCAATTACAACTATTCCACTTTTGACCGTGATCGATTCGAGAAGATACCGAGAACGAAACAACGATATATCAATTGGGTACGAGCAACGCAAAGAGAGATCTTGCAAGCAAAAACCTTTTATTAACCAACCCAAAACTCAGTTATTAAAATGGCGCCGCTGCCGGCTCTTTTCGTAAGGATCAACGGTTTCTTGTGAGAAAAATTGGATTTTGGGATCCGTTCTTTCGGGGACGTTATTTTCAAGCACAAAAATTTTCAAAAATCCATAAAAATATAAAATTTCCAAAAACACAAAAACAATATAAAACCTATAAAAACCAAAAATATTTTCTCTTGCATTTTCTTTTTAGTGTATGCGTACTCGATCCACGTCTTATTCAGAGCCCGAGACTCTCGAACAATTAGACATGGCAGGTGTACACAACAACAACAATAATATTCCACCCCCCCAAAACAACAATAATAATAATAACCCACCCCACCCAAATATGAATAATCCACCTGACTTACGAACCATGGAGGAGCTATGCCAACCCACAATGAACGGACGTGGAGGCCCGATTGCACCGATGCATGTCACGGCTCAGGAGTTTTCGTTGAAACATCACATGATCCAGCAAGTACAAACGAATCCATTTCGCGGAATTCCGGATGATGATGCCAACAAACACCTCGACAAATTCATCACTATTACCCAAAGCATGAAATCTCCCGGTGTTTCTATGGATGACCTTCGCCTCCAACTCTTTCCTCACTCGCTTTCTCACCATGCCGAAAAATGGTTTGACCGTCTTCCTAAGAATTCTATTCATACATGGAACGACATGACTCAACGCTTTTTATCGCGCTACTTTCCCCCATCCATGGTCACTAGCCTTCGTAACCAAATCAGTGGATTTATGCAAGAGAATGATGAATCGCTTTTCGATGCTTAGGAACGTTACAATGATTTGATCGACCGCTGTCCTAATCACAATATGCTACCCGTCACTCTCATTGACACCTTCTATAATGGTCTCACCTTTCGTGATCGTGACACGATCAATGCCGCCGCCGGTGGTACTTTTATGAAAAGGAGACCAGAGGAGTGTCGAGAGTTGATTGAAAACATGACTACTCACCACAAGAATTGGGATTCATCCGCATCCTCAAGATCTAACTCGAGAGTCAATGTTTCTTCTACTACCTCCAATCCTGAAATGTCTGAAATTTCTCGACAACTTGCCGAAATGAACAAAAATTTCATGACCATGGCCACAAACCACTTTCAACAAGCTAAAGCCGTTGCTATGTCTTGTGACACATGTGGTGGTCCTCATTCTTATAATGATTGTCCTTCCACTCAAGGCAATTATTCTGAAAACGTTAACGCAGCATACGGTACCTATCCCACGGGAGGCTATCAAGCTCGCCCTCAAGGAGACCGTAGCTTGCTATGTTATCGTTCCAACAATTATCTTGCACCTCCCGGTTTCCCTCCTGCAAACCAAACCCAACAACAAAACTATAACCGCAACAACCAATCCCAACCTCGTGCTCAAACCCAATATCCGTCCCAAAGAAATACCTACCAAACTCAAGGAAATTCTCAAGCTTACCAAGTTCCACCTCTCAATCAACCGATGGCAGTGAATCCCGACGTCGAGTCATTCATGAAGACCAATCGTGAGATGGTGACGAATCTTCAGAGTCAGTTTGTCAACTTGAAGAATGACATGGTGAAACAAGGAAGCGATATTCGAGCCGAGCTAAGGAATGATATGGCCAAACATAGCGATGCTATTAATACCAACATGCAAAACTCTTTCAATAATCAAGCTCTTCACCTTCGTGATATGATTGGTTCGCTCATCCAAGGTAATCAACCCTCTTCTTCGGGTACTCTTCCGAGTAATACCGTTGCAAATCCAAGAGGGGAGATGAAAGCAATCACCACTCGTAGTGGAAAAGGTTATATGGAACCCGAGCTTCCTACACCTCCACCCGTGATTGTGAACAAGGAAAAAGAGCAACTTTCTTCACCTTCTATCCCCATTTCCCCACCACCCGTGGTTGTGAGTGATCCTATCCCCTTAAAGCCTTCTTCTTCATCCAATATACCTTATCCTTCAAGGTTGAGGAAAGAGAAGCAAAAGAGCAAGGATGATATTCAGGTTTCTAACTTTCTTAAAATGTTTAAACAACTGAATTTCAATATCTCCTTTGCCGAGGCTCTCGCTCACATGCCCAAATATGCTAAGATGTTTAAAGATCTTCTAAGTGATAAAGAAAAGCTTCTTGACATTGCTCAGACCCAACTTAATGAGAACTGCTCCGCAGTGCTCTTAAGGAAATTGCCCACCAAACTTGGTGATCCGGGTCGCTTCTTGATTCCTTGCAATTTCCCGGGAGTAGAGAATTGCATGGCCCTAGCCGATCTAGGTGCCAGTATAAACTTAATGCCTTTAAGCGTTTGGAAGCAATTATCTCTCCCCGAGCTAGTCCCCACACGAATGACTTTGGAATTAGCCAACCGTACGGTTGCTTATCCAGTGGGGATAGCCGAAGATGTCTTTGTTGGCGTTGATAAATTCACCTTCCCGGCTGATTTTGTCGTCGTTGACTACGAGATGGACCCTCGTGTTCCATTAATCGTTGGACGTCCATTCCTGAGGACCGGTCGCACTCTCATTGATGTAGCCGCGGGCGAAATAATCATGAGAGTTGGTGACGATCAAATTGTCTTCAACATGGGTAAGATTTCTAAGCAACCTTATTCGTATGAGAGCGTTAATGCTATTGATGTTCTCGATGAGGCTTGTGAAGAACATTTTCATGATGCTTGCAAAAGTACTCTTTCTTCCCTACCCAATGTTGAGACCGTTGCCTCAATTGCTCCAGCATTGACTCCTTTTGGAGAAAGTGACTTGGATGACTTCGAAGCTAGCTTGGGTCCTCTCGATATTAAGTATGATAATTTGTCCACAAATTGGGACGAAGACATTAGTACTATTGAGAGACTTCTCAATGAGGACCCATTGTCTCCTCCTGCTCCTACAGAGGTGACTAATGATGATCCATCGTTAGTTTCACCATCTATTGAGGCTCCTCCTACTCTCGAGCTTAAGGACCTACCGCCTCATCTTGAGTACGTTTTCCTAGAAGACGACGAGAAGTTACCGGTTATCATCGCAAAGGATCTGAAAGAAGACGAAAAAGCCCGACTTGTTGCAGTGTTGAAGAAGCATAAACGCGCTATCGCTTGGAAAATCTCCGACATCCGCGGAATTGATCCTCACTTTTGCACACATAAAATTCTCATGGAGGACGACTTTAAGCCCACTATTCAAAGCCAAAGAAGGGTGAATCCTAAAATCCATGATGTCATCAAAAAAGAGGTTATCAAACTTCTTGATGCGGGTATGATTTACCCTATTTCGGATTCCCCATGGGTTAGTCCAGTCCATTGTGTGCCTAAGAAAGGCGGAATCACCGTTGTGCCCAATGCAAACAACGAGTTAATTCCTACCCGTCTCGTTACTGGGTGGAGAGTTTGTATAGACTACCGCAAACTCAATGATGCCACGAGAAAGGATCATTTCCCTCTACCTTTTATGGACCAAATGCTTGAACGCTTAGCTGGTAATGAATATTACTGCTTTCTGGATGGTTTCTCGGGTTATTTTCAAATACCCATCGATCCCCAAGATCAAGAAAAGACAACATTCACTTGTCCCTACGGCACATTTGCTTATAAAAGAATGCCTTTTGGTTTATGCAATGCCCCCGGGACTTTCCAAAGGTGCATGTTGGCTATATTCCATGACATGGTTGAGCAAACCATGGAAGTCTTCATGGATGATTTCTCGGTTTTCGGGGATTCTTTCTCTGCTTGCCTTGCCAATTTGGAACGCATGCTTAAGCGGTGCAAAGACACTCGCCTTGTTCTAAATTGGGAAAAATGCCATTTTATGGTAAAAGAAGGCATTGTGCTAGGACACAAAATTTCTAAAGCCGGTCTTGAAGTCGACCGTGCTAAAGTTGATGTCATAGCCAAATTACCTCCACCTTCAACCGTGAAGGGTGTGAGAAGCTTTTTGGGTCATGCGGGATTCTATCGTAGATTCATTCAAGATTTCTCTAAAATCGCTCGCCCGATGACCCACCTCTTGGAAAAAGATACTCCTTTTATCTTTTCTAAAGAGTGTCTCGAAGCATTCAATCTTCTCAAGGATAAGCTGACTAAGGCACCGGTCTTGGTTACCCCCAATTGGGAGCTGCCTTTTGAATTGATGTGCGATGCTAGCGACTTTGCTATTGGTGCGGTTTTGGGCCAAAGAGTGAATAAACACTTCCAACCAATCCACTACGCTAGCAAAACAATGACAGGGGCTCAATTGCATTATACGACAACCGAAAAAGAGCTTTTAGCTGTTGTCTATGCTTTTGAGAAATTTCGCCCCTATCTTGTTTTATCCACCACCATCGTATACACGGACCATTCCGCGTTGAAGTACTTGATGACCAAGAATGATTCTAAGCCAAGACTTCTCCGCTGGGTTTTACTCCTTCAAGAATTCAACATTGAAATTCGTGACAAGAAGGGTGCTGAAAACCTGGCCGCGGATCATCTGAGCCGACTTGAGGATCCATATCAAGGGGACCATCCGAACAAAGAGATCAATGACTCTTTTCCCCTTGAAACCTTAATGTCTATCAATCCCAATCTTGATGGCACCCCGTGGTTTGCCGATATTGCAAACTACTTAGCGGGTGGTGTTCTCATCCAAGGGTTAACGTCCCAACAAAAGAAGAAGTTCTTGAACGATGTTAAGACTTACTTCTGGGAGGACCCTTTTCTATTCAAACAATGTGCTGACCTGATTATTCGTCGGTGTGTTGACGGACCGGCAGCTTTTGATATTCTCCAAGCGTGCCACAAAGGACCCACCGGTGGTCACTTTGGTCCCAACTTCACCGCCAAAAAAGTGTTTGACTCGGGATTCTATTGGCCCACCATTTATCGTGATGCTCACGAGATGGTTAAACATTGTGATGCTTGCCAAAAACAAGGCCAGATCACACATAAAGATGAGATGCCTCAAAATTTCATACAAGAATGTGAAATCTTTGATGTCTGGGGCATCGACTTTATGGGGCCATTCCCGTCTTCTAAAGGCAACAAATACATCCTTGTCGCTGTCGACTACGTTTCTAAATGGGTTGAAGCAAAAGCTTTACCCACTAACGACGCGAGGGTGGTTTGTAATTTCTTGAAACAACTATTTGCTCGTTTCGGTGTTCCTCGTGCTATTATCAGTGACCGCGGGACTCATTTTTGCAACGATCAATTTGCAAGAGTCATGGCTAAGTACGGTGTCAATCACCGTCTTTCCACCGCCTATCATCCTCAAACCAACGGTCAAGCCGAGATATCCAACCGTGGATTGAAGAGAATTTTGGAACGTACTGTGGGAGAGCATCGTGCCTCGTGGGCCGATAAACTTGATGATGCTCTGTGGGCTTTCCGTACCGCCTATAAGACGCCGATTGGTTGTACACCTTATCGTCTTGTGTACGGGAAAGCCTGCCACCTTCCCATCGAGCTAGAACATAAGGCATACTGGGCCTTGAAGTGGGCTAACTTCGACATCAACAAAGCTGGTGATTTTCGGAAGATTCAACTCAACGAGCTTCAAGAATTGAGGAATCAAGCTTACGAGAACTCATTGATTTACAAGGAGAAGACCAAGATTATCCACGATGCTAAAATCAAGAACCGAGAGTTCAACGTTGGTGATCAAGTCTTACTCTTTAACTCTCGGTTGAAGATCTTCTCAGGCAAGTTGAAGAGCCGCTGGTCTGGTCCATTCACCATCGCCAATGTCTTTCCCTATGGTACCATTGAGCTTTCTCAGCCAAATGGGCCTAACTTCAAGGTGAATGGCCAGCGTTTGAAGTTGTACGTTGGTGAGGACATCTCTAAGGAGATGATTCCATCCCTCACCACGTTTCCCTTGAATTAGTTCGGGACCGAGTCAGGCTCGCGACTCGGTAAACAAAAACAAGCGCTCCTCGGGAGGCAACCCGAGTATCTATCCCCCTTTCCCGTTTTCATCATAAGTGTAGGGGGAGCTATATAGGTTGCTTGTTTTTGGATGGTGATGTGATTACAGGGATTATTGCACTCTTGGAATCTTTGAACTACCGTGATCCCATGTTATCCGAAATCTGGTTCTATCTCTCAACTATCGTGATCCAATTTTCTTCATACTCACATTTGAAATTGATCACTTTAGTCGTCTCTTCCTTAACTTGAGTTAACCAACGTGCACAATGTCATAAGTGTAGGGGAGCCCTTCCCACATGCTTAAACATTGAGGACAATGTTTATCTTAAGTGTAGGGGAGACTTCTATCGAATTTTTAAGTGGACTTTTCCATGAAAATGCCTTCATTTAACCGGAAAATCATACTTTTCAACATTTTTCAAATTTTTAATCAACTTTGGCCATTTTGTCGTAAATTTTAAATTTTTATCGTTGCTTTCATATGTATATATCCCGCAATAAAGTCAAAAATATTAATAAATTGGTGTAGCTAGTTTAGAAGTCTTTTAACATATTAGGCCCGTTGCGTTTATTTTGACTCAACCCGAATAGACTTATTCTTGTCTATTCTAGCTAGTATCCTTAACCATATGGACCTTAATTGGTTTATTTGGCTAAGCATCCACGAGTCTCATTCCTTGAGATTTTAAATTGTGGAGAACGAGAAATGATAGAGTCAATTATAAGTCGGTATCCTTGCACAAGCTCACTTGGTGTAATTATTTGCCTATTCTCCCATCACTTGCTAATAAGTTATCTGCAATAAGTAAGGTCGTACGATTTGAAAGGTTACCTAGCTTCTAGCCCAAGATCGTTTAAAAGTTGCTCGGTAATGACGAGAGTTCATAGCCAAGGCATAACTTATGAAGCGGGGCGCGAAGATTGGCGAGTCCGAAAAGGCCCTAACAAGGCATGAGGATTCAATTTTATTGCTGAAGATCCCAAAAGTGATGTGAAAAGCATTATCTCCAAAATCAATATGAAGGATCAAGACTCACGACGAAAAGCAATCAACTCCCACAAAGATGATGGAGAAGTCTATCCGAAAAGACCCTAACAAGGTATGAGGATAAATAGATCCAAGTCCGAAAAGGAGGCGGATCGTTGTATCTCAAAATCCCAATTAGAGATTGAAGAAATAATCATGAAGTCGTGGTCAACAAAGTTGGAGTACCCCTCAAAAGTCTCCAAAGTGAAGAAACTCTATTATGATGAGAAGACCATTACCTCAAGAAACGTCTCTCGAAGATATGAAGTATGAAGTACATGCCAAATATCGGCCCGAGAAAGGTCTCAAATCGTGAACCAAGTTATGCCAAGATATGAACTTTCTGATATCCCGAGAAGCAGTTTTAAGAGATTTTGTCCTTTAGCTAACTATTGATCAAATCGTCCTACTTTGCTTTCAGCCTAAATAAACTATCGAAATAAGTCCAAAAATGCATCTTCATGATCATTCTAAGACAAAAATAAAATATAAGAGATACACCTAGGAATAAGGGAGTTTAAGCATTTAATTAAGCCATGTGTGTAAGTGTTTGAATTGCTAACTTATAATAACAATGATCTCGTTTTTAAGCTTAGTTTGGGGAACGTGAAACTTGAGGGTGATAAATCTTCGCAGCACCAAAAGCCCTAATGTAAGCCCTCGATCTCTTTACAAGTTATTTCCACATAGTTATGTTCTATCTTTTTGTTTGCTTTAAATTTCTTTTAGTGCTTTAATTTTTGTTTAGTAGTATTTGAATAAGGCCAAGGTTAATTAATTATGAGAAAAGTGTAATGTTGCTTTATCACTAAGCATTGCATGAGGGCATGGCAATGGTTAAGTGTAGGGGATTTGATAGGTGTGTAAATACCCATCTTTTCTACCACTTATTTCTTGCTAAAACAAGACCAAAACGCGTATTTAAGGTCATTTGTTTGGAATTATGCGTGGTTTGTGTGTTTGTTATGTTTTCAGAGCCAACCGGATAAATATTGGAGAAAACATGGGATTGCACGGGTTTTATCAAGGAAAAAGACTCAAGACGAAGTCTATTGACCAAGAGGTGCAAAAGATTTGAAGTCACTAGGCCTATTCGAAGATTTATCGAAGAAAAGGACTAAAGACGGAAGATTTTCATAAGTCGAAGAAACTCAAGTCTATTTAACGAAGAAATTAAAAGACGAGTTGAATTTAATCGACAACAAATCCCGAATCAGAATCGAAAACGTCAACTTTTCTGAAAAGACGAGAAGACAAAAAGAAGGGAAGAAAGCCCACTCACCAACCAAGGGAGAAGCCTATAAATACTCCTCCCAATACACACACGAAACATTCTCTTCTTCTTTTTCCAGTTTTATTTTCTTCCTAGTTCTTAGGAACCATCTCCCTTAAGGAGTGGTTTTAATCTTTGTTTGATTTATCTTCCAATCTTGTAAGTTAATCTTTGTTGTTTTGAATCTTAAATCATTAATACAATTCCTCTTTTAATCTTTTGATTCATCTTGTTCTTCTTCATCTTTTTCTTTCATGTTCTTAAGCTCTATTTGGTTCTAGCTTGATTCTAAAAAGTTGTTGAATTGGTGTTTTTATGATTGGGATTTGATCCTTGTAGTTAGTAGATGATTTGTGGTTGATTTGGTAAAACCTTTCTACTTGATTGAGTTGGTTTGTGATCTCTCGTATCTTACTGTTTCTCGTCAGCTTCATAAGTTCCCCAGATTCCGAATAGGGGATCTGGGTGTGTGTCCATTCGGAATTCTCAATTATTCCGAGTAAGGATTTGAATTCTTGTCTATTCGGAACTTTCATTTATTCCGAGTAAGGGGTTTAAGTTTTGTGTTATTCGGAACATTCCAACATTCCGAGTAAGGGTTTTGTCATTTTGGTTATTCGGAACATTTCCATATTCCGAATAGTCCATTCTTTCCGCATAGATTTCAGATTTTCCGAGTAGAAGACTTTTTCCGCATAGGACTGTTTGAGTTTTTCCATTCGGAACTTTTTCCGAATAAACCAATTTTCCGAATCACCCTCATTATTCCGCATAGGCTTATTTCCATTACCTCTATTCGGAATATTCCATATTCCGAATAGCCCAAATTTTCCGAGTAGCTTAATATTCCGAATAAGAAGATTTTTCTGCATGATCATGACTTTCCGCATGGAGCAAATTATTCCGAGTAAGGCCAACATTCCGAATAGAATAATTCCAGATTTATTTTTTATGAGGTATTACTGTTGCATTTAAAGCTTCTAGTTTAGTTTAATTATTACCCGCCTTTATCATTTTAGTAGATTTAGACCAAAGCTCCCCCTTTTAGTCACCAATTACAACTATTCCACTTTTGACCGTGATCGATTCGAGAAGATACCGAGAACGAAACAACGATATATCAATTGGGTACGAGCAACGCAAAGAGAGATCTTGCAAGCAAAAACCTTTTATTAACCAACCCAAAACTCAGTTATTATGGAACGAAGTAAACCCCAACAGTTCTCTCAAGCGACCTTAAGGATTATATGGTTCATTGGGCCGAGATCCTTAGGGAGAATGTATTTTGTCTTGGTGGGAACCGGGATCACATTCTGACGTGTATGGTGCATATGTTATTTTGCATTTTTACCGAAACCAAGTACAACTTGGCATACTATATCGCTCGACGAATTAATTATGCTCTTTCCAAACCCAAAACAAATCTACCCTATGCTATGCTTCTTACTCGCCTCTTTAAGAGGGTTGTTCATGATTTTCCCTTCCTTGACTTCTCTCGCTTTCAACCGGTTCAACGGGTGATGTTACCTATTCAAGAGGTATATGAAAGAAAGCCTAGAAATGATAAAGGTTCGAGAAAACATGATCAACAAGAGTCCGGTGATGAGGACTTTGATATGTCACCAAGTGATGGTGGTGACATAGGTACTAGTGCTCATGTCGGCTCTTCAAGTAACTCCCGTCAATCCACAAACTCATTCGTGGATGGACTTGAAGACTTAGCTCCTCCTCCTCACCATTCCACTAGTGAAGTACCGGAAGACCTCAACATGGAGTGTCTCTACCGTGAAAATCTTAGGACTCGAGGTGAGTTGTTTGATCATCGCGTGGAGTCAAGAAAGGGATTCAAATACTTGGGGAATTTGATCAAGGGACTTGGCAAGAAAAGAAGATAAAAGAATTTGATTTAATTCAAGGAGAACATGTTGTTAAACATTTTATGTGTTGAACATTTGCTTTCTTTTCTTCTATGTGTGTATATTAACTAATACTACTTGTTTGGATTACTAACTATTTTAATCCTTAATTAACTGTGTAATCGTTCCTTCGATTTACATATATTTGTGCTCATTATGTGTTTGTTAGCTTCCTAGATTTTGATTTATAGTTAATTTTGGCTTGCTATTTACCTGTGTGAAATCTGGGCTGACCAAAGTTTGAGGAAGTGCACTTTTCTGTCACCATTGGCCGCGGTTCCATATCGAACCCGCGGTTCCTTAGCGATAAAGAACCGCGGACATACGTAAGGAACTGCATGTTCCTGTTTTGACAAAATCTTTGCTTTACACTGTTTTCCTTAATCTGTGTAAAACTTTGATAAAAAATTTCAAAAACCTGCATTTTCCTAAACTAGGCTACCTAATTTCATTGTTCACATAAAATGATTTTAACCTATTACTAGTTTGGATCATCCCCTTCTCTTCTTAAACCCTCTCTTGTTGATTGTGTTCTTCATCCCTTCAACTCTTCTCTTAACCTCAACATTCAACCATGGTATCCACTAGAACATCCAACTCCTCCAAAACCTCCTCATCCAAAAGAAGCCTTAAGGTGAATCTCAAGTCCTCTAAACTTGGTTCTCCATCTTCTTTCAAACCAAAAAATGAAGCCTCACCTATTCTCATCTCCTCATCACGTTCACCACCACTTGCTTCATGGAAAACAACCTCAACCCATGGTACTAACCATTCACATGGTTCTACCTCCTCTTCATTCCAATCAAGAATGAATGAGCTTTCTTCACCTTTCACCCCTAGTCCTCCTTTGGATGGGATTTCTCAACCTCAACCTCTACAAAGTATCCTCTTTGTACTTGAGCCTTTGGTCACCTCTCCTTTCACTCCACGAAACTCTCCCATCTCACCCTTAGACACTATGCCTCCATCACCTCCTCCACCCTCTAACACTAATGCTCCTATTTTGGGCATTCATATCTCTCACTTCATGGGTGATCCTTACTTCTTTAGGTTCTTAGAAGCTCATGGTGCAAATTGCCCATGTTGTCTCTATAATAACTACATCATTCAAAAACTAAGGATGGAGATGCTTGGTCTTCATAGAAGGTTGCATGATTTCTTGCTTGTCTTGTTCTCCATGCCTCCTCCTAGGAGATGAATGATGGTTTTCAAAATAACATGCTTTTTTTAAAAGAAGGTCAAGCCAAAGAGAACTATGAATTCAAGACCTAGTTGTTAGCTATCTATGTAGTAGTTGATTGTCTTTTTATTTCTTGTATTTCTTTTCTTTCCCTCATGATTTTCTCATGTGGATGATTTATGGATTTAGTTTTTATGTGCTTTAATCTATGTGATCACATTAAACAACTTCAATTTATTTAAAATTGAACTTAAATCTATTACAACCTCAAAAACTTGACTTAAAATTGGAGCAAAATGTTATTTAGATATTTTGTCACCCTTTTTTAAGACATTCTTTGTGAATGTGTTGCTTTTATGCAACCCTAGCATACTCTACTGCTAAAAGAGGTAAAAATCCAAGATTTGCAAAATTTTGAAAAAGACTTATCTTTCTCCAAAACTTTTAAAAATCAAGCTTTGCAATCCACTGGACGCGGTTCCTTAGCCTCCGGGCGGATCCATATCGATATGGAACCGCGGGCTATTTTAAAGAACCATGCACAGTAAAGCCGTTATTGGCTTATTTTTGGTCTTTCTTCTTTAACCACTGTTTTGGTTAAGATTCTTTGCTTACCCACTTTGGCTAAACATTTCCTAAAACCTTTCTTTTCATTTCAAATCTTTTCCTTGTCTATTTTCTTTAAACTCTTCTCTTTTGGAGTTCTTTCCTTCATCCCTCATAATGCCTAATTCTTCCTTTCCTAACCTTGACATTTCTTTGTCACAAACTTCTCAACCTAAAGCTTCTTCTTCTAAGCTTTCAAAGAAACCAAAAAACTCGGTTAAACCCATTTGGATCAAAAAGAACAAGAATCCTCATGATTCTTCTTCTCCAAAATCCTCCAAGAATTCCTCTTTCTCTCCGATTCAATATTGGAATGAGACTTACTCGATAAATCCAATTACTGGAGAAAAAGAAATTCTTCCACCACCACCTAAACTTTTGAACTCTCCTCAACTCAATGACCTATCTTCTTTCCCTAACCTCACTAGGCATTGTGAAAACATCTCTTATCCATTATCTCCCTCTCTACCAACCTCTAATCTTGATGGACCTCCACCATCTAACGACTTTGTTTTGCATCATGGTTTCTCGTGTGCTTGTTGTCGTTTTCAACAAATTGAACTTGCTCATATCTATGACAAGCTAAATTTTCTTGAATTCCTCCTCACTCGACCTCCTCTCAAAGTTTTCGTTCTCGTGAACAAAACTTTGAATGATGCCTCGTCGTCTTTCTTTTCCAACTAAGGCACATTTTGTACCTTAGTTGTTTGAGTCAATAAAACTTAAACAATCTTGGAAGATTATCACTATTAGCGTAGTTTATGCTTTGTGGTCTATTTTCCATATTTTTTACTTTAAATATTCATATTGTGTGTATGAATATTTCTCTTGTATGTCATTTCATATTTATGTAATATGAATGTTATGTGTGTTATCTTTCCCTCTAAATCTATTTCACACATTAGTTAAAGAGTTGATCATGGTTAAAACTTAAAATTAATAATGGGTGATTCCATAAATTCTAAACTTTATCCCATTTCCGTTTTAAATCATCTTTGATTGGTTTGGATGTTTCTTTTCTTCCTTTATTCCACCAATTGAACTATGATGTTGTTAATACACACTCTTTGGACATGCTTGCTTCTAATTTGAGATTTCTTTTCCTTCTCCCTCTCAAGTTAGTTAGTAAGTAGTGCACATATATACATTGGTGTTTCTTTTCTTTCTTCTAACCTTTGTGTAGCATGTCACCTTAGCTCATTGACTTGGTGCCCCAAGCAAGGGGGAGTAAGCACAAAGGGGGAGATACTAGCAAAAGTCCGGTTCTTTTCTTCTTCAAAGACTTGTGCTAACCTTTTTGCTTCGACAAAGGGGGATAAATGATAGTGATAAACTCGTTAATAATTCGAATAAACTTATATTTTACGTAAATGAGTTTATAGTTTGTCGTAATCAAAAAGGGGGAGATTTTTAATACAAAGCAATGCCTAAAAACATTGTTAGTATTAATTAATCTTTCTTAGTTTTGATCACGACAAATTACAAAGACATTTATTGTCAAACACAATCATAAAACGAATTATCTAACAAACACTATCATCAAGGTAATAATCATTACACTAACATATCTTAATCATGCTTAGTGATCATAAAAGTGATTAGCCTTAAAACTCACTTTTGTCAAACATAACATAAGATTTTTAATAAACTTTCTTTTTAAGAAAATGTTTTATTAAAATTAAAATGTAAATTTGAATATGGCATATTCCATATGCCATAAGAATATCCTTTGAAGGTTTAAGTAGCCTCAGATATTTCAAATTCACTAAAAGACAAAAAGGAGTGGAGTCTACGCTGGTGGTACCTTAGCACCTACGGCGGTTCCTTATCGATAAGGAACCGCGGGCTCCAATAAGGAACAGATATAGCTGTTGGATGTTTTGTCTTATAAATAGTGGATCAAATCTGCATTCTTATCAACCCTTTTTGGACATCTTCTTCAGCCTTCTTTCTCCTATCTAATCCTAGTCATTTGTAAATGATCACTTAATGTGTTAAGTATGTTTACTCATGATTATCCTCTTGATCTCCTTCTCTGACTTGTCCAAAGAGAATATCACTCACACACCTGTGATGTGATTAAAGATGTAGCATGGATGAAGATCACCTTCTCCTAAAGATCTAGTCATGTTCATCATTTGTTTATTTTTGTCTTATGTAGATCCATTATATTTGTGAATAATTGGACTAGTTGTGTTCATCCAAGCTATGTGTGAATACTTGCATTAGAGTTATGTACATCCATTGCACATGTGTGTGCTTGGATTTATGTTGTGTAGATCCAAGCTACATGTGTGTACTTGGATATGCTTAGTTGAGTTGTAATTAGTTGTGTTAGTTCTCACTAAACTATAAAGTGATGTGGTTGTGTCTTGTGAGTTCTCACTAAACTATAAAGTGATGTGGTTGTGTCTTGTGAGTTCTCACTAAACTATAAAGTGATATGTAGTTGTGTTGTGTGAAGTTCTCACTTAGCTTCAAAGTGAAGAGTGGTGAAGATTGGTTCTAGCTTTGGATTAGAACTCGACATCTAGCCTTGTGGTCAGAAAATGGTGAAGTAGGCAACGTTATGAAGATTGGTTCTACCTTTGGATTATAACTCGACATCTAGCCTTGTGTCGTAAAAGAGTGAAGTGGGCGACGTTGTGTAGATTGGTCCTAGCTACGATTAGGTCTAGACATTTAGCTTAGTGTCGGAAAATAATGTAAGCGACGTTGTAAGGTTTTCTCCGCCAAGAAGGGATCTTGTGGATATAGTGGAAATCTCGAGTAAGGTGTACTCGAGGAGTGGAGTGGGAACGAGGATAGAGCCTCGTTGTCGAACCGCTATAAATCTTGGTGTCTTCCTACTAGGTTGTTTCTTTCCTTACTCTTTACTTACATTCATTATCACTACACTTACTATACATTGTTGATGCATTAGAATTGAACCTAATCATTATGCAACTAGCTTTCAAGTAAAAGATAGTTTTATGCACTCACCTAATTGAAAGGAATTTTAATTAGGAGATAAACCGATGAGAAACTATTCAACCCCCCCTTCTAGTTTCTACAGCTTAGATTTCTTACTTGATTCATGAAGATCTAGGAACAATAACCCCAATAAAACGAAATGAGACAACACCCAAATCAAACCGTCCCTCATCCTTGTTTATTTCTGCCGGCGGCTTACCCCACACACACAACCCTAATTTCTTTTATGTCTTGTTTTCTTTATTTTGGTGAAATGAAGTTTAAAAATTCCCTGGTGTATTTTCAAGACGGGTTGGGCTTGAGGCCCAGTGCCTTTTTTTGTTGCAACACAAACAAACACATACATACACTTTTTTTTAATTCTTCGTTTCGTGTTTATAAAACTTAAGTGACCGTCTTACATTCTCGTGTTATATTCTGACATAGATTATTTATTTCTGAATAAACAATAATTACGTAATACTTGAATTATTTATTATCTGATAAATAATTACGCAACGCTTAAATTGAAGCTGTGAGTGTACGTAATTAATGTTCGTGGACTTTTTAAGGCTGGTTTTACAATTCTTCCCCTCTAAAAAAAATAGTTTGTCCTCGAATTAAGGATGCGATAATGCTGTGGTTTTACAATGTTAATGTTAGAATTGGAAAGTTTGTTTTTCCCGCGGACTTCATCATATCCGATTACGAGTGCGATCCTAAATGTCCCATTATTTTAGGTCGACCCTTTTTATTGACGGCTCGAGCTATAATCGACGTTCACGGTGGGAAATTAACTATGAAATATGGGGGGGATAAAATGGACTTTTTCGCGAGTAGATCCCAAATTTCAAATGATCATGATAAATCGAGGTTCCTAGAACCGATATTTCAAAATTTGATAATATCAAAGCTCATGCTTTAGCTGGAAAAATGAGGCTAGATGCATGTTTTGAAGAATGAAAATGAACGATTTTCGAGATGAGGATTTTAACGATAAAGAATACGTTTACTTAATTCAAAAAGTTATTCGTAAATTTATGGATGAAAAATCATTTTGGGATATATTCGACGAAACAAGTGAACAACCAATTCCGAAGGGAGACCATCACGACAATGACCAATATGGACTCGTTTTCACCACCTTCGAAGGACCATGTCTTTGAGGCATCAATATCTAATTCCTTTGAAGTGCCTCCATTTCCTAGCCCAATATCCATTGATGCTAAAGGTTTTATCGATATTGATCCTCTCGTCATTGAAATATCACCTAAGCATAGTCATTTGACTTGTAAGACCATGGTTGAGAGTTCTCACATCGACACTTTCTTTGATAAAAACGATGAGGATGATTTTTCCGAAATTAATCACATACTCAAAAATCCACAAGCTATTTTTGATTCTCCTAAAAAGAATTCTTCACGTGGTGAGTATGGTGATTTTGAATTCGAGCCCGAGATTGAGGAAATTATTGAACGAGAGCTTGCTCTTTTGCCTCCACTTCCACATATAAGTGAGGTTGATTTTTCCAATATCGAGGCCGAACTTGATGAGTTGGAACGTCTCATTCATAATTACGAAACAACTCACGTGATCGAAAATCCCATTCTCGAGGAGTTACCTAATCAACGCTCCTCAATGAGAATGACGTTTACCACATTCGTGAGGATCTAACTTATCAAGGATCCCTACAAAAGAATGAGGTTTTGTGCTTGATCGTGATCTTTTCGAGAGAGTTTCTAAAATCCTCATTTTTTGAGAGACTTTCTAAAATCCTCAATGAGGGGAACGACAAACCTTGGTTTGATGAGCCTATCTATGATGAAGAAATCGAAGAGATTAACGTTCATGAGGATGACGAATAAGTTGACCCTGAGGGGGTGGTGTTCTTTGTTGATCAACGTTTTGAGAACTTATACAATCCACACCCCCCCCCCCCCCACCCGCGACTTAAATGTGAGGATTTTGAGTGTGACTAATATTGAATTGGAAACGCAAAATATTTTCGACATCATAAAATCGGGTTTTCATAAATATTTTTTAAAGAGTGAAAAAGGAGAAGATTTTAAAATTGATTTAAATGATTTTCCTACAAGTTTAACTCCGTCATCACTGTGTTTATTGAGTGCTACGAGCTTGTCTACTCCTTTTGACGATGCGTCGTGTGGATCTAGTGTGGGGGAAGCCCCTTATGTTCCCTCACATTTCTCCACCGAGGACGAGATATTCGATCCCGGAATTGCTTGTAAAGGGAAATCTCGGTCTTCCTCCGATGCAATAAATGGAAAATCTTTTCGTTTGCTTGGTGTGAGTCTACCTCGAGTAGCTCATTATGTTGCCCCACCCATTGTCCCACCCTTCTATTTCTCACCTCTTTTCTTTTACCTCTTTGAGGTTCTAGCACATGTTGAAGTGGCGTTGTCTCGTTTATCCCATGAAAACGAGGACGCCATCTTTGATCCCGGTATTTTGCATCATCAAAGGACTTAATCCTTAATACCGGTTTGGGCATTGTTTATCATGGAAGCCCCATCAAAAATGATCAAACCATGATAATCCCTAAATGATCACATTTATAGGGATTCGAGTCGAGCTTTTGACTCGGTTATAAAAAAACAAGGTGCCTAGTGGGGGATTCTCATGCTTATCCTTGTAAATATTATTGCTTTCTAATAGTGTAATGCGGGGACTTGTGCTCTTCCAACCTTTTTTCCGTGGTTGTTTGTGATTGTGATTTATTAGGATCATCGTCATCATTGAAGCCTCTCGTGTTCGTTTTACGTATCACTCGAGCTTCGATCGTTGTCTTTGAAGATTCTGATATTCAATGATATCCTTTTACGTTCTAACGTTTATCTTATTAGCATAATTCATAAACGGATTTTAGGTTATTCATTTTACCCTTTCCATGCTCGAGATTAAGCATTCGACTTTTCGTCTCTAGTATGAGGGTGTTTCACCCTTAGACTCGAAACATTGAGGACAATGTTTACTTTTAGTATGGGGGGTTAATAGATGCTTTACCTTGTTCACGTCATCACGCAATCCAATTTTCATCTTTTTGTTATCGTTTTATGCAAAATAAGGCTAAAAAGGCCAAATTTTAAAAAATTTCTTATTTTTTCCTAAGTGTTTAAGACGCGAATGTAGGTTTTCCGTTGGTGAGAATAAGATTAATTTTTGACTCGACCGTGCGTGTTGAGCACTAGCTACGATTCCTTAACTATATTAGGCTAAGTCTCTTAATTGAGGACGAGAAATAATAGAGTTCATTATAAGTTACTATGTTAAACGTAGAGTATTCGTATTCTTTCAAAAACTCATGTGTTTTAATTATTTGCTTATTCTCCCCACGCTTTTGTTTAAATAAATGAAATAAATAAGGTCGTACGGTTTATACGATATGTTAGCTTCTAGCCCAAGATCGTTTAAAACTTACTTGTAATTAAATAGAGTAGATAACGAAGGCATAACTTATTGAAACGGGACGCGAAGTTTGGCGAATCCAAAAAGGCCGTAACAAGGCATGATGATTACCTTTTGTTGCTAAAGATCCAAAGATGATGTGAAGAATCATTAATCTAAATCTAAATGAAGGGTCAAGACACACGATGAAAAGCAATACTCCTAAAAAGGTTGCAGACAAGTCTATCCAAAAAGGCCCTAACAAGGAATGAGGATAAATCAATCCAAGTCCTATAAGGAGGGGGATCGTTGTTAATCAAAAATCGTAAATAAAAAATAGGATAAATGAAGAATTCGTGGTCAAAAGTTGAAGCATCTCGTACCAAGTTGAAGATGTATACCAAAAATGAAGAGAAGACCATAATTTCAAGATCGTCTCTCAAGATTTGAAGTTCGAAACACATGCCAAATATCGGTCCGAGAAAGGTCTCAAATCGTGAAACGAGTTATGCCAAGATATGAAATTTAAATGATTAGAAGAAAAGTTTTAAAAGATCGTGTCCTTTAGCTACTTATTAATTAAATTGTCCTACTTTATTTTCGGCTAAAATAAATATCGAAACAAGTCAAAAATGTATCCTCATGATCATTAAGACAAAATAAAATATAAGAGATACCAATTAGGAATAAGGGAGTCTAAGTACGTGATTAACGCATATGAGTAGCGTTAGCATTACTAACTTGTAATAACAATGATCTCGTTTCACGTTAATACAAGGTTTTTAAGCTCGTATGAAAGTTTGTCTCGATTCAATTCGAATTGATTACCGATTAAAAGTGCGACTCAGTCGCTCTTGATAACGAAAAGGGAATTGTTTGGTGTAGTAAGCTAATTAAAAATAAAGACTTGAAACAATAAAAATAAAGACGGTAAAAAGAAATAATAAAAGATAAAAACTTGACGGGAAATTAATGACGAGAAATTAAAAGGCAAACTTAAAAGTAAATAAGGCAAACTTAAACTTAAACTAAAGGCAAGTAAATTAAAAGTGCGACTAAGGAAAAAGGCGGGAAAAATAAAGTTTAAAACTTAAAAACATAAACTTAAAATAAACTAAAACTGAGTTTACAAAACTAAGAAAAACTGCTCATTCGGAAAAAGTCCTTCATTCGGAATATAAAGCTTCATTCGGAATAAATTGCTTTATCCGGAATAAGTCCTTCATCCGGAATATTGGCTTCATCTGGAATAATCAAAACAAGAGGTTCATTCGTAATACTAGACTCATGCGGAATAATCACTTCATCCGGAATAAGTAGCTGATGCGGAATAAAGGTTGGTTCGGAATAAAAGTGCTCATCCGGAATAAATCCTTCATCCGGAATATAAAGCTTCATTCGGAAAATCTAGTTGATCCGGAATATCCCCTTGGTTCGGAATAATTGCTCATCCGGAATACTATGTTCGTTCGGAATAAACTGTTGATGCGGAATAAAAATGTTCATGCGGAATAATCAAGAAAAAAGCTTCATTCGGAATATTAAGAAAAAACGTTCATTCGGAATATTGTGTTCGTTCGGAATAACTACTCATGCGGAATAAAAGACTTGATTCGGAATAATTTAAACAAAAGCTTCGTCCGGAATAAACAGACTCATTCGGAATAAAAGAAAGAAAATGCTGGTTCGGAATAAAAGTGTTGATTCGGAATCTGGGCAAATAAACAGTGCGAAGAACAGGGGAATAACAAAGGCTACGAATCTAACCAAAACTTACCAAAATCAACCTAAAGATTAAACCAAAATAACCACTAATGATCGACTAACAATAATCAATCAAAACAAATCAACAAAACTAGCAATGATAACCAAAATAATCAAAACCCACTTGATTAAAACTATGAAAACTCAAGAACACAATCAATAACAAAGTAAAGATTAAACCATAGAAAGGAAGAAGGAGATGAATTAAAAGCTTGATTAAAAAGTAAATGATTCAATAACAAAAACTTAAAGATTAAAGATCCACAAATTAATCTAGAGAGAGAAAGCATAAAACTTTAGAGAGAGAAAGCATAAAACTTTTGAGAGAGAAAGCATAAAACTACCCTACTCCTAATCTACTCCTAAAACTAACCAACCCTCTGCGAACAAATGAGGGTGGGATATATAGGAGAGGGGAGTGGTTGGTGGCTTCTCCTTTCTTTCTTTTCTTCCGTCTCGTCTTTAAAGTCTCGACTTTTGGCTCGGGATTTCTTTAAACTCGTCTTGAAATTTCTTCATAAATAAGACTTGAGTTCTTCGGCTTTATTAAACATCCGTCTTTGGACTTTTTCTTTGATAAATCTTCAGAATAGGCCTTGGACTTCCGTTCTTTTTGCACTCTTGATTTCTTGACTTCGTCTTTTGTCTTTTTCTTTGATAAAAGCCCGTGAAAGCTCGTATTTTCCTCCCTTTTCACATTTTGGTCCTAAAACACAACAAAAACACAAACCAAGCATTATTCCGACATTTACGACATAAAATACACGTTATGGTCTCGTTTTCATTATAATTAAGTGGTAAAAGGATGGGTGTTTTCACACCTATCACACGCTTAGCATGGAACTGGATGAAAAACGAGGATGACGAACTTATCTCTAGGAGGCATTCACACTTTCTTATTCTTTGACCCTAAAAGTCACGTTCTCGTGATGAAAACAATACATTATGTCTAAAACGCATGTAGTAGTTAAATTAAATTTACGTTTTCAATAAATGTTATATAAAAATGAATTTTGCAAGTGCTATGATACTTAATTCTAGCATTGCATGAGGGCACGACAATAGTTTAGTATGGGGAAATGATGAGACTGTATTTATACATAGTCTCATCGTCCAAATCGGGCTTAAAATGCTTAAAAATACCATAAAATGCCATAAAATATGCTTGTATTTGTTCATTTGTGTATTTTAGGTACAGATATCATGAAATCAAAAAAAGATCAAAGGAATCAAGCAAAAACGAACACGAGAAACGAAGCCGCACAAAGAACCGGGCTCGAATCATGAATTTCCAAAGAAGTCCTTGAACTTGAAGATTTGTCAAGAATGGTCCCTAAACCTTTGAAGACTTGTCACTTTTGGCCCTTGTAAAACTCCAAAATTACAAGTGGGGCCTTAAAGTTTCAAGATATGATCATTTCAGCCCTTGGAGTATGCCATTACTGTAAAAGTAGTCTTTGTCTAAATTTTGCAAGTTACATGTGCCACATTTGACAAGAAGACCAAAGTTATATTACAAAGGAAGTGAAAAGAAATGCTGAAAAACTTGTTATGCATATATTTTAGAACATGGAGGGGCTGTTTTGACAAAACCTAAACCCAAACCCATCCATACCCGAAATAAGCCCATTCCACACCACCAGACAGCCCACAACCCACCAAAAACCCGACCCAACCAGTCATTAACCAACCCACGTCACCACTCCACCTCACTCACTCCACCCACTCAGAAACCTCCGCACCATCACCCTTCCCCACGTCACCCCACTAAATATACTTAACTAATATACAACAAAAATTTTAACCAGGTTTTATAATATATTTAGTGGGGGAAAACATTCCATGTTCACTAACCATCCCTAAATCACCCATCATAAACCCTAAATCTCCCTTTTAACTTAAACCAAAATTAACTCACCCAAAGTGCATATTATTGATTCACGTCACCCTCAACCTTTCCCCACTCCCCATACAAGGTAACATGCCTTGTGGACCCCTACCCCATGGTCCCCTGCACCAAAAAAACGCTCCAAGACAATCCATGTACAGTGAAATCAACAGAGGGCAGGCGTTCCTTCTTGGCTATTCATTCATAAACGGCTGTGATCATTTTTACCAGCTAAGCATCCCACAACATTCCAAAGAAAAGGCAGAAAGATCACATGGGTTGATATTTGACCAATTTTGAATTCTCAAACAAAGGCAGTTTAGGGATTTCTTGTACTAGGGTTTATGTAGTTTAGATATTCTAGAAGATACTATAGCCAGTATATAAACCAAGGTCGACTTGTGACTTGGTTTGTCCAGCAACTTTGTACTTTTTTTTCTATTAATGAAATTTTAGCTTTAAAATTTACAAGCTTATTGTGTCCATTTATCTGCTTTTGTAGTGTAATCAAATTTGTTTTTAAAGTTTTATGCAAACTTAGTTTAACAATCATCCATTAAAAACTTTTTCAAGATTTTGGCAAAGTTTTCTTTTTGTAGATCCAAACCTGTAAAAGATCTTATAAGCCTGGAGCCTGACAAGCTTGGGGTTTATAAGCTTATGCAGGATTGTTCTTTCCTTGTTTGGTTACTAAAAATTTGGCTACAAACTTTGTTCCGTCTTTTATTCAAGTAAAATTATAGTTTGAGTTCTTTTGTTTTTATCCACTCACTATTCAATAAGTTGATTCAAAATCTATCTGACAAATAGCTTTTGAACCAGCTTTTGGGCTTGAAGTTTGTTTGGTATCTTGGTATTCAGAACGAAACAAAGAAGACATCATCATTTTTGTTCATCCATTTTGAAGATATATGGTCAAGCTTTTGGTTCTGCTGTAGAACCCCAACAAAAGCACTCTACAATAGCTTTTCCTTTTTAAGATTAATTAATCATGAGTAGATGGCATCAGCCAGAGGTATGGCTTGAACCCTATTCTTGCAAAAATTTTGCTTACTTGGAATGCTCTTGTAGAAATCTGTTTTTGACTTTTTGATCTTGTAGATAGTGATTAATTGGTTGTTTGCTTTTCTTTTTATGTCCTTGCATATTCTGAAAGTATCTTAAGAATTGTAGTATGAATTGGTGAAAGTTTACTTTGAAAATTTTGTATTTTGACTAGTGAAAGGGGTGTTTGGATCTGCCTACATTTTGCATTAGGTGACATCTTTGCAGGGTGATAGGGGATTGAATACTCTTGAATAGGTTTAGTAAATGGTTCTTGAAGTTTTTTTTACTGATTGTAGTAAAACATTGCAAAAGTTAGCATAAAATTAGGCAGTAAAAGCATTCTGCCACATAGTAGGTCCTTAGGTGATTTTTTGTAGGATTTGGTTTACTAAAACTTTGGTCACAGTTAGGAATACAGGTAATCTAGGGATTTGAGAATTGGTTTGTTGATCTGGTATGCTCAACTGTGACAACCATGGTTTTGAGGTTCGTCACTTCGTTTTATTGTGTGCTAGTTACGTGTCTTTACGTGTTTATGTGCTAATTGGTGTGTATAGATTGTGGTTTGGATATCGTTTCCGGTACGGGGTACCTTGTGAGTGAAACGATGTGTGATGATTTCATGTTCATGAGCTCAGATGGTAGTGACTATGAACTGAGATGGTGTTATTTAGTGGTTTTATGTATACGTATATGTATTATAGAAAATTGTATTTTTACGATTTACGGTTTAGCATTTAGAGGTCTCGGATGAGGTAATTAGGCATATGGATATTTTTCGGGATGGTTTTAAGTCATTTAGGACTTAGTTATAAAGTTTATTTCAAAATTTGATATTTTTATAAAAGTGTATATTTTATGTCTTTTACGGTAAAACGCGTAAATTTGACTAGTTTTACAGTTTTGAGGTTTTGGAGGGTTTAGGAGCTGAAATAAATTAAAATTAAGGTAATATTAATAAGATATTAATTAATAATAAAATTAAAAAAACGAAAATTAAGGGAGTGTTAGTCGGTTTGGACGCAAGAAAAGAAAGAAAAAAAGGAAAAAAGCAGAAAAAGGAAAGGGGTTTTTGGGTTGGGTTAGGAATGGGTTATTACACCCTACAAAAGGTTTTATTCACAATCAAAAACATTATTTTTTTTTCTCCTGGAGTCTATAGCCGACGGTTTACATGAAGTTTTTAGGGTTTCAGTATTTTTTTTCATCTTACATAAATCTTAAGGTAAAACCTTCATAATCCCTTTTTAATCTAATTGTTTTTAATGTTTATATAATCATCTTATGATGGATTTAGGTTAGGGATTAAATAAAAATCTGTATATTTTAATGATTTCATAATGATTGGATGGTTTAGGGCTTGTAATTAGTGGGGTTATGGGTAATTAATGAGGTTAATTTAGTTAAACCCGTTTTTAAAAACTGGGCAGAATTTTGAGTCAATTGTTTTGATCATATCGGGAGTTCTACAAACTCTTATTTTGCGATCCAAGTATCCCTGAAAGGGTAATTGAGGTGGCTTTCCAATTGGAGAAACGAGAACTAAATTGGAGGTCGGGAAGTGGGTCAAAAATAGGTTATAACAGTCGGAGGTCAAAGCAGTTTTAAAATCAGTCTGTTTTCTTTTTAAGTTTTGGGTTGTTTGGGGTACTTAGGTTTGCAGTGGGACATTCAAACGAACATGAGAGATGGTTTATATATTATAGTAAGTATCTGCATTGGGGCTAAGATGGTGGGTTAGGGTAAGACCCCCTAATTATAACAAACTTTTTGTATGTTTAAAATCAGTAAAATCTGGATAGACGAAAGTATATATATATATATATATATATATATATATATATATATATATATATATATATATATATATATATATATATATATATATATATATATATATATATATATATATATATATATATATATATATATATATATATATATATATATATATATATATATATATATATATCGGGGCCTTAACAGTAGCTTTAAGGTTGGGGCAAGTGGAAGCTGTTAGCTAACATACGTAAGGGCATAAGTATTCCCTTTACAGAGATCATGGGTATGTTTAAGTGAGCGTTTGGCTTATAGTTTGGAGACCTAAAACCGAGACTGTTTTGGGTAAAATGTTAACGGGACGGGTTATGAAGTATAACGAGTTAAGGGCTCTATAGAGGGGTGTAATGAGATGCTTAAAGCATATAAATGAGGTATTTATATAGGAGGAGGTTAGATTTCCATCATCGGTTGATGAGCCGTCTTAGTGATTGGTTTATGTTTTGATTATGTGTTTTTTGTTTGTTAGCTTTTTGCTAGTGCGCGGGCTTTTGGAGAAGCTCAATCAGGTGAGTTTCATAGTCCCATGTCTTTTAATGATTTTGACTTCCAGATGGGATGGAAGAGACACTGTTTTGTTTTATAACTTATGTTGTGAATGTTTTTGTGGTTGGTGATGGACTTGTGCGTGCATACTTATGTGATTAACTGCTAGTTGATTCTTGATTGTTTATGTTTTGACTTGGTACCAAGGGGATTGTTGATAAGGCGGGGCCTTGGTATTAGTTCGTAGGTGTTTGAGTGCCTATGGGAGTTGGTGTTTGGTATGGCTGGGAGCCTTGGTTTTGGTTTGGTTGGTTAATCTTGAATGTTAGTTGTTAATGCACATTTGCAACACATTGTCCCTATATTCTTATTGTTGGTGGTTATTCACAGCTTATAATATAACTGATTTAGCGTTGGAGTCTAAACCTATGACTCTCACCAACTTTATGTTGACGTGTTTTAGTGTCTCTTTCAGGTGATATTATGGTTAAGCGTGAGAACTTGAGTGGCTAGGATTTGGAGTTACGTAGGAATGCATTTAGAAGGAGATCCCCGTTTCCTTCTTAGTTTTTATTTGTTCATTTAATAAGTGATACTGTTGGCACCTATATGTTTGTTTTGGTTTTGTTATTGTTTGTCTCGGGTAAGTGGTAGTACCGTTACCTACTTACCTAGACTCCTGCATTGTTGAGATATTGTCATGACTTTTGTGTCACCATTTTATTACATTTGTTATTTCATATAGTTATCTCTGTAGACACGCCATATTGTGATGATATCCATACGTCGCGCCCATATTCCGCCATGGTGGGGTGTGACAGAATGGTATCAGAGACAATGGTTATAGAGAATTAGGTTGCCTAGTCGCGTAGCCTAGTCTATAGCTTAAGGGTCCCTGTATATAGGCGTCATAGGAGTATGTGTGCATTATATAATAATTGATGTGTTTGGGTGTTATTTATTGTGATGTTTGACTAGTATTAATTGAACCATAGTAAGTTCATACTTAGCCACATGTTATTTTCTTTTCGGGTTGTGACTAGTGCGGGTTGAACCATAATCGTCTATGCTAGTCATTGTTGTATTTTGCTTAATTTATACATTATAGTACATAATTTGGTACATGGTAGTTTCTATCTTTTGTTGAGTTATTTTATGTACCTGAGGGATATTATTTTCCTTTTGATTTAAGTCATGTTCCCTAAGAATCTTGTGGTGGTTCGAGTTAGTAGAAATAGGTGGATATGAAGGATTTTAAGCTGTTTCCACTCGTATGGGCGACATGACTTATAACTGATTATGTTTTCGTTTTGGATTTAGTCTATGCTGTTTTAGCTAGACTATGGATTTATGTATTTCAAGAAGTTTGATTATGTTATTTAAATAGTTGGAGTTTTAGACCTTATTGTTTATGTGGTTATGTGCTTAGGTGAGTTGATGGATTTATGTGTTATATGTTGTATTAATTCTTATAAGTGTCATCATAGGAGGGAGTGTATTGGGGAAATGGTAATTGTATAAGTATGGTGGCCAACATAGTTATACAAGTACCATAACTTCAATGGGTTCCTAAGTATGATTGCATGAAAGAGGTTTAGTACATGCTTGTATATGATGAGATGTGGATTTTGGTATATTTATAATATATGGGTTTATGTAACGGCTGCCTACGATATGGCTATTTTTTTAGTGTGTTATATGTTTTGAGTTATAGTCGTGTTGTGTGATTATGAGGTCACACGATATGGGTTGGTTTTGGTAATGGGTTTTGTGCCTTGTTGTGGCATGGTGAGATGGTGAGAATGTGATTACTCGTATGGAAAAACGAGTGTATGACGCGATCGATTGACTTGATATCTATGATAACGAGTATGTTTTGGGAGATTTAATAGGTATATATGTGGATGTATATATACTACTATGTGTTAAGTTATGATTTATGGTCGTTCAGTAGTTATTATAACTAGAACGTACCTTGTGTTTGCTCGTGTTTTATGATGCTGGAGTTTGATGGAGTTCCAACGACGTTTTGAGTCTTTTGATGTGTGTCTACATTCGGGTATGTATTTAATTATTGAGAACCACTCAATTTTCTTACAAATAAGTGTGGCTGATTATAGGAAAACGGTTTTGAAAATAATTTGTAAGTTTATGGTATGATATCGTGACTTACATATTTTTTTTAAGTTTGTGGTAGTAAGCTATAAAAAAAATTTGTCTTGAAAATAATTGGATTAGTTTTCTATGTAACATGTGATAATACATTTTAAAGGGGTAAAGAAATTTTTACAAAAAATTTCTTAAGTGTAATTAAAATTTTAGAAGTATTTAACTAGACGGCAAGAGTAAAAGGGAGACTTTATTATAGTAATGATAATAATAACACCACACCTTGTAAACGTGTAGTAGTTTAGTTATAACCAGCCTAAATGGATTTATAAAATAATAATAATAATATAGAATAAAATGAAAATAAAACACTGTATTTTATAAACATGTATTGGTTTCATAATAACAAGTGAAATAAGTTTAATATGGGTAAATAAGATAATGGTTAGAATAAGATTGTAGTATACTAACTAGTTGATATCTGGATAAAATGATGAAGATAAACGGATGAGTTATTGATTAAAAATGAGTATGATTAATTTTGGTAATATTGAAGTTTGGTTCTTATGAGGAGTAACTAAATGGGGTGAAAGTTTAAAAATTTTTTGAGGTATCGAAATTTGGTAATACTAACCGTGACAAGTCAAATTTTTCGTTGTTGGCACACTCCATTGATCTTTCGGATTACATTGTTTTGTTTTCAGTTGTTTTGGCTAGGGTTCGTTTTACCCTATATTTTATTTTGGGACACGATTGTTTGGAATTCTTTGGGTTACACGTCATGGTTGATTTATTTATGCGGTTGTGGGAACGTTAGGATGAGAGGATAGAGTTGGGTAGTATTACTTATGGTTAGATACTATAATGGAGAGATGTGTTTTGGTTTAAAGGTTGTGTTGAAGGAGTGATTAAGATTTATGGAGTCTTAGAACTTATATTGGTTACGGGAATAAGGGAGTAAGTAAAGTTAGTTGACTGGTCATGAGAACGAGACGTCATGCTATGAGAAGTTGGTTGAAGTACCATTAGGAGATTGATGAAAGTACCAGCGGATGTGAGGGTAGAGTAGAAATTTTCTACTAAATATTGGGCAAATAACACGCAAGGGATTGGTATAGTTATGGAGGAAAGGTAGTAGTAGACACGTGAAGCGAAAACAGGAATGTAAAAGAATGATTGGTAGGAGGCTAATCAACGGTGAAGTACAACAAGTAAGGAAGAGTGAGTCATTGAGGGGTTGAAGTACTTTTAGAAATGTTGTGGTAGATGAGTTGAAGTTATAAGCTATTGGTAGTGTGAAGTTCCTAGGTAACATCATGGAGACGAGAAGGAGGGCGTAAAGAGCTACATCGCGAAGCAAGGAGCTGAAAGGACTACGTGTCGGCTGCAAGAAGGATGCAAGAGATTTCAAAGGAGTCACAAAAGTTGCGAGGACTGGAAAGGTGACAAGCACTATGATGGGAAATTTATGTATGGTTCATGACGAAGAAGGGCAGATCGGGTATCGGAGTGGAGCTACAAAGAGCTAAACCAGTGGATCGTGATGAAGTGAATACATGACATGGGAGATTAAGAACTCGTGGAAGTGACAAGGGGAGTCGAGTGACTACGCGAATAGAATTTTGTGGCAATCAATATCGAGGGATGAGAAGTGAGGCTGAGCTGAATAAGTTTCGTGGAGAAGTGATTAGAGAGTCGGTTTTTGTAAAGGTGTTATGAAAGATCTTTGGGAAAGACAGCTAAGCACTATCCAATGCACTAGTGATTTCCATAGATTTGATGAATGAAGTATGGAATTTTTGTTGGACAGGATAGTGTAGGAATAAGTTCCTAGAAGATGATGATTGAAAATACCTCATGTTGGGTGCAAGATCAAAGTAGAAGTATGAGATTTGAATAAGAATTCAAAAATATAGCTTAGTAGACAAATGGAAACTAATGTGGGTATAAGATGAGAGTGTGATCCGCATGGAATCACATGAAACTCTAGTCTGTCCCTATTAGGAGGAAGTAGGAGAACCGATTGTGAGAAAAACAAGTGAAGCTACTTGGAAAATTTTGGCGTATAGATGACTAGATAGACTTAGCTAGTGGAGTTGGATTGTTATATCTGCCTAGAATGCTAGAGGCATTTGGGGTACGAGACGTAGAGAATGATCTATACAGATCATGAACGTCTCCAACATATATTTAATCATCTTGATTGAACATTTGGAAAAGGTGATGGGTAGAGTTAAGTGATGAAAGAAAAATTGCAAGGCCAAGTACCTGGGAAAGGCAAGCATGGTTGATGAGACATGGAATAAGAAGAATGAAGTGAAGCTGAGACGAACTTGAACTATATGGATGACGTATTAGGGTGGTTTGGATGAAGGATGTAGGTTGCACGAGTTGAGTCGTCTAAAGCAGAGAACGCGTCAACATGTATGTTGCGTGGCTTGGACAATCATATGTAGAAAAGGGACGTAGACTATACTTCCTACATAGATAGGAGTATCTTAGAAAGGGGCGATGTAAGGACGAAGTTGGTGACATGGATACATAATGGGGTGGAGGAATAAGTACGACGAGAGCTGGGTGATAGTCGATAGACTGACTAATTCATCTCATATTTCAAGAGGAATGAGAAGTCACGTAGTTGAGAAGTTGGAAGGATAGCGTACGGATGTGATGGAATAGAGGGTTTTGCGTAAAAGTTAGCCTAATATGTATGGAATGCCTTATGAAGGATTATGGCAAGGGAAGAAACGATGGGAAGCATCACACCGTGATGTATGGTAGGAGTTGAGGAAGAAGAAGGAAGTGTGTATAGAAGCGAAGCATGAATGAAATAGGTCGAGATAGGAACCGGAGGTAAAACTTTGGTAGAGCTTAATAAGTAGAATAAAGCACAACACAGGCTAATACTGTCGTAGTGTGGAAAAGGAAATTGCACTGACCTATACTGATTGTTTGGGAGGCTTAGTATCGATAATCGAATGGATGAGGAGTTATAGGAGTGATGTGCCATAGGGACGACGGGCTTGGACTAACTGAGATAACCGTCCTTTTGATGATGTGTATAGATCATAAGTTGATTTGGATTGGAAGAACTAATGGATATGTGGAAGACCGTCATAGGTCACTTTGTAAGGAAATTGGAATTTTTAAGTAGTTTGGGGTACGGACTAAAGGGAGTTGATGAACATAATTGGATATGAGTATATCCAGCTAACTGGAAAAGGATGGGCAAGTGAGATATTTATACCACCATAGGAGTTACACTGAGGGCATGAGTGATTGATTTAGAGGGAGTTAGGAAACTCTTTAGCGATGGCTGAGTTTTCATAATGATAGTTATCATACTAGAATTCGATAAATACCATTTGAGGCACTATATGAAAGGATAGGGTGAGTTGTCCCCATTGTGGACTAGAATTGGTAAAAGAGGCTACTAATGTGGTAATGGTGTTTGTGGACAGAATGAGAGCAACAAGGGATGCTATATACAAAAGGAGGAAACCACTAGATTTAGTGACAAAGTTATGTAGGGAGTTTCACCCATAGTAACGGGTGGTATGATTTGGTAAAATGGAAGAGTTGATGTACAGTTTTGTAGGTCCATTTATGATCTTTGGAAAGATCGGACTAGTAGCTTATGAGCATAGAATTACCTGGGGGGAAAATGAGTGGTATACATGATATATTTCATGTATTGAGATTGGTAAATGTTGTTTGAGAATGCATATTTGCATGTACGGTTATTCGGGACTTGTGTTAATAAGTCTTTATTTTATCAAAGATGTAAGATATGTAAATCTTGCTTATGTTTTAGAGAGAGAAAGAGATAGAGAGATGGTGGATTTCACACAATTCTAGAGAGAGAAACAAGAGTGAACTATGTGTAAAAATGATTAACCACACACCCTCTCCATCTAAGGAGAGGGTTTATATACCCAAGCCCTTGTCATGGTCTTGGGCTTACATTTGGGCCGGCCTACACATGTTGTAGGCTAGGCTTGGGCTTGTTTATTAAATAACGACAAGTAACTAAACTACGAGCTATAACATGGACTATCGTTGGAGTGACCGATCCTTCTTAATACGTAAAACGTATTTCCAACAATCTCCCCCTAAGGGAGGTCACTCTAAACAAGGGCGTTACCCAAGTTACAATAATAAAATAAACCTAGCATACTATGCTTGTCTTGAGCTCGTAGTCTTCGTCTTTCTTTTCTTTTTCTTTTCTGGTGAACATGATGATGTGATCTTTGATATCAATCTTGAGAATTAATCTCTTGCCTTGATCTCGTGCATCCATCACTTGTGATCTTCGCCTCTTCGTGACACCATGTCCCACATACTTATACCTTAGTAATTCTTGAAAGCTTCAGAGTTCGATACAGTGGAAGACTTAACTTTTAGGCTTTCTTGAATTAGATTAGGTATTAAGTGTTTAAAGTATAAGCATGCGGGGACGACTTCTTCTTGGATCCCGCAACGCCACCATCTTCAAATGCCGCAACATAAGTAGACACGAACGAAATGGCTTTGAACATTTCATTCTAATTCGGTAGCATTTTACCTCCGGTCGGTGAAGACCATTGGACGATATAAAATATCGTACTTGTGGCAGGTAGATTTAATTAAAAATATCCTTGACAAGATTTCGCGGGTAAACCCGTTCTCTTTACTCGACCGTCCAAAGCTGACTGCGAACGTAAAGAGTGAATCATTTGGATTAAATTATCCGCATGATTGAAGCCGTCAATTCTGATTCCTGGAACAAGTTTGATTCATTAAAGAATCGTACCATCGTTGCTTTCAAGTTGTCACTAGCTTGATTCATATTGAATCTTGCAAGTTACCTACCAAGTGTTGTTTGATGTTAACACTAGAAGGATTTCCACTCATCACTGTGAACACTAAGGTATCACTCTGAGTGTTCTGGCAAGATCACTGAGATTTTGCATAGAGGCCTGGAACGTGTTTAAATTCATTTAAGAATTAAACCACTGTTGCTTTCCAGTTATCACAAGTTTGATTCATAAAGAATCGCACAAGTCACCTACCATGAGCTTTTTGATATTCGCTCAAGAAGGATTTCCATATTCATTGTAAATACTTTCGTACTACTCGGATGTTCGGGAAAGATCATGACGATTTTGGGTAGGACTCTTAAGATCTTTCTTACTTTTCACAGTGTATGAAGAAGCAAGGAATTATGAAAGTGTGTCCTAATGAGATATTTGATGATCTCAAATGGCTCTAGACTCGATCGTGCACTTTGTATTTTAGTGATCGGAGGCTGGAGAGGAGTGCCACCATTTCAATACCAATTTATTCGGAGTGAATAAATCAATAGATAACGTGTTGTCTCCGTGTGATTAAAACAAATACCTTTTGAGAGATATCTGAGTTAGCTGGGATGGGTTGTGCATTGCATCACTGGGTCCATGATGTCTTATCTTCAATATCAAGCATCATTAAAAATGATCTCAATAGCATATGTATTGACCCGGTTTCTGCCTAAAGTTGTAAGAAGGGCTTCTTTCTTTACACCTTTTATCTTTACAATTCTTTTTCATTCTTCAACCCCTTCAATGCTTACCAATACGTCATAACTAGCACCTTGTTGTGATTGTTCCAGTGCTAACTTAAGTACTTGGTCGGCATTCAGCTACGTTCACGATCTTTCTCCAACTTTCCTAAGGACTACTATTTCTAGCTATGGAATGTCCTTGGGAAGATTCCTCCGGTTCTGGAAGAATCATAGGACTTAACCTATCCTACCATCCTTATGTCACCATAATCTTCATCGTCGTAAAATAAATGGGTTTTGGGTAAGTATAAATCACCATGAAATCCATTTTGATATGCAAATCCAATTTGCTCCCCCTTAACATATGCCACGATATTTGAAAACATTTCGCACATGTCGGGATGAGCCAGCACATTCAGTCAAACCATTTGTGATAATATCCCATATTAAATCACATTTTCTCCCGCATATTAAAAATATTAACCCAATCGATGTTTTTAATATCAATTGATTTAATGAAGTTTTAACAAAGGTTTTGGGAAGAAAAATGCGAGTCCGTTTAATCTTCATGAATCCAAATGTATGAAATATGATACCGATTTGTAACATGATCACATATTCACCATATTAGAAAAGAATTGAGAAGGTTGGGCCTGATAGATGAGAACTTCATATGATAAGATCAAATGGTTCTTGTCAGCATATGTTGGTCGCCTCGTCACGTCTGAAGTCATCTCTTGACACCACGTGTACGATTGGTATTGTTGTCTTGACACCAACTTGTGAACTTGGTACGTTCGGTATCGAAGATTCTGAATGCTTGACAATTGCTCCCCTGTTGATCCCAAACTTAGATCGATTTAGCTTTATGTATACGAGATTAGATCAAGTAATACACTTAGAGAAACCTTTGTATATGCTTATGATAATCTAAGTGTTATGCAGAATTAACACTTAAACAAGAACACACAATGATATAAACAAACTTTCACTTTGATTAATGATATCAAACTTGCTTACAATGAAATTAGTTTACGAATGAAAACTTATATGAAACATTAACCTAAAGGTCTTCTTTTATAGACATAAGAAGCCTTGTACAATAATCTACGTATCAGCTATTCTAGGTAAAGATAAATATATAAAATACATTGTTGTTCCTATCTTTACTAGAAGTAATCTAGAATACAATAAACGCGTAGAATGTATCTTTCCATCAGTGCTTGTCTTCAATGTGTCAACGCTTGACTTTATCTTGTCAACGCTTGAGAAACTAAGGACGTATCAAAACCTGTTTGTTTCTTCAAAGTTGTAAGGGCCTCAGCAACATCCAAGGATTGACCATCATGGCTGCCCTTATCACTCAGATTTATTTGATCTTCCTCCCCTTTGGAAGATTCCTCCATACCCCTCCTTGCACTAGCACTTTCCAAAACAATAATCCTCTCCCTCAATTGCTTGAGTTCAAGGCCTTGTGAGCTGACAACTTGTACTAAGTCTGCATTTTGCTTTTGCAAGCTAATGCAGACTACCGTCAATTCCTTAAGAGTCATTGGTTCCAGTCTGCCCTCTTCTAAAATGGGGATTTGACCTCCCAAGTCAGATTCATTGGGCATGGATGAGGACTTAATGATGGTGGGACTACCTTGGCCAGCATCTAAGCCAGAACCAATAGTCCCAGCCTCATCCAGGTCACCAGCCACACTTGTGGTGGTGGTTCTCTCTGCTACATGGCTAGGACCACCAAAGGAGAACACTCCAGTAGTCCTTTTGCATTTCATCAACCTATATTCAGGGGGTGTGGAAGATGGTGTGGAAGAATGGGTGGATGTGGGTTGGTTAAGGGGTGTTTGGGTTTGTGAAGGTTGTGTGTCAACGTTGGAAATAGGCACATCAACGCCAACATTTAATGTGTCAGCGTTGAAGGGATCTTGGTCAAGTTGCATATGTTCAGGTGAAGGTATGGGTTCAGGTATTGGATCAAGTTGTGGTTGGGGGTCAATTTGAGGTTGAGGGTCTGGTTGGGGTTGTGCTGCTGCAATAACAGCAAGCATAGCTTGGGTTAAAGGTAGGTCACGATGGGGTGGTGAGTTCATCTTCATAAAAATAGCTTTCTTTTGCTCAGTGATCTTATAAAAATCATTATGATCTCTTGAGCAGTAACCTTGGACATCAAAAACCATTTGTAAAAAACGGGGATAAGCTAAAGTCATTTTGTTCCCCTTATTCTTACACATGCCCTCAAAAATCATTTTAGAATAATTAAATTTTTGCCCTGTTGCAATGCACACAATAGCACTAGCAATAGATCTATTGATCTCATTGTGTGCAGTGCATTTGGGACTCAAACATTGAAGGAGGACATGTATGAGGTACTTCCAGGCTGGGGAAAATTGATGTTTATGATACTTGTTTAAGGTACCTTCATCAGGAAAAGGATATCCCAAAGCCCTTAGCCCTTGTTCTATTTCATGGATGGGAAGGGTGGCTATACCATCAGCATCATCAAGATGCAAGGATTTGCGTACCAAAGCCTCAGTAACCACCCAAGGTCTCCCATGAACAATAGAAGTCAATGTAGTCACTCTATTAACTGTTGAGGAACTGACAGTATTCCAAAACTGTTTAATATGTGTGACTGGAATGAGTGGTGCATGAGAAAGAGCATACCTTAAGGGGGATGCGTTCAAATACGCCACCATTTGTGTGTATTGGGGAAACAGAGTATCATCAGCTTCAAGATACGCAATCATGTTATGTTGACTTCTGAACCCCAATTCCAACTCTGATGGTCTAAACTTTGGTGCCATTGTTGAAAGCTGTTAAATTTAAGTGAAGAAGATGAAGTTGATAAGAGAAAATTGTGTTAGACAAGAATTATAGATACCCTGTTTAAAAATAGGAGCCAATTTTATAGGAGAAGAAAATGCATGTGATAGGCCCAAAAATAGGCAAGTATTTTCAAAAAGTAATCATGAAAATATTGAAAAATTATAAGTTTATCTCATGCATTAAATGAAAAGTAACAACTCCCAAAATTACGGCCTAAAAATATGTCAAAAAGTAACAACTGGGTAGGTCCCATTGAGTGTCAACGGTCAAAAATAACCTATCAACGCCCAACGGCTATAATCCTGTCAACGTTTGCCTATAGCCATGTCAGCGTCTAATTTGGTCACAACAACGCTTGGAAAATTCTTGTCAGCGTCCAAAAACAAAAATGTTTAAAAATGAAAAATGACCTTAACAAAGTAATTTATCCTAGAGAAGATAACCAAAAAGCTGATAATTATTATAGGGCGGCAAGCACTGTCCAGTTATGCACACTTGCTTAAGCAAGATAGACATAACAGTCCTCTAGTGTCCCTTGCTAACCAACACTCTTAACAACCAAATTACCTTACAAAATTCCTTGTTACTCCTAGGTAAATCCCATAACAAAGTTATTCCCAAGTCTCCCAACAGACCTCAACCAATTCTAGGCCAAAAATGTCTTGGCAGCATGCATAGTATATCAACTTTGCATGCTACAGTGCCTCATGATTTAGTAAAACTAACTCATACTCACCTGTGGACACACTCTAGAATTGTGATAAGAGTATCATATGGATACCCAAACATCCTAAAGGTTCCTAAAACCTCCCCTTAAACTATGATACAAAAGTTTGCCAAAATATGCATGAACATAAAAATTTATGTCAAGATAGGAATTTAAAATTCCAACCATCATCCATAAATATAAACTTGTCCAAATGCTTCTCCATTGATCCATAAGCAACTCTGTATCCAATGGTATACTACTAACACCATCTGCACATTTAGATTGAAAACCACAAAACTAACATTATTGCTGACAACGCCCCGATAACACATGACTGCGTTGAGGGAAGCTTTGTCAGCGTTAGACAATTATATTGCTGACAACGTTGCAAAAACACTTATTAGCGTTCAAGCAACCTTTGTCAGTGTTAGAAAAATATAGTGGAAAATCTAAATCATAAATAAGACCAATAACAATGCATCATCCTGTACATACTTTTACAAAAAGACTTCAAAACACATATTATGTGAGATTGACCATTCCAATACTTGTTACCAAGTATCGAAATCTCCCAGCATCAAAAGGTTTAGTTAGTAAATCTGACACATTTTCCTCAGTGTCAACCCTATCTGGTTGTATTAAACCTTTCTCAAAGCAATCTCTAATAAAATGGTGTATAATTTCTATGTGTTTAGTTTTAGAATGATGCACAGGATTCTTAATGATGCATAAAGTGATGTTATTGTCAACAAATATCTTGGTATGCATGAAATTATACCCATAGTCCAACAGCTGGTTCTGAATCCACAAAACTTGTCCACAACAAGCAGCTGCAGCCACATACTCAGCTTCAGTTGTAGAATTAGCCACTACTGTTTGTTTCTTGCATTGCCAAGATATCAACCTGCTCCCAAGAAACTGACATCCACCAGTTGTGGATTTCCTATCAAATTTATCACCTCCATAATCACTATCTGAATATGCAATCAGCTCTAATGGTGAATCCTTTGGGTACCACAAACCAAGACTAGGATAGCATCTTAGGTACCTAAAGATCCTCTTCACAACATAAAGGTGACATTCTTTGGGAGTCACTTGATGGCGTGCACAAGCACACACAGCAAACATGATGTCAGGTCTGGAGGCAGTAAGATACATCAAGGATCCAATCATGGATCTATATTGCCTGACATCAACATCTTTCCCATCTCCAATCTTTCCCCAAGGGTGTTCTCTATCCATAGGAGTAGTAGCCCTCTTTTCATGTGGAGAAAAGCCAAACTTCTTCAAGATCTCAGCCACATATTTATCCTGGGAAATGAAGATACCATCTTTTTTCTGTTGAACTTGTAAACCAAGAAAGAAGTTCATCTCCCCCATAGCACTCATCTTGAATTTGTTTGTCATAAGCTTGGAGAAATCCTCACTAATCTTTGGATCAGTAGACCCAAAAATGATATCATCAACATAGACCTGGACAAGCAACACATCCTTGCCTTTCTTCTTTGTAAATAGTGTTTGATCTATGGTGGCCCTCTTGAATCCATTGTCCACCAAATAGGTAGACAAAGTACCATACCATGCTCTAGGGGCTTGATGAAGGCCATACATAGCCTTTTTGACTCTATACACTTTATCTGGATGCTCTGGATCCTCAAAACCAGGAGGCTGCATTACATATACTTCCTCAACAATAGTTCCATAGAGGAAGGCACTCTTGACATCCATTTGATAGACTGTGAAGCCCATGCAGGATGCATAGGCTAGAAAAATCCTAATAGCTTCAATCCTTGCAACTGGTGCAAAGACCTCCTCATAGTCTATTCCCTCTTCTTGTGTATATCCATGAGCCACTAACCTTGCCTTGTTTCTGACCACAATGCCTCTTTCATCTCTCTTGTTCCTTAGAACCCATCTTGTCCCTATAGGTCTGACATATCTGGGACAATCAACCAGCTCCCAAACATCCTGGATTGCAAATTGGTGAAGCTCATCCTGCATTGCTTCCACCCAACTTGGTTCTTTGAGAGCATCAAATATTTTCTTGGGTTCCTGTTGTGACAGAAAACAGGCAAACAAACATGCTTGCACAAGAGGGGTATCAACCTTCTTGTGTATATTGGCAATAAACCCACCAAGACCTTGATGAGATCTTCTAGTCTGAACTGGAGTATTAACAGGACCAATGATTTGAGAAGGAGGATGATTCTTCATGACTGAAGTAAGTACTCCTCCCTCAAAAAGTCTGGTATCGTCAACTTCATTCTCCATGTTGCCAATATCTTCTTCATCAGACTCTCTTATATCAACATAAGGATGACCTTCTTCATATGAATTGGAAGGTTCACCTTGTTCAAAAGTGGAAGAGAAAAGATGTGCAAAGGTGTAGTCAACGCCTTAATCTTGATTGTCAGCGCTTGGGCTAACAACGCTTGAACTGTTGTTGTCAACGTCGGAACCATCAACGTCTGAATTGGTCTTGTCGGCGCTAGATTTGCCTTTGTCAGCGCCTGAAGGACCATGCATGTTTGTATCTGGTGGTACTTGGGGACCACCATTATCTTTACCACCAGCAGCATCAGCAGCAAAAGCATCTGTCCAAATGGGAATTGTGACATATTCTAGTATAGGAGATGCCTTTTCTGCTTGTGATCCAACCGTTTCATGAACCTGTGTACCAGAAAGACGTTTTCAAAACGCAAATTCTTGGTGAGAAGGGTTCCTTTTCCTGTGATAGTACCATATCCGCCTCCAAAGTATACCTTATCACCATCCTTAATGGGAGTGAAGTTGGTCAAATAGTCTTCCTTCCCTGTCATGTGCCTTGAGCATCCACTATCCCAATATCCATAATCATTGACCTGTCTTTGAATGCCCTGCACATAAAGAAAACAAATTAGTTTTCTTTGGGAACCCAAGTCTTAAAAGACTTGGATTCATCTGGTTGTTCAATAAGAACAGACTTAGTTCTCACAACAACCCCATTATCATCCTTCTTAGGACGAAATACCCAGTTAACCCCAATAGGTTTTGTAATGACCTTTGAAATGTAATTAAATCTGTTGCAGGTCATTGAAATCCCATTATCATTAGGGTTTTGATCTTTCTTGGGTCTCCATGTTAAGCTTGAAGAAGCTTTAGACCTCTTACCCTGTGGTTGCAAATATTTAGGTCTGGTCACGTTTCTGTCAGCGTTGGAATTAGTCTTGTCAATGCTAAAATTACCCTTGTCAGCGTTGAATCTAGGGTTTGCTACAGAAACCCATTGCCTATTAGACCAGGTGTTTGTCTTTTGAAATGGTCTTTGTCCATGAGTGTTAGACCCTCTAGTAAAGAATGGGGCAGGTCTAATCACTTGTGGACTTTGCTGCACACAAGGTTTGGGTCTGACAACGTTTGACTTTCTAACAACGTTGACTTTGTTCCTGTCAGCGCTGAAATTGTTCCTGTCAGCGCTGGCTTTGGGAGCGTTGACACACTTGTATGCCAAGTGTGAAAAGCTACCACAAGTGTAACAAGCTTTTCTAGACACAACCTTAGGTCTAGAAGAGAAGAAGCCTGTTTCATTATTGCTAACTTGGCTCTTGGGTGACCTAGTATTCCTATACATCTCTGTATATTTAATGCTAGGTTTTCTATCAGTGTTTGAGCCTAGGTCAACAGCTTTACCAGTAACTGGGTTTGTAACCTTAATAGGAGTTGACTCATTGGGACTTTCACATAGTAAGCCACCCTTGACAAACAAAGTAGGGTTAGCTTTCTTCCATTCATTCAGGTTAGTCAACTTTTGTTGGTACTCTTCAACTGGAGTGACAACTCTTGGTGGAGGAATGAATTCCTCCTCTTGGAATTCTGGCAAACCAGTCCAAGATAAGTCCTTTTGTTGGACACCATAGAAGTCACCAGTTGGTGGTGGAACCAAAGAGTAATCATTCATCCCAATCCCAGTCATGTCCTTACGATCTCTTTGTTTACCCACACAGTCTCCTAGGGTTTGGGTGGCTCTATCAAATCTTTGAATTTTAAGGCCAACATGGTCTTTATTTTTAATGGCTTCATCTAATTTAGCCTGTAACTCACCATTAACCCTTTCCATGATGTTTCTAATATCCATACTAGTATCTAACTCATGTTTTAAGATATTTATTTTATCTTTTAAGTTCAATTCCATTTTCTTGTATTCAGAAACGGTTTTATCAGTTTGAGTGAGAGCTACTTGGTAATTAGACAGTTTTCACTTTATAGTACTCACATCACTCATTAATCTTAACACTTCTTTGTTAAGTTTCTCAGTGTTTAACCTACAACCTTTACTACAAAAAGCATCATCGTATTATCAGATGAAGAGGAGGAGTGTGCCATGAGAGCATATTCAACATGCTCTTCTGCTTCAACCTCAGCAATCAAAGCTTTATCCTCTTCAACATTCTTGGCCAGATAGATCCAATCCCATCCCATACCATCAATTCCTTGAACTGCAACCATGGCTTTGGAATCCTGAGCTTTAACAACCTGACTTGAGGGTTTACCAGCATCAGATCTTCTAGGAGATCTTCATTCCCTCATGAAGTGCCCCATACGATGACAGTTGTATCATTCAACTTTGGATTTATCAAATCCAGCTGTGTCTTTTGCATTGAAGGTCGTCTTCTTCTTAAACCTTATGTTCCACCTATTTGCTCTTATACTAGCAAGAGCCATGTTCCACTTGATGTCCATCTCTTCCAAGTGCTCATCACTTATCTGCTCAAGGTCCTCATATGTAATCACTGAACCATTGGGCAAAGAAGCAATATAGGCACATACAGTATCCAAATCTAAACCAGCAGGTTTAACTCTTGGGGAGTCACTCTTGAATGTGTCAGCGTCTGAATAGGAGACGTAGACAGAACTTGTTCCAGCGCTGACATATGATGATCCAGTAACTGGATGCATGTAAGAGTCCTTCTGATTGAATTGACCTTCACTAAGAGAGAAGAAGGCCATGTTACTGTTGGTAGACTTGCTTCCATGCTCTAAAAGAGTTTCATCTTCCAACAGCCTTAGTTTGTTGTAGATGTCATCAAACGAGGAACTCTTGTAAGTATTGTTGGCAAGAATAGATCTTGCCTCAATCTTCCATGCCTCACCAAGACTTTTAAGAAAGGTAGCATTAATGTCAACATCACCAACTTGTGTCCCCATGAAGGACAACTTGCTTGTAATGTTAAGCAATCTGCTTCTCACACTACTCAGTTTCTCATTGGGTTGAGCTTTGAAGACAGCATAATCATGCATGAGTTGCTTTTTCTTTTCTTCCTTAGTGTCTGCATTGCCACCATATGCAACTTCAAGAGCTTCCCAAAGGGTTTTAGCAGATTCATAGCCTCTATATTTATGCTAGTTCTCTTGTCCCAAAGAGACTTTCAGAATATTTAGGGCTTTCATGTCGACCCTTTTCTTTGCTATGTCATCAGCAGCCACAGCTCTACCATCTCCAGGTTTTTCTCTCTTATCCTCTTCAGAACATCCAGCAACAGCTGATCTTTGAGCAATAACATTAGCAATCTTTTGGGCTTTATTGAATGTGTTTCCATATTCAATAATCTCCCAGAGTGTGTAGTCATAGATCCCCAGATATTTCTCAAAGTTGAATTTCCACAAATCAAAGTTGGTTGCATCAAGCATGGGAATCTTGATGTTTGGTAAAGATGAGGAGGAGGAGGAGGTTATTGCTTCAGACATGATGTTGTTAGGGTTTTGGTGATTTTTAGGGTTCCTGTGTTCTTTAAGATCAAAAGTTCCTCAACAAGCTCTGACACCACTTGTTGATCCCAAACTTAGATCGATTTAGCTGTATGTATACGAGATTAGATCAAGTAATACACTTAGAGAAACCTTTGTATATGCTTATGATAATGTAAGTGTTATGCGGAATTAACACTTAAACAAGAACACACAATGATATAAACAAACTTTCACTTTGATTAATGATATCAAACTTGCTTACAATGAAAGTAGTTTACGAATGAAAACTTATATGAAACATTAACCTAAAGGTCTTCTTTTATAGACATAAGAAGCCTTGTACAATAATCTACGTATCAGCTATTCTAGGTAAAGATAAATATAGAAAATACATTGTTGTTCCTATCTTTACTAGAAGTAATCTAGAATACAATAAACGCGTAGAATATATCTTTCCATCAGTGCTTGTCTTCAATGTGTCAACGCTTGACTTTATCTTGTCAACGCTTGAGCTATCAGCGCTTGTTTTGTTCTTGTCAACGCTTGTTTTACTCTTGTCAGCGCTCAAGTGATCTGGCCTTAATTTATTCCCAACATCCCCCTCAATTGTTGACCCGTGTTCTATCGAAAGAGCTGTAGTCGTCGGTTGAGTAGTCGCATCGTCGAGTATGTAGATACCAATTGTAGATAGCATGGTTGTAGAGATGATAGCTTCATAAAAACAAGACTTCTCTTGTTTTAACAAATAGATGCGCTGAAACGTACATTAATTTGTGTTAGACCAATTTATAAAGTAAACTTGGTCCCTTACAAGGTTTTAAAGTAAACCTTGCCCGAGAAAATTAATTCCCGTTGAGAGCCAAAGCTTTCATAAAAAATACTTGACTTTAATGTGAAAACCGGGTTGCAGTCAGAAATAACTACAAGCCATAAGGGCATGTTTTATGAAATATTTACAACTTTTGTACGAACTCTATTTATGGCGCCGTGTCGATATTAATCAACATTTGTAAGGCCGTAAATATTATCGTACCAAAAGACATGCCTTTGAAAAATAAAGTAAAAATATTTTTGGATTTTTCTGAATTTTACAATTTTTATGGTTTTTATATGGTTTTATATTTTTGTATTTTGCTTTTGTGGATAAAGATATAAACAATATATACAAATGATCACCAAGGATACGGAGAATAGTTTTACCACCACTATTCTTTCGCTTCATCTGCCAGTTCCTTTAGAGTCTCAGACGAGAAAGTTCTCATTCCTAGCTTGTCGGCCAAAAATTCAATTCGAGCGCGATCTAAAGCCTTCGTGAAAATATCTGCCAATTGATACTCAGATCGGACAAAGTAAAGCTCTATTACTCCATTTTCCACTTGCTCCTTGATGAAATGGTAGCGAATGTCAACATGCTTCGACCGGGGGAATTGAACATTGTTGCAGCATAAGGAAATTGCACTTTTGTTGTCGCAGTACATCGGAATTTTGTTGAAACCTAGACCATAGTCGGTTAATTGCGATCTCATCCAAAGAATTTGAGCACAGCAACCAGACATAGCTATGTATTCTGCTTTCGTACTTGAAATTGCAGCGCTTTTCTGCCTTTTCGATGCCCAAATGATTAGTCGATCTCCTAGTAGTTGCAAAGTTCCACTCGTGCTACGCCTTGTGTCTTGACAACCCACGTGATCCACATCTGCATATACCATTAGTGCAATCGAAGAGTCCTTCGAATACCAAAGTCCCCGATTAATGGTTTCTTTAAGATATCGAAAGATCCGTTTCACAGTGGCCAAGTGTAACTCAGTAGGTCGAGTTTGATACCGAGCACACATACATATAGCAAACTGAAGATCAGGTCGACTAGCTGTGATATACATAAGAGTACCGATCATTCCACGATACAGTGTCGGATCAATGGCAACTCCATGTGGATCGGCATCAAGCTTAGTTCGTTCCACCATTGGAGTATCCACGGGGTCGCAAGATTCCATCTTATACTTCTTTAGCGATTCAAGGGCATACTTGGATTGATTGATAAAGATGCCTCTGGGACTCTGAGATATCTGAGGACCTAAGAAGAATGATACCTTGCCCATCATTGACATCTTAAACTTGGAAGACATGAGTGTCCCAAACTCATCCGATAAGGTTTGGGTCGAGGCTGCAAATATAATATCATCAACATATATTTGTACCATAATCATATCTTTACCTCGTTTCTGAATAAACAGCGTGGGATCCACCTTGCCTTTAGCGAAGCCTTGCTTAATGAGGAATTGTGATAGTAGATCATACCATGCGCGAGGAGCTTGCTTCAACCCATAGAGAGCCTTCTTAAGCTTGTACACATGATTAGGATATTTAGGGTTCAAAAAACCATCCGGCTGTTGAACATAGACCTCTTCCTTGATTTCACCATTAAGAAATGCCGTCTGTACATCCATCTGATAGACGATCATATTCATGAGGGCTGCATAAGCGAGGAGTAGTCTAATAGTTTCCAAACGGGAAACAGGCGCAAAGGATTCCATAAAGTTGATGCCCATTAATTGCTTGTATCCACGAGCTACTAGTCTAGCTTTGTTCTTCAATATTCCGCCTAACTCGTCGAGTTTCACCTTGTAAACCCATTTCAAAGTGAGTAACTGCACTTGATCCGGGCATGGGGCAAGTGCCCAAACTTCAAGACGTATGAATTCATTAAGTTCTTCTTGCATAGCTTCAATCCAACAGGATTGAGTAAAAGCTTGTTGCCATGTCTTAGGTTCAACTTCAGTGAGAAAAGCATCAAAGTGACAAAACATTGCACTTTCTTGTAGCTGACTTCGTGTGGATACCGGATGATTAGGGTCACCAATAATAGAATCTATAGGATGATCCTTTGTCCACTTGCTGTCATATTCACAAATCCGTGGATTGGAGTAAACTGTAGTTGGAGCTTCCTCTGAGGTGGACGACCTGGCTTGATTAGGGTCGGGAATTGGTACACCAAAGAATGGAAGTTCACGCATTTGAGCGAATTCCAAATCGTGATCATCATCATCCTCTTCATCATCAATAGGCATGACATAGGTAATTGATTCGGGTGTTGGTTAAGAATTACTAGATGATGGTATATCTTGACCAATTGTAGGTGCAAATGTGTCTGATTGTGCTTCGGTTGTTGGAGCGACAACTTCGGTTACCGGAGCTATTACCTCAGGTTCTGGAGCAACAATAGTTGGAGGAGTAAAGAATTCATCAAAGAACGGTTGAAACAACGTATCCCATTCATTCCTAGTAGGTGGTATAAATGATGATGAAGTAGGGTTATTTGGGACAAGACCAGAACTAATGTTACTGGGTCCCATTTCATGAAGTGCGGGTTCAGAGCTGCTTTGCTCAGAAGCCATTGCTGTCAGCTCATCAAAATCAACATTCATAGTTTCGAGGATCTTACGAGACTTACGGTTGTAGATTCGGTATGCCTTCTTTGCGGGTGCGTAACCAATGAAAATACCAATATCACCCTTTGGTTGAAGTTTTCCCAAATTGTCACCATTATTATTTGGATAGCATAGAGAACCAAATACATGAAGATATGATAAATCTGGTACTTTTCCATGGAGAAGCTCATAAGGTGTTTTGCCATGACGTTTACGAATTAGTGACCGGTTTTGGGTGTACACTGTTGTAGATACTGCTTCTGCCCATAAAAACAATGGAGCCTTTGCGTAAATTAACATCGTTCGAGCAGCTTCCATAAGTGTGCGATTTCGCCTTTCAACGACACCGTTTTGTTGTGGAGTGCGTGCAACGGATGTTTCATGAGATATGCCAACTTCTTCATAATAATCACGCAAGATTTGATTCACAAATTCGGTTCCATTATCTGTACGAATGCGTCGGACAGTAGTGTTGAGACGCACTTGAATCATCTTGAGAAATCCGATGATGAATTTAGGTGCCTCATTTTTTGTTGTAAGGAATTTCACCCATGTAAACCGAGAGTAATCATCGACAATGACGAGGATGTACTTTTAGCCACTAAGACTCAACACGCATTGACCCACAAAGATCCATATGCAACAGATAAAGTTTCTCATGGTTGGTGTCTTCCGTCTTGGGTTTGTATGATTTCTTAGTGCTTTTCCCATTGTACACGCGGAACACAAATGATCCTTGTGAAATGAAAGTTTAGGAAGACCACGAACAAGTTCGTTTTTCGCCAAATGATTAATAGCGTCAAAGTTAAGATGAGATAACCGTCGATGCCATAACCATGACTTAGTCTTCGATGCTTTGGAGAGAAGACATACGGGAGAAGCGGCCATCATGTCTTGTAGAGACAAAGTATACAAATTATTCCCTCGAGTACCTTTCAATAAATCAACCCCTTCCAAACTACGAATGAAGCAGGTGTGCTCTCGAAAAGCAACTTCTAGGTTTGCATCACAAAATTGTCCCACAGAAAATAAGTTGTGACCGAGACCCTCCACATAATACACTCTTGAAATAATAACATTCCCAATATGATATTCACCATAACCCATTATCTTTGCTATATGATCATTTCCAAATCGAACCGTACCAAGAAACTTGCTGACGAAATTTCTGAGCTGAGAGCGATCTCCGGTCATATGCTTGGAGCAACCAGAGTCCAAATACCAGAGAACAATTTGGACCACCTGTTTTCAACAACAATAGTAGACAATGCATTGGAAACTATTGGTTCCGGAGTGTTAGCAGATACAGATAAAATATTATCAGAATTGCTAACAGGTTTGTGACCCTTATATTTCCTGCGTTTTCTAATGTGAGTTTTAGCACTAACAGGTTTTACTGTTCCAACTATCTTAGGTTTTGGATTATTCGCGGGCACTACAGTGGGAGTAGACCTATTTAAAGGGCACTTGGTTCCTACAGTAGTGTTGGTGTTCCTAGTTAAAGGACACGCTTGTGTTTTGGTAGCCTTGGTACTCCTAGTTAAAGGGCACGCTTTCTTCGCTTTAGTGGGAGTGATCCTAGTTAAAGGGCACATATTTCCTACTATAGTGAAAGTTCTACCAGTGGGGCGCCACAACCAACCAACTTGGGTTAACACTTTACCAGTCGGTTTCCATTCTAATCCATTTTTCCGGGCATGCATCTTATTCACATGGTCAATAAGGCAAGAATGATGACGACTAGAAAACATACATTCATTGCAATTCCAACATTTCAAATTAGAATTCACAGTAGGCTTAGAACGCTGCACAACCGCAGAGCCTTTAGGTTTGGCTACATGATTCTTTTTATTCAAAACAGAAATAACATTCCTAGGATGGGCTTCTACTTTCTTCTTCACTTGACTACTAGATGGGGGCAATATCCTATCATTCTTCTTGTTTCTTTTAAGCTTAGATCTTTGAGCCTTAGTAGTGGTGCTTACTCCTGTAGAAGGCAACACGGGAATATTAGAAGCTGGTTTTGATTCCGCCTTATCTTTAGTGACCAAAGCTTGAGATGGTTTAGTCTTAGGGCCCTTATTAAATGGTGCACCGGCTATAAGGTTCCTTTTGATTGCACTAGAGGACGATGCTGAGACAGTGGCTGCGTTATCCACAACATTCTTACCTTTTAGAGTACGAAGTGTTTCCTTTAACTCAGCCAAGACCAGATTCTTATCATAATTTTTTTCCCTCAAATCAGATATTTCCACCGACTTTCGATTCAATTGTTCAATCAATGATTGAGTCTGTGCAGTGGTATCAACACATGCGGGCTTTACTGAATCAAAGAGTCGTGTATTTTTCTGTTTTAAGTTATCAACTTTGGACAAAATCTTGGAAACTCGATTATCTAGATCCAGTTTAAAATTCTCAGCGGCCTCAAGTACGTTCACACAGTTAAGCTCCTTAGATTTCTCTATTTCTATCGGCAAAAATTTAGCAACTTTGTCACTTGGCTTACGCTGTTTTGATTGTAAATTCAATTTAAAATTCTTTTCAAAGTTTGCATCATCGATATTAACACCTTCGAATGACGTTTCAAAGATTTCTTGAATAGATTGTTGCTTGCATTCAAGCGAAATACAATGTGTTTGAATCTCATCAAAAATGTTTTGAAAGCGAAGAATATGAATCTTGAAGCTTTAAAAATTCAGCGTCAGATTCGTGACAAGTACTATCTACCACAGTATCCACAGATTCAACATTATGCACAATAGAATCATCATCAACACTTTTATTCACACAGAACAGAAACTATATCATGAGACATCACTTGCTTCAGAAGCTGATCATTTTGGCGTGAAACCCGTTCTATTTCAAGTAAACTATTTTCATAAGCATCATCCATTTCATTGAAAACACGTCTAACTTCTTCTATTTCCAAAAGCAAATCTTGATCAAGATTACTAAGACAAGGTTTAACATTCTTTACAAACGGAACAATTTCGTCTCGGAACGCAGCTCTAGTGTGCTCAAAGTTCCATTCACCTTCCGTTATGGCCGTGGCCGTCGTACGTTCCAAAATGACCTTGTCAAAATCGGCTAAGTGTTGGTGTACCGCATTTAAGTTAACGGACGCCTTACTTACCGGTGGAATTAACTTCCTTAAATCCGTTTTGACAAGTGTAGGAGACGTACTAGGAGGGTTTTCATTTGACAAACTTTGGGGCACAAGAACTGTCAATTCAGCTAATTCCTTTTGTAAACGAGTGCGGGTCTTTTTAGAAAATTGATCTTTGTTATACTGATCATAATCAATCGTATGGAATTTTGAAAGCATTTTATAATGAGTTTCATCCGCAAGTGACTGTGTCTCCTCAGAACTACGAACAAAATGTGCTTCTTTCGATTTGCCAATTAGGGTCATATCATTAAGACACGGAATATATTCCTGAGCTTGTTTTGCATAACCGGGATTGGGGTGGTAAATCTTGAAGACGCTTAAGTTCGAGTTCTTTAAACGATTTAGTTAAAAGATGAACCTTTTCTGTGGAAGCGTATTGTTTTAAAAGCTGTTGTTCTTTGAATTTAAGAAGTTTGGTAGCATTAATTTCCGATTCAAACTTTTTAGACTCGAGAGTTTCAAAATCCATTTTAAGTTTTTGAAAATCATTGACAACCGACTCTTTTGCTTTTAATTCATTGGAAAGATTAGCTTTTAATGATTCTATTTCATTCAAGTGTTCAATTTTTTCAAAATGAAATTGGTCAAATTCGGAACATGTTATTTTCTCTGCTTGAGGGCCATTTCAAAAGTTTTGACCTTTTCTTTATGCAACGCAAGCTCAGCAGTTAGGGTGGAATTGGTATCTACGGATTGTCTTAGGGCCATATGCATTTGATCAATAATATGTTTAGGTACCATGACCAAATCATATTGAGCATAAGGTTCCATACCCGTCGTAGCATTTGGTTGAGGTTCACTCAAATGTGTAGGGTTGGGTACCACATCATTTGAGTTACTAGTTCCCGAATGCTGTTCGAGGTTGTCATTTTCATGCCTAACTTGATGTTGGTTATAATCATTACCAAGATTGGTTGTGGTGGGTACCTCACTGATGACATCAGAACCGTAGTGAGAGAGATTAGCAATGAGAGCAGCTTGGGCAGAGTGAATGTCATCACAATCCGAATCATATGCGTCAAGATCATCTGCTTGATAAGCTGCATTAGAAGTGGAAACGACTGCAATGCCTTCAGTATCTGCTGCCCCTGGGTCTGCAAGAAATGCTAACTCCTCTGAATCCAAAATCTTTCCCTTTGACTGAGCATCGACCAAATACATCTTCTCACGAAACCATGCATCATCCCCCCTCCTTTTCGGCTGAGTGCATTTGTAACACCCCACTTGGATAAGTGGACCGTTACGTGTATTTATGGCGTGTCATCAAATCATAAGGTAAATGTCCTAAAACATTAACTGACCATAACGGAAATACCGGAATCAAACATCGGTAATCCAACCTAAGCTCAAAACATGAAAAAAATAAAATACTGAAGGAAAGGACTAAACAATGTCCAAATAAGCAGAATAATATAAGTACATAAAGTAAGAAGTCTGGATAGCTTCCATCCAAATGCACATGTTCTTAGAATCCTAAGAGCGTCCTGGTGTACCTGCCGTTAGAACATGAAAGGGAACTACGGCTGAGCATAACGCTTAGTGAACGGATATAAAGCATGATAAGGAATTACTGAAATGAAACAGATGATAAAATATTGGAGCTGAAAGACTGATAAGTGAAGTTGCAGCGGAAATCTGTGTATAATATGTAAAGTCTGATTTATAAAATAATAAAGCTGAACTGTTATCTGTTAAATCTGAAAACATGCATTTACTGTATTTTAATTGCCAGAGCTTATATAGGTCATGTGCTGAACAACGGTGCATGAATAACTGGAGGGGTGACCTCGTCATGCTGTAGAGGGGTGGCCTCTAAATAACTTTAGAGGGGTGACCTCTAAATACTGTGCTGGGTGGAGGGATCAGCTCCAATGTGAAGGATGTAGAGCACACACCACATTCACCCTGATAACTTGTAAACTGATAAGCCTAGGATGCATCCATACGCCCCACTAAACATACTGATAAAATGGCCAAACTGAACATGAGTGGGACGATGCAGGATATCACTCTCCTGCATGTGAGTCACGACACCGGTGCCTCTAGTGTCATGGTTACGGTACCTCCGTAACTAGTACTACTGACTGGTCATGCTTGTACATAAGGCTCAGGCAATTTAACTTAATTATAAAACTGATTTCTGATAAACTTATAACATATAATTGGGAAAACATTTGGCTGCAGACGGGAAATCCTAATCATGCATAGAATGGGAGTCCTTAATGAAAGGACGGAAAATCTGTACCTTAAATAATCAAATGTGCATCCGACATCGACCGAGTTAATTAGTCTTTCATCCAGTGATCTATAATAATATTGGAATCGACTACTATTTAATGATCAATTTGATAAATACATTTTGGTTATTAAGGGATTGTTATATATGTGGCTATTAGCATTTGCAAAGTCATGTTTAGTACGTGAAATTTAACATCTGCGCATGGACTTAACGCTTAACCATATATAATATTACCATACTACTAAAATCTTATAATTGCATATATTTTGACAACTTCTTCCTATGTATCTTGACTATGTACGTCAATTCATATTATTAAAACTCACTTTCTGTTTAGTCATATTTTAAGTTACTAGACAACCATGTATAGTCAAGTTATATGAATCAATTTTCTATTATCAAACACAACAATCAAGTTGGTTATCTTTAATGGTGGTTATCTTGCACCAAAATATGAAAAACCTAAAACTGATCATGTAATCATTATCTAATAATTTAGTTGATTTCTTAAAGACAACTTTATGTTTAGCAAGTCATGTTTTCATTCATCATTTCTTATTCGTTGATGTAATATTTATTTCTTTTTTCAGCCCATGCAATCTGATCTACGTATAACATGTCTGGAGTATAGCGTATATGATATGCATTAGTTTCAAATATACCTCCGAACAAGACGATAGAGCAGATTCAAAACCTTGCACAAATGTACACAATTACGAACACGGCCAATCAGAATCAACGAGGTACAATCGAAACCAGAATCTGATGTACACGAACAACTAATGAACAAATCGCAGACGAGATCCTTATTCCCACGCGAACTTGAACCGGCCGAGACACAACTGTATGCTATCAACCTGAACTATGATCATTGACCAAGATCTTAACCCTACCACGAAACAAAACTAAATCGAAACATAAACCATATCCCAAATTGAACGCTAACCCAGATTTCGTTCTCATCGCCTTCGACCACAGTGATTGTTCATTGCTACAATAAGCAAGACAACAACACATCAAAACATGCGGGTATGAACGCCAATTTGAACATGATTTGAACTCAATATGGGGATACAAATGCAACCCGTAACATATGAAACCGTAACACTGACATGATCACATACAAGAACTCTGTTCCAACATAAACACATGTTAATGAAATCGAGCAAGGCTTAACGTAACCTGAGATAAAGATCATGTCGTATTCCCTCTCATTTGTACTACTCACAATGAGATTTTATTTTTATTCTATGTGAACCAAACTCGTATTTTATTTACCCTCCGATCTGGTTCTTTGGAAATGGTTATGATTTCATACCGGTTTAGGATTTGATGACCTTCCGTTAATGAGAAAAAGTATAAAATCCAAGAATAAATAACTGAAAGAGAAAAATATGGGCTGATTAGCATGGATATTTTGACGTGACAGTTACACATTTGATACATTTAGTTTACTAATTCTAAATTTTTTAATGGTTTTCAATTGTTTTGATTCTTAAATTATAAAATTTCCTTAACTTTCATACATGCCATTATTAAAACATTAATTAATTTATTTCGTGTCATAATTTTTGTTCTCGTGTGTTCGTATATTCATAAATTTTTAATTCCCTGTTATATCTTCTCATGTCGTAATTAATGTACGTATTTACTTGTCGTGATTATTAAACGTAAATACTTGTCGTGAACTAATTAATTAACGTTTAATTAATTTGTAATTTCATGTGATTAGTATTTTCGTGGATTTTTCATGCGGGTTTTACAATTCTTCCCCTCTAAAAGGAGAAATTCGTCCTCGAATTAAAGGTAATAAGTTGATGAAGTTATAAGAACTGAAAGAACACATAAACTGAAAAGACAAATAAGCTGAAGGATAATTTGTCTTCTAATTTAGACAAAATGCTGCTGATAGGTATAAACATGACATAACTGAAGTGATCATGTAACGTGACATGCCTGAAGAGGATATGAAACGTAACCTGACTGAAACAAATTAACTGGATTTGTTGAAGGGAAATAGTGAGAGGTCCGGATGGACTCCTTTGTCTCGAGTAGCTTCCCGCTCGAAACGATTCCTTCAAGGGTCTAAACATAATAAAAATCTTAGTCCTGATGACCCTGACGATACTGAATAGTTTCTGGTTCCATATTTAAGATGGATTTTCTGAATCTGATAGAATGAAAAACCATATCATGTAGGATACATGAAGCGATACGTGTAAATATTCTGCAAAGATAACATTTATATCACTAAGCAAGCTGCTGAAAATATAGGGGCGAACTACGTGAACAATTTTGAACGTGCTACGTGAGCAATGGTGAACGTGGTTTGTGATTATATGATGAACATTGGGCATGGGATATATTGTGAACGTGATACGTGAAACATACTGTGAACATGATAATAGGACATCTCACGAATATAGGTTGACTGAGGAAAAGAATGCCAAATGATACGGCCTGAGATGTGAAATGTCTGCCTGAGCATGGAAAAACTGTGCTAAACTTGAGTCTGGTTTCTCAAGCTTTTTATAACCGTATTCGGTAACAAGCTGTAAAACGCGTATCGTGATATGGAACACGAACCTGAACGTGGACAATGTTATGAATGCTAATGTGAACTTAAATCATGAGATAGCATAAAAGATGAACTGAAACAGCTTCATACTGCGAATGAGACGTAAACGTGGAAGTGAAAATAAACATGAACTTAAAGTGGGCGTAACATACACTTGATCGTGAACATGAATTATGTCTGATATGATGGTCGATGGAATGCCTTGAATTCGTACGATTTACTGTTGAATTTCAAAATTTTCTGCAGATCTGCTACTGCGTGATCCTTTTGGATGAAAGAAACGCGCAGGCTGATTACATGGTTGACGATAACTTAGATACTATCATACTTTATCTGAGCCTGTGGTAGCTGATAACAATTTCATGGAATTTCGTCTCATTTATGTTCAGAAATTTCTAAGGATTGTAGTAACTTACTAACATGACGGTGTTTTATCTTAAACCTGCAGTAGGTCAGGCATCTAGATTTGAACATAGCTCCATTAATGTGTGATGTGGATTCCATCAAAGTTTTGTCTAGGATTATGGAACATTCTGGTGAAAATCTGGTTGAATAGTCATAAAACATTTTCAGTGAGAACTGTCGGCAATTTATGCGGTAGTAGTCATTTGAGTTCTAGAAAATTTTGTACTTCGTTCACAGTCGTCGGTCGGGACCATCAGGTGATGGCCTTCACCTTCGCATCATTGTTTGAGATTTCTTTCTGCTAAGGTAGAATGGCTCAAAAATGCCACTTTGTTCGATTGGAATTCATATCAGGACAGCTGTATATAAAACTTTCTCCGATCGAAGATTCTGTACAACTGTGAGAAGATGATTCTCGTGTTCTTCTCTAGAATTTAGCAGATCAGAATGTGATCAATGAATATACTGACGATTTTGTCTACGAAGTCGTAAAAAAAATTTATTCAAAATTTTCATACTATAGTTGGGGCATTAGGGAGCCCAGACGTATAAGTCAAAAATTTATAGCGACTGTGACGTGTTCAACAGAAATCTTGAAAACATCATGTTCTTCTCTCACTAGTTCGGGTGGCATGGTCGCGAATTGTTCTAGAAAATATTTAAGATATCATAGCAGGTCAGCTAAACCTGCTCTTTATGGAATGAGCATTGATTAAGAATGGTGATCTTGAAAAAAAAATTTAGTGGTCGATACATGATCTCATGATACCGGTCTTCTTCCTGATAGACAGAAATGACACACTTCCTGGTGGTACGCCAGGGCGAATAAAGCCTCATTCCGGTAATTCTTGCAGCAAATGATGCAACCCTCTTAACTTAGATACAACTCTGGAATAAAGAGTTTTGGAAACGGGCACTATTCTTGAGACAAGTTCGATGTTAAATTATGTCTCGAAGTTAGGAAGGAATTTCTGGAATGACATCTGGAAATTTTGGTATAAGCTGCTGATCATGGATTCGAGGAATTTTTTTTTGAAGTGAATTTATAACTGGTAGCTAAAAGTCTTCGTAGTTATGGACTGATAAGTCACGCGCTTGTAAGGTAGAAATAATTTGTACTGATTTTTCTGACAGAAAGTATAATGAATATATTTGGGATTTAGTAAGACGGATCTCGTCGTTAACTGAAGATAAGGCTTTAATAAATATGGTGATACTGTTGAGTCCTTCTTGGCTGAGAGGCGGTAACTACCTGATTTAAGATAAAGCTGACATACGAACACGTAAAGTAAACGTGGCAGATCTCGCTAAATGTGTTCGTCTGTGACCTCACAGAACGAACACTGCATGTCAAACCTGGCAATACTCCCGTGGTGGTAACTGAATTTTTTTTTATGGTCTGGTTTATGCGTGACATACAAGGACGGGTATACACCCTTGGAGGGTACCCTGAATTTCTGAGAGCCTAATTTAGCAAACATACGGAGTTACGAGTTCTGACTCGTACTCTGAGAAGATATTCGTATGACGTGTACCATGACTGGTGTCTTGATATGTGTATTCCGAAATGATACATGAGACCTATGTCTTGACCGATGTCTTGGCACGTGGTTTAGTAGATGAATCTGAACAAGGCTGAAAATTTTTAGTAACTGCTAGGATTGACGGACCGGTTAGACTACTAACCTTTTGTATTTCTGGTCACGTCCGTTCCGGAGTCCTGATGGTTACTGACTGATTAATTATAAGCACGGTGGTTGTCACTACTGCTTTGTCTGTCAATTTATGATGATCATTATCATGACCTTGATTCCTGTAACTATTTTGCTGAGTGGTCGGCTAGGTTTCGGTTCCCACTCTTCTAAATGAACGGTTAGCTGAGTGAAGTGTGACATCTAGCTGAGAAAGTAAAAGTATGGAATGGAATGGTAGTGTCTCATGGTTGAAATTTTATTCTTTTCAGAAATTTCAAATTTATAGTTTTCGTCCTTGTTCTACAGTGTCTTCATAGTATAAACGACATCAGCATCTTGAGAAATCTCCAAAGTATAAGCAGCATCAACATTTGTGAGGTCTTCAAAGTGTTAGCAGCATCAGCATCTGGTACAATCTTCAACTCACGAGCAGCATCAGCACCTGGTATAATATCGACAAGTGGCAACGCCTGAGATGGTTGAGGATCGATTAGCACTATCCATGGAGTAGGGTACCTGGTGTACACCTGGACTACTGTACATGAAGTACAAAATGAATACTGCACATGGAGCATATCTGAGACACTGTACGTGGAGTACACATGAAATACTGTACATGGAGTATAACTGAGACACTGTATATGAGGTACATATGGAATACTGTACATGGCACTGGTGGAAATTTTATGGGATGATCGATACTGGTGTCGCTTGTCTAACATGATCAAGCAAATAATTTGATTTAAACGGTAGTAAACTGATCTGACATAAGTAACATGATAGGCTGACAATTCCTGCGTCGACTTACTGCTGGTTGTATCGAGGCTGAAAAGTATGATATAATCGAAGTCCCAACAGTGGTCATGTAGAATATTGATAATCAATGAATCTATGAAGGGGTTTGTTGATTTCTAGAGAGAGAAAGTTAGAGAGAGAAAGTGAGAGAAACTATGTGAATTTTATTAATATGGAAAACAAGAAATGACAACAACCAACCCCTTTCCTTAGTGGAAAGGGGTATTTATAGTCCAAGCCTAACATTGGGCTTGGGCCGGTCCATGACAAGCCCATGGACCGGTTCTTACTTAAGTTAATAAGCAAATAATAACTAATTACTAACTACGAGCTATTACAACATAAATCATATTGTGGAGTGACCGATACTTCTAATATACGTTAAAACGTATTTCTAACAATCTCCCCCTAAGGGAGGTCACTCCACGTTACAAAGTTCTAAACCTAGCATACTACACTAAGTCTTCGTTCTTTAGCTCGTAGTCTTTTCTTCTTTTCTTTCTTTTGTTGTGAATATGTTGGTTTGATCTTTTTGGCTTTGACTTGAGAGCATTGTTCTTTGGCCTTTCACGTGCGATCTTTGCCTTTCTTGTGAACTTTGCCTCCTCGTGACTTCATGTTCCACACACTTACGTCTTTTTGTTGAATTCTCGAAAGCTTCAGAGTTTGGTACAGCGGAAGACTTCATCTTGTACTTTCTTGAATTTTTGTTGAACTTTGTTTGCAAAAGACATAAGCATGTGGGAACGACTTTTACAGGTACACCGCAACACCACCGTCTTCACTGGTACACAGCAACGCCACCGTCTTCAACAGGTACACAGCAACGCCACCGTCTTCAACAGGTACACAGCAACGACACGAATAAAATGGCTTTGAACATTTTATTCTAATTCGGTAGCATTTTACCTCCGGTCGGTGAAGACCGTTGGACGATATTAGATATCGTACCCGTGACGGATAGTTTCAATTAAGTAACTTCCTGACAGGATTTCGCGGGTAAACCCGTTCTCTTTATTCGACCGTCCAAAGCTGACTGCGAACATAAAGAGTGAATCACTTGGATAAATTATCCTTGTGATTAAAAGCCGTCAATTCATGAAACCTGGAACAAGTGAATTTCAATTAAGATTTTCACCATCGTTGCTTTCCAGTTGTCACGAGCTCAATTCATAAAGAATCTTGCACGTTACCTACCAAGTGCTGTTTGATGTTGACACTAGAAGGATTTCCACTCGTCACTGTAGTCAATAAAGAGTCACTCTGAGTGTTCTGGCAAGATCATATGATAATGCGAAGAGGCCTGGAACGAGTTTAAGTTCAATTAAGAATTAAACCACTGTTACCTTCCAGTTTTTCACAAGATTGGTTCTAAAAGAACCGCACGTGTAACCTACCATGAGCTTGTTTGATGTTGGCTCAAGCAGGATTTCCATCTTCATTGTAATACTTGCGTATTACTCGGATGTTCTGGCAATATTACAGAAATACTGCGTAGGACTCATGAAAATCTCTTACTTTTCACAGTGTGTGAGAAAGCAAGGAATAAATGGAAGGTGTCCTAATGAGACTTTTGATGATCTCTTGGCTCTAGACTCGATTGTGCGTTTTGATTTAGTGAGCGATGGCTGGAGAGGAGTGCCACCTTTTCAATACCAGTTTATTCGGAGTGAATAAACCAATAGATAACGTGTTGATCTCCGTGTGATTAAAACAAATACCTTTTGAGAGATATTTGAGTTAGCTGGGGAAGGGTTGTGTATTGCATCACTGGGTCCATGATGTCTTTCTTCAATATCGAGAATCATTAACAAAAATGACCTCAATAGCTTATGTATTGACCCGGTTTCTGCCTAAAGTTGTAAGGAGGGCTTCTTTCTTTACACCCTTTATCTTTACATTTCTTTTTCATTCTTCAACCCCTTCAATGCTTACCAATACGTCATCACTAGCACCTTGTTGTGATTGTTCCAGTGCTAGCTTAAGTACTTGGTCGGCATTCAGCTACGTTCACATTCTTTCTCCATCTTTCCTAGGACTGCTAATTCTATCTAGGGAATTGTCCTTGGGAAGATTCCATCGGCTCTGATGAATCATTGGACTAAACCTATTCCTACCACCCTTTTGTCACCACTTCCGTCGTGAATTAAGCGTGTTTTGGGAAGGAATTGCCACCATGAAAAATCATTGAAAATCACATAAGGTACTTGTGATATTGAAATCAAAAGTTTTGTACCTTAGGTGTTTTGATCATCAAAAACGCTCCCCCTTAACATGTGCTTAACACATATTAAGTTGGATTATCGTTAAGTCTTTTTCATCTTTTAGCCAAGTATCACTTACGTCTCCTTAATCCCATTTTCTCCCCTTATCCAAAATGTTAACCATTAATATTTGGGATATTGAATGGATTAACCGGTCTTTGGGTAAAAATGAAATCAATGTTTGGCCATAGAACAAGTTATTGCTCCCCCTTAAGTTAATAAGGGATAGTTGTAGTGCTTTGGTATGACATATTTTGAAAGATTTAGAATCTCGTGAGGAATTCTTGAAAAATTATCATACCTTAACACTACAGCAAGCCATACAAGCACACTATTCACAAATATACATATTCACAATTGAAAACCGATATAAAGTGACCTGAAATGTACAACCCATTAGATGGATCGTTGCAGTAGCTTGTGGTGCACTAAATACGGTCTTCCACCCACGAATCTTTCCAAACTCCTCATCAATCTACGTTCACGGAGCTTTTGATCGATCTTTTTGATCACATACTTTGCCATCTGCCGGTAACCCGGATGCCAATCCTCCGTCATCTCTGGCAAAGTCCCACCCGAGTTCAGATGCTCCAACTTTCCTCTGACTTGTAGAAGAGTTCCATCACTATACTTGTGAAGCTCACCCACCCTCATAAACTTCATCAAACCTCGACTGTTCAAGTAGAAAATGCCAGAATTCGGGACAGAAATGCCGGTATAAGGACATCTTTCTACATGTTGAGGTAGCACTTGATTCACAGGACGGGTTAAATTGAGCTTCCTCTGATAGCTTTCGACTCCCAACTGAAGATCTTCAACTCGTGACTTGATAACAATGCTTCGTGTGAACATACGAAGTGCTGTATTCAAAGCAATCAGGTCTTCACGAGGAATGTGTGTAAGTTGATCTCGGGTCATCAGAAGCAGCATATCTTCGATATCCTCAAGGCGAATGATGGAAAAGTCTCCTTGCTGGATTTTGTATTCCCTGTCATCCTCCCTTTTCAAACGAATCTCCGTCACATGATAGTAGCCGTTCTTGGCTTCAGTTTTCATTCCTAGGATGCTGGAGATACGTATGTCGGATCTAACATTGCTTCTAGAATTGACCAAGCAGCAACCCCTGTACGCCCTTCGGACTCGTTCGTCCCAATGAGATGCACCTATGACAGCATACATATCATAATTACGATTCATTTTTGGGACCCAGAGTCGATTTACCTTTTCCTCGATGAAGGGTATTGTCCCCCAGTTGGCAGCTTTCAACAAAGTCAGGGATGTTGCGTACTTTGATGACCCCTTCAGTAGATACACAAGATCATTGGTGACGAAGAAGTCAAGAGCAATCTGATTATCTTGAGCAGGATCCATTGGAGGTGGAGCTCGTTCTGATACATGAAGACCTGGCCGTTGAACGGTATTCAGAGCCTTCAGGATTTCATCGGCATAGTACTCGAGCTCCATTCGGGGTAATCGGGTTTTGGCACGCAGTCTCTTATCTTTCAGTGCTTTCTTCACCAAGGATGGAGTAACCGAAGTCTTATACTCATGAGCAAGAAATGCACATAAGTCAATCGGACTTCGGATACGGAGATACAGCACATCTTTGTCAGCATCTGTGATCGGATCATATTGTGCTGCTGCCGTGATCCAAGCTTGTGGTGGTGCAGACTCGTCTATCTCCAACGTGTCTTCCCAGGCACGAATGCTTGGTTCAGGAACCGTAGATTGTTGTGCTTGTTGTAGAGGAGTGGAAGTGCGAACATCTACTGGTTCAGTTTCAGGCATTTCGGCAGTGTCGTGAACTGGGGAGTGTTGTGCAGCTTCGGGTTCCGTCACTGATTCTGCAATCACAGGAGGAACAACAACAGAACTAATGGGGTTAGTGGTAATAGGTAAAGATACAGCGATAGAGATACCGGGAGCCGAAGACGCTGTAGTGGCATTCACATCGTGGCGCCACTTAGTTCGTCTTGATTCCGAGGATGTCGATTTGTCCTTCTGTGCTGCATCTTTTGTGGACTTGGTTCCAGTCTTAGCAGCAGTTTTCTTGGAGCTGGTAACCTTGTCTCCCTCTTTCGGCTGTTCACCCCCATCATCATCCTGATTGTCATCCCCGTTACTATCCCTAACACTCTCCTGATTCTCATCACCACCATCGTCGCCATCATCATCATCATCCTCGTCATCATCCTCATCATCCTCATCATCATCACCACCCTCGTCATCGTCTTTATCCTTTTCTCCTTCTTCTTCTTCTTCTTCCTCTTCTTCACCTGTACCCTCTTCTTCACTTTCTTCCCTTTCTTCCTCAGGTAAGATGTGATATGGTACCACACTTCCAAACGTCTTGAATAATCTATCATCCTCCATGATAGCATCATTCAGGGATTTATATAGAGCCCGTTGAATCCTCGACTTATCATACGACCCAAGTTCCACCATACGAGCCTTAAGGATCTTCTTCAATTCAAAATCTGTCAGGTCATAAGCAATCTTGTAGGCGGCTTCTGAAGGGTTGGATGATTTGACCATCAAGTTGTCAGCAGCAAGTGTCTTCAACTCATCGCGAAGTTTAGGCATTAGGGATTCAACGGATTCTTGCACTCTTTCTTTCACAGATGCTTCAAGTGCTTCTTTTTGTTCCTTATATTTATCCCTCATCGCTTGAAGTCTGGTAATACGTGCAGCATGCTTATCAGCCTCAGCCTGCTTAACCCGAGCAAGTTCTTCTGCATGTGCTTTTCTAGTCAACTCCATATCTGAAGCGAACCTAGCAATCATCTCCTCTTGGGCTTTCCTAGATTCTTCTTCCCTCTGAGCTCGTCTTTGCAACTCTTGGCGAAGTTCATCCATTTCGCGTTTGTTAGTATCCACATGTTTGTCAAACATTTCGGCCATTACTAATGCAGCCATTGCAGATGTTGCAGAGCTGCTTTGGGTTGACTGGAGGGGCTCGGTTGTTACTGCTGTACTAAGGATGGGGATTATGGGTGGTGGAAGAAATGGTGTTGAAGCCGGTCGGGTTGGTAAAGGTTGTATGGGTGGAGGTTGAGTTGTTAAGGGTTGAGTTGACACCATGATCGTAGGAGCAACAGGTTCCTTTTCCACACTTGCTGAAATAGGGATTGATGGCTCCTTCGAAGTGGAATAGTGTTCAGGTGACCCAAACTCATCAACATCATCCGGTTCCTCGTACTCATCCTCGATATCTACCCTCGCACCTGAACCACTACCGCCTGTATCTTTCCTACTCCTTTTAATTGCTATCTTCATCATTCGTTTCTCGGTTTTATCCATAGTAGGATCAACAATATCTTCTTCATCACGTAAAGCCATCTCATCAGCCTTACCCTTTCCCTTCTTACCCTCTGACTTCTTCTTCTTGGGTTCGGGTTCAGGTAACGCAGCTGGTTGTTTGCGTTTACCTTTACTCTTAACCGTTGTCGATGAGTCTTCTCCAGTCTGAAGATTTTCTTTCAGCCTTTTGATTTCTATCTGCAGTAGCTTGTAATCTGCAGAACCTTTGATTTTATCAGATAGAAGGTAATCAGGAACAGGACCCGGAATCACACCAATAGACGGTCCTTCATGCCTCAGATCTACAGTATCATCAGCTTCTTCAGTGTGATAGCGACCTGCTGTACGCCTATCAATAGTAGTATCAAGCTTCATAAAATAATTAATGATTAGCTTAATAAACCGAGGATAAGGAAAGAAGTTTGTCTTCAGCTTCTTGTTGTAGAAAAGTTGAAAGGTGAATTCTTCCCATATCAACAAAGCATAATCTGAATTTGCAGCTTTGTACATGCCATAGAAGAGGTTCATTATTGGACTGCGCAAAGCATCATGGCCACTCGTTTTTGGCGTAAGACATTTACTGAGAATACCCATCAATGCTCTCCAAGGTTGTCCTACTTTAGCAGTGGTAAACTCAGATGCAACTCGTATTTCCGGACATCCAAGTGCGTCAAATAACTCCACGAGTTCATCTTTAGTAGGATCCCTTGAGAATGACATGCCCTTGGGTGTATCCCGTATACCAAGTATCTTACGGAAGTCTGAAACGGTGAGTGTCTGCTGCTTGTTGTCGATGGTGAAGGTGATCTTGTTCGAAGTGATTTCCTTGGTTGCCCAAAATTCAAACATATACTCATAAGGCACCGAGGCTGTACTCCTAAGGGCGTTCTTGAAATGAGAGTTATCGAGAATGGCTATGGCAACCTTAAAACCATGGTGAGTGGATTTAGAGACTTGCTTCAATCGGTAGTTGTTGGGTATAAACTTAAGGGTTCGGGCTTTAGCAATATCGGCTTCTCTAGATTCTTGGATTGCTTGTACCGTTGGATTAGTCATTGTATCTGCTTAAGATAAGACATGAAAGGTTGATGCACAAAAGCATATAGATATATATCATTCTTACTTCTAAGCATAACACATTTCATAAAACAACAAGTACATATATAGCATGCAAACAAGAATAATCAAACTCTTCATCCGGAACTTTTCCTCATTCGGAACATCTTCATCCGGAACATTCTTCATTCGGAACTTCTCCTCATTCGGAACTTCTTCATCCGGAAGTTCTTCATTCGGAACTTCCTTCATCCGGAAGTTCTTTATGCGGAACTTCCTTCATCCGGAAGTTCTTCATTCGGAACTTCCTTCATCCGGAACATTCCTTCATTCGGAACTTCTTTCATCCGGAAGTTCTTCATTCGGAACTTCCTTCATCCGGAAGTTCTTCATTCGGAACTTCCTTCATCCGGAAGTTCTTCATTCGGAACTTCCTTCATCCGGAAGTTCTTCATTCGGAACTTCCTTCATCCGGAATTTCTTCATTCGGAACTTCCTTCATTCGGAAGTTCTTTATTCGGAACTTCCTTCATTCGGAAGTTCTTCATTCGGAACTTCCTTCGTTCGGAAGTTCTTCGTTCGGAACTTTGGCTTGATCCGGAACTTCTTGACTCGGAACTTCTTGATCCGGAACTTCTTGATCCGGAACTCCTTGATCCGGAAGTTCTTGATCCGGAACTTTTGCTGAATGAACAGAAGATGGTTCCGATGAACAGTCGAACAGTAACAATGAAGATTAAGCCCAGATTTTGACCAAATAACCCAAAAAGTTTTGTGCTTTTGACTAAAATAAGTAACAACTAATACTTATCCACTAATCCCAATCACAAAAAGACCAAAAACACCAAGAATCAAGATGATTTTTCTTAAAGAACACTAATACAATCAAAAACTAAAAAACCACACAAATCACCACCTTAAATCACCCCATAGCTCTTGATACCAAATGTAGAATATTGATAATCAATGAATCTATGAAGGGGTTTGTTGATTTCTAGAGAGAGAAAGTTAGAGAGAGAAAGTGAGAGAAACTATGTGAATTTTATTAATATGGAAAACAAGAAATGACAACAACCAACCCCTTTCCTTAGTGGAAAGGGGTATTTATAGTCCAAGCCTAACATTGGGCTTGGGCCGGTCCATGACAAGCCCATGGACCGGTTCTTACTTAAGTTAATAAGCAAATAATAACTAATTACTAACTACGAGCTATTACAACATAAATCATATTGTGGAGTGACCGATACTTCTAATATACGTTAAAACGTATTTCTAACAGGTCAGCATGAAGCATGATCAATAAAGGCTAATCATGATTTATCATGAAAACGGGTTTTACTGAAATTCTTTTTGTGTCTTAGCATGGAGACATTTATCATTCTGCTGAACATAAAACCCTCGCACGAAGACATGAAACTAAAACAGCGTGGAAGCGACATCAACTTGAGATTGTGCGAACTGGATTGTTATAAAGTCTATAATAGCATGATCAAATGGAGTTTAACATCAACTATTGTGGATGGCTATGGTTCAATCCACATTATTCAAGGAACAAAACATATGACTAAGTATGGGCGATTCTAGTTTGACCCATGCTTGTCAAAATTTTCTGAGAACTGTCATGTATAGAAATTTATAATCTAAGACTAGATATGGTTGGTTGTAGTCCAATCCATACTTGTCAAAATTTAAGAAATGTCCTGATATGAAAAAGGTGAACAACTATGAATCGGTTCACAAAACAACCTTCGACTGAATAGCATGAAATTTGACCTGAACAATGGTGAACGTTTATGGCCGGTTCACCAAGTAATACTTGACAAAAAACATGAATCTGTCATGAGTAAGGGTAAACGCCTATGGTCGGTTTACCAATACAAAATCTGAACGGCAAGGGTGAACACCTATGGGTCGGTTCACAAAAACCAAATTCGCAAGAAGCACATGCGACTAAATATGGCCAATCCTGTACCAACCTTTTACTTAGTTAAGAACTTTAAGAAAGCTGACTGATAATTGAAGAAAACTAACTAATAAATGCATGAGAAATATGAAAGATAACAACGCCAAAATCTGGGAAGTTCCTGGTGTCTACCCACTAGTCATAGGTCAAGTTTTAGAGCCTACAGGTCGAACCTATAGCTCTGATACCATAATTGTAACACCCCACTTGGATAAGTGGACCGTTACGTGTATTTATGGCGTGTCATCAAAGCATAAGGTAAATGTCCTAAAACATTAACTGACCATAACGGAAATACCGGAATCAAACATCGGTAATCCAACATAAGCTCAAAACATGAAAAAAATAAAATACTGAAGGAAAGGACTAAACAATGTCCAAATAAGCAGAATAATATAAGTACATAAATTAAGAAGTCTGGAGAGCTTCCATCCAAATGCACATGTTCTTAGAATCCTAAGAGCGTCCTGGTGTACCTGCCGTTAGAACATGAAAGGGAACTACGGCTGAGCATAACGCTCAGTGAACGGATATAAAGCATGATAAGGAATTACTGAAATGAAACAGATGATAAAATACTGGAGCTGAAAGACTGATAAGTGAAGTTGCAGCGGAAATCTGTGTATAATATGTAAAGTCTGATTTATAAAATAATAAAGTTGAACTATTATATGTTAAATATGAAAACATGCATTTACTGTATTTTAATTGCCAGAGCTTATATAGGTCATGTGCTGAACAACGGTGCATGAATAACTGGAGGGGTGACCTCGTCATGCTGTAGAGGGGTGGCCTCTAAATAACTGTAGAGGGGTGACCTCTAAATACTTTGTTGGGTGGAGGGATCAGCTCCAATGTGAAGGATATAGAGCACATACCACATTCACCCTGATAACTTATAAACTGATAAGCCTAGGATGCATCCATACGCCCCACTAAACATACTGATAAAATGGCCAAACTGAACATGAGTGGGACGATGCAGGATATCACTCTCCTGCATGTGAGTCACGACACCGGTGCCTCTAGTGTCATGGTTACGATACCTCCGTAACTAGTACTACTGACTGGTCATGCTTGTACATAAGGCTCAGGCAATTTAACTTAATTATAAAACTGATTTCTGATAAACTTATAACATATAATTGGGAAAACATTTGGCTGCAGACGGGAAATCCTAATCATGCATAGAATGGGAGTCCTTACAGAAAGGATGGAAAATCCGTACCTTAAATAATCAAATGTGCATCCGACATCGACCGAGTTAATTAGTCTTTCATCCAGTGATCTACAATAATATTGGAATCGACTACTATTTAATGATCAATTTGATAAATACATTTTGGTTATTAAGGGATTGTTATATATGTGGCTATTAGCATTTGCAAAGTCATGTTTAGTACGTGAAATTTAACATCTGCGCATGGACTTAACGCTTAACCATATATAATATTACCATACTACTAAAATCTTATAATTACATATATTTTGACAGTTTCTTCCTATGTATCTTGACTATGTACGTCAATTCATATTATTAAAACTCACTTTCTGTTTAGTCATATTTTAAGTTACTAGACAACCATGTATAGTCAAGTTATATGAATCTATTTTCAATTATCAAACACAACAATCAAGTTGGTTATCTTTAATGGTGGTTATCTTGCACCAAAATATGAAAAACCTAAAACTGATCATGTAATCATTATCTAATAATTTAGGTGATTTCTTAAAGACAGCTTTATGTTTAGCAAGTCATGTTTTCATTCATCATTTCTTATTCGTTGATGTAATATTTATTTCTTTTTTCAGCCCATGCAATCTGATCTACGTATAACATGTCTGGAGTATAGTGTATATGATATGCATTAGTTTCAAATATACCTCCGAACAAAACGATAGAGCAGATTCGAAACCTTGCACAAATGTACACAATTACGAACACGACCAATCAGAATCAACGAGGTACAATCGAAACCAGAATCCGATGTACACGAACAACTAATGAACAAATCGCAGACGAGATCCTTATTCCCACGCGAACTTGAACCGGCCGTGACACAACTGTATGCTATCAACCTGAACTATGATCATTGACCAAGATCATAACCCTACCACGAAACAAAACTAAATCGAAACATAAACCATATCCCAAATTGAACGCTAACCCGGATTTCGTTCTCATCGCCTTCGACCACAGTGATTGTTCATTGCTACAATAAGCAAGACAACAACACATCAAAACCATGCGGGTATGAACGCCAATTTGAACATGATTTGAACTCCATATGGGGATACAAATGCAACCCGTAACATATGAAACCGTAACACCGACATGATCACATACAAGAACTCCGTTCCAACATAAACACATGTTAATGAAATCGAGCAAGGCTTAACGTAACCTGAGATAAAGATCATGTCGTATTCCCTCTCATTTGTACTACTCACAATGAGATTTTATTTTTATTCTATGTGAACCAAACTCGTATTTTATTTACCCTCCGATCTGGTTCTTTGGAAATGGTTATGATTTCATACCGGTTTAGGATTTGATGACCTTCCGTTAATGAGAAAAAGGATAAAATCCGAGAATAAATAACTGAAAGAGAAAAATATGGGCCGATTAGCATGGAGATTTTGACGTGACAGTTACACATTTGACATATTCAATTTACTAATTCTAAATTTTTTAATGGTTTTTAATTGTTTTGATTCTTAAATTATAAAATTTCCTTAACTTTCATACATGCAATTATTAAAACATTAATTTATTTATTTCGTGTCATAATTTGTGTTCTCGTGTGTTCGTATATTCATAAATTTTTAATTCCCTGTTATATCTTCTCATGTCGTAATTAATGTACGTATTTACTTGTCGTGATTATTAAACGTGAATACTTGTCGTGAACTAATTAATTAACGTTTAATTAATCTGTAATTTCATGTGATTAGTATTTTCGTGGATTTTTCATGCGAGTTTTACAACATTCCCTAGCCATATGACCTTGTCCTCGGAAATTGTAGCAAGTCACAACCTTTTTAGGACCAATAGGACTTCCATTTCCACTAGCTTGAGAATTCACAGCTTGATTGTTCCCAGTCCTTGTAGGAGGTCCATATGAATTTTGCCTTCCCTGAATAGGTTGCACCGTCACCTGACCATCTTGAACAGTGGCTTGTTGTCGAGGATTTGATGAGTTGCGGAGCTGATTGTTTGTTGGTGGAAATCCTCTAGTTGCAACAAGTTTTGACAAGTAGGCAGTGAGATGGTTTAGAACATCAGGTGGCGTATCATTTGGAGTAAAGACCGGTGCTTGGATTGGTGGAAGTTCATTAGAGTAGAAAGCTTGTGCTGGTTGTGCTTCTAATGGAAAATATCCTTGCTGAGGAGTATAGCCCATTGGAGAGGTGTTGGCTTGTGATGGTGATGTCTGATATGGTGGTTGCTGTGGAAAAGATTGTTGATGAACACTTTGTTGAAATGCTTGTTGTGGCATCATTAGTGGTGGATAAGATGGTTGTTGTGGTTGCTGATAGTTGTGTGGTGGTGTCTGCTGCAAGTACGATGGTTGCTGATAAGTATAAGCCATGTTTTGTTGAGAAGCATACATTGCAAGTGGATCATGAACTTGAGGTGTAGACAACCGAGCCTCGATCACATGGCATTCGTGTTGTTGAAGAAAAGCTTGAAGTTGATCCACATTGGTGTTATGCAAGTCCTTAGCCAATTTAACATCCGTCATGTATTTTTTCCATTCTGGAGGAAGAGTGTTCAAATACTTGGTGTTTAATTGAAAGGTAGGAATTTCCATGCCATAGATATTAAGCTCATTCAACAATAGGGTAAATCTCAAATAGTAATCATTGAGAGTCTCTCCTGGCACATAGGCAAACTTATCAAAAGTATCATAAAGCTTACACTCTCGTTCTTGTTTAGTTAACGAGGTGCCTTGCATTAGAACCCGAATTCTATCCCATAACTCTTTGGCAACTTTATGTTTGCTGACGAGTTTGTAGACATCTGGAGGAAGGGCTTGGAGAATGATGTTTGTAGCATACTTATCACATTTGTCTTGAATCTTCATATCTCCAGTCAACTCACCCGTTATGCGAGGACGAGTAGTCGTACCTTCCGTCACTGTACCATAATCTAATGGTCCATTGAGCACCGATGCCTAAATGAGATGTCCATTCTCTTTGTTCAACATGTAAAGTTCCATTCGGGAAGTCCAATCCTCGTACATAGACTTCTCCAACATTGGTGGACGATTATCCGTACCCGAGAGGATGGACTTATCCGTAAGAGATGTGTACTCCATTTCAATAAGTTAAGATTTACAAAGTTGATCGAACAATGAAATAAGGTTAAGTGTTTTTGTGTTGTGGTGTGTTAAAGTCGAGAAACAATGTTAAAATCCCCTAAAATATGTTCTCGATAAACCAAAAATTCCAAGTCAAAATTACACACGATTGTTCGAAATTTTTTAAGGAAGAATTTTTGGATAGTCGGAATGTTGATTTCTGTCGGAATACTCTTTTCTATCGGAATGTTGCTGGTATCGGAATGGCTAGATCGGAATGTCCAAATCGGAATGTCACTATCGGAAAGTCCAAATCGGAATGTCACACTATCTGAATGTCCAGATCGGAATGTCACTATCGGAATGTCCAGATCGGAATGCCACTATCAGAATGTCCACATCGGAATGCCACTATCAGAATGTCCAGATTGGAATGCCACTATCGGAATGTCCAGATCGGAATGTTGCTAAAATAAAATGGACAGAGTGACGACACAAGAATCCTTAAAGCCGTCGGAATCCCAGATCGCAATGCCAGATCGGAATGTCACGTCAGAATAAGGTGTTTAAATCCAATGATCGCAAAGTGGAACCAATAGGTTATTGCGATCAAACCACCCTCACGTTGTACTTTCCGATGGGAACCTTGCAAGAATTTCGGAATGGTGAGAAACAAGAAATTTTGCAACTTTCGATCCAAAAAAACTTGAGTTTTAGCCAAAAACCAAGATACCCAAGATACTACGACACGATTAAAGACTGTATTCGACTTTAGAACACAAACAAACACGAAAAGAAATTGATGATTCGGCAATGAAAACACAAAAACCTACGATATGCTTAGAAAGCATACACAACACGAAAATCAACCTATATTTCATCCCAAACTTTTGATACCATTTGTAAGATATATAAATCTTGCTTATGTTTTAGAGAGAGAAAGAGATAGAGAGATGGTGGATTTCACACAATTCTAGAGAGAGAAACAAGAGTGAACTATGTGTAAAAATAATTAACCACACACCCTCTCCATCTAAGGAGAGGGTTTATATACCCAAGCCCTTGTCATGGGCTTGGGCTTACATTTGGGCCGGCCTACACATGTTGTAGGCTAGGCTTGGGCTTGTTTATTAAATAACAATAAGTAACTAAACTACGAGCTATAACATGGACTATCGTTGGAGTGACCGATCCTTCTTAATACGTAAAACGTATTTCCAACAAAAGAGTCATTTGTGAGATTTATTGACTGTGAGGTCAAGAGTTTGGCAATGAATTTAGATATTGTTGGTTAGTATATGTGGTAATTTGAGACTTGAACTAAAGTTCACATGGAAATGAGAGGAGTTCGTTTAGAACAAGTATCCTCATGTGATTTGTTGTTTGTGTGTTTGATCCTAAGGAGTAAATCTTGGGACGAGATTTCAATTAGGAGGGAGTGATGTGACAACCCTGGTTTTGAGGTTCGTCACTTAGTTTTATTTTGTGCTAGTTACGTGTCTTTACGTGTTTATGTGCTAATTGGTGTGTATAGATTGTGGTTTGGATATCGTTTCCGGTACGGGGTACCTTGTGAGTGAAACGATGTGTGATGATTTCATGTTCATGAGCTCAGATGGTAGTGACTATGAACTGAGATGGTGTTATTTAGTGGTTTTATGTATACGCATATGTATTATAGAAAATCGTATTTTTACGATTTACGGTTTAGCATTTAGAGGTCTCGGATGAGGTAATTAGGCATATGGATATTTTTCGGGATGGTTTTAAGTCATTTAGGACTTAGTTATAAATTTTATTTCAAAATTAGAGATTTTTTATAAAAGTGTATATTTTACGTCTTTTACGGTAAAACGCGTAAATTTGACTAGTTTTACGGTTTTGAGGTTTTGGAGGCTTTAGGAGCTGAAATAAATTAAGGAAAATTATGGTAATATTAATAATATATTAATTAATAATAAAATTAAAAAAAACGAAAATTAAGGGGGTGTTAGTCGGTTTGGACGCAAGAAAAGAAAGAAAAAAAAGAAAAAAAGAGAAAAAGGAAAGGGGTTTTTGGGTTGGGCTAGGAATGGGTTATCACACCCTATAAAAGGTTTTATTCACAATAAAAAATATTATTATTTTTTTCTCCAGGAGTCTATAGCCGACGGTTTACAATAAGTTTTTAGGGTTTCAGTATTTTTTTCATCTTCCATAAATCTTAAGGTAAAACCTTCATAGTCCATTTTTAATCTAATTGTTTTTAATGTTTATATAATCATCTTATGATGGATTTAGGTTAGGGATTAAATAGAAATCTGTATTTTAATGATTTCATAATGATTGGATGGTTTAGGGCTTGTAATTAGTGGGGTTATGGGTAATTAATGAGGTTAATTTAATTAAACCCGTTTTTTAAAACTGGGCAGAATTTTGAGTCAATTGTTTTGATCATATCGGGAGTTCTACAAACTCTTATTTTGCGATTCAAGTATCCCTGAAAAGGTAATTGAAGTGGCCTTCCAATTCGAGAAACGAGATCTAAATTGGAGGTGGGGAAGTGGGTTAAAAACAGGTTACAACAGTCGGAGGTCAAAGCAGTTTTGAAATCAGCCTGTTTTCTTTTTAAGTTTTGGGTTGTTTGGGGTACTTAGTGTTGCATTGGGACATTCAAACGAACATGAGAGATGGTTTATATATTATAGTAAGTATCTGCATTGGGGCTAAGATCGTGGATTAGGGTAAGACCCCCTAATCATAACAAACTTTTTGTATGTTTAAAATCAGTAAAATCTGGATAGACGAAAGTATATATATATATATATATATATATATATATATATATATATATATATATATATATATATATATATATATATATATATATATATATATATATATATATATATATATATGATAGTTGTAAAATTACCCCTTTAGGAAAAGGAAGCAATAAATAGGGCAAGTGAGCACGACGATTTAGGAAAACCGTGTGTGAATGACCCTAAGTAAGTTCGTTCTCAAGGAGGCTAGTGTGTTATGTGTGTAATGATATGGATTAATTTGTGATTATATTTGAGAAAGAAAAATAGAAAAGGGATTAGAAGAGAATGACGGTTATCAAGACGGATTAAATTAATTCTAAAAAGGCGTACACGTAAAGTCGTAAATACCACCAAATTTAAAATTTTAATCTAAAAATTTCTAGAAATTACCAAAATCCCTAATAATATTCTAAGAGTTTACAAAAAATCAAAACTTGCAAAAACCTTTTAATTAATTAGATAATGACTTTTTAATGCTAATTAAAGCCCTAAAAATCAAAATTAATTAATAAAAAGCCCTAAACAAGATTTTCAAGTTTGTAAACCTCAAAAATACTCTAATTAAGCTAAAAACTATTTTTCAAAATTTTAAAACCAATTAAAACTATTTTTAAACAACTAAAAACTCCTAAAATCAATTAAATCTTAAATTAATTATAGAAAATAATTGAAAGACCTAAAAAATATTTGGAAAGTTGCAAAAATCCTAATTAAGTGTTTAGAACCTAGAAAAAATATAAAAACTTAGAAAATCAGACTTTTAATTTTTAAATATAAAATAATATTAAAAATCCAAAAATTATAAAAAATTCTAAAAACTTGCAAACTAGCTTAATTTAACCTAAATAACTCAGAAATGAAAGTGAAATTACCTAAATACCCCTATTGGGCCTAGAAAATGGGCCAAACCCAAAACAGTCCCTTATTGGGCTTAATTAAGGCCCAATAAGAAAAAAGTGTTCAAATTAAGCCCAAAAAGCACAGGTTGACTCAAAATTTGATTTTAAACAACTTTTTCCAAAGGCCCAAAAGCTGAAAATGTGAAATAAGCTAACTTATAATAAGCAGCTTATTCTTAATGGGCTTTTTGGCCCATTAAGCCATAAGCTGATGCCATAAGCTAAAATTTAACGCACAACCTTATTTTGACCTAACAAAGACTTCTGCAAAAAGAATTTTCAAATAAGCCCACTTAATAAGCCAGAAACAAGTCACAAACTTATTCACAAAACGACAAAATAGTCGTTTTTATGATCTAGACCACCTCAGAAGCTGATTCAAGTTGCAAAATGTTTCTTTTGACAAAACTAAGCTTAATAACCAAAGACCTTCCAAATAAGCACACTCAATAAGCTGGAAAATCAAATAAGCACTTATGTTAAAAGTCAAACAAGTTGGTTTTCTAGTAAAAAGTCAAAGTCAAAGTCTCATAAGCTCCAGTTCACTTAAATGGGTCAAATAATGAAGATCTATCACAAAAAATAAGTTGTTGCAAGTCAGAATAAGCTAGAATAGCTTATTGATAAGCTGATGACAAAATTGCACTAGCAGGGGCTAGTTTTGGATGTTGAGCAGTGGAAACTTTTTCCACTGCTTGACTATTTTGACTTTTTGTCTTTAGTGACTTTTTTGGAGATTCAGATTTCACAAAGGCACCCAATTGATCTTTGGATCAAAAGGAGTCAGTCACAATCAAAATAACACAATCACTAACACCCAATTGATACAGTTTAATCAATCATTCATCAGACATGATACAGACATGAACAATAAGCAGTTTAGCATTCAAGAGAAGTTTTAGCACAAATCAGCCAGCCAAATTCAACCAAATGCACACACAAGCTATAATAAATTCCAATAAGCAAGTCTAAACAGGTTTCATGCACTGGTTCAAAGAATTAAGCAAGATTCAAGCAATGAAAGTTACTGATGAACACTAACACATGCAGTTTTCTACTTTTGCTGATATATTTGACACACAAGCCAATTTCAACACCTCAAATCTTTCAAACAGGTTATGTTAACTTTGTTTAAACCACTTTTATCCCTAAGCATGCATACACACTAAGTTTTCCCAAAATCCTAGGTCAAAACAAGCAGAAACAAGGTCTATATAGCAGATTGATTGATTCAAGTGTTCAAACCCAAAAACTTGCAGCAAAACACTCTCAAACAAAGGTATAACAGATACAAAGCATAAACAACAACTTCCCTTAACACAAAAACAAATTACAAGCATAAACCAGTAGACCCAAACACCCCTTTAACTTTTTCAAATCAAAATTTTCAAAAGCACAATGAGATTTCAGGTCAACCAAGCATCAATTAACACTCAAACAAGTATAATAAACAGATTCAAGCAAGAACAAGCCACAAAATTCACAAGAACAATAGTTTCATACAAATATCACCAAAAATCACAATTTTAACAGATTTGGAGATTAAGTATGCAAACCTCATGGATGTACATCCATACCCACGAATTTTGAGCTTATGTGCTAGCAAGAACAAGCACAAGCTTCCACAAAAAGCCTGCTAAGATTGAACAAGGGTTAAGCACAATATCATAAAAATCAGAAACTTGGAAAAACTTGATTAATGCAAACTTGTTACCCCACATTTGATTATCCCCAAGTTATAAGCCTCACCACACCTTAACCAACTCAGTTAGGATGCTATGATCAGCCCTATAACCCAAGAATTCCAAGATTGGAACAAGACTTAGCAAAATATCAAGAAAATGAGGAAATATGCAAACTTTTGCACACTCCTCTTTGAAAAACAGGTTTTGAACTTTAAGAACTACAAAGCATATAACAAATGAAAGCAGTAAACAAGATTGGCCAATGACTTTTCTTCAAGATTTCAAACTCAATTTCATTAAACTTGAAAATGGGATTTACAGAAACTTGAACAAGGAAAAATCAAAAGCAAACTGAAATGTGAAGGCCTAAGTGGCTTTATATAGCCTTACAATGAGCTAAGTTACAGCTAAAAACTAAAAACCCTAATGGTTGAAGTTCCAAAATTGCCCTTGTAGCTTCTTGAAAATCTTGGCTTCATGTGACTTGAATTGGCGTCTTGTGGTGATAGATGTCATGAGAATGTGATCAAAGGGCTCAAACAAAGCTTAAAATGTAAGCTTGAATGTGGGACGTTGGATTGTGGCCATCTTTTTGGCAGTATGCATGGGTGTGGAGCAGGGGAGACACAAGGAGACAAATGGGGTGATGAGGTGTCCATTTTTAAGGTTGGGTTGTGTTAAGTATACACTTAATCTCAAATCTAGAGGTGATGGCTGCTTAATTCTTGCTTAGTCAATAATCCCCAATTTGTGTTCTTGAGTAATAGTAACACGTTTTAATCTGGTTTGGGTTTTAAAAAGATGCTAAGCGCCAAAAATATTAAACTAATCCAAGATTAGTTATAACCGGTTTAAGTGGATAGCTGAGGTGGACAAAAGGTGGAGTTCCATTGGTAGAGGGAAGTAAGTGGGGCACGTGGCAACCCAGGAGTGGTCTAGGTAAGTATTATGTCTGGCCAACATTAGTCCCTTGTTTTTCTTCTTCTTGTCTTTTCAGTATAAAACTCTATCAACGCCCATATTAGTCTTATCAACTTTTGACTTGTTGCATTTTTGGCCCAAAAACTTTCACAAAGTGTAATCAGGGGTATTTCTTGCCATAATTGAATTCTTCAAGGGCTGGTTTGGTATTTTCTTCAATGATAATGGTCTAGACTTGCAATATTGACATTTTGGAGGACTGAATTTGCCAAGTCTTGATGATTGAGGGACCATTTTTGCCAAATGTTGAAAGTTGAGGGTCCTTTGTGTAATTTTGGAATTTACAAAGGACCAAACTTGTCATTTCTTGTACTTTGAAGGACTTCATGATGTATTTGACTTTGTGGATGATATTGGTTGACAATTTAGCTTTGTTGAGGGGCTAAACTTGCCAAATCTTCAAAGTTAAGGGTCCTTTTTATAATTTTGACAAACTTTAGGGACCAAACTTGTAATTATGAGGATACAAGGGTATAAAGTGTCAATTATTCATAATTGGAGGACCCTTCTTCATAATTCTTCAAATCTTCAAGGGTTGATCTTGGGAAAGTCTTCATTAGGGCTTGGTTCATTGTGCGGCTTCGTTTCCCGTGTTCGTTTTTGCATGATTCTTGTGATCTTTTGTCATTTTCTCAATATCCGTACCTAAAATACACAAGCAACAAACACAAGCATATATTTGGGTATTTTGATGATATTTAATGCATTTTAAGCCCTATTTGGAAGATGAGACTATGTATAAAAGCAGTCTCATCACTCCCCCATACTAAACCATTGCCGTGCCCTCACGCAATGCTAGAATAAAGTATCATAGCATCTCCAAAATTTAATTTTATTCACTTTATTGAAATGATAAACTAGCTACACTACTACTATTATTACTACTACTTGTGTTATAGACATAATGTATGATTTTCATCGCACAATGGGACGTTTAGGTTCATAGAATAAGAACACGTGAATGCTTCGTTAGAAATAATTTCATCGTCCTCGATTTTCACTCCAATTCCATGCTAAGTGTGCAACGAGATCATTGTCATTATAAGTTAGTAATGCTAACACTACTCATATGCCCCAATTTCGTACTTATTCTCCCATTATTCCTAAGTTGTATCTCTTATATTTTATTTTGTCTTTAATGTTTCACGAGGATACATTGTTTGACTTATGCGATAATAGAGATTTAGGTCTAAAAATAGAGTCCTAACGGTGTAACTAAGACCATCAAATCAATAACCCCTCCTAATAGACAACGATGTTAAAAAATTAAGTTGACAAGAAGAATCGATAAACACGGTTTTATAACGGTTTTGAACATGAGACTTATTACCAAGACTTTTATACGCCCCCTAACGGAAGGGCCTTATTATCTTTGGTTTACCTCCATCTTTTATTCAACTTCGCCATGAAGCTTTTATTATGACTTCGGTCTTGCCTTGCCTTTTATTATCCGCCTCATCGGTGGTTTTATTAGCCAAAGACGTATATCCTCACGCTAAAGCGAATTTTGGATCTTTAAAGCTTCGAAGATTAAGGCTTGATTCACTTTCAATTTTTGCATAGATTTTAGGCCTTGTGGGGCTTCAAATTGTTTGCTTGATTTAGGTGAGCACTTGAAATCTTATTATTGGGTGAAGCTTTCGATTATTGGGGTGCCAATACTTCAAAACCGTGACGCTGGCGATACCTTAATGTCTTCCCAATTTAATTACACGGAAGCTACTAGAAAAGACTAGAAACCCAACAATCCCAACTAAACCGCTAAATCAATATTTATTAAGCAAAAAATATTTACAAGCGAAGGGAGAATAAGCAAGCAACGAGAACACATGAGTTTTTGAAAGAATACGAGTACTCTACGTTTAGCATAGTAACTTATAATTAACTCTATCATTTCTCGTCCTCATTTAAGAGACTTAGCCTAATGTGTAGTTAAGGAATCAAAGCTAAGTGCTCAACACGCACGGTCGAGTCAAAAATTACTCTTATTCTCGCCATCGGAAAATCTACATTCGTGTCTTCAAACACTTATAAAACATGAGAAAAATTTAAAATTTGGCCATTTTTAGCCTTATTTTGCAACAAAAATGATAAACAAAACGATAAACTTTGGAAAGCGTGAAGGTTTGGCAAGGCAAGTATCTATTCACCCCCCCATACTAAAGTTAAACATTGTCCTCAATGTTTCGAGTCTAGGGGTGCAAATACCCCCATACTAGAGACGTAGTCGAATGCCTAATCTAGCATGGAAAGGGTGTAACCAATAAGTAATAGCCGTTTATGAAGTGTGCTAAAAACCTAAGGTTAGAACATCAAAGGATATATCATGGATATTGAGAAATGTCTCCAAAGCAAATGATCGAGTGCTCCCATAAAATGAACACGAGAGGCTCCAATCGTGAAGATCATGATCTAAAAACCACATATCACAAACAACCACGGAACAAAGGTTGGAAGGGCACAAATCCCCACACGTAAGCTACATTAGAAAGAGATAATATGTACATAGGATAAGCATGGGACTCCCCCACGAGGCTCCTCGTTTTTGATTACCGAGTCATGAGCTCGACTCGATCCTCTCAATACTAATTATCATTGGGGAAGGTGACTTGGTCGAGGTAGTTCAAGGATGGAACTTCCCCGCCAAAGTAGTGCTTCAACCTATGTCCATTCACCTTGAAGTTAGGACCATCATCTTGAGCTAGCTCGATGGTCCCATATGGAAACACTTGAGTCACGGTGAATGGACCGGACCAACGGGATTTCAACTTACCGGAAAAGATTTTTAGTCTTAAATTAAAAAGTAAAACTTGATCCCCAATGTTAAAAACCCGGTTTTTAATTTTAGAATCATGCAACTTTTTAGTTTTCTCTTTATAAATCAATGAATTTTCATAAGCAATGTCCCTCAATTCATCCAACTCATTTAATTGCATTTTCCGGTGTTTTCCCGCGGTCTCCATATCATCATTACAATGCTTTAGGGCCCAATAAGCCTTGTGTTCTAACTCGATAGGCAAATGACAATTCTTTCCATACACAAGCTTATAGGGAGTGCACCCAATGGGCGTCTTATGAGCGGTCCTAAAGGCCCATAAAGCATCGTCTAACTTATCCGACCAAGATTGTCGGTTTTCCCCCACGGATCTCTCCAAGATCCTCTTCAAAGCTCGGTTTGAAACCTCGACTTGGCCACTCGTTTGTGGGTGATAAGCCGTAGAAAGACGATGTGTAACCCCATATTTCCTTAGAACCCTTTCAAATTGGTCGTTACAAAAATGGGTTCCACGATCGCTTATGATAGCACGAGGGGTTCCAAACCTAGCAAACAAGCTTTTCAACAACTTAACTACCACACGAGCATCATTGGTGGACAAGGCCTTTGTCTCCACCCACTTAGAAAGGTAGTCAACCGCAACGAGAATGTACTTATTACCACGAGATGATGGGAACGGCCCCATAAAGTCTATACCCCAAACGTCAAAGATCTCACATACTTGAATAATATTTTGTGGCATTTCATCTTTTTGTGAGGATTTTCCTTGTCGTTGGCATGCATCACACGACTTCACAAGATCTTGTGCATCTCGGTAAATAGTAGGCCAAAAGAATCCGGCATCAAACACCTTTTTAGCCGTGAGATTAGCACCGTGGTGACCACCCGTGGGTACCTCATCGCAAGCTCTAAGGATGTTAGAATCTTCGGTGCCAAAAACACAATGTCGGATGATTTGATCCGCACAAGTTCGAAACAAGTAAGGGTCGTTCCAAAAGTAAAACTTGACGTCACGAAAGAATTTTCGTTTTTCTTGAGTCGTCATACCCTTAACGATGAAGTTACCCGCATGGTAATTTGCAAAATCCGCAAACCATGAGGTGGAAGAATCAAGCTTAGAATTCACTACACCAAGTGTCTCGAGCGGAAATGTTTCGGTGATTTCCTTGGGCTCGTAAACACTTTGGTGAGGATCTTCCAAACGAGAGAGATGATCGGCCGCTAGATTCTCGGCTCCTTTTTTGTCAACGATGGTGTGATCAAATTCTTGAAGGAGGAGAATCCAACGAAGTAATCTCGGCTTAGCATCTTGCTTTGCCATGAGATACTTAATAGCCGAATGGTCCGTATACACTATGCATTTCGTCAAGACGAGGTAAGGTCGGAATTTCTCAAATGCATACACCACGGCAAGGAACTCCTTTTCCGTTGTAGTGTATTTAAGTTGAGCCTCGGTCATCGTCTTGCTAGCATAGTGGATAGGCAAGAAGTGCTTATCATGACGTTGCCCCAAAACGGCCCCAATAGCGTAATCACTAGCATCACACATAAGTTCAAAAGGGAGGTTCCAATTGGGAGCAACAAGAATGGGAGCTTCGGTAAGTTTCCTCTTAAGGATCTCAAAGGCTCGTACACAATCTTCGTCAAAGACAAAACGTGCCTCTTTTTCAAGAAGATGTGTAATGGGTCGAGAAATCTTCGAGAAATCCTTGATGAATCGTCGATAAAAGCCCGCGTGGCCTAGGAAACTCCTAACTCCCTTGACGGTTTTGGGATGAGGTAATTTGGCGATGACATCTACCTTAGCTTGATCTACCTCAATCCCCGCTTTCGAGACCTTGTGCCCTAAGACGATTCCACTCTTAACCATAAAATGACACTTTTCCCAATTGAGCACAAGGTTGGTTTCCTCACAACGTTTCAACATTCTCTCTAAGTTCGACAAACACGAAGTGAAAGAATCACCAAACACGGAAAAGTCATCCATGAAGACTTCCATCGTCTTCTTGATCATATCATGAAAAATAGCCATCATGCATCGTTGAAAAGTTCCCGGTGCATTGCAAAGTCCGAATGGCATTCTACGATAGGCAAACGTTCCATATGGACACGTAAACGTAGTTTTTTCTTGATCACGAGGATCGATGGGAATTTGGAAGTAACCGGAAAAACCATCTAAAAAGCAATAGAAATCGTTTCCCGCAAGACGCTCTAACATTTGGTCCATGAAGGGCAAGGGAAAATGGTCTTTTCGAGTGGCTTCATTCAACTTTCGATAGTCAATGCACACTCTCCATCCGGTCACGAGTCTAGTGGGAATCAACTCGTTGGCATCGTTTGGCACAACGGTCATCCCTCCCTTTTTAGGGACACAATGGATAGGACTCACCCAAGGGCTATCGAAAATAGGGTAAATCATTCCCGCGTCAAGGAGTTTAAGGACCTCCTTTTTGATGACGTCGTGAATTTTGGGGTTCACCCTCCTTTGACTTTGGATTGTTGGCTTGATATCTTCCTCCATTAAGATTTTGTGGGTACAAAATTTGGGATCGATCCCCTTAATGTCGGATAACTTCCACGCAATCGCCCCTTTGTGAGCCTTTAGAACATCGACAAGTGCGGTGTTTTCATCATTCGAAAGATCCTTCGCAATAATAACCGGCAACTTGTCGCCCTCCTCCAAATAGACATATTCGAGGTGAGGAGGTAAATCTTTCAACTCGAGGATAGGTGGTTCCTCAAGTGAAGATTTGGGCTCGATACTCATAACCTCCTCGGGTGGAGGAAATGGGAAATCGTTGAGAAAATCCTTGATAATCGAGAAGTCCTCATCGTTGTCGAGGTCTTCGTCACAAGTACGTGGAACATTGCATTCTTCCAACGTAAAACCACCACCTTCAAATGGAGTGAAGGTTGGTGTCGAATTATCAAGAATTGGATCCAACATAGTGGGATTGCCACTAGTTTCTTCATCACCAAAACCTAGAACTTCTTGTGAAAATTCCTCGCAAACCACGTCAATCATATCAACGAGGTTTATGGTTGCAACGGAATAAACATGAGAAATTTGAGAGTTTTGAGTTGCGTTTATAACAAGTTCCTCGTCGTTGAAACGTAAGGTGATCTTTCTAGCATGCACATCGATCAAAGCCATAGACGTATCTAAAAACGAACGACCTAAAATGAGAGGAACTTGAGGATCCGTGGGGATATCAACAACAATGAAGTCTATGGGATAGTAGAACTTCCCCACTTTCACAAAAACGTCTTCCGCCAAACCACATGCGGGAATTGTGGAATGGTCGGCCAACTCGATAGACATTAGTGAAGGAGTAAGATTAGGAAGATTGAGCGACTTGAAGATTGCAAGTGGCATCAAGTTAATGCTAGCACCAAGATCGTCCAAGGCGAAGCATTCTTCCATGTCTTGGATTGCACAAGGGATCAAAAATTTACCGGGATCACCGACTTTTTGAGGTATGCGATTAAGATAAACCGACGAACAACTAGACAATTGGTGCAATTTCTCCTTGTTGTTCAACATACTCTTAAAGTTAGCGGCAAATCGAGGCATCATGACCAAAGCATCGGCGAAACTCACATTAAGGTGCAAATCACGAAACATTTTCATAAAAAGCTCAAATTGGTAATTGTCGCGCTCTTGACGTTTCTCCTTCCTAAGTCTCGATGGATAGGGCAAAGGTGGTGTGGGTTGAGGCATAGTAGGCATAGCCTTTGGAATCTCGGGTTCCAATGATGGTAATGGGTCAACCGTAGGTGTGGTATGAGCGGTACTTCGTGGGATTTGGACATGCTCCTTTTGGACCACCACCTCGGGTTCTTCCTCAATTGCTTCCTCCGTAGGAGCAATTGGTTGAGGAATCGGCTCCTTAAGTGTCTTACCACTACGTGTGGTAATCACTTTCATCTCACCCTTAGGGTTGGATATGGTGTTACTAGGAAGACCACTTGACGACGGTTTACACATTATTGCCTCAAACATAGACGAGATTTTATCTTCAAAATTAGATTGCCTCAATACGGCTTCGGTTTGCCTTTTCTCGGCCTTAAGCATCTCTTGTTTAATCTCATGTTGCCCTTGTTCCATTTTTTGTTGGTTTTGTTGCAACCTAGTGACATTTCCTTCCATCTTGTTGGTGTGGATTTTAAGTTCATTAGCTAACTCATTTTTCAACTCTTTCTTCAAGTCGTTTTTAAACTCGGATCTTAGGCTAATGATTTCTCTTTGAATATTGTCAAACCTAGCATCATTCCCACTAGCATATTCAACAAACTCACTTGGAAGATCTTTCAATGTTTGCAAACTTTTGTTGTTATTTTGAAAATCATTTTTGTTTGAAACTTGATTATTAGCCCCTTGATTCCCATAGTTTCCCTTGTTGTAATTGTTCTTAAAACCAACTTGATTGTTGCGATAGTTGTTAGCATTTTGATTTGTTCCAAAACCCGGTGGAGTCATTTGATTAGAGCGGGAAACTTGACCGTTTTGGTTGTAATTTCCCGTGGCCGTGAAGGCACTCGAAGTGTTACCACCGTTGGTAATGCACTCGGAGAAATCATGACCTCCACCACAATACATGCAAGAAACCTCAACCGCTTTAGCCGTAGCGGGAGCACTTGGTTCACCAACTTTAAACTCAATCAAAAGTCCTTTCAACTTATCAAAAATCTTGTTTTCCAAGTTTGCCTCAATTTGGCAAGCATCGATGGTATTAGACAAAGTGGGTGAAGCCGAAGACGAAGCCTTACGAACACTAGACGTGCTACGAGGACTATACACCTTAGATCTATTTTCAATTATCACCAAAGCTTCCTCAACCGTTTTACACAAAAAATTACCACCCGCGGCGGCATTCAAATAATCCCTTTCATGATCATTAAGTCCATTGTAAAACGTGTCAATTTGATGCAAATCGGAAAAACCGTGATGAGGACATTCATGTAACATTTCCTTAAACCTATTCCAAGCCGTTGAAAAACTTTCATTAAATTCTTGTGAAAACTTTGAAATCTCGTTTTTCAAGTGCGTAGTCTTAGAGGGCGGAAAAAATTGGTTCACAAACTTAGACACGAGATCCTTCCACGTCAATATAGAATTGGGTGGCTCTTTCTCTAACCAAATTTTTGCGGACCCCGCTAAGGAATACGGAAAAAGCATCATCTTAATCGAGTTGTTTGAAACATCCTTAAACTTGCAAGTAGCGGTAAGACGATTAAATTGGCGGATATGGTTGTGTGGATTGTCCTTCTCATCACCACGGAATTTGTTGTTTTGAATCATGGACAACAAACCCGTCTTAACCTCAAAATTCTCCGCAAGGATTGCGGGAATCACAATAGCCTCTCCATAACCCTCGGTGGGTGCTTGAAATAACTCCATCATAGTTCGATTCGCCATGGTTGGTGCTTCTCTTACAATGGGTTCGTCAATAGGAGACTCCTCACTAGAATTGTTGGGAGTGGGAGTTTTGTTCTTTCGTTTACGTGCACGTCTTGCTTGATTTCGAGTTAGCATAAACGTCACGTACAACGAGGGGACGAGCAAAGAAGATTCTTTTTGGTGTTTTGTATTTTTCAATTTTTTTTTTTTGTGGTTTTTGATTGTATTAACTTTTTTTTTTTGGAGTTTGGTGAAATGTATTAAGTAGACAAAAATCTACAAATCTCCTCCTTAATCAAATCTCTTGATTAACAAAGCCTCAAGGAATGAAAACGATCACGTGGGGTGGACGCCTTCGATGACTTTAGAACGATGGTGGAACACCAAATCGTTCAAGAGGGTTTAATCAATGGAAACCAAGAAAATATATATGATACTTAGTAATACTTTGGGCGGCAAAACCCTCGATTCACTCTCACAATCAAATACTCACAAGCAAGCGGGGAAACGAGGCGGCGCGAAGCACTTAAGAGCCTTTTTCCTTAGGATATATTTTATAATATCCGCCTTATACCCACCTTATAGTTTGTATTTTCAAGATTAAGCTTCACGAAAGTATTTATCTATTTTTGCCTTTTTCTTTGGTTTGAGATTCGAATACAATGATTGGGTAATGACCTCCCAAGTCAAGGTTGTGATTTCTCACGTATTTGGAGTACTTGTGTATTTATTGTTATACGTATACAATATAGTAATAATATTCACTCAAAAACCGAAAACGATAATACGTATTAGTAGAGTGCTACTAAAACAAATACTAATTATGGTTAGTATAAAAACAACAATGCCAAATCAAAACACAACACGCCTCCCCGGCAGCGGCGCCAAAATGATAGTTATAAAATTACCCCTTTAGGAAAAGGAAGCAATAAATAGGGCAAGTGAGCACGACGATTTAGGAAAACCGTGTGTGAATGACCCTAAGTAAGTTCGTTCTCAAGGAGGCTAGTGTGTTATGTGTGTAATGATATGGATTAATTTGTGATTATATTTGAGAAAGAAAAATAGAAAAGGGATTAGAAGAGAATGACGGTTATCAAGACGGATTAAATTAATTCTAAAAAGGCGTACACGTAAAGTCGTAAATACCACCAAATTTAAAATTTTAATCTAAAAAAATTTCTAAAAATTACCAAAAATCCCTAATAATATTCTAAGAGTTTACAAAAAATCAAAACTTGCAAAAACCTTTTAATTAATTAGATAATGACTTTTTAATGCTAATTAAAGCCCTAAAAATCAAAATTAATTAATAAAAAGCCCTAAACAAGATTTTCAAGTTTGTAAACCTCAAAAATACTCTAATTAAGCTAAAAACTATTTTTCAAAATTTTAAAACCAATTAAAACTATTTTTAAACAATTAAAAACTCCTAAAATCAATTAAATCTTAAATTAATTATAGAAAATAATTGAAAGACCTAACAAATATTTGGAAAGTTGCAAAAATCCTAATTAAGTGTTTAGAACCTAGGAAAAATATAAAAACCTAGAAAATCAGACTTTTAATTTTTAAATATAAAATAATATTAAAAATCCAAAAATTCTAAAAAATTCTAAAAACTTGCAAACTAGCTTAATTTAACCTAAATAACTCAGAAATGAAAGTGAAATTACCTAAATACCCCTATTGGGCCTAGAAAATGGGCCAAACCCAAAACAGTCCCTTATTGGGCTTAATTAAGGCCCAATAAGGAAAAAGTGTTCAAATTAAGCGCAAAAAGCACAGGTTGACTCAAAATTTGATTTTAAACAACTTTTTCCAAAGGCCCAAAAGCTGAAAATGTGAAATAAGCTAACTTATAATAAGCAGCTTATTCTTAATGGGCTTTTTGGCCCATTAAGCCATAAGCTGATGCCATAAGCTAAAATTTAACACACAACCTTCTTTTGACCTAACAAAGACTTCTGCAAAAAGAATTTTCAAATAAGCCCACTTAATAAGCTAGAAACAAGTCACAAACTTATTCACAAAACGACAAAATAGTCGTTTTTATGATCTAGACCACCTCAGAAGCTGATTCAAGTTGCAAAATGTTTCTTTTGACAAAACTAAGCTTAAAAACCAAAGACCTTCCAAATAAGCACACTCAATAAGCTGGAAAATCAAATAAGCACTTATGTTAAAAGTCAAACAAGTTGGTTTTCTAGTAAAAAGTCAAAGTCAAAGTCTCATAAGCTCCAGTTCACTTAAATGGGTCAAATAATGAAGATCTATCACAAAAAATAAGTTATTGCAAGTCAGAATAAGCTAGAATAGCTTATTGATAAGCTGATGACAAAATTGCACTAGCAGGGGCTAGTTTTGGATGTTGAGCAGTGGAAACTTTTTCCACTGCTTGACTATTTTGACTTTTTGTCTTTAGTGACTTTTTTGGAGATTCAGATTTCACAAAGGCACCCAATTGATCTTTAGATCAAAAGGAGTCGGTCACAATCAAAATAACACAATCACTAACACCCAATTGATACAGTTTAATCAATCATTCATCAGACATGATACAGACATGAACAATAAGCAGTTTAGCATTCAAGAGCAGTTTTAGCACAAATCAGCCAGCCAAATTCAACCAAATACACACACAAGCTATAATAAACTCCAATAAGCAAGTCTAAACAGGTTTCATGCACTGGTTCAAAGAATTAAGCAAGATTCAAGCAATGAAAGTTACTGATGAACACTAACACATGCAGTTTTCTACTTTTGCTGATGTATTTGACACACAAGCCTATTTCGACACCTCAAATCTTTCAAACAGGTTATGTTAACTTTGTTTAAACCACTTTTATCCCTAAGCATGCATACACACTAAGTGTTCCCAAAATCCTAGGTCAAAACAAGCAGAAAAAAGGTCTATATAGCAGATTGATTGATTCAAGTGTTCAAACCCAAAAACTTGCAGCAAAACACTCTCAAACAAAGGTATAACAGATACAAAGCATAAACAACAACTTCCCTTAACACAAAAACAAATTACAAGCATAAACCAGTAGACCCAAACACCCCTTTAACTTTTTCAAATCAAAATTTTCAAAAGCACAATGAGATTTCAGGCCAACCAAGCATCAATTAACACTCAAACAAGTATAATAAACAGATTCAAGCAAGAACAAGCCACAAAATTCACAAGAACAACAGTTTCATACAAATATCACCAAAAATCACAATTTTAGCAGATTTGGAGATTAAGTATGCAAACCTCATGGATGTACATCCACACCCACGAATTTTGAGCTTATGTGCTAGCAAGAACAAGCACAAGCTTCCACAAAAAGCCTGCTAAGATTGAACAAGGGTTAAGCACAATATCATAAAAATCAGAAACTTGGAAAAACTTGATTAATGCAAACTTGTTACCCCACACTTGATTATCCCCAAGTTATAAGCCTCACCACACCTTAACCAACTCAGTTAGGATGCTATGATCAGCCCTATAACCCAAGAATTCCAAGATTGGAACAAGACTTAGCAAAATATCAAGAAAATGAGGAAATATGCAAACTTTTGCACACTCCTCTTTGAAAAACAGGTTTTGAACTTTAAGAACTACAAAGCATATAACAAATGAAAGCAGTAAACAAGATTGGCCAATGACTTTTCTTCAAGATTTCAAACTCAATTTCATTAAACTTGAAAATGGGATTTACAGAAACTTGAACAAGGAAAAATCAAAAGCAAACTGAAATGTGAAGGCCTAAGTGGCTTTATATAGCCTTACAATGAGCTAAGTTACAGCTAAAAACTAAAAAACCTAATGGTTGAAGTTCCAAAATTGCCCTTGTAGCTTCTTGAAAATCTTGGCTTCATGTGACTTGAATTGGCGTCTTGTGGTGATAGCTGTCATGAGAATGTGATCAAAGGGCTCAAACAAAGCTTAAAATGTAAGCTTGAATGTGGGACGTTGGATTGTGGCCATCTTTTTGGCAGTATGCATGGGTGTGGAGCAGGGGAGACACAAGGAGACAAATGGGGTGATGAGGTGTTCATTTTTAAGGTTGGGTTGTGTTAAGTATCCACTTAATCTCAAATCTGGAGGTGATGGCTGCTTAATTCTTGCTTAGTCAATAATCCCCAATTTGTGTTCTTGAGTAACAGTAACACGTTTTAATCTGGTTTGGGTTTTAAAAAGATGTTAAGCGCCAAAAATATTAAACTAATCCAAGATTAGTTATAACCGGTTTAAGTGGATAGCTGAGGTGGACAAAAGGTGGAGTTCCATTGGTGGAGGGAAGTAAGTGGGGCACGTGGCAACCCAGGAGTGGTCTAGGTAAGTATTATGTCTGGCCAACATTAGTCTTTTGTTTTTCTTCTTCTTGTCTTTTCAGTATAAAACTCTATCAACGCCCATATTAGTCTTATCAACTTTTGACTTGTTGCATTTTTGGCCCAAAAACTTTCACAAAGTGTAATCAGGGGTATTTCTTGCCATAATTGAATTCTTCAAGGGCTGGTTTGGTATTTTCTTCAATGATAATGGTCTAGACTTGCAATATTGACATTTTGGAGGACTGAATTTGCCAAGTCTTGATGATTGAGGGACCATTTTTGCCAAATGTTGAAAGTTGAGGGTCCTTTGTGTAATTTTGGAATTTACAAAGGACCAAACTTGTCATTTCTTGTACTTTGAAGGACTTCATGATGTATTTGACTTTGTGGATGATATTGGTTGACAATTTAGCTTTGTTGAGGGGCTAAACTTGCCAAATCTTCAAAGTTAAGGGTCCTTTTTGTAATTTTGACAAACTTTAGGGACCAAACTTCTAATTATGAGGATACAAGGGTATAAAGTGTCAATTCTTCATAATTGGAGGACCCTTCTTCATAATTCTTCAAATCTTCAAGGGTTGATCCTAGGAAAGTCTTCATTAGGGCTTGGTTCATTGTGCGGCTTCGTTTCCCGTGTTCGTTTTTGCATGATTCTTGTGATCTTTTGTCATTTTCTCAATATCCGTACCTAAAATACACAAGCAACAAACACAAGCATATATTTGGGTATTTTGATGATATTTAATGCATTTTAAGCCCTATTTGGAAGATGAGACTATGTATAAAAGCAGTCTCATCAATATATATATAAATATATATATATATATATATATATATATATATATATATATATATATATATATATATATATATATATATATATATATATATATATATATATATATATATATATATATATATATATATATATATATATATATATATATATATATATATATATATATATATATATATATATATATATATATATATATATATATATATATATATATATATATATATATATATATATATATATATATATATATATATATATATATATATATATATATATATATATATATATATATATATATATATATATATATATATATATATATATATATATATATATATATATATATTCGGGGCCTTAACAGTAGCTTTAAGGTTGGGTCAAGTGGGAGGTGTTAGCTAACATATGTAAGGGCATAAGTATTCCCTTTATAGAGATCATGGGTATGTTTAAGTGGGCGTTTGGCTTATAGTTTGGAGACCTAAAATCGAGACATATATATATATATATATATATATATATATATATATATATATATATATATATATATATATATATATATATATATATATATATATATATATATATATATATATATATATATATATATATATATATATATATATATATATATATATATATATATATATATATATATATATATATATATATATATATATATATATATATATATATATATATATATATATATATATCGGGGCCTTAACAGTAGCTTTAAGGTTGGGTCAAGTGGGAGGTGTTAGCTAACATATGTAAGGGCATAAGTATTCCCTTTACAGAGATCATGGGTATGTTTAAGTGGGCGTTTGGCTTATAGTTTGGAGACCTAAAATCAAGACTGTTTTGGGTAAAATGTTAACGGGACGGGTTATGAAGTATAATGAGTTAAGGGCTTTATAGAGGGGTGTAATGAGATGCTTAGAGCATATAAATGAGGTATTTATATAGGAGGAGGTTAGATGTCCATCATAGGTTGATGAGTCGTCTTAGTGATTGGTTTATGTTTTGATTATGTGTTTTTGGTTTGTTAGCTTTTTGCTAGTGCGCGGACTTTTGGAGAAGCTCAATCAGGTGAGTTTCATAGTCCCATGTCTTTTAATGATTTTGACTTCCAGATGGGATGGAATAGACACTGTTTTGTTTCATAACTTATGCTGTGAATGTTTTTGTGGTTGGTGATGGACTTGTGTGTGCATACTTATGTGATTAACTGCTAGTTGATTCTTGATTGTTTATGTTTTGACTTGGTACCAAGGGGATTGTTGACAAGGCGGGGCCTTGGGATTGGTTCGTAGGTGTTTGAGTGCCTATGGGAGTATGGTGTTTGGTATGGCTGGGAGCCTTGGTTTTGGTTTGGTTGGTTAATCTTGAATGTTAGTTGTTAATTCACATTTGCAACACATTGTCCCTATATTTTTATTGTTGGGGTTATTCACAGCTTATATTATAACTGATTTAGCGTTGAAGTCTAAACCTATGACTCTCACCAACTTTATGTTGACGTGTTTTAGTGTCTCTTTCAGGTGATATTATGGTTAAGCGTGAGAACTTGAGTGGCTAGGATTTGGAGTTACGTAGGAATGCATTTAGAAGGAGATCCCCGTTTCCTTTTTAGTTTTTATTTGTTCATTTAATAAGTGATACTCTTGGCACCTATATGTTTGTTTTGGTTTTGTTATTGTTTATCTCGGGTAAGTGGTAGGACTGTTACCTACTTACCTAGACTCCTGCATTGTTGAGATATTGTCATGACTTTTGTGTCACCATTTTATGACATTTGTTATTTCATATAGTTATCTCTGTAGACACGCCATGTTGTGATGATATCCATACGTCGCGCCCATATTCCGCCATGGTGGGGTGTGACATCAACCCCAAGTTTTGTTGGTATAAAACCCATCATTTGGTCAATTAGCCCAGCAAACCCCATTTTCTGCCAACATTTGTTCATAAGCACTCATTAGGTGGTTTAACTTTTAGTTTTGTGGCTTTCCACTTGAGAAATTTGGTTTTAGTAGGTCCTGAGTAGTTTATATTTGGTTTCGGTTGCACTTTGGTGGTCAAATAGCTAGTATAAGTCACTGATTACCCCAGCAGACCACCAGACCTTCATCTTTGTTGACACAATTTGCTCTTAGTGTTTGATTTGTGGCATTTGTATGATTGATCTGTGTTTTTTGTGTGTTACTTGACTCCCCACAACCTAACTGGTTGTGGGGGTGCCTCTTGTACCAAAAACGACCAAGAAACCAAGCTAAAAAAACCCCTTTTTGGTTTCTGAGAAGAAGCAGTGGGAATTCCTTTCCCACTGCTTGCTTGTTTTTTGCCACTAACAAGCTAAAAGACAAAAAGTCCACAAGTGTCACTTTCAATTTTCTGGATTTTTGTCCTATTAGGTTAAAATTTACTTTTTTTTAATTACTTTTCCCCTGTTCATTTTAGTATTTTCCAAAAAGTTATTTTATTTTTCTCATTATTTTATTATTTTTTATCATTATTTTCATTTAAAAAGTGTTTCAAGTTAATTAAAAATAGAAAAATAGTTTAAAAAAAAATTAATAATACTTTTTAGTTTTTATATAATATAAGCAAGTTATTTATTTGATAAAATTTAATTTTGGACTTTTTGTTGATTATATTTAATTTTAGGGATTTAATTAGCATTAAAAATTAAAAATTAAATCAATAATAAGTTTTAAAATTTATTTATTGAATTTTTATTCTTATTTATATTATTTTAGACTTAATTTTGATTTTTAATTTATTTTTAGTTTAAATTTTTAATTTCGTCACGTTTTACGTTTTTACGTATACGTTTTAATTTTCGTCGTAGTTTAAAAGTAGTGTAACTCGTCATTTTCCTTTCTCTCTTTCTACAACAAAAAACGTAACTAATCCAAACTTGATTTTATTATATTGACACATAACACATACACCTCCTTCGAGAACGAACTCGCATTTATTCGGTTTCACGTTTTTCCTAAAACGTAAAGTTAAATACTTGCTACGGTAATTTGTTTTTCTTAAAACAAGTGACTAATATAAAACAATCAAACCTATGGCTCAGATGTACAGCAGAAAGTTCACATCTTTTACAAAGACGTAGATAGGTTTACGCGTCATGCTCTGGACTCTCAACGCGTCTATTCCTAGTATGAAACCTAGAGAAGCTCTCACTGCAATCCAAAATAAAGTTTATCACTCTTATAAATGACATGTTAGAGTCGGAAGGAATACCCTAGGTAGCAACACGGGCATAGAAGTTATCACTGACAAACTGGACAACTTAGGATGTGATACGAAGAAATTTAAGAAACACGTGTGCACTATAGAAGCAGGTTGCGACACGTGCGGAGAAGCTCACTTAGCTAAAGAATGTCCACTTAATGAAGAAATTGAAGAATTAAAATAGGGGAAAGGCTGAATTTATGTAACGTATTTGTTCAAATTAACTAATGTACGCAAGATACTTTTTTTATTCCAGAGCTACGCGACATACTTTTAAATACTTACTAATATACGTAATATTGACCAAAATATGACTTGTTTGACCGGTTACCACTTAGAAATGTTACAATTTGGTCCTTTGGTCTGCGTGGATTTCCACTGTTAGTCCTTTGACCTTCTTTTCAATAGAAAACTTGGTAATGATACCTTGACTTAAATACACACATTTTTATACACGTTTTTATACACACATTTTTATACACGTTTTTATACACACTTTTTATACGTGTTATTATATACACGTTTTTATACGCGAGAAATTCTGAACTTTGACAGACGATTTCAGCGTCAAAACTTATCCCGTAAACTCCGAAAATCTCACGTTAAGTCAATGTATACGTTCTCTACAACTTTCATGTTTTATGTTTTTCATGAAAAAGACATTTTGATGGTCGAAACCCCGATTTAAAATTATGACAGCAATACTAGTATTTTCGGTAATCAAGTAAATCCGAATTTCGACGGTCTCGGTTAGTGCTAAATACTTACTTTTAAGTCTCTAAACCTATCAATGACTAAATATAGACATTCTATACGTAAAATATTACAAAACAAAGTGTAAAACTTATAAAGATAATAGTATGATAAAAATGGAAAATTTAATAATTGCAGCAGATCGATTTCATTACGTATCTGAAAAAGGCTGTGAAAAAGGCTGTGAAAAGACATGCGTCTAAAAATGTGTATCGTATTGTGTGTATACAAACGTGTATAAAAGTTGTATAAAAGTTGTATAAAAGTTGTATAAAAACGTGTTATAAAACTGTGTGTATTAAAAAGCGTAAAAAATATTTATATAATTGCGTAAAAACGTGTGTATATAAATGTTTTTTACGTTTTTTATACACACAGTTTTATACACTTTTTTATACACTCGTTTTTATACACGTTTGTATACACACACTTCGATACACATTTTTAGACGCATGTTATGCGTTTGAGTTTAATTTTAAATGGGAAGTTTTTCGAGACTGTTATTTTTTCTTCAAATATGTAATGGAATCGATATGCGCTTATTAATTTTCCATTTTGATCATACTACTATCTTTATAAGTTTTAAATTTTATTTAGTAATATTTTCTATATATAATGTATATAATTAGTCACTGATAGGTTTAGAGACATAAAAGTAAGTTATTAGCACTAAATGAGACCGTCCTCCGGGTTTACTTAATTACCGAAAATACTAGTATTGCCGTCATAGTTTAAATCGGGGTTTCGACCATCTAAATGTCTTTTTCATGAGAAACATAAAACGTGAAAGTTGTAGAGAACGTATACATTGACTTAACATGAGATTTTCGGAGTCTACGAGATCATTTTTGACGCTAAAATCGTCTGTCAAAGTTCAGAATTTCTCTCGTATAAAAACGTGTATATAATAACACGTATAAAAAGTGTGTATAAAAACGTATATAAAAATTCGTGTATTTAAGTCAAGGTATCATTACTAAGTTTTCTAATAAAAAGAATGTCAAAGGACTAACGGTAGAAGTCCACGCAGATCAAAGGACCAAACTGTAACTTTTCTAAGTGGTAACCGGTCAAACAAGTCACATTTTGGTCAATATTGCGTAGATGATTAAGTATTTGAAAATATGTTGCGTAGGTATGGAATAAAAAAAGTATCTTGCGTATATTAGTTAATTTGAACAAATAAGTTACATAAATTCAGTCTTCCCCCATTAAAATATGATGAATTTAAACAAATCATATGAGAGGAATATCGTGATAAATGGTCGAGCTCTTCTTTAGTACTCGTAGTTCTTGAATTTGTGCCTGCTAAAGACATCAAGTGAATCTGAATCGTATGTCGGTCTCGAAAATGTTTTATCTGCCATATCTGTACTATAGTTGCGTTATAACGTACCCCGGATTTCTTGTTTCAATTTTAACAATAGAACATACCATTGAATTATATATTAATAATTATAATTTACATAGAACATACCATTGAATTATATATTAATAATTATAATTTACATATTAGGAGAAGGCAAACGGGCAACAAGCTGCGCCGCTAGCCCTTTTTGTATAGTAAAACCAAGTCTATTAAATATAACGTTTGTGGATTTAGGAGTCAAAACATTACTATTCATAACACGTTGTATTCTCGTAAGTAGCTCCACCGCCTCAGGTGCAAGGAAATCAAATGTATCAAACGCGAAAGGAATAAACACAAATATTTCAATTATTTTTCAAGATATCATTGTCGTACCCCACATCCACACCGTTATTTTTGTCATTCGCCGAAGTCATCACGTCATCTGCACCGCGAGAATGGGCCACCGCGGCGCCATAACTCCCAGCCCTCTAAACCATAAAAGATAAGTGATCAAAATATATTTTACTTCACGATTCACATCAATTCTGGTTACGTAGATCTATATGGTCTTTCTTCTCAAATGTAAATTATGACTTTGGATATAAAAAACATCAAGTAATTTTGCACTTGTAAACATGGCCAACTATAATGCAACGTACATAACAAGCTTAAAAAGCCCGTAATCAAATCGAACCTCTTGTTCAAAAAAATAAATAAATAAAAGATGAACCTCACAATCCTTGGACGCATTATCCAAAAGAGCAATGCTAAATCTTCCTACAAAATCATCCTACATATTCTTTTACGCACACAATTATAAAAAAAATATAATTTTTTCCACTTATTATCTCTCCAGATTCAAACCGTCAGTTCTGTCACGTGTCAGGATCCTGTGTGTAGAAGGATTTGTAGGAAGATTATGTAAGAAGAATTAACATTTTTGTATCCAAAATAAAAATAAAAATGCGTGAAGTAACAAAACCGTCTTAACTCCGGATGTATCAGGCTACCTGCTATTGTCCGCCTCAAAAAAAAAAACGTTACAACTTTTTTATCGAGTGTGACATCGAGTATGCATGAACGGAAATTCTAACCTAATAAAAACGTGACCTTTTAAACAAAGGTGTGCATTTTTTGTGCTCTTTCTTTTATATTCTATTTTGAGACCCTCTAACTATCTTATCATCTAACAAACTAGTTATAAATCTCGTTCACGCATAAAACTGCAAATAAATAAAATTTAATATAAATTTTAATTTCATATAATGATTAATAAAAATAATTTGTGTTTATTATTTTGTAATTGTAAATATTATTAGATTATAAAGTGTAAGGGGTGTTTATGAATTTTTTAAACTTATTAAAAAAATCTGAAAATTTACTTTATTTAAAATTAATCATAAGTTATTTATTACCATCTCTTTTTAAAAGTTTTTTTTTTCACAAATATGACATATATAATTTTATGAGAAAAGTTCCATAAATACTCGTTAAAAAATATAATTCCTGCAATCTCAACCAACCATTCAAATCTCATCTAATAATATATATTAATTGTTTTTAATTCAATTAAAAAAACTCATTTTCATTCTAAATTTTAAAAACTAAATATCTCTCAAACTATTAATCGTTACGTAAAAATAATTATACCATCGCGACGAGAATTAAATATCTTCTATAGATAGACACTTTTATATACTTTCGGCAAACCTTTTTTTAAATTTTCGCACAGAAAAATTGCATGTGATCCTTGAAAAATCACATGTGATTTATTACTTAAAAATTCATACATGAATTTGTAAAATCACATGCGATATGTGGAATTTATAAAATTACATGTGATTTGTCAACTTTCAAAATCACATGCGATATGTCGAATTTATAAAATTACATGTGATTTGTTAACTTTCAAAATCGCATGTGAATTTATAAAATCACGCATGAATTTTAAAAAAAAAATCAAAGGGCGAAAGTTTCAACATTATAAAATCGTCAAAAGCACATGAAATTGATCGTCTATTAAATGATAAAAATATTCTCGTCATTACTTTAAAATCACATGTGATTTTGTGAAATCATATGTGACATGTGATTTTTGTAGTCGAAAATTATATCATCGCGAAGATAAATAAATTATATTTTTATAGATATGTACTTTTATATATTTTCGTCGATTTTTTTAAATTTTAGCACACACGAATCACATGTGATTCGAAAAATTTACATGTGATTTATTACTTTAAAAATCACACGTTAATTTGTAAAATCATGTGCGATCTATGGATTTCTGAGATTACACATGATTTATTACTTTAATATCACATGTAAATTTGTGAAATCACATGCGATATATGGAATCACACATGCATTTTAGAAAAACAAATAACAAGTAATTTTATAAATTATAAGTGATTTTACAAATCATGTGTAATTTCTTTTGACGAAATTCCAACAAAAAAATCTTCGAAACCATATAAAAATGATCGTATACTAAACGTAAAAATATTTGGTGATTACATTAAAAATCACATGTGACTATGAATTCACATGTGATTTGGTGAAATCACATTTGATATTGCAAAATCACATGTGATTTCATAAAATTACACATGATTTATTTTAAATTTCGCGTTTGAAACTTTTATTTTTTTTAAACCTCAAACGGTAGTGTTTTTCGACAGTTGCCAATGACGTACGCACAATAGCGTTATGACATATAGATTTGCAAAAGTGATTTTCAAATGCATAGATTTTTTCAATTAAAAAATGCTAGTGACGTAAATTGTTACTTGTTTGCCTTCGATTATATAAATAAGTACTCTAACAAATTATAATAAGTTATTTATTTATTCCGGAAAAAAAATTGAAATTTTTGTAAAAACAAAAATTACAAGTGATTTTTATAGACAAAAATTACAATAATAAAATAAATCAAAATATCCGTCTAGTGAAGATAAGAATTTTTTCGTCGCGATGGTGTATTTTTCTTAATTTGACAATTTATCGTCTGAAAAATATGATGTTTTTTAAGAACAAGGTGAAAGATGAATTTTTATTTTTTGATTAAAAAAAATGGTTGAGATTAATTCTTTTCTTAGATAATGTTTTATGTAAAACTCACTTTATAATTTTATATTTTTTTATTAAATTTCACCATCAAATATTTTAAAAACTCTTATCAAATAATTCAAAAAAAAAACATAAAATAAAAGAAGTAAATCAAAAATATATTTTTTATTAAAAAATATTTTTTTGAAAAACTTTTTAGAAAAAATATATATTACAGCGCACAGCTCAAAATCATAAAAGAAAACTTGTTAAGTTTTTTTTCTTTCTTTTCTTTCATTTGAGAAAAAAAACATTCTCATGTATTAAATTGGAAAAACAAAATAATTGAGCGGCGAAAAAAATAGTATTTAATGAAATTCAGAAATGGTACCCCCAGATCTGGGGCAGAAGACGTGACCTGCATACCATTCTTGATTTAATTGTGTATTTTTATAATTATGTTTTTTTTATTTTTTTTATCAAATTCAGTCCTCAAATTAGATGCTCGAGCGTACGTAACATGTTCAAGATTTTTTTAAATCGTCATTTATGATTTAATTTTACACTACGCAAGGAAAATATAAAGTTTTCGCGCATTTCCGAAAACCTCGTCGGTCCAACATACGAGAGTTGGCATGACGAGCGAAATTATAAAAATCGTGAATCGTTCATTGGTCGGTCGATCACTTTTTAACTTGTAATCGTTTCAGACGAGATTAATCGAATTGATATTTTTATAAAATTTTGCGAATTTCAGGCAAGTTTTGAGTATTTCGAACGAGTTTTAAGTATTTTCGGCAACATTCCTATTAAAATCCAACTTAAAGTGATAAGCACAAGTTTACAACGAGTTTTATGTATTTCGACAGAATTTGCATGTTGTCGACGAATTTAACCTCTTTTAACTATCGTTGACCATAATTAATCGTCGTTAATCGTTTTATACATAAACTAACAAAGTTAATAACTTTGTCACATTTATACAAAGATTGATCGACTTTGTAAACTTTTTTTAGTTTTTACGACACACTGATGACGAATAACTTGGTTATTACTACAACTTTTGCATGCTTTATTGTTTTCTTCGAAAACGCAACATTAATAAAAAGACAAAATATTTATCCTACATGTTCTCGTTATCATCTAATCCTTGGGCATTTTACACGTCTTAAAGTCTTAACGTACCTTCATTTACGACATATTTATAACCCAACTTTGTTCAAAAAAAACTTTATTGTCCTATCATAATAAAAGCTTGTTATAAACACATGCATGTCGGTGACAGATATGATCACCGTAACAATAAAACATATACTACGTATATTTTTTTAAAACTGAAGCAATACAATATTAGTATTTGTTACAACACTATACGTTTGGATGGATATGCATGTTGTAGATTCTCTAATCTTTGTGCTTGCAAGCATCTTACTATCAATTTACCATCATGATAAACTGACATGTTATCTTGTGTCGATTTGTAAACGAGACAAAACAAATTAAATTATATGGTAGTTCACCTGTTATGATTATAAAAGCAGAAAAAGAGACTATAAACACCATATGTCAAGGCAAGACATACTACTCTTTAGGCTCTAAATGATGTTTCAACTGAACTAAGGGCGTGTTTGGTTTGGGGGGATGGGTACTATTTAGCTTGGGTTATAATAAAATAGGTTGTTTGGTGAAAAAATCTGGATTTTAAACCGGGGTTGAACCCTTAATTTGAAGACGTTTACAAACCTTACCTCAAGTCCAACTTTTCTGACAAGTTTTTTCCTTGTAGGTCCCCTGTCAGTTTTTAGCATGAAAGAACACTTATGTTGCCAACTTTGTAGCATATTTTATTATTTTTTATATTATTTATATTATTCTATATTAATTTTATAATACTAAAAACCTAATTTTAAATTTTAAATATTATTTTATAATATAATAATATTTATATCTCAATATTTCTTTTCTCTTACCAAAACTTATATCAAATCCAAATCTTACCAAATCTAAACCATTTACTTTATAAATCCATACTTAAAGTAAAACCCATCTACAAACCAAACGGACCCTAAAAGTCGATCTATCAAGGACAAACGCAATAAAACAAACATTTTGAATTGCTTAAACATGTGTCGTTCACTCTTTCATTCGGCACATGCACACTTTGTTTCACCACGAATATAAGTGTAAAAGTATATACAATTTGTTTTGTTTCTTTCACGAAAAATCTTATAAGTTATAACTAAGTCCAAGTCTGGCAAGGAGATCTTAATATCGTCATTTTAATGTCAAATCAACTTACTCTTTTTATAATTAATTTAATAATATAAATAAAATAAATAAATAAACTTTACCATCCAAATGTATTTTTCATAAATAAAATAACAACTCACACAACTTAATTTGAGCCCAAAAACACACTCCTCCACAACTTAGTCGTCTTCAAAACTTAGTCCTTGTTTTATGAGGAAGACGAGTGCTTAAGCCGTTAATAAAAAGGAAACGAATCCTCCAAAAAAAAAACTCCATCTTTAGCTCCTTATTACGCTTAGTTTTATGTATGTGAGTTAAGTGAGTTAGCTCATTTTGCCGGGCTTAATTATTAACTTTTTACACAGATGGCAAACATTGTTGTTAGAAGCAAAATTCCCCGAGTACCTATACACTAGAGGATTTACTTGGGTCACGTGTGAATGACGCTTGTATCTAAGTAAGTGACCTGAAACAATGAACAACGCACATTAGCCTCGCTTCAGGTGTGACCTCGAGACCAAACTCCGCCGTGAGAATAAATATGTGATAGTGGAGTGGTATCCGACTTCGAATGCCGAAGTGTTAGAGATAGTATTAAAGGCTGGTCATAAATAAGAGTGAATGTGTAAGTGTGTGACTGTGTAATAAATATAGCAGGGTATTTATACTACATCATAAAACAAACATTTGTGTCTAGTCATGTCATTAGAGTAGACTCCACGCACGATGCGATATCTTTCTCCCAAATCCTAGGATTTGGTGGTTGTGGCGGCGATTTCCCGATATATCCTTTGGGTAAAGCCGTTGTCCTTGGATATAAGAACGGTCCACTTTATCTTTTGTCATTCCTAAGACTTTCCTAGTTCCCATGTGTGTCAATCAGCATTAACTGCGTTGATTCCGTCCCAAGCGGCATTAACTGCGTTGAGTCCGTCCAGATGCCGAGATGAAGAATCCAGCCGGAGTCAATCGGTCGAGATCATACGCGAATATGTCCCCTGGTATCGTGTTATTAGGTCCTGCTGATGACGCGATACTTATTGGAAAAAGAAATTCCATCGTTGTTTTGACGTTTTACCCTTTGTACAGTGTTGGGCCGAATAGATAGAGTTTGGTGTGGTTATTAAATGCTAAATGGGCCTGCTTATAGCTCATCGCTTGGTGCTCACTCGAAGCGCATTGTTCGGGTTTATCCTAGATTCGCCCACGTGTTCTTCGATAGTCTATCAACGGTCCTGATCATACGTCGGGATGCGAGTTTTGTAGCGCACGTCTTTTTAGTGTGCCCCCACTGTGCTGTAAATGCAATTTCTTACTTATCTTTCTCTCTCATCTTTATTCAGTATTTTCTGTCATTTCTAATCTTTTCAGCCATTGTCACTTTTCTTCAACAGGTGTGTGATTTATCCTCTTCGTCTTCTCTCCTTTTTTTGCTTGTTAGTTTCTTCTATGTATGGTGTTGAGACCGGGGAGGAAGGGGAACAACCAGTTTATCGAGATCCCAAGTGTGATATGCACATTAGGGTCTCCAAGAAGAATGATGATGATCTTAAAGTGGTTATTCGCAAGTATGGCTTACCATCAGATCTTCGACCTCGCCTACCCGATTGACTCTTGACTATGGAATAATTGCCCAGTACTGTCATAGGGATATATGTGGAGTACTTGGACCACGGGGGCTGTAGATTCCCTTCGCTTCCTTTTTTTGGTTGTGATTCGGTATTTTTTGTGCATGTTTCTCAATTGGTACCGATGAGCATTAATCGTGCGACCATGTTCGAGATCCGGTGTAAGATTTTGAACATACCATGTACAGTTAACTGTGTAGAAACTAGAAGAGGGTGGTTGAATAGTTTCTCTTGGTTAGGGTTCTAATTAAAAATCTTTCAATTAGGTGTGTCCGAAAATTACCTTTTACTAGAAAACTAGTTTCATAGTTGTTAGGTTCAATTCTAATGCATTAACAATATCTAGTGACAATGAAATGCAATGTAAGAATGAAAGCATAAGTAAAGAGTAAGGAAAGAAACAACCTAAGGTACGATACCAAGATTTATAGTGTTGCGACTTGCACGGTGGTCTATTCACGTGTTCCTTATGTATATTTTTTTATGCTATGCCTTATGTATTTATTGTTTCACTCTGAGATGTTCGTGGACTTTAGTGATTTTTTGAGTTGATCAGACTCGTTATTGGAGAAGGACATCAGCACCATGCCACTTTTACTTTGCCCTCCGAACTACCCTTTGGGCGCGTCCAACACTTATTAGGTTTATAACATGGGAAGACATCGGCACGAAGCTGCTTTTACTTTGTCTTTCGGACTACCCTTAGGGCGCTTCCAACACTTATTGTGTTTAAAACATGGGAAGATATCGACATGAAGCCTCTTGCACTTTATCTTTCGGAATACCCCTAGGGCGGGTCCAACACTTATCGTTTTTATAACATGGGAAGACATCTGCATGAAGTCGCTTGCACTTTATCTTTCGGACTACCCCTAGGGCGCGTCCAACTCTTATCGCTTTTGTAACATGGGAAGACATCGACATGAAGTCGCTTGCACTTTATCTTCCGTACTATCCCTAAGGCGCGTTCAATACTTGTCGTTTTTATGATATGGGAAGACATCGACATGAAGCCGCTTTTAGTTTGTCATCTGGACTACCTCTAGGGCGCGTCCAACACTTAACGTTTTATTTATATTCCTCTCGACTAGCTAGACCGGGGTTTATTACTGAAACTATTAATAATGCTTCAAAACAGAATTTCATTGATTAGATTTTTCAAATGAGTACACTATGTGATAACAGCCCACATAAAACATGTTTGGAGGTTAACTGCATGCCATGTCCTCGGAACCTCCTTTTCATCCACGGTCTCGAGTTTGTACGAATCGTTCTAATAGGCCTCTTTAACTTTGTACGAACCTTCCCAGTTTGGTCCCAACTTTCCAATTTTCTCCACTCGACTAGCTTCGTTTCGCCGATATACAAAATCTCCGACTCTGAAGGAGCACGGTCTTACCCTCTTGTAATAATAGTGCTTAACCTTTTTCTTGTATTTGGCTTCTTGGATGGCAGATGTCTCCCTTCGTTCTTGTAATAGATCTAAGTTTAAATGGAGCTCTTCCTCATTGTTTTCCTCGTTAAACAAGAGAGTCTGTGCCAAAGGTATCCCAATTTCTGTCGGATCAAAGCTTCGCTGCCATAGGTTGGACTAAAAGAGGTCTCTCCACTACTTGTCTTGAGCATGGTTCTATGTGCCCAGAGCACATGTGGCAATTCGTCTACCTAACCTGTTAGCTTTCTCCCCATATGATCCTTTAGACCGTGCATTAACGACTTATTGGCTCTTTCTATTAGACCATTTGCTTGTGGATGTACGGCTGCAGTATTCATTTGCTTAACTCCCTGTTTTCACACCATTTCCTGATTGAGACATCGACCAATTGTTTTCCGTTATCGATCATAATTACGCTAGGTAACCTAAATCTGCAAACGATGTTCTCCCATGCAAACTTTTTGACTTCCTTTCATGTTACCCTGACCAACGGCTTGGTAACTATCCACTTGGTGAAGTAATGGATGATAACAATGACAAATTTTACATTGCCCGTGGCTCGGTTAATGGCCCTAGAATATCCATTCCCCATTGATAGAAAGGCCACAGGGAAGTTACCGAAGTGAGCTTTTTCTTCGACAATCTTGGCACAGGTCCATGTATCCGGCAGGAGTCACACTTTGAAATTTCTTCCTAGGCATCTTGATGCATAGTTTGCTAGAAGTAACCTTGACTCGTGATTTTTGCTACCACCGACCGGGAACCGAAGTGAATTCCACATGCTCCTTCATGAACTTCACGAATTATGTAGTTTGCTTGTAAAGGGCCCACGCATCTTAGCATTGGCGATAAATAGTATTTTTAACAGGGCTCTATTTTTGATGGTATACTGGTTGATTTCAATTCTTAAGGATCTGGCTTCGTCCGCATTTTGTGGCCATATACCTTCTTCGAGGCATATTCGGATGGGTGTCATCCAACAGTCTTCATCCTCCTCTACTATGTACTTAACTTCTTGTACGCCAATCGATATGGATTCCAACGCTTCCACAAGGACCTCCTTTGTTAGGTGGTTAAAAGCGACCGAGGCCAACTTGTTTAGCATATATTCCTTTTGATTTTGGTTCCTTGGAATATTTTTGATGGTGAACTCCATAAAACCTGTCGAAATATCTTTGGACTTTGCTAGATACTTAATCATCCATTCATCACATGCCACAAACTTACTGTTGATTTGGCAAGCGACAAGTTTAGAGTCTACCCTTGCTTGTAGTACTTTCACTTCCATTTTTCCAGCTAATCACAGGCCTGCCAGCAATGCTTCGTACTCTGCCTCGTTATTTGAACAGTGAAAATTGAACCTTAGGGCATATGTGAATTCAACACCTTATGGGTTGATTAATACAAGTCCGGCTCCCGCTCCTTTTCCATTCGAGGCTTCGTCCGTATATGGAGTCCATTTAGCTATCGGTTCCTCTTCCTCGGGCATCTCATAGACTTAGGCAGCTCCTTGATGTCCCAATGGGGCTTCATTAAAGAAATCGACTAGGACTTGTCCTTTGATTGAATTTCGGGAAACATATGAGATTTTGTATTTTCCTAGCTCAGCCGAATGTTTTGTTAATCTTCCGAAGGCCTCCGATTTACTTAATATCTGCTTTAAGGGTTGATTTGTTATCACATGGATGTCATGAGCCTTGAAGTATCTTCGCAATCTTCGGGATAAGTGTAGTAGACCTAACACCAACTTTTCCAACGGGGCATGTCTTCTCTCTACGTCATGCAGGGTTCGGCTTACATATCGCACGGGCCTTTGGACTCTGTTTTGTTCCACTAGTAGGACCTTACTTACAGCTTCTTTGGATGCGGCCAAATATACATATAGTATTTCTCTTTTGACTAGAGTGATAAGTGATGGGAGTTCCATGATGACTCTTTTCATTTCTTGGAAGGCTTGTTCGGCTTCTTCGAGCAATCGGTACTCATCTTTATTATCCTTCGTCACATTTTTGAGTGTCTAAAAGAAATGCATTGATCGCTCGACGGACCTAGATAGAAAACGATTTACTGCAGCCAACTTTCCACTGAGGGATTGCATTTCCTTCAACGTTTGTGGCAATCTCATATTTGTTATTGCTTTTGTCTTTTAGGATTAACACGTATTCCTTTAGATGTCACCATATATCCCAAAATTTTCCTTCCTCCACACCGAAAGAACACTATTCAGATTTAATTTCATATTAATCTTCCTCAAATTTTCGAACATTTCCTTAATGTCTGCGATCATATCTTCTTCCGTCTTGCTTTTGATCATTAGATCATCGATATCGTAAAACCCGTTTTAAAATCCATGAACAGTAATTACACGCAAATTCAGAATTTATTTAAAAACGATAAGTAAATTATTATTTTTTAAGAATAATAAATAATAGTATTTATTCAAGTATTACGTAAAAACTATTTATTCAGAAAATAAATATTATACGTCACGAGTAAACACGAAAAGTTAATCACGAACATCGCATTAAATATTTATAACACTGTAGAAACTAGAAGGGGGGGGGGGTTGAATAATTTCTAGTTAGTTTTCAAAACATTTCGGCTTAATCCACTGTGCGCGGTTCCTTATGTCTACCCGCGGTTCCTTATCAATAAAGAATCGCCGGTCCACTTATGGAACCGCGATAGTGGACGATGCCATTTGTTACATGTTAAACATCAACAATCCTTTGTATCAAATTCTCGATCAAGCTTGACTAGATATGAGATGTGTTTGACTGAAAGATAAATACTACAAGTAAGTAAACACGCAAACACATCAAATCAAGAGTACATCAAGCAATAGTCTAAACACTAAGCACACACGTACTAAGCATAAGCTTTTCTGCAACTAGGATGTTTAGACTAAGTGATGTACACTTGACCATAATCTAAATACGAAGCACACACGTACTAAGCCTTAGCTTTTCCGCAACTAAGATGTTTAGATTATGAGATGCACACAACACACAACATATAAATACATCTATAGTAGTAAAGACATAAATGTAAAGGAAAATACCGACACGATGATTTATAGTGGCTCGGTCACGAAGCTCCTCTTCGCCCTACTCCACTCCTCGAGTACACCTTACTCGAGAGTTACTTCACTAGTCAACAAACTCCTTAAGGTGGAGAAACCATACACAACGTCGCTTATCCAATTTCTGACTCTAAGCTAAAAGTCGAGTCCTAATCTTAGGTAGGACCAATCTACACAACGTCGCCCACTTCACCATTTTACTACACAAGGCTAGATGTCGAGTTCTAATCGAAAGATAGAACCAATCTTCACGACTCTTCACTTTGAAGCTAAGTGAGAACTTCACACAACACAACTACTAATCACTTTAAAGTTTAGTGAGAACTCACAAGACACAAACACATCACTTTAGAGTTTAGTGAGGACTACCAAGACACAACCTAATCTACCCACTAGTTATGTTTTATGGCCCAACATAACAAACCTTATGTTTTATGGCCTAAACACATAAACTATATAGATCTAAGCACACAACACTTAGATCTATAACGCTAACACTATATCCAAGTACTAACAAGACTTGGATCTACACAACTAACACCAAATCTAAGGATAGTCATCACTTGGATCTTCTACCCATACAAACACATCCAAGTGTACCCACAACTTGGATCTTCTACTTATACATAGTAGGAAGACTAAAAACATAACTTAGATCTATATAAGGAGAGATCTTCATCATGTAGTGAACCCAACACATCATGGTAATGATAGTGTTCTTCTCTTTGCACTTGAGAGGATGAGGAGATTGAAGATTGAATCACATCTTAAACAAGATTAATCAAAACTAACTAATCAAGGATCTAAGATGGTTTTTGAATGAAACTGTGCAAAAAAGGGTTGAAAGAAAACCTGGAAATGATCCACTATTTATAGGACAACATTGCAACGGTCAAAAACACCCGCGGTTCCTTATCTCTACCCGCGGTACCTTATCAATAAGGAACCGCGGGTTCCTTTAAGGAACCTCCGCGTCGGAGTCCGTGCAAATTTGTCCTTTAGTGGGGATATGCCATCTGGGGTAGTTTATACCCTCAAAGGATATTCCTTTGGCATATGGAATATGCCAAATTCAAATTTCCATTTTCTTTTTAATAAAACATTTTCTTAAAAATAAAGTTAATTAAAATCTTTTGTCACATTTGATTAAAATGTGAGTTTTAAGAAAATATTAATCCTTGATCACTTAGTTAGGTTAATGACATGTTTGTACATACCTTGAGTGATTCATGCCGAATGCGGTCTTAGAGGTGTCGAGAGAAGTATACAAATGTATTCTTGAGTGATTACGAGTAACTTAACATTTTACATAGTATATTGCGAATTATACGTTTGTCATCAACAAAACACAAAGAGATTATATCGACAAAGCATCGTAATGTTTGCACTAACAATCTCCCCCTTTTTGATGATGACAAACAAGTAAAACGCAACACATATTAAAATGCATAAGTTACTCGTTTACACTTACTTCTCCCCCTTTTGTCGAATCAAAAAGGTAGTCAACGTCTTGAAGAAGAGAAGAATCAACGTCAAGAGAGCACACGTCCAAAGTGATAGTCATCTATAACACGTCATTTGAAGAAGAGAAGAATCGACGTCAGGAGAGCTAGCATCCGAAAGGTAGTTTTCATTTGTGGAGGAAGATTTACTTCGAGAGAACATGCATCCAAAAGGATAATCATCACTTGTGGTCGACGGTTGAGAGGCGAGAATCCAAACCATAAACCCATCATCCAAAGATATTGAGCTTGCGTCATCCTAGTGAAGTCTTCAATCACCATAGGTTAACTAACTCCATGCATAATAAAATGCTTATCTTCAAGATTCCAAAATTCATTACTAGCAAGATATTCGATGAATGATCGCAAATGTAATGACTTGAACTCTTTCAAATGCTCCTCCCCCTTGATATGAGCTCCCCCTTGCTTGAGACACCAACAAAGCAAGAATAGTGACAAGCTACAAAAATGGGTTAGAAGTGTCCTACAAAACAAGGTTAGTAGACAAGAGCATATATAAAAAGAGGATGATAAACAAGTCGTTTGCACAAACAATGACAAGCATTGAAGAAAGAAGTGTGCACGCGATGCTATCAACCAAAAAATAAATAAATAAAGGAGAGGATCGTGACAAGATCAATTCACAATTGTTGGAATAGAGATAGAAAAGAAACATCCATACCAATTGTAATGATAATATGTCAAAGGGTAAAAAGCTTAGAATTTTTGGAATCACCCAAGAAAATTCAAGATTTAACCATCAACTCTCAAAAAAAACAAGGAGAGGATTTTGAGGAAATCAATTCAAAATTGTTGGAATAGATGTAGAAAAGAAACATCCAAGAATTTGAAGATATCATCTCAAGGGGTTAAAAACTTAGAATTGATGGAATCACCCATACCAATTGTAAATTTTAACCGCAATCAACTCTCGAAAAGAGGAACAAAAATATCTCAACCTAGAGACATTTTTTACCAAAAAAAAAAAGGGAAAACCAAAAGCGGATAAATCGACGCTTTAAGAAAAATCGGGATATAGGACATTATAGGCAAAAATGCGTAAATGTCGACACCAAATGGTGTTTAGCATACGATAAACTACATGCTCAAAGTTTCGTAGCTCTTCTCAATCATTATGGATGTTCAAAGAACAATTACATGATGAGGAAAGGGTAAGGCTCGACTCAACTTAGTTTAGAAAGACTAGAAAAAAGAGACTCGACTTAGAAGAGCATGATTAAAATGAATTGAGAGAGACTCAACAAAGAAGTTAAGGATAACTTCATGAAACTAGAGAAGAAACTCAAAAGAGAAGAAAAGAAGGAATGTTCAAGAAAACTCGTCAAAAGAGAAAAAGACCAAAACGAACAAAGGGACACAATGGTCGCGGTTCGTTAAATAGGTCCGTGGTTCATTATCAATAATGAGACCCAAGGTTATTTGAGGAACCGTGGACATTGGGTGTCCAAAACTGATTATCGACTCAAAGGAAAGTCACTTGGTCAAATAATTTAACATAAGATGCTAAATGGATTGAAAGTCAATGCTTCGGATATGACTTTTAACAATTGCAATTGCAAGTTAAAATTACTTGAATATTTCAAAAGAAATATTTAAGTTGTCAATCTTACTAGGAGAGAAATTAGATTAAAATCTAACTTTCCTTGACAACCGAGTGAGAAAATAAAGAAGAGAAGAAAGATCACGAGAATAGCGAGATCCAAGACCCAAAGATAAAACATGTTTCAAAAAACATGAAAGGGAAAAACAAGACAATAAAGCTCATACAAAGATGTATGAAACACAAGCCTAAAACTTAAGCATAACTTTAATCTTAGTTACACTAGAATCCTAAGATTTGCTTAAATTAGATGTCTTAGCAATAAGCAATCCACATGCTTAAATGAAAGACAAGGGTGGTGGCGGAATTTGGTGGGGTGAAAGGTGAAGTCACCAAGGGTTCAACAAAGTCATTCACAATGGGAATGCTTTGGATGGGTGATGTGGGTGAGTTTGAAGGGGTAAAAGGTGAAGTCACCAAGGTATCAACAAAGTCATTCACAATGAGAATGCTTTGGATGGGTTGAGGTTGGGTAGTCACGTCCAAGAGAGTACTTGGAGTGAAGGGTGAGGTTAGCTCATTCATTCTAGATTGGAATGAAGAGGAGGTAGAACCATGTGAATGGTTGGTACCATGGGTTGAGGTAGTCTTGCATGGAGCAAGAGGTGGTGAGGGTGATGAAGAGATGAGAATTGGAACAATCTCATTCTTGGGTGTGTGAAAGGGTGAAGAGTTAAGTTTGGGTAACTTAATCTTAATTTTGAGGTGCCTCTTTGAAGAGGAGGTTTTGGGTGAATTGGAGGTTCTTGTAGAAACCATGGTAGTAATGGGTGGTTTAAGGGGTAAGGATGAATGGTTTGAGGTGTGAAGAACATGGCTAACAAGGAGGGTTTAAAAGGGTGAGGGGATGATCCAAAGAAGTAAAGGGTTAAAAAGGGAAAGCCCAAGATATTTTGGGAGTGATCAAAGGTTTGAAACAAAGATTCCAAAGGGTGTTGGAACAATTGGGAAGTTTCAGAAAACCATAATTTGAGAGCTTCTGCCCGCGGTTCTTTATCTCCACCGACGGTTCCATATTGATAGGGAGCCGCGGTCTATTTAAAGAACCGCCTACAGAGGCTAGGTTTAGGTGGTGAAGGAGGATTTTCCAATTCAGCAAATCCTAATGTTCTAGTCTAACTTATCATAAATTCATGCTTAAGAGCAATAAAAACTAGAACACACACAAAGGAAAGACACATAGGTTCAATTAGCATGTTAGAGGAAAGCTAAGAAAAAACCTAATGGCTACAAAAGAAAAAGACTCATAATGACATACAAAGTTCATCAATGTAAACTATCATTAGTCATATATAGGAAGAGCCATTTATCCAATTTAGAGAATGAGTATGAGACTATCACTTAGAGGTGCTCAATTAAGGCTAAACACGACCATTTTTACGAGTTATACACCAACTCAACTTCCCACGTGGAAGTAATTCAACCGTTAGGTCAAATTAAGATCCTAGTGCATAAATTCTCTAGTAGTCATTCTCAAGTTAGACAAAATGTAATTCCAACATTTGCCTAATAAAGTTTAGCAAGGATGAAACTTGCATGGTGACACAATGCATGACCTAATGAGGGTAAAGAATGCACCATTGCATATCTTATCAAACAAGTCTAGTTAAGATTAATTACCTTAATAGAACTTGAGGCCAATAACATTGAAGTGTATAAACAAAGTTTACACAAACCAAAGGAACACTCTTGATTGGTCTTTCGGAAATGACACATTTATAAATTGCATAGCAATGTAAATTACTTGAGTATTTCGGATGAAACATCCAAGTTATCAAACCGACTCTATTGTGCATTATAAGTAATTATTAAACAAAATATATCTAACAATTTGAACAAGTAGATTCAATATAACACCATCAACACAAGTGTGAGTTATGATCCGATGTATATTATTAATAAACCACATTCATGTCTACACTAAAAAACATGTCAATTAGATTCGATAATGATACCAATCATAGTTTGAATAATGCATTGATATTTAATAGAAATCTTTCTTGATTCCCACAAACACTCTTTTAAGAGAAAATAGCTAAGATTTTCAAAGGGTGTTTCATGTTTTATAGTGAGACATTTATCTACTTGAACTAATAACACAATGATCGAGTAAGACGACCCAAATCAATAGATTTGATAAGCTCCCAAAGCTTTCAAACCTAAGAGTGTTAATAAACATAACGAGGTGTACATGATGTTTATATAACATATATAAACCTAGAGATGTTGATCCTATATGCAATGCACAAATAATGTTGCAACCAAAATGCAAGAAATCTAGCATACATCCTAATTAGGAAGAACTAGATACTAACAAATACCAAGCAAGGCACAAGAGACTAGACATATAAGCAATACTACTACAAATAGCAAGGAACACTTAATAATGTCTACATATAATAATAACACACAAAGAAACACACACAAACAATTAACTTAACACATAAAAGCATTTGTCCATGTTTTGAGTGTTAGATATACCAACGTATACATAGCTTGATCTTATGTGAAAATAGTTTTCGACACATTTCAAAATTTAATTAAGTTCAACACTTTATAAATATATCAATTTACAAAGATATATCAACAAGATATGTCCAACTTAATATAAAAGAGTAAAACACAAGTTTTACGACAAACCGAGACTCAATACTTTGGACAAAGTATAAAACTTATAAAACATTTAAATTTTAAAGTTTGAATGAAGGTTTGGAAGCATTTTTAATTGAAAGAAAACTCAATTACGTTCGAAACGCCGGGTGGCACGACTTCTACGAACTTACGGTTGATTTTATATGTTTTTCAAAGTTTGCAAAAAACTGAGTCAGACTGGCCGCGGTTCTTTATTGATAAGGAACCTCGGGGAAGAGATAAAGAACCGCGTCCAGAGGGAAAAAAATGGGGTTTTTGGTCAAAATCATTTGATAACTTTTTGGAAGGACTTAGGACTCTAAAAAATCATTTTAGACACATAGAACTCGTATTTTAGAGTTAATTATGACATAAAAGATTTTTATACTTCCAAACATGAAAAGATTTAATTCAAGCTATTATAAAAAGTTTATTTAACACCAAAACTTGTACGAATGAAACAACAAAACACATTTCATAAGTAATCACTCTTCATGAACAATTTGATACAAATATCGTCTCTATTTTTTAAAAACCGTTTTCATTTTGAAAACCATTTGTTCTGAAAAACTAGAGAAAGGATCGATCCAAGCTTTAAAGTACAATATACTTCAAAGATCTTGTGTGACCATCGCTCTGATACCAATTGTAGAAACTAGAAGGGGGGGGGGGGGTTGAATAGTTTCTAGTTAGTTTTCAAAACATTTCGGCTTAATCCACTGTGCGCGGTTCCTTATGTCTACCCGCGGTTCCTTATCAATAAAGAACCGCCGGTCCACTTATGGAACTGCCGACAGTGGACGATGCCATTTGTTACATGTTAAACATCAACAATCCTTTGTATCAAATTCTCGATCAAGCTTGACTAGATATGAGATGTGTTTGACTGAAAGATAAATACTACAAGTAATAAACACACAAACACATCAAATCAAGAGTACATCAAGCAATAGTCTAAACACTAAGCACACACGTACTAAGCATAAGCTTTTCTGCAACTAGGATGTTTAGACTAAGTGATGTACACTTGACCATAATCTAAACACGAAGCACACACGTACTAAGCCTTAGCTTTTCCACAACTTAGATGTTTAGATTATGAGATGCACACAACACACAACATATAAATACATCTATAGTAGTAAAGACATAAATGTAAAGGAAAGTACCGACACGATGATTTATAGTGGTTCGGTCACGAAGCTCCTCTTCGCCCTACTCCACTCCTCGAGTACACCTTACTCGAGAGTTACTTCACTAGTCAACAAACTCCTTAAGGTGGAGAAACCATACACAACGTCGCTTATCCAATTTCCGACTCTAAGCTAAAAGTCGAGTCCTAATCTTAGGTAGGACCAATCTACACAACGTCGCCCACTTCACCATTTTACGACACAAGGCTAGATGTCGAGTTATAATCGAAAGACAGAACCAATCTTCACGACTCTTCACTTTGAAGCTAAGTGAGAACTTCACACAACACAACTACTAATCACTTTAAAGTTTAGTGAGAACTCACAAGACACAACCACATCACTTTAGAGTTTAGTGAGAACTACCAAGACACAACCTAATCTACCCACTAGTTATGTTTTATGGCCCAACATAACAAACCTTGTGTTTTATGGCCTAAACACATAAACCATATAGATCTAAGCACACAACACTTAGATCTATAACTCTAACACTATATCCAAGTACTAACAAGACTTGGATCTACACAACTAACACCTAATCCAAGGATAGTAATCACTTGGATCTTCTACCCATACAAACACATCCAGGTGTACCCACAACTTGGATCTTCTACTTATACATAGTAGGAAGACTAAAAACATAACTTAGATCTATATAAGGAGAGATCTTCATCATGTAGTGAACCCAACACATCATGGTAATGATAGTGTTCTTCTCTTTTCACTTGAGAGGATGAGGAGATTGAAGATTGAATCACATCTTAAACAAGATTAATCAAAACTAACTAATCAAGGATCTAAGATGGTTTTTGAATGAAACTGTGCAAAAAAGGGTTGAAAGAAAACCTGGAAATGATCCACTATTTATAGGACAACATTGTAACGGTCAAAAACACCCGCGGTTCCTTATCTCTACCCGCGGTACCTTATCAATAAGGAACCGCGGGTTCCTTTAAGGAACCTCCGCGTCGGAGTCCGTGCAAATTTGTCCTTTAGTGGGGATATGCCATCTGGGGTAGTTTATACCCTCTAAGGATATTCCTTTGGCATATGGAATATGCCAAATTCAAATTTCCATTTTCTTTTTAATAAAACATTTTCTTAAAAATAAAGTTAATTAAAATCTTTTGTCACATTTGATTAAAATGTGAGTTTTAAGAAAATATTAATCCTTGATCACTTAGTTAGGTTAATGACATGTTTGTACATACCTTGAGTGATTCATGCCGAATGCGGTCTTAGAGGTGTCGAGAGAAGTATACAAATGTATTCTTGAGTGATTACGAGTAACTTAACATTTTACATAGTGTATTGCGAATTATACGTTTGTCATCAACAAAACACAAAGAGATTATATCGACAAAGCATCGTAATGTTTGCACTAACAAACACGAAAAATGAAAGTGTGCATGTGCTTTGTTTTGGGTCGCAGTTTTAATAAACAAAAGAAAGAAAAATGGGCTTAGGCCCAGTTCAAGTGATAAATTGATAACCAGGAAATTATCATTCCAGTTTACAAACAAAACAAGGAAAACTAAGGTTGGTTTTGTGTGTGTACCGTCGACAGACAAGGGAAAAGGGGAGGAGGTTCGTGTTTTTGATCATTAAAATATTCGGGTATCAAGATATTCTTCAAACCTTTATACGAATCCGGTATCTCTAATATTTACCTTTTATTTAATTCCCTTCTCATGGTTAATATCTTTGAATCAAGAACACATCATAATAATAAGTGATAAAAAAAATTAAATCAAAGGGGTGTCGGGTTTGTGTTCGGGTTTCATGAAAACCGAGAGTCAAGGACTCTCGGTGGTGGCCTTATGATGTCAGCCGAAAACCAAAACCATCGGGGGGCGTTTGGTTTTGAAAACAGTGGGAAACGAGTGCATCTTAGGGTTGTTTGTTTGTTATCAGTGGAAACCGAGACCTCTAGGGTCTCGATGGGTCTTAGAAAGGGAGCATGGCAGTGTTTGGTTCGATCAGAGGGAAAACTGGCATGGCCAGTGGGTAGAAACGGCAGGATAGTGGGTAATTGACCCAAATAGTGGTAACCACAAGGGCAACAATGGTTGCCAGCTTAACTCGGTGGCTACTGTTTGTTTGTCGGTAGCAAGGGGGCACAACCAAGGGTTGTGGTGGGCTCAGTTTGGCTTGTCCCGAGACATGGGTGTCTCGGGGAAAGTTTTGGCTCGAGTTTTCGAGGGCACGTATGATATAACTAATGCAAGGGTTATTTAATTTCGATTAAGTCATTTATCAAATAAGTTTTTAGCATAATTTAACCAAGTTATATTTGTTTTATTAAGTTAATTAATAACATTAAATTATTGATGATTAACAAATTTTGTTAATTAAAACCTATGATTTTATTTAAATGATTTAATTATTCATGAAACCATTTTGGAAACTTTCTATATTGGGAAACTTGCTATTTTAGGAAACTTTCTATTTTTAGCAGGTTACGTATAACAGTATAATAATACGAGAGTACATTAATCAGAGAACATAAATACACTAATCAGAAATACTTAAGAACAGTTAGACTTACCAGATTATACTCAAAACAGTACAACAATACAAGAACGTAATAAATTAATTTAAGAACCGTAAGAAGTCGTACAAGTATACAGATATCAGACAACTCATTCACGTCCTTTATTCATGTAGATTTCATGAAGTCATAGTAGGAGTTCCATCTGTTTTCTTTGCAGTCAGCTACTGGACACAAGGTACGGATTTCTCGTCCTTCAGTATGGACTTCCTTTCCTATGCATGATTAGGATTCCCCGTCTGCAGCCAAATGTTTTCCCTAGTTATATGTTATAAACTTTACATGAATTGCCATGATAACTATGTTAAATTGCCTGAGATTTATATACATGCATGACCAGTTCCATCTAGTTATGGAGGTATCGTACATTGACACTTGAGGCAACGGTGTCATGACTCCTCTCTTGGGGAGTGATTTCTCGCAGCATCCCTATTATTTCAGTTGGTCATTTATCAATATATTATCAGCAAGGCGAATGGATGCATCCTAGTTTATCAATTACAGTTAGCAGGTGAACGTGGTGTGTGCTCTACATCCTTCACATTGGAGTTGATCCCTCCACCCAGTTTATTTAGAGGTCACCCTTTAACAGCATGACGAGGTGACCCTCTAAGTATTCATGCCACATTGTTATATTACCTGACATATATAAGCTCTTGGAACTTAAAATACAGTACATACATGATTTCAGATTTAACAGTTAATAAGTTCAATTTTACAAGTTATAAATCAGGTTTTTCAAGACATGTACAGGTTCCGCTGCATTTTACTTATCAGTCTTTTAGTTTTAGTAATTGCTATCTGTTTCATTTCAGTACTTCTTATCATACTTTTATATCCATTTACTGGGTGTTATGCTCATCCGTTTACAGGGACACTCTTAGGATTCTTAGAGTATGTACATTTGGATGGAAGCTATCTAGACTTCTTACTTTATGCACTTCATACACTACTTTGCTTGTTTGGACATTGTTTAGTCCTTCCTTTCAGTACTTACTTTTACATGTTTGAGCATATGTTTGTACTACCGATGTTTGATTCTGGTATTTCCTTTATGGTAAGTTAATGTTTTTAAGACATTTACCTTGTATGCTTTGATGACATGCCATAAGTACACGTAACGGTCCACTTATCCAAGTGGGGTGTTACAATTATGGTATCAGAGACCAAGGTTTCGACCTGTAGGCTCTAAAATTGATTTGTGACTAGTGGGTACTCACCAGGAACTTCCTATATTTTGGCATTGTTATCTTCCATGTTTCTCATGCATTTCATCAGTCAGTTTTCTTAATTTTTGACTAAGTAAAAGGTTGGTATAGGACTGGCCATATTTAGTCGTGTGTGCTTTTCTGCGAAAATTTTGTTGTTTTAGTAAACCGACCCATAGGCGTTCACTTTTGCTTTTCAGATTTTGTTTTGGTGAACCGACCCATAGGCGTTCACCCTTGCTCATGTCCGATTCATGTTTTCAGTCGAATGTTATTTTGTGAACCGACCCATAGCCGTTCACCAGTATTCATGTCAAATTTAGTTGGCTATGCCTTCACGAACTATCTCATGCATATTTCATGTTACTTATTACATGTTTCTAACAAGTTAATCATCTTATCCTCTTAAAACTTTTAGATGGCAGGAAGACGTAACAATCAGGATATTGTTGCAGTTGTTCAAGCAGCTGTGCAAGCCATGCTCCCACAGATTCGAGATGAGATTCGGGCTGAGTTCCAAAATGGACCTTAGAATCTGAATAATTCTCCCGACCCTCCACCAGTTACTCTAGCTACTTGGCTAGAAAGGTTTAACAAGCAGAAACCCCGGTCTTTTGAACAAACAGTGATTCATGCGGATGCAGAAAATTAGATTTCTCATATGGAGAAAATATTTGAGGCTATGGATTGCGAGGATGCCTTCAAAGTCAAACTAGTTGTTTACAAGTTAGAGGGTGACGCCCTAGCTTGGTGGAGGGCATATAAGCTGACGAATGGAGGAGATGATTGGGTGCTCACAATGACTTGAAACAGTTCAAGACACTATTTTATGATCAGTTCTTTCCTTATGCCGAGCATGCAAGGCTGAAGAGAGATTTTCACTCCATCCGTCATAGGATTGGAGAGAACAGTATGGAATTTATGCGACGCTATCTCAGGTTAGCTGGATTCCTTGGAGCAGCTGTAGGTTTTGCGGAGGAGCAGGCGAAACACTTTCGTTGGGCTCTTCACTCCTAGACTGCCGATAGACTACTTAGTGCCACGTACACTAATATGTCGCTGGTAGTTGATGCGACGCGTAATTTAGAGATGCTTTACGAAAGGGATAAGCTCGAGAACTTAGAGCGACCTGGGAAGAGGTATATTCCATTCATTAGACATAAACAATTTAACTCTTGACCTTACTTTACAATATATAACATGCACTATCCAATTATATCTTTCAGACAGAAAGGAGGAGACCGATCACAGTTGGCTACTCAGCAGCATGGCTACAGGAATAACGGTCAGTCTTATGACCGTAACGGATCAGACAGGAGAGGCGGTAGTGACAACTACCGTGGTAACTCCAACTATTCTAGCAACCACATGTGCTCCATTAAGCTTCGCAATACTAAACTGTTGTGTGACATAAATTCTAACTTTCAGCATATCAACAGAGATGCTCGACAGGGATGTGACCAAAATTCCAGGGGTCAGTAGTCTACCAGACCATCAAATTCTGGTAATAGAACTCATAACTTTTCAATCGTATCCATATACTGTCACAATGATTATGACACTCATACATTTTCTTGAATCAGGTTCGCAGCAAATCAGAGTAACTCCTACAGGGTACACTAATCCCACCTATACCACATGTGAGAAGAGACACCTTGGACCGTGTCGATGTGGTTCTAGTGGTTGTTTCAAGTGTGGAAAGTCGGGTCACATGATGAGAGATTGTAAGAAGGGAGATACTGCCGGTACCTCAGGCCTTACTCATCATATTTTATCACCACCACCACCACCAACCACCGTTTATACCACTACCAGGGAGCAGGCAAACAAGACCACAGTTACCATCACTGGCATTTTGTTTATAAAAAGACAGGCTGCCTGCGTTCTTTTTTATACGGGCGTTACACATTCAGTTATATCAACTTCCTTTGCTGCTAGTATAGACATGACCCATACACCACTTGATAGTGTGCTAAGTATATCTACGCTCATGCGAGACTCTGTACGCATTATTCAGGTGTACAGGGATCTTCCTCTAATGTTTGATGATAAAATCCGCCTAGTTAATGCACTTCCTCTAGACATGTGTGAGTTTGATGTAATTTTAGGTATGGATTGGTTGTCAGCACATCGTGCCACTATAGATTTTCATGCATACTGAGTCATATTCGGTGATGTTCAGACTTTAGAATACGTTTACCATGGTTTCCTGCCAGGAAAACATGTTCAGATTATCTCAGCTTTACAGGCCCGTGCTCTATTATATCATGGTTGTGAGGGTTTCTTGGCTACCGTTCATGATACTACTTTTGAGACACCTTCACTTCATGATTAGCCAATTGTGTCAGAGTTTCCTGATGTCTTCCCAGAAGAACTGATAACTATGATTTTAGTTAGGAAAATTGTTCGTTGAAATCGTATGTCTAATCGAATTGATAACTGGTTAACTATGCGACTCAATTGTCTTTGGTGGAAACAAATGTTGTGTCGTTGTAGTAAAATTAAAGGTGCAAAAACTTTAAAGTAAATGGCAGTAAAATAAAATCTAAATCTAATTTAAAATAAAAGGCGAGAAATTTAAAGCGTGACAAAAATTAAAAGGCAATTAAAAGTAAATAACGCAAACTTAAAACTATCCTAAAGGCAAACTTAAAACTCAACTAAAACTTAAACTAAGGCAATGCTTAAAATAAATCTAAGGCAAGTAAACTTAAAGTGCGACTAAGGAAAAAGGCGGGAAAAGTAAAGCTTAAAAATTAAAACTTAAAAACTGAAACTTGAAATAACCTGAAAACATCTCATTCGGAAAATACCCTCATTCGGAATAATCACTCATCCGGAATGTCACCTTCGTTCGGAATGATTCTTCTTCACTCGGAATAATTACCAAAACCCTTGATCCGGAATAATAAAAGCTTCACTCGGAATAATCACAATGAAGCCTTCATTCGGAATGTTCCGAATGAACAACCACACCCTTGATTCGAAATATGTGATATTCCGAATGAAGACCCTTAGTTCGGAACATATGATATTCCGAATGAAGACCCTTGGTTCGGAACACCAGCTTGATTCGGAATATGTTTGGTTCGGAATATATGATATTCCGAATGAAGACACTTGATTCGGAATATTAGCTAGAAACTCCTTGGTTCGGAATGTTCCGAATGAACGACCCTTGATTCGGAATATCTGCCTTTAGTCGGAATGTTCACTGATTCGGAATGTTTCTCTTATCCGGAATAACAAATTGATCCGGAATATGTCGCTTATCCGGAATATTTGCTTGGTTCGGAACAATCACAACACCACCTTCATTCGGAATAATCTGGGCTTTGATCCGGAATAAACCTGGGAAACAGAAACACAGCGAAGAACACGGGGACAAAAATAACACGAATCTAAACAAAATCAAACAAATCAAACCAAAAGATTAAGCAAAACTAATCAATAAACATCTACTAATCATAAACAAACAATCCAAATCAATAAAACTAACAATAATAATCAAAATAATCAAAACCCACTTGATTGAATCAATAAAATTTAAAGAACACAAACATGAACAATAAGCATAAAGATTAAAGATTAGACAAGAAAGGTAGATAGGAGATAAACAATAAAAGTAAAGATTAACAATAATTAAAAGGAAATTTACTTGAAATTAAAGGTATTTAAGGTGCAAGACAATTAAGTAAATGACATGTATTTAAATGTGCAAAAATTAAAATAGTGGAAGAACTAGTGTCACTCTAGCCAACAAAATGAAATAAAATGAAATCTAATCTATTTATAGGGGATTAGGGAGGTGCTTAGAGGAAGCTTCCTCCCCTCTTTCTTCTTTCTTTAATTGTCATTAAGTCCTTAATCTTCTTAATTCTTTGACTTTAACGACTTTGTCTCGTGATTTCTACTCTCGTCTTGTAATTTCTTCAATAAATTAGACTTGAGTTCTTCGGCTTTTAGTAAACTTCCGTCTTTCGACTTTTTCTTCGATAAATCTTCAGAATTGGTCTTGGACTTCCGTTCTTTTTGCACTCTTGATTTCTTGACTTCGTCTTTTGTCTTTTTCTTCGATAAAATCCCATGAATGCCCGTGTTTTCTCACCTTTTCACATTTTCGTCCTAAATCACAACAAAAACACAAACCACGCATAATTCCGACATTTACGACATAAAATACACGTTTTGGCTTGGAAATTATTGTAGTTAAGTGGTAAAAAGGATGGATGTTTACACACCTATCAAATCCCCTACACTTGACCAATGCAATGTCATCATGCAATGCATTAGTTACAAAGCATGATTACACTTTTCATCACAATCAATCCACATTGGCCTTTATTAAAGAGATAGAAAATAACAAAACAAGTAAAGAAATCAAAAACTTACCATAGGGTTTTGAAAATGTCATGAATGATCATCATCCTCAAGTTTTCACTTTCTCCAAACCAAGCTTAAAAACGAGATCATTGTTATTATAAGTTAGCAAACTAACACGGACTCATGTGGGCCAATTATTTACTCAGACTCCCTTATTCCTAGGTGTATCTCTTATATTTTATTGTTTTCTTGAATGATCACTGTAACAATCGTGAATCTTAAATTATTTAATTTACGTTAAACGCGATGTTTACGGGTTAGACTTGTGTGTCTATTGAATTTCCCGATTGTTTACGCGTACTTTTTTCTAAATTTTTCTTTTTTTTAGGAATGACGTTCATGAAAATTCTAACTTAAATGGTTAATTACGTGTTAGGGATTACTATTATAGAATCCGACTTCTATTAAAAATCAACACAATTTAAGTTTCGATACGCGATTTAAACTATTCAATTAATATATACATACTCTAGATTATACCTTGTCAAAATAAAGCTACTCAATCCTTCAAATTTTATCAAAATTAACCGGGTCTCCCTTTGTTGTACCCTTACACACGTGTGTTCTTTTGTTTTAAATTTCAAATCATGTCTCCCACTTATGTTTATTACCCAATATATCATACTTGTAACCCACAAATACCCACAAAGCTAACTTGCTTCTACCTCTTTTGTTGCTACTACCCAACGTACAACATAAAAATCTCCCCACATTTTCCTTTGACCTCCTGCCATGACCGTATATCTCTTTCCCAAAGCATTCTTTCTTGTTTGACCTTCAAATACACCAAGTTTCAATGTACTCTTTACTTCTTCTTGTGTACTAGATGCAACATATCCCATGTATACAGGCCACGTGATTCCTGTCCTAGTTCACATCTAAGCGTACCTTATCTCCCCTAATCTGTCCTAAAAATTAACTTAACCATTTACTTTCTAACCAAACTAAACCAACTAGGGAATTATCACACTTTTCAACCTATAAATAGCATGTTAACATCACATGTTAACACACACAAAAACAAACCTTCGCTCTCTGTTTCTCCCTCCCTGATTCATGAACAACATAAGCTACGAAAGGAAGAAAAGTTACGTTGACACACTTTGAGCTTTTTCCCTGTTTTCGAGCAGTAACAAGTCCACAAAGACAAACACAAACACAAACTCTTAACCATTTTCTTCCCAATCTTGTTTTGTTCCTGGGTTCGACAAATCCAAATGACAAAATCATCACCATGTGAAAACCTTAAACTGATCTTGAATTCCTAAATTGTCCTAACCTTAATCGACCCTTCTTGGGGTCCTCACTGACCGACAAAGGCAAACAAACACCTCTCTTCATCCTCGAAGCAATTACAAGTGATGGGTCTTGTTGGTTTTGTATTCATCAAGTAACCAAGCATGGGTTCGTGTCCTCGTATTTCCTTCACATGATCTTTTTACCAAATCTATGTGAGTAGTCATTACTTCTTTAGCATCCGTGTCCATTAGGTATCGTGCTTGTGAAAAATATTTTGTTCAAAAAGCTTAAATATAAACACCATATTATTGTGTCTTTCTGCTTCCAAGAGATATAATTGGAACCAAACTTCGCTTGTTAAAATCTAACTGGAACTAAGCTTTGAAACACTATGTTAAAAGGATAACTTACACCTTCGCGTAACTCTTGTTTGATAGTCATTACTAAAATAGTATGTGCTTGTATCATTTTAATAAAAGATGTTTTGATCTAACGAGGCTTTTGAAAACAGAAACTACACATGAATTAGTCATTTATGTTCGGGCAGAATCTACTATTTTTGGACCTAAATATAAGGCAGCGTGATGAGTTATGGGTCGAGACTTGTAGCTCGTAATATAGCCACTAGTGTCGAGATTAAGATGCAAAAAGAATTACTAAAAACGGAGCTAAAATGAAGTCGTAATTTGAGTTGAAAGATGGCTAGTTGCCGCACATTAGATTCAAAACTTTTGAATATTTGTTTTAAAATAGTCGCGACTCGACCCTTTTTCGACCCACTTTCGACCCGCAAAAGACCTTGCCCCGGGGTGGGCAATTAATGAAAGTTGTAGACGGCCGTGCCGTCTACACAAGAATATTTTTGGTTTGTCCCAAAAGTCGTTATTGAGAACCATAGACGAGATCGAAAATAACTCGTCAAACACTTTTCCTTTAAATCGGCTTCACAACCCTCATTTCGAACCCAATTTTAACCTAACAAACGATATCGATTTATAAAACTTAAAACACTTAGTTATCGACCACCCGTCTAGCTATCCAACGGTACTTACGGATTACTCCACGAGCCACTATCGAGCCCGTTATTCACGCCGAAAAACTGCCGAGATCACCCCTTTTCTTAAGTCTAAAAACGATGTACAGTTTTCAAATTGTTGATTTTGGACTTGCTGCATGTTCCCCACACGGGGACATCCGCATTTTAAAATAAAATAAAACTTATAATTAATAAATTTAATACTTTTATTTAGTGTAAAATTTTGTTAATAAAATATAATATATATTTAGGATATTTGCCCATCAAACAACCCAACTATAAACTGACTCCACAACGAAGTGCCCAATTTTGCTAAATATATTCCGATTAGATGACTACACTTTTATTATAATGTTAAACATTCGCAAGTGTTAAAAATTGTCGATTTATTAAAATAAACTCAAGCACATACTAGGGGACTGAATGCTACGTTTATTTCCGTGTTGCATGTATAGTAATACATATCTTATTTAATTTAGGTTACGGATTGTTTGAAGCTATTATTTCTCCATGTCTACATTGTACTATTTTAACCGTTGCTATTGCTTGAGGTGAGTTTCATAGCCCCACTTTTCATTGTTTTAACTATTTTGGGGTGAGAACATTGCTTGTTTTTAACGGATGAACATAAGTGCCTTAAACTGATACGTTTGCCTACATGATGTCTAAGTAGCGATATCCCTAGATGCTTTAGCCCACTATCGTGAACTGTTAATTACTTTGTGTAAGCGCGAATGTTATGGATAGATCTATTGGGATTGACCTCCCTATCTAATGTTGGTTGTGTGACCAAATTAGATACACTTACATTTGAGTCGTTACGAATGCTTTGGGATAGGCATTTGCTCGGGCTCTCATTATATCTTGTTGGTTGGTTAACGCTTCGGTGTCATGAGCTTAGACGTAGGTTGTTGAAACGTATACTTTTGATTATAATCTTGTATTTTTTATAAGATTATATGCTGGTTGCCTTGAAAATCTTATGGTTCATCGATCTATTTAAACTTAAACCTATGAACTCACCAACCTTTGTGTTGACGCTTTAGCAATGTTTTTCTCAGGTATCAAGTCGGAGGAGTGACGTGGTTATGCATGGGAGATTTTTAATAAAAATGGTCGTGACTAGTGTATGGATATTTGGATCAATGTTAAAGTCGTTTGAAACAATGTTTTATTATGATCTTGTGTAAACCGCTTCCGAACAAGTTTTATGATTTTAATTAAGTGAAAACGGCTTTTAAATAGTTGTTCTTTGTATCTATGTCTTATGATAGTCATGACCGTCGCACCCCATTGTGTTGCCTTACTCTGATAAATTGGGGGTGTGACAGATTGGTATCAGAGCTGTAGTTATAGAGAACTAGGTTATTTTACAAAATGATTTTTATAAACGTGAGTCAAAAATTTAATTTTGGGAAAAATAATTCTAGACTATAACTAACTCAAAAATCTCCAAGAACCACTTCACTTCGCGTCTTCGATAAAAGTAAGTTGTGACTTGAATTATACGATGTGATTTGCCATGCTAGTTTAAACTTGATTGCTACGTGTTATTAGCATTAAGTATTTTCCTTCCTTGTTTGAATGATCCTTATCTAAGATGTACTTATAGGAATGTGTACTAAGACGATTTTTCTTATATTTTGAAGTAAAATACCTAGCATCCTTGTTTGGATTGTTGTGCTACTAAAATGGTTTGTGCCATGTTTAATCGAACTAAGATGGTTTGTGCCATGTTTAAATCGAACTAAGATGGTTTGTGCCATGTTTATTTGGAGTAAAGCATACACATACTTATACTATTATGTATTTTGTTAAGAACAGTCCATTGGACTACTATGAACTATTTAAACACTTGTGTGTTTCTATATTACCCTATATCGATATACGCCGAATTAAAAATATACGCCAAAACAGTACTTGAACGCACTGATATTTAGCAATGGTTGATGATAAGTCGTGAGTATACCCAAAAACCAAGACAATTCATCGAAAATGTTAAGGGATATAACGATACTTAGCAAGGTCTCAAGGCTGTTCTTGTTTGATTGGGTTGCGAGACTAAGTTAAGTGCTAGTCGTTATACAACTTAGGATTTTTGATGAGTTTTCTTGTGGATGGGTAAAACTCATGAATTTACATCTTGCGTGATTAGTTTGATAGTTAGGGTATAACATATTTGATGAGTTTGTGTAGGCTTAATCAGTGTTAAATTATGTGAGTAATATCTAAAGACGAGTAAATTCACCAAAGATGTTAAGAAGTTTAACGACTAATACTTGACTGGACCTCAAGGTTGTTCTTTTTTGATTGGGTTGCGAGGCTTAGTCAAGTGCCAGTTGTAACGCAGCTTAAGATTTTTAGTGAATTTCCTCGAGGATGGATAAGACTTGCATGATCTGACAAGGTGATTACCTCATTGACGTTTGATTAGTACGGTACATTAGTACCATTAGTGTTCATGGTGTGCGAACACTAAAATAATGAAAGTCGTCGTCTCTATTTTTATACAACATACGACGATAAACACTCTACACAAAGTATTACTCCTGTAATACCATAGAAAATACTATATGATGAGGAACAAATATAAGCTAGTATCACAAAAATATGAAAGCTATCTGGAAATACGCCGACACGTAAGTCGAATGCATATCAAGGAGAAATTTATGTAGAAAGAAATTATACAAATAGGATCTAAAAGTTCTAGCCCGTTTGCAACTAAGTTGCTAAGAAGCTATTATAAATTTTCAAAGTATGATATAACAACTAATATTAAGGAAGAACTCGGATTATGTCTTTTTTTAAAATTAAACGGGTTATCGCATGTCAAAAAGTTTGAGAACCCTAGATGTGAATTGTAGTCACTTTTTAGAAATCCTAACAATGCGTGTCAAACATAACAAGTCTACAAAATGATTATGAACACACGACAGATAAAAACAAAATGAAAAACTTTGTGATGAAATTATTGTGATAGAATTAACTAGTTGATTGGATTAAACAAATTGAACAATTTTGGGGTAAAAACAAATTGACCGAAGTGTCTGAGATGTAATTAAACATGATCAAAGATCTCAAAATTTTTGTGATAGAATTGAGTGACTGATGTGGAATATTAAATAAGTTATTTTTATGAAGATCAAGAGACTCGACATCTGTCGATGTCACCACCAACAAAAATTGGGTTATGTAACTTACTTTAAAAACTTTTATTTAATTTTTTTTTCTCAGTTATTTTTATATCTTATGAAGCTTTTACTTAAGAAATGGTTTTTATCCTACAATATTTTTATATGTCGGAGAAAAATAAATCAAATAATTTTTTTTAAGGAGTTTTATAGAATATTTTTGGAAAACATTATAAAAAAAATAAAAATTTCTTTGAAGGAACTATCCCCGAGAACTTTATTAGTAAGAATGTTAGAATTTTTATTAAACGTTTTGGAAAAATCAGTAAAGGTATTACTGACAAAAACTACATTATTGATGATGAAATGTTTTGATATAGACTATCATGCAAAGTTTTGGAAAATCTGGCGTAACGACCAACTTAATGTATAAAACATCGCGACTAATGTTGAAACATTTTTAGTAAGGACTACCATGTAAAGTTTTGGAAAAATCTATTTTTACGACCAACTTGATTTGGAAGACGCAAACTATTGATAAAATTAACGAGACTTAGTACACCTAAGTATGGAAATTATTTTGTTGATTGTTAAAAGTGAGAAATAATAACAAATAAAATGAACTATGGACTAATGTGCTGATTCTGAAAGTGAATAACGGTAACGAACAAAATGAACTATGGGCTACCAATATATAAATTACAACCTCAAATAGTTAAATTGTGATGAAAAGGAGGATGCAACCGTTGGTCCCGAGACGTACGTAGCCTGATCAACTACGTATGATCGTGGTCGAACGCGAGTATGCTCATAGTAGTCATCGTAGAAATGAGATATATATTACTGATACTAGAAAACTTCTAAATTCGCGTTGCTTGCCAAAGAAAAATTCATCGTGTAATATGAACGCCACCTAATCCTAACCATCGTGAAGTGAAAACGCCATATACGCAATACAAGTAAAATCTATTACGACTATTTCCTTCGCCACTTACAAGAGCGGGTATGACGTGAAAAATACTAAGAGCGCCATCTTTATGACAATTAAACTCAAATAGACTAGAGTCGGAAAATCTAAAGCAAATTGTAAATAATAATGTAAAGAAGCGAGACGCCATTTGAGTAAAACTCAAATCTAACGGATATCGTAACACTACCATATAATAATAGAAGATCAATCAAACAAATTGGTTGTGAAATCGATGAGACGCCCAAATGAGAAAAACCCAAATTTAACGGATATCGAGACCTCACCCTACATTGACCAACGTTAAGCGACAAGTAGGTCGAGATCAGCGTAATCTTGTACATAAGAAAATGGATACCGAGACCACCCGGACAAAAATCTATTTTGCTTAAAATTGAGCAAAACACCATGCTCATAAAACTAAGAAAGATATAACCATTGCGTCTATGAAATATGAACCCTCACAGATCACAAATTGATTTAACTTTGCACGACTCACCTATTTTTACCTCCATGAAAAGGAGATAAACGAGGAGGAACGCGAACTAAATTAATTGATTTATGTGATCATCTAAAAATGAAATGTCACCTAGGAGGAAGAAATGTCTTAACCATCATGTGTTAGGACGACCATTCGTTCTATATTTTTGGAAAAATCGATTCAAGAAACCTTGACGCATACACTACCTATCACTACCAAGTAGACGGTCAAGGCGAACGGAATTAACCAAACAATGTGGAATGAATTTCAAATGTGCGATGTTATCCTTAGGATTAGTTGGGTTAAATACTTAAGATTATTATTAGCACAACTATAGGCACCTATGCGAAAGATGACAACACGCGAGCCTTTAAGGTGGAAGTAATACGCGAGACGACGCGAAAATTATTAATGAGAAACTCATTTAACAAAACCAATATCGTCAAAAAAAATTCGACATACAAGAAAAGAACTACTACTATAAGCATTAAGGAACACTATATGATCATGCACAATCGGAAGAAAATTTATTCATTCTAACCCAATAAGGTTATAGTAATTTTAATCTTAACAAGAAACTAAAGAAAAACGAAAAAAAGTGAATGTTAGATGGAGCAAACGAAACCGTACAACTGTACGAAAAAAGTGAACGTTAGCGATATCGACATTCGAGTTTTGGGACAAAACTCAATTTAACGGTTGGCGAATGTAACAATCGTGAATCTTAAATTATTTAATTTACGTTAAACGCGATGTTTACGGGTTAGACTTGTGTGTCTATTGAATTTCCCGATTGTTTACGCGTACTTTTTTCTAAATTTTTCTTTTTTTTAGGAATGACGTTCATGAAAATTCTAACTTAAATGGTTAATTGCGTGTTAGGGATTACTATTATAGAATCCGACTTCTATTAAAAATCAACATAATTTAAGTTTCGATACGCGATTTAAACTATTCAATTAATATATACATACTCTAGATTATACCTTGTCAAAATAAAGCTACTCAATCCTTCAAATTTTATCAAAATTAACCGGGTCTCCCTTTGTTGTACCCTTACACACATGTGTTCTTTTGTTTTAAATTTCAAATCATGTCTCCCACTTATGTTTATTACCCAATATATCATACTTGTAACCCACAAATACCCACAAAGCTAACTTGCTTCTACCTCTTTTGTTGCTACTACCCAACGTACAACATAAAAATCTCCCCACATTTTCCTTTGACCTCCTGCCATGACCGTATATCTCTTTCCCAAATCATTCTTTCTTGTTTTACCTTCAAATACACCAAGTTTCAATGTACTCTTTACGTCTTCTTGTGTACTAGATGCAACATATCCCATGTATACAGGCCACGTGATTCCTGTCCTAGTTCACATCTAAGCGTACCTTATCTCCCCTAATCTGTCCTAAAAATTAACTTAACCATTTACTTTCTAACCAAACTAAACCAACTAGGGAATTATCACACTTTTCAACCTATAAATAGCATGTTAACATCACATGTTAACACACACAAAAACAAACCTTCGCTCTCTGTTTCTCCCTCCCTGATTCATGAACAACATAAGCTACGAAAGGAAGAAAAGTTATGTTGACACACTTTGAGCTTTTTCCCTGTTTTCGAGCAGTAACAAGTCCACAAAGACAAACACAAACACAAACTCTTAACCATTTTCTTCCCAATCTTGTTTTGTTCCTGGGTTCGACAAATCCAAATGACAAAATCATCACCATGTGAAAACCTTAAACTGATCTTGAATTCCTAAACTGTCCTAACCTTAATCGACCCTTCTTGGGGTCCTCACTGACCGACAAAGGCAAACAAACACCTCTCTTCATCCTCGAAGCAATTACAAGTGATGGGTCTTGTTGGTTTTGTATTCATCAAGTAACCAAGCATGGGTTCGTGTCCTCGTATTTCCTTCACATGATCTTTTTACCAAATCTATGTGAGTAGTCATTACTTCTTTAGCATCCGTGTCCATTAGGTATCGTGCTTGTGAAAAATATTTTGTTCAAAAAGCTTAAATATAAACACCATATTATTGTGTCTTTCTGCTTCCAAGAGATATAATTGGAACCAAACTTCGCTTGTTAAAATCTAACTGGAACTAAGCTTTGAAACACTATGTTAAAAGGGTAACTTACACCTTCCCGTAACTCTTGTTTAATAGTCATTACTAAAATAGTATGTGCTTGTATCATTTTAATAAAAGATGTTTTGATCTAACGAGGCTTTTGAAAACAGAAACTACACATGAATTAGTCATTTTATGTTCGGGCAGAATCTACTATTTTTGGACCTAAATATAAGGCAGCGTGATGAGCTATGGGTCGAGACTTGTAGCTCGTAATATAGCCACTAGTGTCGAGATTAAGATGAAAAAAGAATTACTAAAAACGGAGCTAAAATGAAGTCGTAATTTGAGTTGAAAGATGGTTAGTTGCCGCACATTAGATTCAAAACTTTTGAATATTTGTTTTAAAATTAGTCGCGACTCGACCCTTTTTCGACCCACTTTCGACCCGCAAAAGACCTTGCCCCGGGGTGGGCAATTAATGAAAGTTGTAGACGGCCGTGCCTTCTACACAAGACTATTTTTGGTTTGTCCCAAAAGTCGTTATTGAGAACCATAGACGAGATCGAAAATAACTCGTCAAACACTTTTCCTTTAAATCGGCTTCACGACCCTCATTTCGAACCCAATTTTAACCTAACAAACGATATCGATTTATAAAACTTAAAACACTTAGTTATCGATCACCCGTCTAGCTATCCAACGGTACTTGCGGATTACTCCACGAGCCACTATCGAGCCCGTTATTCACGCCGAAAAACTGTCGAGATCACCCCTTTTCTTAAGTCTAAAAATGATGTACAGTTTTCAAATTGTTGATTTTGGACTTGCTGCATGTTCCCCACATGGGGACATCCGCATTTTAAAATAAAATAAAACTTATAATTAATAAATTTAATACTTTTATTTAGTGTAAAATTTTGTTAATAAAATATAATATATATTTAGGATATTTGCCCATCAAACAACCCAACTATAAACTGACTCCACAACGAAGTGCCCAATTTTGCTAAATATATTCCGATTAAATGACTACACTTTTATTATAATGTTAAACATTCGCAAGTGTTAAAAATTGTCGATTTATTAAAATAAACTCAAGCACATACTAGGGGACTGAATGCTACGTTTATTTCCGTGTTGCATGTATAGTAATACATATCTTATTTAATTTAGGTTACGGATTGTTTGAAGCTATTATTTCTCCATGTCTACATTGTACTATTTTAACCGTTGCTATTGCTTGAGGTGAGTTTCATAGCCCCACTTTTCATTGTTTTAACTATTTTGGGGTGAGAACATTGCTTGTTTTTAACGGATGAACATAAGTGCCTTAAACTGATACGTTTGCCTACATGATGTCTAAGTAGCGATATCCCTAGATGCTTTAGCCCACTATCGTGAACCGTTAATTACTTTGTGTAAGCGCGAATGTTATGGATAGATCTATTGGGATTGACCTCCCTATCTAATGTTGGTTGTGTGACCAAATTAGATACACTTACATTTGAGTCGTTACGAATGCTTTGGGATAGGCATTTGCTCGGGCTCTCATTATATCTTGTTGGTTGGTTAACGCTTCGGTGTCATGAGCTTAGACGTAGGTTGTTGAAACGTATACTTTTGATTATAATCTTGTATTTGTTATAAGATTATATGCTGGTTGCCTTGAAAATCTTATGGTTCATCGATCTATTTAAACTTAAACCTATGAACTCACCAACCTTTGTGTTGACGCTTTAGCAATGTTTTTCTCAGGTATCAAGACGGAGGAGTGACGTGGTTATGCATGGGAGATTTTTAATAAAAATGGTCGTGACTAGTGTATGGATATTTGGATCAATGTTAAAGTCGTTTGAAACAATGTTTTATTATGATCTTGTGTAAACCGCTTCCGAACAAGTTTTATGCTTTTAATTAAATGAAAACGGCTTTTAAATAGTCGTTCTTTGTATCTATGTCTTATGACAGCCATGACCGTCGCACCCCATTGTGTTGCCTTACTCTGATAAATTGGGGGTGTGACAATCACGAGGATGCATTGTTGACTTATTTCGATAGTTATTAAGGCTGAAAATAAAGTGGGACGATTTAATCAATAGTTAGCTAAAAGACAAAATCTTTTAAAACTGCTTCTCGGGACCTCAAAAAGTTTATATCTTGGCATAACTCGCTTCGCGATTTGAGATCTTTCTCGGACTGATATTTGGCAGCGACTTCATACTTCAAATCTTGAGAGACGTTCATGAAATAATGGTCTTCTCTTCATAATAGGAATTTCTTCACTTGAAGTTTTGAGAGATTCTTCATACTTGGACCACGACTTCTTCATTTTTCTCCATTCTTTATTTGGGATTTTGATATACAACGATCCGCCTCCTATAAGGACTTGGATCTATTTATCCTCATACCTTGTTAGGGCCTTTTTGGATAGACTTCTCCATGATCTTTACGAGAGTATTTGCTTTTCGTCGTGTGTCTCGATCCTTCATATTGATTTTTTGATAAATGAATCTTCACATCACTTGGGATCTTTAGCAACAAAATGTAGCCCTCATGCCTTGTTAGGGCCTTTTCAGACTCACCAATCTTCGCATCCCGCTTCAATAAGTTATGCCTTGGCTATGAACTCTAATCATTACCGAGCAACTTTTAAACGATCTTAGGCTAGAATCTAAGTAACTTCTCAAATCGTACAACCTTATTTATTGCAGATAAATTTATTAGCAAGCGATGGGAGAATAGGCTTATAATTAACTCACATAAATTCACAAAAGAGTACCAAACTTATAATTAACTCTATCATCTATCTTTCTCTACAGTTTAAAATCTCAAGGAATGAGACTCGTGGATGCTTAGCCTATTAAATCAAAGTTTTTGGTTTTCGAGTCATCTATAGGATCTTGCAAATTCTTAGACTCTTTCAAGTTTAGAAAACGCATTTTAAAGTTCCCTTGATAAACGACTCTCTAGGATCAATTATAGGAACTTGCGAAAAGTTCTTGTTCTTAACCCGTGAGAGTTAAGACTTTCGCGTTTTAAAGCTCCCTATATAAAAGCCTAGAAAAACTTTACTTAAACACGTTAAGGATACTAGCTAGAGTAAACTTAGATAAGTAAACTCGGGTTGAGTCAAAAGATTCACAAACCTTTGAAAATTAAAACCACTTTATTAAAATTTATTCTAGCAAAGAAGGAAAAATAACTATACAAAGGTAAAACTACAAGGCCAAAATAGATCAAAAATTTTGAAAAATGTCGAAAAATTGATTTTCCGGTTAAAATGAGGACAACTACAAGGAAAAGACCACTTAACTTCGATAGAAGTCCCCCTATACTTAATATAAACATTGTCCTCAATGTTTAAGCATGTGGGAGTAAACTCCCCTACACTTAGGACATTGTGCACGTTATTTAAATCTTGCTAAGGAAAAGACAACTAACGAGATTCCTATTTTAATATTGGAAAATATAAAATAGTGAATCGAAAAGAGTTTAGGATAGAACCGAGAAGAAGGGTACACGGTATCACGGTTCATCAAAATCATCAAGAGTGGATCATTGAGCGCTCGAATCCCTGAATATGAGAAGAGAGGAAATAGCAAACACCAACGGGTCTCCCCTACACTTGGGATAAAGATAGCTAAAAGATAGATACTTGGGTTGCCTCCCAAGAAGCGCTTCCGGCACTAAAAGGTGCAAAAACTAAAGCGATTAAAATAGGAATCTTCTCTCGAGCTTAAAATTTCAAAATCGGACCAACAAGATTTTGAAATTTTAATCTACTAAAATAAATTTTAAAATTAAGATTTTGAAAATCTATTAAAATTTTAATAAATTTTAAAATAAATTTGCAATTAAAATAAATTAAAATTTATCATCTATTAATTCTATTAAAATTTTGAATAAATTAAAATAAAATTTTAATTTATTTAAAATAAAATTAAAATTTTAAAATTTTCCTTATTTTATTAAAATTTTAAAATTAAATTAAAATAAAATTTTAATTTATTTAAAATTTTAATAAAATTTTAGAATTTTAAAGCTTTATTTTAATAGATAAAAATAAATTAAAATTTTCAAAATCGAGCTTTAGTTTTTGAAATTTTAATCGCTTCAGATTTTGAAATTAAAATTTTAATGTAAAATTTTAATTTGGGCATTTGATACAAAGATTTTGAATGGGGTTCGATTTAGTTCTCGGTATCTTCTCGAATCGATCACGGTTCAAAGTGGAATAGTTGTTCTTGGTTACTAAAAAGGGGTTTGGTTTTCTAATCTACTAAAAAGATTTAAATGCACAAAGATATAAAATTAAACTAAAAGCAGTTAATAAAATAAGACTGAAATTGAATTAAAATTAAACAGTAAAACAGTAAAATACCCTTACTAGAAAAATTTGCTGATTCGGAATAATCAAGGCAAAAGGTTCATTCGAAATAACCTTGAAATTCACTTCATCCGGAATATCTTGCTGAAAACCTTTGGTTCGGAATAACTCAACTCATTCGGAATATTGCTTATTCGAAATGACCCTTCATGCGGAATAATTCATGCGGAATTAAACTGATTCATTCAGAATAAATAAATAACCCTTCATCCGGAATATATGTTCATTCGGAACATTTCCTTCATCCGGAATATATGTTCATTCGGAACATTTCCTTCATCCGGAATAATTATGACAAAAATGTTGATTCGGAATATCCCTTCATCCGGAATATTGATTATTCCGGATAAAAACACTGGTTCGGAATAATTAAACAAAATCACTCATTCGGAACAAAAAGAACTGATTCGGAATATTTTTTAAGAACTTTGATTCGGAATATAAATACTCATCCAGAATATTGATTATTCCGGATGAACAAACTGATTCGGAACAATTTAAGGAAAACTTTGCTGATTCGGAATAATTTGAATGAAACCTTCGTTCGGAATAAAAAACTGATTCGGAATATTTAAATCAACAACTTCATTCGGAATGTTTTCAACTCACACCTTCATCCGGAATAAATGTTGCTCATTCGGAATCTGGGGATTGTGAAGAACACGAAGAACAGTAACAATATAATAAGACGAATTTGACTAAAATCACCAAGTTTTTAACCAAAACTTAAACCAATTTAACCACTAATCATCTACTAATCATAAACATCGAACCAAAACAATAAAAACACAAAACCCACTTACTTTTAAAGATTAAAATCAATCAAATAAGAACTTAAGACTTTGAATCAAAAAGAGAAAGATGAACAAGATTAAATGGAAGATGATATTGATTGATTAAGGTTAAGTAAACAAAAGAGAAGATTAAAACTTACAAGATTTGTGAATCAACAAAGATGAAAAATCACCAACACCTTAATGGTGTTGGTTACCCTACGAAACAAAGAAAGAAAAACTGGAAAAAATAAAAGCTAGTTGTAATGTGTGAAGGGAGGTCATATTTATAGGCCTTGTCTTTGGTTGGTGAGTGGGCTTTCTTCTTTCTTTTCGTCTTCTCGTTTTTTCAGTAAAGTTGACGTTTTCGATTCTGATTCGGGATTTATCGACGAATAAATTCAACTCGTCTTTTAATTTCTTCGTTTAATAGACTTGAGTTCTTCGACATATGTAAATCTTCCATCTTTGGTCCTTTTCTTCGATAAATCTTCAAACAGGCCCATTGACTTCAAATCTTTTGCATCTCTTGGACTATAGACTTCATCTTTTCGTCTTTTTCTTCGATAGAACCCGTGCAATCCCATGTTTTCTTTAATATTTATCCGATTGGCTCTGAAAACACAACAAACACACAAACCACGCATAATTCCAAACAAATGACATTAAATACGCGTTTTGGTCTTGTTTTAGCAAGAAATAAGTGGTAAAAATATGGGTGTTTTAACACCTATCAAATCCCCTACACTTAACCATTTCCATGCCCTCATGCAATGCTTAGTGACAAAGCAAGTTTACACTTTTCTTATAATCAATCAACCTTGGCCTTATTAATATACTAGTAAAACCAAAATTTAAACTACTATGAAGAAGTAAAGCTTTAAAGGAAACAAAAGGGATAGAAAACCATTTTCACTTGAAAATAGCTATATGGAAATAACTCGCAAAGAGATCTAAGACTTACATTAGGGCTTCGGTGCTGCGAAGATTTATCACCCTCAAGTATCACGTTCCCCAAACCAAGCTTAAAAACGAGATCATTGTTATTATAAGTTAGCAAATCAAACACTTACACACATGGATTAATTAAATGCTTAAACTCCCTTATTCCTAGGTGTATCTCTTATATTTTATTTTTGTCTTAGAATGATCATGAAGATGCATTTTTGGACTTATTTCGATAGTTTATTTAGGCTGAAAGCAAAGTAGGACGATTTGATTAATAGTTAGCTAAAGGACAAAATCTCTTAAAACTGCTTCTCGGGACCTCAAAAAGTTCATATCTTGGCATAACTCGCTTCACGATTTGAGACCTTTCTCGGGCTGATATTTGGCATGTACTTCATACTTCATATCTTGAGAGACGTTCTTGAGATAATGGTCTTCTCTTTGTTAATAGAGTATCTTCACTTGGAGACTTTTGAGGGATACTCCAACTTTGTTGACCACGATTTCATCATTATTTCTTCAATCGTTAATTGGGATTTTGAGATACAACGATCCGCCTCCTTTTCGGACTTGGATCTATTTATCCTCATACCTTGTTAGGGTCTTTTCGGATAGACTTCTCCATGATCTTTATGGGAGTTGATTGCTTTTCGTCGTGAGTCTTGATCCTTCATATTGATTTTGGGAATAATGCTTTTCACATCACCTTGGATATTTAGCAATAAAATGGAATCCTCATGCCTTGTTAGGGCCTTTTCGGACTCGCCAATCTTCGCGCCCCACTTCATTAGTTATGCCTTGGCTATGAACTCTTATCATTACCGAGCAACTTTTAAACGATCTTGGGCTAGAAGCTAAGTTATCCAATAAAATTGTACGACCTTACTTATTGCAGATAAATTATGAGCAAGCGATGGGAGAATAGGCTTATAATCACACCAAGTGTGCTTGTGCAAGAATACCGACTTATAATTGGCTCTATCATTTCTCGTTCTCCACAATTTAAAATCTCAAGTAATGAGACTCGTGGATGCTTAGCCTAATAAACCAACTAAGGTCTACATGGTTAAGGATACTTGCTAGAATAAACTTGGATAAGTCTATTCGAGTTGAGTCAAAAGAATCACAACGGGCCTAATATGTCAAAGACTTCTAAACTTGCTACACCACTTTATTGATATTTTTGACTTTATTATGGGATATATACATATGAAAGCAACGATAAAAATTTAAAAATTACGACTATATGGCCAAAGTTAATTAAAAATTTGAAAAATGCTGAAAATATGATTTTCCGGTTAAATGAAGGCATTTTAATGGAAAAGTCCACTTAAAACTTCGATAGAAGTCTCCCCTACACTTAATATAAACATTGTCCTCAATGTTTAAGCATGTGGGAAAAGTCTCCCATACACTTATGACATTGTGCACGTTGGTTAAATCAAGCTAAGGAAGAGACGACTAAAGTGATCAATTTCAAATGTGAGTATGAAGAAAATTGAATCACGATAGTTGAGAGATAGAACCGGATTGCGGATAACACGGGAGCACGGTTCTTCAAAGGTTCCAAAAGTGCATTCATCCCTGTAATCACATCACCACACAAATACAAACAACCTATATAGGTCCCCCTACACTTAGGAGGTAAAACAGAAAGGGATAGATACTCGGGTTGCCTCCCGAGGAGCGCTTGTTTTTGATAACCGAGTCACGAGCCTGACTCGACCCAAAACTAGTTCATGGGAAATGTGGTGAGGGATGGAATCATCTCATGGGAGATGTCCTCACCAAAGTACAACTTCACTCATTGGCCATTCACCTTAAAATTAGGTCCATTAGGTTGAGCGAGCTCGAGAGTACCATATGGAAAAATTTGGGCAATGGTGAATGGGCCGGACCAACGAGATTTTGAAATTAAAAATTAGTTCTCGAATGGCGATTTAGTAAAATCGCTTTAGTTTTACTAAACAAAATTTTGAATCTATTAAAATTTTTAATTTCAAAATCGCTTTAGAATTTTAACCCTTCATTAATCTATTCAAAATATTAAAATCTATTAAAATTTTAATTTATTAAAATAAAATTTTGAAATAAATTAAAATCTATTAAAATAAAATTTTAATTTATTTTAGATTAAAATTTTAATTTATTTTAATCTATTAAGATTTTGAATCTATTAAAATTTTGAATTTTTAATTTATCATCTATTAAAATTTTAAATTAATTTAATTTTAAAATAAATTTTAATTTCAAAATCTATTAAGATTTTGAATCTATTAAAATTTTGAGCTTAAAATTTCAAAAACTAAAGCGATTAAAAGGTGGAAAAATCGGACCAACAAGAATTAAAATTTTACATTAGGTTGTAGTAAAATTAAATGTGCAAAAACTATTAAAATAAATGGCTGAAAAATAAATCTAACTCTAATTTAAAATAAATGGCGAGAAATTAAAGCGAGACGAGAAATTAAAAGGCACTAAAAGTAAACAACGCAAACTTAAAACGCAACTAAAACTTAAACTAAGGCAAGGCTTAAAATAAATCTAAGGCAAGTAAACTTAAAGTGCGACTAAGTAAAAAGGCGGGAAAAATAAAGCTTAGAAATTAAAACTTAAAAACAGAAACTTAAAATAACCTGAAAACAGTTCATTCGGAATAAACCTTTGTTTGGAATATGTCACTCGTTCGGAATGTCACCTTCGTTCAGAATAATTCTTCTTCACTCGGAATATTTACCAAAACCCTTGATTCGGAATAAAATGCTCATCCGGAATATTACTTCATTCGGAATAATAAGCTCATCCGAAATATCCCTTCATCCGGAATATCCCTTCATCCGGAATATTTTCCTTGACTCGGAATATTCTGCTTATTCGGAATAAATCCTCAAAACCTTCGTTCGGAATGTTCCGAATGAACCCCTTGATTCGGAATGTTCCGAATGAACACCCACAACCTTGATTCGGAATATATGATATTCCGAATGAATACCCTTGGTTCGGAACACCAGCTTGATTCGGAATATATGTTTGGTTCGGAATATATGATATTCCGAATGAAGACACTTGATTCGGAATATTAGCTAGAAACTCCTTGGTTCGGAATGTTGCTCTGATTCGGAATAACAGCTTGATCCGGAATATGTCACTTATTCGGAATAACTGCTTGGTTCGGAATAATCACAACATCACCTTGATTCGGAATAATCTGGGCTTGATCCGGAATAACCTGGGAAGAACAGTAACAGCGAAGAACAAGGGAAACCAAAAATAACACGAATCTAATCTAGATCAATCAAATCAAACCAAAAGATTAAACAAGACTAATCACAAATAATCAACTAATGATAATCTATCAATCCTAATAAAAAACAATAACAATAATAATCAAAATAATCAAAACCCACTTAATCAATTTAATAAAAACTCAAGAACATGAACATGAACAATAAACATAAAGATTAAGATCAAACAAGAAAGGTAGATAGGATATTAACAAGAAAAAGTAAAGATTAACAATAATAAAAAGGAAACTTACTTGAATTAAAGGAATTAAAGGTGCAAGACAAGTATTTAAATTTGATAATTAAGTAAATGACATGTATTTAAATGTGCAAGGAAATGAAAATGAAAGAACTAGTGTCACTCTAGCCAACAAAATGAAATGAAATGAAATCTAATCTATTTATAGGGGATTAGGGAGGTGCTTAGAGGAAGCTTCCTCCCCTCTTCTTCTTTCTTTAGTTGTCATTAAGTCCTTAATCTTCTTAATTCTTTGACTTTAACGACTTTGTCTCGGGATTTCTACTCTCGTCTTGTAATTTCTTCAATAAATTAGACTTGAGTTCTTCGGCTTTTAGTAAACTTCCGTCTTTCGACTTTTTCTTTGATAAATCTTCAGAATTGGTCTTGGACTTCCGTTCTTTTTGCACTCTTGAGTTCTTGACTTCGTCTTTTGTCTTTTTCTTCGATAAAAGCCCGTGAATGCCCATGTTTTCTCCCCTTTTCACATTTCGTCCTAAATCACAACAAAAACACAAACCACGCATAATTCCGACATTTACGACATAAAATACACGTTTTGGCTTGGAAATTATTGTAGTTAAGTGGTAAAAAGGATGGGTGTTTACACACCTATCAAGAACTTCCAGGCATACCTCTCGCTCGAGAGGTAGAGTTTAGTATCGATCTTAATCCAGGAGCAGAACCAGTATCCAAAGCTCCTTACCGTATGGCTCTCGTTGAGCTTAAAGAACTGAAGGATCAACTATAGGAACTTCTAGAAATAGGTTTCATCCGTCCGAGCGTGTCACCATGGGGCGCACTAGTATTGTTTGTCAAGAAGAAAGATGGTAGTATGCGGCTGTGTATTAACTACCGCGAACTGAATAAGCTTAAAATTCATAACCGTTATCCACTTCCTCGTATCAATGATTTATTCGATCAGCTTCGGGGTGCTAAGCACTTCTCCAAAATCGACTTACAGTCAGCTTATCATCAGCTACGTGTGAAAGAGCAGGATATATCCAAGACTGCTTTTCGCACGAGGTATGGTCACTACGAGTTTGTTGCCATGCCATTCGGTCTCACGAATGTGCCAGCAGTATTCATAGACTTGATGAATCGAGTCAAACAAGTTTATGATTTTATTTATCGACGATATCTTAATCTTCTCTAAGTCTAAAGAAGAGCATGAGGATCATCTTCGTACAGTTCTGCAGATTCTCCGACAGGAGAAGCTTTATGCTAAGTTTTCTACGTGTGAGTTCTGGCTGAGTAAAGTGGCGTTTCTAGGCCGTATTCTTTCTGCAGAGAGGATCATCATGGATCCTGCAAAGGTCGAGGCTATCACTAAATGGATAAAAACCAACATCTGCCACAGAATTACGCAACTTCCTTGGTTTAGCAGGTTATTACCGTAGGTTTGTAGAGAACTTCTCACGTTTGGCATTACCGTTGACCAAACTTATGCGCAAGGGGGAGAAATTTGTATGGAATGATGAGAGAGAAAAGAGTTTTGAAGAACTCAAATAGCGTTTAGTTTCAGCACCGATCCTTACTCTCCCATCTGGCATAGGTGGATATCAGATATACAGTGACGCTTCAGGGAAAGGTTTGAGTTATGTACTTATGCAGCATGGGAAAGTCATTGCCTATGCTTCATGACAGCTAAAGTCGTATGAGGAGAATTATCCTACGCATGATCTGGACCTTGCAGCAGTCATCTTCGCTCTCAAAGTATGGAGACATTATATGTATGGTGAGTCGTGTGATATCTTCACCGGTCACAAGAATCTCAAGTATATATTTACGCAGCGAGAGCTGAACATGAGGCAGAGGCGTTGGTTAGAACTGCTGAAGGACTATGATACCAACATTCAGTATCACCCAAGTAAAGCGAATGTGGTGGTAGATGCCCTTAGCAGAAAGTCAGGGATGATTAATGACATCGAGGTTAAGGAGGAGATCATAAGGGACTTAAAGCGGTATGATATTAAGCTCTAAGTACGCGGACAGACAGGGTACTGGGCTAGTATGAGAGTTGAACCAGATTTGATCTCTCGGATTAAAGCTGCACAAAAGGATGATGGTGAAATATGGCCGATTGTTCAGAACGTTGACCAACAGATGGAGTTCTGCATCGATGATGATGATGGTATCGTATGGCAGGGTACCAAATTATGTGTTCCAAAAGACCATACTCTCAGAGAAGTCTTATTGACTGAGGCTCACAGCACTCTGTTTTCTATCCATCCTGGTTCTACCAAGATGTACCACGATCTTAAGCAGCATTTCTGGTGGAGCGGCATGAAGCAAGATGTCGCTACATTTGTTTCCAGATGTTGAACCTGCCACCAGGTTAAGATAACTAGTGGTTTAATACAACCATTAGACATTCCAAAGTGGAAATTAGAAAAGATCTCAATGGATTTTGTCACCGGTTTACCACAAACTCAGAGGAAACATGATGCCATTTGGGTCATTGTCGACCGTTTGACCAAGTAAGCACACTTCCTCCCTATCCGTAAGGATTTCTCAGTCAGTAAATTAGCAGACATATTTAAGAAATAGATTGTGCGATTACACGGTACTCCTTCAGACATCATAACAGACAGGGATCCACGATTCACTTCACATTTCTTAAGAGGTCTGCATAACGCTTGGGGAACCAAGCTCAAGTTCAGCATGGCCTTTCACCCTCAGACAGACGGTCAATCAGAGCGTACCATCCAGACCTTGGAGGACATGCTACACGCCTATGCATTAGAATGGACAGGTAATTGGGATGACTATATCTGCTTGGTCGAGTTTGCCTACAACAACAGTTGGCATGCTAGTATCAAGTGTGCTCCTTTTTTGAGATGTTATACGACAGGAAATGTCGTGCTCCGATATGTTGGGATCAAGTTGGAGAACGTTTGCTTGAGGGACCATGACTAATAGAGTTGACCAATGAAAAGGTCACCATTGCAAGGGTAAAGCTGCAAGAAGCGCGTACTCGTCAGAAGAGTTATGTCGATAAGTGATAGGTGTGTAAACACCCATCCTTTTACCACTTAATTACAATAATAACCAGGCTAAAACGTGTATTTTATGTCGTAAATATCGGAATTATGCGTGGTTTGTGTTTTTGTTGTGATTTAGGACGAAAATGTAAAAAGGGAAGAAAACACGGGTTTTCACGGGCTTTTATCGAAGAAAAAGACAAAAGACGAAGTCAAGAAATCAAGAGTGCAAAAAGAACGGAAGTCCAAGGCCTATTCTAAAGATTTATCGAAGAAAAAGTCCAAAGACGGAAGTTTAATAAAAGCCAAAGAACTCAAGTCTAAATTAATGAAGAAATTACAAGACGAGTTTATTAATCCCGAGACAAAAGTCGAAGAATTAAGAAGACGAGGATTAAATGATAATTAAAGAAAGAAGAAAGAGAGGAGGAAGCTTCCTTCCACTAATCACCTCCTCCCCTATAAATAGAGTCATTAGCTTCATTTTTACATTTTGTTGGCTAATAGTGACAATTAGTCTTCCATTTTTAATTACTTGCAAATTAAATTTCATGTCATTTACTTTAATTGCATATTTAATTACCTTGCACCTTTAAATTCAAGTAAGTTTCCTTTTATTGTTATTGAATCTTTATCTTTATTGTTAATCTCTCATCTTCCTTTCTTGTGTTGATTCAATCTTATGTTTATGTTTATGTTCTTCAATTTTTATTGATTAGATTAAGTGGGTGTTGATTATTATGGTGTTTATTGTTATTTCTATTGATTTGGATTGATAGATTATCATTAGTTGATTATTTGTGATTAGTCTTGCTTAATCTTTTGGTTTGATTTGATTAGTTTTGGTTAGATTCGAGTTTTTTGTTCTTCCCGTGTTCTTCGCTTTATCTGTTTCCCCAGGTTATTCCGAACCAAGCTTCATATTCCGAACCAAGCAAATATTCCGGATCAACTTGATATTCCGAATCAGCAACTTATTTCGGATCAAGATATTCCGGATGAAGGCTTCTGTTTGATTATTCCGAATAAAGCTTATATTCCGAGTGAAGGATTTATTCCGGATAAGTGACATATTCCGGATGAACCATTATTCCGAGTGAAGCATATATTCCGAATAAAGGTAATATTCCGGATGAAGGTCTTAGTCTAGGTTATTCCGGATCAGCACTTTGTTCCATTTATTCCGAACCAACCAAACATTCCGAATCAAGTGATATTCCGGATGAGCCCTTGTTATTCCGGATGAAGGTTTATTCCGAGTGAACTTGTTATTCCGGATCAAGACATTCCGAATGAAGGTTTGTAATTTATTCCGAACCAAGTGAATTTCAGAATATTCCGAGTGAAGACTTTATTCCGGATGAGCCAGTTATCCGGATGAAGGAGATTATTCTGAATGAACAAACTTATTCCGGATAAAGGATTTCTTTTGGTTATTCCGAATAAGTAAGTATTCCGGATGATCCATTTATTCCGCATGAGGTAAATATTCCGAGTGAAGAAGAATTATTCCGAACGAAGGTGACATTCCGAACGAGTGATTATTCCGAACGAAGGTTTATTCCGAATGAGTTGTTTTTTGTTTATTTTAAGTTTATGTTTTTAAATTGTTAAACTTTAATTTTCCCTCCTTTTTTTACTTAGTTGCACTTTAAGTTTACTTGCCTTAGATTTATTTTAAGCTTGCCTTTAGGATAGTTTTAAGTTCGCGTTATTTACTTTAATTGCCTTTTAATTTTTTGGTCACGCTTTAAATTCTCGTCATTTATTTTAAATTAGATTTAGATTTATTTTACCGCCATTTACGTTAAAGTTTTTGCACCTTACTTTTACTATAACGACACAAATATTTTGTTTCACCAAAAGACAGCTGAGTCGCACAATTAACCAGTAATCAATTCGATTAGACCACAGAAACGAACTTTAATTTTCTTACTAGGTAAAAGCCTTGTATTAAATGGCGCCGTTGCCGGCTCTTTTCGTAAAGATTAACGGTTTTCTGTGAGAGACGCGTTGCTTTTTGGGATCCGTTCATTCGTGAGCGTTATTTTTCTTGTACAAAAATTTCCAAAAATCCATAAAAATTAAAAATTGTTAAAAATCCATAAAAATTAAAAAATTTCAAAAATCCAAAAAGATATTGTCTATTTCTTTGGTATTGTTTTCTTTTGCTTTCGCAGGTGTATGCGTACTAGATCTTCTACTTATCCAGAGCCCGATACTCGTGAAGATTTAGCTATGGCAGGTGTGAACAACAACAATAATCCACCGCACCTCAACAATAACAATAACAATGTTCTTCCACAGCCCGATCTTCGGACAATGGAGGAGCTTTGTCAACCCACAATGTTTGGACGAGGAGGACCGATTGCGCCGATGCAAATCACGGCTCCGGAGTTTTCGTTAAAGCATCACATGATCCAACAAGTGCAAACTAATTCATTCCGCGGATTGCCTGATGATGATGCCAACAAGCACCTCGACAAATTCATTACAATCACCCAAAGCATGAAGTTGCCCGGTGCTACAATGGATGTTCTTCGCCTTCAACTCTTTCCACATACTTTATCACACCACGCCGAAAAATGGTTTGATCGTCTCCCGAAGAATTCCATTCATACTTGGGATGACATGACTCAACGCTTTTTGTCGCGCTACTTTCCACCATCCATGGTCACGAGCCTTCGAAATCAAATCAGCGGTTTCATGCACCCAATGAATCTCTCTTTCATGTTTGGGAAAGATATAATGTTTTGATCGATCGTTGTCCAAACCACAACATGCTCCCCGTTACCTTAATTGATACTTTCTACAATGGTTTGACTTTTCGTGATCGTGATACGATTAATGCTGCCGCCGGTGGCACATTTATGAAAAGAAGACCCGAGGAGTGTAGAGAGCTTATTGAGAACATGACTACTCAGCACAAAAATTGGGATTCCTCCGCTTCTTCAAGGAACAACCCGAGAGTCAATGTTTCTTCTACTTCAGCAAACCCCGACATGACCGAATTCACCCGCATGATGACCGAAATGAACAAAAATATCTTGCTCATCGCTTCAAACCAACAACAACAAGTTAAAGCGGTAGCCAATCCTTGTGAGACATGCGGCGGTCCTCACTCATACACTGATTGTCCTTCCACTCACGGTAATCCAGAAAACGTGTATGCGGCTTATGGTAATTATTCACCAGAAAATTACCAAGCCCGACCTCAAGGGGATCGAAATTTGCTAAGTTACCGGTCCAACAACTATCTTTCACCCGGTTTTTCTCCTCAAAACCACAACCCCAACAACAATTACAATAGAAGTAACCAAATCCCTCCTAGAGCTTCTAATCCTTATCACCCACCCGCTCAACAAACCCCACCCATTAATCAAGATGTTGAAGCTTTAATGAGAACCCAAGGAGAGCAAATCAAGAATCTGCAAAGCCAAATTATCAATTTGAAAGGGGATATCACTAAGCAAGGGAATGACATTAGATCCGAGCTTCGAAATGATATTCAATCCTCCTTCAGCTATTGTTAGCCTCAAAATATTGAGTCAAACAAGAATGCTCGATCATAGGTTATTATTGTAACATTAGTTAGAACGTTGTAATAGATAGTTAATTAGTCGTGGTTTACGGGCTTGGATTTAAACTAATTAAAGTCCAAAAAGACAAGCCCGGCCTAATATATAGTCCATTAAAGCCCGCATGTGGGTGGACTATATATACTACCCTCCTAGCATGTTAGGAGGGTGGATGGTCATTTGTAACAAATTCTTTTCTCTTATCTAATCTCACCAAGTTAATCATCTCCTCTCTACTTTCTCTCACTACTTTCTCTCTCTAGGAATTCATCTCTTCTTCATCTATTTTCTTTCTTTCTTCATTGCTTAATCAATCACAAATATTTGGGACAACATTTGGTATCAATCGCCATGGGGTAGTTTTGTGATTCGTTGTTCATTTTACTTGGTTCGTGTGATTTTCTCTTATAATCATCTCGAATTCAAGATTCTTTTTGTGTTTTCTATGCTCTAAATCGTGATATAAATCTTCCTTACATAGCTGTGGTAGGGATTTGGTCGCATTTGGTTGGTTAAAATCGCGGATTTCTTGTCGAAAAATTCATCTTTTTACCTCAAAATCTCGTAACAGCACTATTATTCCGATTGGTGTAATCGGAAAAGGGATTATAGATTCCGATTGTGATTCCGATCAGAAACATCGAAAAAGGGTTTCAACATTCCGACCAGCTTTCCGATCTCATTCCGACTGGACTTCAAATATTCAGGTTTGCATTCCGATTAGGTTATTCCGACAAGCTTATTCCGATTAGATCATTCCGACAAGGATTCCGATTAGGACATTCTGATAACATTCCGATTTGGTTATTCCGATTAGGACATTCCGATTAGGACATTCCGATTAGGACATTCCGATTAGTACATTCCGATTAGGACATTCCGATTAGGACATTCCAATTAGGACATTCCGATTAGGACATTCCAATTAGGACATTCCGATTAGGACATTCCGATTAGGGGACATTCCGATGATGTGTTTTGCTAAATTTTGTTTGAGTATTTTTTAGACTTAGCCACCATCTAGACTAGTTTCGGAATATCGTTTACACGAAGATTAAAAAAAAAGAGTTAAAATTTTCCCGTCAAGTAAATTCAAATTTTTTCCATACTAGTTTTAGGACATTTCTAGCTCAATTTCAAAATTTGGCGATACAAAATTTTTTGGTCTACCTTTTTTTTCGGACTGGAGAATTTATTGTCGGACTGGAGAAAAATTACAATTTTCGGAATTTAAACCACAACAACAATCACAACAAATCTACTTAAGATCCATATTCACTTCATCATTTCATAGAATATTGAGATGGATTCTACTGTCGAATATCGTGTGACGAACAACAACATAATGGTGGCGGGTAACAAAGAGAGACCACCAATGCTTGTATCTGGTCGGTATGCTCAATGGCAATCACGTTTCATATGATACCTTGACACAAGACCTAATGGTGATGCCTTGAGGAAATGTATTACTCATGGACCATATATATTCAAGAAGATCTCAATTCCTCCAAGAGCAGCCACAGATACTACTGATCCAATACCTGCAAGTGAACGTGATGAAACAAGAGCTGATCTCACACCTGAAAATTGTGCTTGGCATGATGCGGAGAAGGAAGCCATCTATATGGTTTTAAGTGGGATTGGAGATGATATTTACTCCACGGTTGATGCATGCCCGACAGCACATGAAATGTGGACTGCTATTGAACGCTTGCAACAAGGAGAATCACTCAACAAACAAGATGTCAAAACAAACTTGTTTTGGAATTTTGGCAAGTTTACTTCAAGGGATGGAGAATCAATTGACTCTTACTACTCCAGGTTTTATAAGATGATGAATGACATGACAAGAAATAATCTGCAAGTCTCCACCATGCAAGTCAATGTTCAATTTCTTCAACAACTTCAACCCAAGTGGACACGGTTCGTCACTTTGGTGAAACAACAAGAAAAGTTAGACGAGGTCTCATATCATCGACTCTTTGACATCTTGAAGCAATTTCAGAATGAAGCAAATGAGATTCGAGCTGAACGTGTTGCCAAGACGGCTAATCCACTTGCTTTACTGACTACCACTCAACATGTTCAAGATCCTCACTCTCGTACTCCTAAGCCATACTCCAATACATCATCTTCACCATGATATTCCACATCATCTAAGTCTTCATCTTCCACAAAATCTCGAGGTAAAGCACCAAGAGCACCATCATCACCATCTGAGTCCTCATCTGAAGAAGATAGTGATGAAGACCAAGCTCAAAAGAACCGAGAGATGAAACAACAAATTGCTTACATAATGAAGACTTACAAGAAAATCTACAAACCCACCAACAACAATCTTCGCACATCATCTAACACAAAGAACCGATATGTTGAGAGTCCTCCAAGGTATGACACACGTCGACGTGGTGAAAGTCCTTCTAAGTATGATCGACATAATCCAACGCATGTTGAGGGTTCTGCAAGATATGATCGACAAACTGCCAAGTATGATACTCAGAGGATTGCTGCTGCTACTGGGAATAGGGAAACGGTTGGAAGTCAAGTGGTTCAGCAGAGTGGGATTCAATGTTTTAATTGCCAAGGTTATGGGCATATGGCAAAGGAATGCAGGAAGCCGAAAAGGGTTAGAGACTCCAGCTATCACAAGGAAAAGATGCTGCTATGCAAAAAGATGGAAGCCGGGGTTAAATTGTCAGCTGAGGAAGGAGCCATGCTTGATGATACTGATGATGAAGATTCTGATCAAGAGCTTGATGCACATTACTCGTACATGGCAAAGGTTGAAGAAGTTCTCAAATTCACTAAAGATGACAATGGCCCTATCTTTGACACTGAGCCAATCGATAAGGTACACACTACTGATGAATATAATGTGTTTGGTGATATTCCTGAGCATAGTGATCTACCCAATGCCATTAATGACACGTGTATGATGGAAACGGTTGATAGCAATACCACATCCGATTCATCAGACATGCGCAATAATAAGTCTGAGGATGATCAACATGCAAATGAATATGATGAAGAGGAACGTATTGCGCTTGCTAATTTAATTGCTACTTTACAAAAAGATGTCACTGAAAATAAAAAGAGTCAAAAGCAATTAAAGAAGGCAAACGCTACGCTCACTCAAAGTTTTGAAGAATGTAAAGATGCTCTTATCAAATCTACTGAGATGAATGAAAGCTATAGAGATGAGCTCCTTCAGAAAACCAAAGAGCTTGAGGGGTACAAGGGAAGTGCGTTAAAAAATCAAAAGGACGATTTTGAAAAGAAATATAATACAACTCTTGAGTTATTAGCTAAAGAGAAGCGTCAATATAATGTTTTCTTAATGGATGAACGTCAAAAAACGTACCTTGCCAATACCAAAGTTAATGAACTTGAACAAAAGCTCTCTATGACCACTACTCATTCTGCTAAAATTCTAGAGGATAAGAAACAAGAGGTAGATGCGTTAAAACAAGACTTCAAAAGTAGATATGATAAAGAAACCAAAAAAGTTACGAAACTAGAAGCACAAGTCGACTTTTTGAAGAACGTTGTTTATAAAACGCATGATTCTATTCAATCCGTAAGAATGCTAGCACCTCCATCGATGTTTAAGGGTCAAGCTAGCTTTGCAAGTCCTGAGTACCTTGCCAAAGCTCAAGTTGCGAACCCGTGTCTCTATCTTGATGAGACTGAAAGTACTGATCTTGATTGCATGCCGGTAAGTGCCGATAGTGAAGAGACTGCCCTTTGGGACGATGATAGTCAACCACTTGTTGAGGAGTTTGTGAAACCATATAATTATGCTTATGAGAATAGTCTTTATGGCCTTTTCAATAAACAAACTCAGAAAACTCGTGAGGAAGTGTTCCTCGAATGCAAACAAAAGAGAATTCAATGGAAGAAAGCATTTGCCCCTAAGAAATCTAATGTTTACAAATACATAAACTACCTCCCTCTAGATGAATCTAAAAGCAAGAGTAGGAAAACATTAGGTATTCTTAAACACCACATAGATAATGTTAAATCTATTGTTGAAAGAGACTGGGCAAAACGTGAAAATACTGAGTGGACACGTCCGATTCCTCACGATATTACCTTGCTTGTCAAAGAACTCTTAATTCCAAACACGGCGTTGATTAAAGAAACTGTTCTTCAACTTGAGGAGTTCATTCGGACTGAAATGTTTGATGATTTAAAATATGTTGAATCTATTGAGAAACACATTGATGATCTTCAAATGGAGAAGTCTGATTTCTCAGATGAATATGATTTACTCTTGCAAGAATGCGTTTCTAAAGATGTTATGTGTGCTTATTTTACATCTTGTGCTGATATTGATGAATATTCTGAAGTTGCATGCCAATATCTTGATAAGATCAAAGAATGTGAACGTCTTGAAATTGAGCTTTCGAAACGTAAAGAAAATGTTGACAAAAAGGCTTTTGAGTTACTTCAACACAAAACTGATTTCCTTCAAAAACATTGTCATTCACTTGAACTTGCTTTGCAAAAAGACGTTGGTAGTTTTCCACACGATAATAAATTGCAAGAAAAACTTTCCCAAACATTTTGAGAAATGAATGAACAGAATTTGGAAATTAAAGGGTTGAAAGCTCAGTTACAAGACAGGGACAGAGCGATAGCGGAGTTGCAGAAACTCGTTGCTAAAATGGGTGGGAAAATTGTGGAACCTAGCATTAAGAAAAATGTTGTTAGACAACCCAATGCCTTTAAAGAGCATAGATCCTCTATCTTGGGAAAACCATCTGCTTTATCTAATTCCTCGTTTGTAAAACCTGTGTTTGCCCCCAAGATGGATGGAAAGGAATGGTTACCACAAGCTCAACCCATAAGGAATCCTATAGCACCAAGCGTTAAGCACAATAATGTGATTAAACCAGGGATGTATAGAATGACCACTAAGCCCACAAACAAAGTTATTCAATCACCTCAGACTTCTAGAAACACTAATATTCGTGTGTCTTCTACCACAGGAATAGTCTCCACTACTAGTGTTAGCCGGCCTCAGCTTAAGAGCACTCAAGTGAATGATAAGGTCTGGAAACACAAGAATCAAGGGAAGATGAAGGAAGTAGAAGCACACCCTAGGAATTTGAATGTTTTTAAGAATAAAAAGTCTGTAATCGCATGTAATGACGATATGAATGATGTGAATGATTTGAATGCTATGAATGTGAAATTTGTTTGTGTCAAATGTGGAAAGTGTGCTAATGCTAATCATTGTATGTGTGCTATAAATAAAGTCAAAGGCGTAGATACTAGAACTAAGAAGCAATTTGCAATGCCTATTAGAGCTAGTAAACCCAAACGCAAAGTGAACCATTCTGGTGCAACCCCCACTAAGAAAAGTAATGCATCAGACTCCACCACTAAGAATCCTAGAAGCAAAATTAAGGAATTATATGAGTCTGCCAGTAAGTCTTGGAAATGGTGGTTTGCTAATCAATGTCCTCCAGGATATAAATGGATGCCTAAAGTTAGGACAGAAAATGTGAAAACGAGTGTTAGTTTGCCTTTAAATGTTGATAAGGACACTAATGATTCTACTATCACAACTACTGTGGTATCCAATTTAGCAAATGCTCCATCGTGTTCTAACTCCTCTGCAGGTGATACAAATAATTCTCTTCATACTGGACTCCGGATGCGCGAAGCACATGACGGGGAATCTCAAGCTTCTAATTAACTTCGTGGAGAAGTTCCTGGGTACGGTCCGATTCGGAAATGATCAATTTGTACCGATCCTAGGATATGGAGATTTGGTTCAGGGGAATATTACGATTAAAAGGGTATACTACGTCGAAGGGCTCAATCACAATCTTTTCTCGGTTGGTCAATTCTGTGATGCGGATTTGGAAGTTGCTTTCAGAAAGAAGACATGTTTTGTTCGTGATTATGATGGGAATGACTTACTTACCGGTACACGGGGTACTGATCTTTATACAATTTCACTTCAAGACACAAATTCATCAACTCCAATTTGCTTCATGGCTAAAGCTTCAACGATTCAGGCATGGTTATGGCATCAACGTCTTTCTCATCTCAACTTTGATACCATTAACTTGCTTTCCAAGAAAGATATTGTGAGAGGCCTTCCAAGCTTGAAATTCATCAAAGATCATCTTTGTTCTTCTTGTGAACTTTGTAAAGCTAAACGAAGTAGCTTCAAAACAAAGACCACACCAAGCTCTAAAGGACGGTTAGATCTTCTTCATATGGATCTGTGTGGTCCCATGCGTGTTCAGAGTATCAATGGAAAGAAATATATTCTGGTAATTGTCGATGATTACTCAAGGTACACATGGACTCACTTCTTGAGGTCCAAGGATGAAACACCTGAAGTTCTTATCAGCTTCCTTAAATTGATACAACGTGGTCTTCAGGCTCAAGTTAAAGTGGTTCATACTGATAGAGGTACATAATTTTTGAATTCAACACTGAGGAAGTATTTTGAAGCCGAAGGGATTGACCATGAAACATCTATTGCTCGAACACCCGAACAAAACGGCGTTGTTGAAAGACGAAACCGTACTTTAGTTGAGGCTGCTCGAACATTACTATCCGCTTCAAAACTTCCACTGTACTTTTGGGCCGAAGCTGTGTCAACCGCATGCTATACACAAAACCGTTCCTTAATTATCCCAAGACATGAAAAGACACCATATCACATAATTCATGATCGAAAACCTTCACTCAAACACCTTCATGTTTTTGGATGTACTTGCTACATTATTTGAGATGGTGAAAATTTGGATAAGATGAAAGAGAAAGGTGATGCATGTATTCTTGTGGGATATGCAACTCAGTCAAAGGGATATAGAGTATACAACAAGAGAACAAAATTGATTGTCGAGACAATTCACATCCGATTTGATGAATTGCAAGAAATGGCACTTGAACAAAACAGTTTAAGTCCCGATTCACAACGACAAACGACTTCCGTTCACAACCGCACGGAACTCGGAACTCAAGACCACAGCAATGAACCGTCAAGTTCAACGCTGGTTCCAGAAAATGTTCCTAGAGCTGATATGACAGTCGACACGACCATTGAAGAGTTAGAAATGTTATATGGACCAATGTATGATGAATATTTCACGGGGGAGAAACAAGTTGTATCGAAGTCTTCCGCTGTTACTCATGATAAGAATGATGATACCGATCATCGTCAACAACCGGATACAACTTCATCTACTTCAACACGGGTTGCAGCAGATTTACCTCCTCATAATATCACTTCAACAATCGATCCTACAACATCCACAACTACTGTCATTGCTCCAGAGAACACAAATCAAGCAGACAATGCATTATCTGAAGAAGACGAATTCATCAACCCATTCGGTACACCGATACACGAAAATGGAGAGTCTTCTACTCGCCATGTTGATCCGTCAAATATGCATACGTTCTACCAACGACATCCTTCAACACATCATTGGACCCGAGATCATCCTTTGGTTCATGTCATTGGAAACCCTTCACAGCCCGTTCGCACAAGACGACAGCTTAATACCGATGCCGATGTTTGTATGTTCGCACTCGCCGTGAGTTCAGCTGAACCGAAAAACATCAAAGAAGCATTAGTTGATCATGCTTGGATTGAATCGATGACGGATGAACTACAACAATTTGAAAGACTTAAAGTGTGGGAACTTGTTGACAGACCATACGATGTAACACCATTAAATCTTCGATGGATCTGGAAAAACAAGATGGATGAAGAGAACACGATCATCAAGAATAAATCTAGGCTAGTGGCTAAAGGGTATGGACAGAAAGAGGGTATTGATTTTGAAGAATCATTTGCACCAGTAGCTCGAATGGAAGCGGTCAGGATTTTTCTTGCTTATGCTGCACATAAGGGATTTATTGTCTATCAAATGGACGTAAAGACGGCGTTTCTTAACGGTCCTTTGAAGGAAGAAGTTTATGTCACGCAGCCGGAAGGATTCGTCAATCCTCATTATCCTGACAAGGTGTATCGTCTCCACAAAGCACTATATGGACTCAAGTAAGCTCCAAGGGCGTGGTACGACGAGCTCTCGAAATTTCTGGTCTCCAAAGGTTTCTCAAAAGGTTCCATTGATTTAACTTTGTTCACTTATAAATATGGGGATGACATTTTGCTTGTACAGATTTATGTCGATGACATTATTTTCGGGTCTACAAACTCAAAACTTTCAAAATGGTTTGAAAAAGTAATGCAAAGCAGATTTGAAATGTCTATGATGGGCGAACTAAAATTCTTTCTAGGAATTCAAGTTCACCAATCCCCAAGTGGTATGTTCATTAACCAAGCTAAGTATTATCAAGAGATAATCAAAAATCAAGGTATGACATCATGTGACCCCGTTGAGACACCTTTATCAACCACATCCCTAGATGCTGATTTGGAGGGATTACCCATAGATCAAACGAGATATCATTCCATGATCGGGTCCCTCATGTACTTGACAGCAAGCAGACATGATATTCATCATGCTACATGTTATTGTGCACGATATCAAGCACGACCCACTGAAAAGAACCTCAAGGAGGTTAAACGGATCTTTCGGTACCTTAAGAATACCATTCACATGGGACTCTAGTATCCGAGGGAAACCGGTTTCTTTCTAACGGCCTATTCAGATTCTGATCATGCAGGGTGTCTTGATACACGTAAAAGTACTTCTGGTGGTGCACAATTTCTAGGTCAAGACAAGCTTGTGGGATGGTCTTCCAAGAAGCAGGATTGCACGTCACTTTCATCAGCCGAAGCGGAGTATGTGTCTCTATCTGCGTGTTGTGCTCAAGTTCTTTGGATGAGAACACAACTCATGGATTATGGCTTCCATTTTGATAAAGTACCTATGTACTGTGACTCAAAGTCAGCCATAGCCATCTCCTGCAACCCGGTACAGCATTCCCGCACGAAGCACATTGATGTCCGATATCACTTCATTAAGGAACAAGTTAAAAAGGGTATTGTTGAATTATACTTTGTTGGAACTGATTACCAATTAGCTGACTTGTTTACAAAAGCTCTTTCGAAAGAGAGGTTTGCGTATCTAGTTAGGCAAATTGGTATGAGATGTTTGACTCCAGCAGAACTGGAGGTTCTGGCAAAGAAGCCTGCTTGATTCATCTGTCAAACATCTACCTGTAAATATTAATCAAAAAGCAAAATACAAAATTAAAAAATCTTTGATAATCCAAAAATATTCTTCTCGACATGTCTTTCAGTATCGATAATATGGGCGTACCTAGAAATGTCGCTCAATAACGACACGGGTGTGTACATAAAGCTCGAATGAAAGTTGTAAATATTTTTCAAAACATGTCATTTCTATCTTTTCAAAAGGAAATTGTCTATATTGGACAATATTTCCAACAACGGGTAGAGCAATCTATCTTGGGTTGAGCTTGTCACAAAACATTCAACGTTTTGAGCTCAACACGATGGCTTGTAATCACTTTCAGATTGCAACCCGGATCTAAATTCACGGGGGAGTGTACGCTTTTGTACTCTTACCCTTAGCAAAAGAAGTTAAATCTTCTTACACTTGAGTGGATTCGTCAAGACATTCAAAGTCTATGAACTCAAGTTTATGCTTTAGAAAAACCTTTTCGTCAAAAAGAATTGATTTTTCAAAAAGCGTTGAACACAATTTTTTCAAGAATTTCTCAATGATATTCAAAATCTTTCAAAAATTGTGTGTTCAACAACTCCTATCCTCAAAAGTTTAATGTAGATCAAATCCTCGTCATGACAATTCCATTGGATCAATTTTTGAGGGGGAGCAATTCAACTTCATGCAAAAGATTAACACATCTTTCTCCCGAAGATTTTCAAGACTATGTTTCAAAATATATTTTAATCAAATTTGGTATCTCTAATATCAAAAGATTTTATATATTAGAGATAGGGGAGAAAATGTGATTAAAATGTGATCTTAAATAAGACTCAAGCACTTTAACTCTTACCTACATGTGCGAAACACTTTCGATTATCGATGCACATGTGAAGGGGGAGCATTTCTGAAACGACAAAACTAGCAAGGTGTTAAATGTTTTTCAAACACTTTGTTAGGATTTAAAGTGGTTTTCATGGTTACGATCAAATACCCACAACATCTTTAATTCACGACGTTATTGGTGTCAAAAGGGTGGTTAGGTTTAAGTCCTATGATCCAACCAGAACCGGAGGGATCTTCCCAGGGACAATCCAATAGATTATTAGAAGTCCCTAGGAAAGATGGAGTAGAATGTGAACGTAGCTGAATGCCGACTAAGTACTGATGATAACACTGGAACAATCACAACAAGGTGCTATTAATGATGTCTTGGTAAGCATTGAAGGGGTTGAAGAATTAAAAAGAAATGTAAGGATAAAGGGTGTAAAGAAAGAAGACCTCCATACAACTTAGGCAGAAACCGGGTCAACTCATCATGAAGACAAACTCATCATGGAACCAGTGATGTGAAGCACAACCCTTTCCTAGCTACTCAGACTTCTCTCAAAAGAAGTTTGTTTTATTGTCACGGAGATCAACACGACTTCTATTGACTTTCTCACTCCGAGATTGTTGATATTGAATAGGTGGCATCTGCTCCAGCCTCTGACCACTAAAAGTGCACAAATCGAGTCTAGAGCCAAGAGATCAATCAAATCTCGTTAGGACACACGGATGAAGATCAAGAGAGTCCTACGCTATATCCTTGTGATATTTCTAGAACACTCAGAGTGATACTACTTAGTATTCACAATGATGAGTGGAAATCCTTCCAGTGTTAACATCAAACAGCACTGCGGTAGGTCATATGCAAGATTCTTTATGAATTGAACATATGTAAAACTGAAAAGCAACAGTGGTTTGATTCTGAATTGATTCAAACTCGTTTCAGGTTTCTACGCAATATCTTTATGGTCTTGCCAGAACATTCAGAGTGATATTCATTAATATTCACAGTGACGAATGGAAATCCTTCTAGCGTCAACATCAAACAGCGCTACGGTAGGTGACTTGTGAGATTCTCATGAATCAAACTTGTGTCAACTGGAAAGCAACAATGGTAAGATTCTTAATGAATCAAACTTGTTCCAGGAATTTGAATTGACGACTTTAATCAAGCGGATATTTATCCAATTGATTCACTCTTTATGTTCGCAGTCTTGCTTTGAGACGGTCGAGTAAAGAGAACGGCTTGTACTGCCGCGAAACCCTGTCAATGAGATTCTTAATTGAATCTACCTGATCACAGGTACGATATTTAATATCGTATAACGGTCTTCACCGACCGGAGGTAAAACGCTACCGATTTAGGACGAATCTCAAAGCCATTCAGTCCGTGTCTATGTTTTGTCTCGAGAAGGTGGCGTCACGGTGTACTCAGCAAATTCAAAGATTCACAACCACATATTCATGCCCAAAGACTTATCCAACAATTGATAGTGTGAGCATGTGGACAAAGACACAAGATCGCAAGATGGCAATGACAAGTCAAGGATGATTTGAAGATCTCAAGACTAAAAGACAAAGTCGAAAGACAGCGACAAAGGCTCAAAGATCATAGCATGAAGGAACAAAACTATTGTTACACGTTCAAGGCTCATTTATGACGAGATTCGTAATCTCCATTGATCTTCAAATATCAAAAGGGTATGACCTCACATTGGGGGAGATTGTTAGCCTCAAAATATTGAGTCAAACAAGAATGCTCGGTCATAGGTTATTATTGTAACATTAGTTAGAACATTGTAATAGATAGTTAATTAGTCGTGGTTTACGGGCTTGGATTTAAACTAATTAAAGTCCAAAAAGACAAGCCCGGCCCAATATATAGTCCATTAAAGCCCGCATGTGGGTGGACTATATATACTACCCTCCTAGCATGTTAGGAGGGTGGATGGTCATTTGTAACAAATTCTTTTCTCTAATCTAATCTCACCAAGTTAATCATCTCCTCTCTACTTTCTCTCACTACTTTCTCTCTCTAGGAATTCATCTCTTCTTCATCTATTTTCTTTCTTTCTTCATTGCTTAATCAATCACAAATATTTGGGACAACAGCTATCAAACGAATGATTTGAAGAATATGCTGGCTAGTTTCTTACCCACTACTCAACCCTCTACTTCGGGCTCTTTACCTTCAAACACCGTCACCAACCTGAGAGCGAATGTGAGTGCTATTACTACCCGTAGTGGAGCTACTTTAGTAGGACCATCTATCCCGCTCCCAGTTACATCATCTACAACTCCTCCACCACCATTTATCCCTACTACTCCCACACCTAGTATTAGTTCACCATTACCGTCCTTGCCTCGTCATGAAGACGTACCCAACAAGAATCCTCCACTAACCCCACCTTCTACCTTTAACCCTTCAACATCTCAATCTTCACCTTCTACACCTCCACCACCCAACCCCAGCATTCTTTACCCTTCTCGACTCAACAAGGCTAGAATTTTGACTAAGAATGACATTTTAGTCGCTAACTTTTTGGAAAAGATTGTCGGCATGAAAGTCACCTTTACCCTTGTTGAAGCTCTTGCCCAAATGCCACAATTTGTCAAGATGTTTAAGTAATTGCTTAGTAAGAAGGAGAAGATGGTCGAGTTTGTTAAGACTCACTTGAATGAAAATTTCTCTGCAATCCTTCTTAAATAACTTCCGAAAAAACTTGGAGATCCCAGTCGTTTTATGCTACCTTGTACTTTTAACCAAACCGACAAATTTCCTGCCTTAGCTGATCTCGGGGCCAGTATTAATTTGATGCCTTTAAGTGTTTGGAAAAAGTTATCATTGCCCGACCTTACACCAACGAAGATGACTCTTGAGCTTGCAAATCGCACTCTCGCTTACCCCGTTGGTATTGCCGAAGATGTGTTCCATAAAGTTGGCACATTCACTTTTCTGGTCGACTTCGTCATTGTTGATTATGAAATGGACCCTCGTATTCCGTTAATACTTGGACGCCTATTTTGAGAACCGGTAGAGCTTTAATAGATGTGGATAAGTGTTAACTCATCTTAAGAGTCGGGGATGATGCACAAGTTTTTGAAATGGGGAAGCTTACAAGCAAATCCTATGGAAGAGAATCAGCGAATATGATTAATATGCTTGATGATTTTGTCGTCTACAACAATCCTCTATTCGATTCTTGCAATGATAATCCACTTTTTCAAGATGATGTGGATGATTCTCTCTCCAATTTGGAACCTTCACCCATATATGATTCTCCACCGATCTATGATGCTTATGATGATGATTCTAGCTCCGATAGAGATGATTATGATGATTTTACTTCCGAGTATCCCGACATGCCCACTTATGATGATTTTGATGAGGCCGATACTCTTTCAAGTGATTCTTCTCATGATGAAGATCCTCCGCCATCCATGATTGATCCTACTTTGGATGACTACTCATTTGAGGAAGACTTTTCTACTTTTCTCAATACATACTTCCCTCATGAGAGTGATGCTCCTCCTTTAGATTTTGATGATTATGGTCTTCATCCTTCTACGGATTTGAAGAAAATTCTTTCAAAGGAGAAGAAACCGGACGACACCAACATCCGCAGCACGTATGTTTTGACACCTCTTTGTCCACCTTCTGAGGACGAGGTTGTGCATTTTATGAGCGGATCCTCTTCAAATTCTGCTGAGCCTGAGTGCTATTTTCCCCTAAAGGAAAAGGTGTTCGACCTCGGCATGCAATTTTTAAGCCATCTCAGTATCCATCTGATGAAATAAAAGGAAAAATCTTTGGTACTTATGAATATATGCTTGCCCTTCACCATACTTGCTTCCACCGTGCTTCACAATTGCTTAAGGGAACCTTGCCTACTCTTTTTTGGCTTGCCTTGTTCGCCTTAAGATTGTGCTATTTGATGGACGAAAACTATGTATTTGATCCCGGTGGATGTGCTTCATGCTTCTTCCTTTGCTAATCAAGGTCGAGTCAGGCTCACGACTCGGTGATCAAAAATCAAGCGCTTCTTGGGAGGCAACCCAAGTATCTATCTTTTAGCTATCTTTATCCTAAGTGTAGGGGAGACCCGTTGGTGTTTGCTATTTCCTCTCTTCTCAATATTCAGGGATTCGAGCGTTCAATGATCTACTCTTGATGATTTTTGACGACCCGTGATTCCGTGTTTTCCGTCTTCCCGGTTCTATCCTAAACTCTTTTCGATTCACTATTTTATATTTCTCAATATTAAAATAAGAATCACTTTAGTTGTCCTTTCCTTAGCAAGATTTAAACAAAGTGCACAATGTCCTAAGTGTAGGGGAGTTTACTCCCTCATGCTTAAACATTAAGGACAATGTTTATATCAAGTGTAGGGGGGACTTCTATCGAAGTTAAGTGGCCTTTTCCTTGTATTTGTCCTCATTTTAACCGGAAAATCAAATTTTTGACATTTTTCAAAATTTTTGATCTATTTTGGCCTTGTAGTTTTACCTTTGTATAGTTATTTTCTTTCTTTACTAGAATAAAATTTTAATAAAGTGGTTTTAATTTTCAACGTTGTGAATCTTTTGACTCAACCCGAGTTTACTTATCTAAGTTTACTCTAGTTAGTATCCTTAACGGTTTTAAGTCAAGTTTTGCTAGGCTTTTATATAAGGAGCTTTAAAATGCGAAAGTCTTAACTCTCACGGGTTAAGAACAAGAACTTTTCGCAAGTTCCTATAATTGATCCTAGAGAGTCGTTTATCAAGGGAACTTTAAAATACGAATTCTAAACTTGAAAAAGTCTAAGAGTTTGCAAGATCCTATAAACGACTCGAAAACCCAAAACTTTGATTTAATAGGCTAAGCATCCACGAGTCTCATTCCTTGAGATTTTAAATTGTGGAGAACGAGAGATGATAGAGTCGATTATAAGTTTGGTATCCTTTCGTGAATTTATGTGAGTTAATTATAAGCCTATTCTCCCATCGCTTGTTAATAAATTTATCTGCAATAAATAAGGTTGTACGATTTGAAAAGTTACTTAGCTTCTAGCCCAAGATCGTTTAAAAGTTGCTCGGTATGGATTAGAGTTCATAGCCAAGGCATAACTTATTGAAGCGAGACGCGAAGATTGGCAAGTCCGAAAAGGCCCTAACAAGGCATGAGGGCTATATTTTGTTGCTAAAGATCCAAAAGTGATGTGAAGAATCATTTATCAAAAATCAATATGAAGGATCGAGACACACGACGAAAAGCAAATATTCCCGTAAAGATCATGGAGAAGAGTATCCAAAAAGGCCCTAACAAGGTATGAGGATAAATAGATCCAAGTCCTAAAAGTAGGCGGATCGTTGTATATCAAAATCCCAAATAAAGATTGGAGAAAAATGAAGAAGTCGTGGTCCATATATGAAGAATCTCTCAAAAAGTTCAAGTGAAGAAATTCCTATTATGAAGAGAAGACCATTATTTCATGAACGTCTCTCAAGATTTGAAGTATGAATTCACTGCCAAATATCGGTCCGAGAAAGGTCTCAAATCGTGAAGCGAATTATGCCAAGATATGAACTTTATGAGGTCCCGAGAAGCAGTTTTAAAAGATTTTGTCCTTTAGCTAACTATTGATTAAATCGTCCCACTTTATTTTCAGCCTAAATAACTATCGAAATAAGTCAACAATGCATCCTCGTGATCATTCAAGACAACAATAAAATATAAGAGATACACCTAGGAATAAGGGAGTCTAAGTGAATAATTGGCCCACATGAGTTCGTGTTAGTTTGCTAACTTATAATAACAATGATCTCTGCTGGGAATAAATTATAGCCAATCTAATTGAGCGCTGACAAGAGTAAAACAAGCGTTGATAGGAAGAAATCAAACGCTGACAGATCAAGCGTTGACAAGAAGAAGTCAAGCGTTGACACATTGAAGACAAGCACTGATGGAAGGATATGATCTACACGTTTATTATATTCAAGATTACTTTTAGTAAAGATAGGAACAACAATGTATTTTCTATATTTATCTTTACCTAGAATAGTTGATACGTATATTATTGTACAAGGCTTCTTATGTCTATAAAAGAAGACCTTTAGGTTAATGTTCAATATAAGTTTTTCATACGTTAAACACTTTCATTGTAAGCAAGTTTGATATCAATGATCAAAGTGAAAGTTTGTTTACATCTTGTGTGTTCTTGTTTAAGTGTTAATTCCGCATAACACTTAGATTATCATATACATATACAAAGGTTTCTCTAAGTGTATTACTTGATCTAATCTCGTATACATAAAGCTAAATCGATCTAAGTTTGGGATCAACAAGTGGTATCAGAGCTGCTTATGGATCATTGGAGAAGCATTTGGACATGTTTTTATTTATGGATGATGGTTGGAATTGTCAATTCCTATCTTGACATAAATTTTTTTATGTTCATGCATATTTTTGGCAGCATATGTATCACAGTTTAAGGGGAGGTTTTAGGAACCTTTAGGATTTTTGGGTATCCTTATGATACTCTTATCACAATTCTAGATTGTGTCCACTGGTAAGTATGAGTTAGTTTTACTAAATCATGAGGCACTGTAGCATGCAAAGTTGATATACTATGCATGCTGCCAAGACATTTTTGGCCTAGAATTGGTGGTGGTCTGTTGGGAGACTTGGGAATGATTTTATCATGGGTTTTACCTGGGAGTAACAAGGGATTTTATAAGGTAACTTAGTTGTTAAGAGTTTTGGTTAGCAAGGGACACTAGAGGACTGTTATGTCTATCTTGCATAAGCAAGTGTGCATAACTGGACAGTGCTTGCCGCCCTATAATAATTATCAACTTTTTGGTTATCTTCTCTAGGATAAATTACTTTGTTAAGGTCATTTTTCATTTTTAAACATTTTTATTTTTGGACGCTGACAAGTATTTTTCCAAGCGTTGTTGTGACCAATTTAAACGCTGACATGGCTTTGGCAAACGTTGACAAGAATATAGCCGTTGGGCGTTGATGGGTTATTTTTAACCGTTGACACTCAATGGGACCTACCCAGTTGTTACTTTTTGACATATTTTTGGGCCGTAATTTTGGGAGCAGATAACTCTCATTTAATGCATGAGATAAACTTATTCTTTTTCAATATTTTCATGATTGTATTTTGAAAATAGTTGCCTAAAATTGACCAATCACATGCATACTTTCTCTCCTATATATTTGGCTCCTATTTTAAACAGGGTACCTATCATTCTTGTCTAACCATGTTTTCTCCTATAACTTCATCTTTATCAATCATTCAAACAGCTTTCACCAATGGCACCAAAGTTTAAACCAATTGATTTGGAATTGGGGTTCAGGAGTCAACACAACATGGTAGCATATCTTGAAGCTGATGATACTCTGTTTCCCCAATACACACAAATGGTGGCGTATTTGAATGCATCCCCTCTTAGGTATGCTCTTTCTCATGCTCCACTCATTCCTGTCACACATATTAAACAGCTTTGGAACAATGTTAGTTCCTCAACAGTTAATAGAGTGGCTACATTATCTTCTATTGTTCATGGGCGCACATGGGTGGTTACTGAAGCTTTGGTACGCCAATCTTTGCATCTTGATGATGCTGATGGTATAACCACCCTCCCCGTTAGTGAAATAGAACAAGGACTAAGGGCTTTGGGTTATCCTTTTTCTGCTGAAGGAACTTTAAATAAATATCATAAACAGGAGTTTCCCCCAGCCTGGAAGTACCTAATACATGTCCTCTTACAATGTTTGAGTCCCAAGTGTACTGCACACAATGAGATCAATAGATCTATTGCTAGTGCTATTGTGTGCATTGCTACTGGGCAAAAATTTAATTATTCCAAAATGATTTTTGAGGGCATGTGTAAAAATAAAGGGAACAAAATGACTTTAGCTTATCCCAGATTTTTACAAATGGTTTTTGAGGTGCAAAATTACTGCACAAGGGATCATGATGATTTTTATGAGATCCCTGTGCAAAAGAAAGCAATTTTTATGAAGATGAACTCACCCCCACATCGTGACCTACCCCTCACCCCAGCTATGATTGCTGTCATTGAAGCAGCACAACCCCAACCAGACCCACAACCCCAAATTGATCTAATCCCTGAACCTTTACCTTCACCAGAACACATGCAACTTGACCAAGAACACTTTGACGCTGACACTTTAAATGTTGGCGTTGACATGCCTAATCCAAACGTTGACACCAATCCTTCACAGACCTAAACACCCCTTAATCAATCCACATCCACCCAATCCACATCATCTTCTCCCCCAACACAATATAGGTTACAAAAACGCCAAAGGACTACTGGAGTGTTCTCCTCTAGTGGTCCTAGCCATGTAGCAGAGAGAACCACCACCACAAGTGTGGTTGGTGCTATGGATGAGGCTGGGACTATTGGTTCTGGCTTAGAAGTTGGCCAAGACAGTCCTACCATCATTAAGACATCATCCATGCCCAATAAATCTACCTTGGGAGGTCAAATACCCATTTTAGAAGAGGGCAGATTGGAACCAATGACCCTAATGGAATTGACGGCTGTCTGCATAAGCTTGCAAAAGCAAAATGCAGACTTGGTACAAGTTGTTAGCACACAAGGCCTTGAACTCAAGCAATTGAGGGAGAGGATTGTTATCTTGGAGAATGCTAGCACAAGGAGAGGGATGGAGGAATCTTCCAAAGGGGAGGATGAACAAATAAATGTGAGTGATAAGGGCTCTCATGATGGTCAATCTTTGGATGTTGCTGAGGCCCTAACAAGTTTGAAGAAACAGACAGGTTTTGATATGTCTCTAGTCTCTCCTACAAACTTAAATTTGTCATTTACAGCCATGTTGGAGGAAATTGCAAGAGGCGTTGAGACAGGTAATTTGAGCGTTGACAAGCAGAATATGAACGCTGACATGAGTATCTTTGGGCGCTGATAAAGAAAAATTGGGCGTTGACAGACCTGCAAATGAGGTTGATGTATTCCAGTCATCATCCATCATCAAAGAGGTTTCTTCACAGGTATTACCATCTACCTTACCAACAGTTGATCCATTAGATAAGGGTAAGGGTATTATGGTAGAAGAAGTTCTTCCAAAGAATGCAGCACAAATTGAGTTTGATAGAAGGTTGGCTGCACAAATTGTGGAACAAGAAAGAAAGAAGGTGGGTGAATCACCTTTTGTTGTCACTTCAGAAGAGCAAGAAGGAAGTGATGAAGCTAGTTCAGACTCAAGTGTTATGATTATAGAACAACCAGAAAGACTTGAGTATGGTGATGAATTGGCAAAAGAGAAGTTGAATGAGCTGAAATTGCAGGTTAATTTTGATATGCCAGAAGTTGTTCAGATGTACCATGCTTGGGAAGATAGGTGTATGGAGAATCCACATTTGACCATTTCAGATCAGATATGGGGTTTGGAGATTCTTCTTAGAGTACAAAAGGATTGCAAGGTCATTCTGAAACACAAAGCAAGCAATGTTCTCTCAAATTTGAAAAGGGATAGAAGGGAGTTGTACTACATGCTACTCAGATGTCATGGAACAGGATGGACTCATAAGAAATTGATTGGTTTGACATTTGAAGAGTTGGAGTGTAGAGCTTATCCTATTTGGGTTAGAGTGCAGGAAGAAAACACTCTAAGACTTCTTTCTGATGAAAGAAAAGAAGAACTTGTAGAGGAAATGGAGCTTAAGAAGGCAATGTTTGTTCCCAGACCTGTGAAAAAGGGAGTCCCTTTTGAGTTTCCCAAAGATATGGATCCATTAAATCCAAGTTAAGCTGTTATAAGAAAGAGCCTCAAGCTCTCACCATTAGAAGCTTCAGATACGGTACAAGTGTTACCACTTGATTCCAGAAACCCTATTATAAGCTATGAAGAAGATGAATGTGGGTTTTGGAAGATTGGCATGTATGGAAAAGAGGTTCACACTTTTACCACTCTTATATCTTTGTTTGCAAGTTGTGTAGAGAAGACTTGGTAGACCTATGGAGGTTGTTAGAGGCCAAGTATGAGCTGAAGCTCCCACTTCAGTCAATGCAATAAAACTATGGTCAACATTCAAGAGAATGTGTGGACCAAGAGATGAAGATCCTGCTATTTGGAAGGATCTTGAAGATGACCTCAGTGGTCTTCAATGGAGATTGTATTCAGCTGCTGGTGTTTATTATTTGAGTTCTACAAAGTTTGCTGAGTATCTACTTGTAGATGGCCAGTATTTCATGTCCAAGGAAGTCTTGGAGAAGATGAAGAACACAAAGCTTGTAACACCCCACTTGGATAAATGGACCGTTATGTGTATTTATGGCGTGTCATCAAAGCATGCAAGGCAATGTATTAAACATTAACTGACCATACGGAAGTACCGGAATCAAACATCGGTAGTCCAACCTAAGCTCAAAAATATAAAGATTAAGTACTGAAAGAAAAAGGACGAAACAGTGTCCAAACAACCAAAGTAAAGTAACGTAATCTGTGCATAAAAATAAAGGAGTCTGGATAGCTCCCATCCAAATGCACGTACTCTCTTGGAAGTCCTAAGATCGTCCCTGTGTACCTGTCGTTTGGAAACATGAAAGGAAACTACGGCTGAGCATAACGCTCAGTGAACGAATATAGCATGATAAGAATGTACTGGAAGTAATGGAATAGAAGACGACAATGAAGCTATAAGACTGATATGTAACATGTGGTAGAACTCTGCATAAAATCTGAGAAACCTGATTCATATATACTGAAACTTGAAATATAACTATTAATTCTGAAAACATGTTTTTGCTGTATTTTAATTGCCAGAGCTTATATAGGTCACGTGCTGTAACAACCGTGCATGAATAACTGGAGGGGTGACCTCGTCATGCTGTAGAGGGGTGACCTCTAAATACTGTGCTGGGTGGAGGGATCAGCTCCAATGTGAAGGATGTAGAGCACACACCACATTCACCCTGATAACTTGTAACACTTATAAGCCTAGGATGCATCCATACACCCCACTAAACATACATATAAAAATGGCCAACCTGAACATGAGTGGGACGATGCAGGATATCACTCTCCTGCATGTGAGTCACGACACCGGTGCCTCTAGTGCCGTGGTTATGGTACCTCCGTAACTAGTACATAAACTGGTCGTGCTTGTATATAATGCTCAGGCAATTTATTTAGTTATTAACATGATTACTGATAAACTTAAACATATACTGGGGAAAACATTTGGCTGAAGACGGGGAATCCTAATCATGCATAGAAAGGAAGTCCTTACTGAAAGGACGGAAATCCGTACCTCGTGTCCAGTAACCGACCGAGATCAACTGACCGAAAGTCTTCTCTGATTTCACGCGAGCTACATGAATAAGGGACGTGAATGAGTAAACTGATATTCGCTTATTTAATTTCATGTTCTTATTGGCCTTTCATTATTTATTTATTTTCTGAAATTTCGTACGTATATTAACTGATAAATCTGACCTTGTAATAATTCATTTTAATGTATTATCTTTCTACTATTAGTTACGGTACAACGTATTTCCGACGCTATAGTAGTACTATATTAAGTATCCCGTTAAAGTAGAAAGTTTCTTAATTTAGAAGTTCCCCAAAATAATTTAATTCATTTAATAAAATTATACCCTTTTAAATATTAAAGAACTATTTTAATTTTAATACATTTAAAATATATTTTAAACATTTATAAAACAGTTAGATTAAAAAGGTATAATATAAAAAGTATTCATTTTATTTATAATAATAATGTCCCGAGCCTACCGAGATACCCCCATCTCGGTCGCACTAAAAATTCAACAACATAAGCTTAAATCTGTCAATAAGAATCTGCGACAGAAACTGAGTCACTAAAACTGTCGCTAAAACTGTCCTTTTTAAAAACTGTATACATATAACAGTTCTGTGACAGAAAACTGTCGCTAAAACTGTCGCTAATGTTATTAAATTATCCAGATTTATGTCCCTTTTTTCCCACTGATTAAGCTTTTAGTTCCCACTGCTATGTTACGTTTTCCCACTGATTAAATAAACCAAACACACCCTTATGTTTCTGCAGACCCAAACGCTCCCCTTATTTCTTTTAAAAACAACCCAATGGTTTTTATTAACATGATTGGGTCAAACCATCAGCCCTAGCTGCCCCTGTGTGGGTCACGGCTAGGCAAGGATGAGACCACCAAGACATGTGGTGTCTCGGTTCACTGATTACACCAGACCCGATGTTAAACAATCAAACAGCACCCCGAATGGGGCTGCTGCTCTCGGCCGGCCACAAACATACCACACCGAGACCTGCTGTGGTCTCGGTTTCATACTTTAATTAAACCTGACACCCCTGTTTAGATGTTCATGTACACGGCTGACCAAAACAAAAGCTACACCGAGACCTGCTGTGGTCTCGGTTTTACACAACCCCAACCGAAACACAAGGAACCCTAGTGTTATTTTATGTAAAAAAAATTAAAAAAAACTATTTGATTTGCTTCAAAGAAAACGTTTTCTTTATGTTCATTAAACAAAATCCTAGTTAGGCAACTGCTATAGGTGAAGACGATTACCTGGTATGCACGAAATAATGGATCAAACACAACCCGGCCTCTTTTTTTTTTGTAAAAACCGGCGGCTACAAACCCTAGCTCTTTTTTTTTGTCGACTGTTATGGGAGAAAAGAAGCTCCCGTTTGATTTATTTGTGTAAACAAAATGGGCTTGGCCCACTTCTTCTCTTCTCTTTAACCAAACCGGCCCTTAGGCCTTTTTCTTTTCTTATTTTTTTATTTTTTTTTTCTAATACTTGTATATAATAATACTTGTATATAATTTCTCGCGTTTGTTTTCGTCAATAATTTCTACGTAAATAGTTTAAGTAAATAAACCGCGTATTTACATTTCCCGATTTAAATACGGGTTTTACAATTCTTCCCCTCTAAAAAGAATAATTCGTCCCCGAATTAAGGATACGGCCTTCGTCCCCGAATTAAGGATACGGCCGTACTGGGTTTTACAATTCTTCCCCTCTAAAAAGAAGAATTCGTCCCCGAATTATAGGGTATTTAAGCTGACCGGGGTAAAAGTTGAAAATGATGTTAAGCTGAGGATATAAAACTGAAAAGACATACCCGAATCAAAACTGAAAGTGAGGATAAAAAGTCCGTATAGACTCCTCTGTTTCCCAAGTGGCCTCCCGCTCGGTATGGTTCCTCCACAGGATTTTGACGAAAGGAATGGTCTTCCTTCTCATAACTCGATCCTGGCGATCTAAAACTGCTTCGGGTTCCTCAATATAAGATAAATCCTCCCGAATCTGATCGAGTGGATAATTTACTTTGTGAAGCTCATGATAGTTGTACCCTCTGAGTAATGATACATGAAACACGTTGTGGACGTGTGAAAGCTGAGGTGGTAACGCCAATCGATATGACACTTCGCCGATACGTTCAAGGATTTCGAACGGTCCGATGTAACGAGGGCTGAGCTTTCCTTTGAGGCCAAAACGTCTGACACCGCGTGCGGGTGATACTTTGAGGAACACACGATCCCCAGTCTGAAAAGATAGATCTCTGCGATGCTTGTCGGCGTAACTCTTCTGGCGAGTACGCGCTTCTTGCAGTTTTGCCCTAGCAATGGCGACCTTTTCATTGGTCAGTTCTATCAATTCTGGTCCTTCAATCAAACGTTCTCCAACCTGATCCCAACAAATAGGAGCACGGCATTTCCTGCCGTATAACATCTCGAATGGAGCACGCTTGATACTAGCATGCCAACTGTTGTTGTAGGCAAACTCGACCAAGCAAATATAGTCATCCCAGTGTCCTGTCCATTCTAATGCACAGGCGCGTAGCATGTCCTCCAAGGTCTGGATGGTACGCTCTGACTGATCGTCCGTCTGTGGATGGAAATCTGTGCTGAGTTTGAGCCTAGTTCCCCAAGCTTTATGCAAACCTTTCCAGAAATGAGAAGTGAACCGTGGATCCCTATCTGATATAATTTCTGAGGGTGTACCATGTAACCGTACAATTTCCTTGGTGAATAGTTCTGATAATTTACTAACTGCGAAATCTTTACGGATAGGAATGAAATGAGCCGACTTGGTCAAACGATCGACAACAACCCAGATTGCATCATGTCTCCGCTGAGTCTGTGGTAGTCCGGTGACAAAATCCATAGAGATCTTGTCCCATTTCCACATTGGAATATCTAATGGCTGGAGAAGACCACTGGAACGCTGGTGCTCTATCTTAACCTGCTGACAGGTTAAGCATTTAGACACAAATGTTGGCGACATCCTGTTTCATGCCGCTCCACCAGAAATGCAGCTTAAGATTGTAGTACATTTTTGTGGAACCTGGATGGATAGAGAACGGAGAGCTGTGAGCCTCAGTCATTAAGGCTTCTCTGAGAGCAGGGTCTTCTGGAACGCAGAGTTTGGTATCCTGCCATACGATACCATCGTCATCGATGCGAAATTCGGTCTGCTGGTTAATGTTCTGGACAATCGCCCAGATTTCACCATCATCCTTTTGTGCGGCTTTAATCCTAGAGAGTAAATCCGGTTCTACCCTCAGACTAGCCCAGTATCCCCTCTGTCCGGGTACTAAGAGCTCAATATCATACCGCTCTAAGTCCCGAATAATTTCTTCCTGAATTTTGATGTTATTTATCATACCTGACTTTCTGCTAAGGGCATCAGCTACTACATTTGCTTTACCTGGGTGAAACTGGATATTAGTGTCATAGTCTTTCAGCAGTTCTAACCATCGCCGCTGTCTTATGTTCAGCTCCCGTTGGGTAAATATGTACTTGAGACTTTTGTGATCGGTGAAGATATCACACGACTCACCGTATAAATAATGCCTCCAGATTATAAGGGCGAAAACGACTGCTGCGAGCTCTAGATCATGAGTAGGATAATTTTTCTCATACGGCTTCAGTTGACGCGAAGCATAAGCAATGACTTTCCCATGCTGCATAAGAACACAGCCTAAGCCCTTTCCTGAAGCGTCACTGTAAATCTGATAACCACCTGTACCGGATGGAAGAGTAAGTATCGGTGCTGAGATCAATCGATGCTTGAGTTCCTCAAAACTCTTTTCTCTCTCCTCGGTCCATATAAACTTCTCACCTTTTCGCATAAGTTGGGTCAATGGTAACGCCAAACGTCAGAAGTCTTCCACAAACCTGCGGTAATAACTCGCCAACCCAAGAAAACTACATATCTCTGTGACAGATGTCGGTCTTGGCCATTTGGTGATAGCCTCCACCTTTGCAGGATCCATAGTGATTCCTTCTGCAGAAACAATATGACCTAGAAATGCCACTGTATTCAGCCAAAACTCGCACTTAGAAAATTTAGCATAAAGCTTCTCTCGTCGGAGAATCTGCAAAACTGTACGGAGATGATCCTCATGTTCCTCTTTAGATTTGGAGAAAATAAGGATGTCATCGATGAATACATTCACAAACTTGTCTAAGAATTCGTGGAAGACTCTGTTCATCAAGTCCATAAATACTGCGGGCGCATTCGTGAGACCGAATGGCATAACAACAAACTCGTAATGACCGTACCTCGTGCGAAAAGCAGTTTTGGATATATCCTGCTCTTTCACACGCAGCTGATGGTAGCCTGATCGTAGATCGATCTTTGAGAAGTGCTTGGCACCCTGAAGCTGATCGAATAAATCGTCAATACGAGGAAGTGGATAACGGTTACGAATAGTGAGCTTATTCAACTCACGGTAGTCAATACACGAACGCATACTACCATCCTTCTTCTTGACAAACAAAACTGGAGCGCCCCACGGTGACACGCTTGGACGAATGAAACCCCTTTCTAGAAGTTCCTGAAGCTGATCTTTCAGTTCCTTAAGCTCTACAGAAGCCATACAGTAAGGAGCTTTAGATACTGGTTCTGCACCTGGAATGAGATCGATACCAAATTCTACCTCTCGCATGGGAGGTAAGCCTGGGAGTTCCTCTGGAAAGACATCTAGAAAATCTGACACCACTGGCTGATCATGAATTGAAGGTGCCTCAGAAGTCGTGTCATGAATTGTAGCTAGGAAACCCTCACAACCATGGTATAGTAAGGTACGAGCCTGTAAAGCTGAAATGATCTGAACATGTTTTCCTGGTAGGAAACCCTGGTGAATATACTCTGGTGTCTGAAGATCACCAAAGATGACCCGGTGAGCATGACAATCTATGGTGGCACGATGAACCGACAACCAATCCATACCCAGAATAACATCGAATTCACACATATCTAAAGGAAGGGCACTGACTGGACGGATTTTATCATCAAACTGAAGAGGGAGATCCTTATACACCTAGGTAATGAGTACAGAATCTCGCATGGGGGTAGATATACTAAGTGCATTGTCTAGTGGCGTAGGGGTCATGTTTATTCTAACAACATATGAAGTAGATATAACTGAGTGCGTGGCGCCTGTATCGAAAAACACGCATGCAGACTGTCCGTGTATAAACAAAATGCCAGTAATGGTACCTGTGGTCTTATTTGCTTGCTCACGGGTAGTAGTGTAGACACGACCAGTGGTTGGTGGTATTGGTGGTGGTGGAGGTAAAATCTGAGGGATCTGGCCTGAGGTACCGGCAGCATCCCCGCTCTTGCAATCCCTCTTCAAATGGCCCGGCTGACCACACTTGTAACAATTACCAGTACCACGACGACAAGGTCCCGTGTGTTTCTTCCCACATGTGATGCAAGTGGGATAAGAATACCCGATGGAAGTAGCTCTGGTTTGCTGAGAACCTGATTTATGATGATAAACACGTGTCACGATTCTGATATCTTAACTGAAATGAGGTTGTTTGACTGAAATTTAAAATTACCAGAATTTGCAGGTCGGGCAACCTGCTGACCTCTGTTGTTTTGGTCACGCCCCTGTCCAGCATCTCTGTTGGAATTTGCAAAAATTTAAGATCTGTTCTACATGATAGTTTAGTATTTCCGGAGCTTAAAGAATCACCTGTAGTTTCCAGATGAGTTTGAGCTGCCGCGGTAGTTGTCACCACCGCTCCTCTTATCTGATCGATTACGGTCATATGACTGACCGTGGTTCCTGTAGTTCTGATGTGGAGTAGCCGATTGGGATCGGTCTCCTCCTTTGTGTTTGTAAGATTTTAATTGGATAAGACATAACATATAAGTTGACAAGCAATAATGGAAGTTAAATTGTTTAAGTCTGTTGGGTGAGATGTACCTCTTCTCCGGACGCTCTACATTCTCGAGCTCATCCCTCTCGAAAAGCATCTCAATATCACGAGCTGCATTAGCTACTTGTGACACATTAGTGAATGTGGCACTCACCAGCCTATCTTCAGTCCTAGAGTGAAGAGCCCAGCGAAATTTCTTTGCTTGCTCCTCTGCGGTACCCGCAGCCTCCCCTAAGAATCCAGCCATCCTGAGGTATCGGTGCATGAACTCTATACTGTTCTCGCCATGATTCTAACGAATAACGTGAAAGTCCCTCTTCAGTTTAGCTTGCTCCGCATGCGGGAAAAACTGGTCATAGAACATCGTCTTGAAACGTGCCCAGGTCAATGTAAGCTCCCAAGCATCTCCCCCATTGGACAGCTTCTGAGGCCTCCACCAATGCAGAGCAGGACCCTCCAACTTGTAAACTGCAAGCCTAACCTTGAAAACATCACCACAACCCATAGTTCCAAAAAATTTCTCTACATGGTAGATCCAGTCTTCCGCGTCAGTTGGAGCTACAGTCTGCTCAAACAGTCGGGGTTTCTGCTTGTTAAACAAATCTAGCCAAGCGGGTAAAGTGGCAGGTGGTGGAATAGGAGGGTTGTTATTCTGCTGAGGTCCATTTTGATATTCAGCTCGGATCTCATCACGAATTTGGGATAACATGGCCTGTATAGCAGCCTGAATAGCAGCAGCTGCGTTAGGATCATTCTCGGTTTTGCGTCTGGGTGGCATCTGAAATAACAGAGGATAAGTTGATAAAACTGCCAAAATCTGGAGTAATAAATCTGAATATGCATAGTGTAATTCATGAAGGTATAGCCAACAAAATATGACATGAATACTGGTGAACGCCTAGGGTCAGTTCACAAAATGACAATTTACTGAAACATAAATCTAACATGAGTAAGGATGAACGCCTAAGGTCAGTTCATCTACCCAAATTTAAACGGCAAGGGTGAACGCCTATGGTTAGTTCACCAAAACGAAAAGTTCGCTGAAAAGCACATGCGATTAAGTATGGCCAGTCCTGTACCAACCGTTTACTTAATCAAAATTTTGAAAATCCGACTGATAAAATACATGAGTAGCATGGAAGATAACGACGCCAAAATAGAGGAAGTTCTTGGTGACTACCCACTAGTCACAGGTCAAGTTTTAGAGCCTACAGGTCGAACCTTACGCTTTGATACCATAATTATGACACCCCACTTGGATAAATGGACCGTTACGTGTATTTATGGCGTGTCATCAAAGCATGCAAGGCAATGTATTAAACATTAACTGACCATACGGAAGTACCGAAATCAAACATCGGTAGTCCAACCTAAGCTCAAAAATATAAAGATTAAGTACTGAAAGAAAAAGGACGAAACAGTGTCCAAACAACCAAAGTAAAGTAACGTAATGTGTGCATAAAAATAAAGGAGTCTGGATAGCTCCCATCCAAATGCACGTACTCTCTTGGAAGTCCTAAGATCGTCCCTGTGTGTACCTGCCGTTTAGAAACATGAAAGGAAACTACGGCTGAGCATAACGCTCAGTGAACGGATATAGCATGATAAGAATGTACTGGAAGTAATGGAATAGAAGACGACAATGAAGCTATAAGACTGATATGTAACATGTGGTAGAACTCTGCATAAAATCTGAGAAACCTGATTCATATATACTGAAACTTGAAATATAACTATTAATTCTGAAAACATGCTTTTGTTGTATTTTAATTGCCAGAGCTTATATAGGTCACGTGCTGTAACAACCGTGCATGAATAACTGGAGGGGTGACCTCGTCATGCTGTAGAGGGGTGACCTCTAAATACTGTGCTGGGTGGAGGGATCAGCTCCAACGTGAAGGATGTAGAGCACACGCCACATTCACCCTGATAACTTGTAACACTTATAAGCCTAGGATGCATCCATACGCCCTACTAAACATACATATAAAAATGGCCAACCTGAACATGAGTGGGACGATGCAGGATATCACTCTCATGCATGTGAGTCACGACACCGGTGCCTCTAGTGTCGTGGTTACGGTACCTCCGTAACTAGTACATAAACTGGTCGTGCTTGTATATAATGCTCAGGCAATTTATTTAGTTATTAACATGATTACTGATAAACTTAAACATATACTGGGGAAAACATTTAGCTGAAGACGGGGAATCCTAATCATGCATAGAAAGGAAGTCCTTACTAAAAGGACGGAAATCCGTACCTCGTGTCCAGTAACCAACCGAGATCAACTGACCGAAAGTCTACTCTGATTTCACGCGAGCTACATGAATAAGGGACGTGAATGAGTAAACTGATATTCGCTTATTTAATTTCATGTTCTTATTGGCCTTTCATTTATTTATTTATTTTCTGAAATTCCGTACGTATATTAACTGATAAATCTGACCTTGTAATAATTCATTTTAATGTATTATCTTTCTACTATTAGTTACGGTACAACGTATTTCCGACGCTATAGTAGTACTATATTAAGTATCCCGTTAAAGTAGAAAGTTTCTTAATTTAGAAGTTCCCCAAAATAATTTAATTCATTTAATAAAATTATACCCTTTAAAATATTAAAGAACTATTTTAATTTTAATACATTTAAAATATATTTTAAACATTTATAAAACAATTAGATTAAAAAGGTATAATATAAAAAGTATTCATTTTATTTATACACTAAAAATTCAACAACATAAGCTTAAATTTGTCAGTAAGAATCTGCGACAGAAACAGAGTCACTAAAACTGTCGCTAAAACTGTCCTTTTTAAAAACTGTATACATATAACAGTTCTGCGACAGAAAACTGTCGCTAAAACTGTCGCTAATGTTATTAAATTGTCCAAATTTTATGTCCCTTTTTTCCCACTGATTAAGCTTTTAGTTCCCACTGCTATGTTACGTTTTCCCACTGATTAAATAAACCAAACACACCCTTATGTTTCTGCAGACCCAAACGCACCCCTTATTTCTTTTAAAAACAACCCGATGGTTTTTATTAACATGATTGGGTCGAACCATCAGCCCTAGCCGCCCCTGTGTGGGTCACGGCTGGGCAAGGATGATACCACCAAGACATGTGGTGTCTCGGTTCACTGATTACACCAGACCCGATGTTAAATAATCAAACAGCACCCCGAATGGGGCTGCTGCTCTCGGCCGGCTACAAACATACCACACCGAGACCTGCTGTGGTCTCGGTTTCATACTTTAAATAAACCCGACACCTCTGTTTAGATGTTCATGTACACGGCTGACCAAAACGAAAGCTACACCGAGACCTGCTGTCGTCTCGGTTTTATACAACCCCAACCGAAACACAAGAAACCCTATTGTTATCTTATGTAAAAAAAATTTAAGAAAAACTATTTGATTTGCTTCAAAGAAAACGTTTTCTTTATGTTCATTAAACAAAATCCTAGTTAGGCAACTGATAGGTGTGAAAACACCCATCCTTTTTACCACTTAATTACAATAATAACCGAGCCAAAACGTGTATTTTATGTCATTTATGTCGGAATTATGCGTGGTTTGTGTTTTTGTTGTGATTTAGGACGAAAAAGTGAAAAGTGGAGAAAACACGGCATTCACGGGCTTTTATCGAAGAAAAAGACGAAAGACGAAGTCGAAAGATCAAGAGTGGAAAAAGAACGGAAGTCCAAGACCAATTCTGAAGATTTATCGAAGAAAAAGTCAAAAGACGGAAGTTTACTAAAAGCCGAAGAACTCGAGTCTAATTTACGAAGAAAATTCAAAGACGAGTTTAAAGAAATCCCAAGACAAAATCATTAAGTCCAATATTAACAAACAATTAAGAAGAAAAGGGCTTAAGTGTGCAAATAAGGAAAAGAGGAAAGAGGGAGGAAGCTTCCTAAGCTCCTCCCTAATCACCCCTATATATAGTTTAGGCTAGCTTCATTTTCATGTTGTTGATGGCTTGACAAGCCACACTTCCACCATTTTCATTTCTTGTCATTTAATTTCTTGCAATTTAATTTCATGTTATGCACTTTTAATTTCTTCAATTCAAGTAAGTCTTTTTATTTTGGAATATTTTCTTTTAATCAAGTTCTTATCTTTAATCATCTTCTTCTCCCTTTCTTACTTTGCTTCTCTTTGATTCATGTTCATCCTTGATTTGTTTTCATCTTAATGCTTATTTGATCTAAAGTTTTCTTAAAAAGTTCATCTTTTTAAAAGTTTGATTTGAAAGTTTGCTTATTTTTAAGTTTGATAAGTTGTTATTCATGCTTATTAAGTCAATTTCGATTTAGATTCGTGCAAGTTTTAGTTTGAGCTTATTAACCATAGCTTATTGCTTTTGCTTAATTTTCGGATCAAAAAGCTAGATCGGAAAGGGTAAACCCCTTTCCAATCACGTATTCCAATCACCTTGATTGGAAAAGGGTTTTACATTCCAATCAGCATTCCAATCAACATTCCAATCAGCATTCCAATCAACATTCCAATCAGCATTCCTTTCGCATTCCTTTTACATTCCTATTAGCATTCCAATCAACATTCCTATTAGCATTCCAATCAGCATTCCAATCAACATTCCAATCAGCATTCCTTTCGCATTCCTTTTACATTCCTATTAGCATTCCAATCAGCATTCCAATCAACATTCCAATCAGCATTCCAATCAGCATTCCAATCAGCATTCCAATCAACATTCCAATCAGCATTCCAATCAACATTCCAATCAGCATTCCAATCAACATTCCAATTAGCATTCCTTTTACATTCCTATTAGCATTCCAATCAGCATTCCAATCAACATTCCAATCAGCATTCTAATCAGCATTCCAATCAGCATTCCAATCAACATTCCAATCAGCATTCCAATCAACATTCCAATCAGCATTCCAATTAGCATTCCTATTAGCATTCCAATCAGCATTCCTATCAGCATTCCTATCAGCATTCCTTTTAGTATTCCTTTCAGCATTCCTTTTACTTATCGCAATTTACATTTTCATTTTACTTAGTAATAGATAACCAAACCATTTTCATTTCCACCAAGAACAATTGAGTCGCACTTTGAACCGGAAATCAATTCGAGAAGATACCGAGAAAACGAACTTTTTCAACTAGTAAAATCTCTTACATTAAAATGGCGCCGCTGCCGGCTCTTTTAGTGAGGATCTACGGTTTTTTGTGAGAGACGCGTTGGCTTTTGGGATCCGTTCACTTGTGAACGTTATTTTTTCGAGTCAAAAATTTTCAAAAAAAAAAATCTCCAAAAACATTTGAAAAATCTTAAAAAGCATTTCTTTTTCAAAGTTTTGCACCAAAAATATTCTTCTTGCTTATCTATCTTTCTTTATGGATTTTTATGTCCATTGCGTCAGGTGTGGGAGACGATTGTACGGGAACGACTCTTGTCAATGGTGTACATGTGAGCGGTGCGTAAACGATATCGACAACACGCAATTCGGATTTTGTCCCTTGTGCAACTCGACTAATTCATTCTTTTTGAACCCACATCCTGTTCCCCCATGCATCTATTGTGGAAGTGATTCTCATTGGCATGTTTCGTGCCCGGTTCGATACCCGTATGGTCACGGGCAAGAACCGGGGTACAATTATGACAATGAAAATAGCTATCCACAAGACGCACCCAGTCTTTTTCCTCACCCGTTTTGCAACAACTGTGGGGGTCCTCACGAAAGTTTTCACTGTCCTACAGGGGATCACAATTACTATAAATATACCCCTTCCAGTTTTGACCAACCCCTGCAATACCCAATTGATCATCAGCCTCGTCACGGGATGAGTTACCAAGAACCAATTGACGATCTTGCTACAACCTTTCAAGAACAAAGAAACGATCTTGCTGCAGCTTTTCAAGAACAAAGCAAAGAGCTTTTACACACGCTGCAAACTTATATGGAGTCATTTTTACAGCAGCGAGATCAGACGAGTACTCATATCCCTGAGCTTATTATTGGCCCTTTAGGTAATGAGGAGAGCGATGACGATATTGAGGTTATTTTCGACGAGGAGGAATTTCTAAAGCAAAGCAAAACTTCTCCCCTTCCTCCTTCGTCTATTGCTATCACACCCGAGGAGCCCGTTGGCTCTCTCATAATGGAGGATCAGCATCTTGACATTATCTCGGCTATGGAATCGGACAAATCCCTAAAGTCTAGTGTCGAGGAACTTGTCGTCATCCCAAGTGAGCCCGCGGGTGTTCCGGAAAATTTGTGTGATGTGCCGACTTTTGTGGAGCTTACGGACAAGTTTGCTTCGCTAGTCAATGATCACATACTCACAACTCCACATCCGATGTTTGATCCTCCCAACGAGAGTTCAACATGTGGTGAGTATGATGATTTCGTCTTCGAGCCAGAGATTGCGGAAATTATCGACCGAGAGCTGGCTCTTTTGCCTCCGCTTCCACCTATAAGCGAGGTCGATTTTTCCAACATCGATGCCGAACTTGATGAGTTGGAACGTCTTATTTTTCATAATAATGACGAACCAACTCACTTGACCAATCATCCTATTCTCGAGGAGTTACCTAATCAACACTCCTCTTATGAGAATTACGTTTACCACATTTGTGAGGATTTACCTTATCAACAATCCCCACAAATGAATGATGGTTTCGTACTTGATTGTGATCTTTTCAAATGAGTTTCTACACTCTTTATCTACGAGGATATCGACAAGATCTACTTTCATGAGGATAAATGCTTTGACCCGGGAGGTGACATGGACCATTCTATGATTGATAATTTTACGGCTTTGCCAATTGGTCTGCATCCATTGTCTTTGGAGGATGACAATGTGATTCCCTTACCCACCCCACCTCCCGTCAATCTGGATTTCACTTGCTTTTCTTATATTGAGCAGACTTTCCTACCATTCAAGACTTATCCTCCCGCCTCTCCTTTGTTGATGTCCTCCGGGAACGAGGACAAGGTCTTTGATCCCGGTATCACATTCGAGGCTTCCCCATGGACCATTTAATTCGGGGACGAGTCAGGCTCGTGACTCGGTTAAAAAAACAAGCGCTTTTTGGGAGGCAACCCAATTATCTATCTATCTTTCATGTTTTCACCATAAGTGTAGGGGGAGCCCCGTGGTATTTCTTGCTTTCTTTCTTATCATGTGCAGGGATTAGAGCTTCAAAAACACACTCTTGATGACTTTTGACGAACCGTGATTCCGTGTTCCCTTCTTCCCGGTTCTATCCTAAACTCTTTTCGATTCACTATTTTATATTTCTCAATATTAAAAAAGGAATCTCTTTAGTTGTCTCTTCCTTAGCAAGATTTAAACAAAGTGCACAATGTCCTAAGTGTAGGGGAGGTTACTCCTACATGCTTAAACATTGAGGACAATGTTTATGTTAAGTGTAGGGGGGACTTCTATCGAAGTTAAGTGGCATTTTCCTTGTATTTGTCCTCATTTTAACCGGAAAATCGATTTTTCGACATTTTTCAAAATTTTTAATCTATTTTGGCCTAGTTGTAGTCTCCTTTATTTTTGTTAATTTCTAGCATTTTAATAAAATGGTTTTAGCAAGTTTAGATATCTTAGATATATTAGGCCCGTTGTGAATATTTTGACTCAACCCGAGTTTACTTATCTAAGTTCACTCTAGCTAGTATCCTTAACCATGTAGACCTTAATTGGTTTATTAGGCTAAGCATCCACGATTCTCATTCCTTGAGATTTTAAATTGTGGAGAACGAGAAATGATAGAGTTGGTTACAAGTTTGGTATTCTTTCATTAACTTATGTGAGTTAATTATGATCTTTTTCTCCCCTCGCTTGTAAATAAATAAATGCAATAAGTAAGGTCGTACGATTTGAAAAGTTACTTAGCTTCTAGCCCAAGATCGTTTAAAAGTTGCTCGGTAATGATAAGAGTTCATAGCCAAGGCATAACTTATGAAGCGGGGCGCGAAGATTGGCGAGTCCGAAAAGGCCCTAACAAGGCATGAGGATTCCATTTTATTGCTGAAGATCCAAAAGTGATGTGAAGAGCATTATTCCCAAAATCAATATGAAGGATCAAGACTCACGACGAAAAGCAATCAACTCCCATAAAGATCATGGAGAAGTCTATCCGAAAAGACCCTAACAAGGTATGAGGATAAATAGATCCAAGTCCGAAAAGGAGGCGGATCGTTGTATCTCAAAATCCCAATTAGCGATTGAAGAATAATCATGAAGTCGTGGTCAACAAAGTTGGAATACCCCTCAAAAGTCTCCAAGTGAAGAAACTCTATTAACGATGAGAAGACCATTATCTCAAGAACGTCTCTCAAGATATGAAGTATGAAGTACATGCCAAATATCGGCCCGAGAAAGGTCTCAAATCGTGAACCGAGTTATGCCAAGATATGAACTTTTTGATATCCCGAGAAGCAGTTTTAAGAGATTTTGTCCTTTAGCTAACTATTGATCAAATCGTCCTACTTTGCTTTCAGCCTAAATAAATTATCGAAATAAGTCAACAATGCATCCTCGTGATCATTCAAGACATCAATAAAATATAAGAGATACTCGTAGGAATAAGGGAGTTTAAGTGATTAATTGAACCACATGAGTAAATGTTTGTTATGCTAACTTGTGCTAACAATGATCTTGTTTTTAAGCTTGGCATGGGGAACGTGAAACTTGAGGGTGATGAATATTCATGACACACAAGCCCTAATGTAAGTCTTAGATTTCTTTACAAGTTTCTTCCTTGTTGCATCTTGTTATTTTCTATCTTTTTTATTTTCCTTAGTTGTTTAATAAAGGCCAAGGTAGGTTGATTATGATGGAAAATGTAAAACGTGCTTTGTAACTAATGCATTGCATGAGGACATTGCAATGGTTAAGTGTAGGGGATTTGATAGGTGTGAAAACACCCATCCTTTTTACCACTTAATTACAATAATAACCGAGCCAAAACGTGTATTTTATGTCATTTATGTCGGAATTATGCGTGGTTTGTGTTTTTGTTGTGATTTAGGACGAAAAAGTGAAAAGTGGAGAAAACACGGCATTCACGGGCTTTTATCGAAGAAAAAGACGAAAGACGAAGTCGAAAGATCAAGAGTGGAAAAAGAACGGAAGTCCAAGACCAATTCTGAAGATTTATCGAAGAAAAAGTCAAAAGACGGAAGTTTACTAAAAGCCGAAGAACTCGAGTCTAATTTACGAAGAAAATTCAAAGACGAGTTTAAAGAAATCCCAAGAAAAAATCATTAAGTCCAAGATTAACAAACAATTAAGAAGAAAAGGGCTTAAGTGTGCAAATAAGGAAAAGAGGAAAGAGGGAGGAAGCTTCCTAAGCTCATCCCTAATCACCCCTATATATAGTTTAGGCTAGCTTCATTTTCATGTTGTTGGTGGCTTGACAAGCCACACTTCCACCATTTTCATTTCTTGTCATTTAATTTCTTGCAATTTAATTTCATGTTATGCACTTTTAATTTTTTCAATTCAAGTAAGTCTTTTTATTTTGGAATATTTTCTTTTAATCAAGTTCTTATCTTTAATCATCTTCTTCTCCCTTTCTTACTTTGCTTCTCTTTGATTCATGTTCATCCTTGATTTGTTTTCATCTTAATGCTTATTTGATCTAAAGTTTTCTTAAAAAGTTCATCTTTTTAAAAGTTTGATTTAAAAGTTTGCTTATTTTTAAGTTTGATAAGTTGTTATTCATGCTTATTAAGTCAATTCGATTTAGATTCGTGCAAGTTTTAGTTTGAGCTTATTAACCATAGCTTATTGCTTTTGCTTAATTTTCGGATCAAAAAGTTAGATCGGAAAGGGTAAACCCCTTTCCAATCACGTATTCCAATCACCTTGATTGGAAAAGGGTTTTACATTCCAATCAGCATTCCAATCAACATTCCAATCAGCATTCCAATCAACATTCCAATCAGCATTCCTTTCGCATTCCTTTTACATTCCTATTAGCATTCCAATCAACATTCCTATTAGCATTCCAATCAGCATTCGAATCAACATTTCAATCAGCATTCCTTTCGCATTCCTTTTACATTCCTATTAGCATTCCAATCAGCATTCTAATCAATATTCCAATCAGCATTCCAATCAGCATTCCAATCAGCATTCCAATCAACATTCCAATCAGCATTCCAATCAACATTCCAATCAGCATTCCAATCAACATTCCAATCAGCATTCCTTTTACATTCCTATTAGCATTCCAATCAGCATTCCAATCAACATTCCAATCAGCATTCCAATCAGCATTCCAATCAGCATTCCAATCAACATTCCAATCAGCGTTCCAATCAACATTCCAATCAGCATTCCAATTAGCATTCCTATTAGCATTCCAATCAGCATTCCTATCAGCATTCCTATCAGCATTCCTTTTAGTATTCCTTTCAGCATTCCTTTTACTTATCGCAATTTACATTTTCATTTTACTTAGTAATAGATAACCAAACCATTTTCATTTCCACCAAGAACAATTGAGTCGCACTTTGAACCGGAAATCAATTCGAGAAGATACCGAGAAAACGAACTTTTTCAACTAGTAAAATCTTACATTAGCAACTGCTATAGGTGAAGACGATTACCTGGTATGCACGAAATAATGGATCAAACACAACCCGGCCTCTTTTTTTTGTAAAAACCGGCGGCTACAAACCCTAGCTCTTTTTTTTTTGTCGACTGTTATGGGAGAAAAGAAGCTCCCGTTTGATTTATTTGTGTAAACAAAATGGGCTTGGGCCACTTCTTCTCTTCTCTTTAACCAAACCGGCCCTTAGGCCTTTTTCTTTTCTTATTTTTTTATTTTTTTTTCTAATACTTGTATATAATAATACTTGTATATAATTTCTCGCGTTTGTTTTCGTCAATAATTTCTACGTAAATAATTTAAGTAAATAAACCGCGTATTTACATTTCCCGATTTAAATACGGGTTTTACACAGCTGGAAATTGATTATTCAAGTGACGTGGCCAAAGATTTGATCAGATTTATTTATTACCAATATGAGAAGGTTTGTAAGATTCCTCCTAGTTCTTAATGTTTATTCAGAAACTTGATTACTAGAGTAGATATCAAGTTTAGGGGAGGATTGTTGGGAATAAATTATAGCCAGTCTACTTGAGCGCTGACAAGAGTAAAACAAGCGTTGATAGGAAGAAATCAAACGCTGACAGATCAAGCGTTGACAAGAAGAAGTCAAGCGTTGACACATTGAAGACAACCACTGATGGAAGGATATGATCTACACGTTTATTATATTCTAGATTACTTTTAGTAAAAATAGGAACAACAATGTATTTTCTATATTTATCTTTACCTAGAATAGTTGATACGTAGATTATTGTACAAGGCTTCTTATGTCTATAAAAGAAGACCTTTAGGTTACTGTTCAATATAAGTTTTTCATACGTTAAACACTTTCATTGTAAGCAAGTTTGATATCATTAATCAAAGTGAAAGTTTGTTTACATCTTGTGTGTTCTTGTTTAAGTGTTAATTCCGCATAACACTTAGATTATCATATACATATACAAAGGTTTCTCTAAGTGTATTACTTGATCTAATCTCGTATACATAAAGCTAAATCGATCTAAGTTTGGGATCAACAATCTCGTTTTTAAGCTTGGTTTGGAGAATGTGAAAACTTGAGGATGATGATCATTCATGACATTTCCAAAACCCTAAGGTATGTCTTTGATTTCTTTACTTACTTTCTTCCTTTGAATGTTTATAATTTTCTATCTCTTTAATAAAGGCCAATATGGATTGATTATAATGGAAAATGTAAAACGTGCTTTGTAACTAATGCATTGCATGAGGACATTGCAATAGTCAAGTGTAGGGGATTTGATAGGTGTGTAAACACCCATCCTTTTACCACTTAATTACAATAATAACCAGGCCAAAACATGTATTTTATGTCGTAAATGTCGGAATTATGCGTGGTTTGTGTTTTTGTTGTGATTTAGGACGAAAATGTAAAAAGGGAAGAAAACACGGGTTTTCACGGGCTTTTATCGAAGAAAAAGACAAAAGACGAAGTCAAGAAATCAAGAGTGCAAAAAGAACGGAAGTCCAAGGCCTATTCTAAAGATTTATCGAAGAAAAAGTCCAAAGACGGAAGTTTAATAAAAGCCGAAGAACTCAAGTCTAAATTAATGAAGAAATTACAAGACGAGTTTATTAATCCCGAGACAAAAGTCGAAGAATTAAGAAGACAAGGATTAAATGATAATTAAAGAAAGAAGAAAGAGAGGAGGAAGCTTCCTTCCACTAATCACCTCTCCCCTATAAATAGAGTCATTAGCTTCATTTTTACCTTTTGTTGGCTAATAGTGACAATTAGTCTTCCATTTTTAATAACTTGCAATTTAGTTTTCATGTCATTTACTTTAATTACACATTTAATTACCTTGCACCTTTAAATTCAAGTAAGTTTCCATTTTTTGTTATTGAATCTTTATCTTTATTGTTAATCTCTCATTTTCCTTTCTTTTGTTGATTCAATCTTATGTTTATGTTTATGTTCAATTTTTATTGATTAGATTAAGTGGGTTTTGATTATTGTGGTGTTTATTGTTAGTTATATTGATTTGGATTGATAGATTATCATTAGTTGATTATTTGTGATTAGTCTTGCTTAATCTTTTGGTTTGATTTAATTAGTTTTGGTTAGATTCGTGTTTTTTGTTCTTCCCGTGTTCTTCGCTTTATCTGTTTCCCCAGGTTATTCCGAACCAAGCTTCATATTCCGAACCAAGAAAATATTCCGGATCAACTTGATATTCCGAATCAGCAACTTATTCCGGATCAAGATATTCCGGATGAAGGATTCTGTTTGATTATTCCGAATAAAGCTTATATTCCGAGTGAAGGATTTATTCCGGATAAGTGACATATTCCGGATGAACCATTATTCCGAGTGAAGCATATATTCCGAATAAAGGTAATATTCCGGATGAAGGTGTTAGTCTAGGTTATTCCGGATCAGCACTTTGTTCCGTTTATTCCGAACCAACCAAACATTCCGAATCAAGTGATATTCCGGATTAGCCCTTGTTATTCCGGATGAAGGTTTATTCCGAGTGAACTTGTTATTCCGGATCAAGACATTCCGAATGAAGGTTTGAAATTTATTCGAACCAAGTGAATTTCAGAATATTCCGAGTGAAGACTTTATTCCGGATGAGCCAGTTATTCCGGATGAAGGAGATTATTCCGAATGAACAAACTTATTCCGGATAAAGGATTTCTTTTGGTTATTCCGAATAAGCAAGTATTCCGGATGAGCCATTTATTCCGCATGAGGTAAATATTCCGAGTGAAGAAGAATTATTCCGAACGAAGGTGACATTCAGAACGAGTGATTATTCCGAACGAAGGTTTATTCCGAATGAGCTGTTTTTCGTTTATTTTAAGTTTATGTTTTTAAATTGTTAAACTTTAATTTTCCCTCCTTTTTTTACTTAGTTGCACTTTAAGTTTACTTGCCTTAGATTTATTTTAAGCTTGCCTTTAGGATAGTTTTAAGTTCGCGTTATTTACTTTAATTGCCTTTTAATTTTTCGTCACGCTTTAAATTCTCGTCATTTATTTTAAATTAGATTTAGATTTATTTTACCTCCATTTACGTTAAAGTTTTTGCACCTTACTTTTACTACAACGACACAAATATTTTGTTTCACCAAAAGACAGTTGAGTCGCACAATTAACCAGTAATCAATTCGATTAGACCACAGAAACGAACTTTAATTTTCTTACTAGGTAAAAGCCTTGTATTAATAAGCATCGCAGAGATCTAGTATTTCAGATTGGTGATCGTGTGTTCCTCAAAGTATCACCAGCACGCGGGGTCAGAAGTTTTGGCCTCAAGGGCAAGCTCAGCCCTCGCTACATTGGACCGTTCGAGATCCTCGAACGTGTCGGTGAAGTATCATATCGATTGGCGTTACCGGCTCAGCTTTCACACGTCCATAATGTGTACCATGTATCTTTACTCAGAGGGTACAACTATCATGAGCTTCACAAAGTTAATTATCTACTCGATATGATTCGGGAGGACTTATCCTATATTGAAGAACCTGAAGCAGTCTTAGATCGCCGGGATCGAGTTATGAGAAGGAAGACTATTCCTTTCGTCAAGATCCGGTGGAGGAACCATTCCGAGTGGGAGGCCACTTGGGAAACGGAGGAGTCTATACGGACTTCTTATCCTCACTTCCGGTTATGATTCGGGTATGTCTTTTCAGCTTTCATGTCTTTTCAGCTTATGTGTCTCTTCAGCTTTTATAACTCCATCAGCTTATTATCCCTTAATTCGAGGACGAAATTTTCTTTTAGAGAGGGAGAATTGTAAAACCGCAGCATTATCGTGTCTTTAATTCGAGGACGAATTATTTTTTTTAGAGGGGAAGAGTTGTAAAACCCGCTTTTCCATAAACAGTAATTACACGCAAATTCAGAATTTAAATAAAACGATAAGTAAATTATTATTTATTCAGAATAATAAATAATAGTATTTATTCAAGTATTACGTAAAAACTATATATTCAGAAAATAAATATTATACGTCACGAGTAAACACGAAAAGTTAATCACGAACATCGCATTAAATATTTATAACATGAAAAATGAAAGTGTGCATGTGCTTTGTTTTGGGCCGCGGTTTTAATAAACAAAAGAAAGAAAAATGGGCTTACGCCCAGTCCAAGTGATAAATTGATAACCAGGAAGTTATCATTCCACTTTACAAACAAAACAAGAAAAACTAGGGTTGGTTTTGTGTGTGTACCGCCGGCAGACAAGGAAAAAGAGGAGGAGGTTCGTGTTTTTTATCATCAAAATATTCGGGTATCATGTTATTCTTCAAACCTTTATACGAATCTGGTATCTCTAATCTTTACCTTTTATTTAATTCCCTTCTCATGGTTAATTTCTTTGAATCAAGAACACATCATAATAATAAGTGTTAACATGAATTAAATCAAAGGGGTGTCGGGTTTGTGTTCGGGTTTCATGATAACCGAGAGTCAAGGACTCTCGGTAGTGACCTTATGATGTCAGCCGAAAACCAAAAACCATCGAGGGGAGTTTGGTTTTGAAAACAGTGGGAAAAGAGTGTATCTCAGGGGTGTTTGTTTGTTATCAGTGGCAACCGAGACCTCTAGGGTCTCGGTGGGTCTTAGAAAGGGAGCAGGGGAGTGTTTGGATCGAGCAGGGGGAAAACTAGCATGGCCAATGGGTAGAAACGGCAGGACAATGGGTACTTGACCCAAACAGTGGGAACCACAAGGGCAACAGTGGCTGTCGGCTTAAGCCGGTGGCTACTGTTTGTTTGTCGGCAGTAGGGGCCACAACCAAGGGCTGTGGTGGGCTCGGTTTGGCTCGGGTTTTCGAGGGCACGCATGATATAAGTAATGCAAGGGTTATTTAATTTCGGTTAAATCATTTATCAAATAAGTTTTTATAGCATAATTTAACCAAGTTATATTTATTTTATTAAGTTAATTAATAAAATTAAATTATTGATGCTTAACTAATTTTGTTAATTAAAACGTATGATTTTATTTCAATGATTTAATTATTCATGAAACCATTTTGGAAACTTTCTATTTGGGGAAACTTGTTATTTTAGGAAACTTTCTATTTTTAGCAGGTTACGTATAATAGTATAATAATACGAGAGTACATTAATCAGAGAACATAAATACACTAATAAGAATTACTTAAAAACAGTCAGACTTACCAGATTATACTCAAAACAGTACGACAATACAAGAACATAATAAATCAAGTTAAGAATCGTAAGAATTATTACAAGTATACATATATCAGACAACTCATTCACGTCCTTTATTGATTTAGCTTTCGTGAAGTCATAGTAGGAGTTCCATCTGTTTTCTTTACAGTCAGTTACTAGACACAAGGTACGGATTCCCGTCCTTCAGTATGGACTTCCTTTCTTATGCATGATTAGGATTCCCCGTCTGCAGCCAAATGTTTTCCCCAGTTATATATTATAAACTTTAAATGAATTGCCATGATAACTATGTTAAATTGCCTGAGCTTTATATACACGCATGACCAGTTCCATCTAGTTATGGAGGTACCGTAACCATGACACTTGAGGCACCGGTGTCATGACCCCTCTGCGGGGGAGTGATTTCTCGCAGCGTCCCTTGTATTTAATTTGGCCATTTATCAGTATATTATCAGCGGGGCGAATGGGTGGATTTATCAATTACAGTTAGCAGGTGAATGTGGTGTGTACTATACATCCTTCGCATTGGAGTTGATCCCTCCACCCTATTTATTTAGAGGTCACCCCTCTAACAGCATGACGAGGTCACCCCTCTAAGTATTCATGCCACGTTGTTATATTACATGACATATATAAGCTCTTGGCACTTAAAATAAAGTACATACATGATTTCAGATTTATTAGTTAATAACTTCAGCTTTACAAGTTATAAATTAAGTTTTTCAAGATATGTACAACTTTTGATACATTTTACTTATCAGTCTTTTAGTTTCAATAATTGCTATCTGTTTCATTTCATTCAATGTTGCAAAAATCATGAATCGCTAGTCGGGCGGTCGACCACCTTGTAGCTTGTAATCGTTCTAGGCGGGATTAATCGGCGATTAATCGGATTGACATTTTAAGCAAATTTTTGGTATTTCCGAAAAGTTTTGGGTATTTCTCACGATTTTTAGGATTTTCGGCAATATGATTCTTATAATCAACTTATCGTACATATAAATAGCTACTATAAGTGATAAACACAAGTTTACATTGAGTTTTCGGTATTTTCGGCAAAATTTGCAGGTTTTTGACAAGTTTGACCTCCGTTAGCCAAAGTTGTCTGCAATTAATCGTTTTTTTCATTAATCGGCAAGGTTGAGGGCCTTGTAGCGATTAAGTGGTGATTAATCGGCCTTGTAGACCTTGTTTTACAACATTTTTTAGTACTTTTTATCATGCTTTTATATCTGTTCACTAGGCGTTATGCTCCGCCGTAGTTTCTTTTCATGTTCCAAACGGCAGGTACACAGGGATGCTCCCCTGATTCTGAGAGTATGTGCATTTGGATGGAAGCTATCCAGACTTCTTACTTTATGCACTTCATACATTACTTTGCTTGTTTGGACATTGTTTAGTCCTTTTTTCAGTACTTACTTTTACATGTTTAAGCTTATGTTTGGACTACTGATGTTTGATTCTGGTATTTCCTTTATGGTCAATTAATGTTTTAAGACATTTAACTTGTATGCTTTGATGACATGCCATAAGTACACGTAACGATCCACTTATCCAAGTGGGGTGTTACAAATATACGCCTCCATATTGATACCAATTTACGAGCGAGATGCGAAATCTACTAACCTTTTGTATGTGGCTCCAACATTTTTTAGACCGAACGACATCTTGGTGTAACTAAAGGTTCCCTCATTTGTATAAAAGGTTGTTTTTCCTCTTCCTCATCTTCCATAAGAACTTGGTGGTACCCCTTGTACGCATCTAGAAAACACTTGATGTTGAAACCCATTATGGAGCCTATCTTGACATCAATGTCCGGAAGAGGATAATAATCTTTAGTACACGCAGAATTGAGATTCTTAAAGTCTATGCACATCCGCCAATCACCATCGGGCCTTCTTACCAGTACCGAATTGGAGAACCAAGTGGGGTACCTCACCGATCTCACTATTCCAGCCTTTAACAATTCTTCAACGTCTCTTTTCACAGCCTGACTTTTTTCTTCTCCTAACATTCTTCTCTTCTGAGCGACATGTGTTGCAGTCATGTCTACATTTAAGGAGTGCTTGATAATTCTTCAGGGAACTCCGATCATATCTGAAGGTTCCCATGCAAATACATCTATATTGCTTCGTAGCAGATCTATCAACTACAACCTGCACTTTTTAGTGAACAACCTTCCGATGGTGACCAATTGCTCCGGATATTTGAGGTGCACCATAACTCCCTCTGTTAGTCCCTCTAACTCCTTGGCTTCTTCCACCAAACGTTCAGATTTAAGCAGCTTGCTTAAATCTTCCCCACGCCCGACGTCCCTTTCCTTCTCATTGTTTATTTTCTGACTATCTTCAATCAGCCTACACTCAGAGATTTCCTTAGGACGAGTCTTTAATGTGGTTATACCATACGGTGTGGGGAATTTCATTGCGACATAAACGGTAGAAGGCACGATCCTGAGCTCCCTGAGTCCCGTCCATCCCAATATCACATTATATGGGAAGGGGGCCCGGATTACTTTGAATCTCATCACCGTCCTTCTGGTCAAATCGTGGTTGCCAAATGCTACTTCCAAGTCGATTTTTACCAAAGGTGTAGTTTCTTCTCATGAAAAGCTCAACACCTTGGCATGATCCGGGGTACTCTTTTTTGTATCATCGGATCGAGATTCATGAAGAAGTGCTCAAACATTACTTGCATTGTTGCACCTTCGTATAAAACACCCTTCGCATCCAATAACCCTCTATCTCGGCTTCTAGTATTAACGACTTATCCGACGCCTCGTAATTGCTTACCAGGGGAAAGAGATGGCGACGTTCATCCAATCAACTTCGATATGACATAATTCCTTTCGCTTAACTCCGAATGCAGTACTTCACATCATATTGATGGTTTTGCCCTTGTAATCTCTATTGTCACTCCCGTTTCCCCGTCCTTGACTACTTTTATTTACTCAACCCTGTAAATCTTTGACCAAATGGTTTAACTTGCCTGATTATAAGGCTGCTTCTAATTGTTTCCTCAATTGATGAAAATCGTTTATGAGATGGCCCTTCTCCCCGTGATAATCACAATATGTATCCATATTCTCCGGCCTAACCATTCCTTTGGTGGGCGTTGGCTGAGGTAACTACAATTATAGCTCAATTGCCAGGATTTCCTTGGGGAACTTGGTTAACGACTCTAGACCAGGATGGTGGTAAGGAGTCTTTCTCGCTGGATGCGGATTTATCGGAGGTACATATGGAGAGAAATTGGGTTTCGACCCGTAGTCTCCCCTTTGCCGATTTTGATTGTTACCCTCGAGCCAGTCGAGAAATACTTGTCCTCCTTATTGGATTTTCCTCCCCTGTCACTTCCCTCCTCTTGAGGGAGTTCTGTGTTTCAGAAAACCTCCTCGGATTTAATGAAGTTATCCACCCTTTTCATCATTTCAGCCACGGTTTGTGTAACTTCGTCTGAGAAACGTCTAGCTAACTCGGGACATTTAGCTCCGGTAATGAAGGCAGATATCTTCATAAACTCCGTTAGTCCCTGAATGTAACTGGCTTCATCCGTCCACCGTTTCTTGAAAGCTGCCAAAGATTCATGAGCCTTCCTGATAATGGAGGTGATTTCCATAGGGCTTTTAAGGCTTTTTCTCCTTAGAGCGAACCTTTCCAAAAACTTTTCCTTCAAGTCTTCCAAATTGTCGATACTTCTCGGAGCCAACATTTCAAACCATCCTCCGGCCGCCTTATCCAGGGTTTGCTGGAAGAACATACATCATATCGGCATAGGCCATTCCCCTGAATTAGCAGCCCCAACGAAACGAGTCAAGTGGTCGTTGGGGTCGGTGGACCCGACGTATAATTTTATGGTTGCGTGGAGGATGTGTTTTGAAGATGAAAATTTTATAATTCTTCTGGTGAAAGGTGAGGTAACGACATCCTTGAAAGGCTTCTGTAGCTCGTCCACTATCTCGTCGTTCTTTTGAGCTTTCTGGACTTCATCGTCAAACACGAGTTTTAGAGGAGATATTGTGTTCTTTCTTGAAGCATCATGGCGCTCCACTGGGTTTCGAAGAACACTCAGGCTCTCTAAGATTTTTTCTTGGATGGATGAAGGTGTCTCCGCATCCCCCCCCCCCAAGAAGGATTCACACTCCGGAGATGTGTGCGACAAAGACCCGTTACCCGAAGGACCTATCATAAAACTAGCGCTTTGTGTAGATCGAGTGTTGGGTCCCACGGATAGGGTGTCAAATGGGTTGACCCGGCCCGACCCAAACCCGATAAGGCCTTATAGGTTCGGGTTAATTCGGGTTCAACTTAGCTTATTGGTTTATCGGGTCAACCCAATAACCTTATAGGGTCGGGTTGGGGTTTTACTTAGTTTTTTATCGGGTTATCGGGTCAACCCGATAAGGTACATAACCCATTAACAAATTTATAAATTTTGATCTTACTACCAATGTTTTAAAAACCGGTTCGACCCGGCCGGTTGAACCGGTCGAATCGGTAACCGGTGATGGTACCGGACGTTTATCGGCCGGTTTTCAGAGGATTCGAGACCCGGATTAACCCGCCAGGTTTTAGCTGAACCGGGTTGAACCGGTTTGCAAAAACCATTCGGGTTTTGTTTTTATTTCCATGTGTATGATAGTACCAGATTTCATGGCGGGCGTAGATATTTGGTGAAGAAGATAGACACACTAAGTGTTGAATATATTGAGAACAGGGTCTATGTTTTTTAATACAGTAATAATAATTTATTATAGTTAAAGATGTGAGTGGAAATAAAATCGAGCTATATTTGGTAGAAATAAACTGAAACATTTTTGTCCTCTACCACATACAGATTTTACATTTTGGTTTTATTTCGTACAGTGGTATCAAATTTTATACGTACTATTTTAATATTGTTCTAAAGTTGAAAGTTTCACTATATATGTTATGTATTTGATATAAAAAAATTCAAGTGTTTACACATTTAACATATATTTATATAGTTTATGGATAAATTATTTAAAAATTATTTTATTAAAAACCGGTTTAACTCGGTGACTTAACCGATTGACCCGGTTGACCCGTGAACCGGTAGCTTGACCGGTTCGATTAAAAAACTGGGTTTTAAAACATTGCTTACTACTCTTTTTATTTGAAATTTATATGAAAGCGTAAGAACTTGTGCTTTTTTAAAGCTTACTCCGATTGTTTATACATGAGTTGTTTTTTTAAACTATCTATAGTCTTGCCACAAAAAGATACGAAGTACAAAATTGCCTTGTTCGTCATTTGAACATGCTACTGTAAGTAGAACATGTTATAATCTTATTGCTTTGCATTGAGCTAAATGAGTTACGAGTATTTGCCAGCTGTTGGATTTTGCATAAAATCAAACTAAACATTTCATATTCTTCAAGATTTTTAATGAATTATCAAATTTGTAGTCTACATAATACATTATGCCATATTACTGTATTAATCTTTTGCTACTGTGACTTTGTAAACACTATGTTTATACCATTGTTAACTATTTCATTAGTTTTATTCATCAAACCATACAAAAATAAGGTAGCTTGATATATATTTTTTTCTTACTGTAAAATCTATGTCGACTATAACCCGATAACCTTGTTAGCACAGATAATAAGGATATGATTATCATATGATGAGTTGTCAATTAATAGGATATGATTAGTGATGATTAGCTGTCAACATTATCTTGAGGCTCAAGCCCATATAAAATGTATATATATATATGTACCTCAGTTGATAAGGAATGACACAAAAAAACATACGACTCATCATATTCTTAGTGTCATTCCTTATCAACTGAGGTACATATATATACATTTTATATGGGCTTGAACCTCAAGATAATGTTGACAGCTAATCATCACTAATCATATGCTAACCATATCCTATTAATTGACAACTCATCATATGATAATCATATCCTTATTATCTGTGCTAACAAACCTAACCCGATAACCTAACCTGATATAACCCGAACCTGATAGGACCTAAACTCGATAACCCGAATCCTTATTGGGTCAGGTTACGGGTCACATTATTTTACCCTCAAACCCAATTCAACTCGACCCGATAGACCCGATAACACCCCTATCCACGGATGGCGCCAAATGTTGAAGCAAAACTCCGCGAGTACCTATACACTAGAGGATTTACATCGGTCACATGTGAATGAGGCTTGTATCCAAGTATGTGACCTGAAACAATGAACAACGCACATTAGCCTCGCCTTAGGTGTGACACCGAGACCAAGCTCCAGCATGAGAGTAAGTATGTGATACCAGAGTGGTATCCAACTTGAAATGTTGGAGTGTTAGTGATAGTATTAAAGGCTGGTCATAAATAAGAGTGAATGTGTTAGTGTGTGTAACAAATGTATCAGGATTTTATACTACATCATAAAACAAACCTTTCTGTCTAGTCATGTCACTTGACTAGGCTCCATGCACGAGGCGAGATCTTTCCCCCAAATCCTGAGATTTGGTGGTTGTGGTGGCGGTTTCCGGATATATCCTTTGGGTAAAGCCGCGTTGGATTTAAGAACAATCCACTTTATCTTTTTCCATTCCCAAGACTTTCCTAGTTTTCATGTGTGTTAATCAGCATTAACTGCGTTAAGTCCGTCCTAAGTGGCATTAACTGCGTTGAGTCCGTCTAGATGCCGAGATGAAGAATCCAAACGGAGTCAATCGGTCGGAATCATACACGAACAATTATCAAGAAAAAAAAAGAGATGATCATGATAAGATTTAAATTAGGTTTTAAATAATGTTCTGATTTATTTTGAAAAATAAAAATTTTGTTTTTTTATTAAAGTTGTGAGAAGTTTTAAGTTAAATACCTTTTATATTGAATGTAGTAATGACTACATAAACCAACATCACCTCAACATATATTTTTCTCGAAATAAAATATAATTTAATAATATTAAAGCTAGCAAGATGTTAAGAAATACAATAATATCAAACAACAATGATCGTCACAAACTACATCAACCCTACCTACAACCCTCGACAACGACCCTAACAAAACAACATTAGCCTAAAAAACATAAAATACTACGACGACTCTAAAATATTTATCCAAAATGACCCTTACATCGCCAATATGGATCAGATCTAACAATCAATAAGAACAATCCCCCTTCAAACTCTAGCACAACACTTATCCACTTAAGGGCATCACCGTATTTGAAAGAACGGAGATAGGTATAACCCCAAACACGACCTCTACCCACGACCTTAACACTCCACATTGAAACCTTACACAACATGGTTTCAACTATGCAACCAAATCAAGTGGTGGCACAATGATGTGTAAAATACGCTAACAAAGAAGAAACCACCTAATTGTAGAACCATCATACGTCAAACCAAACCAAACTTTGCTCACTTGACCAGATTCCCCAACTCTCCTTGAACTAGTACAACCATCAACCAACTTAACCACTGAGCGTATCCAACCAAACGATGACCAACCCCTTCATGCCACAAGAAACACCTCAACCCTCGTCGCAAATCAAACTATCACGACCACACAATTTGAACCATATGACGACCACACTATCTTAACCATCTCACGACCTGAAAATATGAACCATGAACCATGTTCATGACGACAACCATCTCAGATGCTCGCAATCTTTCACAACCTTACAAAGATCTAACACCATCTCAAAACCTCGTGATCTGAACTCCTCTCACGACGATCTGACACCATATTACAACCTCACGATCTAAACCCAACTCATACCTCAAGACGACCTGACACCATCTCACAACCTCACGATCCGAACCAATCTCACACCCCACGATGATCTAACATTATCTTACAACCTCACAATTTGACACCATATCACAATATCACGATCACACGACCTTACCATCCGTCGAACCGTCACAAGAACTCACTATTACACAACCACACCATCTTCACGACCTTATTATCGTATAACCTCACAATCTCGAACCTCTCTATCTGAACCACACATCCATTTCCATATTACATCAACTGATTTGAACCACCAAGTGTACTAAACAAAAATAAACCCATTACTAGATAAACATTAAAGAAAAAGAAACGAAAAATGCAAAAAGACCGATATATTTTTTTAATAAAGTGCAATCGTATTACAATATTATTAAATAGAAATTACATCAATAAAGCTTATCCCAAACCAAACTATTACATATCCAATTTAAAACAAAATCAAAAACATCACCGAAGACCTTGATTCTTTCTCATCCGAAGAAAATATGCTTGCCATTGTCGTGATTGATTGGGGGCAGTAACATAGATCCATAGATGAAAACGGTGATACCCACAAAAGAAATCAACAGACACAGCCTCCCAAAACCGAACTCCCGAACCCACAAAAATATGCTTGCCATTGTCGTGGTTGATTGGGGGGCAGTAACATAGATCCATAGATATAGGTACGGAGATGGAAACGACCATGTAGGTGCGAGTCATGTTGATCCCAAACTTAGATCGATTAGCTTTGTGTATACGAGATTAGATCAAGTATAACACTTAGAGAAACCTTTGTTGTATGCTTTGTGAATCTAAGTATTATGCGGAATTTAATACTTAAACAAGAACACAAGATGTAAACAAAACTTTCACTTTGATTATCAATGTCGAACTTGCTTACAATGAAAGATGTTTACGAATGAAAAACTTCATAAAAACTTGATATCAAACATTAACCTAAAGGCCTTCTTTTATAGACTAAGAAGCCTTGTACAATAAGCTACGTATCAACTATTCTAGGTAAAGATAAACATAGAAAATACATTGTCGTTTCTATCCTTACTAGAAGTATTCTAGAACATAATAAACGTGTAGCTCACATCTTCCATCAGTGCTTGTCTTCAATCTGTCAACGCTTGACTTTAACTTGTCAACGCTTAAGCTGTCAGCGCTCACTTTGCTCTTGTCAACGCTTGAGTTGTTCTTGTCAGCGTTCAAGTGATCTGGCCTTAATTTATTCCCAACAATCCTCCCCTAAACTTGATATCCACTCTTATGATCAAGTTTCTGAATAAACATTAAGAACTTGGAGGAGTCTGACAAACCTTATCATATTGGTAATAAATAAATCTGATTAAATTCTTTGCCACGTCACTTGTATAATCTATCTCCAACTGGGTGTCCTTCATCTTTTCCAAAACAGCCTTGGATATGAAATACTGAGCATCTACAAGTAAATACTCAGCAAACTTTGTAGAACTCAAATGGTATACACCAGCAGCTGAATATAACCTCCATTGAAGACCACTGAGATCATCTTCAAGATCCTTCCATATTTCAGGATCTTCTTCATTTGTCCCACACATTCTTTTGAATGTGGTCCAAAGTTTTATTCCATTGGCTGAAGTTGGTGCTTCAGCCTCATACTTGGTCTCTAGCAACCTCCAAAGGTCCACCAAGTCTTCTCTATCACAACTTGCAAATAAAGATATGAGAGTGGTAAAAGTGTGTACCTCCTTGCCAAATCTTCCAATCTTCCAGAATCCACATTCATCTTCATCATAACTCACAATTGGATTCCTGGAATCTAGTGGTAACACATGCACCATATCTGAAGCTTCTAATGGGGAGAGCTTGAGGCTCTTTCTAATAACTGCTTCACTTGGATATAGTTGATTCATATCTTTTGGAAACTCAAGTGTAAATCCCTTCTTCACTGGTCTGGGAACTATCATAGCTTTCTTGATTGCCATCTCTTCTGCAAGTTGCTCCTTTCTTTCATCTGAAAGAAGTCTGAAAGTGTTTTCTTCTTGCACTTTCACCCAAATGGGATAAGCCCTATGTTCCAATTCATCAAATGTCAAAGCCTTCAGCTTCTGATGTGTCCATCCAACTCCATGACATTTGAGCAACATAAAGTAGAGCTTCCTTCTATCCCTTTTCAACTCTGAAAGAATGTTGCTTGCCTTGTGCTTCAAAATCACCTTACAATCCTTCTGAACTCTAAGAAGAATCTCCAAACCCCATATCTGATTTGAAATGGTCAAGTCTGGATTATCCATACAGCTTTCTTCCCAAGAATTGTACATCTGAACCACCTCTGGCATATCAAAATCAATCTGCAACTTTAAATCTCTCAGCTTTTCCCTAGCAAGCTCATCACCATACTCAAGTCTTTCTGGTTCAACAATCATCACACTTGAATCTGAGCTAGCTCCATCACTTTCTTCTTCAGAAGTCACAACAAATGGTGACTTTTCCTTTCCACCTTGTTCCATCATTTGCTCAGCCAATCTTCTATCAAATTCAACCTGAGCTGCATTCTTTGGAACAATTTCTTCTACCAACTTACCCTTACCCTTATCTGATGGTGCAATTGTTGGTAAGGTAGATGGTAATACCTGAGTAGGAACATCCTTGATGATAGATGATGACTGGAATACATCACCTCCATATGCAGATCTGTCAACGCCCAAATTTCCTCTATCAGCGCCCAAAATACTTCTATCAGCGTCCAAACTTGTCTTGTCAACGCTCAAATATTTTCCCTCAGCGCCTTGTGTAACCTCTCTCAACATATCTGTAAATGATAAATTTAAATTGGTTGGAGAGATCAAGGACGTATCAAAACCTGTTTGTTCCTTCAAAGTAGTAAGAGCTTCAACAACATCTAATGATTGACCATCTTGACTGCTCTTATCACTCAGATTTCTTTGATCTTCCTCCCCTTTGGAAGACTCCTCCATACCTCCCTTTGCATGAGCACTCTCCAAAACAACAATCCTCTCTCTCAATTCCTTGAGTTCAAGGCCTTGATTGCTGACAATTTGTACTAAGTCTGCATTCTGCTTTTGCAAGCTAATGCAGACAGCCGTCAATTCCAAAAGAGTCATTGGTTCCAGTCTGCCCTCTTCTGAAATGGGGATTTGACCTCCCAAGTCAGGTTCATTGGGCATGGATGAGGACTTAATTATGGTGGGACTGCCTTGGCCAGCTTCTAAGCCAGAACCAATAGTCCCAGCCTCATCCAGGTCACCAGCCACACTTGTGGTGGTGGTTCTCTCTGCTTCATGGCTAGGACCACCAGAGGAGAACACTCCAGCAGTCCTTTGGCGTTTAAACAACCTATATTCAGGTGGTGTGGAAGATGGTGTGGAAGAAGGTGTAGATGTGAGTTGGTTAAGGGGTGTTTGGGATTGTGATGGTTGGGTGTCAGCGTTGGAAATAGGCACATCAACGCCCACATTAGATATGTCAGCGTCAAAGGGTTCTTGGTCTATTTGCATTTGGTCAGGTGAGGGTAAAGGTTCAGGGATAGGTTCAAGTTGTGGGTGAGGGTCAACATGAGGTTGGGGGTCTGATTGGGGTTGTGCTGCTGCAATAACAGCAAGCATGGCTGGGGTTAAAGGTAGGTCTCTATGAGGTGGGGAATTCATCTTGGTAAAAATAGCTTTCTTTTGTTCAGGGATTTTATAAAAATCATTGTGATCCCTTGAACAATATCTTTGATCATCAAAAATCATTTGCAGAAAACGGGGATAAGCTAAAGTCATTTTTGTCCCCTTGTTTTTACACATTCCTTCAAAAATCATTTTAGACCAGTTATATTTTTGCCCTGTTGCAATACACACAATAGCAGTTGCAATGGATCTATTGATCTCATTGTGTGCAGTACATTTGGGACTCAAACATTGAAGGAGAATGTGAATGAGGTACTTCCAGGCTGGGGGAAATTCCTGCTTATGGTACTTATTAAGAGTACCTTCATCAGGAATAGGGTATCCCAAAGCCCTAAGCCCTTGTTCTATTTCATTTATGGGAAGAATGGTTATACCATCAGCATCATCAAGATGCAAGGCCTGGCGTACCAAGGCCTCAGTAACCACCCAAGATCTCCCATGAACAATAGAAGTTAATGTGGTCACTCCATTAACTGTTGAGGAACTTATAGTGTTCCAAAACTGTTTAATGTGTGTGACTGGAATGAGTGGTGCATGAGAAAGAGCATACCTTAATGGGGATGCGTTCAAATACGCCACCATTTGTGTGTATTGAGGGAACAAAGTATTATCAGCAACAAGATAAGCAATCATGTTGTGTTGAGACTTGAACCCCAAATCCAATTCTGCTGAGTTAAATCTTGGTGCCATTGATGAAAGTTGTTAATTTGAAGTATAGAAGATGAAGGTTGATAAGAGAAAAGTGTTAGACAAGAATTATAGATACCCTGTTTAAAAATAGGAGCCAAATTTATAGGAGTGGATGAATGCATGTGATTGGCCCAAAAATAGGCAAAGATTTTCAAAAACTAATCATGAAAATATTAAAAAAGTTATAAGTTATCTCATGCATTTAATGAAAGTAACAACTCCTAAAATTACGGCTTGAAAATATGTCAAAAAGTAACAACTGGGTAGGTCCCATTGATTGTCAACGGTCAAATATAACCCATCAACGCCCAACGGCTATAATCTTGTCAACGTTCGCCTAAAGCCATGTCAGCGTCCAATTTGGTCACAACAACGCTTGGAAAAATCTTGTCAGCGTCCAAAAATAAAATTGTTTTAAAAAGTGAAAAATGACCCTAACAAGTAATTTATCCTAGAGAAGATAACCAAAAGCTGATAATTATCATAGGGCGGCAAGCACTGTCCAGTTATGCACACTTGCATAAGCAAGATAGACATAACAGTCCTCTAGTGTCCCTTGCTAACCAAAATTCTTAACAACCAAGTTACCTTATAAAATCCTTGTTACTCCCAGGTAAAACCCATAACAAAGTGATTCCCAAGTCTCCCAACAGACCACAACTAATTCTAGGCCAAAAATGTCTTGGCAGCATGCAAAGTTGATATACTATGCATGCTACAGTGCCTCATGGTTTAGTAAAACTAACCCATACTCACCTGTGGACACAATCTAGAATTGTGATAAGAGTATCATATGGATACCCAAAAATCCTAAAGGTTCCTAAAACCTCCCCTTAAACAAAGATACAAAGAGTTTGCCAAAAATATGCATGAACATAAAAAATTTATGTCAAGATAGGAATGAAACATTCCAACCATCATCCATAAACAAAAACATGTCCAAATGCTTCTCCTTTGATCCATAAGCAACTCTGTATCCAATGGTATACTGCTAACACCATCTGCACATTTAGATTGAAAACCACAAAACTAACATTGTTGCTGACAACGCCCCGATAACACATAACAGCGTTGAAGGAAGCTTTGTCAGCGTTAGACAATTATATTGCTGACAACGTTGCAAAAACACTTATCAGTGTTCAAACAACCTTTGTCAGTGTTAGAAAAATATAGTGGAAAATCTAAATTATCAATAAGACCAATAATAATAATGCATCATCCTGTACATACTTTTACAAAAAGAATCCAAAACACATACTTAAGTGAGATTAACCATTCCAATACTTGTTACCAAGTACTGAAATCTTCCAGCATCAAAAGGTTTAGTTAATAAATCTGACACATTTTCCTCAGTGCCAACCCTATCTGGTTGTATTAAACCTTTCTCAAAGCAATCTCTTATAAAATGGTGTCTAATTTCTATGTGTTTAGTTTTAGAATGATGCACAGGATTCTTAATGATGCATAAAGTACTATTATTGTCAACAAATATCTTAGTATGCATAAAATTATACCCATAATCCAACAGCTGGTTCTGAATCCACAACACTTGACCACAACATGCTGTCGCAGCCACATATTCTGCTTCAGTTGTAGAGTTAGCCACCACTGTTTGTTTCTTGCATTGCCAAGATATTAATCTGCTCCCAAGAAATTGACATCCACCAGTTGTGGATTTCCTATCAAACTTGTCACCACCATAATCACTATCTGAATATGCAATCAGCTCCAATGGTGAATCCTTTGGGTACCACAAACCAAGAGTAGGAAAACATCTTAGGTACCTAAAGATCCTCTTCACAGCATAAAGGTGACATTCTTTTGGAGTCACTTGATGGCGTGCACATGCACACACAGCAAACATGATATCAGGTCTGGAAGCAGTAAGATACATCAAGGATCCAATCATGGATCTATAATGCCTGACATCAACATCTTTCCCATCTCCAATCTTTCCCCAAGGGTGTTCTCTATCCATAGGAGTAGAAGCCCTCTTTTCATGTGGAGAAAAGCCAAACTTCTTCAAGATTTCAGCAACATATTTGTCTTGGGAGATGAAGATACCATCTTCTTTCTGCTGAACTTGTAAACCAAGAAAGAAGTTCATCTCCCCCATAGCACTCATCTTGAATTTGTCTGTCATGAGCTTGGAGAAATCCTCACTCATCTTTGGATCAGTAGACCCAAAAATGATATCATCAACATAGACCTGCACAAGCAACACATCTTTGCCTTTCTTCTTTGTAAATAGTGTCTGATCTATGGTGCCCCTCTTGAATCCATTATCCACCAAATAGGTAGACAAAGTACCATACCATGCTCTAGGGGCTTGATGAAGGCCATACATAGCCTTTTTGACTCTATACACTTTGTCAGGATGCTCAGGATCCTCAAAACCAGGAGGTTGCATGACATAAACTTCTTCAACAATGGTGCCATACAAGAATGCACTCTTTACATCCATTTGATAGACTGTAAAGCCCATGCAAGATGCATAGGCTAGAAAAATCCTAATAGCTTCAATCCTTGCAACTGGTGCAAAGACTTCTTCATAGTCTATCCCCTCCTCTTGTGTATAACCTTGAGCCACTAACCTTGCCTTGTTTCTGACCACAATACCTCTTTCATCTCTTTTGTTCCTGAGAACCCATCTTGTCCCAATTGGTCTAACATATCTAGGACAATCAACCAGCTCCCAAACATCCTGAATAGCAAATTGGTGAAGCTCATCCTGCATTGCTTCCACCCAACTTGGTTCTTTGAGGGCATCAAATATTTTCTTGGGTTCTTCTTGTGATAGAAAACATGCAAACAAACATGCTTGTACAAGAGGGGTATCAACCTTCTTGTGTATATTGGCAATAAAACCACCAAGACTTTGATGGGATCTTCTTGTCTGAACTGGAGTCATAACATCACCAATGATCTGATATGGGGGTGATTCTTCATTGTGGAAGTGAGAACTCCTCCTTCAAAAAGTCTGGTGTCCTCAACTTCACGCTCCATGTTGCCAATATCTTCTTCATCAGACTCTCTTTGAGCAACAGGAATCTCTTCATGGACATTGGAAGGTCCACCTTGTTCAAAATTGGAAGAGAAAAGATGCCCAAAAGTGTTGTCAACGTTTGAATCTTGGTTGTCAGCGTTAGGACTGACAGCGCCTGAAATGTTGTTGTCAACGTCTGAATTGGTCTTGTCAGCGCTGGATTTTCCTTTGTCAGCGCCTGAAGAACCATGCACGTTTGTATCTGGTGGTATTTGGAGACCACCATTATCTTGTCCAGCAGCAGCAGCAGCAGCAAAAGCATCAGTCCAAATGGGAATTGTGACATATTCAAATGTAGGAGATGCCTTTTCTGCTTGTGATCCAATCCTATCTTCAACCTGTGTACCTGAAACATGAACAACTTGTTCCTCCACAACATTTGAAGTTACCTTCACAATGTCTGGATTAGTGACAGGCAAATAATTTAAAGTTCTAGATAAGGGTTCCAAATCAACAACCAATTAGGACCACTTTCAGGATCACTAGGTTTATTCTCTAAGAACCTAACATGTACTCTTTCAACAATACGTTTGTCCTCCTTAAGATAAACTCTATAACCCTTGCTCTGCACTGAATACCCCATGAAGTAACCTTCATCACCTTTTGCACTAAATTTCCCTAAGGCATCACTAGTGTCTAAGACTACTACATGACATCCAAAAGGTCTGAGAAAACCAATATTAGGTTTTCTTCCCCAAAGTAACTCATAAGGTGTCTTGTTCTGAATTTTGTTAACCAATGCTCTATTTTGCACATAACATGCTGTATTAACAGCCTCAGCCCAAAAGGCTATGGAAAAGTGAGCATCAGCCAACATTGTTCTGGCTGCTTCAATTAGGGTTCTATTCTTCCTTTCAGCAACCCCATTTTGTTGTGGGGTTCTAGCAATACTAAACTGCCTAGTAATTCCCTTCATGGCACAAAAATCATCTAGCTTCTTGTTCCTAAATTCTCCACCATTATCACTCCTAAGCATCTTAACCTCATAGCCAGACCTTTTCTCAATTTGAGTGATAAATTCAATAAGAACATCAGCTGTGTCACTCTTCATAGCTAGAAAGAATGTCCAAGTAAACCTAGAAAAGTCATCAGTAACAACAAAACAATATGACTTGCCATTCAAACTTTCTATATTAGTTGGACCAAAGAGGTCCATGTGAAGCATATGAAGAGGACTGGAACTAGTATGCACCTGCTTGGACTTGAATGAGACCTTGTGTTGCTTGCCTTTAAGACATGCAACACAAGAGTGGTCATTGTGGAAGGCCTTCTCAGGCAAACCATCAACTAAACCAAGCCTCACAAGTCTATTTATATTTTTAAAGTTTATGTGACCTAGTCTCTTGTGCCACAAATTACTTTCATCTACTGAGGCCTTAGCATAAAAACAAGACATATTTGCATTCACTTTAATCCCATTTAAATTCACATTGTATATGTCCTTATGCCTAGGTGTTCTATACTCAATATACTTCTCATCAGGGATCTTAAAATCCTTGCTTAACACCAAACACTCAGTATCAGTGAAAAGAACCTTATTTTTGTTATCACACACTTGTGATACACTAAACAAATTATAATCCAGTTCTTTTACCAGGAAGACATTCTCAAAACGTAGATTATTGGTGATAAGGGTTCCTTTTCCTGTGATGGTGCCATAGCCCCCTCCAAAGTATACCTTATCACCATCTTGAATAGGAGTGAAGTTTGTCAGATAGTCTTCCTTTCCTGTCATGTGCCTTGAGCATCCACTATCCCAATATCCATAATCATTGATCTTCTTTTGAATGCCCTACACATAAAGAACACAAATTAGTTTTCTTTGGGAACCCAAGTCTCAGAAGACTTGGATTCATCTGGTTGTTCAATAAGAACAGACTTAGTTCTCACAACAACCCCATTCTCATCCCTTTTAGGATGAAATACCCAGTTAACCCCAATTGGTTTTTGATACAAGCTTTTTTTTTTGACACCCCGTAAGAAAATTAAGTTAAAGTTCGTTGATGTGTGTCTAATCGAATTGATCTAGGTTTTCTATGTGACTCAGTTTTATTTTGGTGAAAAAGAATATTTTTGGTTGGTTTTAAATTTAAATGTGCAAAGACTTAAAAGTAAATGTCGTTGAAAGTAAAGTGGCGTTAAATTAAAGTGCGAGAAAATAAATCTAAGTCTAATGAAAAGAAAGTGTGCAATATTTAAAAATGTGACGGAAAGTAAATTAGTTAAGTATTGAAAACTTAAGCTAAAAATTAAACAAGTCAAATTAAGAGAAAAGTACCCTCCAATCGGAATAAATTCCGATTGTCCCAATCGGAATGTCAAAAGGAACCAATCGGAATTCCCAAAAACACCACCGATCGGAATATTCAACCTACCCGATCGGAATATAGCTGGGTGCTCGGTCGGAATGCTTATTGGAACACCAATCGGAATATCTGTCACCTGTTACGATCGGAATAACCAAGTTGCACCTCAATCGGAATGCCAAGGGAACCAATCGGAATGTTTGTCACCCACACACCAATCGGAATAACCTCACTTTGCCCCAATCGGAATACCCAGTCCACACGATCGGAAAGCAAAACCCTTTTCAGATCGGAACCGATCGGAATGTATACCCTCCTTCCGATTGTCAAGGTCGGAATACGGAGGCTTGGATGGAAATTAAGCTAAGTAAATAAGCTATTGTTCTAATAAGCACAAGACTAAAATCCTAGCTAAAACCGTGTAAAAATAAGCTATAAAACTGAAAGTTGAAAACTTTTAAGATACGAAAAAGATAAACTTTAAGAAAAACAACTTTTATATAAAAATAACTTTTATAAAAACTATATAAACTTGAAAATAAATCGAATAAGCTATGAAAATAAGAAGTTTAAAACAATTAAAAGCTTAAAAATCAAATCTTTAACAAATCAACAAGATAAAAACGTGTAAATCAAAGAAAGGTAGAAGAAGATTAGATCAACAAGATGAAGTAAAGGTGCAAGAAATTTAAGAAACACTTACTTGAAAATTAAAGGTAATTAAAAGTGCAAGACAAGTAATAAAATGTGCAAGTAATTAAATGTGCATAAAATAAAGATGGAAGAACTAATTGTCACGATTAGTCAACAAGAACTAAATGAATGAATAAGAGGGGTTTATATAGGTGATTAGGGAGTGGTTAGGGGAAGCTTCCTCCCTCCTTCCTTTCTTGTTAATTGCACCATCAAGTCCTTCCTTCTTAATCTTTTTGTTAATCTTGGAATGTGATGACTTTTGGCTCGGGATTTCTTTGGACTCGTCTTTTAATTCTTCGATAAATAAGACTTGAGTTCCTCGGCTTTAAGTAAACTTCCGTCTTTTGACTTTATCTTCGATAAATCTTCAGAATTGGTCTTGGACTTCCGTTCTTTATCCTCTCTTGACTCCTTGACATCGTCTTTCATCCTTTTCTTCAATAAAAGTCCGTAAATGCCCGTGAATTCCCGTGTTTTCTCCACTTTTCACCTTTTCGTCCTAAAACATAACAAAAACACAAACCACGCATAATTCCGACACAAAAGACATAAAATACACGTTTTGGTCCGGTTTTTATTGTAATTAAGTGGTAGAAAAGATGGGTGTTTACACACCTATCAAATCCCCTACACTTGACCATTGCAATGTCCTCATGCAATGCATTAGTTACAAAGCATGTTTACACTTTTCATCATAATCAATCCATATTGGCCTTTATTAAAGAGATAGAAAATTATAAAAATGCAAAGCAAAGAAATTAAAAGCATACCTTGGGTTTTGAAAATGTCATGAATAATCATCATCCTCAACTTTTCACTTTCTCCAAACCAAGCTTAAAAACGAGATCATTGTTATTATAAGTTAGTAAACTAACACGAACTCATGTGGGCCAATTATTTACTTAGACTCCCTTATTCCTATGGGTATCTCTTATATTTTATTATTTGTCTTGAATGATCACGAGGATGCATTGTTCGACTTATTTAGATAATTATTTAGTCTGAAAATAAAGTGCACGATTTAATCAATAGTTAGCTAAAGGACCAAATCTTTTAAAACTGCTTCTCGGGATATCAGAAAGTTCATATCTTGGCATAACTTGGTTCGCGATTTGAGACCTTTCTCGGGCCGATATTTGGCAGCGACTTCATACTTCAAATCTTGAGAGACGTTCATGAAATAATGGTCTTCTCTTCATAATTGGAATTTCTTCACTTGGAATTTTTGAGAGATTCTTCATATATGGACCACGACTTCTTCATTTTTCTCCAATCTTTATTTTGGATTTTGATATACAACGATCCGCCTCCTTTATTGACTTGGATCTATTTATCCTCATACCTTGTTAGGGTCTTTTCGGATACACTTCTCCATGACTTTTTGGGAGTTTTTGCTTTTCGTCGTGTGTCTCGATCCTTCATATTGATTTTCGATAAATGATTCTTCACATCACTTTTGGATCTTTAGCAACAAAACATAGCCCTCATGCCTTGTTAGGGCCTTTTCGGACTCGCCAGTCTTCGCGCCCCGCTTCATAAGTTATGCCTTGGCTATGAACTCTCGTCATTACCGAGCAACTTTTAAACGATCTGGGGCTAGAAGCTAAGTAACTTTTCAAATCGTACAACCTTATTTATTAGCAGATAAATTTATTAGCAAGCGATGGGAGAATAGGCTTATAATTAACTCACATAAATTCACGAAAGAATACCGGACTTATAATTGGCTCTATCATCTCTCGTTCTCCACAGTTTAAAATCTCAAGTAATGAGACTCGTGGATACTTAGCCTATTAAATCAAAGTTTTGGGTTTTCGAGTCGCCTATAGGATCTTGCAAATTCTTAGACTCTTTCAAGTTTAGAAATCGCATTTTAAAGTTCCCTTGATAAACGACTCTCTAGGATCAATTATAGGAACTTGCGAAAAGTTCTTGTTCTTAACCCGTGAGAGTTAAGACTTTTGCGTTTTATAGCTCCCTATATAAAAGCCTAGCAAAACTTGACTTAAACACGTTAAGGATACTAGCTAGAGTAAACTCGGATTGAGTCAAAAGATTCACAACGTTTGAAAATTAAAACCACTTATTCTAATGAGGGAAGAAATTAACTATACAAAGGGAAAAACTAATAGGCCAAAATAGATCAAAATTTTTGAAAAATGTCGAAAAATTGATTTTCCGGTTAAAATGAGGACAAATACAAGGAAAAGACCACTTAACTTCGATAGAAGTCCCCCCTACACTTAAGATAAACATTGTCCTCAATGTTTAAGCATGTGGGAGTAAAATCCCCTACACTTAGGACATTGTGCACGTTGTTTAACTCTTGCTAAGGAAAAGACAACTAAAGAGATTCCTATTTTAATATTGAGAAAATATAAAATAGTGAATCGAAAAGAGTTTAGGATAGAACCGGGATGAAGTAGAATACGGAATCACGGGTCGTCAAGAATCATCAAGAGTGGATCATTGAAGCTCGAATCCCTGATTAAGAAGTGAGGAGAGGAAATAGCAATCCAAAGGGTCCTCCCTACACTTATGGTAAAGAAATCGAAAAGATAGATGCATGGGTTGCCTCCCAAGAAGCGCTTGGTTTTTGTTAACCGAGTCATTAGCCTGACTCGACCTTGAGCATCAACGGAAGTAGCATGAAACAAATCCACCAGGATCAAAGACATAGTTTTCATCCATCAATAAGCAAGAGCTTAAGGTGAACAAGGCAAGCCAAAAGAGAAGTGGCAAGGTTCCCTTAAGCAGTGATGGAGAACGGTGGAAGCAAGTAGGAAGAGGTGTAAGCATGTCTTCAATGGTTCCAAAGATTTTTCCTTTTATTTCATCAGGTGGATACTGAGATGGCTTAAAGACTTCAATACCGGGATCGAACACCTTTTCCTTCAGGGGAAAATAGCACTCCGGCTTAGCCGAGTGTGAAGAAGATCCGCAAAGAAGCACAACCTCGTCCTCAGAAGTGGGACAAAGAGGTGTTAAATCATACGTGCAACGGATTTCGGTGTCAACCGGTTTCTTCTCCTTTGACAAAATGCTCTTCAAATCCAAAGTAGGATCAAGGCGATAATCTTCAAAGTCAAAAGGAGGTGCATCACTCTCATGAGGGAAGTATGTGTTGAGAAATTCAGAGAAATCTTCCTCGAATGAGTAATCGTCCAAAGTAGGATCGAGTGATGACGGAGGATCTTCAGCATGTGAAGAATCGCTCGAAAGAGTATCAGCCTCATCAAAATCATCGAAAGTGGGCAGCTCGGGATACTCAGAAGTACAATCAAAATCATCCGAATCTGAGCTAGAATCATCATCATCATAAGCGTCAAAGACCGGTGATGAATCATAAATGGGAGAAGCGTCCAAAGTAGGGAGAGAATCATCCACATCATCATGAAAAAGTGGATTATCGATGCAAGAGTCGAATAGAGGATTGTCGTAGACGGTAAAGTCATCTAGCACATTAATCATATTCACTGATTCTCGGCCTCCAAAAGTTAAACTAGTAAGCTTCCCCATTTTGAAAACTTTTGCATCATCCCCGACTCGTAAGATTAACTCACCTTCGGCCACATCTACTAAAGCACGTCCGGTTCTCAAGAATGGCCGACCAAGTATTAAAGGAATACGAGGGTCCATTTCATAATCAACGACAACAAAATCGACCGGGAAAGTAAATGTGCCAACTTTGATAAACACGTCTTCGGCTATACCAACGGGGTAAGCGAGAGTGCGATTTGCAAGTTCAAGAGTCATCTTTGTTGGAGTGAGGTCGGGTAATGATAGTGTTTTCCAAACACTCAATGGCATAAGATTAATACTAGCCCCGAGATCAGCAAGGGCAGTAAATTCTTCAGTTTTGTTGAACACGCAAGGCAACACGAAACGACCGGGATCTCCAAGTTTTTCCGGAAGTTCTTTAAGAATAACTGCAGAGCAGTTTTCATTTAAGCGTGTGTTGGCGAGTTCAATCAGCTTCTCCTTCTTGTTAAGCAATTCTTTAAATGCTTTAACAAATTTGGGCATGTGGACAAGTGCTTCAAGAAAGCTAATGTTAAAATTCATTTGAGAAATCATCTTGATATAGATAGTCACTTGAGCGTCCTCCTTGTTTAGCATTTTGTTCTTGCCCAAGCGAGAAGGATAAGGGATATTAGGTTTGGGTGGTGAAAGTGCAGGTGTAGGTAAAGGTTGAGATGTTGAAGGATCATTGGTGGGAACTTCATCACGTCGAGGCGGAGACGGTAATGGTGCACTATTACTAGGTGTAGGAGGAGTAGGGATACATGGTGGTGGAGGAGGTGTAGATGATGGTGGTGGGATTGGTGGTCCTACGATGGTGACTCCACTACGAGTAGTAATAGCACTCACATTGGCTCGCGGATTGGTGACGGTGTTTGAAGGTAGAGAACTTGAAGAAGAAGGTTGAGCAGGGGGCAAGAAACTAGCAAGCATATTCTTCAAATCATTGGTTTGATTGCTGAAGGAGGATTGAATATCATTTCGAAGCTCGGATCTTATCTCATTTCCTTGCTTTGTGATATCCCCTTTAAGATTGATAATTTGGCTCTGCAGATTCTTGATTTGCTCACCTTGGGTTCTCATGATTGCCTCAACATCCGGATTACTGGGTGGGGTTTGTTGGGCGGGTGGGTGATAAGGATTAGAAGCTCTTGGTGGGATTTGGTTGCTTCTAGTGTAGTTGTTGGCGGGGTTTTGGTTTTGAGGAGAAAAACCAGGTGAAAGGTAGTTGTTGGAACGGTAACTCAGCAGATTTCTATCCCCTTGTTGTCTAGGTTGGTAATTTTCCGGTGAATAATTTCCATAAGCTGCATACACATTTTCCGGATTTCCTTGTGTCGAAGGACAATCGGTGTATGAGTGAGGACCGCCGCATGTCTCACAAGGATTAGCAACTGCTTTAACTTGTTGTTGTTGTTGGTTTGAAGCGAGAAGCGTAATACTTTTGCTCATTTCAGTCATCATGCGGGTGAGTTCGGTCATCTCAGGGTTTGCTGAGGTTGAAGAAACATTGACTCTCGGGTTGTTCCTTGAAGATGCAGAGGAATCCCAGTTTTTGTGGTGAGTAGTCATGTTCTCAATTAACTCTCTACACTCCTCGGGTCTCCTTTTCATGAATGTGCCACCGGCGGCTGCATTGATCGTATCACGATCTCGAAAAGTCAATCCGTTGTAGAAAGTATCGATCAAAGTGACCGGAAGCATATTGTGGTTTGGACATCGATCGATCAAGACATTATATCTCTCCCAAGCATCGAAAAGAGATTCATCGGGGTCTTGCATGAAACCGCTGATCTGATTGCGAAGGCTTGTGACCATGGATGGTGGAAAGTAGCGCGAAAGAAAGCGTTGAGTCATGTCATCCCAAGTGTGAATAGAATTCTTCGGGAGACGATCAAACCATTTCTCGGCATGATGTAATAAAGTATGTGGAAAGAGTTGTAGGCGAAGTTCATCCATTGTGGCACCAGCCAACTTCATGCTCTGGGTGATTGTAATGAACTTGTCGAGGTGTTTGTTGGCATCATCATCAGGCAATCCTCTAAATGGGTTTGTTTGAACTTGCTGAATCATGTGGTGCTTCAACGAAAACTCAGGAGCGTTGATTTGCATCGGCGCAATCGGTCCTCCTCGTCCAAACATTGTTGCTTGACAAAGTTCCTCCATGGTCCGAAGATCGGGCTGTGGGGGAGCATTGTTGTTATTATTATTATTGTTGAGGTGCGGTAGTTGATTATTGTTGTTAACACCTGCCATATCTAAATCTTCTTGAGGCTCGGGCTCTTGGTAATTAGAAGATCTAGTACGCATACACCTGAAAATGCAAAAGAAAACAAAACCAAACACAAAGACAATATATATACACAATAAAGATAAATTTTTTTTGGATTTTTGAAATTTTTAATTTTTATGGTTTTTATGAATTGTTTTTAATTTTTTATGATTTTTGAAATTTTAGTGCAAGAAAAATAACGCTCACAAGTGAACGGATCCCAAAAAGCAACGTGTCTCTCACAAAAAACTGTTGATCTTTACGAAAAGAGCCGGCAGCGGCGCCATTTGATACAAGCTTTTTTTTTTGACACCCCGTAAGAAAATTAAGTTAAAGTTCGTTGATGTGTGTCTAATCGAATTGATCTAGGTTTTCTATGTGACTCAGTTTTATTTTGGTGAAAAAGAATATTTTTGGTTGGTTTTAAATTTAAATGTGCAAAGACTTAAAAGTAAATGTCGTTGAAAGTAAAGTGGCGTTAAATTAAAGTGCGAGAAAATAAATCTAAGTCTAATGAAAAGAAAGTGTGCAATATTTAAAAATGTGACGGAAAGTAAATTAGTTAAGTATTGAAAACTTAAGCTAAAAATTAAACAAGTCAAATTAAGAGAAAAGTACCCTCCAATCGGAATAAATTCCGATTGTCCCAATCGGAATGTCAAAAGGAACCAATCGGAATTCCCAAAAACACCACCGATCGGAATATTCAACCTACCCGATCGGAATATAGCTGGGTGCTCGGTCGGAATGCTTATTAGAACACCAATCGGAATATCTGTCACCTGTTACGATCGGAATAACCAAGTTGCACCTCAATCGGAATGCCAAGGGAACCAATCGGAATGTTTGTCACCCACACACCAATCGGAATAACCTCACTTTGCCCCAATCGGAATACCCAGTCCACACGATCGGAAAGCAAAACCCTTTTCAGATCGGAACCGATCGGAATGTATACCCTCCTTCCGATTGTCAAGGTCGGAATACGGAGGCTTGGATGGAAATTAAGCTAAGTAAATAAGCTATTGTTCTAATAAGCACAAGACTAAAATCCTAGCTAAAACCGTGTAAAAATAAGCTATAAAACTGAAAGTTGAAAACTTTTAAGATACGAAAAAGATAAACTTTAAGAAAAACAACTTTTATATAAAAATAACTTTTATAAAAACTATATAAACTTGAAAATAAATCGAATAAGCTATGAAAATAAGAAGTTTAAAACAATTAAAAGCTTAAAAATCAAATCTTTAACAAATCAACAAGATAAAAACGTGTAAATCAAAGAAAGGTAGAAGAAGATTAGATCAACAAGATGAAGTAAAGGTGCAAGAAATTTAAGAAACACTTACTTGAAAATTAAAGGTAATTAAAAGTGCAAGACAAGTAATAAAATGTGCAAGTAATTAAATGTGCATAAAATAAAGATGGAAGAACTAATTGTCACGATTAGTCAACAAGAACTAAATGAATGAATAAGAGGGGTTTATATAGGTGATTAGGGAGTGGTTAGGGGAAGCTTCCTCCCTCCTTCCTTTCTTGTTAATTGCACCATCAAGTCCTTCCTTCTTAATCTTTTTGTTAATCTTGGAATGTGATGACTTTTGGCTCGGGATTTCTTTGGACTCGTCTTTTAATTCTTCGATAAATAAGACTTGAGTTCCTCGGCTTTAAGTAAACTTCCGTCTTTTGACTTTATCTTCGATAAATCTTCAGAATTGGTCTTGGACTTCCGTTCTTTATCCTCTCTTGACTCCTTGACATCGTCTTTCATCCTTTTCTTCAATAAAAGTTCGTAAATGCCCGTGAATTCCCGTGTTTTCTCCACTTTTCACCTTTTCGTCCTAAAACATAACAAAAACACAAACCACGCATAATTCCGACACAAAAGACATAAAATACACGTTTTGGTCTGGTTTTTATTGTAATTAAGTGGTAGAAAAGATGGGTGTTTACACACCTATCAGTTTTGTAATGACTTTTGAAATATAGTTAAACCTGTTGCAAGTCATTGAAATTCCATTATTATTAGGGTTTTGATCTTTCTTGGGTCTCCATGTTAAGCTTGAAGACGCTTTAGACCCCTTACCTTGTGGCTGCAAATACTTAGGTCTGGTCACGTTTCTGTCAGCGTTGGATTTTGTCCTGTCAACGCTGAAATTACCCTTGTCAGCGTTGAACCTAGGGTTTGCTACAGGAACCCATTGCCTATTGGACCAGGTATCTGTCTTTTGAAAAGGTCTTTGTCCATGAGTGTTAGACCTTCTAGAAAAGAATGGGGCTGGTCTAATCACTTGTGGACTTTGCTGCACACAAGGTCTGGGTCTGACAACGTTTGACTTCCTAACAACGTTGACTTTCTTTCTATCAGCGCTAAAATTGTTCCTATCAGCGCTGACTTAGGGAGCGTTGACACACTTGTATGCCAAATGTGAAAAGCTACCACAAGTATAACAGGCTTTCTTAGACACATTCTTAGGTCTAGAAGCAAAGAAACCTGTTCCATGATTGTTAACTTGGCTCTTGGGTGACCTATTATTTCTATACATCTCTGCATATTTAATGGTAGGTCTTCTAACAGTGTTGGAGCCTAGGTCAACAGCTTTACCAGTAACTGGGTGAGTAACCTTAATGGGTGGGGATTCAATGGGACTTTCACACAGCAAACCCCCTTTAACAAATAAAGTAGGGTTAGCTTTCTTCCACTCATTTAGGTCAGTCAGTTTTTGTTGATACTCTTCTACTAGGGTGACAACTCTTGGTGGAGGAATAAATTCCTCGTCTTGGCATTCTGGAATACCAGTCCAAGATAAATCCTTTCTAAGGACACCATAGAAGTCACCAGCTGGTGGTGGAACCAGAGAGTAATCATTCTCATTCATCCCAAGCCCAGTCATATCCTTAGGATCTCTCTGTTTAGCTACACAGTCTCCTAGGGCTTGGGTGGCTCTATCAAATCTTTGAATCTTGAGGTCAACATTATCTTTATTCTTAATGGCCTCATATAACTTAGCCTGTAGGTCTTTATTGACTTTTGACATGATATTTCTAATATCCATACTACCCTCTAGCTCATGCTTTAAGATATTTATCTTATCTTTTAAATCAAATTCCATTTTCTTGTATTCAGAAACGGTTTTCTCAGTTTCAGTAAGAGCTAGTTGGTAATTGGATAATTTACACCTTCCAGTGCTCATATCCTCTTTTAGTTTTAACACTTCTTTGTTAAGTCTGTCAGTGTTTAACCTACAACCTTTGCTACAAAAAGCATCATCATATACCTCATTATCAGATGAAGAGGAGGAGTGTGCCATGAGAGCATATTCAACATGCTCTTCTTCTTCTTCAATATCAGCAATCAAAGCTTTGTCCTCTTCAGCATCCTTAGCCAGATAGCTCCAATCCCATCCAGTACCATCAATTCCTTGAACTGCAACCATTGCTTTGGAGTCTTGAGCTTTAACAACCTGACTTGAGGGTTTACCAGCATCAGATCTTCTAGGAGATCTGCATTCCCTCATGAAGTGCCCCATGTGATGACAGTTGTAGCACTAAACTTTGGATTTTTCAAATCCAGCAGTGTCTTTAGCATTGAAGGTCATCTTCTTCTTGAACCTTCTATTCCACCTATTTGCTCTTATACTAGCAAGAGCCATGTTCCACTTGATGTCCATCTCTTCCAAGTGTTCATCACTTATCTGCTCAAGGTCCTCATATGTAATCACTGAACCATTGGGCAAAGAAGAAATGTAAGCACAAACAGTATCCAAATCCAAACCAGCAGGTTTAACTCTTGGTGAGTCATTCATGAATGTGTCAGCGTCTGAAAAGGAGACGTTGACAGGACTTGTTCCAGCACTGACAAATGATGATCCAGTAACTGGATGCATAAAAGAGTCCTGCTGATTGAATTGACCTTCACTATGAGAGAAGAAGGCCATGTTGCTGGTGCTAGCTTTGCTTGAAAGATTTTCATCTTCCAACAGTCTTAGTTTGTTGTAGATGTCATCAAACGAAGAGCTCTTGTGAGTATTATTGGCAAGAATAGATCTTGCCTCAATCTTCCATGTCTCACCAAGACTTTTCAGAAAAGTAGCATTGGTGTCAATATCACCAACTTGTGTCCCCATGAAGGACAATTTGCTTGTGATGTCAAGCAATCTGCTTCTCACACTGCTCAGTTTCTCATTGGGCTAAGCTTTGAAGACAGCATAATCATGCAGAAGTTGCTTTTTCTTTTCTTCCTTAGTTTCTGCATTACCACCATATGCAACTTCAATTGCTTCCCAAAGATCCTTAGCAGATTCATAGCTTCTATATTTGTGCTGATTTTCTTGTCCGAGAGACACTTTCAGAATATTTAGGGCTTTCATGTCAGCCCTTTTCTTTGCAATATCTTCAGCACTTACAGCTCTACCATCTCCAGGTTTTTCTTTCTTATCTTCATCAGGACATCCTTCAACAGCTGTTCTTGTTGCAATGGCATTCAGAATCTTTTGAGCTTTATTGAATGAGTTTCCATATTCAATAATATCCCAGAGTGTGTAGTCAAAGATCCCCAGATATTGTTCAAAGTTGAACCTCCATAAGTCAAAGTTGGTTGCATCAAGCATAGGAATCTTGATGTTTGGTAAGGATGAGGAGGAGGAGGTTATTGCTTCAGACATGATGTTTTTAGGGTTTTGAGAAAATTAGGGTTTTGGTGTTCGTATATGGTTCTGGTGTTCTTCAAAGATCAAAAGTTCCTCAACAAGCTCTGATACCACTTGTTGATCCCAAACTTAGATCGATTAGCTTTGTGTATACGAGATTAGATCAAGTATAACACTTAGAGAAACCTTTGTTGTATGCTTTGTGAATCTAAGTATTATGCGGAATTTAATACTTAAACAAGAACACAAGATGTAAACAAAACTTTCACTTTGATTATCAATGTCGAACTTGCTTACAATGAAAGATGTTTACGAATGAAAAACTTAATAAAAACTTGATATCAAACATTAACCTAAAGGCCTTCTTTTATAGACTAAGAAGCCTTGTACAATAAGCTACGTATCAACTATTCTAGGTAAAGATAAACATAGAAAATACATTGTCGTTTCTATCCTTACTAGAAGTATTCTAGAACATAATAAACGTGTAGCTCACATCTTCCATCAGTGCTTGTCTTCAATCTGTCAACGCTTGACTTTAACTTGTCAACGCTTAAGCTGTCAGCGCTCACTTTGCTCTTGTCAACGCTTGAGTTGTTCTTGTCAGCGTTCAAGTGATCTGGCCTTAATTTATTCCCAACAAGTCACTTTGTAGGAATATCCACCATTGTGAAAAAGAAAACTAGATCTGGGAAATAAATTTGATTTGTTTTTAGAACTGAACATGATAATTGAAGGAGGTTTAAGTTTATTGGTAGCCCTCCGAACCTCCGACGTGTAGCCGGCGGCCGGAGACGGTGGCTAAAAGATGATTTAGGTTAAGGGTTAGAGAGAAAATGGTGGATGGACTGGTTTGTGAAACATGATTAACCAAAAACTATAATGTAATGATAGAAGTATCTACAAAGAAAAGGGATTTAAGAGGGTCTATCTGGACTGTCGGTCTAAGCCGACAACCGAAGAGACGAAGGTGGTGAGTGGGGTTTAAGGTTAAGGTTATGTGGGATTGGTTTTTAGACAGAGCTTATCACCTCAACATTTATTGTTTTCACGTAATCATTCACGAGATACCTCTAGTAGTGATTACCAAACCTAACACACATGCATAATTTACTTAAACACAACCATAACATCACGAGAATGAAACACTAAGACTTTAGTTCGGTCATATGCATGACGAAACCATATTCAAAAAATGCCTTGAACGTGTGACTATCAGAGGAATAGTTTTAGGTTAATGAATGATGTGGGGAGGTTAACGTGTTAAGAATGCTTTATTACATATAGTCTTAGACGCAAATAACTGTAATGTAGTAATGACTAAAGGTATTACTCAAGCTAGGTTTTCCGGGATGGGGTAGATTCAGGTTGATGCTAAAAAAATATATATTTGAACTTTACCCTATTAACCTCTCGGGTTAGTTGGGTTCGGGTCTATTTGAGTCGGGCCCAATCGGTTTCGAATCATCCTAAATATGAGTAAAATGATAAAATATAAAGATATTTATTATGGCTAATGGAGTCAACACGACTCCAAGCTAGCCAACATTTTCAAGCTGATATCCGACTGTATTTAATATTCGGCTTACTAGAGTTAACCCAAACAATACGAATAAGCTTAATCTGGTTGAGGTAGTACCGAATTTTTTTATTTTTTTATTTATTTTTTATTTTATTGGTAATCGTAATTTCACACTCATTGGCCGACTAATCCACGGGGTTTGAGCCCACCGCCACACAGACTCAAACCAGGTAAAGCCCTCCCTTTTCAGGAGGTTGGCGTGGCCACTTCAAGGTTGTTTGCACCTAGTGGGAATTGAACTTGAGACCTCACACGCTTTGAAGTGATAGCCACAAATCTTTTTGCCACTAGACCACCCTTGAGTGGTAGTACCGAATTTTTTTGACACCTCTATTCCTGATAATCTTCTTAAAAAGAAAGAATTTACACCGTTTATGCCTGTTGAACGTTCGATGGCACCTTACTTCAACATGAGCTATGCAACAACAAGATCGTCCTTGATCCTTGCCAGATGTGCTTGACGGTCCCCCGTAATAGGCTCACTTGTGGACTTATTACTCTAGATGTTCCAAGAGTGTCCACTAGTTGAACCGCATCCTGTAGACTCCCTGTTCCGCTCAACATGGAGTGGAGACCCCATAGCGTACAAAAAGAGTGACCGCTATATGAATATCATCCTAATTCGGGTCTTGTTATGCACTTAAAAGATAACTCAAAGCCTTACCTTTACTAGGAAAACCTCGATGACATAATCGTTTTTAGTCGCTCACCAGAGGTTTGGAACCCTGAGTATAGTGTTGCGCGTGTAGCAGCTTTATCTCCTTCGTCAGAGACTGCAAATGATGGGAATCCTATCAATAAAGAAGAGTTATAAGCATCGCCTATCGATCCAATCCTTCTTCTCTAGCCTTCTCAAAACATTTTTATACGAAAGAGACCCAGTTATAGAGAAGAGATCTAAAGTATGGGTCCTCTCGATCACCCTCCTTTGAAGATGAACTGGTCGAGAGAGATGGACCCGCACCATATTTTATAACCTCCGATCCGAAAGACCCAACTAGAAAATAACAACGAGACTAAATGGTTTTAATTCGAATAAAGGGCATAAAAGTCATAAGCAAAAGCAAGATAGAAGCTTCTTCATAAAAAAAAGTAAGTTTTCAAACCGTAGCTTGCTGGTTTTTCCATCATCCCCAAAAAGAAAATAAAACCTGACGAAAATGCAATGAACGTTACTGAAAGACAAAGCTTCATCTTTGTTTTTCTTCAAAACCTCGACCGGCCTCTCGCTCGCCGCTACCATCCTTTAATGCGCAAATGGTTGTTGCCCTTACTACAAACAAACATAAATAGTAATAAATCCATTTGATCCATTATGCTTTTACGTAAGGTTGAGCATTGGGTCCAAAACCGAATGATCAAGACCAAATCGAATCGAGAACTAAAATAATCTAAAAGTTCAGATCAAAGACCAGACCAAAATGATCCAAAACGCTCACCATGCTTCTACTTACCAACTACATGTAAATTTTATGGTTCTAAATAGCGCGCTATAGTGCGCCTTATAGCGGGCTATAGCGTGAAGCGTGACCTCCACGTTACGAAACAGACTAAGGCGTCGTCTTTAGGCGTAGCGTGCTAAAAAGCGGCATATCGCGTGATATTGCGCGCTATAGCGCGTAGCGTAATAATTTTTTTAGAATCGTTTTGCAAAGTCACAAGAATTGAGTTTGTTTACTAGTTTTGGGTTATTTAATAGACTTGAGCTTAGTAATTTTACTATGGGGAAAAATCCTTGAGTAACTATTAACCGATTTTGTTTTATATTTGAATTAAGATATTGCTCCATTTTGTAAAGTCGCTATATAAATATTAATTTATAAATATTTTGTGCTGCTATGCATCACGCTTCACAAAATGTCATAGTTTTACTATAGCTTGTATAGCTTATAGCTTGACAATACCGCTACGTCACGCTTCACGCTATTTACAACCTTGGTAAATTTACTCCCACTGGTCCACATATCCATATTCCATACATACAAATACAAACATACAAACTACTACTCCTATAACTTGATAAAAACTCAAGGTATTGATATGAGCAAAATCCAAAAAGCGCCTGCACAACACCACATGTCATTTGTAAATTTGAAAATTTGACTTAATCAAGAAAAAGCCGCTGTCCCCATTTCATTAACCCTTGTCTCCCCCAACAAACCATTTTTTTTCAAATTCCAAATATCACTTTCTTTTTTTATAAAAATCAAATCCACACCAACACTCCAAAATATGAATGCTGTAGGAAGACAACAACAAGGTCAACAAAGATCCAACAACAATCACCAACGTCAGCTTTCCGACAACTACCCCGACAACATGACGTCATCCTCTTCTTCTTCTCAATCTAACGGTAGATGGTTACAGTCAACTGGTCTTCAACACCTCCAACAACCTAATCCCACATCATCCTCGGTACTTACTTACATTAGTTTTAGATCTGATTTAATTAACTTTAGTTTACTTTAATTTGTTGAAATGAAATGAAATGATTGTGATTGTGTTAATTGTGTAGGATTTTGGATATGGTTCAAGGATGTATAATAGTAATAGGAATAATGTTGGTGGTGGTCCACAGAGGAGTTTAAGTGGTGGTGTCGGAAATGATTTGTTTAGCGAGCCTTTAACGCCGCCTGCTGCGCGAACAAAGAAGCTAGAGGAGGTTAATGGCTTTAGTCCTGGGTTGTTGGATCTGCATTCCTTTGATACCGAGCTTATTTCCGAGGTTGTTGTTGTATTGTGATGATAATGTGGATGCCAACGTATGTTTTAGGGGTTTGTTTCGGCTTATATGTGGGTTTATGAGCTTATTTGATTTCGGATTATGTTTCATAAGGTCCGATTTTCCGGCTTATGTTGAGACTTGTGGGGTTATATAAGATAGTTACAATGTGATAAACTTATAAAGCGCATAAGTCTCGAAATAAGCCGAAAATTTGAGGCTTGTGAAATATAAGTTGAAATCAAATAAGCTCATAAGCCCACATATAAGCCGAAACAAACACCCCCTTTGGGTCTAAATATTGGAAATATTGGGGTGTTTGGGATTGCTTATTTTTTCCCCTTTTGGTTCTGATTATAGATAAGTAATTACAAGCTGCTTAAATATAAGCACTTTACGAGATAGTGTTTGGATTTGCTTATTTTGTAAAAAATGCAATAATACTCAGGAAAGTAACAGTTTTTTGTAAGTTTTGATTACATTCAGTTGTAAAAGGTTTAATTTCATCTCAAATAAGCACTTTGAAATAAGCAGCTTCCTACATTCTTATCAAAAGTTCTTATTTTACCTGAAAAATTAAGCAGATAGACAAAAGCAGTTTCAGTCGCTCAAAGCTGTTTCTACTTAAAAATAAGTGAATAAATGGAAAAGATAAGCAGTCCTAAACACCCTATACATGGCTTCGTAGATCAGATTGTTTAAAACCAATTATGTTTCATAGATCAGATTGTTTAAAACCAATTATGTCGGTTATCATTCGACAAATATCTTTAATTGAAGTGAGTCACATTGTCTATTTCATTTCATATAAGTATTTAGCCTGAAATTTTTATGCGTGTTGATATGCTGACAGATGCCTGTAACTACAAATTATGGTGCTCCAATGTACAACAATGCTCAAGGCAGAAGCTTTGATGATGCAGAGCCGTATTTTGGGAATACTAAACAGACTAGTAAAGCACGAGGTTTGCCCGATAACAATCTTATGAAAAGTTTCGCTCCAGAAAAAGAGAAGGCAAGCAGCGTTGCAAAGATCAAAGTTGTGGTATGCCAAACTATTTCGTCAACTTACTTTTGAAAATTGTTACATAACTAATTGGTAGCTTGAAGAATAGATTATGTTAGTATGTTACCATTTGTTGCTTTAAAGAGTAATTTGGGTTAAATTCAGGTGCGCAAGAGACCCTTAAACAAAAAAGAGCTGGCGAAGAATGAGGAAGATATCGTTACGACAGAGACCCATTCCAGTTGCCTTACAGTTCACGAGACAAAACTCAAGGTTAGCATTAGAATGCAGTCATATCTACAATTGAGAATTATCTGAAAATGTTTTTTTTGTCTTTTGTTAGTGTTTTATACTTTTATGGTTTGAAAAAATGAGAATCACAGAAAATGTTACTAAAACTGAATGTGACAGTGCATATTCTCATTGGAAATCATGGTTCTGCCATTGCGTATCATGCTTTTCACCTTTGTGCTTAATGAATCTAGTATTTCTGTTTTGAAAGTACAGAAATTGGTCAACAGATTTGGATTTTTTTTAAAAAAAACTAAAACGTCTGTTATTTGTGTGTCTGTGAAAGTAAGTATGCATCTGCCATATTGCAAATATGCATAAATAAGAAGCATAAGATAGAATAGGTAAAGAAGAATAGCAACGAGATGATACATTGATAAAACAAGTAGACGAGACAGTGAGTCATTAATACCAGAATGTAGGAGAAAGTGGTGGAGAGAATTAGAGACAAATAACATAGACAACAATCGTTTTGACAGTGAGAACGTAAATGCTGTTGATTGTGTAAGTATGTAACTATGCATAATGGATGCGACATAGAGAATTCTACATCCTCCTAGTTTTAAACTTGGAAAACAAGAGTAAATGATGCTGATAGTGATGAACGCCCATTAAAAAGGTTCATATAAACTCAAGAGGATGTAGCATTACCCGTCCAAGTTCTGAACTAGAAGTACTGGAAGCCGTGAACATGAACTTAAAATGACAAAATTATTGGACGAATCTTTAAAAGCAAGTCGAAATTTACTCTTGCTGGTTATAATTTATTAGTATAATTTTAGTATCAGTAATTCACTAAATAACATTAATAGCAGGTAGCTAAGATAAAACTACCCATTCAGCTTTTTTGTACAATGTAACTATGTAAGTGTTTATTTCTCACCCGTCATCTTTCTATTAATTTTTTGAATAGATGTAATTGAGTTTATATCATGTGTAAAAGAGTTAAAAAATATTAAGATGCATATAGTTGCACATACCGTACCGTTCTCCTGGTAATTTCGGCGGTTTTGTCACAACTTCACTGACCTGAATCTCACTATACTACAGGTTGATCTTACAGAATACATGGAGAAGCATGAATTTGTTTTTGACGCTGTACTAAATGAGGAGGTTTCTAATGATGAGGTCAGTATTTTATTTAGAGGTGGCAAGGCGGGTGATGTTAAATGTCAAAACGGCTACGTTTTGGTACATGTAAACAAAGGGTAGGGTTGACCTGATGTGCTAGTATGGTTGCAAAAACTATGTTTTTGCAATAACTTTTTTTTTGCCATATGTAACCTGTTATAGATATGACCTTACCCACATACTGTTGGCTTTTTTTGTTTTTGTAGGTTTATCGTGAAACTGTTGAGCCTATTGTACCAATAATCTTCCAACGAACTAAAGCTACATGCTTTGCCTATGGACAAACAGGTACCTGAGCTTAATACAGCTAATTACAGTGGGCATGGTTGTGAATATGCTTTGTTTTTTCAGGAAGTGGAAAGACTTTCACAATGAAACCGTTACCTCTAAAAGCATCACGAGATATCCTGAGGCTCGTGAACCATACCTATCGCAGTCAAGGCTTCCAGTTGTATTTTAGCTTCTTCGAGATCTATGGCGGGAAACTTTATGATCTACTCAGTGACAGGAAGTAAGTGCATTATGAAACTGCCGCTGAATACTTTAACATCACATCTGTTTCAAAATGCTCATTCAAACACCCTGAGTAATCATGGAACTTCTAGTTTTAAGACAACCAATTTGATTCTGTTGCAGAAAATTGTGTATGAGAGAAGATGGTAGTAAGCAAGTATGCATTGTGGGTTTGCAAGAATATAAAGTCTCAGATGTGGAAACAATAAAGGAGCTGATTGAGAGAGGAAATGCGACAAGAAGTACTGGCACAACTGGTGCCAATGAGGAGTCTTCCCGATCGCATGCCATACTTCAACTTGTTGTCAAAAGATCTGTTGATGGAAGTGAATCTAAACCTCCTCGTGTTGTTGGCAAATTATCATTCATAGATCTTGCTGGAAGTGAACGTGGTGCAGACACCACAGACAATGATAAGCAGACAAGGTAACTGATTAGACCTTAATCATTAGAATAATTTATTATTATTATTATTTAGTGTTTCCTTATTATTAATTAGTTTACTTTTCTAGTAATTTCCTTTTATCGTATTATCTTGGTAAACAAGATATATGGTATTATGGCAAGTCTAGGATTTACTTAGTATTTAAGGATCATTATACGCAGAATATTATTAATGGATTGGTGATTTGAAATCATTATTTTTCATTATATCTTTTAATCGGATCTGGTTCGTATCAATAACATCTAAAAACTAAATTTACATTGCATCTTATACTTGTGGATTCAGAAAATTTAAAATTTTAATTTGAGATTTGACATTTATTTGCAGAATGGAAGGCGCTGAGATTAATAAAAGCTTGCTTGCTTTAAAAGAATGCATTAGAGCTCTTGATAATGACCAGGGTCATATTCCTTTTCGAGGCAGTAAATTAACAGAAGTATTAAGGGATTCGTTTGTTGGAAATTCTCGTACAGTCATGATTTCTTGCATATCCCCAAATGCTGGATCATGCGAGCATACACTTAATACCTTGCGATACGCTGACAGGTAAAAGTGATCACTGTGATTTGATATATGAGCCTTATTTAATCTTTACTCATCTGAATCTCTTCAACCCCAACTAATAGAAGTGGAAATGGGTAGGTCATTGAAGTTGGGTAATGGGTCAAAACCTGTAAGATAAAATGCCGGTATAAAATGGAATGGGCAAAATATGATCACAAATACCATCATATAGTTAATATTATGTAATTTGTTTGAATATGTAGGTTTTAAATTCTGGACTTTCAATGTATTTGACCTCTTCACTTATAAAATTTAATTAAATCGACCCATTTTATAGTAGGTGGGATGAAAACTTGAAACTCCCACCACTGCCGACTGATGATTGTTTCATTATTGAACAACAGGGTGAAAAGTCTCTCTAAAGGGAACAAGAAAGATACGCTATCTTCGACTTTTAATTCGAAGGAATCAGCGGCAGTGTCGATGTCTACTTCCGTGTTACCCCGGGTCTCATCGTATGAAGATAGTATGCTTGATTCATATCCTGAACAAGCTGATGAAGACGATTATGATACTACTGAAGAGTTCTATGAGCCTGAGCAACCATCATGGAAGAATAACACAAAAGTCGAAGCATATAGCTTCTCAAATGCTCAAGATAAGAACAGAAGACCTAACGGTCAAACCAAATCAAAGGAGCCACCTAGATCTGAATCAAGAAACTGGAGCCCTGATGATGAGTTGAATGCCCTTTTAAAGGTACGGATTGTAAATAGACTATGCGAGATTTGACATCATATTGATTGATAATATTCAGGAAATAAAACGAAAACTTGTTTTATAATCTCAGGAGGAGGAAGATCTTGTGAATGCTCACCGGAAACAGGTGGAGGATACCATGGATATCGTTAGAGTGGTATGCCATTAATTATGATGTTGATTACTAATTGACTTACTGATCCTGTATACTTGGGCCCTTAAATAGAACAATTTGCAAGATTGAGTAATTTACGAAAAAGTTTTGATTTTAAAAAACTGTTTTAATGCACAAAAAGGAACCAAGTACCCATCCTTGGAAAAGAAACGCCAATAAGCATCTTATACTAAGTCAGGTTTGCTTAAATAAATATTTTCCATGGCTGTAGGAGATGAACTTATTGGTGGAAGCAGATGAACCAGGAAACCAGCTAGATGACTATGTGGCAAAATTGAACACAATTTTGGCTCAGAAGGCTGCAGCCATTGCACAATTACAGAATCGTTTGGCTCATTTTCAAAAGCGACTTAGGGATCATGATGTTTTAATTTCGTCGGGACACTAAATGGTATACGTTCTTATAGATTATGGTCAAAATATGGGGCAATCCGATTATCTACTTGTGGTGTGGCTTTATCCAGTATATGGGTTGCAAGTTATTATTCACCAGGGCTGTATCTTTGGTTATGGTCAATTCTTGTCATTCATTATTGTTTGATGTTTTGTAAAGCTATGCTGCTTTGTAAACTTGTGATAAAAGTGATTCATTTTGGGATTATCTTATTTGAAATTTTGTTGTAAACGGTTAAAACTTGTATGGTCTCCATATAGGCGAGCTTCATAAAGTCTGGGAATCATGGTACCTCCTATCCTGAACATTACTAAAAAAGACAACGATAAATCTATTCATTTCCAGTCGAACATTGATTAAGGCAGGACGAGTAATTGGAAGTTTAGTGTTATTAGTTTTATGCCTGTTATTTACTGGGTCTTAAGATCTCTCTTAAGAGTTTATTTTGGATATATAAAACTGGGGGCGACGATTTCTCAAACAGTACTAACCCACATATGGTTTTGGGGTAAAGTGTTTCCTGGGTAAATGTATTACTCCAAACCCGCACAGATGAGTGAGGGTTGTGGATAAACGAGTTCTATCGTAAACTGGTGGACATGGCTATTCCTTTTAATAAACAGATGCGTGGAATGATCTGCCTGCCAACCTTTTAACATGTTGACATGAGTAATCTAATACAATTCATTTGACCAGTTTATGAAGCAGGTTACATGGGTGGGTATACAAGTGCACAATCTACGGTTCAATTTTTGTAACAGTGACGAAGTAACAGGTCATGTTGGAGTGTGCTATTCGAAAGAAAGCCATATCATAGTATTCATGTCCTGACACAATTTTATGTTTTGAAGAGCCAAATAAACAATATACAATCGCCTTAGTCCAAGCAAGAGTTGGACGTCACCAAAAGACAAATCAGGACTTCGAAGAAAATATTCACGACATGTAACCAACTACAGAAAGATAAACCAATTACGCCACACCAAGCAGATGTTCAGGGAATGAAGTATGAAACCCAACCTGACCAGGGCACATCCGACTTGGAACACCTATTGGAGATCTAAAGCAAATAAATACACTGGAGCAAAGGAAAGACATCTGCTATACGACGTTTCTTATAACAAATTTTAAAAAGGTTCACACAATGAACGATATGGTCCAACCAAGGTAGAGGTAGAACTTCTGCAACTTAAAGATAAAATAATTTCGCAAGCTCAATTGACAAATGTTAATTTGGAATATCCTGAGGAAGATATCTTCAACCACACCATCCCGTATTCTTCTATATCATACTCTAGTATCCCAGTTTACTTAAAGAATACAGTATCATCATGAAGACTTTCTAAGAGCCAAGTGAATTAGTACCAATTCGGCCGTTCCACCTTGTGTTACTAAATTTTGTAGTTTTGGTTATAGGGTCTATTATTGGTGTGTACTTCTAATTATCTCAGACATCATTTTGATATCTTATTAGTAACTAGATCAAGATGTAGATCCACATACAATTCTAGTGAACACTCGTTATTAGTTTGGTTTGTTTTACAAATACATGGATACATTTACTAGCAGAGAACGGCGTATATAAATTCCAATGAACAAGAGAATGAGATCATATTTCAGGTAAAAAGAAACCAAAAGGAAAGAAAAACAATATACTACAACACAAGTCTGCAAAAGAACAATAATGAGGAATACTAGTTTTTGTTTTCTAATCATCTCTTAGTTACAGATCATAATTGCTGTCACTTACTAAATATGGGAATCAATCCATTCCCACACTCATATACCAAACACCGCCTTAAGTAGCAGGCATTACACCAACTGTTTTGAAGTTAAGACATCACAAATTATACGATGTCTTGTGGCTTTTTATGATGGCTGCATTTGACTGACTGAGTGAAGTGAGGCTTTTTGTGATCAGCATCAATCATAATCCTTAATAATGTGCTCCTACTTACTAAGGAGTAAGGACAAAGTTGATTCCAAAACTTACAACATTAACAGCGCCAAAACGAAACACGTTTTTTATGAACACACGTTTTTTATGAACAATGATAGTTTAAAATTTGACTTGTATAGTGCACCCATATCCTTGTACACAATTGCTATGGGCATCATAACATAACAATATGTGTTCAATACTCTCCAAACGTTCCCTTATCAAAGTAGAGTTTGACCATATAAATCAAGATAACAAATTGAGCAATGAGATAGCTAGGTAATGGCAGCGTTAACATTCATTATAACTGGGCATGTAATTATGTAAATCAAACCTAAAATAGAACGATGAATCACACATTAGCAAAAGATGGAATGAACGGAAAACAGCTTTCAAGACCGTCATTTGGTCCAATTTCAGAGATTGTGTTGAGAGTCTTTGACATGATATTGTATTGTACAACCTTTGTATCTAGATCCATCACAACGAAAGAATCTTCTTCTCTTTCCCCCAAAATAATACACAAAAGAACTCTCCATATATTCCACCTCTCGGGAGAGGGCTTTATAATGTTGTCAAGATTAATGACGTACTTCAGTGACCATTCAGAATATTCATTCCTCTTCTCATAAATAGTAAAATGTCGGGCATGAGCATCATCCTTACCAACAAGAAGCAAAGAACCGCGTGACTCAAACAGCCTACATCCCAAACCAACATCCTTATATAAGGTTAATGGGATTCGTAAGGCTACTAAAACCGGATCTTCGTTCATGAAATCTAACTTGAAAAATTCATCAAGATCATCATTTAACCAATAAATGCCATCATTCCAATAAACTCCGGTACGAAACAAATCAAAACTACGTCGGGGAAATTGATGCCCACAAAGATTCCAATTGCCCGTTTCTGAAGAGTAAGTGCGAATTTGAACCCAAGTATCATCCACTCGTTTACTATTAATAACTTTATAGTGAGGCGATTTACTAGGATCAAAAGCCAATTTAAAACCACCCATATAAGAACAATAAGAATATGTCACATCATCGTGTTTCGGAAGCACCTTAAACATATTACTAACGGATGGATTGTTAACATATAACCTCATAGTATATATACCGCAACATAAAAGCAAACCATTGCACGAATCCAAAATCAGAAAACGACCACGTACATTCGTCTCAAAAAAATTGAAGTTGGCGTCGCCATAGGAAGATTTCCAGTCGGGAATGCGGATATCGAACGGCACAAAATCATAACTGAATGTCCCATATAGCTTTTTGAGAAAGAGACCAGAAGGCGGGTCGAGGTTACGGCGAAAAGTGAGGTTGTCATGATTGATAATAATAAGAGAAATAGCGTGTTCGATAAGAGATGACCAGTGTTTGGATACAGACTTAAACAAAACAAGTGAAAGAACAGGTAACCTGACTAAGATTTGCGTTAAAAGGTCGTCGTTGGACATAACTGACACCTCCGAGTTGCTTTCTGGATCTGCCATCACCCGCTGTCTAATTTTGTTGAAGACATGAAAGAGCAGATGATACGATGATTTCGATATGATATTTAGAGTTTGTAGTTCTCAAACAGCCCAATAATACTACTCCACTTTGGGCTTATATACGAATGAGTATTAATGAATGTTTTATAACCCGGTTTTTTAATTGATTCAGTCATGTTATCGGTTTATTGGATCATCGGTTCAATCGATTAAACTATCGGATCAAACCGGTCTTATGTTACATTAAAAAATATAAAAATAAATGCATTTAATGTGTGAATAGAAAAAGAATAATGCAACACTTTTGATGTTTTATTGTTGGGTAAAAGGTATAAAATAGACACGAACTCTTTATTTTGTTCCATTGTGACAAACATACTATTTTATGTACTCAGTTGCCCATCGAACTTGTTAAATATAACGTGACTTGACCAATATCCTCGCATTTTGTAACTTGTTACCGACACGTGTACCGGTCATCTCCACGTAATAATTTTTATTTTTTTTATAAAAAAAACTACCTAGCTGTACCGCCGTGTAGTTATTCCACTTACTATTTTATTTTACATTTTATAGAAACGGGTCTTCATCTTCAACATCGGGCCCAAAATAATCAAATCCATAATTATAACCATGTACCCTAATTCCAAATAAAATTTCATCCACCTCTTTTTTATTTTTTTGAACATCTGACTACTCATCCCATCTTCATCTTCAACATCTGACTACTCATCTCATCCCAAACCAATAAGCCGGTAGAATAACCAGATCCTACAAACGAATAACCAGATCCTTTCACACCCTCTTTCATCGAAGATAAATTGAGAATGTAGAAACTAAAACAGGAAACAAGACATACCCATTGAAGAGGTAGCAAGAATTAAAAAAAAAAGACATTGAATGATGGAGTTGAATACCATTTGTGGTATGCAACCAAGCTCAACAACCGTCTTATCCTTGAAGATAGAGTCGGGATGTTGTATCTAAATCAAAACAAACAGTATTGATCTTATATGGAAAGAAACAAATAGAAAAGAGATGAAAAGAAAAGTAGGTACGTACCATGATTGTGTTGGAGGTAGATATCTTGGATTTGGAAATGATAAGTATCAAGACAATGTTGTAAGGAAACGGTATCTGTTTGGAGTATAAATTATGTGAAAAAATTTTGGTTTTGTTTTAAATTAATAGTGATAATAATGTGGTTATAGATGAGAAGATAAAAGTTCTGGTAAATAAAATGAAAGGTAGGAGATAAGGATAAATTAGTCACTTAATGTTAGAACTAGTCAATCCACAATGGCAGAAATTACACATATGGAACACACGTGGATATAAAATAATGACGTGGTAAATGCACCGGTAACATTGGTGATATTAACACATAATTAAAAGTTCGTTGATCAGATTAGTACATAAAATAGTATGTTTTTCATAATGGAACAAAATGAAAAGTTCGTGTCTATTTTATATCTTTTACCATTTATTGTTTCCAATACAAACCAACACATAGGCACACACTATAACCGGAGTGGAAACATTATTTTTACATTAAAATACTTTATTCTTAATAAATATGGAGGAGTATCAAAAAGTTATTGAATATGTATTGCCATTTTCATTCTTCCTAGATCTTCTAATCAATATCCACTTTTTGAATACACTCCTTCTCAATATTCACCAACATAATGATCACCATTTTAAGTCACAACCATCGTTCACCGAATCTTACAAATGTAAGCCAACTTACAAGAAATCAAAATCACCACCGATGGATGTATAAGAGGACGAGAAAATGTTGAAGGATAACATCAATCAGACAATCAATATTTCGCATCCTCCGTTGATATTCTATTCCTTTTCATTCCATGAGGTTGAAGCGGATGGTTTTCGGTTCGACGGTTTAACGATCAAAACCCGAAGGTTTAATCCGAGTTGAATTTCAATAAAATCCGGCATGCAACGAACCGACAAACAGTCTGGTTCCCGATTCAACCGGTTGAACCGGGTTTTAAAACATTTGTATTAATTAAGATACCTAATTAGAGTCTTATGTTTAAATGTATGCTTAATTTTAAGTGTCAACAATTTGTTGTTATGATTTATGACTCAAAGACTCATTTTTTCACAAACCAATAAACAACATCCACATCTATTTGGTCATAAAATTAGTCACACATTTAGGTCTTTCAATCATTTTCCTATATCAATAATATAAACAAACCATCAGGGACGTATTTATTTTCCCGAGACTAATAAGTACCATAATATATAACTATGTCAAAACATTCTAGTAAAATTGTTTTTTAGCGCTTTTGTTGGATGTGAAAAAACGTTTTCTCATCGATTAAACAATCTAAAATGAATTTAATAGTTTATATGAAGTCATTTATAAACTTTTACATGAATTTATTCATGAAGTATTACGTGTATCTCTAAAACTAGATAGTCAATATATAACATATTTTGACAAATTGTGTTTTACAACATAAATATATGTATAACTTGAGGCTTTATGAGTGGTCATGACATACCTTTGCACCCACACACCTAATTTGGGTTATTCGGTTCGGCTTGACCTATAAAAATAAATTAATAGAACTGCCCGACCGATGAACACCCCTAATATAGTTTAGATATATATTACAAAAATATTCAATATGTACGATAAGGTTATTGTGTTATGATCGTTGTAGCAAAAGTTGTGTCATGAGGATCATAGGCTTATTTGTCCCGTCTTGTTGATTCGTTGACTTTGATAAACGTTATATTATGTAGTATTTACTTATTGATTAGATACACTAGATAGAGTGCTATTGTATTGACACATCAATCTTTTTCGAACATGTACTTAGTTTGGTAACGGTACCTTTATTGTTGGCCGGAAAAATTAGCGGTATCACTTAACGGTGATGATTCGATATGGTACTAGTTATGTGCTCATGCTTACATTTGACACAAAGCTATCGGAACTTTCGCGTAAAATGTATTATAACAATGACACTCATAAACATCAATTATGTGTTGATAATATAGCTTTGATTATGCTTGAGTATATGTAAATCAGTGTTTAAATACCGTTAACTGTTAGGCTCTTTATACGCTCGGGTTAGCGGGTTGTGTAACACCTCGCGAAGGCAAAATACGCGAGGCGTGAACAAGTAGACATCATCACGACACAACGACGTCACAATAGAGAAACAAAATCTAAAGATGACATTTAATAAACAAGCACAACACAAATGTGTCATGATAACATTTATTCAAAATGCAACATAGGACACTCACCTAATGCAAGTCATAACATAAGTTCAACAAAAGTAAATCCTAAACATAAAGCAACTTGAATCCACATGCAATTCCTAAGGTCCAACTAATGCATAGAAACTCCATAATCACATAACGTGATTGCCTGAAAATGATACTAAACTGTCAACATAAAGGTTGGTGAGAATTACTACTTTAAAACACAACATTTATTGCGTGCATACAATATCATGAACATATAAACACATTTAATCAATCATTATATCACATAACCAACACATGGTTATCTCATATTACTATCATATATCAAAGTCATAATTATTTGTTACTGTGATAAAAAGAGAAATGCGCTTAGATCCATCCGACCTTACGAAGGGTGCAAATCTTCACTTACAGAAATTGCACTCCAAAAAATCCCCATCACACCGCATGTGATGTCTCCGGTCATATCTATAATACACACGATCACATATGATCGCATCTTACTATACCTTTGCGCCTTCCGCCAGTGTAGTGTATCACATATCATACTCATACTCATACACACATATGTTTATAAGTATAAAATAACATAATGACATTTTATAAAACATAACAGTATCATTTTCAGCCCAAAAAATTAAAGAGTAAAAGGGCTTAGTAAAACTCACCTCATGCAAAGCAATCCAAAATCTTTACACAACACGCAAATATCTATAATACATAAGTACATAAACATATGTTAATATTGAATTAGGATACTAACCAAACCTCAATGTAATAACCTCTATGATGGATATCTAAGTATCTATCATGTTATTAAATCATTTTTTACTCTTTATGTGTTCCACGCATTAGTTATACCCTAACCTTAACCCGTTATACTTTACCCAAATATGTCTCGTTTTTAATGACACATAACGTTCATAGATAAAATACTTAAACATCTCATCCATCTCTGGAATTTTTACCCAACCTTCCTATGTGTATTGAGAAAATATCATAATTTTTACTAAGGTTAAAACCATAAGCAAGTACCATTTACATAGGTGTTTATCTCTACGTGTCCAGTTTCTGTCTGCAATTATACTCTAAATGTTTCATGACGTCAAACGACATTAAACTATTTCAATTGACTTATCCTCTTGTGCATGAGTAATACAACATATAAATAAGAATGGTATTAATCCCAATTTCCCTTTCAAAGTTTAAGTACCCGAAGTAATTTCAAAGTTAAGTTAGACACTTGTTGTCAAAAAGACAATTTTGACTCCGACTCTTGTACAAGCATTTTGACTGACCAAACGAGTGATCTAAAAGCTCTAATTACCATAATTGAAAAGTAGACTATTTGTAGATAATTTTAGATTTTTGAATCACCCAAAAAGCTACCCGTATGATCAAGTTATGATAAAAACAAGATGACCTAAAACATGCCTAAACTATAATCCGATTTTACCATTGATTAAACCTAATCAATTCCCATTAATAACCACCATTAATGAATATAAGAGTTTATGATTTTCTAACATTTAATTATAGATTATTAAACCTAATTAATAAAAATCTTAATTAGATTAACCATCAATCAAGGTTCTTACATAATTACTTAATGAAAAACATGATTAATGAGCATACCTTAACCAACCCTAAAAAGATTTTGGTTTCCTCTTTGTTTTGGTTCGTACGATCATCAGATAGAGAGCATAGACAAAAAGTGATTTGATTTAATATATATTCTCCTTATATGCTTAAGATTGTTGGGTCAGTATTTACTGACCCTGAAGCAACTCTAGGATTTGAATATAAAATCCCCCTAAGTATTTCATGCTCAGCAGTAAGGCCAGTCTGCTGAAGGATGACCAAAGGAACAAAGCTCCTACTGAAGACCTTATAGCTGAAGAAAGTTCAGCACTCTCCTTCCAGTGAACTTAGAAGACAAAGGATTCTTCGCTTCAAATACTAGGCGGTCTAGTTGCTGAAGAACAAGGACTGGAGAAGGGCTTTCAGTTCAGTTTGGCTTGACAATACCAAATTGAATGATGTCGATCTCCTCTAGGATACTGAAGACTCTTCAGTATTCTGATGATTTGCATTAGGCGGGAAAAGATAACTTTAAGTCAAAGTAGGTTGCTTGTATACTTAGATATAAGTACAACCTTTATCTTTTCTAGAATAGATTAATATGTACTTTGTACTGTTTATCCAGCATGGGCATCAACCACCCACTGGATAAACCCATGTATTGGTACATGCAAAATGCAAACCCTAATTACACTGCCTATATAAGGAGTGCACAATTGGGAGAAAAAGGTAACCAATACAAGAGCTTAAACTCCAGAAAACCTTTCTCTCTCGATACCAACTAAACCATATAGCCAAAGATGCATATGAACGTTTAGATTGGAGCTTAGACTTTAACTTTGGTTAGACGTTTAAGTAGAGGAGATCAAACCCCATTGTCATTCAACCACTTTGTTATTCCGCAAATAAAGTGGGTTATAGATTCTTTATTTGATTCTAATAAAAGTCTATACGTTGAAAAGTATATTTGTATTGTTGTTTTAATCTTTCATAGTTCTTATCTAATGTTAAAACAACACACTTGAGTCGTAGTAATAGTTATTACTTAAGATAATAAGTAATATCGAATTACAAGGGACCAACAAGTGGTATCAGAGCTATTTGATTAGCTAAACTCTTATTTTATTAAACTTCTCATTTAAAAGTTTTCAAATCAAGATCCAAAATGGCTCAAGTTATACCACAAACCCTAGAATATAGGGGTGGCTAACTCAATGATGCTCATGTACTAGAGGTAGCCAACTTTACAAATTGGAAGAAAAGGTTTCTTGTCCACATGGTTGGAATTGAACCTCAATTCCTTGGAATCATTGAAAATGGTCCTTTTGTTCCCATGGTTGGGACAATAAAAAAACCTGAAGCATAATGGATTGCTGATGAGAGAAAAGTTGTTAACTTAGATTAGCGTCTCAAATGTCTCATCATGTCTGTGCTCCCAGATAACCAAATAAATTCTGTTGTAAATTGTAAAACAGCCAAAGCAACATGGGAGGACCTTATTCTTTACCATGAGGGACCCTCTGATGTAAAAGAACCTAGAATCATGGATTTAAAGCTTTAATACAACACCTTCAAGCACAAAGAAGGGGAAACCCTCACACATACATTCACCAGATATAAAGCACCGATGAATGAACTTGTGAATGATGGTGTTGAGCTTTCAAAACTTGAAATCGATACCGTTTTTGTTAATGCATTGCCAAAGAAGTAGCTCGGTTTCTGTCAAAGCTTGAGAAATGCTAATCACATTAAAGATTGTGATCAAGCCTCTCTTTTTAGGAAACTTAAATATGAAGAAAACCTAGTTGATAGGATTTTTGAAGGCTCAAGCAAGAGTAAAGCATTAACCATTGCTACACCCTTGTCCACGGCCTTCTTCATTAAGGCTATCATTCAAGACTACCAAGATAGTCCTGATGATGAGGAAGATACTAGATCTAGTGAGGAATATTTGAATGACCTCAAAGAGGAATTTCATGAAAGAGCACTTCTGGCCAAGTCTATAAGGTTCTTTAAGAAAGGAGGCAAGTTCTCCAGCTCCACAAAAGTTCAATTGACACTGATTGCTACAAATGTGGGAAGACTGGTCACTATGCTAGGGATTGTTATTCAAAAACATCTCTCCCTTCATATTCCTCACCAGTTCAATCAAGACAATCTGGTCAATCATCATTTCAACCAAAACAAATTGCTTCATCATCTTTTCAACAAAACAGAGCTGAACTTAGGCCTACAAAAGACTTTGAGGCTAAATACAAAGAAATCAAGGCAAGATTGGCCTTAATGAGTACTGAAAGCTCCTCATCCAAGACCCCCAAGCAAGACAAGAACAAAGGGCTTGTTGCTGAAGCATATGAATGGGATGAAGAAGATGTTTCTTCAGATGATGATGAGTTGGTAAATGTGAAAGTGCTAATGGCACTTGCTGATGATGAAGGGGCAAGCTCAAATGTTGTGACCAGAGAAAGTGCTAGAAATGGTGAATGGGTCAATGTCACAATCAAAAAGGTACAAACTCTTCTTGAATTAGAAGATAAAGATGACATTAAATTTGTCTTTAATTACTTGTGCATTGATCTAAAATTTGTTGAAGAGCAAAGAAACAATTTGCTTGAAAAATTTCACAAACTTGTTCTAAAACTTGAAGATTTTGAAAGTAAGCAAATAGAGCTAAAAGAAGCTAAACTTGATATTCTTACTTTTCAACAACTGAACAAAGAAATTTTGGAGGAAAATAACTCCCTTAGAGATGAACTCAAAGAAGCAAGAGATATTGTTAAATCTTGGCTTAAAAACTCTGATAGGGTAAATCAATGCATAAGTAAACAAATACCTGCTCAAAAGAAGAAAATGCTTGGTGCTAAAGGATCCTCCAGCACCAAATCTAGTGTCTTTGTCAAAGCCTCAAATGAGGATGGTAGCTCGATCCCTGACATTGAAAGGTCAGGTGAAGAGAATTTACCCAATCATGACACTGGACGAATCCTTCTTCCTGAGTTACAAGCATGTGTTGACACTTCAACACCAGTTGAATCCTCAGTTACAGAGGATGACTCAGATGATGATATAGAGAATGAAGTAAGTACCCCACTTCCTCCTTTGGAAAAGCTGGTTGGTGCTGAACCCTCTACTGGACCCAAAACTATCCAGTCTATCATCAAGTCACACACCACACACAAAGGTAGTTCTTCCAAACATGTCAAAATTGACACTTCAAAGAACTCCTCAGCTTCTGCTGAAGGTTCACATATGGGAACTACCTCTTCAGTTTCATCAAATAAACTAAAGAATGCTAAATCTGAGGAAGATAAGAGAATGTCTCTTGTCATGCAAGAGATCAAAGATCTTAAAATACAACTTAGGCAGCAGCAAACACCAACACGATTCAGAGATGAACCTTCAGACTCTCCTCATTTAAAGTACAAGACATAATTCAAAAGAGCTTGTGAGTTATATGGTCAAGACAACCATCTCACTTAAACTTGCTTAAGAGTGATTTATTGTACTAAATGTGAAAGGACTGATCATCGCACTTGTGAACACACTCAGTATATGCTGGCCAAAACAAGTGCTGATGCTCAAAAATCTGAAGCATCTCATCCCAGGCGAAATATGCCTTTCCCACCATGCATTCATTGTGGTATGGGCAATCATCGCTCAGATGACTGCCACTATTACCCTGTTTGTAATATTTGTGGAAGTTATGACCATGACACTCATGGACATAATCGAATAATCTCACTCAGAAGAGGTATTAAACCAAGAAACCCTAACTCTATTACCAAATGTTGTGAGACCTGTGGAAGCGATGTCCACACTACATCTGATCACAACCATATAGAGTGGTTCAAAAGAGGTGAAGCCCTCCAGGCTAAGAAAGCAAAAGCTGTTCAGAACTCATCTTCTTCTGAGCAATCACACATACCCTCTACAAGAGGACCCTTCAGATCTAGAACACCTTCTAGATCTAAAACCCCCACCCAACAAAGGTGGGTTTCAAAACAAAACTGACCATTTCCTTAACTTGTGCAGTGTGATCTCAGGAAGCCTATTTGGTACCTAGATAGTGGCTGCTCAAGGTATATGACTGGTCACCAAAAGTTATTTGCACAAGTATAAGTATGAACAAGGTCCTAGAGTTGTTTTTGGTGATAACTCATCAGCTACTACTGAAGGATTTGGTTCAGTAAAATGCAATGGTATAGTTTTCTCAAGGGTAGCATATGTAAATGGATTGAAGCACAACCTCATCAGCATAAGTCAACTTTGTGATGCAAAGTATCTTGTGCTGTTTGATGAAAAAAAGGTACAATCTTCAACTCCAATCATGAAATTGTGATGATTGCTCCAAGAGTCAAAGATGTTTATATCATGAACACGAACTATACTCAAGAGACATGCTTCTTTGCTAAAGCCTCCAATATTACCAATTGGCTTTGGCATAAGAGGCTTTCACATCTCAATTTCAAAACAATAACTCTACTGGCAAAACAAAATCTTGTTATTGGTCTTCCTTCACTTGTCTACTCAAAGGACAAACCATGCTCAGCATGTGAAAAAGGGAAGCACCATAGGGCCAGTTTCAAAACAAAGCAAACTTTCTCAACCAAAGAAAGTCTTCATTTGCTTCACATGGACTTGTTTGGCCTAGTATCACCTAGGGCCATTTGTCATGAAAAATATACACTTGTCATTGTTGATGAGTACTCAAGGACCCCTGGGTATATTTTCTGACAAAGAAAAGCCATGCACCAGATGCCATCATGTCTTTCATCAAAAGAGTTAAAAATCAAAATGACACTCATGCTAAACAACTCAGAACTGACAATGGCACTGAATTCAGAAATCACTCACTAATCAAATTCTGTGATGACAAAGGAATTTCCCAAAATTTCTCATCTCCTTACACACCTGAACAAAATGGTGTGGCTGAAAGAAGAAACAGAACTTTGATTGAAGCAGCAAGAACAATGCTTGCTGGATCTGTTCTCTCTAAGCATTTTTGGACTGATGTTGTAGCCACTGCTTGCTACACTCAAGATAGATCCATTATTGTGAAGAGACACATGAAGACTCCCTATGAAGTCTTCAGGGGGAGAATTCCAAACATCTCATTCTTACATGTGTTTGGGTGTCCAATATTCATTCACAATCACAAGGATCACCTTGGAAAGTTTGATGAAAAATCTAATGATGGTTATATTCTTGGATACTCCCTAGTATCTAAAACATACAGAGTCTTCAACACAAGAAGACAATGTATTGAAGAAACCTATCACATCATATTTAATGAAAGTTCTGAAGCTCTCACTTTTACAAACCCATCAGATGATGAACTTCATATACATGAATATCACAATTATCCATATGATGAATTTCATCACTATGAGCCTTCTCAAAAATATCAAACAAGCAACTCAGTCCCTCATATTGATCTATTTGAAGATATGACAAGTCCTATAAAAGGAAATCCTTTAGTATTACATATTGATGGCTGTCAATCAAATAATGATCAATCTCAAAATGATCAAAATGATCAGCAAGGAAACACAAATGACCAAAATGGTCAGTCTCAAAACAATCAGCATGCTGACACACATGATCAAAATGATCAATCATATGCAGCTACTGAAGAAAAATCTGAGCCCCTTGCTCAAAGCTCTCATATCATCTCTAGAGAATAGGGTCTTGGATATGTTGCTTCTGACCAAGAAGGAAGCCCTCCAATGATTGAACCTTTGTCCACTGTATATATCCTTCAGTAGAAACTAGAGACATTCCAAGTCTAAGTCCATGTCATGGACTTCCAAGCTCTAGCTCTAATCATGATACCAGTACCTATTCTCCAGCTCCACAAAAATCTTGGACTCAAAATAGTCACATACAGCTGGTGAACATAATAGGTAATCCTGATGAAGGTAGAGTCACTAGATCTATGGCAAAGAAACTGAGTGCTGTTTTATCTAGAGAATGCCTCTATGCAAATTTTCTCTCAGAAATTGAACCTACAAAGGTTTCTGAAGCACTCACACACCCTGGATGGGTGGATGCCATACAAGAGGAACTCAAACAATTTGAAAGAAATAAAGTCTGGAAATTGGTTCCTCTTCCATATGGTAAATCAAACACTGACACCAAATGGGTTTACAAGCTCAAAAGAGATGAAACCAATGCAGTGACCAAAAATAAAGCTAGGCTGGTGGCCCAAGGATTCAATCAAGAACCTGGTGTTGATTTTGATCAAACATTTGCTCTAGTTACACGTATGGAAGCCATACGAATCTTCCTTGCATATGCCACCTACATGAACTTCATCATCTACCAAATGGATGTCAAAAGTGCATTCCTAAATGGTGACCTAAAAGAAGAAGTTTATGTTACTCAGCCTCTTGGCTTTGAGAGTAGTAAATACCTAAATCATGTCCACAAGCTTTACAAAGCTTTGTATGGACTGAAGCAAGCTCCAAGAGCATGGTATGAAACTCTCTCAACATTTCTCATTGAACATAAATTTGTCAGAGGAAAAATAGATATCACCTTGTTTATCTATAAATCTAAAACTGACACCATTCTAGTATAAATTTATGTGGATGACATAATCTTTGGTTCTACAAGCTTGAAATTTTGCAAACAATTTGCCAAGCTTATGACCAGCAAGTTTGAGATGAGTATGATGGGAGAACTCACATACTTCCTTGGTCTTCAGATTAAACAATCTGACCAAGGCATCTCCATCAATCAAGAAAAATATGTCAAGGATTAATAACAGGATTTTTACTAGTTGAAAAAAAGTTCGTTTTCTCGGTGTCTAATCGAATTGGTTTCCGGTTAATTGTGTGAGATTAGTTGTTCTTGGTGAATCAATATTTTTGGTTTTGGTAAAATAAATGTGCAAGACTTAATAATAAAGGACGGGAAAATAAAACTAAAACTAGTTGAAACGTAAATGGTGCAATATCTAAAACGTTAAAAGTAAATGGCGAGAAATAAAATGACGTAAAATTAAAACTTAGCGAAAAGTAAACTGACAATTAAATAAAAATGCATAACGAAATTAAATTGAACCAGAAATAAAACGAGAAAATTTGACACTTTAACTAAAACAAAACATCAAAACAAATCAAATGCACCCAATCGGAATACACCCGATCGGAATCCAAAAGGAATCCGATCGGAATGTACCAATCGGAAAGTTACTGATCGGAATATCATAAAAACAAGACATAATCGGAATGCAAGAAGGGAAGACTGATCGGAATATTAACTAAGGAAGCCAGATCGGAATATTGAAGATAGAAGCAATCGGAATACAAGGAAATAAGCTACAGTCGGAATGTTAAGCAAAGTTTCAGATCGGAATGAAAGGAAAAAGGGGCCAATCGGAATGAGTAAATAAGCATGATCGGAATGTAGAAAAACAATACAATCGGAATAAGGGGAAAACAAGAATAATCGGAATGACTAAACAAACCAATCGGAAAACACTAAACCCTTTTCCGATCGGGTGATCGGAATGAAGGGGCGTGCTCGATCGGAATAACAGGTCGGAAAAGGGTTTTATAACCCTTTCCGATTGGTTTCTTGATCCGAAAAATAAGCAAAAGTCATAAGCTATGGTAATAAGCTTAAACTCAAAACTAGAATGAATCTAAAGAGAGACGAACTCAATAAGCATGAAAAACAACTTATCACACTTAAAAGAAACAAACTTTTAAAATCAAAACATAAAAAGATGAACTTTTTAGGCACGAAAACATGAATGAACAACACGGATCAAATGTAAATCGCACCAAAAGTAAACAAGAATCAAGAAAGGAAGATGAGAGATTAAGACAAGAAAAGTAAAGATTAAAGAACAATAATTGAAAACTTACTTGGAAATTAAAATGGATTAAAAGTGTATAACAAATGATTAAAGTGCAAGAATTAAAATGATAAGAAATAAAAATGGTGGAAGTGGTGGTTTGTCAAACCACCCAACAACTTGAAAAATGAAGACTAATGGCCTATTTATAGTGGTGATTAGGGAGGGGCTTAGGAAGCTTCCTCCCTCTTTCCTCTTTTCCTTAATTGCGTCATTAGGTCCCTCCTTTCTTTAATCTTCTTAAATCTTGAACTTAAATGATTTTGTCTTCGGGATTTCTTTGAACTCGTCTTGTATTTTCTTCATAAATAAGACTCGAGTTCTTCGGCTTTTAGTAAACTTCCGTCTTTTGACTTCTTCTTCGATAAATCTTCAGAATTGGTCTTGGACTTCCGTTCTTTTTCCACTCTTGATCTTTCGACTTCATCTTTCGTCTTTTTATTCGATAAAAGCCCGTGAATGCCGTGTTTTCTCCACTTTTTACCTTTTCGTCCTAAATCACAACAAAAACACAAACCACGCATAATTCTGACATAAATGACATAAAATACACGTTTCGGCTCGGTTATTATTGCAATTAAGTGGTAAAAAGGATGGGTGTTTTCACACCTATCAAGGATCTACTGAAGAAGTATGATATCAATTGTGTTTTAGTGAAGACTCCAATGGTACCCCCTAACAACTTAGGAACTGATCTCACTAGACAATCAGTCATTGAGACTCAGTATAGAGGTATGATTGGGTCACTCATGTACTTAACTGCAAGCAGGCCTGACATTCAATTCTCTACATGCCTTTGTGCAAGATACCAAGCAGATCCAAAGGAGTCACACCTTACTGCTGTAAAGAGAATCTTCAGATACCTAAAAGGTACACCAAGTCTAGGTCTTTGGTACCCCAAATCCTCAGGTTTTGACCTAAAGGGGTATTCAGATTCTGACTATGCTGGATGCAATTTGGACAGAAAAAGCACTTCTGGTGCCTGCCAATTGCTTGGTGGCAAACTTGTGTGTTGGAGTGCTAAAAAGCAACAAACTGTTGCCCTGTTTTCAGCAGAAGCTGAATATGTGACAGCTGTTGGATGTTGTGCCAATGTTCTTTGGATGAAAAGCCAACTGGCTGATTATGACATAGAATATGAAAAGGTACCAATCTTTTGTGATAACACTAGTGTTATTGCAATATCCAATAATCCAGTCCTCCACTCAAGAACAAAACACATTGATATCAGATATCACTTTAACAGAGATCACATTATGAAAGGGGACATTGAATTACATTTCATCCCCACTCAATACCAATTGGCTGATATCTTCACTAAACCATTGGATGAACCAACTTTCAAAAGATTAGTAATGGAGCTTGGTATGCTGAACATTGATGATACAAAACCTGAACCTTCAGCATGTACTGAAGAAGCTTGAAGGTTCAGCATTTCATAAAAGAATTTGATTAATGTTAAGTAGCATTGTCTAAGTAAAGGAGTGTGCAATGTCATGTGTCTATTTCACTTTATGTGATTGTGTATATGATGTTTTGTCGCCTTATCTGATTCACTGAAGCTGAACAAATAATCATCAGTCATCAAAAGATTCCTTCAGCAATGCTGAACAAATTTTTTAATAAAATTGAGTAGCTAGGCCTGAGTAGAGGAGCGTGCAATGTCATATGTCTTGTTCACTTATGTGGACATGTATATGGGGTTTTGTCGCCTCATCTGACGCACTGAAGCTCACAAGTATTGCCATCAGCTTCAGCATATCTGAGCAACTGCTGTTAAAACAAATCAATCATGTGATTCATAAAGAGTAAATGGCATTTATTTCTTTAGAATAAATACAAAACATTTGTAAAACCCGCATGCTTTTACCATGCATAGTACCCTTAGGATCGTACGTACTAGATAAAAACTTTCCTAATATAGCATGATTACGATTACGTGTTAGGAGTTTACGTATTACGTACGTGTTAGAACACGATAAGTATTTTATATGAACGATCATGTAATAATTATTTAGCAATAATTAATCACGAACATACGATCACGAGATCACGAGCGTAATTAAAACACAAGATATTATTAATTACGTATATATATTTAATACGAGCGTAATTAAATATATAAGTGTAGGATATTTACGTAACGAGAACTTTTAAAACACGAACATAATTAAACGTAAACGGGTACAAAATTTCAAGACACGAAACGAGGTACGGGACCCCCACAAGGGAGTCCCTACCCCGCGGCCAAACAAGAAACAATGGGCCAAGCCCATTGTTAATTTTACTTAAGGAGGGTTAATTAATTTTCACTACTTAGATTAATTTTACAGAATAATTTCAAGAAAACCTAGAAACCCTTCCTCCTTCTTCCTTGTGTGCCGCCACCTACAAACCACCATAAGGGGGTGATTTTGATCTTGGATCTTTTTGATTTAGTAATTGTTCGTGTTTGTTCTTCACCCTTTTGATCCACGAATACGGTAAAACCTTTTTACTTGTTTCTTTTTAATTAATCTTTTATTAATTAAGAACACATGATGTTTTTCATAAAAACATATTAATTAAACCTAGATCTAACATGTTATGGTCATTAATTAATCAATGGGATCGATCTAAGGGGTGTTTGTTTTGGGCCGCAGGAACAACCGACCCCAAGGGGGTTTCGGTTTGGCCAACCGACCACCACCAAAGACCGTATGGTCTTGGTTGGTGTGTGTGGGTCCCACGGCAGCCCCAAGACAAGGTGTACCCCGAGTTGGGTCGGGGTACGGTGTCGATTCATGTCCGGTTCATATTTTTAGGCCTAGATCCGGTTCATGGTTTATGTTAGTTTTTTTTCATGTTATGAACTTATGTTAAAATTAAATTAATAATGATGAAATTAATTTAATAACATGACTTAGGTTAATTATTAATATTTAATAATACATATTTTTAACCTAAGTATTTAATATATTTAATTAAAACATGTTATACTTTAATTAAATATTATAACCTATAGTTTAATTAAATTACATGAAATAATTATTAAACTATACATTATATCATATGACTTAGAAAATAATCATGAAAACACTTAGGCTTATTTACTTAGCTTATTTAACCAGCTTATTTCTAATTATGGAAACTTTCTATTTTTAGAAACTTAATTAAATAAGGCAGCTAATCTATTTAAGGAAACCAGCTATTTTTAGAAACTTATTTATTTAAGGCAGCTAATCTATTTTTAGAAACTTATTTAATTAAGGCAGCTAATCTATTTATGGAAACTTTCTATTTTTAGAAACTTATCTATTTTAAGCAGTAAATCTATTTTTGGAAACTTTCTATTTTTGGAAACTTCTATTTTTGGAAACTTTCTATTTTTGGTAACTTTCTATTTTTGGAAACTTTCTATTTTTGGAAACTTTCTATTTTAGGAAACCTGCTATTTTTGGAAAGTTACTTATTATTACACAGTAAGTATAATAACACATGAAATACCAGAAGTACTTAATCAGATTAAACAGAATATAAGATAAAACACAGTTTAAGGCTTTTAAACAGTAAAACATGGTAAGAACACATAAAATAAGCTAAGACATGACATAAAACCAGCTACGTATTTAGTAAGCAGATACTTATTTCATGTACGTATTTATGTAGCACTAGTGATTCGGAAGTAGGATTCCTCGCAGTTCATCTTCTTCGTTCACTGGACATAAGGTACGGATTCCCGTCCTTTCAGTATGGACATTCTTTCCTTATTAGGATTCCCCGTATGCAACCAACTGTTTTCCCGTAGTATAAGTATGAGTTTGATTGCTTATGTTTTAAATATGATTACCTATAGCCATATACATGCATGACTAGTTTCACCTAGTTATGGAGGTACCATAACCATAACATTAGAGGCACTGATGTTATGACTTCACCACGGCGGAGTGATTGCTCGTGGCGTCCCTTCAGCTTTTGGCCATTATATTATATTTATCATGTGGGGCGTATGGGTGCATCCTAGTTACATGTTTTCAGTCAGGATTTCATGGTGAATGTGGTGTGTGCCTTGCATCCTTCACAAGGAGCTGATCCCTCCTACCCAAAGCCAGTATATTAAATTAGAGGCAGTCCCTATAATTTGCATGATGAGGTCACCCCTCCAAGTATTCATGCACGGTGGATTTTCATGACCTATATTGGCTAATGGTAAAATATGTTAAACAGTTTTCATAAGATAAACATAAGGCTTTTCAAACTATAAAACCAGTTTTATGAACATGTTCCAGGTTTTCCAGGACTTATACATTTCCGTTGCTATTAAGTCTCTATTATGTTTTAGTCACTTATACTATGTCTATATCCGTGCACTGAGCGTTTTGCTCAGCCGTTACTTTCCTTTCCATGTCCCAAAACGGCAGGTACCCTAGGAAAGACTCGAGCATTTGGAGGACGTGCATAGGATGGAAGCTGCTAGAGACTTTTTTTCCTTTTGCCTTCATATATTTATGTAGTCTTTCATTCATTTCTTTTGCTTTATTATGTTTTGGGCTTATGTTTAGGAACCGATGTTTGATTCCGGTTATTCCTATGGTCATGTAATGTTTTATACATTTATCCTTGTATGCTTTGATGACACGTCATAATTACGCGTGACATTCTATTATCAAAATAGGGTGTTACAATTATGGTATTAGAGCCAAGGCTTCGACCTGTAGGCTCTAAAACTCGACCTGTGACTAGTGGGTAGTCACCAGGAGCTTCCTAAGCCAACGTCTGTTATTCTACGTATTGATGTTTTCAGCGCATTGTTGTTCTAACCATGATGTTTTCAGCACCTTGAGGTTTTAACCTTGATGTTTTCATCGATATTGTTTTGCTAATATGGATGGACAACCGTCATTCATATTTAGTTATGTGTCATTGTTTCATGCATAATGTTCCTCGTGAACAGTGGCTATGTGGACTGAACCCCAATAGTTCATAATTAGTCACATAAATTTTTTTTCTGATAAGTTTTGACATATGAGTTTCATTTAATTATGTTTCATGTATCATTTTTGCAGGGATTATGACTAAGTAATGGTTGGTACAGGACTGGCCCTATTTAGTCGCATGTGCTTTTATCGAAACTTTTAACTTTGGGACCGACCCATAGGCGTCCCCTCGCCATGTCTTTTGTTTTGGAACCGATCCATAGGCGTTCCCTCGCACATATAACGGTTTTATAAACTACATTACGCATTCATGCATTGTTTTTCATGCATAAAATTTTTCTCATGATTTAAATCGGCATAAAATTTTTTTTTGCATGTCCCCTCATAAGTTATTATGTTTTTATGTCAAGTATGTTTTCATACTGTCATGGTTAACTTCAGTTTCATGCTGATTATGTTATACACTTCTTCGTGATAGATGGTTTCATGTTCCTTCATGATAATTCCGTCTTCATGTTGATTATGTTTTACGCCTCTTTTGTTATTTACGTTGTCCTGCAAGACATTGTTGGATATCATTGAATTCTGCTTTCATGATAGTCATGGTTGGTTTTCATTGATCATGCTGTCAGGCAAATCATCGTTGAATTTGGTGTAACCACACTTTAGCGTTTCTCTATGCAACCAGAATGAGGTATATATTGGCATTGCCAGGTTATCATGATGGTTTTCCTAACCGTTAAAATGATATACTTTCTTTAGATCATGATAAATGATCGACTCCATAACGATCATTTCATGTGCATTCCACGTGTACTCCACGTACCGTATTTCATGTGTATCACATGTACCTTAATCCATGTGTATTCCACTTGCAATACTTCACGAGTATTTGCTAGTCGATTCTTAATCACCTCAGGCGTATTTTTTTCAATTGCTGATGTTCTACAAGATTGCTGATGCCGCTCATAACTTGGAGATGTTACTAAAGGTTGATGCTGCTGACGTTCGGAGACGCTACGAGATGCGGATGCTGTTCACAACTTGGAGATCCTACAAGACGAAGACAAAGGCGTCGGAGCAAAGCAATTGGACGAGAAGATGCTTCACCATCAGACGATTTCCATCAATCATTGTCCCTAATTCTTAGTTACATGGCATACGTCATTCAACTGTCATTTCAGCCATATGAGTGCAAACCGGTACCAGCCGGCCACTCAGCTGAATAGTTACATGAATCACGGTCATGAGAATGACCGTCATGGAACTGACAGACAGGACGATAGTAACCACTACTATGACAGAAACTATCCTAGAAATCGTAACCGAGGCTCCGGCCGCGGACGTGATCAAACATACAAATGATCAGTAGTCCAACTGATCCGCCAATTCTGGCATAACAACCTTATATTGTGGTTATATTTGTTTCACATCTCGAGACACATGTCAAGACATCAGTCAAGACACATGTCTCACGTATACTTTCTGAAGACACATGTCAAGACATCAGTCAAGACACATGTCTCACGTGTACTTTCTGAAGACACATGTCAAGACACCAGTCAAGACATATGTCATGCTTATAGTTCCAAGACACGAGTCAAGACACATGACTCACGTCCAACTATGGATTATTTCTAAGAAATTCAGGGTACCCTCCAAGGGTATGTCCATTTTGTTGTGCCATGTATTAATCAGGCCACAAGAATTTCAATACCATTATCGGCGTATCAGTGAGAACTGTCATGTTGCCAATGTCACTTTCATTTTTTCACCATACTTCATATATTCATGACCATGAAGGACGCCTTTCGTATTCCCACGTATACGAAGGTTTTCCTTCAGCTTAATGATGAGATCCAAGCTTCTAACGCATTCCCTCGGACAGACACGAGATGAATTTTATCCTAATTATGTACTATGAACAACACACCATGCTAAGATTCATAATTATGTACAGAAATGTTCAGGCTCCTGAATACATTCAGCTTGATTTTCCATCGGGAAAATCTGTACAAATTATCTATGCTTACAAGCATGTGCGTTGTTAGCCATGGTCGCTAAAACTTTCTAGCTGTCAATAAGACACGACCACTTATGTCTTTTACGCTTAACCAGTTGATTATTCCAAAATCTTCCCATACATTCCAGAAGAACTTACAAGGGAAGGACGGTACCATGAGATTATGTGTCGACTACCGTCGGCGTAAACAAATCACCATTCATGACCGTTATTCTCCTCCACGTATTGACAACATCTCCAATCGACCTTATAGTGTTAATCACTTTTCCAAGAGCGAATTCATAATCATGCTGCCAATAGTGACGGGTGAAAGAGCAGGACATGTCCATGACTGCTATTCGTGCACGACTCGGTCATGCTAGATTATGATTTTGAATTAGTCTCATCAATGCTCCAACAGCATTATGAACTTAATAAATTGAGTTTCCATGAACTCATATGCAAATTCATCAGTGTTCTCATTGAGGATAACCTGATTTCCTTTAAGCCTAGAAGAAGAACAGGAAGACCATATCTGCACTATGTTGCAAATTCTATGACAAGAGAAATTTTACCCTGGAAATTTTTCCAATATCAATTTTGTTTGATCACAGTGACATGCTGAATCACATGGATTTGCATGGTTAATCTTACCATGACTAAGCTTATGCGTAAAGGAGAGAACCCTACACTACATTAGGTGTTCTAGAAAATCCTACGCTAGGAGAAGTCGAGATTCAGAGATTCAGAATTTCACGACCTTCTATGTATCAAGTTTCTATGAAGCAGGATACAGCTACGCCCATATCTATGTACCTGACATACCAACAGGTTAAGATAGGACACCAACAAACTGGGATGTTTTATCATCTGAACTTGTGAACTAAAATGGGACAAGATCTCCACGGATTTTGGTTACCAGATTAATGCAAACTCAGAAGAAGCATGATGCTATCTGAGTTATTACAAACAGTTTGATCAAGTCTGCAGAATCCTTACATCCGCAAGGATTCCAGAACCAACAGATTGATCGGACATGTTCCAGCCAAGGCTCATCCGATCACTTGGCAGTTTCTCAGTTATCGGGTCAGACAAATATTCGTAATTATGCCCTTATTTACTTCACGTCCTTGTCCTAATTTCACGACTTGTTTTCGCGCTCACGTTCATGACACTATTCACGTTCATGATCGTATTTTGGCTTACGATTTTACGTTCATTTTCTTCTCATTCTAGGAAGTTTGCAAGAACTTGAGAGACCGGACCCAAGTTTAGTATAACTCCCTATCCTCAGATAGACGTTTCTCGTCATATTCTATGTCTCACCCAGTAGCGTTCGGCATTACCACCATTATATTCTATGTTCACGATATGTTTCACATGTCATGTTCATTCCACTATCCTCATATCATGATCAAGATATGTTACCACGTATCATGGATCACGATATGTTTACTCATACTACACTCGCCATATCTCCACGTAGCACGTTCAAAATTTTTCACGTATCACGTTCAAAATTTTTCACGTACTACGTTTGTTTATGTCTCGCGCATCGTTTCTAGTTAATAGTTAAGTCAGATTGTCTTTCATCGTAACGTTTCAGTTACCCTTACACGTTAATTCTTATTCCCTCGATCGAATTTAGGGGATCTACCTTACGTTGATAACCAGGAACTTCTTCGTATTCCAAGTCAAGGTCAGGAGGACCAAGACTTATCATTCGTGTCAAGATCTTATAAAGGAACCGTTCCAAGAGGGAAGCCACTTGGAAACGGACAAGTTCATCCGGACTTCTTATCCGTTTTCTCTTATCAATTAGATATGTCCTTCAGCCACGTCACGTTCCATGTCCTTTTAAGACATGTCACGTTCCGCGTTCTTTCTGCCAGGTCACCTGCACGTTAATTTATCTTACATACCCTCTCAGTTTGATTCGGGTATGTTTCTCTTTCAGTTACGTTATCTATAATTCGGGGACGAATTATTCTTTTTAGGGGGGAAGAGTTGTAAAACTCGCATGCTTTTACCATGCATAGTACCCTTAGGATCGTACGTACTAGATTAAAACTTTCCTAATATAGCATGATTACGATTACGTGTTAGGAGTTTACGTATTACGTACGTGTTAGAACACGATAAGTATTTTATATGAACGATCATGTAATAATTATTTAGCAATAATTAATCACGAACATACGATCACGAGATCACGAGCATAATTAAAACACGAGATATTATTAATTACGTATATATATTTAATACGAGCGTAATTAAATATATAAGTGTAGGATATTTACGTAACGAGAACTTTTAAAACACGAACATAATTAAACGTAAACGGGTACAAAATTTCAAGACACGAAACGAGGTACGGGACCCCCACAAGGGAGTCCCTACCCGCGGCCAAACAAGAAACAATGGGCCAAGCCCATTGTTAATTTTACTTAAGGAGGGTTAATTAATTTTCACTACTTAGATTAATTTTACAGAAGAATTTCAAGAAAACCTAGAAACCCTTCCTCCTTCTTCCTTGTGTGCCGCCACCTACAAACCACCATAAGGGGGTGATTTTGATCTTGGATCTTGTTGATTTAGTAATTGTTCGTGTTTGTTCTTCACCCTTTTGATCCACGAATACAGTAAAACCTTTTTACTTGTTTCTTTTTAATAAATCTTTTATTAATTAAGAACACATGATGTTTTTCATAAAAACATATTAATTAAACCTAGATCTAACATGTTATGGTCATTAATTAATCAATAGGATCGATCTAAGGGGTGTTTGTTTTGGGCCGCAGGAACAACCGACCCCAAGGGGGTTTCGGTTTGGCCAACCGACCACCACCAAAGACCGTATGGTCTTGGTTGGTGTGTGTGGGTCCCACGGCAGCCCCAAGACAAGGTGTACCCCGAGTTGGGTCGGGGTACGGTGTCGATTCATGTCCGGTTCATGTTTTTAGGCCTAGATCCGGTTCATGGTTTATGTTAGTTTTTTTTCATGTTATGAACTTATGTTAAAATTAAATTAATAATGATGAAATTAATTTAATAACATGACTTAGGTTAATTATTAATATTTAATAATACATATTTTTAACCTAAGTATTTAATATATTTAATTAAAACATGTTATACTTTAATTAAATATTATAACCTATAGTTTAATTAAATTACATGAAATAATTATTAAACTATACATTATATCATATGACTTAAAAAATAATCATGAAAACACTTAGGCTTATTTACTTAGCTTATTTAACCAGCTTATTTCTAATTATGGAAACTTTCTATTTTTAGAAACTTAATTAAATAAGGCAGCTAATCTATTTAAGGAAACCAGCTATTTTTAGAAACTTATTTATTTAAGGCAGCTAATCTATTTTTAGAAACTTATTTAATTAAGGCAGCTAATCTATTTATGGAAACTTTCTATTTTTAGAAACTTATCTATTTTAAGCAGTAAATCTATTTTTGGAAACTTTCTATTTTTGGAAACTTTCTATTTTTGGAAACTTCTATTTTTGGAAACTTTCTATTTTTGGTAACTTTCTATTTTTGGAAACTTTCTATTTTTGGAAACTTTCTATTTTAGAAAACCTGCTATTTTTGGAAAGTTACTTATTATTACACAGTAAGTATAATAACACATGAAATACCAGAAGTACTTAATCAGATTAAACAGAATATAAGATAAAACATAGTTTAAGGCTTTTAAACAGTAAAACATGGTAAGAACACATAAAATAAGCTAAGACATGACATAAAACCAGCTACGTATTTAGTAAGCAGATACTTATTTCATGTACGTATTTATGTAGCACTAGTGATTCGGAAGTAGGATTCCTCGCAGTTCATCTTCTTCGTTCACTGGACATAAGGTACGGATTCCCGTCCTTTCAGTATGGACATTCTTTCCTTATTAGGATTCCCCGTATGCAGCCAATTGTTTTCCCGTAGTATAAGTATGAGTTTGATTGCTTATGTTTTAAATATGATTACCTATAGCCATATACATGCATGACCAGTTTCACCTAGTTATGGAGGTACCATAACCATAACATTAGAGGCACTGATGTTATGACTTCACCACGGCGGAGTGATTGCTCGTGGCGTCCCTTCAGCTTTTGGCCATTATATTATATTTATCATGTGGGGCGTATGGGTGCATCCTAGTTACATGTTTTCAGTCCGGATTTCATGGTGAATGTGGTGTGTGCCTTGCATCCTTCACAAGGAGCTGATCCCTCCTACCCAAAGCCAGTATATTAAATTAGAGGCTGCCCCTCTAATTTGCATGATGAGGTCACCCCTCCAAGTATTCATGCACGGTGGATTTTCATGACCTATATTGGCTAATGGTAAAATATGTTAAACAGTTTTCATAAGATAAACATAAGGCTTTTCAAACTATAAAACCAGTTTTATGAACATGTTCCAGGTTTTCCAGGACTTATACATTTCCGCTGCTATTAAGTCTCTATTATGTTTTAGTCACTTATACTATGTCTATATCCGTGCACTGAGCGTTTTGCTCAGCCGTTACTTTCCTTTCCATGTCCCAAAACGGCAGGTACCCTAGGAAAGACTCGAGCATTTGGAGGACGTGCATAGGATGGAAGCTGCTAGAGACTTCTTTTCCTTTTGCCTTCATATATTTATGTAGTCTTTCATTCATTTCTTTTGCTTTATTATGTTTTGGGCTTATGTTTGGGAACCGATGTTTGATTCCGATTATTCCTATGGTCATGTAATGTTTTAGATATTTATCCTTGTATGCTTTGATGACACGCCATAATTACGCGTGACATTCCATTATCAAAATGGGGTGTTACAACATTCTTTCAAAAGGTGTCCATTGTTTATCTAGGAAATATCAAGCGTCCATATCATAGTCAACAACTTTCTGACACAATGAGGCGTTTCACTGTTCACAACAACAGAAAATCATCACCTTTTTCAGAACATTAATGAGAGAGTTTGTGCCATTTGTTCAAAAGAAACCCTAAAAGTTTCATTCTCTTTTCAAATTTCTTACAAACTTTGACAAACCAGTCAAAAAGTGTTTATATATATATATATCTTTTGAAGATTGAGGATTCATATCATTTGCAAAAGTTTTTAAAAAAAAACACACACAAATTTCTCTTTCAAAAAAACACACACAACAAACATCAAATGGCTGATGAATCTTCTTCACAACCAAAAGAGACTAAGATCACCCTCAATCCTTCCATCCATGTCAACTATCCCATCGAGGACATATTCTTTAAACCCAACAACATCACCTTGATCAAACCAGAAACCCTAACATCTAAACAAGGAAAACAAGTAATAAACTTTTTATCCAAATGTGTGATTTGTGATGCCTTGTTCAAGGATCCAGGGGTTATGTTTGAAAATGTGTTAAAAGAATTTTGGTTCACAACACAAGGGTCAAAGGACAAGAAATCTATTGAGTTTGTGTCTACAACTTTGGGTATTCATGGGAAAATAAATTTAAAGATGTTTAGAATGGTTTTAGGGTTAAAATATTTGGAGGATTCTAGCAAATATGAGGCTGTTCGCAATGATCTCTCTACTGTCAAAACATTTTTTTAGAGAAGTTGGATACACTAAAGAGATTGGTGATAAATAGGGGTTGAAGAGAAGCTGTTTACCCCCTAAGTGAAAAATTTTGATGTCCATCTTAATTGAGTGTCTGGGTGGGAAAATTGGTGGGCTTGATCAAATCAACCAAAAGGATGCCCTTATTTTGTATTGTCTGGCAAATGGCATAAAAACTGATTTTGGAAAACTAATCTTTGAAGATCTCCATGGAAAAATGGAGAAGAAAAATAGGGAGAAGAATGTGGTCTACACCATATTTTTATCCCTCATTTTTGCTGACCAATTTGGTGAAGAGTACTCTAAAAATGAAGGAGTTAAACTTGTTTTCTCAATCTTTGATACCAATCGCTGGAACATTCCAATCAGCACAACTGAACCTCCTTTCACACAGCCCATGCTGGACATTTGCTCAGCAAATGCTCTAGTAGTGTTTAAAGCTCCAAAAGACACTCCTCCAACTAGAGAAGGGGATCTAACAGGCACAAAGTCTGGAGCTTCTTATGGACCACGTCAAAAGAGCACATATGTGAATACTCTTAAGTGTAAACATGCGTCTAAGAAAAGGAGGCACCCCACATAATCTTCCTCAAAGAAGCATTCTGATGATCCTAAAGGCCAAGCTTTGAAGAAACAAAAGTCCTCGGCCAAGGACCAGAACCCAAGCCAGCCGCCACCATCAGTCTCTGCTGAAGGTGGCATGCATCAAGAGGCCCTGAAGGCAACCCATCTCTCAACTTCTTTAGGAGAGAAGGGTGAAGATAGAGCGCACCCTCAACTCAATATAGTAGAGTCAGCATCGGTAAGCAATTTAAATCTAAATGCATCTCAAATTTCATTACCAAGCTCTATCATTTGTCACTCTGAGTCTGCATTAGGGAATGATGTGTCAGCAAATCCAACAGCTGATGCTGACCCTGGCCTATATGTTTCTAATGATGTAGTTCCCCCACAACAGGGTTCTAGTGAAGGAACCAAAAACATTATCATTGATCTTAACTCATCATGGACTCTTTCTCAGAATCCACCAGGTAAAACCAACCCTGGTGGTGAAGGACTTGAAACTGACCAGCACGCTGAAGATGGCGATCAACAGACAATAAAGGAAGTGCCTCTCTCCACTGGTGCCAAGGGGGACACTTGACTATATTTATTTTCAGCATGTCTACTGATGACTTGGAAAAGGAGTTGGGACTAAGTGAAAGAGCTCCAGTCAACCTGGATGATAGTGAATCTGAAGATGACCTTGCTGATCAAACTCCCAAGCCTCCATCCCCCAGAACCGTTAAGGTAAATGAACTGACAAATCAGGTGTTGGTTCTACAATCACAGGTGACCAAGCTCAAGGAGGAAAAGGCTCTTGCTGATGCTGAACTGGTTACTCTTAAAGCAAGGCCAGTTCCTCCCACTGCTAAACAGATCAGAGATGCAGTTCTCACTGCACTGAAGCCATTGGTGAAGGATGTGGCCACTACCACTTCTATCAAACAAGAGATCATCTCTCTCATGGATTCCATTAATACTGCATCCTTTGAGCTCCCTGTTGAATTCAAGCCAATTCCTACTCAGATTAATGAGCTATGTGATTCAGTATCAAAGATCAAGGATAGGGTGGGTCTGCTGGAGCAACAAAAACTGAACTTATATGATGGAGTTTAGCAGAAACTAAATGCTCTTGCTAATGTTCCAACAATGTTGGCCAAGGTATCATCCACCTTGGACTCTCTATGTGCATGCTTACCTGATGGGGGTTCATCAGAAGTTGCAGGGTAATCTTCTGTTGAAGGGGAGGAAGTCACTATTTAGCAGCTCTTTAAGAAACATGCACAGAAGAAGGCCCAAAACAACCTATGGTGTATGTATCTCCCTTCAGTGAAGACAGTCCAGCAAAGCCTAAGGGGGAGTCTTCAGCTAAGGACACTCATATTGATGGCCTTACCACCAGCACTGAATCATCTGAAAATGGGTCACCTCCCATCAAACCCAACAACAAAGGTGGTTTCACATTAGATGAAAGAATTATCAAGTCAGGGCTGGCCACTCAAGAAGAACTTGATAAAATTCACAAGCTTCAAAATGAAGAAAAGCTCAGAGATCTGAAGACGAGCTTATATAAAAGAATTGGAAAATCTGAGGTTGAAGGCCTCTTCAAGAAAAAGATGTTATACGAAAAATTTTGTATAGCAAGGTTGAACAGAAGATGTCTCTCAGAAATCACAAACGTTGACATGATGACTTACAAGGGAGATATCAATCTGAAGTTCTATAGAGCTGATGGGTCTGATGAGATCATAGATGACTTCCAAGGGAAGGAGCTCTCATATACTGAATGGCTAGAGATAAGCAGAATCATTGAAAAGAAAACATCCAGGAGATTGGTAGAAGCTCACACAAGAATTAAACACTTTGTGAGAAATCATGAAAGGTTTGGTCAACATCTGAACATCAACAACCAAATCTCATTGGAGGATCAAGATCCAATTCTAGAACTAAACAAGAGAGCCAATATGGTTCAACCTGGTGTGGGTGACATCTTTGTCACCACCAAGAAATACAAAGATCTTGTTCAGTTTGGAAATCATCTCCCCTGGACATGTGTTAGAAGAACCATAATTGAGAATGATAATGTTCAACCATCATGAACGACAGGATTTTGTGGGCATTAGTGATCTTGATGACCTAAACAATAAATTTCTTGGAAACATTCAGAAAATCTTCTTTGCTCACCATGGTGGTCCAGGACTCACTAATGCTGCAAGAACCTTCAACATGTGCTTACTATCAATACTGGACATCATAAACTCTGATCCATCAGTACAGACCCCTGTCATTGAAGAACTTAGGCCTAAGGAAAACTGAATAATCATTTGTATAATTTTTGTTTTAATTTGTAATGTTGTTGAATAAATGATTATCTGATGTTTATAAGTTATTAATTGTTCAGTGCAAGTAAGAAGAATTTGTTATGCTCACTTACTACTGACATTAGACTTAGGCTATTTGTATATCCAAATAGGGAGAGATTGTTGGGTCAGTATTTACTGACCCTGAAGCAACTCTAGGATTTGAATATAAAATCCCCGTAAGTGTTTCATGCTCAGCAGTAAGGTCAGTCTGTTGAAGGATGACCAGAGGAACAAAGTTCCTACTGAAGACCTTATAGCTGAAGAAAGTTCAGCACTTCCCTTCCAGTGAACTTAGAAGATAAAGGAGTCTTCGCTTCAAATACTAGGCGGTCTAGTTGCTGAAGAACAAGGACTAAAGAAGGGCTTTCAGTTCAGTTTGGCTTGACAATACCAAACTGAATGATGTCGATCTCCTCTAGGATACTGAAGACTCTTCAGTATTCTGATGGTTTGCATTAGGTGGGAAAAGATAACTTTAAGTCAAAGTAGGTTGCTTGTATACTTAGATATAAGTACAACCTTTATCTTTTCTAGAATAGATTAATATTTACTTTGTACTATTTATCCAACATGGGCATCAACCACCCACCGGATAAACCCATGCATTGGTACATGTAAAATGCAAACCCTAATTACACTGCCTATATAAGGAGTGCACAATTGGGAGAGAAAGGTAACCAATACAAGAGCTTAAACTCTGGAAAACCTTTCTCTCTCGATACCAACTAAACCATATAGCTAAAGATGCATATGAACGTTTAGACTGGAGCTTAGACTTTAATTTGGTTAGACGTTTAAGTAGAGGAGATCGTCATTCAACCACTTTGTTATTTCGCAAACAAAGTGGGTTATAGATTCTTTATTTGATTCTAATAAAAGTCTATACATTGAAAAGTATATTGGTATTGTTGTTTTAATCTTTCATAGTTCTTATCTGATGTTAAAACAACACATTTGAGTCGTAGTAATAGTTATTACTTAAGATAATAAGTAATATCGTATTACAAGGGACCAACAAAGATAGATACCAAATTACAATTAGAGTCCAATTAGGTTTTGGTTCCCCCTTCCTTTTCTTTACCCGCGACCAACCTACCCCCCACCTACCAAACATGTCAATTTTGACCCTCTAATATTATACCTCATGTTTAGTACTCGTTTTAGGTCATTTGGTGTAGACCTCAAGCGTTAAACCTAAAACCTTCGATTTTTTATAATAAAGTTCCCATCAAACCTTCATTTCCTAAGGTTTCTATAAATAGTAAGTCTCTCAAAAACTTAATATATACTTAATATATTTATAGAATAAATATATATCATACGTAATATGTACACGCAAGTTACATAAACGATAAAAACATTAAAAATAAACGTTAATGTGATCTCATATCATCACATTTCATTAATATTAGTAGCATGATCAGAAATCATGTACTTTAATCTCGCAAGATTATCGTATCCAACACATATAACACACAAAACATATAATATAGCATACGTAACGATGTCTAAGCAGGTTATAACTAACCTTCCAAAACCACAGTTGTCACAGGTTGACGGGTTTATACATTACGTAGTTTAACCATAACTCAAACCCTTCTAATTAGACAAGTGAAAATGTTGGATCCTAACCAGACATATCTATTCAACTAGTTAGCCTTTATGACCAGGGGCGGAGTTAGTAGGGTATTAGTGGGTGCTAAGCCTCCCCTAATCAACATATTTCACTTATTATTTATGTGTATTAAAAGCAAATTTTCAATCTACTACATTTTCTACATTAAGTTTCCCCCATCACTATAATTTTTTTTAAGTATGATCAGCCTCCCTTAACTAAAAATCATGGCTCCGCACCTATTTTGACCCAAACCCTCTTATCTCTAATCCAAAGTGAGTTACAATATTTACCATCAAATTGAGATGATTTGGAAAATTAGAAATAGATAAACGGTATCATGTCTTAGCGCACCTAATTATGAATTATAAAATTTAACCTAATTATAACCACTCAAGGGTGGCCTAGTGGCAAAAGAATTTGTGGCTATCACTCCAAAGTGTATGAGGTCTCAAGTTCAATTCCTGCTAGGCGCAAACAAACTTGAAGTGGCCACGCCAACCTCCTGAAAAGGGAGGGCTTTACCTGGTTTGAGTCTGTGTGGCGGTGGGCTCAAATCCCGTGGATTAGTCGGTCAATGTGTCAAAAATCACGGTTACCAAAAAAAAAATTAACCTAATTATAGGCGTAAATTACATGAAAGTAGTTTATTTATCCTCTGGTTTCTCTTAAAGGTAGGTGTATGATGTATCTACACCTCAATTTCTTGTACTTAGTTTTTATTAGATTAGGTTGTTTTTTTTTTATTGAAATGTAACTAAGGGTGGAAACAAGCTTAGCTGAGCCCGAGCTCAAATCCTTTAAGTTTTACAAAGCTTGTTTCAAGCCTTATTATTTGAACTTGAGCTCGGCTCGCGGTAGGTTAAACAAGCTCGGGCTCGGGTAAGTTCGTTTATGCGATATGGAAATACAAAATTAAAGTTTAGATCAAGCTCAACTCGTAATATATCTAATTTAAGCTCGTCAATAAACTCGTATATAAAAGATTATTAAGCTTGTGAGCCTAAACTATATTTATACGTAAAACTTTAACTTATTTAATAAATGAGTTGCAACTTAAAATCAAACTCAGACTCAAAATCATTTATGCTCGACTCGTTCGAGTTTATTACCGATTCCATCTCTATCTTTACACGAACAACTCGACTAATTTACACCCTTGAATAGAGGTGCGAATAAATCGGATTAAACCGGATTCGGATTTTCAAAAATCCGGATTTGATAAATCCGGATTTTTGAAAATCCGGATTCGGATCGGATCGGATTTTTCTGAATCGGATTTTTTCGGATTAAAAAGTTCGTATCGGTTTTTTTCGGATAAAAATTTTTGTTATCGGATTTTATCGGATTTTTTTTCGGATCGGTTTTTCGGATCGGTTTTTTCGGTAAAAAATGTTCGGATCGGGTTTTCTTCGGTTAAAAATGTTCGGATCGAGTTTTTTCGGTTAAAAAGTTCGTATCGGTTTTTTTCGAATTTTATTTACAAACATTAAAAAAAAATACAAGCATAAAACATTAGAAAAAAATCCCACGTGATAAAATGAAAAGTTCCGAGTGAATTTAAACTTAAATTAATTAAGCAAAATATCTAAACATTTGTATGCATTTCAAAAAAAGCAGCAAATAACAAAAACTTGTGAAAATTTGAAAAAACCAAAACATGGAGGAACCAAAATTCACAAAAAAACGGCAAAATCACAAAGCTTCCGAGACACGACTCAAAAAAAGGAAAAAAAAATCCAAATTCCAATCTTTCACCACACGATGGGCGGCCAAACCCAAATTTTCATCAAAAATTTCAAATCACTTTCTTTATTAGAGCCCTAAAATAAAACCAACCAACTCCCACACTATTAACATTTTTTTAAAAAAAAAATTAAATATTTTATCCGGTTTTATCCGGTTAAACCGGTAAAAAAATCCGGTAAAAATCCGAATATATTTATAAAAAATAAAAAAAAATAAAAAAAAAATAAAAAAAAAAAAACCGGATTTATCCGGATTTTTAAAAAACCGGATAAATCCGGTAAATTATCCGGTTTTATCCGATTTTTGGAAAAATTGGAAATCCGGTTTAACCGGATCGGATAAAAAAATCCGGACCGGATTTTTAAAATCCGGTTTTTGAAAAATCCGGATCGGATTTTTTGACCGGATTTTTAAAAATCCGGTTTGGATTTGCACCTCTACCCTTGAATATAACCCTATTAGGCCATTAGTTTCATATGAACACCTTCTAGTAGGCTTACCAATATTAGCCCACTAAGAAACACAAAAAGCCCATCATCAATCACAACAAAACCCTCATTTATCAAAACACAATATCACTACTTCATAACCACCGCCGCCGTCAAGTTCTCTTCAGCAACAAACAACAATGGTAAATCCTTCATCAATCCTTTATTATCATAGTATAATTTTACATAAATCTATAAAACTTTGTATAACTTTTATTTTTTTATGTTTGAAATGCTTTTTTTTTTTATAGACAAAGGGAACAGGGAGTTTTGGTAAGAGGAGGAACAAGACACACACGTTGTGTGTACGATGTGGTCGCAGAAGCTTTCATTTGCAAAAGAGCCGTTGTTCTGCTTGTGCTTATCCTGCTGCTCGTGTCAGGAAGTGTATGTTTATTCCATTTTTCTACTTTTGTCTTATCTTATAATTAGCTTTTAAGGGGGTGTTTCTTTCGGCTTATATGTGAGGTTACGAGCTTATTTGATTTTGGCTTATATTTCGTAAGCTTTAATTTTACAGCTTATTTTGAGACTTGTGGGCCTATATAAGTTTATGATATGATAAACTTTTACCAAAAAAAAAAAAAAACTTATATAAGTTTATAATATGATAAACTTGTATAAGCCTATAAGTTTTTTAAAATAAGCCAGAAAATTTGGGCCTATGAAACATTAAATAAGCTTGTCAGCCCATATATAAGCTAAAACAAACACCCCCAAGTATATATAGTGTTTGGATTGGATGGATTGGCTTTCTAGATATAAAGTTTTTTTTTTTTTGGCTTCACTTAAATACCCATTAGGGCTTAAAAGCTTTACCCAGATGCAATAAGCCCCAAAAGTAAGTAATATTAGTATATATGTGGCTTATGATCTTGTTTGTGTTTTGGCTTATATGGGACTAGGGTGTTTGTATTGTAAGCCGCAGTTTTCTGGTTTAGTTTGAGAGTGCTGCATATATACATTTATTATCAATATATGATAAACTGGACAAATCAAATAAGCCCATAAGCCCATAAGCCTGCAAATAAGATTAAACAAACACTCGTTGTTTAAGCTTATATGTGGCTTATGAGCTTGTTTGCTTTTTGGCTTATAATCATTTCGGCTTATTTTGAGATTTGTGGGCTTTATTATGATATGAGAAACTTGTATAAGCCCATAAGTCTCAAAATAAGCTGGAAAATTGAGGCTCGAAATCAAAGTAGCTCATAAGCCCTCATATAGCTTAAACAAACACCTAAATATAGTTTATGTTGTCTGGATTTAAGTGGAATTGAGCTCAAGTGACTTTTGAATGTATATGTGCATGATTTACTCTACAGTCTATAATGAGTTGAAAGTATAGAGGATGTCAATAATAAATGAGCAGATACTCCTTATTTCTTAATATTATGAACAATATACTGTTGGTATAGGTGAGGCTAGCCGACCTCAAATTTGTTGATTAGTTAATCTGGCTAGAAATGAAAGACTCAAATCCGAGTTTAACTGTTTAGTAGTAACTTTGATTGCTGGTTTGTCAGTCAAGGCTAGCGGTTGTTTAAACTATTGATTCACCAAATTAGTTTTAGAACAGATGCTCAAGTCAATTTTGGTTCGTGTTTTTTAAATTGTAATCTAGTTTAAGTCCAGGTGTGGCACTCAGCTCGATGACATTTCTTTATATGAACTTGTTAAATATGAGTGATTCTTGAGCACTAGAAGTAAACTGTCTTTGTGGTTAAGAAAAAACGTACAGTATTACATGCCATTATATGATTGTTGTATATGATATGTTAATGTGTTGTAGACTTATTGTTTATTGATTGCGATGAAATGCAGACAACTGGAGTGAGAAGGCAATCAGGAGGAAGACAACTGGTACTGGTCGTATGAGGTATATGCGTAATGTGCCTCGCAAATTCAAGAGCGGCTTCAGAGAAGGTGTGTACAATCATTTTGTACTAATCACGTGTATCGGGTTTTTAGTGTCGTTGTTTAATGAGCTGACAAATGACATTATTTTGTTGTTATTAGGTACTCAAGCTGTCCCTAGGAAGGTTGCAGCTGCTTCTGCTTGAAACTGAGGAGTCACATTGAACTTGATATCCTGGTACTAATTGAGCGTATTTTCGTTAGAGCTTTTGGTTTATTGAAGAACATCAGTTGGTGCTATTTAATCTCATTTGAAATTTTGTTTTCGAATTTTGTTATTATGATGTTGCGGATCATGTCTCGTTTTAATTTAAAAATGATTTGGATGATGACCAATGTTGCTCTTAGATGTTCCATATGATCTATTATTGCTATATAGTGTTGCCATATAGAAATCTGCTTAAGAGTCTTACTTAATGTGCCCTGGATTATTAAATGTGCTTTTTATTGGTTAGTAAAACTGGGGTGCATAGAAAATGTTTTTTTTTTCGGGGTAAATGGTTTATCCCGGAAAATGTATTAATACGCTAAAAGATAAGTACATTGGAATGTTGCTGGCATGCCATGTTAACCTCAAGCATTTAGCTTGACTCGAACATGACACACCTAGAACGACAGTATATGAATACAACCAATACTAATAAAGGCCTAAACAATGAAAAGACTTCCACATGAGGAACCAAACGCCTCAATACTAAACAACCTAGGCATCTCTGAGATAACAACTTCACCACATAGGAAATGTGTTTCGCTTGTGGAGGTTTGGCTTAGATTTTGTGTTTGTGTTTTGTGAAACTGGGTGTCATTATTCAATAGTACAGGGGTTGTCAGTGTAAGAGTAGTTGCGGTTTAAGCGTAATTTGGCATGTAATTCTTTCAATAGTTAGAATTTGACGAACATTAAGAACTCGTTATCCTGTTTTTACAACATTAAACAACAAAACACACTCAAGTAGTCAAATATTTGAAAATGGAAATGAAGTATTGCCATATCGAGAAGTGTCACCATCATCTCGAGGCTCATAATACTTGCAATCTTTTTGCATAAGTTCACTTTAAATGTTAAAATCGGTATTGAAAAATACCACTTTTAGTTCTTTGCATGAGGAATAAGGCGGACTGGGAGACCTTCCGCTGGGATGGGTGTAGAGCGATACACTATTTTTTCTTTAGGGTTTAGCTTCTCTAACTTGAAATTCTTCACAAAATTATGCATAAAAATGAGTATCTCTAATCTGGCATACTCTTTTCCGGGGCACATTCTTGGTCCTCCCCCAAACGGTACAAATGAATATGGTGCTGGTCCAGATCCTTCAAACCTAGAAGGATTAAACTTCTCTGGATTTGGGAAGTATTTTGGATCATTATGTGTTGTATTTACATTCCAAAATATCTGTATAATCCATAAAACCCAAGTATTAGTTTATCGCAGATAGGTGACGTTCAAGTGTTTCAAGGTATAATAATTGATAGGTGTGAAAACACCCATCCTTTTTACCACTTAATTGCAATAATAACCGAGCCAAAACGTGTATTTTATGTCATTTATGTCGGAATTATGCGTGGTTTGTGTTTTTGTTGTAATTTAGGACGAAAAGGTGAAAAGTGGAGAAAACACGGCATTTACGGGCTTTTATCGAAGAAAACGACAAAAGACGAAGTCAAGAGATCAAGAGTGGAAAAAGAACGGAAGTCCAAGACCAATTCTGAAGATTTATCGAAGAACGAGTCAAAAGACGGAAGTTTACTAAAAAAAGCCGAAGAACTCGAGTCTAATAAATAAACAAATTATAAGACGAGTTTTAATTAATCCCGAGACAAAGTCGAAAAAGTCGAAGAACTTTAAAGACGAAAAGACGTGAAGAAAGAAAGAAAGAAAAAGAAGAAGACACCAACCACTTCCCTTTCCTATATATACCCTTCATATCACCACATGAAAGGAGTTAGTCATTTTTAGTTTTTAGTCTAGAAGTAGGAGTAGTTTAGTTTAGAGAGAGAAAGTGACAGTTTCTCTCTCTAGAATTTCAATCCTTCATCTTTTATCTTTCTTGTTTTGAATCAAGCTTTTACTTTTTAAGCTTAACCTTGTCTTAATCTTTATGTTATTAATCTTTCTTGTTAATCTTCATCTTGGTTTCTTTCATCTTTTTCATCAAGTTCTTATTTAAAGTTTTGATCTTTAAAGTTCATCTTTTTATATTTTGATTCTAAAAGTTTGTTTCTTTTAAGTTTGATAAGTTGTTACTTGTGCTTATTGGTCCCATTTCAGTTTTAATCCGTTTAAGTTTTGGGTTTGAGCTTAATCTAAATGGCTTATTTCCTTTAGCTAAATTTTCGGATCAAAGAACCTATCGGAAAGGGATTAATCCCTTTTCCGATCCATCATTCCGACGGGCGGCTTTTGTTCCATCGCAATAACCCTTGTGGGTTCTACTTTGCGATGGGTTATGTTTTCATCCCCCTATTCCGATCGTGATTCCGATCGCACATTGCGATCGGGATTGCGACGGGGTTTAGGTTTGAATTGCGACGAAGTGCTGCCCAAATTTTGACAGCCACTTTCCGATGGATTTTGTTACTTTAGTTATTCCGACAATTTTTATTTTTAGACATTCCGATAGTTTTTTTTTTAGCTTACATTCCGATAGTTTAAGAAATTAAAAAAAAAAAAAAAAAAAAAAAAAAAAAAAAAAAAAAAAAAAAAACATTGCGACAAATAAATAACCACATTCCGATACATGTGCAAAACCACATTCCGATACATGTGCAAAAACACATTCCGACACAACCACCTGCATGCTTGCATGCTTATTTTTCTTTTCCCGCCAATTTGAGCTAGTAGGCTGCTAGCTTGAGCTAGCTGCCTGCTAGCTTGTTTATTTATTATTTTTGTTCCGTAATTGTTCAGTTTAATCTAAAAGTTGTTCCGATTTTATTTCTGAAAGTTACGTATTTTTAGTTGAATTTTTCTTCTAATTTTAAAATTAATATTTTTTCGTAAAGTTCAAGTTTTATCTTTTATTTAGTACCCGCTTTAGGTTTTGCCTCGTTTAGCTTTAAAATACCATTTTAGTTTTATTCTCTCCTTTTTCATTTAGTAAACTTTATTTTCGAGTCGATAGTTAATTTCGTCTTTTAATTTTATTTTTATTAATTGTTTCGCTTTAAATTACGTTTTATTATTTGTTTTACTATTAGTTTTAATATCGTTTTAACTTTTAGTTTTTAATATTCACCTTGTTTTACTTTTATTATTTGTACTTGTCTTTAGTTTGTTTTTAAATACTTCTCGCATTTACTTTTTAATTAGTTTTAGATAATCAACTTCCCTTTTTCTTAACCAAAAACAATTGAGTCACACATTTAACCGGAAATCAATTCGAGAAGATACCGAGAAAACGAACTTTTTCAACTAGCAAAATCTTAATTTCAAATGGCGCCGCTGCCGGCTCTTTTCGTGAAGATCGAAGGTTTTTTGTGAGTGAAGCGTTGGATTTTGGGATCCGTTCACTTGTGAACGTTATTTTTCTTGTCAAAAATTTTCAAAAATCCAAAAACATTTGAAAAACCATAAAAGCATTTCTTTTTCAAAAGTTTTGCACCAAAAATATTCTTCTTGCTTATCTATCTTTCTTTATAGATTTTTATGTCCATTGTGTCGGGTGTGGGAGACAACTGTACGGGAACGATTCTTGTCAATGGTGTACATGTGAGCGGTGCGGAAACAATATCGACAACACACAATTCGGATTTTGTCCTTTGTGCAACTCGACTAATTCGTCCTTTTTGAACCCACCTTCTATTCCCACGTGCACCTATTGTGGAAGCGATTCTCATTGGCATATTTCGTGCCCGATTCCATACCCGTATGATCACGGGCAAGAACCAGGGTACAATTATGACTATGATAATAGCTATCCACAAGACGCACCCTGTCTTTCTCCTCAACCGTTCTGCAACAACTGTGGGGGTCCTCACGATACTTCCTATTGTCAACCAATGAATTATTATGAGCAAAATCCGTGTCCTCAGTTTTCTTCACCTATGGATTATTATGAACCAAACCCGGTTTCTAATTCTTCCCAACCGATGAACTACTATGAGCCACAACCATGCTATAATTCAGGTTTTCAACATTTTGAGCCCCCACATCACACCCTCAATCATCAATCCTTTCAGCAACCTAGTTTTGATCAACAACTCACTTCTTTGAATGGCATTCTAGAAAGTCTAGCTCAACTCCGAGCTGACTTACATCAGGAAAGGCAACCGTTGCTTGATGTGGACGAAACCTTGAAAACCACCGACACCTTTTTGAGCCAATTTAGTCGTTTTCCCTTCTTTTCTACACCAAAATGTTTAATTACAGCGTGGGATAGAATTGGTGAAATTGAACATACTCGGGGCGATGAACAACAAAAGTTGCTGCATGAGCTTCTTAAAGATGTGGAGGTTATCAAGGATGAGTTAGCCGACTACGTCACTCCTAACTGGACTCGTCCCATCTATTATGATGATGACGACGACGATGATGTCTACACTTTCAACCAATCTTCTGAAGTTGCTGCTCCTACTGTCGATGTTCCTACTGTATCTAAGGATCTAGATTCGTTGAATGAGCTTAGTGATGTTGTTCTCAACAAAGTATTGGATGATGAGGTTTGTGACTTACCTGCTATGGAGCCTGAGGACGACGTTACTCTCACAGAAGAGGTCGATCCCAATGATATCGATTTTTCTCCAAGCTATGAGAATTTCACTTTTGAAATTTCTCATTCTCCACCGGGAGATGCGGGCGATGACGATTTATTCTCTTCGGTTTACGAAAAGTTCACCGATCATCATGATCTTGTGGATGAGGTGGAAGACGTGCTTCTTCGCGATAGATTACGGAAAGTGCACCTTCTTGTTGCTCAAATCGAAGAGTTGACTTCTCCTATTTCCAAGCCTTTACCTACATCTCCTCCTACCGTTGAAGATAATGACCCATTGCAGGAAGAAATCGATATCCACTCCAGCCCTCCAGGTATTGATGACTATGACACGGAGGGGGACATTATATTTTTTGATAATTTGTTGCAGGAAGATATTGTCCCAAGTCCCCCTCTCGAGCACCTTTCATACTCCCCTTTAGAGACTATCTCGGAGGATGAGTGCTTTGACCCGGGAGGTGACATTGATTATGCTATAATTGATAACAATACGGCTTTGCCGCTTGCTCAGCATCTATTGTCTTTAGGGGAGGACAATGTGCTTACTATACCCAACCCACCTCCCGTGGATCTTGAATTCACATACTTCTCGTATGTTGAAAGGGTTTTTCTCCCATTCAAGACTTATCCCCCCGCCTCTCCTTTGTTGATGTCAACCGGGAACGAGGACAAGGTCTTTGATCCCGGTATCACATTCAAGGTTTCCCCATGGACCATTTAATTCGGGGACGAGTCAGGCTCGTGACTCGGTCAACAAAAACAAGCGCTTTTTGGGAGGCAACCCAATTATCTATCTTTACCTGTTTTCACAATAAGTGTAGGGGGGAGCCCCGTGGTGTTTCTTGCTTTCTTTCTTATTATGTGCAGGGATTAGAGCTTAAAAAGACACACTCTTGATGACTTTTGACGAACCGTGATTCCGTGTTCCCTTCTTCCCGGTTCTATCCTAAACTCTTTTCGATTCACTATTTTATATTTCTCAATATTAAAATAGGAATCTCTTTAGTTGTCTCTTTCTTAGCGAGATTTAAACAACGTGCACAATGTCCTAAGTGTAGGGGAGTTTACTCCCACATGCTTAAACATTGAGGACAATGTTTATATTAAGTGTAGGGGGGACTTCTATCGAAGTTAAGTGGTCTTTTCCTTGTATTTGTCCTCATTTTAACCGGAAATTCAATTTTTCGACATTTTTCAAAATTTTTGATCTATTTTGGCCTATTAGTTTTACCCTTTGTATAGTTATTTTCTTTCCTTATTAGAATAAATTTCAATAAAGTGGTTTTAATTTTCAAACGTCGTGAATATTTTGACTCAACCCGAGTTTACTTGCCTAAGTTTACTCTAGCTAGTATCCTTAACGTGTTTAAGTCAAGTTTTGCTAGGCTTTTATATAGGGAGCTATAAAACGCGAAAGTCTTAACTCTCACGGGTTAAGAACAAGAACTTTTCGCAAGTTCCTATAATTGATCCTAGAGAGTCGTTTATCAAAGGAACTTTAAAATGCGATTTCTAAACTTGAAAAAGTCTAAGAATTTGCAAGATCCTATAGGCGACTCGAAAACCCAAAACTTTGATTTAATTGGCTAAGTATCCACGAGTCTCATTACTTGAGATTTTAAACTGTGGAGAACGAGAGATGATAGAGTCAATTATAAGTTCGGTATTCTTTCATGAATTTATGTGAGTTAATTATGAGCCTACTCTCCCTCCGCTTGTTAATAAATTTATCTGCTAATAAATAAGGTTGTACGATTTAAAAGGTTACTTAGCTTTTAGCCCCAGATCGTTTAAAAGTTGCTCGGTAATGACGAGAGTTCATAGCCAAGGCATAACTTATGAAGCGGGGCGCGAAGATTGGCGAGTCCGAAAAGGCCCTAACAAGGCATGAGGGCTATGTTTTGTTGCTAAAGATCCAAAAGTGATGTGAAGAATCATTTATCGAAAATCTATATGAAGGATCGAGACACACGACGAAAAAGCAAGAACTCCCCAAAAGTCATGGAGAAGTCTATCCGAAAAGACCCTAACAAGGTATGAGGATAAATAGATCCAAGTCCTAAAAGGAGGCAGATCGTTGTATATCAAAGTCCAAAATAAAGATTGGAGAAAAATGAAGAAGTCGTGGTCCAAAGATGAAGAATCTCTCAAAAACTTCAAGTGAAGAAATTCCTATTATGAAGAGAAGACCATAATTTCAAGAACGTCTCTCGAAGATTTGAAGTATGAAGTCGCTGCCAAATATCGGCCCGAGAAAGGTCTCAAATCGTGAACCAAGTTATGCCAAGATATGAACTTTCTGATATCCCGAGAAGCAGTTTTAAAAGATTTGGTCCTTTAGCTAACTATTGATTAAATCGTTCACTTTATTTTCGGACTAAATAACTATCGAAATAAGTCAAACAATGCATCCTCGTGATCATTCAAGACAAAAATAAAATATAAGAGATACACCTAGGAATAAGGGAGTCTAAGTGAATAATTGGCCCACATGAGTTCGTGTTAGTTTGCTAACTTATAATAACAATGATCTCGTTTTTAAGCTTGGTTTGGAGAAAGTGAAAACTTGAGGATGATGATCATTCACGACATTTTCAAAACCCAAGGTATGTTTTTGATTTCTTTACTTTGTATGTTTATAATCTTCTATTTTCTTTAATAAAGGCCAATGTGGATTGATTATGATGGAAAATGTAATCTTGCTTTGTAACTAATGCATTGCATGAGGACATTGCAATGGTTAAGTGTAGGGGATTTGATAGGTGTGAAAACACCCATCCTTTTTACCACTTAATTGCAATAATAACCGAGCCAAAACGTGTATTTTATGTCATTTATGTCGGAATTATGCGTGGTTTGTGTTTTTGTTGTAATTTAGGACGAAAAGGTGAAAAGTGGAGAAAACACGGCATTTACGGGCTTTTATCGAAGAAAACGACAAAAGACGAAGTCAAGAGATCAAGAGTGGAAAAAGAACGGAAGTCCAAGACCAATTCTGAAGATTTATCGAAGAACGAGTCAAAAGACGGAAGTTTACTAAAAAAAGCCGAAGAACTCGAGTCTAATAAATAAACAAATTATAAGACGAGTTTTAATTAATCCCGAGACAAAGTCGAAAAAGTCGAAGAACTTTAAAGACGAAAAGACGTGAAGAAAGAAAGAAAGAAAAAGAAGAAGACACCAACCACTTCCCTTTCCTATATATACCCTTCATATCACCACATGAAAGGAGTTAGTCATTTTTAGTTTTTAGTCTAGAAGTAGGAGTAGTTTAGTTTAGAGAGAGAAAGTGACAGTTTCTCTCTCTAGAATTTCAATCTTTCATCTTTTATCTTTCTTGTTTTGAATCAAGCTTTTACTTTTTAAGCTTAACCTTGTCTTAATCTTTATGTTATTAATCTTTCTTGTTAATCTTCATCTTGGTTTCTTTCATCTTTTTCATCAAGTTCTTATTTAAAGTTTTGATCTTTAAAGTTCATCTTTTTATATTTTGATTCTAAAAGTTTGTTTCTTTTAAGTTTGATAAGTTGTTACTTGTGCTTATTGGTCCCATTTCAGTTTTAATCCGTTTAAGTTTTGGGTTTGAGCTTAATCTAAATGGCTTATTTCCTTTAGCTAAATTTTCGGATCAAAGAACCTATCGGAAAGGGATTAATCCCTTTTCCGATCCATCATTCCGACGGGCGGCTTTTGTTCCATCGCAATAACCCTTGTGGGTTCTACTTTGCGATGGGTTATGTTTTCATCCCCCTATTCCGATCGTGATTCCGATCGCACATTGCGATCGGGATTGCGACGGGGTTTAGGTTTGAATTGCGACGAAGTGCTGCCCAAATTTTGACAGCCACTTTCCGATGGATTTTGTTACTTTAGTTATTCCGACAATTTTTATTTTTAGACATTCCGATAGTTTTTTTTTTAGCTTACATTCCGATAGTTTAAGAAATAAAAAAAAAAAAAAAAAAAAAAAAAAAAAAAAAACATTGCGACAAATAAATAACCACATTCCGATACATGTGCAAAACCACATTCCGATACATGTGCAAAAACACATTCCGACACAACCACCTGCATGCTTGCATGCTTATTTTTCTTTTCCCGCCAATTTGAGCTAGTAGGCTGCTAGCTTGAGCTAGCTGCCTGCTAGCTTGTTTATTTATTATTTTTGTTCCGTAATTATTCAGTTTAATCTAAAAGTTGTTCCGATTTTATTTCTGAAAGTTACGTATTTTTAGTTGAATTTTTCTTCTAATTTTAAAATTAATATTTTTTCGTAAAGTTCAAGTTTTATCTTTTATTTAGTACCCGCTTTAGGTTTTGCCTCGTTTAGCTTTAAAATACCATTTTAGTTTTATTCTCTCCTTTTTCATTTAGTAAACTTTATTTTCGAGTCGATAGTTAATTTCGTCTTTTAATTTTATTTTTATTAATTGTTTCGCTTTAAATTACGTTTTATTATTTGTTTTACTATTAGTTTTAATATCGTTTTAACTTTTAGTTTTTAATATTCACCTTGTTTTACTTTTATTATTTGTACTTGTCTTTAGTTTGTTTTTAAATACTTCTCGCATTTACTTTTTAATTAGTTTTAGATAATCAACTTCCCTTTTTCTTAACCAAAAACAATTGAGTCACACATTTAACCGGAAATCAATTCGAGAAGATACCGAGAAAACGAACTTTTTCAACTAGCAAAATCTTAATTTCAATAATGTACCTTCCATCCCTTAGGAATGGTGAAACCTGCGTATTTGAAGTCAGTTAAAGCTTCTCGAAAAGCTCCTTGACCAGGTGGTGCTATACGTATGGATTCACGCGCAACATTCCATGAGTATTTCATTTTTTCTACATCTTCCCAGCTTAGCAACTCTCCTGGCTGTTTAGATTCTGCAATCTCCATTTGTTCTGCAAACAACACAGCAGCCGAGTAGCGTGAGAAGGTCTCTATATAAACTTCTCTTACGTAAGGTGAAAACGGTGCAAGTCAGTTTTTGATCTATAAGCACGCTGGTGCATTATATTGAGCAAAATCTAGGGGCTACTGCCACTTCTCAAACACCCCATAATGTTTGACTTTAGATATTTATAAGTATCGACTACAATTTGTTTGGGTGCTCAAACCGTTTTGATCCACACTTAACTTGTCCCCATAGGCTGCCTATAGCTTATAGTTTCGGAGTTAAAGGATACCTTTTCTAACTTGATCATATGCGTGTGGATTTTCTGCAAGATGCTTTAAAACAAATGTGATTGCCGCGCTGCTAGTTTCATAGCTAGCTACTAGTAAACCTATAATATTGTTGGAGATTTCCTTTTCACTCATAAGTCTCCCCTCCTCATTCGTTACAAGTAGCATCTTCGACAGTACATCTTGTCTTGTTGTCTCTTTATTCTCCGTTAGTTCCTTTCTTCGTGCTGCAATAATTTTCATTAGGCCGTCTCGAAGCACTTTTCCTCCTTTGACGGCTCGATTATAGGCAGTACCTGGAAAATCTAGTGGCAACGAGATCATCCCATTTGTAACTATGTTGAAGTTCTTCAAAACCTTTGCAACTTTATCATCGTCATCTTCATCCATAAATAGTTTACAAGAAAGAGTGAAAGTATACTTTTGTGACAAAGGGTGAACCTTTACTTCATTATAAGGTGCCCAATCGGTTTCCATATGGTGCCGTGCCAGTGAATCCATCGTGGAAACATATTGTTTCAGTGCTTCGGGTTTTAAGATATCATGAACTGAGTTAGCAAGTAACGGGGCTACAACTTTCTGATTTTCATCGATAACTTCAGTAAATAAAAGTACTTTGGTGACGGATTTAGGCCACCATGATGTGAGAAGTTTGTTCTCGTTGGTGAATACAAACTTGTTTCCTTGAGGTCCACAAAAGAAGGCCATTTTCTCTCCGAGCAAAGATGTTTTAAACACGTACGGAGAGAATTTCTCCATTCGCTTTTTAATAAATCTGGGAGGACCCAGTATGCCAAAATGAATGTTTTCTCCCACGATCGGCCATCCACTCGAACCTGGTGGAGTTTTGGCATCAGTAGAAGAAGTACGTCTGATTAGAAAACTTAACAAGATAACAAAGGATATAGCGAGAACCACAAGAGTTGGCGAAAATGCGAAGGTGGTATCCATTGTTTTGGGATTACGGATGAAGTGATTTGTGTTTAAAATGTGGACTCATATCCTTCTTACTAACTTATACATTGGGAATCATATGAAAGCCTGATGCATTTGATGCCGCCTAGGAACATCTGTTTGAGTTTACAAAGACATGATTTGGTGCATTGGACATTGGTTAAAGTATTCAGCACAACTGAGTTTACAAAGACATGATTTGGTGCATTGGACATTGGTTAAAGTATTCAGCACAACTGAGTTTACAAAGACATACATTTGGAGGACCTAAAAATTCCCGCCTAGGAACATCTAAATCAGTCGACAACAAAGAGAGTATTCAAAGATGTGCGAGATATGCAACCGCCAAGATTTTAAAGTCTTGGGGGGATCACAATTTATAGTTCGTTATATGGGCTTGTTAACTTATTATATGTGTTAAATAAGTTATGAATTAAATGTTTGGCTAAGCTCATGAGTATGTTTGATATTTTTAAGAGTTAGAGTGGATTGCTCGAGTGATTTGTTAGAGTTGAATGTTAAAGCATGAAGTCTTAGCTTATTTTTACATGTTAGTATAATTAGTATTTCGTTTAATAACTTATTTTTTTAAACATGTTCTTTCAAGATTTATCAGTCAAACAAGACTTATTTTTAATAGAAACTTATTTTTTTTAAAACAATAAGCTCATGCTACGATAAGCTCTCATAACCTCACCCGCAAAACATAGCTTTCTTAGGAGCTGTAGCGTATCGCTGGAGCGGGTCACTGGAGCTGGATGTTGAAGCATATAGCTTTAGTTTATTTTTACATGTTAATTTAACTAGCATTTGATTTATAAGCTTATTTTTTAAACATGTTTTTTCAAGGTTTATCAGCCAAACGAGACTTATTTTTAATAATAGCTTACTTAAAAAAAAAACAATAAACTCATGTTACGATAAACTAGCATTTCATTTATAAGCTTATTTTTTAAACATGTTGAAGCATAAATTTACGCGTTAAACATAATCTATATGAGTGTTATATGAATATGAGTACTATATGAGTAAACTTATAAACTTATATAAGGTAAATGTAAATTGTGTGAATTATATGAGTATGAATAAACTATAATAATATTATATATTTTTTTCTTATTTAATAACTACATCACATATTAATGTATATTTTGTTACTTTACTTATCAAAGCAAGCAAGCCAAGGCCAAATACTTAGCAAAGCAAACAAGCTCGTGTTTATATAAACCATAAACCACCTATAGAATATAAAATATAAAAATAAATTTAATTCATAAACTTAGTCAAACACCTCGTAATATTATCTTCTGACCTATCCAAAAAAAATACACTTTTTATTTTGTGTTTAAAGAATATATTTCAAAGGCATAGCGAAGTTCGGAATGCTGACACAGAATCTCAGTCACATGGCGAGCACTATGTTTTTTAAGTTGCAGGTACAAAACCTGATGATTTAAAAACGAGTTAAAATTAATTTATCCAATAATAAACCAATATAAATATGAATGACAACGTCTATCCAACGGATTCATTTTAATGACGAGTTTAATTATTTTAGTTAAGACATGTGAGAATTAATTCGCCCTCAAACAAATCAAAGTTGCCATCTTTAATGATGAGAAAATCTTCTATTTTGGATGGACAATAATAAGTCAATACCACACATAATCATTTGTCATAATTTTTTATATTTATATTAATAAACATTAATATGATATCAGCGCAATGTACTGACATATATATGATGAATATTTTTTTAAATTAAATTCGTAAAAAGTTGAATCAAAATAAAATAAATCTGCTAAAAATGAAAAAAATAAAATTTATAAAAATACATTATAATTGATATTGAATTAAAGAGCATGAAATTTTAAAAATTATGATGAATATAGATTATGAAAAAAATAAAAATAAAAAGATAAATTAGTTAAAAAATAATTTTTTAATATTTTATTACAAAATTATTACAACAAAAGTTGAATGAATGAAGTTAATTTAATAAAATATTATATATAATACTTAAATCTAATTTTTTTTCTACTTTTTAGTTTGAAGTTATGCTCTCGAAAAAATTTCAATATATACCCTTTATTTAACAAAGATCCAATTACAGCAACCAATTTTTTTATTTAACAAAAAAGAATATTTTTAAAAAATTAAATATGTCACAAACCGGTAGTCGTTACATAAAACAAAACATACCATCGTGACGAGAATTAAATCATATTTCTATCGAAGGACGTATGTATATACTTTCGACGATTTTTTTTCTAAGAAAATCAATTCATATTATGTATTTTTAGTCACTTGACGATTTACTGTTTGTGAGATATTTATATTTTAACAAAAATATGAAAAGTTGTTTTGAATGAATGTGATTGGTTTGATCTGGTTTATGATAAAAAGAAGATCTACATTGATCTCAACTATTCTCATATATAGTTTAGAAATTAAGATCAAAATTATAGTTAGAAATAGCCTCTTTATATAATAGTATACATATAAAAAATATAATTTTAGTAAGTAGTACTTTACAATTGACCAATACTGTGTATTCACGTAACATAAACTTTTATTTATTATGCACATATCAAATTTTAAGGGAATCTGCAAATATATTTAGTAAACCTTATATATTTGTATATTTCTAAAAAATATACATTTTTAATGTAGAATTACAATGTTGTTAAGCACAATATGAAAAAAAAAATGTAAATATAAAAGTTTGATTAAATATATGTATGGTTGTTTCAAGTTTCAACTTTTAAAATCAAGTAAATGACGTTCTTTTTTCATGTTTGTGGCGAGGGTGAATTTGTAACTTAGATATAGACGGTTTAACTGAAATATTTATGTGACTATGAGTTTTTAATTAAGATATATACGATTTAATCGAGATATTTTTACGTGTACCTATTTAGACTCTATACTTTTATTTCGACTTTTGATAGTGTTTATAATATTATTAGCAAGAGCTTTATAATTGAGTTATTTTTAAATTTTATTGAACAAAGTTACACTTAATCACATGTACTTTTTGAAAAGATATAATTTGTACATTTCATTTTCTGATTTACACATTTAAAATATTGTATTATGATATATATATTATATATATTTATTTTGAAATTTGCCGACTCCATAAAATGGTGTAAAAGTATAATGTTACTAACATACAAAGATTTTGAGTATATCAATTAATTGATAAATGTGCAAATCATCTCCTTCTTTAACTAAGGCTACCCGCAATGCACCGGTTTTCCCTCGGTCGAGTCTCGGTCGCGACCGAGTAGCTGCGTTGCGGCGATTCGATCGCCGGTCTTGGTCGGAGGCAAATCGACCCTGGTCACGATCTATTCATATGTGCGTTTGTGTTTGTGTAAAAAAAAAAAAAAAAACGGTTTTGTTTGTGTTTAAAAAAAAAAATTTTAATATAAAATTTATACTATATACTGTAAAAAGAAATGTAAAAATCTTGTATCCGAAAGTTAAAAATTTATTCAATACTAATAAAACTTGAAAATACTGAAATACCATAGGAAATGCAATACAATACTAAAAATAAAATTACATAATACGATTAGTCAGTTCCCGGATCCGAATCCGATAACAGACCACAAGGAAACTCCCAACGCAATGTTTCTTCTTCATCTTCTTCGGCCATAATTTGCGCCTCCGGCTCTCTTCTTTCCCTTTCTTCTTCTTCCTGAGTTTGTCTCAACACTTTTTGATCTCGGTATTCTTGATACACCTCATTGTCAGTCATTCTGCCATCTGTGAGGTTTGGAATTGGAAAAGGTATATCGGGCGACTCATTTCTTATTCGGTGTTGTTGCGAAGAAGGACCGATATGAGTTGTTTGATATCGGGACGAAGAACCAAAGTTATTCAACCATTTAGTATTTTCTTCAATTATAGCCTCCAATTTTGTCGACTTTCTACACAAAGATCTCCGGAGGCTGAAATCCGATTCAGCTTGCTTACTAAGATACGTGTCGATAAACTGACGCTCCTGTGGGGAGAGATCACGGCATTTCTTACATGCCGAGCTCAATTCCGTATTCTCTTCGGACGCAGCATCGAAATCATCACCTAACTTCGTAAGCTCCTCGTAACGGCGTTGTTGTTGAATTATTTGTCTCTTAATTATAGCCTTAATCTCGGCTTCGGTATGTGGGAATGAGCATGCCATTTTTTATTTATGAATGTGTGTGTGAAAAAACAGAGTTGTGTGTTGAGTTGTGTGTGAAAAAATTGTGTGTGAAAATGTGGTATTTATAAAGAGAAAATAATGATTTAAATTTTTTATTTTTTTTTACTAGGTCGCACTAGGTCGCCGGATTATGGCAAATAGGTCGCATTAGATCGTCGGCCGAAAAAACTAGGTCGCAACCTTCATGCGTTGTGGGTAGCCTAAGTAATTTCATAACTTCTAATTAAATACCAGTTGTACTTGTTGAATGAAAAGTATATAACCTAGCATGTTCAAAATCATCATAGTGCACCCACTAAAGTTTTTCTTAATGTTACTACCATTTGTTAGCCATCATTGCATTTTAAGATAAATGTTAAGTACTTAATCAGGACACCTTTTTTCCCATTGGCATATGACTTTCTAATATAGACCCATCGGATTTTAACTTTTGATATATTATTTTTAAGATTTTGCTAACAATCCCCTAATATGTGTTGTATGTTTTGCCAAAAGATGTGTAAATGATTGGGACTTTCAGATCAGATATGTCATGGACGCATCATTCCGAAAATATCAAACGTATCTTAAACTTGATTATCATAAAATCATTGTATTTATGTTAATTATTCATATATGTTCGTCCCGGTGCTTTCATGGTAAAATCTACATTTTCATAATGTATTATACCCAAAAGTGAACAAAATATTTTTGGAAAGCTTGCAAATTTTAGCTCACCAATTTTAGTTTTTGTTGATGAATATAAGCTTTTGATGATCTTGTCTAATTGTAGGGGCGAGCAGAAAAAACCGAAAAAATCGAAACCGAACTAAAAACAAAAAAGTCGAACTGAAAAAACCGACCGAAACAAAAAAACCGATGATTCGGTTTTAACGATTTCAAAAACCGAAAACATACGATTCGGTTTCGTTTTTCATCAAGAAACCGAACCGAACCGAACCGAATCATCTAATTACATAACAACTGTTGATGCAAAAGTTGGGGTAGACCGAGCTTAACCCAAATTAGGCTTAATTTGGGGTCTTGTGGACTCCCGTTCTCGCACCAAGTGAAACTTGCTTTGGGACCCTGCGCACTAAACAGACACCGTTAGGCTTATCGTGGGTTTGTTACCCACTGTGGATTTGCTTTATATGATCCGGTGGTCTAACATGGTGGTAAATGGTGGTGGAAGCCATTGTTGAGTTGAGAGAGAAAGGTTGAATGTGAAAGATAGAAAATGTATTAAACTAAGGAATGAAAAACACAAGCAACACCCCTCCTTGGAAGCCTATGAGGGGTATATATAGTCACACACGCTACTTAAACTATACAACGTTCCTAGTCTAGTCTAAGCGTGTGTGACTATGATAACTAATGGGAATTCTTAAATGTCGTCACATAAAGTGAATTTCCAACAATCTTCCCCCATGGGACGACGTGTAGAATTCCTTACAATATTCTTCCTAACAAGTACATAATGATTAAGAACAAGAGCTTTCATGAAACGTCCAATGCTGATGAAGTCTTCTGAGGCCTTCGTCTTCAAAACGACTCATCTTTAAAGTAACTTGTAGAAGAAATACTGTAACGACACGAGCTAAGTAACCCATACACTTCTGGATAAGGAGAAGCTTCTGAATTAACTTCCCCCTAATTCATGCCACATAAACTTGATGTAGAAGCTTTTAAATAGCTTCCCCCTAAACCGACAATCCTCGTAAGCAACTTCAAAGCTTTCAATAAAGCTTAGAATGATTAAGCGCACAGCGGAATCTAGCAAGCAAATCCCATCATATAACATGATAACGTTGCTAAGAGGGATTGAAAGTAAGGGGTACACCAAGTAGATCAACAACTTTTCTTCTCACGCTTGAATAATTCTTCTGAATTTTTCTTCCCCCTGAGAGTTCAAGTTATGCATACCAGAAAGAATCAAGACATTTCTTCCCCCACATAGTTGAAGAAAGTAAATCAATCCCAATTATGAAGCTCAAATATTGAAGTGGACACTTTATCCCATTCATGAAGTTGACATCGTAACACCAGAGTCAATTAAGTCCCAGAAATGCACATATCTTCTTCCGGAGATGCACCAGAGTCAATTAAGTCCCGGGAATGCATATAGGATAATGATGATGAATAATTGCAACAACCAAACAATTAAACATCGAATCAGTAGTGTACCGTTTAGAGATTGATAACGCCACGAGTTAAAACACTGATTTTCTCTGCGGCTATGACAAATGTCATCCCGGAATGTCTTCAAATCAAAAGAAGGTATGAAGTTCATCACGTGTACTCGTTGTGCGTTTAATGTGTCTTCTTCTTCCCCCCTTGATGGTTTCGAGATTCGGAACCATCAATAAATCGTACGCACATGTACTTGAAATCTCGTGAGAATAATAAATAAGCTGAATTATATATTTTGTGAGAATCAGCTGTTGATTGAAAATCTCTTCTCATAAACTCTCCATGGCCATCTTTACCAACCCACGTGAAAGCAATTTGAAGTGACTACTGATAGAATGAACCAGATACATCAAACATGAAGCTGAATAAAAATCCTTCGATCTTGTGACTTAAGCTTGCACTGTTGTTGAATGAAGAACGGTGGAGAAATCTCTAAGTACTCAATGCATCACTGAAGAAGTCTATAAGCACAACACCTCTTGAAATTATCCACGTCGACTAAGCGCGTGACACTGAGTACAACAATGTAACCCCTTTAAGTGATAGTTATCCGAGTCATCAACCAACCACCTCGAACCCGGAAACTAGATAAACAAGTCGTCATTCTAAGATTAAGCACGAGCAAGTTATCTTTGAAAGATAAAATAAATACACGCCTTCGAAAAATCCGTCTCCAACTTCACATAATTTATACCCGATTAAACGAATCCGTAGCCACTAAAAAATCGCCAATTTTTTCTTGGTCTCGTCAAATAAATTTTGTCACATTTGTCTCGTCACTTTGTCACGTCACTTGTTGTCTCGACCCGATGATGACCGAAGTAAACTTAATACACACAAAATTTATTTAAAATTTGGGTTAAAAAAAATGTGTGTATATGAATGAATTCACACAGCCCATATCATTGTTTTTTTTAAAAATGTGAGTCCAAGGCCCATATCAAATTAAATACCCGGTCCATCAGTTTGGTTTATATGAGGTCAAACCCTAAACAAATCACAGTTAACCTAATCACAACTCATAGTACAATCCTCCCCTCACCAAACTCCATCTCCTCCCAGCCTTGGTACATCCGCCCCATCATCTATCATAGTTTAATCCGTCCCCACTTTCCTACCAAACTTCATCTCTTCCCAGTTAACCTAGAAACATCTGTCCCATCTCAAAGCTCTCAAAAAACATTACCCAAAATAAATCACAATCATCATCTATTACGAAATACAGAAATAAACCACATCTCCAATCAAGAATAAAACCAATCACGTTTTTATTGTACCCACGAATGAAGAATAGTAGAAGGTTTCGGCTTCTAGATCTATGAGGGGTCTCGGGTAAGGTTAAAAAGTGATTGCATGTTGTTTTATTTGATTTTTATTTTCTTTAAACGAATCAAATGTAAATCTAAACATACTTGTTTAAGATATACATTCCAGTTCGAAAATAAAAACGAAGCTTTGCCTTCGATATGATCTATGATGCATGTTGTTTCGAGATGTATCGATCAATTAAGATCTTGATATATCTTTGAAAGATATAGAGCGAAACAGAGACTGAGATCTAAATGTTTTTGTTTTGAGGTTTTTTAAAGATGTTATAGAGGGGATTAGGTGACGATGGGCATTAGGATTAGATTTGGTGTTGATTGGGAGTAAAAAGGTAGGATGTGAACTGTTGGTATTGGTACTGGTCAACTCTTGGTCACTGTCTGTTTTTATAAACAGATATACTGTTTGTGTTAAAAACTTGTCGCAATGATTTCTAAAAAAAATCATCGCAATGTCAAAGTGTAAACCCATCGCAATGTTTTGTTTTTCCATCGCAATGTTTTCATAGTAAGTCCATCGGAATGTCTTCTCTTCTACACCCCGTCGGAATGCATCCGTCGGAATGCATCCGTCGGAATGCGTTCCATCGGAATGCGTTCCATCGGAATGCGTTCCATCGGAATACGTTCCATCGGAATGCGTTCCATCGGAATGCGTTCCATCGGAATGTGTACCATCGGAATATTCGATCGCAATGTAGAAACCAATGGTTTTTGCGATCGCAATATTCCGATCTGAAAATCTGAAAACCTTATCCTTAAGTTGTACTTTTCCGATTTTTCAGGATCATGTGAATCTGACTAATTTTCCGGGTAGCTACATCATGAAGAACAATAGAAACCCATAAAAGATGATATCATAAAAAAATCCAGAAACAGTAGACATTTGACCCAATACCAGGGACTTAAAACTAGTTGTGAAAAGTTGTGGGTTTGAGAATATCAGAAATGGACTGTGAGACAAACTGATAAAGTGACTGTTTAGACAGATTTGTACCAAGAAAATGATATGACAAATGATAAAAACAATGGAACTGTTTGGACAAAAGAATAACAAGACGTGACACACAGTTAACAAAATGTATCCATAAAAAGAATGAAAACATTAAACCACCGTGACAAAAAATGATACATACGGACCAAAAAAATTTTTAGACCACCTAAATCGAAAAGAAGAACGATCCAAGGATGGAACCGAGGCTCTGATGCCAATTGTGGATTTGCTTTATATGATCCGGTGGTCTAACATGGTGGTAAATGGTGGTGGAAGCCATTGTTGAGTTGAGAGAGAAAGGTTGAATGTGAAAGATAGAAAATGTATTAAACTAAGGAATGAAAAACACAAGCAACACCCCTCCTTGGAAGCCTAGGAGGGGTATATATAGTCACACACGCTACTTAAACTATACAACGTTCCTAGTCTAGTCTAAGCGTGTGTGACTATGATAACTAATGGGAATTCTTAAATATCGTCACATAAAGTGAATTTCCAACACCCACGATTAGAGTCCGGCCTGAGAGTAAGTAATCGGTTTGAGTATATTAGTGTTTAGGGTATTGTGTATATCGTACCTTTGTGGAACCAGAGGGGTTCCTTTTATACTCGAGAGAGTCCAGACTGGGCTCCCTGTTCTTGCGGCCTAAGGAAGAGATAATGACTGGAAATAGCTTGATCTTCATTATCCAACCAAGGCAAATGTATATCCCGTTTTCCTTAGGCGAATATAACTATAACATAAGTTATATTCGATCTGATCCCGTCGCATTGCGACGAGGACTTGGCTAAGTAATTAACCTCTTGTACGACAACGGCTTACCAGGCCTTATGGGCCATGTGCGCACATCGCACAAGTATCCAATCCATTCCTGATAGATGCGGGTAGTACCCGTGAGTCGGACTATCCAGCCCGACTAGGGACTATACGTCATCATGTCCCCCCAGTCTAGTGGTCGCATGTACAATCCGCAGCTACTAGACTATAATCAAACATAAACATTCGCGTAGTCCAAGCATAAACTCTGATTTTAAATATTCTCGCCAAGAAGACAAATATCCCCTATTTCACCTAACCTCCTTGGTACTCGGAAAAAGTGTGTGCCACGTCATAGTCACCCCTTCATATTCTACCGTTAGATCTAGAAAGTGGGGGACACCTGGCACACATCTGACCATGAACAGTAAAACTAAGGAAGCATATATAAACCCATCACGCCTCCTTTTGACTGTTTACCCTCTACAAACCTTCAAACCACCATTAACGCTTCTATCATTTACCATCATCACCAGATCTCTTATTAAGGTAATCCGCGTATTCTACCAAAGGAATTTAGCCAATGGCTGGGTGTCTTTTGCTAAGCGAAAGGGTGGTATGCAATGTTTTGATGGAAAGATAGATTCTTTAAGGAATTGGACCGACATATTCTTCTGGGTTGATGACGCCGCCTTTCCCCTCCACTTTCCATTCTTGACCCCTGACACCGTGAGGAAGGACCCCTACCTGGCCCTGACTCCTACAACGCTGCAGATGCGGAGACTCTAAACAACAACCGCATCCCCGTGCAACCCTACCCGAAGAGTGTGTTAGTCACTCTTGGCCTAAGGCGCGCACCCATCTGTGGTGAACACATGGTAATAGCGTTCCACAGTCAGAGTGGCCAGGGTTAATGGTCCTTCCCGCCTTCATCATAACCTTCTGTAAGTACCATCGCATATTAGGATGCTAAAATATGTTTCCCCGTTTTCTGTTTGCTTCTTTTCGCAGTTATGGATGTTCTTGACCTTGTCCGAGGTGCGTTTCCCGAAAATTTGCTGGTGTTGTCTCGCCCTCAACAGGAAAATGAAGAATCACTTCATGACCACGCGCAGAGGAATACCATGGATTTGGAGATTGAAGAGCCATCGACCGCCCAAGGGAGCGAAGGCCCTGGCGCTGACCAGCCACCGCCATCCCCATCCCCACCAACTCAACAATTAGAACAACAACCACCCATACAACAACAACCACCACCATTTCTTAGCTCCTCGCTGTCGTCAGATGAAATACCAAAGATGCCGAAAAAACCACGGATGAATTTGAGGAAGAGGACTTTATCTCTTTAGGAAAGAAACGGAGAAGCCCCCCATCATCTCCACACAAAGTCGCACGTACCGGGGCTGGTCTCTCCTGGACAGGGTTTGATTCCATTAGGGTCAATCATGTATCCTAGGAACATGCCTTCTGTCGCCCCAAATGTGCACTTTTTTGGATTTAACTTCATTTTTATTTTTCTGAACGTCTCTTCTATGTCCCCAATAAGCTCGCTCTCCGTATGAGTCTTTATCACCAAGTCATCGACATACACCTCCAAATTTCGTCCTATTTGGCTTTAAAATGCCTTATCAACCACTCGTTGATACGTGGCCCTTGCGCTCTTTAGTCCAAACGACATTTTTGTGTAACAGTACACACCCTGGCTGGTATGGAATTTTGTCTTTTCCTCATCTTCTTCTTCCATTTGTATCTGATGGTATCCCTTGTATGCGTCCAGGAAGCATTTGAAAGGGTATCCGCACAATGACTCCACCTTCCAATCTATTTCTGGGAGTGGGTAGCAATCTTGGGGACAAGATTTATTTAGGTCTGTGAAATCAACGCACATGCGCCAGCTGCCATCATGTTTCTTTACCATTACCGGATTAGCGAGCCAGTCGTGATAGTAAACTTCCCTCATGATTCCTGTGTCCACCAACTTTTTTACCTTGTCCAGTATTACTTTGTTGCGCTCTGGGGCTTGTCCTCTTTTCTTTTGCCTAACTGGAGGGTATCCTTCGCGGATCTGAAGTTTGTGTTCAGCTATCGACCTTGGTACCCCCGTCATACCTTTGGGCTCCCATGTGAAGACGTCCAAGTTATTCTTCAAAAGGTAATAAGTGTGAAAACACTTATCATTTTACCGCTTATTTCCAATAATAACAAGACCAAAACGTGTAATTTATGTCGTAAAAGTCGGAATTATGCGTGGTTTGTGTTTTTATTGTGTTTTAGGGCCAAAAGATGAAAAAGGAAGAAAACATGGGTTTTCACGGGCTTTTATCGAAGAAAACGAGAAAAGACGAAGTCAAAAGATCAAGAGTGCTAAAAGAACGGATGTCCAAGACCTATTCTGAATATTTATCAAAGAAAAAGTCTAAAGACGGAAGTTTAATGAAGTCGAAGAACTCAAGTCTAAATTATAGAAGAAAATTATTAATAAAAGTTCAAGTCCCGAGACGACGTCGAGAAAAGACAAAGATTTAAATCGAGTCAAGAAGAAAAGAAAGAAGGAAGCACACCACACATGCACTCCCCATTTCCCTATAAATACCCTCCTAATCACATTAGGAGGGTGGTTAGCTAGTTTTAGTTTTTTTCATTTTTCCTTTCTAGTTTTTAGAGAGAGAAAGTTCCCAACTTTCTCTCGCTAAGTTTCATCTTTTTCTTTCAAGTTTAAGGTTTGAATCATTCTTATATTTGGATTTCATTTAATTACAAGTTCAAGTTAAGTTTTTTTGTTCTTTAATCTCTTTCTACATTTCTTGATCTTGCTTTGTCCTTGATCCTAAACTTAATTTTTGATCCGAATAGTTCTTTGTTCGCGCTTGAATTTGATGTTTTAGAGTTTAAAAAGTTAATCTTTTTACTCCTTATTAAGCTTTTATATGGCATAAGCTATAAGCTTATTGTGCTTATTGGCTTATTACGTTGTTATAGCTTATTGTTTCTTTTAAGTTTTCCTAAAAATTTCGTCTTTTGGAAGTTTGATTAATCAAGCTTGTATCCGTGTCTTGAAAAGTTGCCAAATTTGTGCTTATTTACTCTTGTATAAGTTGGTAAGTGCTTATTGTAGTAACTGCTTATTCGTTTAAGCTTAGTTACTTTTGGACGTCATTTCTATCTTAGAAGGGTTTTTCTTGGTCACGATCTTGGGCTACGATCGCATTGAGTGCGATCCTGTGTTCTTTCTTTGGCTACAATACAAATCCACACCACGGTCATTGATTACGATATGTGAGTGCGATGGTGTATCACGATTCCTAGTTACGATCGCATTGATTGCGATCAGTTGTGTTGCGATCACAAACCACGATCAAGGACCACGATCCACTTGTTGCGATCGTGGTTGCGATCTGGGAGTACGATCTTGCTTTCCATCGCATTGAATGCGATCTGATCCTAGACTACGATCGTAAGTACGATCGGTGGTCACGATCCATCTTACTATTTGGGTACGATCGTATTGCGATCTACTCAGGCCGTTGTTTTGTTTTTCTTAGATTTCAAATTTAATCTTTCCCGCCTTTTGTCTTAGTTTATTTTTACTAAGTTTTCAAGTTTTCAATCATTTACATTTAATTTCCAAAGATTGCATTAATTTATTTTTAGTTTAATTTTTAAAAGCTTTCACTTTTCTCAACGACAATTTTCTTATTTGCTTTTGGTTTTAAAATAGATAATCAAACAAACCATCCTCTTGATCACCAAAAGACAATTGAGTCACACTAATTTAACGGTAATCAATTCGAAAAGATCGGAATCAACGAAATTATTTTATACTTAGCCTAAAGCTTTGTATTAAATGGCGCCGCTGCCGGCTCTTTTCGTTAATATTAACGGTTTTTAGTGAGAGACGCGTTGGATTTTGGGATTCGTTCTTTTAGGAACGTTATTTTCCTTGCTAAAAATTATATATATATATTCTCTGTTTCTTTGGTATCTTTTTCTTCTGCAGGTGTATGCGTACTAGATCTTCAAATTATTTTGAGCCCAAGACTCGTGAAGATTTAGATATGGATGGTGTGCATACCAACAATAACAACCCACCTCTTCCCAATTTGAATAACAACAACAACAATGTTCCCCTACCCGATTTACGAACAATAGAGGAACTGTGTCAACCCACCATGAACGGACGCGGAGGACCGATTGCGCCGATGCAAATCACGGCTCCTGAATTTTCGTTGAAGCATCACATGATCCAACAAGTTCAAAACGCTTGCCCGTTTCGTGGATTACCGGATGATGATGCCAACAAACATCTAGACAAGTTCATTACCGTCACTCAAAGCATGAAACTACCTGGTGCTTCCATGGATTTTCTTCGCCTTCACCTTTTTCCACACACTTTATCCCATCATGCCGAAAAATGGTTTGATCGTCTCCCCAAAAACTCAATTCAAACATGGGATGACATGACTCAAAAAATTTTGTCGCGCTACTTTCCACCATCCATGGTCACTAGTCTTCGCAACCAAATCAGTGGATTCACACAAGAACCTGATGAGTCGCTTTTCGATGCTTGGGAACGCTATAATGTTTTGATCGACCGTTTTCCTAACCATAACATGCTCCCCGTTACTTTGATTGATACTTTCTATAATGGTCTAACTTTTCGTGATCGTGATACGATTAATGTTGCCGCTGGTGGTACATTCATGAAGAGAAGACCTGAGGAGTGTAGAGAGCTGATAGAGAACATGACCACTCACCACAAAAATTGGGACTCATCTGCATCTTCACGGAATAACCAGAGGGCCAATGTTTCTTCTACATCATCTAACCCAGAGCTCACCGAACTTACTCGCCAAATAGCTGAGATGAACAAAAACTTCTTAACCATGGCTACAAACCAATTTCAACAAGCTAAAACTATAGCCACTTCTTGTGAGATTTGCGGGGGTTCTCATTCGTACACCGATTATCCTTCTACTCTTGACAATCCGGAAAATGTGTACGCCGCTAATGGTAACTTTGGCTACCAAGCACGTCCTCAAGGAGATCGTAACTTGCTAAGTTATCGTTCCAACAATTATCTATCTCCACCCGGTTTTTCTCCTCAAAACCAAAACCAAAACAATTTCAACCGCAACAATCAAAGCCAAACTCGAGCTACCAACCAATATCAATCCCAAAGAAACCCATATCCACCTCAAGGAAATAATTCAGCTTACCAAGCCCCACCTCTCAATCAACCCACGACATTGAACCAAGACCTCGAAGCTTACATGAGGACCAACAGAGAGATGGTGACGAATCTTCAAAGCCAATTCATTGACTTGAAAGGTGACATGGCAAAACAAGGGAACGATATTCGAGCCGAGCTAAGGAATGACATGGCGAAGCAAGGAAATGCTCTTCAAGCCGACATGAGAAACTCTATGAACAATCAAACGAATAACTTAAGGGATATGATGGCTAGTTTTTTCCCAAGTAATCAAGCCTCTGGTTCGGGTACTCTTCCGAGTAACACCGTTGCTAATCCCAGAGGGGAGATGAAAGCAATCACCACTCGCAGTGGCAAAGGTTTAAAGGAACCCGAGATTCCTACACCTACACCGGTGATTGTGACAAAGGAAAACGAGCCCCCTTCTCCAATTCCACCACCTTATACTTCCACCCCTCCACCACCCAAGGATGTGAGTGAGAATTCCATACCACAGCCTTCATCTCAACCCAATATACCTTATCCTTCGAGGTTGAGGAAAGAGAAATTGAAGAACAAAGATGATATTCAGGTTTCTAACTTTCTCAAAATGTTCAAACAACTGAATTTCAATATCTCCTTTGCTGAGGCTCTCGCTCACATGCCAAAATATGCCAAAATGTTTAAAGATCTACTCAGTGATAAGGAGAAACTTCTTGATATCGCTCAGACCCAAGTTAATGAGAATTGCTCTCCAGTCCTCTTAAGGAAATTACCAACCAAACTTGGTGATCCGGGTCATTTCTTGATTCCTTGCAACTTCCCTGGGGTAGAGAATTGTATGGGCCTAGCCGATCTAGGTGTTAGTATCAACTTAATGCCTTTAAGCGTTTGGAAACAATTGTCTCTACCCGAGCTAGTCCCCACACGAATGACTTTGGAATTAGCTAACCGTACGGTTTCTTATCCAGTGGGGATAACCGAAGACGTCTTCGTTGGTGTCGACAAATTCACCTTTCTGGCGGATTTTGTTGTCGTTGACTACGAGATGGACCCTTGTGTTCCATTAATCGTTGGACGTCCATTCCTGAGGACCGGTCGCACTCTCATTGATGTAGCCGCTGGCGAATTAATCATGAGAGTTGGTGACGATAAAATCGTCTTCAACATGGGTAAACTTTCTAAGCAGCCTTCTGAGAATGAGAGCGTTAATTTCATTGACGTTCTTGATGAGGCTTGTGAAGAACATTTAAAAGACGCTTGTAAAAGTGGTTCTTCTTCTCTAACCACTGTTGAAACCGTTGCCTCTATTGCTCCATCACTAACTCCATTTGGAGAAAGTGATTTCATCTTGAAGGAATTCGAAGCAACTTTGGGAGACGTGGACTTGCAATATGACGATTCTCCCTCCAATTGGGATGAAGAAATTCGTACCATTGAGAAACTTCTCAATGAGGACCATATTTCTCCACCATCTCCTAAGGATATCTCTATCGATGATCCGACTTTGACTCCGCCGTCCATCGAAAATCCTCCGGATTTAGAGCTTAAGGATCTTCCGTCTCATCTCGAGTACGTTTTCCTTGAAGACAACAAGAAGTCACCCGTCATCATCGCAAAGGACCTGAAAGAAGAAGAAAAATCCCGACTTATCGCTGTGCTAAAAAATCATAAGAAAGCTATTGCATGGAAAATCTCCGATATTCGTGGAATTGATCCTCACTTTTGCATACATAAAATTCTCATGGAGGACGACTTTAAACCCACTATTCAAAGCCAAAGAAGGGTGAATCCCAAGATCCATGACGTTATCAAAAAAGAGTTATCAAACTTCTTGATGCGGGCATGATCTATCCTATCTCAGATTCACCATGGGTTAGTCTCGTCCATTGTGTGCCTAAGAAAGGCGGAATCACCGTTGTTACCTATGAAAACAACGAATTGATTCCTACTCGTCTCGTTACAGGGTGGAGAGTTTGTATAGACTATCGCAAACTCAATGATGCTACGAGAAAGGATCATTTTTCCCTTCCTTTCATGGACCAAATGCTTGAACGTCTGGCGGGTAATGACTATTACTGCTTTTTAGACGGTTTTCGGGTTATTTTAAAATACCCATCGATCCCCAAGACCAAGAGAAAACCACATTCATTTGTTCTTATGGAACATTTGCTTACAAAAGAATGCCTTTCGGCTTATGCAATGCTCCTGGGACATTCCAAAGGTGTATGATGGCTATCTTCCATGACATGGTTGAAGAAACTATGGAAGTCTTCATGGATGATTTCTCGGTCTATGGTGATTCCTTCTCTTCTTGCCTTGCCAATTTGGAACGCATGCTTAAGCGGTGTGAAGACACTCGCCTTGTCCTGAATTGGGAAAAATGCCATTTCATGGTAAAAGAAGGCATTGTGCTGGGACATAAAATCTCTAAAGCCGGTCTTGAAGTGGACCGTGCTAAAGTGGATGTCATAGCCAAATTACCTCCACCTTCAACCGTGAAGGGTGTGAGAAGTTTCCTAGTTCATGCGGGCTTCTATCGTCGTTTTATTCAGGATTTTTCTAAAATCGCTCGCCCGATGACCCACCTCTTGGAAAAAGATACTCCTTTCATCTTTTCCAAAAGTGTATTGAATCCTTCAATCTTCTTAAGGATAAGCTTACTAAGGCACCGGTCTTGGTTACCCCTAATTGGGAGCTACCTTTCGAATTGATGTGTGATGCTAGCGACTTTGCTATTGGAGCGGCTTTGGGCCAAAGAGTGAATAAACACTTCCAACCAATCCATTATGCTAGAAAGACAATGACGGGGGCTCAATTGCATTATACCACTACCGAAAAAGAGATTTTAGCTGTAGTGTATGCCTTTGAGAAGTTCCACCCCTATCTGGTCCTTTCCACCACAATTGTCTATACCGACCATTCCGCGTTGAAGTACTTGTTGACTAAGCAAGATTCTAAGCCAAGACTTCTTCGTTGGGTTTTTCTCCTTCAAGAATTTAAAATTGAAATTCGTGATAAAAAGGGAGCTGAAAACCTAGCAGCGGATCATCTAAGTAGACTTGAGAATCCTTATCAAGCGGATCATCCGAACCAAGAGATCAATGACTCTTTTCCCTTTGAGGCCTTAATGTCTATTCATTCCAATCTTGATGACACCCCGTGGTTTGCGGACATTGCAAACTACTTAGCAGGTGGAATTCTCATCAAAGGGTTAACATCCCAACAAAAGAAGAAGTTCTTTAAAGATGTTAAGACTTACTTCTGGGATGACCATTATCTCTTCAAACAATGTGCTGATCTGATTATTCGTCGATGTGTTGATGGACCGTCAGCTTTACAAATCCTTGATGCTTGCCATAAAGGACCCACAGGTGGTCACTTTGGTCCCAATTATATCGCGAAGAAAGTATTCGACTCTGGATTCTATTGGCCCACCATTTATCGTGACGCTCACGAGATGGTTAAGCATAGTGATGCTTACCAACGACAAGGCAAGATCACACATAAAGATGAGATGCCTCAAAATTTCATACAAGAATGTGAAATCTTTGATGTATGGGGTATCGACTTTATGGGGCCATTTCCTTCATCTAAAGGGAACAAGTACATCCTCGTAGCCGTTGACTACATTTCCAAATGGGTTGAAGCTAAGGCTCTCCCTACGAACGATGCGAGGGTGGTTGTGAACTTTCTTAAGCAGTTATTTGCTCGATTCGGTGTTCCTCGTGCTATCATCAGTGACCGCGGGACTCATTTTTGCAATGATCAATTCGCAAGAGTCATGGATAAGTATGATGTCAATCACCGTCTTTCCACCGCTTATCATCCCCAAACCAATGGTCAAGCCGAGATTTCTAACCGCGGATTGAAGCGAATTCTTGAGAGAACTGTGGGAGAGCATCGTGACTCATGGGCCGATAAGTTAGACGATGCTTTGTGGGCTTTCCGTACCGCCTATAAGATCCCGATTGGTTGTACACCTTATCGTCTTGTGTACGGGAAAGCATGCCACCTCCCTATCGAGCTGGAACATAAGGCATACTGGGCCTTGAAGTGGGCTAACTTCGACATCAACAAAGCCGGCGATCTTCGGAAGATTCAACTCAACGAGCTCAACGAACTAAGGAATGAAGCTTATGAGAACTCGTTGATCTACAAGGAGAAGAACAAGATCATCCATGATGCTAGGATTAAGAACCAAGAGTTCCACGTCGGTGATCAAGTTTTACTCTTTAACTCTCGGTTGAAGATCTTCTCTGGCAAGTTGAAGAGCCGCTGGTCTGGTCTATTCACCGTCGCCAAAGTCTTCCCCTACGGCACCATTGAGCTTTCTCAGCCAAATGGGCCCAATTTTAAGGTAAATGGCCAGCGCGTGAAGTTGTGCTTTGGTGAGGACATCTCTCATGAGATGATTCCATCCCTCACCACGTTTCCCATGAACTAGTTTTGGGTCGAGTCAGGCTCGTGACTCGGTTATAAAAAACAAGCGCTTCTCGGGAGGCAACCCGTGATCTATCCTTTACCGCTTTCATAATAAGTGTAGGGGGGAGCCCCGTATGTGTTTGTTGTCTTGTTTCTTATTCTCTGCAGGGATTCAAGCTTCAAAGTGCACCTCGATGACTTTTGACGAACCGTGATTCCGTGTTCCCGTCTTCCTGGATCTATCCTAAACTATCGTGATTCAATATTTCATATCTTATATGTTCACATTGAAATCACTTTAGTTGTCCTTCCCTTAGCAAGATTTAAACAACGTACACAATGTCCTAAGTGTAGGGGAGTTTACTCCCACATGCTTAAACATTGAGGACAATGTTCATATCAAGTGTAGGGGGACTTCTATCGAAGTAAGTAGTCTTTTCCATGAATTTGCCATCATTTTAACAGAAAAACTTGATTTTTCGACATTTTTAAATTTTTTTAATCTATTTTGGCCTTGTAGTTTACCTTTGCTATCGTTATTTACTTTCCTTGCTAAAAATAAAAGTTTAATAAAGTGGTTTTAAATTTTTCAAAGTCGTGAATATTTTGACTCAACCTGAGTTTACTTATCTAAGTTTACTCTAGCTAGTATCCTTAACGTGTTTAAGTCAAGTTTTGCTAGGCTTTTATATAGGGAACTTTAAAACGCGAAAGTCTTAACTCTCACGGGTTAAGAACAAGAACTTTTCGCAAGTTCCTATAATTGATCCTAGAGAGTCTGTAGAAACTAGAAGGGGGGGTTGAATAGTTTCTATTTAGTTTTCAAAAATTTCGGCTTAATCCACTGTGTGCGGTTCCTTATGTGTACCCGCGGTTCTTTATCAGTAAAGAACCGCCGGTCATTTAGAGAACCGCCAACAGTGAACTTAAGCTTTTGTTACATGTTAAACTTTGACAATCCTTTGTATCAAGTTCTCGATCAAGCTTGACTAGATATGAGATGTGTTTGATTGAAAGATAAATACTACAAGTAAGCAAACACACAAACACATCAAATTAAGAGTACATCAAGCAATAGTCTAAACACTAAGCACACACGTACTAAGCATAAGCTTTTCCGCAACTAGGATGTTTAGACTAAGAGATGTACACTTGACCATAATCTAAACACGAAGCACACACGTACTAAGCCTTAGCTTTTCAGCAACTTAGATGTTTAGATTATGAGATGCACACAACACACAACACATAAATACATCTATAATAGTAAAGACATAAATGTAAAGGAAAGTACCGACACGATGATTTATAGTGGTTCGGTCACGAAGCTCCTCTTCGCCCTACTCCACTCCTCGAGTACACCTTACTCGAGAGTTACTTCACTAGTCAACAAAACTCCTTTCAAGGTGGAGAAAACCATACACGTCGCTTACACATTTCCGACACTAAGCTAGATGTCGAGTCCTAATCTTAGGTAGGACCAATCTACACAACGTTGCCCACTTCACCATTTAACGACACAAGGCTAGATGTCGAGTTCTAATCGAAAGCTAGAACCAATCTTCACGACTCTTCACTTTGAAGCTAAGCGAGAACTTCACACAACACAACTACTAATCACTTTAAAGTTTAGTGAGAACTCACAAGACACAACCACATCACTTTATAGTTTAGTGAGAACTACCTAGACACAGCCACATCACTTTAGAGTTTAGTGAGAACTACCTAGACACAACCACATCACTTTAGAGTTTAGTGAGAACTACCAAGACACAACCTAATCTACCCACTAGTTATGTTTTATGGCCCAACATAACAAACCTTGTGTTTTATGGCCTAAACACATAAACCATATAGATCTAAGCACACAACACTTAGATCTATAACTCTAACACTATATCCAAGTACTAACAAGACTTGGATCTACACAACTAACACCTAATCCAAGGATACCCATCACTTGGATATTCTACCCTTACAAACACATCCAAGTGTACCCACAACTTGGATATTCTACTTATACATAGTAGGAAGACTAAAAACATAACTTAGATCTATATAAAGAGAGATCTTCATCATGTAGTGAACCCAACACATCATGGTAATGATAGTGTTCTTCTCTTTGCACTTAAGAGGATGAGTAGATTGAAGATTGAATCACATCTTAAACAAGATTAATCAAAACTAACTAATCAAGGATTTAAGATGGGTTTTGAAAGAAACTGTGCAAAAAGGGTTGAAAGAAAACCTAGAAATGATCCACTATTTATAGGAGAACATTGCAACGGTCAAAAACACCCGCGGTTCCTTATCTCTACCCGCGGTACCTTATCAATAAAGAACCGCGAGTTCCTTTAAGGAACCTCCGCGTCGGATTCCGTGCAAATTTGTCCTTTAGTGGAGATATGCCATCTAGGGTAGTTTATACCCTCAAAGGATATTCCTTTGGCATATGGAATATGCCAAATTCAAATTTCCATTTTCTTTTTAATAAAACATTTTCTTAAAAATTAAGTTAATTAAAATCTTTTGTCACATTTGATTAAAATGTGAGTTTTAAGAAAATATTAATCCTTGATCACTTAGTTAGGTTAATGACATGTTTGTACATACCTTGAGTGATTCATGCCGAATGCGGTCTTGGAGGTGTCGAGAGAAGTATACAAATGTATTCTTGAGTGATTACGAGTACCTTAACATTTTACATAATGTATTGCGAATTATACGTTTGCCATCAACAAAACACAAAGAGATTATATCGACAAAGCATTGTAATGTTTGCACTAACAGAGTCGTTTATCAAGGGAACTTTAAAATGCAAATTCTAAACTTGAAAAAGTCTAAGAAGATGCAAGATCCTATAGACGACTCGAAAACCCAAAACTTTGATTTAATTGGCTAAGCATCCACGAGTCTCATTCCTTGAGATTTTAAACTGTGGAGAACGAGAGATGATAGAGTCAATTATAAGTTTGGTATTCTTTCGTGAATTTATGTGAGTTGATTATAAGCCTATTCTCCCATCGCTTGTTAATAAATTATCTGCAATAAATAAGGTTGTACGATTTGAAAAGTTACTTAGCTTCTAGCCCAAGATCGTTTAAAAGTTGCTCGGTATTAATTAGAGTTCATAGCCAAGGCATAACTTATTGAAGCGGGATGCGAAGATTGGCGAGTCCGAAAAGGCCCTAACAAGGCATGAGGGCTACATTTTGTTGCTAATGATCCAAAAGTGATGTGAAGAATCATTTATCGAAAATCAATATGAAGGATCGAGACACACGACGAAAAGCAAATACTCCCCTAAAGATCATGGAGAAGTCTATCCAAAAAGGCCCTAACAAGGTATGAGGATAAATTGATCCAAGTCCTAAAAGGAGGCGGATCGTTGTATATCAAAGTCCAAAATAAAGATTGGAGAAAAATGAAGAAGTCGTGGTCCAAATATGAAGAATCTCTCAAAAGTTCAAGAGAAGAAATTTCTAATTTGAAGAGAAGACCATAATTTCAAGAACGTCTCTCAAAGATTTGAAGTATGAAGTCGCTGCCAAATATCTGTCCGAGAAAGGTCTCAAATCGTGAAGCGAGTTATGCCAAGATATGAACTTTAAGAGGTCCCGAGAAGCAGTTTTAAAAGATTTTGTCATTTAGCTAACTATTGATTAAATCGCCCACTTTATTTTCGGCCTAAATAACTATCGAAATAAGTCAAACAATGCATCCTCGTGATCATTCAAGACTAAAATTAAATTATAAGAGATACACCTAGGAATAAGGGAGTCTAAGTAAATAATTGACCCACATGAATTCGTGTTAGTTTGCTAACTTATAATAACAATGATCTCGTTTTTAAGCTTGGTATAGGGAACGTGAAACTTGAGGATGATAAACGTTCATGGCAGCCAAAACCCAATGTAAGTCTTTGATTTCTTTACTTGTTTCTATCTTTTTGTTTTCCTTAAAGTTTAATATTTAATAAAGGCCAAGGTGGGTTATTTATGATGAAAAATGTAAACCGTGCTTTAAAATTAATGCATTGCATGAGGGCATTGCAATGGTCAAGTGTAGGGGATTTAATAAGTGTGAAAACACTTATCCTTTTACCGCTTATTTACAATAATAACAAGACCAAAACGTGTAATTTATGTCGTAAAAGTCGGAATTATGCGTGGTTTGTGTTTTTATTGTGTTTTAGGACCAAAAGATAAAAAAGGAAGAAAACACGGGCTTTCACGGGCTTTTATCGAAGAAAACGAGAAAAGACGAAGTCAAAAGATCAAGAGTGCTAAAAGAACGGATGTCCAAGACCTATTCTGAAGATTTATCGAAGAAAAAGTCTAAAGAAGGAAGTTTAATGAAGTCGAAGAACTCAAGTCTAAATTATAGAAGAAAATTATTAAGACAAGTTCAAGTCCCGAGACGACGTCGAGAAAAGACAAAGATTTAAATCGAGTCAAGAAGAAAAGAAAGAAGGAAGCACACCACACATGCACTCCCCATTTCACTATAAATACCCTCCTAATAACATTAGGAGGGTGGTTAGCTAGTTTTAGTTTTTTTCATTTTTCCTTTCTAGTTTTTAGAGAGAGAAAGTTCCCAACTTTCTCTCACTAAGTTTCATCTTTTTCTTTCAAGATTAAGGTTTGAATCATTCTTGTATTTGGATTTCATTTAATTACAAGTTCAAGTTAAGTTTTTTTTGTTCTTTAATCTCTTTCTACATTTCTTGATCTTGCTTTGTCCTTGATCCTAAACTTCATTTTTGATCCAAATAGTTCTTTATTCGCGTTTGAATTTGATGTTTTAGAGTTTTAAAAGTTAATCTTTTTACTCCTTGTTAAGCTTTTATATGGCATAAGCTATAAGCTTATTGTGCTTATTGGCTTATTACGTTGTTATAGCTTATTGTTTCTTTTAAGTTTTCCTAAAAATTTCGTCTTTTGGAAGTTTGATTAATCAAGCTTGTATCCGTGTCTTGAAAAGTTGCCAAATTTGTGCTTATTTACTCTTGTATAAGTTGGTAAGTGCTTATTGTAGTAACTGCTTATTCGTTTAAGCTTAGTTACTTTTGGACGCCATTTCTATCTTAGAAGGGTTTTACTTGGTCACGATCTTGGGCTACGATCGCATTGAGTGTGATCCCGTGTTCTTTCTTTGGCTACGATACAAATCCACACCACGATCATTGATTACGATCTGTGAGTGCGATGGTGTATCACGATTCCTAGTTACGATCGCATTGATTGCGATCAGTTGTGTTGCGATCACAAACCACGATCAAGGACCACGATCCACTTGTTGCGATCGTGGTTGCGATCTGGGAGTACGATGTTGCTTTCCATCGCATTGAATGCGATCTGACCCTAGACTACGATCGTAAGTACGATCGGTGGTCACGATCCATCTTACTATTTGGGTACGATCGTATTGCGATCTACTCAGGCTGTTGTTTTGTTTTTCTTAGATTTCAAATTTAATCTTTCCCGCCTTTTGTCTTAGTCTATTTTTACTAATTTTTCAAGTTTTCAATCATTTACATTTAATTTCCAAATATTGCATTAGTTTATTTTTAGTTTAATTTTAGTTTAATTTTTAAAAGCTTTCACTTTTCTCAACGACAATTTTCTTATTTGCTTTTGGTTTTAAAATAGATAATCAAACAAACCATCCTCTTGATCACCAAAAGACAATTGAGTCGCACTAATTAACAGTAATCAATTCGAAAAGATCGGCATCAACGAAATTATTTTATACTTAGCCTAAAGCTTTGTATTAAAAGGCGACACATGTCTGTCTTTCCTTTGTCAGATAATGTCCCTCCGATCGTTATCTCCTGATCTGGGTATTGCGGATGTATTGCTACCTTCAAGTTTGGTGGTGAGTCCACCTTTGGTTCCATCGTGATCCTAGGCGGTTCTGTGATCGCGTTGCATTCTGGGGGTGTAACTGTCGTGTTGAATATCGTTACGACCCCTCCATCAACTGAGAATTTTATCATACCATGAGCCGTAGAAGGTACCGCTCGCATTGCTAGTATAGCTGGTCGCCCTATGATCCCGTTATACTGTGATGGCGACCGTATGATCTAAAAAATTCATTGGGACTTCCACCGTGTGCTCATTATCTCCCACTCTTACTGCTAACTCTAGCTGGCCTAAGGGCCATACTGCTTCTCCGCTGAATCCGATGAGCGGAGAGGTCACAGGCATCATTTGGCTCTTTATTTCTGCGCTAAGCTTTAGAAAGCAGTGTTCGTACATTATTTCTGTCGATGAACCTCCATCCACATACATACGATGTATGCTGTGCTGACCAATGCTTATTTCTATCACTAGCGGACCGTCTGCGACGTTCCTTGCATTGAGTGGGGGAAAAGAAATGTCGTTCCCCTTCGAGAATTTTTGGCTCACCCTCTGCCTTGTCCTTCGTTGCCATGATTCCACCATGTAAATGTTTGCGTTGGTGATTGTTTTTCTATCATCCTTCGCGTTTTCCTTGACAAGGTGTTTTAGCTCGCCTTTCTTTACTCTATTCTCAATATATTTCTGCAGCTGAATACATTCATTTTTAGTGTGCCCTCTCTCTGTAACACCCCATTTTGGAAATGGAAATATCACAGAAATTATGGCGTGTCATCAAAGCATACAAGGTAAAATGTCTAAACATTACTTGACCATATAAAGGAAAATACCAGAATCAAACATCGGTAGTCCAAAAGTAAAGCTCATCACACACAAGCATAGTATAGTAAGGAATAAGGACGAAACAATGTACAAAGCATAAGTATCATAAAGAAAAGAAATGCATAATGTAAAGAAGGCTAGACAGCTTCCAGTCCATATGCACGTACTCTTAATGTCTACGAGCGTCCCTGAGTACCTGCCGTTTTGGGAACATAGAAAAGGAAAACGGCTGAGCAATACGCTCAGTGCACGGATGTACAATAAAGCATGAATAGGATAAGCATATAACATAATAACAACGGAAGAAACTAAGTCCCGAGTAACCTGGTTAAGTCTTAATAAAACTGGTTTTATAGTTTGAAAATCTTATGTTTATCTTATAAAAACTGTTTGTCATATTTTACCATTTAGCCAATATAGGTCATGAATATCCACCGTGCATGAATAATTGGAGGGGTGACCTCATCATGTAAATTAGAGGGGCTGCCTCTAATTTAATATACTGGTTTTATGGGTAGGAGGGATCAGCTCCTTGTGAAGGATGCAAGGCACACACCACATTCACCATGTAATCCTGAATAAAAACGTGTAACTAGGATGCACCCATACGCCCCACATGATAAATATAAATAAATGGCCAAAAGCTGAAGGGACGCCACGAGCAATCACTCCGCCGTGGTGAAGTCATAACATCAGTGCCTCTAATGTTATGGTTATGGTACCTCCATAACTAGGTGAAACTGGTCATGCATGTATATGGCTATAGGTAATCATATTTAAAACATAAGAATCAAACTCATACTTATACTACGGGAAAACAGTTGGCTGCATACGGGGAAATCCTAATAAGGAAAGAATGTCCATACTGAAAGGACGGGAATCCGTACTTTATGTCCAGTGAACGAGAACGACGAACTGCGAGAATCCTACTTCCGAAACACTAGTGCTACATAAATACGTACATGAAATAAGTATCTGCTTACTAAATACATAGCTGATTTTATATCATGTCTTAGCTTATTTTATGTGTTCTTACTATTTACACTGTTTAAAGCCTTAAACTGTGTTAAATCTTATATCCTGTTCATTCTGATTAAGTATTTCTGATATTTCATTTGTTATTATACTTACTGTGTAGTAATAAGTAACTTTCCAAAAATAGAAGGTTTCCTAAAATAGAAAGTTACCAAAAATAGAAAGTTTCCAAAAATAGAAAGTTTCCAAAAATAGATTTACTGCTTAAAATAGATAAGTTTCTAAAAATAGAAAGTTTCCATAAATAGATTAGCTGCCTTAATTAAATAAGTTTTCTAAAAACAGAAAGTTTCCATAATTAGAAATAAGTTGGTTAAATAAGCTAAGTAAATAAGCCTAAGTGTTTTCATGATTATATCCTAAGTCATATGATATATTATATAATTTAATAATTATTTCATGTAATTTAATTAAACTATAGGTTATAATATTTAATTAAAGTATGACCTGTTTTTAATTAAATATATTAAATACTTAGGTTAAAATATGTATTATTAAATACTAATAATATAACCTAAGTCATGTTTAATTAATTAATTATATCCATGGATTTTAAAATAATTAATTAATTATAAGTCTTAATAATATAAATACTTAGGTTAAAAATAATTCATGTTTATTTATAATTAATTAACCTAAGTCATGTTATTAAATTAATTACATCTTATTAATTTAATTCTTAACATAAGTTTATAACATAAACAACTAACATAATCATGATCCGGATCTAAGCCTAAAAACATGCACCGGATATGAAACAACACCGTACCCCGAACCAAATCGGGGTACCCCCTTGCTGCCGTGGGACCCACACGCACCAACCAAGACTAAAAAGGTCTTGGTGGTGGTCGGCTAAAACAAACCGAACCCCCTTGGGGTCGGTTGTACCTTGCGGCCCAAAACAAACACCCCTTTGATCAACCCCTTTGATTAAATAATGATCAAAACATGTTAGATCTAGGTTTAATTAATGTGTTTTTATAAAAACATCACGTGTTCTTAATTAATAAAAGATTAATTAAAAAGAAAAACAAGTTAAAAAGGTTTTACCGTATTCGTGGATCAAGAGGGTGAAGAACAAACACGAACAACCAATAAATCAACAAGATCCAAGATCAAAATCACCTTCTATGGTGGTTTGTAGGTGGCGGCACAAAGAAGGAGAAAAGGGAGGGTTTTAGGTTTTTCCTGAAATCTTCTGTAAAGTAATTTTTGAGTAGTAAAAATTACTTAACCCCCTTTTAGTAAAAATTGGTAATGGGCTTGGCCCATTACCCTCTTTTGGCCGCGGGTAGGGACTCCCTTGTGGGGGTCCCGTACCTCGTTTCGTGTCTTGTTATTTAATACACGTTTATGTTTAATTATGTTCGTGTTTTAAATGTTCTCGTTACGTAAATACCATACTCTTATATATTTAATTACGCTCGTATTAAATATATATACGTAATTACTAATAGCTCGTGTTTTAATTACGCTCGTGATTTCGTGATTGTATGCTCGTGATTAATTATTGCTAAATAATTATTACGTGATCGTGCAAATAAAATATTCATCGTGTTCTAACACGTACGTAATACATAAACTCCTAACACGTAATCGTAATCATGCTATATTAGGAAAGTTTTTAACCAGTACGTACGAACTTAAGGTACTATGCATGGTAAAAGCATGCGGGTTTTACACTCTCATTATGGTTTTCACAGTATCTATTACTGGCGCGCTTTTCGACCGGGGTAGTCATTGGCGTTGGCCTTGTGAAACTCGCACCTTCCATCACTAGGATTTCCCTCGGGGTTAGCTTAAGGGGGTAAACCTCGAGTTATAAGCTCTCCCCTGCCTTCTCCTTCCTATATAATCAAGGCCTAGAGATTTTCCTTGATTGTTGGGTCCATCAATGGGCATGCGAGTAGATATGTGATCATAAGTCGTGTTACTTCCGAAGCAGCCGATTCCCCTTGTATGAAAGACCTTACCCGTCTTAGCACTCCGTCGAAGGTTTCGGGCGTTCTTTCATTAAGCTTCTTTATTAAGTCGCTATTCCGTATCCCCGCCATGAAGCAGGATACTTTTAAAATTTCTGGGCAGTCCTTTACTTGCAGACACTCGCTTTTGAAACGTTCCAGGAAGTCTTCCAAGTATTCGCCTTGACGCTGCTTCACCCTGGCAAGCGATACAGCACTCCTATCATGCCTTTTTTGTTGCACATAATTTCTTTTGAACGCTTTTCGCAGCACTTCGTACCCGTTGACTGTTCGCGGCGAAAGCCTATCAAACCACATCCGCGCGTTCCCTATGAGTGTGGAGTTAAACATATTACACCATACGGGCTCTGGCCATTGTTTGATGCCCGCCTGAGATTCAAATACTTTCAAGTGGTCTTCTGGATCCGTCGTGCCATCATAAGTTTTTACGTTCGATGGCATGCGGCGCTTTCTGATGTCTCCATAATGCTGTATGCGCCTCGTAAAGGCGTTTTTCCTGGGTCTCCTCCACGGTTGTGAGAAGATTTGGTCATCCGAGGAATAACTTGCGCGCATATATTTCCTGGACGGACTATCACTTGATCCTGACAGATCGTCCTCTGAGGATGCAGTATGCTTAGCGCGCTTTGATTCCTCTACCATCTTTTCATGTTTTGCCACTGATACAATGGGTTTGCATATGTGTACTCAATCGTTCTCGGTATCTAATCAAATTGATCACGGTTTAAGGTGGAACTATCGTATTTGGTCACTAAAAGGGGGAGCTTTTGATTATCTATTTTAAATTAAATGACAAGGTAACAATACTAAGATTAATTGAAATAACAAGGTAATAGAAGTAATAAAATACTAAATTAAAAGTAATTTTGAAAATAAAATGAGGAAAGACCATTTAAAATTAAAATCGACAAAAAGTTAAAACTCGAATAAAAGTAAATTTAAACATTCTAATAATAACCAAGACAAAACAAGGTTAAAAATAACACTAAGTTAAATGGAGGGAAAAGCTAAATTTAAACTTAAAATAAAACAAGAAATAAAATCCAAAAACTTGTAAATGGATCGTAGCTGGATCGTGGCCGAGATCGTACTCCCAGATCGTACTCACGATCGTGGTCTTGGATCGCACACGGATCGTGACACGCGATCGTATTTACAATCGCAGTCATGGATCGTAACTGAGTGATCGCAGTCCAGATCGCAACAAGCGATCTTGGTCTTGGATCGTGACAACCAATCGCACCCTGGATCGCAGTCTTCGATCGCACCTTGGATCGCAACAAGTGGATCGCATTATGGATCGTAGAATGTGATCGTAGTGGACGATCGTACTCTTGATCGCAGTAATGGATCGCAAGTAGAAACCCTTGGGTTTATGCGACCACACTTACTCGATCGGAATGGGTAAACCCTTAAAGCTGTTACGATGGGGTACCAAAAGCAAAATTAGCCGAACCGGATAAGCACTTATTCAAAATAAGCAACCACCAAAACTTAACCAAATCTAAACAAGCACAAATTTAAAAACTTTCAAACACTTAAATAGGCAAGACTTTATAAAACAACTTTAAAAAGATTAAACTTTTGAAGACACTTAAAAAGTAATAAGCTAAACACGAAATAAGCCAAAAAGCATAATAAGCTAAAAGCTTAAATCGTATAAGAACTTTGATATGAACAAAAAGATAAACTTTTTGATCAAATAAGCATTAAGATTAAACAAGATGCATACTTAATCCGAATCAAGATCAAAATCAAAAATAAGAAAGGTAGAATAAGATAAATGATGAAAAGCTTGAACTAGAACTTGTAGATTAAGGATTCAATTACAAGATTAAATGAAAAGCTTAAAACTTGAAAGAAAAGATGAAAGAAATATAGAGAGAGAAAGTAGAATCACCTACTTCTCTCTAAAGATATGAAAACAAAAAATGACTCTAAAAAAAACTAACTAACTAACACCCTCCTAATGAAGCATTAGAAGGGTATTTATAGGAGAAGGGAGTTGGTAGGATGCTTACTTCTTTCTTCCTTTTGTCTTCTCGTCTTTTTAAATGACTCGTCTTTCTTGACTTTGTCTCGGGATTAGTCGAATGATAAAATGAACTCGTCTTCTAATTTTATTCTTTAGACTTGGTTCTTCGACTTTGTCAAACTTCCGTCTTTAGTCTTTTTCTTCGATAAATATTCAGAATATGCCTTTGACTTTCGTTCTTCTTGCACTTTTGATCTTTTAACTTCGTCTTTTGTCTTTTTCTTCGATAAAAGCCCGTGAAAGCCATTGTTTTCTTCTTTTTCATTATTTTTGTCCTAAAACACAATAAAAACACAAACCACGCATAATTCCGACTTTTACGACATAAAATATACGTTTTGGTCTTGTTTTTATTATAATTAAGTGGTAAAAGGATAAGTGTTTTCACACTTATTAAATCGCCTACATTTGACCATTGCAATGCCCTCATGCAATGCATTAATTTCAAAGCACGATTTACATTTTCCATCATAATTAACCTACCTTGGCCTTTATTAAATACTAAACATTAAGGAAACCAAAAAGATTAGAAAATTGCAAAATGCAAAAAGGAAGAACAATTAAAGAGATCGAAGACTTACATTAGGGCTTTGGTCGTCATGAATGTTTATCACCCTCAAGTTTCACGTTCACCATACCAAGCTTGAAAACGAGATCCTGTTATTATAAGTTAGTAAGCTAACACTCACTCATGTGGCCCAATTATTCACTTAGACTCCCTTATTCCTAGGTGTATCTCTTATATTTTATTATTGTCTTGAATGATCACGAGGATGCATTGTTGACTTATTTCGATAATTTATTAGGCTGAAAATGAAGTAGGACGATTTAATCAATAGTCAGCTAAAGGACAAAATCTTTTAAAACTGCTTCTCGGGACCTCTTAAAGTTCATATCTTGGCATAACTCGCTTCACGATTGAGACCTTTCTCGAACCGATATTTGGCAGTAACTTCATACTTCAAATCTTGAGAGACGTTCTTGAAATAATGGTCTTCTCTTAATAATAGGAATTTCTTCCCTTGAAGGTTTTGAGAGATTTTTCATACTTGGACCACGGCTTCTTCATTTTTCTCCAATTTTTATTTTGGATTTTGATATACAATGATCCGCCTCCTTTTAGGACTTGGATCTATTTATCCTCATACCTTGCTAGGGTCTTTTCAGATAGACTTCTCCATGATCTTTAGGGGAGTATTTGCTTTTCGTCGTGTGTCTCGATCCTTCATATTGACTTTTGATAAATGATTCTTCACATCCCTTGGGATCTTTAGCAACAAAATGTAGCCCTCATGCCTTGTTCGGGCCTTTTTGGACTCGCCAATCTTAGCATCCCGCTTCAATAAGTTATGCCTTGGCTATGAACTCTAATTAATACCGAGCAACTTTTAAACGATCTTATGCTAGAAGCTAAGTAACTTTTCAAATCGTACGACCTTATTTATTGCAATTATATTTATTAGAAAGCGATGGGAGGAAAAGCTCATAGTTAACCCACATAAATTCATGAAAGAATACCAAACTTATAATTGACTCTATCATCTCCCGTTCTCCATAATTTAAAATCTCAAGGAATGAGACTCGTGGATGCTTAGCCTATTAAATCAAAGTTTTGGGTTTTTAAGTCATCTATAGGATCTTGCAACTTCTTAGACTTTTTCAAGTTTAGAATTCGCATTTTAAAGTTCCCTTGGTAAACGACTTTCTAGGATCAATTATAGGAACTTGCGAAAAGTTCTTGTTGTTAACCCGTAAGAGTTAAGACTTTCGCGTTTTAAAGTTCCCTAATAAAAGCCTAGCAAAACTTGAATTAAACACGTTAAGGATACAAGCTAGAGTAAACTTAGATAAGTAAACTCGGGTTGAGTCAAAAGATTCATAATGGGCCTAATATATCAAAGACATCTAAACTCATTAAAACCATTTTATTTAACTTTATTTTTCTCTTTTGACTTTATTTTTGAAATGAAATATATACACACGATGCGATAACAAAAGGAAAGAACATAAAAGAGAATAAATGAAAAATACTACTTGGCCAAAATAGATCAAAAAATTTCAAAAATGTCGAAAAATTAGATTTTCCGGTTAAAATGAGGATAAATTAATGGAAAAACCCGCTTAACTTCGATAGAAGTCCCCTCTACACTTGATATTGTTGGGAATCTAAACTTGTTAGATTCCCTGATCATAGATTTAAATATAATTAGGCTGTTAGATAGTCCCTTGCCTATGCCTAGGAGGCAGGCAAGTTTCGCAAGACTCACAGTGATCCAAGTCTCTGTGAGCAACCTCAGAGGAGTCCATGTCAGAGACATTGTCAAGGAAGTCAAAGATTACTTGAAGACATACTCATTGGTTGTGATGGATAACAGCCAAGATGTATCAGGGACTCTGAGGGGTTGAGGGTTAACAGGGGTGGCAATACCCTGTTAACACTCAGCACACTTTGGACATGCCATTTGTGTGTTCGAGACTATGAAGAAAAAGAAAACTGTTTTGACAACTGTTTCCTTAAAGCATAATGGAAGACTACCAAGAATAGAAGGACACCATGTGACTGATGTGGGAACTTGTAAAAGCTTGTGTCGTCACCATCAAGTACTATTTAGGTCAATCTCGTAACACTATAAATAGGATGTATATCCATGCATTAATGTTTAACACTTTGAGATATTCATAACATTATTGCATATAACTTAGTGAATCAAACAGCTACGACTGTATTCATAAGTTAGGGTTTATAGTTGTTCAAAGTGTGCACAACACATTGTCATTAAACGGTGTTATCCATAACACTTGTAATTCTTTATTACACAATAATAAGATTACGTTTGAAAAGTAATACCTTGTGTTGATTAAGTTAAGATTAGGGTTTCTTGCATTGATTAGGGACTTTCAATTGGTATCAGAGCGGTGTTTGATATTAAAACCTTCAAGAAACATCGTTCTCAGTTTTATAATCAAGATCCACCATGCCAGAAACTTCTAACCCACCACAATCACCTTCCACAAACCCATCTTCACCAAGACTCAACCCTCCTGCCAATGACGATGCTCTACCCCAACTTCTTGACTCAAGAGGTGGATCACACGTCACAAGTGTACCAGTCTTTGATGAAGAAGATTTTGCCAGTTGGAAGAGTCAATTTCTTGTATATCTTGATGGGCTTGAACCTTTTCTTCTAGAAATTTTAGAAAATGGTCCTTATATTCCCATGGCGCTTACATCCACTGAAGAAAAACCTCTTCCCAAACCTCTCAAACAATGGACTCCAGCTGATAGGAAATTGGCAAACCAAGATAAACGTCTCAAAAGCATCATAATATCCTGTCTTCCCAAGCATATCATGAAGTCTGTCATTCAGTGTCCCACAGCTAAACAAATGTGGACAGACCTCATCCTTGGCCATGAAGGACCCTCTGAAACAAGAGAGACAAAGATTCAGGCACTCAGACTTCAGTTCAATGCCTTCAAGTCACTTGAAGGTGAAAAGGTTCAGCAAACCTATACTAGGCTGAAGATTCTTCTCAATGACCTAGCAATGAATGATGTCACTATTGGTCAAGCTGAGATCAATGCCACTTTTGTCAACAGCCTTCCAAGAAAGTGGCTGAGCATGAATCAGACTCAGAGAGCTAACAACTCAATCAAAAATGATACCCTTGCTCAGCTCTATGGAAAGTACAATTATGAAGAAGGGTTGATTGATACTATTTACAAGTCAGAGACTGAAAGATTTGTAGTCCAAGGAGCATCTTCCAAAGCATTGATCTCTGCAACACATCCTCATGACAGCGATTCTAATGTTGAAGAAGATACCCATAGAAGCCAAGAGTTCTTGACAGACCTTAATGCAAAGTTCCATGAAAGAGCCTTGCTAGCCAACCAAAGAAGATACTTCAAAAGATCAGGAAGAGTAGGATCAGCTAGTAAACCAACTGACAGGTCAAAAGAAACTTGCTTTGCCTGTGGAAAGCTTGGACATTTTCAAAAAGACTGTCCTTCCACCAAGACATCCTCACCCTCTTATCCATCATCTTCATCCAAACCTTACAAGTTCAAACAACATAATAACTCATCTCATCAATCCAATTCATCAGACAATGAGAAGAAGGATTACAAAAATAAGTACAAGGCACTTAAAGCTGAGTTAGAACAAATGAACTTGAAGATTGAAGCTCTGTCCAAGAAGAAGGGTAGTGAGAAAAAGACAGAGAAAGGGTTGGTTGCTGAAACGTATGATTGGAATGATGAACCACTGACTTCAGATGAAGAAGATACCACCAGAGTCAGGGCTTTCATGGCGATAGCTGAGGATGAACCAGCTGTTGGAAAAGGTGATGCAAGATCAGGACAATGGGTTGACATCACAATGAAAAAGGTACACAGGCTTTTATCCATGTCTGATAGTGATGAACGTAAGCATGTCCTTGATTACACCATTGTTGATTTACACTTCGTTGAGGAACAAAGAAAGAACCTACTTGATAAGTTTCACTCTGTTAAATCTGAAATGCTAAATGCTAAAGCTGAATGTGAAACTCTCAGGCGGGTTAATTTAGAGAAAATATCCCTGCAAAATGAAGTAGCTAGATTAACCTTGAAAAACATTGCTTTAAATGATCAAGTCTCTGAATTAAACAAGGTTATTGAAAAATGGTTGTGTGCTAGGTTTACTATAGATCAATTGCTTAGGGATGAAGTGCCTGCTGACTTAAAAAGGGATATATCTGCTAAGAAAAATAAGCTAAGAATTCTCACCAAACCCAAAGACATTGTCTTTAAATCTACAAAGACTATTCATATATCAGATACCACTTTGACTAATGACCCTGTCTCTGAAGATGTGGCTGAGCTACCACCCTTGCCCAAACTCTCTGGAGTTAAACCCAGCAGTTCTTCTAGATCTGCTAAGGGTGAACTTAGGACAGATATTGAGAATCCTCCAGCTAAAGTTTTTCATGTGCCTGCTAAACAAACTGGTAAACAAGTAGCTTTTAAGCCTGTTACTAATAAAGCTGTGAATAAGGTTGACCCTACCACTGAAGATTGCCTGTTGTCTCTTATGAAAGAAGTAGAACTCTTGAAACAACACATTAAGCCTTCCGCTGAATGCTCTACTTCTCATGAACCTAAGTCAGTCCTAGGTGAACCCAAAGGGGAAAGGTTAATCAAACCTTATTGCAATGTATGTAAAAACTCTCACCATACGACTTTAGATCATGACAGACATATGGCAATTAAAAGAGCTCAGACACCCTCTAGGGACAGACCACAGAGTTCCAAAAGACAACAGGGAAATTACAAACCTTATCCTCCCTGTAAATTCTGTGGGTTCACAGACCATCACTCAGACGAGTGTGGTGACTTCCCTGGGTGTGATATCTGTGGAAGTTATAACCATGAAACAATGAACTGTCCCTCCCAATGCCAAAAGTTCTTCAGGAACACAAGAGTTGCTAATAAGCAATTCAGGGAACCCACTGGAAAGTGGGTTCACCATAGGAACTAACCTGTTTCTATGTATCTGTGCAGAAATATCTCAAGGAATCGGTATGGTATCTAGATAGTGGCTGTTCTAGACACATGACATGGATTCAACAATACCTGCACAGATACTCAAAGGAGCCAGGTCCTAAAGTGGTGTTTGGAGATAACTCTTTAGGTGACACAGAAGGATATGGCTCAGTGAACTGCAATGGGATTACATTTACCAGGGTTGCATATGTGAATGGTCTTAAACACTTAGCATCAGCCCTTTGTGTGATGCTAACTATAAGGTTTTGTTTCCTAAGACTCAGGGAACCATATTCAACAAAAACAATGATGTTGTGTTGATTGCACCTAGAAGGAGAGATGTTTATGTCATCAACATGGCTGTGTGCTCTGAAGACAGCTCAAATTGTTTTCTTGCTAAAGCCTCTGAAAGTGTCAATTGGCTGTGGCACAAAAGACTGTCTCATCTCAACTTCAAGAACATCAACAAGATAGCCACTCAAAACTTGGTTGCTGGTCTACCTTCAGTAATGTTTTCTAAAGACAAGACTTGTTCTGCCTGTGTCAAAGGAAAGCATCACAGGTCTTCATTCAAGACTAGGCAATCATTCTCTATTGACAAGTGCTTACATCTCCTTCACATGGATTTGTTTGGGCCTGTCAAACCTCAGACCATTAATCACAAAAAATACACCTTGGTCATAGTTGATGAATTTTCAAGATACACATGGGTGTTCTTCCTCAGAAGGAAAAGTGATGCAGCTGAAACCATCATGTCCTTCATCAGACAGGTTGAAAATATGAATGATGTTAGAGTCAAAGCTCTAAGAAGTGATAATGGTACTGAATTCAAGAATCATCAACTTGAATCTTTTTGTGATGAAAAAGGGATTTCACAGAACTTCTCTTCAGCTGGCACCCCTGAACAAAATGGTGTGGCTGAAAGAAGAAACAGGACTTTGATTGAAGCAGCAAGAACTATGTTAAATGGTGCAGCCTTACCAAAGCAATTTTGGGGAGAAGATGTTCACACTGCCTGCTACACACAAAACAAATCAATCATTGTCAAAAGACATGATAAAACTTCCTATGAAGTTTTCAGAAAAAGATCTCCAGATGTCAACTATTTCATGTGTTTGGATGCCCTGTGTTTATTTATAACTACAGGGATAAACTTGGAAAGTTTAATGAAAAAGCTGATGATGGTTTCTTCTTGGGATACTCTCCAACAGCCAAAGCCTTCAGAGTATTCAACATTAGAAGACAAGAAGTAGAAGAAACATTCCATGTTAGATTCAATGAAGATGATGAAGTCATAGAGAGAACAGGAACAGAGGGTGATGAAATTGATTTTAATGAAAATGCATCTTTCCCAAGTGATGAGTTCACAGAACCCAGACCTACCAGTCATCATCACTCCAACACTCTCACTCCTTATGTCCCTGCCTTTGACCCTCTGTCTACTCACAACATAGAAGTTTCTACCTCTCAGGAACTTGATGAAGAAGAACCTCAAACCTCTGGTGGTCCTTCTCCTTCTAATGCTATTGATGACTCACCAATTCTTCAAATCCCTGAAGACTCTCCTGCTGATAATGAAATAGCACCCCTTGATATGGCTGAAGAAGACTCTGACACTGAAGTAGTCTTTGAAGAAAGCCCTCCTAGTCAGCAGGATGAAACTCAAATTGTACCAGCTGTGCCCACAAGTGTTCCTGTCCTTGAGTCCCCAGCTGTGGTCAAGAGATCAACACATTCTTCTTGTCAACATTATTGGGGAACCTAATGTAGGGGTCACAACTAGACAGCGAATCCAAGACTCAGAGTTAGCCTCAGCCAATGAATGTCTCTTTGCTGAATTTCTCTCACAAATTGAACCTAAAAGAGTAGCTGAAGCTCTGGTAGAAGAAGGATGGGTAGCTGCTATGCAAGAAGAGATCAATCAGTTCAAAAGGAACAAAGTATGGACACTAGTACCAGCTCCACCTGGAAAGAATATCACAGGCACTAAATGTATCTATAGAAATAAGATGGATGAAATTGGGAACATCATCAGGAACAAGGCCAGACTGGTGGCACAGGGGTTCTCTCAGACTGAAGGAATTGATTATGATGAAACATTTGCTCCAGTTGCTAGACTTGAAGCCATCAGAATCTTCCTTGCTTATGCTGCCTATATGAACATCACTGTATATCAGATGAATGTAAAGAGTGCATTCCTCAATGGTGATTTGGCTGAGGAAGTGTATGTTGCACAACCTGAAGGATTTGAGAACAGCGAGTTTCCCAACCATGTGTACAGACTTCACAAGGCAATGTATGGGCTGAAACAAGCTCCAAGAGCATGGTATGAAACTCTTTCCAATTTCTTAACTGAAAATAAATTTGTCAGGGGTTCTATTGATAAAAAACTCTTTACCTTCAAGGATAAGAGTGATTTCATCATTGTGCAGATTTATGTGGATGACATCATCTTTGGGTCAACAAATGTCAATCTTAGTAAACGTTTTGCTAAATTAATGACCAAGAAATATGAGATGAGTATGATGGGTGAATTAACTTACTTTTTGGGCTTTAAAATTAAACAATGTCCTAAGGGAATTTCAATTTGTCAAGAAAAGTATGTTAAGGATTTACTTAAAAAATATGACTTAGCTGATTGTGGATCAGTGAAATGCCCCATGCTTCCACCCAACAACTAGGGCCCTGATGAGTCAGGGGTATCTGTTAATGAGACTTTATATAGAGGCATGATTGGGTCACTCATGTATCTAACAGCTAGTCGTCCAGATATCCAATTCTCCACATGTCTCTGTGCAAGGTACCAAGCTAACCCAAAAGAATCCCATCTAGTGGCTGTTAAGAGAATTTTCAGGTATCTCAAAGAAACACCATCCTTAGGCTTATGGTATCCAAAGGAATCAGGCTTTGATCTCAAGGCCTATTCAGATTCAGATTATGCTGGATGCTGTATTGACAGGAAAAGCACTTCAGGCAGCTGTCAAATCCTAGGAGGAAAATTTGTTGGATGGAGTGCTAAAAAGCAAAACTCTGTGGATATGTCTTCAGCTGAATCAGAATATGTCGCTGCAGCCAGCTGTTGTGCTCATGTGCTCTGGATGAAAAGTCAATTGGCTGACTATGAAATTTTGTATGACAAAGTGCCAATCTTTTGTGACAACACCAGCGCTATTGCCATATCCAACAACCCTGTTCTTCACTCTCGTACCAAACACATTGATATCAAGTATCATTTTATCAGGGATCATATAATGAAGGGAGATATTGAGCTGCATTTTGTTCCCACAGAGCTGCAACTAGCTGATATCTTTACAAAGCCTTTGGCTGAACCTTCGTTCAACAGGCTAGTTGCTGAGCTAGGGATGCTCAATATCTCAAAGCCTGTGGCTTGATATTAAATGTGTTCATTAAATGATTGATTCTATATTAAATGTTTTTCACATGAAACTAGGTAGTTACTTTCCAAGTAAATGCAAAAAATATTCTCAAATATTTAATCATTTATTTTTCGAATAACGAGGAGACAAATAAGTTTTGAAAGGTCAAGGGACCCACTTGAACAGTCATTTTCTCACTTTGCATTTAATGTGGTTGAATAACTGTTTACGTATTTTGAATATATATATTGTCTCTTCTCTCTTCTCACCCACCACCATTCTCATTTCTCAAATCATTTCTCTCTCTAAGTTCTTCTCTCTCTTAACCTATCCGCCATTTTCTTTCACCTTCAACCTCGAATCCATGGCGTTTTCAGTTCCCAAAGCAGCAAATGTTAACTTCAAGATCAACGAAAGCATCCTCGCCTCCAACAACGCCATTGGATGGATAAAGGCTCCCAATAGCACCTATTTAGATCTGGTCAGTTTCATGCAGAATTGTGACCTAAGTGAAGCCTTCACCAAATCCCCATCCACCTTTTACCAAGAATACCTTAGGGAATTCTGGTATTCTGTTGAAGTGGTAGAAGACACTATAACATTTAGCTTTTCATGTAATGAACACCCTTTCGCCTTCTCCCTTAAAGATTTCTCAAGTGTGGCCGGATTGAAGCATGGAGATGAATGCCTGAAGGTAGTTGATAAAAAGGCTGTCAAAGAAGCCCTGGCCACACTCAAACCATGCCATGATGTAAACCCTGCCCTTACACCAGCTGAGGTCCTCTCCAAATCTCCCCTGAAGATCAAGTATTTCACTCCCATGTGGCGTGTCCTCTTCACCCACATTGTTAAATCCATGGGAGGAATGCAGGGATCCCAAGATCAGATGTCTTTCAACCATCAGGCTATTGCATATGGATTAATCTGGGGAGCTGATGTTGATGTTGGAAGCATTCTCTTCTCCAACCTTGTAGAGCAGCTGAAGGGAAGGAATCAAGTCAGGGAAAAGAATATCTGCTATGTGCGCTTCCTGTCTCTGATCTTCGAAAGTCTGCTGGGAGACAACTACCACAACAATGCTTTGACTGCTCTTAAGCCCTACCGCATCACAGGTGCCATCTACAAAGAAATAGGAGCTGAAGATGTCCCTATCAACGCTCATATGATGAATGTGGCCAACCAACTACCAACAGCTGAGAAGCCCTTGCTCCCTTCTTTTGAGAAGGTGAATACTTCTAGTGTGTCTGGAAAGTCTAAGTCTTTGACCTCTGGGCAACACACTACCAAGTCCAAGGCTTCTTCTGGCCAACAACCTAAGAAGAAGAAAATCCCCTCTTCTTCCCACACCAAAGCTGTTTCTAAGGCCAAGGGAAAGAAGACTGACACCTCCTCTGGTCCAGATACTCATGTGGATTCAGATACATCTGCTGACAAACAACAGGAGTCTAGTGTCTCAAAGTCAGCTGAGACGACAGGAAACCAGCCTGATCCAGCTGATATCTCACAGGTAATCAGTGTACATTTTTAGAGGTTCACAAGCAGCCACTCTCATTTGTCTGTAGGAGAGAGTGGTGAAGTTAGGGTAATCCTCGACCCATAGAAGTCTGTCAATGCACTTAGAATCCTTTAAGACTTCTGTACACCCTGTTTTTGCACCAGGGAATGAATCATTTGTGTTTATAAAGCACCCCGATGACCCTGCACCCTCTAGACAGTATTCAGGCTAACAAGAACCTGAATACACTTATGTCTCAACCTTGATCAGCTGTACTTCACACAGCCTCTTGGTTCCCTCCTTAAAAGAGTCCCAAAGGATTTATCCTTTCAGGGGGAGCTGAATCACCACCCTCAGCTTTCCTAGGGGCAGCGTAACAGGCGACCTTTAACCACATATGTTTCACTCTTAAAAGAGTCCCAAAGGTTCTTAACCTTTTGGGGGGACTGAATAATCACACTCAGCTTTCCTAGGGGCAGCGAATGGCGATCCATAACCAACATATGTCTCACAATCAAAAGAGTCCCAAAGGTTTTAACCTTTTGGGGAGGCTGAATAATCACACTCAGCTTTCCTAGGGGCAGCGAATGGCGATCATTAACCATATTTTTTTTCACACTTAAAAGAATCCCAAGGATTTATCCTTTGGAGTGGCTGAGTAATCACCCTCAGCCTCTCTGGGACAGCGAAATGGCGACCATTCCCCTTATCTTTTTCCCTGTTACTAACTGAAACAATTTGCAGGCTGAAATTGTACAGCCAGTCATCGAATCGCAGGTACAACAAGAAAAGGAGGCTGATACAATGACTCAAGACAAACCCAATGATGAAGAGCCTCTGTTAAATGCTGATGAAGAAATGCTATCATTGGAGGATTATGTCTCTGATATTGAGTCCATGCCTGAAGATGAAATCCCTGGAGGAGGAGGAGGATGAAGAAGATGAGGAAGACCAGTTATCTGTCTCTCCTCCCAAAGAAATAGCTGTGTCCACACCAGCTGGCGATAAGACCCCTCCTCCCAAGGATGCTGTTGTTACTCCAAACTCTGCTACCTCAACAAAAACAGTTTTCCAACGCCCAGCCTATGATCCAACAGCGGAGTTTATATTGTTTGATCATCATGCCCAGACTAACTTTGATCTCTTACCAAGGGGGGATGATTATGCTCAGCAAAGCCTCAACATCAAGAATCTTCAGCCTGTTCATCATCAGTCAGACATTGAACGTTTATCAAGGAAGCTGGATGTGATAAAGTCTGAAATGCACAACTTCACTGTTACATTCCCTGGAATCATTCAAAAGGCTGTGGCTGAAGCGGTTACTGAGCCAATCAAGGATGGTGCAAGGAAAGGTGTAGCACAAGGACTCAGTCACCTTTCCACAAGAATGAAGGATGTTATTGACTCAGAGGTCCCTGCCATGTTTCATGAACATGAGCTAACCATGCACAGGCAATTTGATGCTGTTCGCAACAGGCAATACCGTCATGCAAACTTCATTGTCAGTCGAGTTCAGGCAAACACCAATGCTAATGGCAACCTTTTGTTGAAGATTGCCAGGGCTTCAAGGAAAAGACAACGTGCTATGGCTGCCTCTGTTGAACAAATTGCAAGGCATTTTCAGACACGTTCATCCAAGCGTCTGCGTAGCCAGGATGAACGTGAGGGGGAGAAAGAAACAACACTCAACCTTACATCTGCTAAACAAGGCTCATCATCAGCTGACAACACCATCACACTTGTTCCTCTCCAAGTCATCACACCTGTTATAATACCTGATGATGAGGATAACACTCAGGGGGAGCAACAGAATCAAGATGGAGCTGACTCATCAAAGTCCCTGGTTTTGGTTAACACCAGCGAGCCTGGGGATGATGATGAACCAGCTGCCAAGAAGCTAAAGTTCACTGTTAGCTCCCTCCCCAAAGCAATTCAAACACAGGCTCAGACAACATTTATCAGAAGAGCTGATGTTTTGAAAAACATAAGTGTGGAGTCCTCTGTCTCGAAGAAAGGAAAGGAGATAGTTTTGGTTGACACAGACACCAAACTCAAGAAGATAGCTGCGATGCTAGAGACAGGAGGATCCACCACAGACCTTTCCCAATTCTCAACCTTTACACCTTCCAATGAGATTCCTTTAACCCCTGAAGAAATAGAGAAACAGGCTGAGGAATTCAAGAGATTAAATGAACTCAAGACAGCCAAAGAATTGAATGAAGCTACTCTGAGGAATATGACACCACCTGAAAGAGAAAAGCAAAAACAAAGGTTGAGGGAAATGGAAGCAAAACGCGCTGAGGCACTAAGGAAAGTCAAAGCTGACTATGATGCCTGCGTTAACAACAGATATGCCCCTGGCAAGATAACCAAGTTCAAATACACCATTCATAAATCCACAAACACCCCAAGGATGATCTTATGGAGGGATAACCAACCAGGAAATATGAATGTGTTTGACAACTTCAGGCTAAAGACACTTGGGTTATCAGAATGGTTCGAACTTGAAGCCTTAGCTGCGAAAAGAAATGGACAGGCAAATTTCCTTCTGCTGAAGACTATTAAGGCCAAGTTTACCTGGATCAAGGAAACAGCTGCCAAACTTAAGATTGATCCCCCACCACAGCTTTTTGAACAAGAACCCCCAAAGACTGGCAACAAAAGAAGAAGAATTTCTCAAATTGTTAATGAAACTTTTGTTACTGATGATGTTCAAGTGGATGGCATGCACAGGGATTTGATCCTTCCTAATGGTATTGTTGGCCCAATTGATGGTCAGACATACACAGAGCCTGAAAGAGGAATGGCATTCATGAACAGGGCTTGCCAATATGCTTTTCAAAGGGAAGATGAGATGTGCTTAGCTTCAACTATTCAGCTACTTTGTCACAAGAAGTCACTCAAGATCAACACAAAGTATTCCAAGAAGTTTGCCAAGACTTTGCAGGATGAACTAGATAACAGATTGGACTTGGCTAAAGTTGAAGAAAGGATTAAAAATGATGACTATTGAAGATGTTCACAGCCCTTTTTACCTTAATCTTTTATTTTACTTATGTAATGCACTTGTAATTTTTCTTTAAGTATTAATAAAATCATGAGGTATGTTTGTTTAGATCTGTTATGAGTAAGAAGAAGCTGTTAACTCACTTACCTTAACTTAGTTAGATCTAGCATTATTTATGTTTAAATAGGGGGAAATTGTTGGGAATCTAAACTTGTTAGATTCCCTGATCATAGATTTAAACATAATTAGGCTGTTAGATAGTCCCTTGCCTGTGCCTAGGAGGCAGGCAAGTTTCGCAAGACTCACAGAGATCCAAGTCTCTGTGAGCAACCTCAGAGGAGTCCATGTCAGAGACATTGTCAAGGAAGTCAAAGATTACTTGAAGACATACTCATTGGCTGTGATGGATAACAACCAAGATGTATCAGGGACTCTGAGGGGTTGAGGGTTAACAGGGGTGGCAATACCCTGTTAACACTAAGCACACTTTGGACATGCCATTTGTGTGTTCGAGACTATGAAGAAAAAGGAAACTGTTTTGACAACTGTTTCCTTAAAGCATAATGGAAGACTACCAAGAATAGAAGGACATCATGTGACTGATGTGGGAACTTGTAAAAGCTTGTGTAGTCACCATCAAGTACTATTTAGGTCAATCTCGTAACACTATAAATAGGATGTGTATCCATGCATTAATGTTTAACACTTTGAGATATTCATAACATTATTGCATATAACTTAGTGAATCAAACAGCTACGACTATATTCATAAGTTAGGGTTTATAGTTGTTCAAAGTGTGCACAACACATTGTCATCAAACGGTGTTATCCATAACACTTGTAATTCTTTATTATACAATAATAAGATTACGTTTGAAAAGTAATACCTTGTGTTGATTAAGTTAAGATTAGGGTTTCTTGCATTGATTAGGGACTTTCAGATATAAACATTGCCCTCATTGTTTAAGCATGTGGGAGTAAACTTCCCTACACTTAGGACATTGTGCACTTTGTTTAAATCTTGCTAAGGAAGAGACAACTATAGTGATTTCAATGTCAACATATAAGATATGAAATATTGAATCACAAAGGTTTAGGATAGAACCGGGAAGACGGGTACACGAGATCACGGGTCGTCAAATATCATCAAAAGTGCTCTTTGAAGCTTTAATCCCTGCACATCATAAGAAACAAGAAAACAAACACCTATGTAGCTCCCCTACACTTATTATGAAAACGGGTAAAGGATAGATCATCGGGTTGCCTCCCGAGAAGCGCTTGTTTTTGTTAACCGAGTCACGAGCCTGACTCAACCCAAAACTAATTCAAGGGAAACGTGGTGAGGGATGGAGTCATCTCATGAGAGATGTCCTCACCAAAGTACAACTTAACACGCTGGCCATTCACTTTGAAATTTGGCCCATTTGGTTGCGATAACTCAATGGTGCCATAAGGGAAGACTTTGGCGACGGTGAATGGACCAGACCAACGGCTCTTAAGCTTACCCGGAGTTTTTTTCAACCGAGAGTTAAAGAGTAAAACTTGATCACCAATTTTGAACTCTCGGTTTTTTATCTTAGAGTCATGAATGAGCTTGGTTTTCTCCTTGTAGATCAATGAATTCTCATAAGCTTCACTCCTCAGTTCATTAAGTTCATTGAGTTGGATTTTCCTAAGATCACCAGCTTTGTTGATATAAAAATTATCCCATTTCAAGGCCCAATAAGCCTTATGTTCCAACTGAATAGGGAGGTGGAATGCCTTTCCGTACACAAGACGATATGGAGTGCAACCAATAGGTGTATTATATACGGTACGGAAAGCCCACAAAGCATCAACTAACTTATCACCCCATGAGGCACGATGCTCTCCCACAGTTCGCTCTAAGATTCTCTTAAGTCCACGGTTTAAAATCTCAGCTTGACCATTAGTTTGTGGATGATACGCGGTGGAAATTCGGTGATTGACACCATACTTAGCCATGACTCGAGCAAATTGATCAATGCAAAAATGAGTCTCGCGATCACTAATGATAGCACGAGGAACACCGAATCGAGCAAATAATTGTTTTAGAAAGTTCACAACCACCCTCGCATTGTTAGTAGGTAAAGCCTTAGCTTCAACCCATTTTGATACGTAGTCAACGGCTACGAGGATGTACTTGTTCCCTTTAGATGATGGAAATGGCCCCATAAAGTCGATGCCCCATACGTCAAAGATTTCACACTCTTGGATGAAATTTTAAGGCATCTCATCTTTATGTGTGATCTTGCCTTGACGTTGGCAAGCATCACAATGCTTAACCATTTCGTGTGCATCACGATAAATGGTGGGCCAATAAAATCCAGAATCAAAAACTTTCTTCGCGGTGTAATTAGGACCAAAGTGACCACCGGTTGGTCCTTTATGGCAAGCTTCCAAGATTTGTAAAGCTGCGGTTCCATCAACACACCGACGAATGATCAAATCAGCACATTGTTTGAAGAGATAAGGGTCGTCCCAATAGTAAGTTTTCACATCCTTGAAGAATTTCTTCTTTTGTTGGGACGATAACCCTTGAATGAGAAATCCATTCACCAAATAGTTTGCGATGTCCGCAAACCACGGGGTATCATCGAGATTGGAAGTAATAAACATCAAGGCCTCAAGGGGAAAAGATTCATTAATCTCTTGATTTGGGAGCTCCCCTTGATAAGGATCCTCGAGTCTACTAAGATGATCCGCGACTAGGTTTTCTGCTCCCTTTTTATCACGAATTTCAATTTTGAATTCTTGATGGAGTAAAACCCAACGAAGAAGTCTTGGTTTAGAATCTTGTTTTGTTGACAAGTACTTCAACATGGAATGATCGGTATACACAATGGTGGTGGAAAGGACAAGATAGGGGCATAATTTCTCAAAAGCATACACTACAGCTAAAAGCTCTTTTTCGGTTGTAGTATAATGCAATTGAGCCCCCGTCATTGTCTTGCTAATGGATTGGTTGGAAATGTTTGTTGATTCTTTGTCCCAAAACTGCTCCAATAGCAAAGTCGCTAGCATCACACATCAATTCAAAAGGTAACTCCCAATTAGGAGTAACTAAGACCGGTGCCTTAGTTAATTTATCCTTAAGAATATTGAAAGATTCGATACACTCTTTAGAAAAGATAAAAGGAGTATCTTTTTCAAGAGGTGGGTCATCGGGCGAGCGATCTTAGAAAAATCTTGAATGAATCGACGATAGAAGCCCGCATGAACAAGAAAACTTCTCACACCCTACACGGTTGAAGGTGGAGGTAATTTAGCAATCACATCGACTTTAGCACGGTCAACTTCAATACCGGCTTTGGAAATTTTATGACCAAGAACAATACCTTCTTTTACCATGAAATGGCATTTTTCCCAATTAAGAACAAAACGAGTGTCTTCACATCGTTTAAGCATACGTTCTAAATTGCCAAGGCAAGTAGAGAAAGAATCACCATAGACCGAGAAATCGTCCATAAAGACTTCCATAGTTTCTTCAACCATGTCATGGAATATAACCATCATACACCTTTGGAAAGTCCCAGGAGCATTGCATAAGCCGAAAGGCATTCTTTTGTAAGCAAATGTTCCATAAGGACAAGTGAATGTGGTTTTCTCTTGGTCTTTTGGATCGATGGGAATTTGAAAATACCCGGAGAAACCGTCTAAGAAGCAATAATAGTCATTACCCGCTAAACGCTCGAGCATTTGATCCATGAAAGGAAGAGGAAAATGATCCTCGCGAGTGGCATCATTGAGCTTGCGATAGTCTATGCAAACTCGCCAACCCGTGACAAGTCGAGTAGGAATCAACTCGTTGTTTTCATTGGGAACAATGATTATTCCGCCTTTCTTAGGCAAACAATGGACGGGACTAACCCATGGCGAATCCGAAATAGGGTAATCATTCTGGCATCTAGAAGTTTGATAACTTCTTTCTTGATGACGTCATGAATTTTTGGATTAACCCTTCTTTGGCTTTGGATTGCGGGTTTAAAGTCATCTTCCATGAGAATTTTATGAGTACAAAAGTTAGGATCAATTCCGCGGATATCGGAAATTTTCCAAGCAATTGCTTTCTTATGATTCTTGAGCACATCGAGAAGTCGAGATTTTTCATCCTCTTTTAAGTCCTTTGCAATGATGATGGGTAACTTCTTATTGTCTTCTAAGAAAACGTATTCAAGATGAGACGGTAAATCCTTAAGCTCTAAATCCGGAGGATTGTCGATGGAAAGCATAGTCAAATTCGGATCATCGTTTGTGATTTCCATAGGAGAAGGTGGAGAAATATGGTCCTCATTGAGAGGTTTCTCAATGGTACGAATGTCTTCATCCCAATCGGAGGGTGAATCATCATATTTTAAGTCCACATCCCCTAAAGTTGCTTCAAATTCTCTCAAAAGAAAATCACTTTCTCCAAATGGAGTTAATGATGGAGCAATAGAGGCAATGGTCTCAACAATGGGTGGAGAAGAAAAACCACTTTTACAAGCGTCTTTGAAATGTTCTTCACAAGCCTCATCAAGTACGTCAATGAAACTAACGCTCTCGTGTTCATAAGGTTGCTTTGAAAGTTTACCCATGTTGAAGACGATTTTGTCGTCACCGATTCTCATGATTAATTCGGCCGCGGATACATCAATAAGAGTGCGACCGGTCCTCAAGAATGGACGTCCAACGATTAATGGAACACGAGGATCCATCTCGTAGTAAACGACAACAAAATCCGCCGAAAAGGTGAATTTGTCGACACCGACACCGACATCTTCAGCTATCCCCACCGGATAAGCAACCGTACGGTTAGCTAACTCCAATGTCATTCGTGTGGGGACTAGCTCGGGTAGAGATAATTGTTTCCAAACACTTAATGGCATTAAGTTGATACTAGCACCTAGATCAGCTAGGACCATACAATTCTCTACCCCGGGAAAGTTGCAAGGAATGAGAAAGCGACCCGGATCACCAAGTTTGGTTGGTAATTTTCTTAAGACAACCGCGGAGCAATTCTCATTAAGTTGGGTTTGAGCAATATCAAGGAGTTTTTCCTTATCACTGAGAAGATCTTTGAACATTTTAGCATATTTAGGCATGTGAGCGAGAGCCTCAACAAAGGAGATGTTGAAATTCAACTGTTTAAACATTTTAAGAAAGTTTGAAACTTGAATATCATCCTTGTTCTTCAACTTCTCTTTCCTCAACCTTGAAGGGTAAGGTATATCGGGTTGAGAGGAAGGCTTTGGAATGAAATTCTCACTCACATCCTTGGGTGGTGGAGGGGTAGAAGTAGAAGGTGGAGAAATTGGTTAAGGGGGCTCGTTATCCTTTGTCACAATCACCAGAGTAGGTTTAGGAATCTCGGGTTTCTTATAACCTTTTCCACTTCGGGTGGTGATTGCTTTCATCTTCCCTCTTGGATTAGCAACGGTATTACTCGGAAGAGAACCCGAAGTAGAGGATTGACTACTTGGGAAGAAACTAGCCATCATATCCCTTAAGTCATTCGTTTGACTGCTTAAAGAGTTTCGCATGTCGTTCCTAAGCTCGGCTCGAAGATCATTCCCTTGTTTCGCTATGTCACCTTTCAAGTTGATAATTTGACTCTGAAGATTCTTCACCAGTGCATCATTAGTCCTCATGTATGTTTCAACCTCTTGATTGTATGTCGTGGGTTGGTTGGGATGGGGAACTTGGTAAGCGGGTGGTTGATAAGTGGTTTGTTGATAAACTTGATTGTTTCCTTGAGGTGGATATGGGTTTCTTTAGGTTTGATATTTATTAGGAGCTCGAGTTTGGTTTTGATTGTTGCGATTGAAGTTGGTTTGGTTTTGAGGAGGAAAACCAGGTGGTGAAAGGAAATTGTGTGAACGATAACTTAGCAAATTGCGGTCACCTTGAGGACGAGCTTGATAGCCTCCCGTGGAAAAGGTACCGTTAGCCGCATACACGTTTTTCAGATTGTCATGGTTAGAAGGACAATCGGTTTATGAATGAGTACCCCCGCAAATCTCACAAGAAGGTGTGACAGCTTTAACTTTTGAAATTGGTTCGTAGCCATGGTTAAGAAATTTTTCTTCATCTCGGCTATTTGGAGGGTAAGTTCGGTTATCTCGGGGTTAGATGAAGTTGAAGAAATATTGGCCCTCGGGTTATTTCTTGAAGATGCGGATGAATCCCAATTTTTGTGATGAGTGGTCATGTTCTCTATTAGCTCTCTACACTCCTCAGGTCTTCTCTTCATGAATGTACCATCAGCGGCAGCATTAATCGTATCACGATCACGAAAAGTTAAACCATTGTAAAAAGTATCAATCAAAGTGACGGGGAGCATATTATGGTTAGGACAACGATCGATCAAGACATTATAACGTTACCAAGCATCGAAAAGCGACTCATCAGGTTCTTGAGTGAAACCACTGATTTGATTACGAAGACTAGTGACCATGGATGGTGGAAAGTAGCGCGACAAAATTTTTTAAGTCATTTCGTCCCATGTATGAATTGAGTTTTTGGGAAGACGGTCAAACCATTTTTCAGCATGGTGGGATAAAGTGTGTGGAAAAAGATGAAGGCGAAGAAAATCCATGGAAACACCGAGCAATTTCATGCTTTGAGTGACGGTTATGAATTTATCGAGGTGTTTGTTGGCATCATCATCCGGTAATCCGCGAAATGGACAAGAGTTTTGAACTTGTTGGATCATGTGATGCTTCAACGAAAATTCGGGAGCCGTGATTTGCATCGGCGCAATCGGTCCTCCACGTCCGTTCATAGTTGGTTGACAAAGCTCCTCCATCGTACGAAGGTCGGGTTGAGGGACATGGTTGTTATTGTTGTTATTATTCAAATTGGGGTGAGGTGGATTGTTATTATTATGCACACCGGCCATATCTAAGTCTCTAAGAGTCTCGGGCTCAGAATAAGACGAAGATCGAATACGCATACACTAAAATGAAATACAATATTTTTGGTTTTTTTATCTTTTTTATTTTTTTGGATTTTTGAAAATTTTATATTTAATAGGATTTTTGAATTTTTTTTTATGCTAGAAAATAACGTTCCCAAAAGAACGGATCCCAAAATCCAATTTTTCTCACTGAAAACCGTTAATCTTTACGAAAGGAGCCGGCAGGGGCGCCATTTGATACAATGGGTTTGCATATGTGTACTCAATCGTTCTCGGTATCTAATCGAATTGATCACGGTTTAAGGTGGAACTATCGTATTTGGTCACTAAAAGGGGGAGCTTTTGATTATCTATTTTAAATTAAATGACAAGGTAACAAAACTAAGATTAATTGAAATAACAAGGTAATAGAAGTAATAAAATACTAAATTAAAAGTAATTTTGAAACTAAAATGAGGAAACACAATTTAAAATTAAACTCGACAAAAAGTTAAAACTCGAATAAAAGCAAATTTGAAAATTCTAATATTAAACCAAGACAAAACAAGGTTAAAAATAACACTAAGTTAAAGGAGGGAAAAGCTAAATTTAAACTTAAAATAAAACAAGAAATAAAATCCAAAACTTGTGAATGGATCGTAGCTGGATCGTGGCCGAGATCGTACTCCCAGATCGTACTCACGATCGTGGTCTTGGATCGCACACGGATCGTGACACGCGATCGTATTTACAATCGCAGTCGTGGATCGTAACTGAGTGATCGCAGTCCAGATCGCAATAAACGATCGTGGTCTTGGATCGTGACAGCCAATCACACCCTGGATCGTAGTCTTCGATCGCACACTGGATCGCAACAAGTGGATCGCAGTATGGATCGTAGAATGTGATCGTAGTGGACGATCGTACTCTTGATCGCAGTAATGGATCTCAAGTAGAAACCCTTGGATTTATGCGATCACACTTACTCGATCGGAATGGGTAAACCCTTAAAGCTGTTACGATGGGGTACCAAAAGCAAAATAAGCCGAAACGAATAAGCACTTATTCAAAATAAGCAACCACCAAAACTTAACCAAATCTAAACAAGCACAAATTTAAAAACTTTCAAACACTTAAATAGGCAAGATTTTATAAAACAACTTTAAAAAGATTAAACTTTTGAAGACACTTAAAAAAAATAAGCTAAACACGAAATAAGCCAAAAAGAATAATAAGCTAAAAGCTTAAATCGTATAAGAACTTTGATATGAACAAAAAGATAAACTTTTTGATCAAATAAGCATTAAGAATAAACAAGATGCATACTTAATCCGAATCAAGATCAAAATCAAAAACAAGAAAGGTAGAATAAGATATATGATGAAAAGCTTGAACTAGAACTTGTAGATTAAGGATTCAATTACAAGATTAAATGAAAAGCTTAAAACTTGAAAGAAAAGATGAAAGAAATCTAGAGAGAAAGTAGAATCACCTACTTCTCTCTAAAGATATGAAAACTAAAAATGACTCTAAAAAAACTAACTAACTAACACCCTCCTAATGAAGCATTAGGAGGGTATTTATAGGAGAAGGGAGTTGGTAGGATGCTTCATTCTTTCTTCCTTTTGTCTTCTCGTCTTTTTAAATGACTCGTCTTTCTCGACTTTGTCTCGGGATTAGTCGAATGATAAAATGAACTCGTCTTCTAATTTTCTTCTTTTAGTAGACTTGGTTCTTCGACTTTGTCAAACTTCCGTCTTTAGTCTCTTTCTACGATAAATCTTTAGAATAGGCCTTTGACTTCCGTTCTTCTTTCACTTTTGATCTTTTGACTTCGTCTTTTGTCTTTTTTTGATAAAATCCCGTGAAAGCCCGTGTATTATTCCTTTTTCATATTTTTGTCCTAAAACACAATAAAAACACAAACCACACATAATTCCGACTTTTACGACATAAAATATACGTTTTAGTCTTGTTTTTATTATAATTAAGTGGTAAAAGGATAAGTGTTTTCACACTTATTAGCCACTAAAGGAATGAGTGCTTATAAGTTATGAGCTACATACTCCTCCATCATGCGTGCCTTTGTAGCGATGACTTCCCCTCTCTCCTCCTAGGACGTCTTTCTTTTTTGTTTATTGGGAGGTGGCTGAGTTGACTCCCATTCAATGTCTTTTTCCCCCGCGACGAGTAGGGGAGTTGAGAATAGTCCTCCCGTTCTTACGACTAGGGGATTGTTCATGTCCCGAGTGTTTGCCTCGCTGGCAGATCCAGGGGTAACATTTACTGATGTGATACGGCCATCCATCGTCGAGGATCCTTGACGGCCTTCATTCTTGCCGCTTTTCGTCATTTGTTAGAGATTAGTAGGGGTCCCACGGATGGTGCCAACTTGTTGATGCAAAAGTTGGGGTAGACCGAGCTTAACCCAAATTAGGCTTAATTTGGGGTCTTGTAGACTCCGGCTCTCGCACCAAGTGAAACTTGCTTTGGGACCCTGTGCACTAAACAGACACCGTTAGGCTTACCGTGGGTTTGTTACCCATGATTAGACTCCGGTGTGAGAGTAAGTAATCGGTTTGAGTATATTAGTGTTTAGGGTATTGTGTATATCGTACCTTTGTGGAACCGGAGGGGTTCCTTTTACTCGAGAGAGTCCAGGTTGGGCTCGCTGTTCTTGCGGCCTAAGGAAGAGATAATGACTGCAAATAGCTTGATCTTCATTATCTAACCAAGGAAAGTGTATATCCCCTTTTCCTTAGGCGAATATAACTATAACATAAGTTATATTTGATCTGATCCCGTCGCACTGCGACAAGGACTTGGCTAAGTAATTAACCTCTTGTACGACAGCGGCTTACCAGGCCTTATGGGCCATGTGCGCACATCGCACAAGTATCCAATCCGTTCCTGATGGATGCGGGTAGTACCCGTGAGTCAGACTATCCAACCCGACTAGAGACTATACGTCATCAACAATATATATTTAATATTATAAAAAAAATAAAAAATAGTTCTACATACTAAAATATTTTTTTCTTGGTAAAATACTATATATTCATCGTAATGTTTATAAGCGTATTTATATGTGCGTGTATTTATTTCACAACATATCATTACATATGTTACAACGATCATTTATGTATAATTTGTATGTTTACTTATATGAGTGTATTTATAGATGTATGTTTAATTCTATTTTTTTGGAATAAATGTTGTTAGGCTTCGAATGAAAAAAAATAGTTAATTTTTTTACGTAAAACAAGTTTGATAGTATAAATTGGCTACGCACAAAATTAAACGGTTTTAAAATCAAAAAAATTGAAAAACCGAACCGAAATCGACTAAAAATCGAACTGCCAAAAACCGAATGGGTTCGATTTTTGGTTTTACAAAAACCGAATATCACGATTCGGTTTTGGTTTTTGCCAAAACCAACACAACCTGAACCGTGCACACCCCTATTATGTATTAAGGTGAAAATCTTGTATCTTAGTGGTTTACTAATGAGATATACATCGACTAGCTTTAAGGTCGCCTGATGAGCGGCTAGCTTTAATTTTTAAATTAAAAAAAGATATAAAATTTAGTATTAGAATGAAAAATATAAATAGCTTTAAATGGATGAATAGTAAAAACAAAAAGTAAATATAAATGTCATTGCAAAATATGAGGAAAGGTATATAAGATTGTTTAAACATAGAGTAGCTAAAACAATAAAAGCAATGGCTTCTTTATACACAAAGTTGGTATACATAATGTTGCAAAAATCCGAGTTACACGTCAAATTCTCCTGTTAAGTATGAGCTATTCATAAAATTTTCTTAGTAGGTAAAATGAGGATTAGGAACTATAGACTACATTGTTAACAAAAAAGTTGAACCATAAACAATACAACATCCTTACTTCGGTTCAAAATTTCCAAGTGGATTAAGAATATAGTATGTAGAAGTTCCTCTTGTAGCGTTTCAAGGCTCGATCAATAGGCGGCTAGTTGTAATAATATTTTTAAAGATACAAAATTTAGTAAAAGAGTGCGATATATGGATATAGATGTAACAGTAGTTTTGGAATTATGGATTTGAATATTCAAACGGAGATTGTTGCTCACCTGATAGCTCCACTTTTCTTGTTGAATGTTGACGACATCAACATTATGTTCTTTCAAAAACTATAAACTTAAGTCATTCTTTTAAACATGTGATTCATAGTCCAAATTTAAGTCATTCTTTCAAGGGTAAATGTTATAAAATAGCCACATATTATTCATTTTCTTCAAATATGGCAAATGTACTATTTTATGTACTCATTTTCCCATTGAACTTGTTAAAACTATCATTATATTACTAATATGACCGGTTCATTTACCACGTCATATTTAATTATATTAAAAAAAGAATTCCAACCTGAAAACTATTGTAACTTGACCCACCCCTTTTATTATCGTTTGACCCGACCCACCCCTTTTATTATAACCCGACCAAACCTTATCACAAAATCCATTTTATATATATTACATTTTATCCTTTCTCGATTTAATTCATCTCTTTCATCCCAATTCATTAAACCCTAGAAAAATAAAAATCCATGGTTGCTCCTACCGAATGCAAGTGCCATCTCCCTCTTATGCAACTTACTTCGTGGACAAGAGCAAATCCAGCCAGACGTTTTCTTGTTTGTCCTAACAGATACGTATGTCACGATCTATCATTAAACTTTGATTTTTATTCGATTATGTCTGTATTTGTTATTTATTTTTTTAGAGAACTGGTGTGAGGAAATGTACCATTTGGTACTGGTTTGATCCTGAGTTAGATAATGAATGGTATAAAGGTCATTTGTTTGAAATGTATAGCCAGCTTAATCCACACCAATTTGAAGATGCTGCAAATGAAGTAAGAAGTCAAGAACTCCTTTTGATCCTTCAGGATGACTTTGCTCTTTTGGATGCTAAATTGAGGGAATCAAAGAAAAAAGCAAACTTTTGGAAAAAAATGTTCATGATCTGTTTGGCTTTGTTGTTCATTGTTTATTTCTTCAAGTAGTTAGCATTCACTTTGAACTGGATGACTTTGATCTTTTGGGTGTAATGGGTGTAGTTGACTTTTGTTTTGTTTTGGTTGTAATGGGTGTAGTTGACTTGAATGGGTAGCATTGTTATGTATTGTAATGTTTTCACATTGAACTGGTATGAATGATATGAATGAAATGTCTTTTTGTTCTATATACACAACTTTACTACCCTTATTCACATGCTTTTTGCACAGCTTTAATAGCATATGCACTATACCTAATTAACAGATAATGAAACATAAACAATGCAGTTTACATATAATATACAACTACATAAGGTTAAACAATGCCAAATAAGAAAATAAAGACAAGTTTTAGCATTGATCAAGAACATTGTTTAAGTGAAAAATTCCAAACAAAACAGCAAGTCCCATAAAACCTGCATTCTCCCACATAAGTTTGTCTCTTGACCCATACTTAGACCTACTACTTAAAGGTTTCAAATAAAACAGCAGGAACATTGTTTAAGGGAAACATTCATTACACCACATCATTATGATTCAGAAACATCAAAAGACTTTTATGGAGTGCTTCCAGTTCCAAACTTGTCAAACTTGAAAGGCTTCTTCAGTTTCTGGTTAGCAATCCTCTCTGATCTTCCTATGTTCTTATGATAGATCCTAATACCATCCACATGAGATGGGGGCCTTCCTCTTTTCCTCTTCTTTTTAACTGGTTCAGCTTGACTTGTTGCTGTTCTTTTGCCTTTGTTCACTGATGCAGAATCATTCCCATCTTGATTCTGTTAATCATCAATTGTTGCAATTCTTGGCTCAAATGATGGTGCTTCTTCATTTATTACAGCTTCTTCATTCACTGCTTTTTCTTCATTCCCAAGTACTTCAGATTGTTGTGTTGGTTGAGAGTTGATGTGAGGAATAAGAACCTCATGAATCTGCTGATTAAGTGTCTCTTCATTCCCAAGTACTTTGGAACGCTGTGTTGGTTGAGAGTAAATATGAGTAATGAGAACCTCAATAAATTGCTGATCATGTGGCTCTTCATCAACTGAGACTGAAGACTAGTTTGCAGGATTGTAGTAATCATTTCTTTCTTCAAATTCTTGTTCCTCTCTTCTTTCCCTATCCAATTTTTCTTGTGCTGCATCAATTATAGCTTGTTCTCTAGCCTGTTCTTCCATGCACTCCTTAAAGGCCAATTCATCTAACTCAAGTTGGTATTCCTAACAATGTATCAAATAAGAGTTGTTAACTTATAATTGTTGTCAAATCATAAGATGAAAGTAAATGGTTAAATACACCCACATGTTCAGCTGTTAAGAAATAGTTTGATGATGTTGTTTTTTCACCAATCCACCCACCTCTTGTAACCCTACCTCCTCTGCTACCCCTTCCCCCTCTGATACCCCTACCACCTCTACTACCCCTACCACCTCTTCTACCCCTACCACCTCTGAAACCCCTACCCCCTAAATCAGTAACACCACTTGAATCACCAACCCCCTAAGTACCTTTGTCACCCCTACCAGATCCACTCCCTCCAATCCCATCACATCTATCACTCACACCAGATCCACCCCCTTCAATCCCATCACCTCTATCACCCATACCAGATCCACTCCCTCTAATCCCATCACCTCTATCACCCATACCAGTGCCACTACCACCACTCCTATCACCTCTACCCCCATTCCAGTTCCTCTACCACCCCTACCACCTCTGCTAGAAGCATGTACTCCAATAGGAGCATTTGTTTTTCTTCCAACTGTTTTTTTTTCAACAGTAGGTTTCGGTTGTTGATCAGCCTTACAAGTCAATTTATTATGTCCTTTTTGCCAACATTTTGTGCATGTGATAGTCCTACCCACCCTACTAACTTGTGATCCATTGTTTTCATTAGGAGCTTTGATCCTAGCTTTCGGTGCTAAAGGTGGTAATGGGGGTTGATCTACTGTCCTACTCCACATGCATGACCATATATAAGTTTGATAGAATATTGATATGCATTCAACCAATCCTCTTGGCTATACCAATTGCTGACACCTAACTCAATTTCTTCTCCCACCTTATGGTATGCTGCAACAACATGTACACAAAGGATCCCACTTAATTCCCAAAACCTACATGTACATACCTTATGAAGGAGATTAACACCATAACTTTCATCCCCACACCTTACTTCCAGCTCTTGGAAACCACTTGCAAAAACAAACCAGTCCCTGAAAAAAAACCTTTTTATTAATACAAACTTTTTTGTAAGTTATTCATTGGTATTTAAAAAAATGTACCTTTGTTGAACCTTGAGTATTTCTAATATCCTTCTTACACTTGGTGTTACCCTGTCTTGTAAGTTCATTGCCAAGTTGTTCATTGCCACAAGCCTTTGCATTATGTACAACATGATTTCTTCTAACATAGTGATAATTGGTTTGTGTCTAGGAACCAAAATAGCTCTGTTGAAGCTTTCTGAAATTCCATTTTCAAATGCTGCACATCTCCTGTCCAATTCAAAAAATGCTATTGACCAAGTGTTGGGATTTCTTTCCACCAGGTAAGTGTAAGCAACAGGATCTAGCAGCCCTATTTGATCCATGATCAATTCAAACTTCTGTGGCACTGTACAAGAGGCTGCAGACCAAAAGAATCTCTGAAATTAAAGTCCACTATACTTTTTCTTGAAATTGGCATACAAGTGTCTTGTACACTTTCTGTGCTCAGCCTGTGGTAACCAATCATGAACAGCATCAAGTAATCCCTGTTTCAATAAACAAAATTCATTAGTCATATATACATTATTATATTGAATTTTGTATAATGTGACTAAATACATTTACCTTGTGAGAATCCGATATGATAGTTAAGCCATGGCCTTCTTCAAGAGATATATCTGCTTGCAAATGATGTATGAACCAACTCCAATTCTCAAATTCTCAACTCTTACTACAACCCATGCAATAAGACACATCTGGTTGTTTGCATCCCTACCCATGGCTGTTAATAGTTCTCCCCTACAAGTATGTTTCAATAAACATCCATCTAATCCAATAACCCTCCTACATCCTGCTAACCAACCCTCTTTTACACCTTTAAAACAAATGTACATCCTCTTAAACAAAACAGAAGTCCCTGTGGTTGATTCTACTACATCAAGTATACATGTGGAACCAAGGTTTGAGTCCAATATAGCTTTCATGTACTGAAACAGTTTCCCATAATGCTCAATAAGCCCACCCTCATGTTCAAATAAAGCCAACTGTTTTGCTCTCCTACACTGCCCTAAGCTGACATCTTTCATAAACTTATGCCTTATGAGCTCTTTCATTTTTCTTAAGGGCACAAAATGGGTCATCAATAATCTCTTTGGCATACTGCATACCAATCCATCTGTATGAAACAAGAGACCCTAAGTCAAAGTTTCCACATATATGTTCCTTCTTAAGTGACTTAATCTGAAAAGATCCTTCAGTTGTCATCCATGAAGCATAAAGCCTAAATGGACATACTATCTTTTTCCTTTTGAATAGATCTCTTTGACCACTTACTAGGTGATGCCTTTGATGTGCTTGGGTTAGAAGACTCACCTACTTCTTTGTTCTTAATAGGTATAGGTGTTTTCTTTTTATTAGCAGATTTTTTTCTATTTTTGTTACCCTTGACATTGTCTTTGTTACCCAAGACCTTGCCTTTGTTACCCATGACCTTGTCTTTATTACCCTTTTTGCATGCACATCTACCTTCTGCTACATTTCTACCGCAATAGACAAGCAGATTCCTCCAATCATTTTTCATAAACCATAGTTGATACCCATGGGCTACAACATAATTTACCAAGACCAATTTCAACTGATGTGGGTTCTCATATCTCATGCCTAAAACAGGTTCCATTTTATCCCAAGGAATGGTAGAATCAAATGCAGGATAAAGAACCCCTCTTTGAACCTTGTGGACAAAATCAATTTGGGCCTCATTAGGATCAACCTGTGGTGTTTCATTTAAAGTAGGCTTCCTAACATCAGTTGGTCCCTTATACATAATCCTAGTACTACATAACTTATTTAGAAATGGGTCAGTAGTACTTATATTGTTAATCTCAACTGATTCAGCCTCATCTAAAAAATCTACACCTTCAATTACCTCACAATCATCACTACCATAGTGATCATCATCACTATCATCAACTATACCATCCTTTTTAGCATTATCTTTTTCCTACTCTATCATGTCCATGATATCATAATTAAAGTGTTCAGTGTACATATCAATCTCATTGCCATTCTCATAACCAGTGCCCAACATATCTATTATATCTTGGTCTGACCTAATTTCTTTCAAACCTACACTTAATTTCACACCAACCCGACAATAGTAAACCCTCTTAAAAAACCATGTGGTAATACTAACCTTTTTAGAAGTTCAATGAGATTATCATATGACATCTCATCGAAATCGGTATCGTTAACCTCCCTAGTGGCACCCTCAACATATCTAAGAGGGTTTGCATAAAAAATTCCATCATATCGTAGATTCACAGTAAAAATCGGTTTATTTGGTTTCTTCTTCTTTGGTTTACCTGCAAATAGAGTATAACGAACTTAATTACGTTTTTTTTTAAATTAGGGTTTCGAAAAAAATTTAGGGTTAATCATAAACACAATAAAAATTGGGGCTTTTGCTGTGAATGTTACCTTTTCCCATGATTATTGATGTTGGAGCGTTTAATTAGATCAATTTGCAACAATTGAGATAATGGGTTCAGATTAGGGTTTTGATAAAATGAGAGAGAATAATTGGGGGAAATGAGAAGTGTATCGTTCGTTTATTTAAGTTAAATAAAATAGGTAATAAAAAAATAAGTGGAAAAACTACGTGGCCTGTACCAGCCACGAAAATTTAAAAAAAATATTACGTGGAAATGACCGGTATGACGTGTCGGTAACAAGTTAAAAAAATGTGAGGAAATTAGTAATATCATGATAGTTTTAACAAGTCCAATGGGCAAATGAGTACATAAAATAGTACATTTTTCATATTGGAACAAAATGAAGAGTACGTGGCTATTTTATAGCATTTACCCTTCTTTCAAAAATATACTTAATTAAAAAAAAAACAACCCCATATTTGCCACTTTTATGAGTTGAACTTGGTCTAATATTTTTATATAAAGACCCACATATTTGAGATTGGACACGCAAATGTTCAGTCTATAATCTTAGCTTCAGTTGGTTTATTACTTTCTTTGGTAAAGTAATATTATATGATCAAAAACTATAAGAGTGTGTTTGGTAGAAAGAATTAGAGGAAGAGAAATGGAAATGATTTCATTTTCATTATTTGGTTGGTAGAGAAATAAAAGAGGTGAAAAGTTGAATTCTTAGGGAATTAAATCCTTTGTAATTTGTGTGAAAATCATTCCACTATTTTTGGTGTGGAAATCATTTCCTAATTACTATATTAGGAATAATTATAATAATAAAAATAATAATAATAATAATAATAAAATAATAATAATAACAATAATAATAATAATAATAATAAAATATAAATAATAATAATAATAATAATAATAAAATAATAATAATAATAATTTTAAATTATTATTATAGTTATTTATAACATCATTTTTTTTAATTTTTTAATTTAATTTTTAATTTTTAATTTTTAATTTTTATTTTATTATTATTATTATTTATTTATTATTATTTTTATTTATTAATATTATTATTATAATTATTATTATTATTATTATTATTATTATTATTATTTACTTTTATTTTTATTTTTAAAATTTATTATTATTTAGTTATTATAACTTATAAATTATTATTATTATTATATTATTTACTTATTTATTTTTTTATTTCTTATTATTATTAATTATTAATTATTTTATTGTTATTTATTAATATTTATAATTACTATTTTAATTTTATTATTTTTTTTATATTTTTAAAGTTTATTATTATTATTTATTTTTTAAAATATTATATATTTTATTGTTGTTATTATTTATAATAATAATAATAATGTTTTTTATTATTATTATTTATTTATTATTTCCATTTAAAAGTTTTTTAAAGAAAAAAAAAGATTTGTATGAGTATTTTTTTCAAATATTTGACGTTACCAAACAAAAGAATTCAATAAATCATTTCCTTGGATTTTAATTCCAAGAATACAACTCTCTACTACATTTCTAATATCAGAAATTCTCTCAACCAAACGTGCCCTAAGAGTACAAATGACAAACCTTGAGAATATCAAAAATCTATTTTGTAGTTGGCTGTTCTTTTATACATCTTTAAGCGAGCTTTAGATCACGATTCTGGTGATTCCCTTTCACTTGATTTATGCATATTTGTGGTCGATGAGTATCTGCCAACTTATCCCATTCTCAATCAAAGACGTGTCATAACAACAAAAATAAACCATGAGCATCTATATTCATTTAACACTAAATACATATAAACTACATAAAGTTACCATTATCATTAATGACTTAAAATAAACCCCAAACTCCCTTTGAAATGCTAATTTTATAATTTTCAAGCCAATGTTGTGTGCCTTGAGTAGTATGTCTAATTTTTAAAACTTGTAATGGCCTAATGGACGGTTAACATACCAAATGACTTGATAAGATATACTTATAAAGGATCAAGCCTGCATATATTTGGGTTTGTTTTCATATTCATATATGCTCTTGTTTTTCATCTTTCGAGTTGGTATAACATAGATGCATTTTCTTAGAATGTTGACTATGAGGGTGTTTGGTTAAGCTTATGAGTTGGGCTTAGCTTACATTATATAAGCCATTGATGGCTTATATATCATAAGCTTATAAGCCCATACTTAGTGTTTGGTTTAGCTTATATAAAATAAGCTTATAAGCTTAAGTGTTTAGTTTGGTTTATATTGTTAAATGACCAAAAAAGACATGGTCTAATAAGCATATAAATCATTCGATATGAAATTTGATAAGGAAAATAGATAGAATGCATAAATTATTTAATTTTTCTAATTCAAATTAACATTTATTAAATATGAAATTTGATAATGATAAGTGATATAAAGATTTGATAAAGATATGAAATATAAAGATTTAACATTAATTAATATCAATATTAGTATTAATAAATTGATTAAGAAATAACACGAAATAAATTGACTAAGAAAAGAAACAAATGAAAATAGAGTACTGAGATACAGTAATAAACTGGAGATGGATGCGATGCGAACATTGATGAAGCAATGGGGGTAAAAATGAGGTTAAATTAAGGGTAAAGTAGTAAATTAAATTGAAATATGTTACATAAGCCTAACCTTTTGTAAAAAAGCCTCACTTTTTTGGCTTATTAAAACACCTACATATAAGCTTATAAGCCCACTTATATAAGCTTAGCCAAACACTTCATTTGGGCTTATGAGCTTATATAAGCTAATAAGCTTATAAGCCTACTATATAAGCTAAAACAAACACCCCCTATAGGACTTTTGTGGAAAAAAAACCTATTATTTTGATGAGGGCTTATGATTTCGAGCCGTTTTGGTTACTGCGTGTTGCAATGCAATTTTATCATGAATTATTTATTCTGGAAACTGAAGATTCTAAACGTAGAGAATAACAAATGAATGCATAAAATTTACAAAGAGGACAACCATGTTTAGATGAGGAAATGGTTCACATGTCTACAATAAAAGTCTCTCAAATCAGTTATGTTGTAGGTGGTACTTGATTACACAACAAGTAACTGAAGCAGAGGTTGTTTATCGAACTTCAAAACATATAATCAGTAATAGATATTCATGAATTTTACCTAATGGAAATAATTTTTTACTTAATCTTTTCCACCAACTGGGATCATCATTCCAGGCACTTGGTAACTGTCATTTGACCAGTTTTGGTTAGGCAAGTTTATATGACTGGACACTGACTGTTGGCCACTTCTAGGAACATTAGGCAACCCACCTGATTTAGCAGCACATGCCATGAGTTTTGATTGTTGTTGTGCAAGCATTGCAAGTTGGTGCTAGTGAAGAGAGTATGGTGTAGTTGTATTACTTCACTAACAATTTTGAGGGTCGCTATCACATAATAGTATAGAAAATTACCAATAAACATGCATCAATATTAAACAATTTCAAACTTAATAAAGTTTATACAAAACTTACACATCTTTCATTAGTACCAGGATAGCCATCGAGAATCTTAACGTGCGCCTTTATTTCATCGCAAGTTTTTTTATGTAGTATCCCTTACGACCAATTATGCCACCAACCTTTTGCCCATGAACCAATATTCTAGGATTGTTTTAACGCGGCTATCCAGGCCATTTATCTATTGCAGCGAATATGACAAATGTATCACCTTCTTACTCCTCCACAGTAGCCTCGATTTCGTCTCACTCAGCCTCATCTAAAGCAATAAGTTAAATTTAATATACAAGTAATTCAGTATTTTTATGATTAACAAACTATCTATAAACCCAAACCCAAGAATTTACAGTATATAAATCAATAAACGTCATCTGCATCAGTAAAATCCTCTACCTCCACTTGCTTTTTGCTTGAATTAAGATGTTTTGCAGTATTAAAGGTTAGTTTTTTGTTCACGTGACTCTTCCAGATAAATTGAAGTTTGAATCAAGCACCAATTGTAAACTATGTAGAAACTAGAAAGGGGGGGGGGGGGGTTGAATAGTTTCTATGATTAAGGTCTTAATTAAAATTCCTTTCAATTAAGTTTGTCCCAAAATTACCTTTTACTTGAAAACTAGTTTCATAGTTATTAGGTTCATTTCTAATGCATTCACTACATCTAGTGATAATAAAATGCAATGTAAGAAAATAAAGATAAGTAAAGAGTAAGGAAAGAAACAACCTAAGACAAGACACCAAGATTTATAGTGGTTCGACAACGAAGCTCTCTCTTCGTTCCTACTCCACTCCCCGAGTACACCTTACTCGAGATTTCCACTATATCTACAAGCTCCCTTCTTGGCGAAGAAAACCTTACAAGGTCGCTTACATTGTTTTTCGACACTAAGCTAAATGTTGAGACCTAATCTCAGCTAGTACCAATATACACACGTTGCTTACTTCACAATTTTTCGACACAAGGCTAGATGTCGAGTTCTAATCCAAAGCTAGAACCAATCTTCGTCGCCCATCTTCTTTTCCGACATAAGGCTAGATGTCGAGTACTAATCCAAAGCTAGAACCGATCTTCATATCTCTTTACTTTCAATTTGAGTGAGAACTCAGAAGACACATATACACATCACTTTGTAGTTTAGTGAGAACTAACACACAAGACTTATTATAACACAAGACCATCCAAGTATACACATATAACTTGGATCTAGACAAGACAAATCCAAGTATATACATATACATTGGATTACACAAGACTAATCCAAGTATTCACAAATACATTGGATCTACACAAGATTAATCAAAGTATACACAACTACATTGGATATACACAAGACTCAAGCCTACAAAATGATGACCATGACTAGATCTAAGAAATGATGATCTTCATCAAGGCTTTGTCTTTAATCACATCAAAAATATGTGAGTGATCTTCTCTTTGGACAAGTAAAGAAGAGGATCAAGAGGATAATAATAAGTAAACATACTTAACAAATTAAGCGATCATTCACTAATGATTGAAAACATAGAAAGAAGATAAAAAGCTAAGAAAATTGTCCAAAAAGCTTCATTGGAAAATGAAAATATGATCCACTATTTATAGGGGATAAGGAATAACGCCTCTCTCAGCGCGGTTCGATAAATAAGCCCGCGGTTCCATATCACTAAGGAACCGCCCATGCCTATTTGGAACCACGACCCTAGATTCCGCTCTTTTTTGTCCTGTAGTGGGAAAATTCCATCTGGGGCAGTTTATACCTCAGGGGTATATTCCTAGGCCATTTAGAATATGCCAAATTCAAATTTTCATTTTTTATTTTAATAAAATATTTTCTTAAAAATAAGGTTTATTAAAATATTTTGTCACATTTGTATAAATAGGAGTTTTGAGGTTAATCACTTTCTATGATCACTAAACATGTATAAGATATGTTTGTGTAAGACTTAAATGATTATTACCTTGATGATAGTGTTTGTTAAATAATTCGTCTTTCGGTTATCTTTGACTATAAATGTTTTTACACTTTGTCGTGATCTAAACTAAGAATGATTAGTTATTACAAATAATATTTTTAGTCATTGGTTGCATTAACAACCTCCCCCTTTTTATTACGACAAACTATAAACTCATTTATGTAAAAAAAAGTTTTTGAATTATTAACGAGTTTATCACTATCATTTCTCCCCCTTTGTCGAAGCAAAAAGGTTAGCACAAGTCTTTGAAGGAGAAAAGAGTCGACTTTGTTAGTAGCTCCCCTTGGTGCTTACTCCCCTTGCTTGGGGCACCAAGTGATAGAGCTATAGTGACAAGCTACATACAAAGGTTAGTAGAAAGAAAAGAAACACCAATGTATATGCATTAGTCACTACTTACTAAGTAACTTAAGATGGAGGAAGAAAAGAAATCTTAAATTAGAAGTAAGTATTTTCTAAGTATGTCCAAGGAGAATATTTTGACAAGCTCAATTCACAATTGTTGGAATAAAGGTAGAAAATAAACATCTAACAATTTGAAGATATAATGTCAAAAAGGTTAAAAACTTAAAATTAATGGATCACCCATACCAATTGTAAGTTTTAACCACAATCAAATCTCAACAATATGTGTGATAAAGAATTAGCAAAACAAGCAATAACACACTTAATAATCATATTAAAAGAAAAATGAAAGCACATACAACAAGAGATTCATATTGAAAATATGAATACAAAATAAAAATACGATAAAATAAAACAACATAATCATAACAACTAATCTAGTAGAGATAGTCCTCCAAGATTGCTTAGGTTTTTATTTTAGACTCAAACAATTAGAACACAAAATGTGTTTTAATTGGGAAAATAAGACGAAGGTGCATCATCCGGAGATTTTGTAAAACCCGTATGCTTTTACCATGAATAGTACCCTTAAGATCGTACGTACTAGATTAAAACTTTCCTATTATAGTATGATTACGTTCACGTGTTAGAATTTTACGTATTACGTACGTGTTAGAACACGATAAGTATTTATTACGTACGAACACGCAATAATTATTTAACAATAATTAATCACGAACATGCGATCATGAAATCATGAACGTAATTAAATCATGAACTAATATTAATTACGTATATATATTTATTACGAGCACGAATAAATATATTAAGTCACGGTTAATATTTAACGAGAACACATAAAACACGAACACAAATAAACACGAACGAACACTTAAATAACGAGACACGGAAAACGGTACGGGTACCCCATGTGGGGCCCCCTACCCGCGGCTACACCAACACCATGGGCCAAGCCCATCAAATTTTACAATGAAATGGGGGTTAAGGTAAAACTTGTTTTCATTTTTCACTTTACAGTAAAAACATTAAAAACCTTAAAAGTTTTCCTCCTTTCTCCTTCTTGTCCTCTTTGGCCGCCGCATACAACACAAGAAAAGGGGATGTTCGTTTGATTTTGATCTTGAATCTTGTACGTGTGTTCGTGTGTGTTCATCCTCGTTAGATCCACGCATTCGATATAACTTTTTAATCCTTTTTCTTTTTGATTTGATTTAATAAAATTAAATAAGAACATGATGTTTTTAAAAACCTAATTAAAAACATAAATCAAACATGTAAATGGTTATTGGGTAAATCAAAAAGGAGGTTTTTAGGGGTGTTTGTTTGGCCGGCGCCTAAACCGAACCCCAAGGGGGTCTCGGTTTGGCTAATAGACCACCACCGAGACCATATGGTCCCGGTTTGGTGGTGTGGGTCCCACGACAGCAGGAAACAAAAGGGAACCCCGAAGTGGTTCAGGGTATGGTGTCGATTTCAGGCCCGGTTCATGGTTTCTAGTCACGATCCGGTTCATGGTTTATGTTAAAATTATTTTTTTATACAACCATATGTTATAAATTAAATTAATAAAATATGACATGATTAATTTAATAAAACATGACTTAGGTTATAATTTAGTTATTAGATCATGGAATTATTAACCTAAGTATTTATATTTTTCTAGACTTATAATTAATTAATTATTTAAAAACCATGGTTATAACTAATTAATTAACATGACTTAGGTTATATTATTAATAAGTAATAATACATGTTTTAACCTAAGTATTTAACTTTATTTAATTAAAAACATGATATATTTAATTAAATACTTTTAACCTATAGTTTATTTAAATTACATGTAATAATTAATAAACTATACGTTATATCATTATGACTTAGAATAATAATCAGAAAACACTTAAGCTTATATACTTAGCTTATTTAACCAGCTTATATCTAATTATGGAAACTTTCTATTTTTAGAAACTTATTTAATTAAGACAGCTAATCTATTTATAGAAACTTTCTGTTTTTAGAAACTTATTAATTCAGGCAACTAATATATTTATGGAAACTTTCTATTTTTAGAAACTTATTTAATTAAGGCAGCTAATCTGTTTATGGAAACTTTCTATTTTTAGAAACTTATCTATTTTAAGCAGTAAATCTATTTTTGGAAACTTTCTATTTTTGGAAACTTTCTATTTTTGAAAACTTTCTATTTTTGGAAACTTTCTATTTTTGGAAACTTTCTATTTTTGGAAACTTTCTATTTTTCGGTAACTTTCTATTTTTGGAAACTTTCTATTTTAGGAAACCTGCTATTTTTAGAAAGTTACTTATTATTACACAGTAAGTATAATAATACATGAAATACCAGAAATACTTAATCAGAATAGACAGAATATAAGATAAACACAATTTAAGGCTTAAAACAGTAAAACATGATATGAACATATAAAATAAGCTAAGACATGATATAAAACCAGTTACGTATTTAGTAATCAGATACTTATTCACGTATGTATTTATGTAGCATTAGTGATACTGAAGTAGGATTCTCCTCAGGTCGTCTTCTTCGTTCACTGGACATAAGGTACGGATTCCCGTCCTTTCAGTATGGACATTCTTTCCTTATTAGGATTCCCCGTATGCAGCCAAATGTTTTCCCGTAGTATAAGTTTATATGTTTGACTTGCTTATGTTTAATTTAGAATACCTATAGCCATTTACATGCATGACCAGTTTCACTTAGTTATGGAGGTACCATAACCATAACATTAGAGGCACTGATGTTATGACTTCACCACGGCGGAGTGATTGCTCGTGGCGTCCCTTCAGCTTTTGGCCATATTATTATATTTATCATGTGGGGCGTATGGGTGCATCCTAGTTACATGTTTTTCAGCAGATTACTCAGTGTGAATGTGGTGTGTGCCTTGCATCCTTCACAAGGAGCTGATCCCTCCTACCCAAACCAGTATATTGAATTAGAGGCAACCCCTCTAATTTGCATGACGAGGTCACCCCTCCAAGTATTCATGCACGATGGATTTTTATGACCTATATTGGCTAATGGTAGAATATGATAAACAGTTTTATAAGATAAACATAAGGCTTTTCAAACTATAAAACCAGTTTTACCAAGACTTAACCAGGTTATTCGAGACTTAGTTTCTTCCGCTGTTATATGTATATGCTTATCCTATTCATGCTTTATTGTACATCCGTGCACTGAGCGTATTGCTCAGCCGTTTTCCTTTTCTATGTTCCCAAAATGGCAGGTACTCAGGGACGCTCGTAGACTTTAAGCGTACGTGCATATGGACTAGAAGCTTTCTAGCCTTTCTTTACTTTATGCATTATCTTTACTTTGATACTCTTGCTATGGACATTGTTTAGTCCTTTCCTTTATAGTACTTATGTTTTTGTGTGATGAGCTTTACTTTTGGACTATCGATGTTTGATTCCGGTATTTTCCTTTTATGGTCATGTAATGTTTATACATTTTTCCTTGTATGCTTTGATGACACGCCATAATTACGCGTGACATTCCATTATCAAAATGGGGTGTTACAATTATGGTATCAGAGCCAAGGCTTCGACCTGTAGGCTCTCAAAATATGACCCGTGATTAGTGGGTAGTCACTATGGTCTTCCTAGAACTGACAGTCGTTTTCATGCATTCAGCATTTTTTATGCATACATATATATGTCATTGTCGCAGGTTTATGACTAAGTAATGGTTGGTACAGGACTGACCCTATTTAGTCGCATGTGTTTTATCAAAACTTTTAAATTTGGGACCGACCCATAGGCGTCCCCTCGCCATGTCTTTAATTTTGGGTGAATTGACCATAGGCATTCACTCTCGAGCATACAAAAGTTTTCATAAAACTTCATCATGCATTCATACACAAAAATTTTCTTGCATAAAACTTTTCTCTTGAATTTTGGTATATGATAGGTGTGAAAACACCCATCCTTTTACCACTTAATTCTAGCTAAAACAAGACCAAAACACGTATTTAATATCATTTGTTTGGAATTATGCGTGGTTTTTGTGTTTATTGTGTTTTCAGAGTCAACCGGATGAATATTGAAGAAAACATGGGATTGCACGGGTTTTATCGAAGAAAAAGACTCAAGACGAAGTCTATTGTCCAAGAGATGCAAAAGATTTGAAGTCATTGTGCCTGTTTGAAGATTTATCGAAGAATAGAGCCAAAGATGGAAGATTCAAATATGTCGAAGAACTCGAGTCTATTAAACAAAAGATTATAAGACGAGTTGGAATTATTCACCGACACTTCTTAAAATCCAAAGTCGGAAACGTTTATTTAAAGAAACGTGAAGACTAAAGAAGAAAGAAGAAAAGAAGCCCGAACCAAAGCCCATTCACAAGCCCACCATCACACGCCGATATATAGGACTTTACTTCACAAAATTTAGGGAGTTAGTCTTTAGTAGTTTTTAGTTTTTTTCATTCTCTCTAGTTTTAGAGAGAGAAAGTTCTAAACTTTCTCTCACTAGTTTTCATCTTTCTTTCCTTCAAGATCAAACTTTTGTATTGTTTTTCATTAATCAAGTTTAATTTCAAGCTTTTAATCTTTAATCTCATTCTACTTTTCTTTGATTTTGATTCACTTTTGGTACGAATTACTTATGATCCGTGTTGTTCATCTATGTTTTCGTGCTTAAGAAGTCAATCTTTTTATGTTTCCTCGAGGTTCTACACGAATAAGCTCTTAGATCTTTGTAATTATTGGCTTATTTGTGAGTTTAGCTTATTTACTTTTTAAAGTTTTTATAAAAAGTTCATCTTTTTACTATTTGATTTATAAGATTGATTATTTGAAGTTTAGATAAGTTGTATTTGTGCTTATTTGATCTGTTTCTTATTGGATTCGTGCTAGTTTGGGTAGTAGCTTATTGAAATAGCTTATTCACCTTGCTTATACTTCAGATCAAAGGGATATCGGAAAGGGTAAAACCCTTTTCCGATTTGTTATTCCGACGAGCAGACCCCACCCCTTATTCCGATCAACCGATCGGAAAAGGGTTTAGCGTATTCCGATTGCTGCCTATTTTCAAACATTCCGATTGTGGCTCATTTGAATTTATTCCGATTTGAATCTTGTTGGTTATTCCGATCTGGGCCTTTTAATAAACATTCCGATTGCACTTCTTTTTGAACATTCCGATTGGAACCAATTGTCACTATTCCGATTACATCCTTTGTGTTATTCCGATCAGTCATACTCTTCAACATTCCGATCATCAGATCAGAATATATATTCCGATTGCACCTTTTTAGATTATTCCGATTTGAGTTGTGTTGCTATATTCCAATCAATGCACTTTATATATTCCGATTTGGCTATTTTCCAATTGTTAAATTTCTAGTTTTTGCAAAAGTTTCCAAGTGTTAATTTTATTTAGTGTTCAAGCATTTTTCTAAATTGGCATTTAAGTTTTCAAGCATTTATTTTTAAACGCGTCTTTTTTGTTTAATCTTTTAAAACTTTAATTTTACTTTTCGATACTTACTTACTTGTTATTAGTTTAAAATAGATAAACAAACCAACACCTTTTTATTAACCAAGAACAAATCATTCCACTTAGAACCGTGATCAATTCGAGGAGATACCGAGAACTAAATCTAGAACCCATACAAAACGTGAGTTATCAAATGGCGCCGCTGCCGGCTCTTCTCGTTAAGATCAACAGTTTTTTGTGAGAACTTGGATTTTGGGATCCGCTTCCCGTGAACGTTACTTTTTCATAAAAATTTTCAAAAACACAAAAATATAAAATTTTCAAAAATCCTAAAAATTAAAAAACATAAAAACCAAAAATATTTTTGCTTTGTTTTTTCCTTGTTAGTTCTTTTGCAGGTGCATGCGTACACGATCAACGTCTTATCAAGAGCCCGAGCCTCTCGAAGACTTAGACATGGCCGGTGTATAAAACAACAACAATAACCCACCTCTCAACAATAATAACAACAACAATAACAATCCTCCTCTTAACAACAATGAGCCTCTACCGGATAATCGTGCGATGATTGAACTTCTGCAAGCACATGTAGATGGTAACGATGATCCAATTGTCATACCCGCGATTGCAGCCAACAATTTTGAGCTCAAATCCGGCTTTATCCAGATGGTCTCTGCTCAACCATTCTTGGGGCGTACCATTGATGATCCACATGACCACATCAAGAGATTCCTACAACTCACGAACACGGTCAAATTCAATGGTGTTTCACAAGAGGTAATCCGTTTACAACTTTTTCCCTTTTCTTTAGAGGGACAAGCCCGGCATTGGCTTGCTAAGGAACCACCACAAAGTATTCTTACATGGACGGATTTGGAGACCAAGTTTATCAACTACTTTTTCCCACCCTCTCGTACTACCGCTTTGCGGAATGAAATTATCAATTTTGAACAAAAGTACGATGAGTCTTTTAGTGAATCTTGGGATCATTTCAAAGATCTTTTAAGAAAATGCCCACAACATGGTTTTACCAAAGTGCACCAAATTAACACTTTTTATAATGGTTTACGCATGAATGACCAAGATTCACTAAACAGTGCCTCGGGGGGTAATATTTTGGCTAAGACTTCTAATGCCGCTTGGGATATCATTAAGAATAAGTCTCGTGTGCAAACCAAGAGCGTGCGGACCAATGTCGCTAGTGCTAGTACTAGTGACAGCGATAAGCGACTTGACAAAATCACTGCGCTTCTTGAATCGCTTGCTACCCAAACCGCTAGCAACACCAACAGCATCAACGCTAAAAACGCTCAAGACGCTCAAGTCAATGCTGTTAGCCATCCATGTGAGATATGCGGGGTTCCTCACTCTTACACCACTTGTACTGCCACCCAAGACTACCCTTCTGAGAATGTGAATGCAGCATACGGTACCTATCCTCAACCCGCTTATCAAGCTCGTCCTCAAGGTGACCGCAACTTGCTTAGCTACCGTTCCAACAACTTTCTTTCCCCGCCCGGTTTTACTCCTAACAACCCAAACCACCAAACAAAACCTTAACCGCCCTCCTCAACAACAACAACCTCGTGGACCATACATACCACCTCACAAACAACCACATCCACCTCAAAGACACAACCAAGTTTACCAGCAACCTGCTTATCAACCACCCGCATACAATGCTCCTCCCAACCAACCCACCGCATTACACCAAGACACTGGAACCTACATGAGGACTAACGATGTGATCATGGACAATCTCCAACAGGAAGTGCGCAACTTGAAAGCAGACCTGGTGAAACAAGGGAACGATCTGAGAGCTGATATGAGAAACACTTTGGATAGTAAAACGAATGACTTAAAGAACATGATGGCTAGTTTCTTCCAAGGTAATCAACCCTCTTCTTCAGGTACTCTTCCAAGTAACACCGTTGCGAATCCAAGAGGGGAGATGAAAGCAATCACCACTCGCAGTGGCAAAGGTACCAAGGAACCCGAGCTTCCTATACCTCCACCGGTGATTGTGACTAAGGAAAACGAGTCACCTGCTCCTGTTCCTCATCCTTCTACTTCCCCAATTTCTCCACCTCTTACTTCTACCCCTCTTCCACCCAAGGATGTGAGTGATCCTATTCTCCCAAATCCTTCCTCTTCTTCCGATATGCCTTATCCCTCAAGGTTGAGGAAAGAGAAGCTTAAAAGCAAGGATGATATTCAGGTTTCGAACATTCTAAAAATGTTTAAACAATTGAATTTTAACATCTCCTTCGCCGAGGCTCTCGCTCACATGCCTAAGTACGCGAAAATGTTCAAAGATCTTCTTAGCGACAAGGAGAAGCTTCTTGATATTGCTAACACCCAACTTAATGAGAATTGCTCTGCAGTGCTCTTAAGGAAATTGCCAACCAAGCTTGGCGATCCGGGTCATTTCTTAATCCCTTGTAACTTCCCGGGAGTAGAGAATTGCATGGCCCTAGCCGATCTAGGTGCCAGTATTAATCTAATGCCTATAAGCGTTTGGAAGCAATTATCTCTCCCTGAGCTAGTCCCCACCAAAATGACTTTGGAATTAGCCAACCGTACGGTTGCTTATCCAGTGGGGATAGCCGAAGACGTCTTTGTAGGAGTCGACAAATTCACTTTTCCTGCCGATTTTGTCGTCGTCGACGACGAGATGGACCCTCGTGTGCCATTAATTGTTGATCGTCCATTCTTGAGTACCGGTCGCACTCTCATCGACGTTGAAGCCGGTGAGCTTATCATGAGAGTGGGTGACGATAAAATCGTCTTCAACATGGGAAAGCTTTCTAAACAGCCTTATTCTAACGAGAGTGTTAATTGTATTGACGTTATTGATGAGGCTTGTGAAGAACACTTCAAAGATGCTTGTAAAAGTATTCCTACCTCTCTTCCCAATGATGAGACCGTTTCCTCTATTGATTCATCACTATCTCTATTTGGAGAAAGTGATTTCCTTTGGAAAGATTTGGAAGCCACCATGGGAGATGTGAACTTAGCTAATGACGAGTCTACCACCAATTGGGATGAAGATCTCCGCCTCATTGAGAACCTTCTTAAAGAAGACATAATTGCTCCACCATCTCCCAAGGTTATTGCTATCGATGTTCCGACTTTGAATACGCCTCCCATCAAAAATCCTCCGGATTTAGAACTTAAGGAGTTGCCGCCTCATCTCGAGTACGTGTTCCTTGAAGAAAACAAGAAGTCGCCCGTTATCATTGCGAAGGACTTGAAAGAAGAAGAAAAATATCGCCTCATCGCCGTGCTTAAAGATCATAAGAAGGCAATTTCTTGGAAAATTTCTGACATCCGCGGAATTGATCCGAACTTTTGTACTCACAAGATTCTCATGGAAGATGACTTTAAACCCGCAATCCAGAGCCAAAGAAGGGTTAATCCTCGAATTCATGACGTCATCAAACAAGAGGTTATCAAACTTCTTGATGCCGACTTGATTTACCCTATTTCGGATTCGCCATGGGTAAGTCCCGTCCATTGTGTACCCAAGAAGGGCGGAATAACCGTTGTTTCCAATGAACACAACGAGTTGATTCCCACTCGTCTCGTTACTGGGTGGAGAGTTTGTATTGATTATCGCAAGCTCAATGATGCCACGAGAAAATATCACTTTCCTCTTCCTTTCATGGATCAAATGCTCGAGCGTCTTGTGGGTAATGATTATTACTGCTTTTTAGACTGTTTCTCCGGGTATTTTCAAATTCCCATCGATCCCAAAGACCAAGAAAAGACCACATTCACCTGTCCCTATGGAACATTTGCCTACAAACGCATGCCTTTTGGTTTATGCAATGCTCCTGGGACGTTCCAAAGGTGTATGATGGCTATCTTCCATGAAATGGTTGAAGAAACTATGGAAGTATTCATGGATGATTTATCGGTTTATGGCGATTCTTTCTCTGCTTGCCTTGCCAATTTAGAACGTATGCTTAAGCGGTGTGAAGACACTCGCCTTGTTCTTAATTGGGAAAAATGCCATTTCATGGTAAAAGAGGGCATCGTGCTAGGACACAAGATCTCCAAAGCCGGTCTCGAAGTAGACCGTGCTAAAGTTGATGTTATCGCTAAGTTGCCTCCACCTTTAACCGTGAAGGGTGTGAGAAGTTTCCTTGGTCATGCGGGCTTCTGCCGTCGATTCATCAAAGATTTTTCTCAAATCGCTCGCCCGATGACCCACCTCTTGGAAAAAGACACTCCGTTTATCTTTTCCAACGAGTGTCTTGAAGCCTTCAACTCGCTTAAGGATAAGCTTACTAAGGCACCCGTCTTGGTTACCCCTAATTGGGAGCTACCTTTCGAGTTGATGTGCGATGCTAGTGACTTTGCTATTGGAGCGGTTCTGGGACAAAGAGTGAACAAACACTTCCAACCGATCCATTATGCTAGCAAGACAATGACGGGGGCTCAATTGCATTACACGACAACCGAAAAAGAGCTTTTAGCTGTTGTCTATGCTTTTGAAAAGTTCCGCCCTATCTTGTCCTTTCTACCACTATCGTTTACACCGATCATTCCGCGTTGAAGTACTTGTTAACTAAACAAGATTCCAAACCAAGACTTCTTCGCTGGGTTTTTCTACTCCAAGAATTTAAAATCTAAATTCGCGATAAAAAAGGAGCTGAAAACCTAGCCGCGGATCATCTCAATAGACTTGAGGATCCTTACCAGGGGGATCATCCGAACAAAGAAATCAATGATTCTTTTCCCCTGGAGACCTTAATATTTATTGATACACGTTTTTTCAATGGGTTCTTCTATATATTCTCTCGATATCCTATCGAATTGATCTCGGTTCTAAGTGGAATGATTGTTCTTGGTTACTAAAAAGGGGAGTGGTTTTCTAATCTACTAAATGTTTAAATGCACGAAAATGTAAACTTAAATTTAAAAGCAAGTAAATTAATAACAATTAATAAAAACTTGAATTACAATATAAAATAAAAATGAAGAAACAGTAAGAAACAGTAAGAAACAGTAACACTTAAAAAATACTCAAAGAAAATTGATTCGGAAGTCACCTTGATTCGGAAGTTCACTCGGAACTTGGTTCGGAACCTTCACTCAGAAGTTTACCCGGAACTTTCTTCGGAAGTTGATTCGGAAGTTGGTTCGGAAGTTCACTCGGAACTTTCACTCGGAAGTTGACTCGGAAGATTGATCCGGAACTTGCTTCGGAAGTTTATCCGGAACTTTCGTTCGGAAGTTTATCCGGAACTTTCGTTCGGAAGTTTATCCGGAACTTGGTTCGGAACTTTTGGTCAAGATGCTTCACTCGGAACTTTTGACTCGGAAGTTTATTCGGAAGATTTGAAAAGAACATTCATTCGGAACTTTTAAAAATTGATTCGGAACTTTTTTTTAAAGGAAATTTATTCGGAACTTTTAAAAACTACATTCATTCGGAACTTTTGAGAATAACATTCATCCGGAACTTTGTGTTCATCCGGAACTTTGTGTTCATCCGGAACCTGGGAATACTCAAGAACAGTAACTTGACCGAAGAACAGGAGAATACGATTAAATCCAAAATCAAGCTAAATAAGCAAAACGATTTTACCAAATTAACCAATAATCATTTAATAATCATAAGCAACAAATCCCAACAGTAAAAACACAAATTCAACAACTTTTTAAAATCAAAACTCAACCAAATAAGAACTTAAGAACTTGAAATAAAAGATGATGATGAACAAGATTAATGAAAAGATTAAATAAGAACTTGTATTGATGATTAAGATTCAGTAAAACAAAAGGAAAGGATCAAGCTTACAAGATTGGAAAACAAGAATCAAAATCACCAAACACCCTAGTGGTGTTGGTGAAACCTACGAACAGAAAGGGAGAAAAGAAAGGGGAATGAAAAAAACTGAATGAAAAGTGTCAGGGGGATTCCTTATATAGGTGTTCCCTTTGGTTGGTGAGTGGGCTTTCTCCCGTTCTTCTTGTCTTCTCGTATATTTAGAAAAGTTGACGTTTTCGATTCTGATTCGGGATTTGTCGTCGATTAATTTCAACTCGTCTTTAAATTTCTTCGTTTAATAGACTTGAGTTTTTTCGACTTATGTAAATGTTCCATCTTTGGTCCTTTTCTTCGATAAATCTTCGAATAGGCCCAGTGACTTCAAATCTTTTGCATTTCTTGGACAATAGACTTTGTCTTGAGTCTTTTTCTTCCATAAAACCCGTGCAATCCCATGTTTTCTTCAATATTTATCCGGTTGGCTCTGAAAACACAATAAACACAAAAACCACGCATAATTCCAAACAAATGTTATTAAATACGTGTTTTGGTCTCGTTTTAGCCAGAATTAAGTGGTAAAAGGATGGGTGTTTACACACCTATCAAATCCCCTACACTTAACCATTGCCATGCCCTCATGCAATGCTTAGTGATAAAGCATTTTTACACTTTTCTCATAATCAATCAACCTTGGCCTTATTAAAATACTACTAAACAAAAATTAAAATACTAAGAGAAATTAAGACTTTTAAAGTAAACAAAGGATAGAAAACCATTTTCACTTGAAAATAGCTATATGGAAATAACTTGCAAAGAGATCAAGGACTTACATTAGGGCTTCGGTGCTGCGAAGATTTATCACCCTCAAGTTTCACGTTCCCCAAACTAAGCTTAAAAACGAGATCATTGTTATTATAAGTTAGTAAATCAAACACTTACACACATGGCTTAATTATATGCTTAAACTCCCTTATTCCTATGTGTATCTCTTATATTTTATTTTTGTCTTAGAATGATCATGAAGATGCATTTTTGGACTTATTTTGATAGGTTATTTAGGCTGAAAGCAAAGTAGGACGATTTGATCAATAGTTAGCTAAAGGACAAAATCTCTTAAAACTGCTTCTCGGGATATCAAAAAGTTCATATCTTGGTATAACTCGGTTAACGATTTGAGACCTTTCTCGGGCCGATATTTGGCATGTACTTCATACTTCATATCTTGAGAGACGTGCTTGAGATAATGGTCTTCTCATCGTTCATAGAGTTTCTTCACTTGGAGACTTTTGAGAGGTACTCCAACTTTGTTGACCACAACTTCATGATTATTTCTTCAATCTCTATTTGGGATTTTGAGATACAACGATCCGCCTCCTTTTCGGACTTGGATCTATTTATCCTCATACCTTGTTAGGGTCTTTTCGGATAGACTTCTCCATCTCTTTATGGGAGTTGATTGCTTTTCGTCGTGAGTCTTGATCCTTCATATTGACTTTGGGAATAATGCTTTTCACATCACTTTGGATCTTTAGCAATAAAATGGAATCCTCATGCCTTGTTAGGGCCTTTTCGGACTCGCCAATCTTCGCGCCCCGCTTCATAAGTTATGCCTTGGCTATGAACTCTTATCATTACCGAGCAACTTTTAAACGATCTTGGGTTAGAAGCTAAGTAACTTTTCAAATCGTACGACCTTACTTATTGCAGATAATTTATTAGCAAGTGATGGGAGGATAGGCAAATAATTACACCAAGTGAGCTTGTGCAAGAATACCGACTTATAATTGACTCTATCATTTCTCGTCCTCCACAATTTAAAATCTCAAGTAATGAGACTCGTGGATACTTAGCCTAATAAACCAATTAAGGTCTACATGGTTAAGGATACTAGCTAGAATAAACTTGGATAAGTCTATTCGGGTTGAGTCAAAATAAACGCAACGGGCCTAATATGTCAAAGACTTCTAAAATAGCTACACCACTTTATTGCGGGATATATACATACGAAAGCAACGATAAAAATTTAAAAATTACGACTAAATGGCGAAAGTTAATAAAAAAATTTGAAAAATGTTGAAAAATATGATTTTCCGGTTAAATGAAGGCATTTTCATGGAAAAGTCCACTTAAAACTTCGATAGAAGTCCCCCCTACACTTAAGATAAACATTGTCCTCAATGTTTAAGCATGTGGGAAAAGTCTCCCCTACACTTATGACATTGTGCACGTTGGTTAAATCAAGTTAAGGAAGAGACGACTAAAGTGATCAATTTCAAATGTGAGTTATGAAGAAAATTGAATCACGATAGTTGAGAGATATAACCGGATTTCGGATAACCTGGGAGCACGGTTCTTCAAAGATTCCAAAAGTGCATTCATTCCTGTAATCACATCACCACACAAATACAAACACATATAGAGGTCCCCCTACACTTAGGAGGTTAAAACATAAAAGGATAGATACTCGGGCTGCCTCCCGAGGAGCGCTTGTTTTTGATAACCGAGTCACGAGCCTGACTCGACCCAAAAATTAGTTCATGGGAAACGTGGTGAAGGAAGGAATCATCTCCTGAGAGGTGTCCTCACCAAAGTACAACTTCACTCGTTGGCCATTCACCTTAAAATTAGGTCCATTAGGTTGAGCGAGCTCGAGAGTACCATATGGAAAAATTTGGGCAATGGTGAATGGGCCGGACCAATGAGATTTCAGCTTGCCCGAAAAGATTTTCAACCGAGAGTTAAAGAGTAAAACTTTATCTCCAACATGGAACTCTCGATTTTTAATCTTGGAGTCGTGAATGAGCTTTGTCTTTTCCTTATAGATCAAAGAATTTTCATAAGCCTCATTACGGAGTTCATTCAGCTCATTGAGTTGGATCTTGCGTAGGTCACCGGCTTTGTTGATATCAAAATTAGCCCACTTCAAGGCCCAGTAAGCCTTGTGCTCCAACTCAATGGGGAGGTGGCATGCTTTCCCATACACGAGACGATATGGTGTACAACCAATCGGAGTCTTGTATGCAGTACGAAAAGCCCACAAAGCATCATCAAGTTTATCAGCCCATGAGGCACGATGCTCTCCCACGGTTCTTTCCAGAATTCGCTTTAATCCTCAGTTGGATATCTCAGCCTGGCCATTAGTTTGTGGGTGGTAGGCTGTGGAAAGACGATGATTTACACCATACTTAGCCATGACTCTTGCGAATTGGTCATTGCAAAAATGAGTCACACGATCACTAATAATGGCACGAGGCACACCGAATCTAGCGAATAGAGATTTCAAAAAGTTACAAACCACCCTTGCGTCATTAGTGGGTAAAGCTTTGGCTTCAACCCACTTTGAAACGTAGTCAACGGCTACAAGGATGTATTTTTTCCTTTAGAAGAATGGAATGGCCCCATAAAGTCGATACCCCAAACATCAAAGATTTCACATTCTTGAATGAAATTCTGAGGCATCTCGTCTTTATGTGTGATCTTGCCTTGTTTTTGGCAAGCATCACAACGTTTAACCATATTGTGAGCGTCACGATATATGGTGGGCCAATAAAATCCCGAATCAAACACTTTTTTAGCGGTGTAGTTGGGACCAAAGTGACCATCGGTGGGTCCTTTGTGGCAAGCGTCAAGGACTTCTAAAGCTGCCGGTCCATCAACACATCGGCGAATAATCAAGTCGGCACATTGTTTGAAAAGATACGGGTCATCCCAAAAGTAAGTCTTAATGTCTTTGAAGAAATTTTTCTTTTGCTGGGAGGTTAGCCCGTCAACGAGAATTCCACCCGCCAGGTAGTTTGCAATGTCCGCAAACCACGGGGTTTCATCAGACTTCGAGTTGATAGACATTAAGGTCTCCAGGGGAAAAGAATCATTGATTTCTTTGTTCGGATTCTCCCCTTGGTAAGGATCCTCAAGTCTACTGAGATGATCCGCGGCTAGGTTTTCAGCTCCTTTTTTATCGCGAATTTCGATTTTAAATTCTTGGAGTAGCAAAACCTAGCGAAGAAGTCTTGGTTTGGAATCTTGCTTTGTCAACAAGTACTTCAACGCGGAATGATCGGTATAAACGATTGCGGTGGAAAGGACAAGATAGGGGCGAAATTTTTCAAAGGCATAGACAACAGCTAAAAGCTCTTTCTCGGTTGTCGTATAATGCAATTGTGCCCCCGTCATTGTCTTGCTAGCATAGTGGATTGGTTGGAAGTGTTTATTCACTCTTTGTCCCAGAACCGCTCCAATAGCAAAATCACTAGCATCACACATCAACTCAAAGGGAAGCTCCCAATTGGGGGTAACCAAGACGGGTTCCTTAGTTAGCTTATCTTTAAGCGAGTTGAAGGCTTCAAGACACTCTTTGGAAAAGATAAAAGGAGTATCTTTTTCCAAGAGGTGGGTCATCGGGCGAGCGATTTGAGAAAAATCTTTGATGAATCGACAGTAGAAGCCCGCATGACCCAGAAAACTTCTCACACCCTTCACGGTTGAAGGTGGAGGCAACTTAGCGATAACATCGACTTTAGCACGGTCTACTTCAAGACCGGCTTTGGAAATCTTGTGTCCTAGCACGATGCCCTCTTTTACCATGAAATGGCATTTTTCCCAATTCAGAACAAGGCGAGTGTCTTCGCACCGCTTCAGCATTCGTTCCAAATTGGCAAGGCAAGAAGAGAAGGAATCCCCGAGGACCGAGAAATCATCCATGAAGACTTCCATGGTTTGTTCAACCATGTCATGGAAGATAGCTAACATGCACCTTTGGAAAGTCCTGGGGGCATTGCATAAGCCAAAAGGCATTCTTTTGTAAGCAAATGTGCCATAGGGACAAGTGAATGTTGTCTTCTCTTGATCTTGGGGATCGATGGGTATTTGGAAATAACCCGAGAAACCATCAAGAAAGCAGTAATATTCATTACCTGCTAAACGTTCAAGCATTTGGTCCATAAAAGGTAGAGGGAAATGATCCTTTCTCGTGGCATCATTGAGTTTGCGGTAGTCTATACAAACTCTCCACCCAGTAACGAGACGGGTAGAAATCAACTCGTTGTTTGCATTGGGCACAACGGTGATTCCGCCTTTCTTAGGCACACAATGGACTGGACTAACCCATGGTGAATCTGAAATAGGGTAAATCATACCCGCATCAAGAAGTTTGATAACCTCTGTTTTGATGACTTCATGGATTTTTGGATTCACCCTTCGTTGGCTTTGAATTGTGGGCTTAAAGTCGTCCTCCATGAGAATTTTGTGTGTGCAGAAGTGAGGATCAATTCCACGAATGTCGGAGATTTTCCAAGCAATAGCCTTCTTATGATCTTTAAGCACGGCGATGAGGCGAGTTTTCTCTTCATCTTTCAAGTCCTTCACAATGATAACTGGCGACTTCTTCTCTTCTTCAAGAAATACATACTCGAGATGGAGCGGCAACTACTTAAGTTCTAAATCCGGAGGATTTTCGACGGGAGGCGTATTCAAAGTCGGAGTATCGATAGCAATAACCGTGGGAGATGGTGGAGAAAGGTTGTCTTCGTTGAGAAGGTTTTCAAAGAAATACATGTCTTCATCCCCATCGGTGGGAGAATCATCATTAGCTAAGTTCACATCTCCCATGGTGGCTTCAAGATTGTTCCAAAACAAATCACTTTCTCCAAATAGAGACAGTGATGTATCAATAGAGGAAACGGTTTCAACATTGGGAAGAGAGGTAGGAATATTTTTACAAGCATCATTAAAGTGTTCTTCACAAGCCTCATCCAAAACGTCAATACAATTAACACTCTCGTATGAATAAGGTTGTTTAGACAACTTTACCATGTTGAAGACGATTTTATCGTCACCCACTCTCATGATAAGCTCACCAGCTTCAACATCGATGAGAGTGCGACCGGTCCTCAGGAATGGACGACCCACGATCAAGGGAACACGAGGGTCCATCTCCTAGTCGACGAAGACGAAATCGGTAGGAAAAGTGAATTTGTCGACTCCTACAAAGACGTCTTCGGCTATCCCCACTGGATAAGCAACCGTACGGTTAGCTAATTCCAAAGTCATTTTGGTGGGGACTAGCTCAGGGAGAGATAATTGCTTCCAAATGCTTAGAGGCATTAGATTAATACTGGCACCTAGATCGGCTAGGGCCATGCAATTCTCTACTCCCGGGAAATTGCAAGGGATTAAGAAACGACCCGGATCACCAAGCTTGGTTGGCAATTTCCTTAAGAGCACTGCAGAGAAATTCTCATTAAGTTGGGTGTTGGTAATATCGAGAAGCTTTTCCTTGTCGCTCAGAAGATCTTTAAACATTTTCGCGTACTTAGGCATGTGAGCGAGAGCCTCAGCGAAGGAGATGTTAAAATTCAACTGTTTGAACATTTTAAGAAAGTTCGAAACCTGAATATCGTCCTTGCTTTTGAGCTTCTCTTTCCTCAACCTAGATGGATAAGGTATATTGGAAGAAGAGGAAGGCTTTGGGAGAATAGGATCACTCACATCCTTGGGTAAAGGAGGGGTAGAAGTAAGAGGCGGAGAAATTAGGGATGGAGAAGGATGAGGAATAGGAGCAGGTGACTCGTTCTCCTTAGTCACAATCACCGGTGGAGGTATAGGAAGCTCGGGTTCCTTGGTACCTTTGCCACTGCGAGTGGTGATTGCTTTCATCTCCCCTCTTGGATTCGCAACGGTGTTACTCGGAAGAGTACCCGAAGAAGAGGGTTGATTACCTTGGAAGAAACTAGCCATCATGTTTTTTAAGTCATTCGTTTGACTATCCAAGGTGTTTCGCATATCAGCTCTCAGATCATTCCCTTGTTTGACCAGGTCAGCTTTCAAGTTGAGCACTTCCCGCTGAAGATTTCCCACGATCACTTCGTTAGTCCTCATGTAGGTTTCCACTTCTTGATGTAAAGCGTTTGGTTGGGTGGGAGGAGCATTGTATGCGGGTGGTTGATAAGCAGGTTGCTGGTAAACTTGGTTGTTTCGTTGAGGTGGTTGTTGCTGTTTGTGAGGTGGTATGTATGGTGTACGAGGTTGTTGTTGTTGAGGAGGGCGATTGAGGTTTTGCTGTTGGTTTGGGTTGTTTGGAGGAAAACCGGGTGGTGAGAGGTAGTTGTTGGAGCGGTAGCTAAGCAAGTTACGGTCACCTTGAGGACGAGCTTGATAAGCGGGTTGAGGATAGGTGCCATAAGCTGCATTCACATTTTCGGAAGGGTAGTCTTGGGTGGCAGTACAAGTGGTGTAAGAGTGAGGACCCCCGCATATCTCGCATGGTTGGCTAACAGCATTGACTTGAGCGTCTTTAGCGTTTCTAGTGTTGATGCTGTTGGTGTTGCTGGCGGTTTGGGTAGCGAGCGATTCAAGAAGCGTAGTGATTTTGTCAAGTCGCTTATCGTTGTCACTAGTACTAGCACTAGCGACATTGGTCCGAACACTCTTGGTTTGCACACGAGACTTATTCTCAATGATGTCCCAAGCAGCATTGGAAGTCTTAGCCAAAAGATTACCCCCCGAGGCACTGTTTAGTGAATCTTGGTCATTCATGCTTAAACCATTATAAAAAGTGTTAATTTGGTGCACTTTGGTAAAACCATGTTGTGGGCATTTTCTCAAAAGGTCTTTGAAACGGTCCCAAGATTCACTAAACGACTCATCGTACTTTTGTTCAAAATTTATGATTTCATTCCGCAAAGCGGTAGTACGAGAGGGTGGGAAAAAGTAATTGATAAACTTGGTCTCCAAATCCGTCCACGAGAGAATACTCTGTGGCGGTTCCTTAGCAAGCCAATGCCGGGCTTGTCCCTCTAAAGAAAAGGGAAAAAGTTGTAGACGGATTACCTCTTGTGGAACACCATTGAATTTGACCGTATTGGTGAGTTGCAAGAATCTCTTGATGTGGTCATGTGGATCATCAATGGTACGCCCCAAGAATGGTTGAGCAGAGACCATCTGGATAAAGCCGGATTTGAGCTCAAAATTGTTGGCTGCAATCGCTGGTATAATAATTGGATCAGTGTTGCCATCTACATGAGCTTGCAGAAGTTCAATCATCGGGCGATTATCCGGTAGAGGCTCATTGTTGTTGTTGTTATTGTTGTTGAAAGGTGGGTTGTTATTGTTATTATTGTTGTTTTGAGGTGGTATGTTGTTGTTGTTTTGTACACCGGCCATGTCTAAGTTATCGAGAGGCTCGGGCTCTTGATAAGACGTTGATCGAGTGCGCATACACCTGCAAAAGAACTAACAAGGCAAAAACAAAGCAGAAATATTTTTGGTTTTTATGTTTTTTTAATTTTTTTGGATTTTTGAAAATTTTATATATTTTTTTTTGTGTTTTTGAAAATTTTTGTGAAAAAGTAACGTTCACTGAGAACGGATCCCAAAATCCAAGTTCACACAAAAAACTGTTGATCTTAACGAGAAGAGCCGGCAGCGGCGCCATTTGATACACGTTTTTTCAATGGGTTCTTCTATATATTCTCTCGATATCCTCTCGAATTGATCTCGGTTCTAAGTGGAATGATTGTTCTTGGTTACTAAAAAGGGGAGTGGTTTTCTAATCTACTAAAGGTTTAAATGCACGAAAATGTAAACTTAAATTTAAAAGCAATTAAATTAATAACAATTAATAAAAACTTGAATTACAATATAAAATAAAAATGGAGAAACAGTAAGAAACAGTAACACTTAAAAAATACTCAAAGAAAATTGATTCGGAAGTCACCTTGATTCGGAAGTTCACTCGGAACTTGGTTCAGAACCTTCACTCGGAAGTTTACCCGAAACTTTCTTCGGAAGTTGATTCGGAAGTTGGTTCGGAAGTTCACTCGGAACTTTCACTCGGAAGTTGACTCGGAAGATTGATCCGGAACTTGCTTCGGAAGTTTATCCGGAACTTTCGTTCGGAAGTTTATCCGGAACTTTCGTTCGGAAGTTTATCCGGAACTTGGTTCGGAACTTTTGGTCAAGATGCTTCACTCGGAACTTTTGACTCGGAATTTTATTCAGAAGATTTGAAAAGAGCATTCATTCGGAACTTTTAAAAATTGATTCGGAACTTTTTTTTTAAAAGGAAATTTATTCGGAACTTTTAAAAACTACATTCATTCGGAACTTTTGAGAATAACATTCATCCGGAACTTTGTGTTCATCCGGAACTTTGTGTACATCCGGAACTTTGTGTTCATCCAGAACCTGGGAATACTCAAGAACAGTAACTTGACCGAAGAACAGGGGAATACGATTAAATCCAAAATCAAGCTAAATAAGCAAAAAGATTTTACCAAATTAACCAATAATCATTTAATAATCATAAGCAACAAATCCCAACAGTAAAAACGCAAATTCAACAACTTTTTAAAATCAAAACTCAACCAAATAAGAACTTAAGAACTTGAAATAAAAGATGATGATGAACAAGAGTAATGAAAAGATTAAATAAGAACTTGTATTGATGATTAAGATTCAGTAAAACAAAAGGAAAGGATCAAGCTTACAAGATTGGAAAACAAGAATCAAAATCACCAAACACCCTAGTGGTGTTGGTGAAACCTACGAACAGAAAGGGAGAAAAGAAAGGGGAATGAAAAAAACTGAATGAAAAGTGTGAGGGGGATTCCTTATATAGGTGTTCCCTTTGGTTGGTGAGTGGGCTTTCTCCCGTTCTTCTTGTCTTCTCGTCTTTTCAGAAAAGTTGACGTTTTCGATTCTGATTCGGGATTTGTCGTCGATTAATTTCAACTCGTCTTTAAATTTCTTCGTTTAATAGACTTGAGTTTTTTCGACTTATGTAAATCTTCCATCTTTGGTCCTTTTCTTCGATAAATCTTCGAATAGGCCCAGTGACTTCAAATCTTTTGCATTTCTTGGACAACAGACTTTGTCTTGAGTCTTTTTCTTCCATAAAACCCGTGCAATCCCATGTTTTCTTCAATATTTATCCGGTTGGCTCTGAAAACACAATAAACACAAAAACCACGCATAATTCCAAACAAATGATATTAAATACGTGTTTTGGTCTCGTTTTAGCCAGAATTAAGTGGTAAAAGGATGGTTGTTTACACACCTATCATCTATCAACTCGACTTCTGATGAAACCCCGTGGTTTGCGGACATTGCAAACTACTTGGCCGGTGGAATTCTAGTTGACGGGCTAACATCCCAACAAAAGAAAAAGTTCTTCAAAGACATTAAGACTTACTTTTGGGATGACCCGTATCTATTCAAACAATGTGTTGATTTGATTATTCCCCGATGTGTTGATGGACCGGCAGCTTTAGAAATCCTTGACGCTTGCCACAAAGGACCCACCGGTGGTCACTTTGGTCCCAACTACACCGCCAAAAAAGTGTTTGACTCGGGATTTTATTGGCCCACCATCTATCGTGACGCTCACGAAATGGTTAAACGTTGTGATGCTTGCCAAAAACAAGGCAAGATCACACATAAAGACGAGATGCCTCAGAATTTCATTCAAGAATGTGAAATCTTTGATGTTTGGGGTATCGACTTTATGGGGCCATTCCCTTCATCTAAAGGAAACAAATACATCCTTGTTGTCGTTGACTACGTTTCTAAGTGGGTTGAAGCCAAAGCTTTACCCACTAATGACGCAAGGGTGGTTTGTAACTCTTTGAAATCGCTATTCGCTAGATTCGGTGTGCCTCGTGCCATTATTAGTGATCGCGGGACTCATTTTTGCAACGACCAATTTGCTAGAGTCATGGCTAAGTATGGTGTAAATCATCGTCTTTCCACCGCTTACCACCCACAAACTAATGGCCAGGCTGAAATATCCAACCGAGGCTTAAAGCGAATTCTCGAAAGAACCGTGGGAGAGCATCGTGCCTCATGGGCTGATAAACTTGATGATGCTTTGTGGGCTTTTCGTACCGCATACAAGACTCCGATTGGTTATACACCATATCATCTCGTGTACGGGAAAGCATGCCACCTCCCCATTGAGTTGGAGCACAAGGCTTACTGGGCCTTGAAGTGGGCTAATTTTGATATCAACAAAGCCGGTGACCTACGCAAGATCCAACTCAATGAGCTGAATGAACTCCGGAATGAGGCTTATGAAAATTCTTTGATCTATAAGGAGAAGACTAAGCTCATTCACGACTCTAAGATTAAAAACCGAGAGTTCCAAGTTGGAGACAAAGTTTTACTCTTTAACTCTCGGTTGAAAATCTTTTTGGGCAATCTGAAATCTCGTTGGTTCGGCCCATTCACCATTGCCCAAATTTTTCCATATGGTACTCTCGAGCTCGCTCAACCTAATGGACCGAATTTTAAGGTGAATGGCCAACGAGTGAAGTTGTACTTTGGTGAGGACATCTCTCAAGAGATGATTCCATCCCTCACCACGTTCCCCATGAACTAATTTTGGGTCGAGTCAGGCTCGTGACTCGGTTATCAAAAACAAGCGCTCCTCGGGAGGCAGCCCGAGTATCTATCCTTTTATGTTTTAACCTCCTAAGTGTAGGGGGACCTATATAGGTGTTTGTATTTGTGTGGTGATGTGATTACAGGGATGAATGCACTCGTGGAATCTTTGAAGAACCGTGCTCCCGTGTTATCTGAAATCCGGTTATATCTCTAAACTATCGTGATTCAATTTTCTTCATACTCACATTTGAAATTGATCACGTTAGTCGTCTCTTCCTTAGCTTGATTTAACCAATGTGCACAATGTCCTAAGTGTAGGGGAGTTTACTCCCACATGCTTAAACATTGAGGACAATGTTTATATTAAGTGTAGGGGGACTTCTATCGAAGTTTTAAGTGGACTTTTCCATTAAAATGCCTTCATTTAACCAGAAAATCATCTTTTTCAGCATTTTTCGATATTTTTATTAACTTTGGCCATTTAGTCGTAATTTTTAAATTTTTATCGTTGCTTTCATATGTATATATCCCGCAATAAAGTCAAAAAATATTCATAAAGTGGTGTAGCTAGTTTAGAAGTCTTTGACATATTTGGCCCGTTGCGATTATTTTGACTCAACCCGAATAGACTTATCCAAGTTTATTCTAGCTAGTATCCTTAACCATGTAGACCTTAATTGGTTTATTAGGCTAAGCATCCACGAGTCTCATTACTTGAGATTTTAAATTGTGGAGAATGAGAAATGATAGAGTCAATTATAAGTCGGTATTCTTGCACAAGCTCACTTGGTGTAATTATCTGCCTATTCTCCCATCACTTGCTAATTATTTATCTGCAATAAGTAAGGTCGTACGATTTGAAAAGTTACTTAGCTTCTAGCCCAAGATCGTTTAAAAGTTGCTCGGTAATGATAAGAGTTCATAGCCAAGGCATAACTTATGAAGCGGGGCGCGAAGATTGGCGAGTCCGAAAAGGCCCTAACAAGGCATGAGGATTCAATTTTATTGCTGAAGATCCAAAGTGATGTGAAAAGCATTATTCCCAAAATCAATATGAAGGATCAAGACTCACGACGAAAAGCAATCAACTCCCATAAAGATCATGGAGAAGTCTATCCGAAAAGACCCTAACAAGGTATGAGGATAAATAGATCCAAGTCCGAAAAGGAGGCAGATCGTTGCATCTCAAAATCCCAATTAGAGATTGAAGAAATAATCATGAAGTCGTGGTCAACAAAGTTGGAGTACCCCTCAAAAGTCTCTAAGTGAAGAAACTCTATTACGATGAGAAGACCATTATCTCAAGAACGTCTCTCAAGATATGAAGTGTGAAGTACATGCCAAATATCGGCCCGAGAAAGGTCTCAAATCGTGAACCGAGTTATGCCAAGATATGAACTTTTTAATATCCCGAGAAGCAGTTTTAAAAGATTTTGTCCTTTAGCTAACTATTGATCAAATCGTCCTACTTTGCTTTCAGCCTAAATAAACTATCGAAATAAGTCCAAAAATGCATCTTCATGATCATTCTAAGACAAAAATAAAATATAAGAGATACACCTAGGAATAAGGGAGTTTAAGCATATAATTAAGCCATGTGTGTAAGTGTTTGATTTGCTAACTTATAATAACAATGATCTCGTTTTTAAGCTTAGTTTGGGGAACATGAAACTTGAGGGTGATGAATCGTCGCAGCACCGAAGCCCTAATGTAAGTCCTTGATCTCTTTGCAAGTTATTTCCATCCTTTTGTTTACTTTAAAGTTTTTCTTAGTACTTTAATTTTTGTTTAGTAGTACTTTAATAAGGCCAAGGTTGATTGATTATGAGAAAAGTGTAAACTTGCTTTATCGCTAAGCATTGCATGAGGGCATGGCAATGGTTAAGTGTAGGGGATTTGATAGGTGTGAAAACACCCATCCTTTTACCACTTAATTCTGGCTAAAACAAGACCAAAACAAGTATTTAATATCATTTGTTTGGAATTATGCGTGGTTTTTGTGTTTATTGTGTTTTCAGAGTCAACCGGATGAATATTGAAGAAAACATGGGATTGCACGGGTTTTATCGAAGAAAAAGACTCAAGACGAAGTCTATTGTCCAAGAGATGCAAAAGATTTGAAGTCATTGTGCCTGTTTGAAGATTTATCGAAGAATAGAGCCAAAGATGGAAGATTCAAATATGTCGAAGAACTCGAGTCTATTAAACAAAAGATTATAAGACGAGTTGGAATTATTCACCGACACTTCTTAAAATCCAAAGTCGGAAACGTTTATTTAAAGAAACGTGAAGACTAAAGAAGAAAGAAGAAAAGAAGCCCGAACCAAAGCCCATTCACAAGCCCACCATCACACGCCTATAAATAGGACTTTACTTCACAAAATTTAGGGAGTTAGTCTTTAGTAGTTTTTAGTTTTTTTCATTCTCTCTAGTTTTAGAGAGAGAAAGTTCTAAACTTTCTCTCACTAGTTTTCATCTTTCTTTCCTTCAAGATCAAACTTTTGTATTGTTTTTCATTAATCAAGTTTAATTTCAAGCTTTTAATCTTTGATCTCTTTCTACTTTTCTTTGATTTTGATTCACTTTTGGTACGAATTACTTATGATCCGTGTTGTTCATCTATGTTTTCGTGCTTAAGAAGTCAATCTTTTTATGTTTCCTTGAGGTTCTACACGAATAAGCTCTTAGATCTTTGTACTTATTGGCTTATTTGTGAGTTTAGCTTATTTACTTTTTAAAGTTTTTATAAAAAGTTCATCTTTTTACTATTTGATTTATAAGATTGATTATTTAAGTTTAGATAAGTTGTATTTGTGCTTATTTGATCTGTTTCTTATTGGATTCGTGCTAGTTTGGGTAGTAGCTTATTGAAATAGCTTATTCACCTTGCTTATACTTCGGATCAAAGGGATATCGGAAAGGGTAAAACCCTTTTCCGATTTGTTATTCCGACGAGCAGACCCCACCCCTTATTCCGATCAACCGATCGGAAAAGGGTTTAGCGTATTCCGATTGCTGCCTATTTTCAAACATTCCGATTGTGGCTCATTTGAATTTATTCCGATTTGAATCTTGTTGGTTATTCCGATCTGGGCCTTTTAATAAACATTCCGATTGCACTTCTTTTTGAACATTCCGATTGGAACCAATTGTCATTATTCCGATTACATCCTTTGTGTTATTCCGATCAGTCATACTCTTCAACATTCCGATCATCAGATCGGAATATATATTCCGATTGCACCTTTTTAGATTATTCCGATTTGAGTTGTGTTGCTATATTCCAATCAATGCACTTTATATATTCCGATTTGGCTATTTGCCAATTGTTAAATTTCTAGTTTTTGCAAAAGTTTCCAAGTGTTAGTTTTATTTAGTGTTCAAGCATTTTTCTAAATTTGCATTTAAGTTTTCAAGCATTTATTTTTAAACGCGTCTTTTTTGTTTAATCTTTTAAAACTTTAATATTACTTTTCGATACTTACTTACTTGTTATTAGTTTAAAATAGATAAACAAACCAACACCTTTTTATTAACCAAGAACAAATCATTCCACTTAGAACCGTGATCAATTCGAGGAGATACCGAGAACTAAATCTAGAACCCATACAAAACGTGAGTTATCAGTATAAATTTTTTTCATGTATATATATTTTATGTTTTGATCTGTTTAATCATATGTTTTATGTTATACTGTCAGATAGTTCTCACACGCGAACATGAACAACTCAATGCTACAATACAAGCTTTGCTTCCTCAACTGAGGAACGACATCAGGGCTGAGGTTCAAGCACCTCCTCCTCCTCCAGTGACATTAGCAATATGGCTGGAGAGATTCAACAAGCTCCGTCCTCGAGCTTTTGAGAAAGCAGATAACCCCAGTAATGTTGAAAGCTGGTTGGCTCATATCGAGAAGATTTTCAATGCTATGGGTTCTGACCTCACGTACAAGGCGAGGTTGGCATGCTATCGGTTAGAAGGCGATGTGCTAAATTGGTGGTTAGCGTTGATGCAGTCAGAGGGAGGTGACGAGTGGGTTGCTGGTTTGACTTGGGCTCAGTTCAAGGACAGGGTGATGGAGCAGTTCTTTCCCAAGGCTGAGCAAGACAAGCTCAAGAGGGAGTACCATGGGATCCGATAGAGAGCTGGGGAGAATAGCAACGAGTTTATGCAGCGCTTTCTTCGCTTAGCTGGTTTTCTTGGTGCAGCAACAGGTACTCCTGAAGAGCAGGCACACCATTTTAGGTGGGCTCTTCGCACATCGGTCGCAAACAAACTGGTATGTGCTACGTTCAACACTGTAGCACAAGTGGCCGATGCAGCACGTAAGCTAGAGATGCTGCAGGAGAGAGATGAGTTCGGGGAAGCTGAGAGACCCGACAAGAGGTAAACATTCGTATTCAAGCGGTGATCAATCCGTTTTCTTTCCATATATGTCAATTATTCATCTCTTTAAATTGTACCTTCCAGGCAGAAAACTAGGGACCGGTCTCAGCCGGCTACTCAGCAGCAGCCTCATCAGCCCAAGGGAAACGGTCAGACTAACGACCGTTCTGCTACGGATAGGCATGGCGGTAATGATAATTACCGTAACAACGCTGGACACTCCAACAGTAGCAGGTCCTAATACTCACACATTTTCTTATTATTTCATGTTATAACTCATATTCTGACACTCTAGCAAATCTTTTACCAGGAACCGTGGAAACGGTAGGGACCAGAACCAGAGAGGTTCACAGCCTATCCGTCTAGCTATCACTGGTATTCAACCTTATGACTATCCGCATTGTCCTTTGTACCCTATTATCATGTCATATGTAAAATGTTTTATCAGGTTCCCAGCCAGCCAGAGCACCTGCTGGAGGATATACTCATCCTCTTTGCTCTACTTGCCACCGTAGGCACCCAGGGCCATGTCGTCGTAACACGGACGCATGCTTCAAGTGTGGTCTTCTTGTCCATATCTTGAAGGATTTCCGTAAGGGCTAGATGGAGGGCACATCGGGACATGCTGATTCCAAGCCGCCTCCTACCACCGGGCGTGTCTACACGACATCTCGAGACCAGGCCAACAAGTCTACAGGTAGCATCACTGGAATCTTGTATATGTATGGTCAAGCTGCGTGTGTTCTTTTCGATACGGGTGCTACTCACTCGGTCATTTCTACGGCTTATGCTAAGAACATTAGGATGCTCCCCATGCCACTAGAGAATAGGCTTACTATTTCCACGCCTTTGAGGGACTCTGTATTAATCACCCATGTATACAAGAGTCTTCCCCTAGAATTTGACGATAAGGTTCGACCTGTTGACGTACTTCCGCTGGACATGAATGACTTCGACATGATTTTGGGCATGGATTGGCTATCCAAGCATCATGCTACCATAGACTACCATTCATATCGAGTTATCTTCGGTGATGTTAATGCACCAGAGTACATTCATAACGGGTTCGTACCCGGACGGTCTGTACAAATCATATCTACCCTGCAAGCACGTGCACTACTGTCACATGGCTGCGAGGGTTATCTAGCTACGGTTCACGACATGGATGCTGAATCTCCATCAATTCAGGATCAACCAATAGTGTCGGAATTCCAAGATGTATTCCTAGAAGAACTTCCGGGCATACCACCTGCACGAGAAGTGGAATTCAATATCGAGCTTATTCCAGGAGGTGAACCAATCTCCAAAGCTCTTTATCGCATGGATCCCATAGAGCTGAAGGAGCTGAAGGATCAACTGCAAGAACTTCTAGAACGAGGTTTTATTCGACCGAGCGCATCTCCATGGGGTGCACCGGTCTTATTTGTTAAGAAGAAGGACGGCAGTATGCGTCTTTGCATAGACTATCGTGAGCTCAACAAGATTACTATCCGGTATAGGTATCCACTATAACGTATAGACGATCTGTTTGACCAACTCCAAGGGGCCAAACACTTCTCCAAGATTGATCTTAGGTCAGGCTACCATCAACTACGGGTTAAGGAGCAAGACATCGCCAAGACTGCTTTTCGTACCCGCTATGGCCACTACGAGTTTGTAGTTATGCCATTTGGTCTGACAAATGCTCCAGCAGTGTTCATGGATTTGATGAACAGAATCTTCCATGAATTTCTGGACAAGTTCGTCATTGTCTTCATCGATGACATCCTGATTTTCTCAAAGTCCAAGGAGGAACACGAAGACCATCTTCGTACAGTACTACAGATTCTTCGCCTGAAGCAGCTGTATGCTAAATTCTCCAAGTGTGAGTTCTGGTTTGACAAGGTGGCATTCTTAGGTCACATTGTATCAGCAGAAGGAATCACTATGGATCCAGCGAAGGTTTAGGCCATTACTAAGTGGCCTAGGCCGACATCACCGACGGAAGTCCGTAGTTTCTTAGGCTTAGCTGGCTATTACCATAGGTTCGTGGAGAACTTTTCCCGCTTAGCACTACCATTGACCAAACTGATTCGGAAAGGGGAGAAATTCGTCTGGACTGAAGAACGAGAGAAGAGCTTTGAAGACTTGAAGCAGAAGCTAGTATCTGCACCTATTCTTACTCTCCCATCTGGTACGGGTGGATTTCAAATCTATAGTGATGCATCGGGGAAGGGACTTGGCTGTGTTCTCATGCAACATGGGAAAGTGATCGCGTACGCTTCACGGCAGCTTAAGCCTTATGAAGAAAATTACCCTATGCGTGACTTGGAACTTGCTGCAGTCGTGTTTGCATTGAAGATATGGAGGCACTACTTATATGGAGAATCATGTGATATTTTCACGGACCACAAGAGCTTGAAGTATATCTTCACTCAACATGAATTGAACATGATGCAGAGGAGATGGTTAGAGCTGTTGAAGGATTATGACATAAATCTACAGTATCATCCCGGAAAAGCAAATGTAGTAGCAGATGCTCTTAGCAGGAAGTCTGGAATGATCAACGACATTAAAATTGAGGAGGAAATCATAAGAGACTTGGAGCGAATAGACATCGAGATCATGGTACGTGGACAGCACGGTTACTGGGCTAATCTTAGAGTACAAACCGAGTTACTCTCTAAGATCAAGGAAGCTCAGAAAGATGATGGAGAAATTTGGGCGATAGTACAGAATTTGGAGAAACAGACGGAATTCAGAGTAGATGCAGATGGTATCGTATGGCAGGGCACGATACTTTGTGTTCCTGATGACCAAGAACTCCAGGAAGCCTTGTTAGCTGAAGCTCATAGCTCCCCATTCTCTATACATCCTGGTTCGACTAAGATGTACCATGACATCAAGCAGTACTTTTAGTGGAGTGGTATGAAACAGGATGTGGCCACTTACGTCTCCAAATGTCTTACCTGCCAGCAGGTTAACATCGAGCATCAGCGATCTGACGGTCTCCTTCAACCGTTAGATATTCCAGAGTGGAAGTGGGACAAAATCACCATGGATTTTGTTACTGGTCTTCCGCCTACCAAGATGAAGCACGATGCAATTTTGGTTATCGTAGATCGACTTACCAAATCAACTCATTTCTTACCGATCTGCACGGAAGATCCGGTAAGTAAACTCGCTGATACATATAGAAGAGAGATCATGAGACTCCACGGTGCACCATCCAGTATCGTCTCAGACAGAGATCCTCGTTTCACTTCACGATTTTGGAAGAGTCTGCAGAAAGCTTGGGGTACACAACTTAAGCTTAGCACGGCTTTTCATCCTCAAACGGACGAACAGTCGGAGCGAACGATTCAGACATTAGAAGACATGTTGAGGTCATGTGCATTGGAATGGACGGGTGATTGGGACGATTACATCTGTTTAGTGGAGTTTGCATATAACAACAGTTGGCACGCAAGTATCAAGTGTGCTCCTTTCGAGATGTTGTATGGCAGGAAGTGTCGCGCCCCAATCTGCTGGGATCAGGTTGGCGAGCGAACACTTGAAGGACCAGAAATCATAGAGATGACCAATGAAAGGATCGCAGTAGCTAAGCAGAAACTTCAGGAGGCACGGTCACGGCAGAAGAGTTACGCCGATAAGCATCGTAGGGACATACATTTTAACGTAGGAGATCACGTCTTCCTTAAGGTTTCGCCGGCACGTGGTGTTAGACGCTTCGGGATTAAAGGGAAGCTCAGTCCTCGTTTCATCGGACCGTTTGATATCATTGAACGAGTCGGTGAAGTATCTTACCTGTTAGCGTTACCTCCACAGCTTTCACATGTACACAATGTGTTTCATGTGTCCTTACTCAGAGGGTACCAGTATCATCCCCTTCACATGGTTCGGTATCCACTGGAACAGATACGTGAAGATCTCACTTTTATAGAAGAACCCGAACGAGTTCTTGACAGACAAGAACGATTCATGAGAAGGAAGACGATTCCATTCGTCAAAATCCTTTAGAGGGATCATACCGAGCGGGAAGCCACTTGGGAAACAGAGGAGTCTATCCGGGCTTACCCTCATTTCATATTTTGAATTCGGGTATGTTATTCTTTTCCAGTTTACTTTATCTATAATTCGGGGACGAATTATTCTTTTTAGGGGGGAAAAGTTGTAAAACCCGCATGCTTTTACCATGAATAGTACCCTTAAGTTCGTACGTACTAGATTAAAACTTTCCTATTATAGTATGATTACGTTCACGTGTTAGAATTTTACGTATTACGTACGTGTTAGAACATGATAAGTATTTATTACGTACGAACACGCAATAATTATTTTACAATAATTAATCACGAACATGCGATCATGAAATCATGAACGTAATTAAATCACGAACTAATATTAATTACCTATATATATTTATTACGAGCACGAATAAATATATTAAGTCACGGTTAATATTTAACGAGAACACATAAAACACGAACATAAATAAACACGAACGAACACTTAAATAACGAGACACGGAAAACGGTACGGGTACCCCATGTGGGGCCCCCTACCCGCGGCTACACCAACACCATGGGCCAAGCCCATCAAATTTTACAATGAAAGGGGGTTAAGGTAAAACTTGTTTTCATTTTTCACTTTACAGTAAAAACATTAAAAACCTAAAAAGTTTTCCTCCTTTCTCCTTCTTGTCCTTTTTGGCCGCCGCATACAACACAAGAAAAGGGGGTGTTCGTTTGATTCTGATCTTGAATCTTGTACGTGTGTTCGTGTGTGTTCATCATCGTTAGATCCACGCATTCGGTATACCTTTTTCAATCCTTTTTCTTTTTGATTTGATTTAAAAAAATTAAATAAGAACATGATGTTTTTAAAAACCTAATTAAAAACATAAATCAAACATGTAAATGGTTATTGGGTAAATCAAAAAGGAGGTTTTTAGGGGTGTTAGTTTGGCCGGCGCCTAAACCGAACCCCAAGGGGGTCTCGGTTTGGCTAATAGACCACCACCGAGACCATATGGTCCCGGTTTGGTAGTGTGGGTCCCACGGCAGCAGCAAACAAAAGGGAACCCCGAAGTGGTTCGGGGTATGGTGTCGATTTCAGGTCCGGTTCATGGTTTCTAGTCACGATCCGGTTTATGGTTTATGTTAAGATTATTTTTTTTATATAATCATATGTCATAAATTAAATTAATAAAATATGACATGATTAATTTAATAAAACATGACTTAGGTTATAATTTAATTATTAGATCATGGAATTATTAACCTAAGTATTTATAATTTTCTAGACTTATAATTAATTAATTATTTAAAAACCATGGTTATAATTAATTAATTAACATGACTTAGGTTATATTATTAATAAGTAATAATACATGTTTTAACCTAAATATTTAACTTTATTTAATTAAAAACATGATATATTTAATTAAATACTTTTAACCTATAGTTTATTTAAATTACATGTAATAATTAATATACTATACGTTATATCATTATGACTTAGAATAATAATCAGAAAACACTTAAGCTTATATACTTACCTTATTTAACCAGCTTATATCTAATTATGGAAACTTTCTATTTTTAGAAACTTATTTAATTAAGACAGCTAATCTATTTATGGAAACTTTCTATTTTTAGAAACTTATTAATTCAGGCAGCTAATCTATTTATGGAAACTTTCTATTTTTAGAAACTTATTTAATTAAGGCAGCTAATCTATTTATGGAAACTTTCTATTTTTAGAAACTTATCTATATTAAGCAGTAATTCTATTTTTGGAAACTTTCTATTTTTGGAAACTTTCTATTTTTGGTAACTTTCTATTTTTGGAAACTTTCTATTTTAGGAAACCTGCTATTTTTAGAAAGTTACTTATTATTACACATTAAGTATAATAATACATGAAATACCAGAAATACTTAATCAGAATAGACAGAATATAAGATAAACACAGTTTAAGGCTTAAAACAGTAAAACATGATATGAACATATAAAATAAGCTAAGACATGATATAAAACCAGTTACGTATTTAGTAATCAGATACTTATTCACGTATGTATTTATGTAGCATTAGTGATACCGAAGTAGGATTCTCCTCAGTTCGTCTTCTTCGTTCACTGGACATAAGGTACGGATTTCCGTCCTTTTAGTATGGACATTCTTTCCTTATTAGGATTCCCCGTATGCAGCCAAATGTTTTCCCTTAGTATAAGTTTATATGTTTGACTTGCTTATGTTTAATTTAGAATACCTATAGCCATATACATGCATGACCAGTTTCACCTAGTTATGGAGATACCATAACCATAACATTAGAGGCACTGATGTTATGACTTCACCACGACGGAGTGATTGCTCGTGGCGTCCCTTCAGCTTTTGGCCATATTATTATATTTATCATGTGGGGCGTATGGGTGCATCCTAGTTACATGTTTTTCAGCAGATTACTCAGTATGAATGTGGTGTGTGTCTTGCATCCTTCACAAGGAGCTGATCCCTCCTACCCAAACCATTATATTAAATTAGAGGCGGCCCCTCTAATTTGCATGATGAGGTCACCCCTCTAAGTATTCATGCACGGTGGATTTTCATGACTATATTGGCTAATGGTAGAATATGATAAACAGTTTTATAAGATAAACATAAGGCTTTTCAAACTATAAAACGAGTTTTACCAAGACTTAACCAGGTTATTCGAGACTTAGTTTCTTCCGTTGTTATATGTATATGCTTATCCTATTCATGCTTTATTGTACATTCGTGCACTGAGCGTATTGCTCAGCCGTTTTCCTTTTCTATGTTCCTAAAACGGCAGGTACTCAGGGACGCTCGTAGACTTTAAGCGTACGTGCATATGGACTAGAAGCTTTCTAGCCTTTCTTTACTTTATGCATTATCTTTACTTTGATACTCTTGCTATGGACATTGTTTAGTCCTTTCCTTTATAGTACTTATGTTTATGTGTGATGAGCTTTACTTTTGGACTATCGATGTTTGATTCCGGTATTTTCCTTTTATGGTCATGTAATGTTTATACATTTTTCCTTGTATGCTTTGATGACACGCCATAATTACGCGTGACATTCCATTATCAAAATGGGGTGTTACAATTATGGTATCAGAGCCAAGGCTTCGACCTGTAGGCTCTCAAAATATGACTCGTGATTAGTGGGTAGCCACTATGGTCTTCCTAGAACTGACAGTCATTTTCATGCATTCAGCATTTTTTATGCATACATATATATGTCATTGTCGCAGGTTTATGACTAAGTAATGGTTGGTACAGGACTGGCCCTATTTAGTCGCATGTGTTTTATCAAAACTTTTAAATTTGGGACCGACCCATAGGCGTCCCCTCGCCATGTCTTTTATTTTGGGTGAATTGACCATAGGCATTCACTCTCGAGCATACAAAAGTTTTCATAAAACTGCATCATGCATTCATACACAAAAATTTTCTTGCATAAAATTTTTCTCTTGAATTTTGGTATAAATTTTTTTCATGTATATATATTTTATGTTTTGATCTGTTTAATCATATGGTTTATGTTATACTGTCATATGGTTCTCACACGCGAACAGGAACAACTCAATGCTACAATACAAGCTTTGCTTCCTCAACTGAGGAACGACATCAGGGCTGAGGTTCAAGCACCTCCTCCTCCTCCAGTGACATTAGCAGTATGGCTGAAGAGATTCAACAAGCTCCGTCCTCAAGCTTTTGAGAAAGCAGATAGCCCCAGTGATGCTGAAAGCTGGTTGGCTCATATCGAGAAGATTTTCAATGCTATCGGTTGTGACCTCGCGGACAAGGCGAGGTTGGCATGTTATCGGTTAGAAGGTGATGTGCTAAATTGGTGGTTAGCGTTGATGCAGTCAGAGGGAGGTGACGAGTGGGTTACTGGTTTGACTTGGGCTCAGTTCAAGGACAGGGTGATGGAGCAGTTCTTTCCCAAGGCTGAGCAAGACAAGCTCAAGAGGGAGTACCATGGGATCCGACAGAGAGCTGGGGAGAATAGCAACGAGTTTATGCAACGCTTTCTTCGCTTAGCTGGTTTCCTTGGTGCAGCAACAGGTACTCCTAAAGAGCAGGCACACCACTTTAGGTGGGCTCTTCGCACATCGGTCGCAAACAATCTGGTATGTGCTACGTTCAACACTGTAGCACAAGTCGCCGATGCAGCACGTAAGCTGGAGATGCTGCAGGAGAGAGATGAGTTCGGGGAAGCTGAGAGACCCGACAAGAGGTAAACATTCGTATTCAAGCGGTGATCAATCCGTTTTCTTTCCATATATGTCAATTATTCATCTCTTTAAATTGTACCTTCCAGGCAGAAAACTGGGGACCGGTCTCAGCCGGCTACTCAGCAGCAGCCTCATCAGCCCAAGGGAAACGGTCAGACTAACGACCGTTCTGCTACGGATAGGCATGGCGGTAATGATAATTACCGTAACAACGTTGGACACTCCAACAGCAGCAGGTCCTAATACTCACGCATTTTCTTATGATTTCATGTTATAACTCATATTCTGACACTCTAGCAAATATTTTACCAGGAACCATGGAAACGGTAGGGACCAGAACCAGAGAGGTTCATAGCCTAGCCGTCTAGCTATCACTGGTATTCAACCTTACGACTATCCGCATTGTCCTTTGTACCCTATTATCATGTCTTATGTAAAATGTTTTATCAGGTTCCCAGCCAGCCAGAGCACCTGCTGGAGGATATACTCATCCTCTTTGCTCTACTTGCCACCGTAGGCACCCAGGGCCATGTCGTCGTAACACGGACGCATGCTTCAAGTGTGGTCTTCCTGGCCATATCTTGAAGGATTGCCGTAAGGGTGAGATGGAGGGCACATCGGGACATGCTGATTCCAAGCCGCCTCCTACCACCGGGCGTGTCTACACGACATCTCGAGACCAGGCCAACAAGTCTACAGGTACCATCACTGGAATCTTGTATATGTATGGTCAAGCTGCGTGTGTTCTTTTCGATACGGGTGCTACTCACTCGGTCATTTCTACGGCTTATGCTAAGAACATTAGGATGCTCCCCATGCCACTAGAGAATAGTCTTACTATTTCCACGCCTTTGAGGGACTCTGTATTAATCACCCATGTATACAAGAGTCTTCCCCTAGAATTTGACGATAAGGTTCGACCTGTTGACGTACTTCCGCTAGACATGAATGACTTCGACATGATTTTGGGCATGGATTGGCTATCCAAGCATCATGCTACCATAGACTGCCATTCATATCGAGTTATCTTCGGTGATGTTAATGCACCAGAGTACATTCATAACGGGTTCGTACCCAGACGGTCTGTACAAATCATATCTACCCTACAAGCGCGTCCAATACTGTCACATGGCTGCGAGGGTTATCTAGCTACGGTTCACGACATGGATGCTGAATCTCCATCAATTCAGGATCAACCAATAGTGTCGGAATTCCAAGATGTATTCCCAGAAGAACTTCCGGGCATACCACCTGCACGAGAAGTGGAATTCAATATCGAGCTTATTCCAGGAGCTGAACCAATCTCCAAAGCTCCTTATCGCATGGATCCCATAGAGCTGAAGGAGTTGAAGGATCAACTGCAAGAACTTCTAGAACGAGGTTTTATTCGATCGAGCGCATCTCCATGGGGCACACCGGTCTTATTTGTTAAGAAGAAGGACGGCAGTATGCGTCTTTGCATAGACTATCGTGAGCTTAACAAGATTACTATCCGGAATAGGTATCCATTGTCACGTATAGACGATCTGTTTGACCAACTCCAAGGGGCCAAACACTTCTCCAAGATTGATCTTAGGTCAGGCTACCATCAGCTACGGGTTAAGGAGCAGGACATCGCCAAGACTGCTTTTCGTACCCGCTATGGCTACTACGAGTTTGTAGTTATGCCATTTGGCCTGACAAATGCTCCAGCAGTGTTCATGGATTTGATGAACAGAATCTTCCATGAATTTCTGGATAAGTTCGTCATTGTCTTCATCGATGACATCCTGATTTTCTCAAAGTCCAAGGAGGAACACGAAGACCATCTTCGTACAGTACTACAGATTCTTCGCCAGAAGCAGCTGTATGCTAAATTCTCCAAGTGTGAGTTCTGGTTAGACAAGGTGGCATTCTTAGGTCACATTGTATCAGCAGAAGGAATCACTATGGATCCAGCGAAGGTTGAGGCCATTACTAAGTGGCCGAGGCCGACATCAGCGACAGAAGTCCGCAGTTTCTTAGGCTTAGCTGGCTATTACCGTAGGTTCGTGGAGAACTTTTCCCGCTTAGCACTACCATTGACCAAACTGATGCGGAAAGGGGAGAAATTCGCCTGGACTGAAGAACGAGAGAAGAGCTTTGAAGACTTGAAGCAGAAGCTAGTATCTGCACCTATTCTTACTCTCCCATCTGGTACGGGTGGATTTCAAATCTATAGTGATGCATCGGGGAAGGGACTTGGCTGTGTTCTCATGCAACATGGGAAAGTGATCGCGTACGCTTCACGGCAGCTTAAGCCTTATGAAGAAAATTACCCTACGCGTGACTTGGAACTTGCTGTAGTCGTGTTTGCATTGAAGATATGGAGGCACTACTTATATGGAGAATCATGTGATATTTTCACGGACCACAAGAGCTTGAAGTATATCTTCACTCAACGTGAATTGAACATGATGCAGAGGAGATGGTTAGAGCTGTTGAAGGATTATGACATAAATCTACAGTATCATCCTGGAAAAGCAAATGTAGTAGCAGATGCTCTTAGCAGGAAGTCCGGAATGATCAACGGCATTAAAATTGAGGAGGAAATCATAAGAGACTTGGAGCGACTAGACATCGAGATCATGGTACGTGGACAGCACGGTTACTGGGATAATCTTAGAGTACAAACCGAGTTACTCTCTAAGATTAAGGAAGCTCAGAAAGATGATGGAGAAATTTGGGCGATAGTACAAAATTTGGAGAAACAGACGGAATTCAGAGTAGATAGGGCACGAGACTTTGTGTTCCTGATGACCAAGAACTCCAGGAAGCCTTGTTAGCTGAAGCTCATAGCTCCCCATTCTCTATACATCCTGGTTCGACTAAGATGTACCATGACATCAAGCAGTACTTTTGGTGGAGTGGTATGAAACAGGATGTGGCCACTTACGTCTCCAAATGTCTTACCTGCCAGCAGGTTAACATTGAGCATCAACGATCTGGCGGTCTCCTTCAACCGTTAGATATTCCAGAGTGGAAGTGGGACAAAATCACCATGATTTTGTTACTGGTCTTCCGCCTACCAAGATGAAGCACGATGCAATTTTGGTTATCGTAGATCGACTTACCAAATCAACTCATTTCTTACCGATCCGCAAGGAAGATCCGGTAAGTAAACTCGCTGATACATATAGAAGAGAGATCATGAGACTCCACGGTGCACCATCCAGCATCGTCTCAGACAGAGATCCTCGTTTCACTTCGCGATTTTGGAAGAGTCTGCAGAAAGCTTGGGGTACACAACTTAAGCTTAGCACGGCTTTTCATCCTCAAACGGACGGACAGTCAGAGCGAACGGTTTAGGTGGTGGTGTAAGAGCTTCTATTTCTCTGGTAATTGGATTTATTGAGTAAGACTCATTACAATACTCAATTGGAGAGAAAGTAGAAGTCTTGCAAGGTTTGGGGGAAGAAGGTTCATATAAATCCTTGTTTTTTATGATCCAAATGGGTTTGACCAAAGTTTTTGGTTTCTTGGAAAGCCTAGAAGAAGAATCTTTAAGTTTAGAAGGTTGTGACAAAGAGATGTCAAGGTTAAGTTTAGAAGAAGAATACATTGTGAGGGATGAGAAGAGAACTCCCAAAACAAGAGGATTTAATGAAAATAGACAAGGCAAAGAGTAGAAAGAAAATCAAAATGTTTCAAGGAATGTTTAGCTCAAATAGGCAAACAAAGAATCTTGAAAAACAATAGTGGTCAAAGAAAAAAGACCAAAAACGAGCCAAAAGTGGCTTGTTGTCCGCGGTTCATTAGATGGACCTGTAGTTCATTAGTTATATATATATATATATATATATATATATATATATATACATATATATATATATATATACATATATATATATATATATATACATATATATATATATATATATATATATATATATATATATATATATATATATATATATATATATATATATATATATATATATATATATATATATATATATATATATATATATATATATATATATATATATATATATATATATATATATATATATATTGATCCGCGCGACTATATGGAGCCGCCCACAGTGGACATAAATATTAGAAAATTTGAAAGTTTGAGAAAAAACAAGACTTTACAAAATTAGACAAATCATGGATTTTTACCACTAATAGAACTAGGTTAGGCTATGGTTGCATAAATATCAACATACTCACAAGAGTATCTTGATAAAAGGTGACAAAATATTTAGATAACATTTTGATTCAATTTTAGTCAAGTTTTAAAGTGACAATATATTAAGATTCAATTTTAGTTTAAATTGAAGTTAATTAATGTGAGAACACATAGGTTATAACACATAAAAGCTTAATCTATAGATCATCTTCATTAGAAATTCATGAAGTAAAACAAAGTACAAGAAATGAAATACAACTACCTAAACAAAAGCAAGCTATTTTGACCTTGATTTGGTAATCTTCTTGAGCTTGAACTTTTGAAAAGATATTTTGAAAATATCATCATTCATCTCCTAGGAAGAGGAGGATTGATGAACAAGGTAATCATGAGATCTTGCACCCTTGTGTAAAGCCCAAACATTTCACTCCTAAGGTTTTGAATGATGTAGTTATTATAGAGACAACATGGACAATTAGTACCATGTGCCTCAAGAAAACCAAAGAAGTATGAATCACCCATCATCCTAGAGATAGGAACACCCAAAAGTGGAGTGTTAGGAGGAGGAAGAGGAGACGTGGCATCCAAAGGTAAAATGGGTGAAAATGGTGAGGTTGGCAAAGGCTCAACAAAGTCATTCTCAAAGGGAATGCTTTGAAGTGGTGTAGGGTTCACATCCAAATAGGACTTTGAGTGAAAGCGAGGACAACTCATTCATCCTAGATTAGAATGAAGAGGAGGTAGAACCGTGAGAGTAGTTAGTATCATGAGTTGAACTAGTCTTGCATGGAGCAACAGGAGGTGAAGGTTATGAAGAAATGAGAATTGGAGTAATCTCATTCTTGGGTGTAAGAAAAGATGAAGAACCTTGTTTAGGTATCTTAATCTTGATCTTAAGGCTCTTTTGGTGGAAAAGTGTTTGGAAGAATTTGAGGATCTTGTGGATACCATGGTTTTGTGTTTAGGTTTAGAAAATCTTAGAGGATGAAGAAGAAGAACAACCAACAATGGTTTAAGAAGGGAATAGGATGATCCAAAGAAGTAATGTGTTAAAAATGTTTTAGGTGAATAATGAAACTTGCTAGGCTTAATTGAGAAAAAGATGGTTCTTAGCAAAAAATTTATCCATGTTTACAAAAATTTAGAGAAAACGGTGTAAAGCAAAGATTATGTCGAAATTCAAACCCGCGGTTCCTTAAACATACCCGCGGTTCCATATATATAAAGAACCGCCAGTATTTATGGATCCACGGACAAAAGACCTTAAAAGTGTGTCTTCCAGCATTTTCACAAGCCCATATTTTAAACCTTAGTTTATCAAGCTAAAATAGATTACCAACCAAAATCTAGATAGCTAACTAACACATAATTGCACATAATCATGTAAATCGAAAGATCAATCACATGAAGCAAAGTTTGAGGATTAAAATTTGGATAATCCAAACAATTAAGTATTAAATATGACACAAGAAGGTCTAAAAGCTACAAGAAATGACGATCGTGGTACTGAAGAACAATACTTATACTCACTCATTCTCTTGAGCATTTCCTCAATGTGCCTAGATCCATCACTTGTATTCTCTAGAAGACAAAGATTTTGGAAATACCGAGTTTCAAGATCAGTGTCTTGAGAAGCAACAAAGGAGTTAGAGGAAGACAAGAAGTTGTTTGACTGAAGAGGAGAACCATTAATGCATCTATACATTGATGGTTGAAGGTTTCTCGGAGAGCTGATGTCGGTGTTGATTTCAATCTTATCGTCATGAGCTACTTCTCGATAATCATTTTCCTCTTTACAAATTTCATGCCTTGGCTCTTTTAGAAGGTTCCTTTCAATGGGAAGCATTATACGATCAACGGAGCAATAGGATGAAACATTTAGATGAGGAAAGTTGTAATCAACTCTTCTAAGAAGACGAGTAAGAAGCATAGCAAAAGGAAGACTAGATTTAGACTTAAAGAGAACAAATCTAATCCTACTAGCGATGAAATACGCAAGATTGTATGGGGTGGATGTAGCAACACAATACAACATATGTGTTATACATGCTGGTACTTGATTGCAGTTACCACCAAGACACATTGCGTTTTCCCTAATGATTTTGGCCCATGGGATCATAAAATCATTAAGTTTGCTAGTTAGTAATTCCCAAGGAGTGAGAATACGAATGTTTCCTTGAAAACTAAGAAGAGAATGTTCACGCGGTTTAGAAATAGATTTAGTAATGAGCAAAGGAGAGGGAAGATCAGTCACATAATGTACATCAATAGGGGCCAATTCTAAAGATTCAATACTCCAAGCATCGGTGAACCTACAATGACCATTATATGGCACCTTGAAAAATTTACCAAATTCTTCAAGAGAGTATACAATGGTTTTCCCCTTGATGAAAAATCTTATAAATAAACCATTATTGATGCACATTAAGGTGAACGAGCTAAAGAACTCAATAAGAAAGGAAGGAAATATTGGCTCATTAATTTCAAGCAAACAATAAAAACCGTTAGATTTGAACATGTAACCAGTGAGCTCAATCCCATCAAGATTATGTGAGACAACACGTCCTTCATGAAAGCAACGATTTTCTAAAGAGCGAAGCGTATTTTTAAGTGAACGAGATTGACACGAATTAGAAAGAATATGCATGTACTCTCTAGTTTTCTCATGGTATTTCGAGTTTCGAAAGGCATAGTTAGTACCTATATAAAACAAAGAAATATTTTCACAATCACTCATTGTTACATATAGATTAGTAAAAATCAAAATCACAAGAATGTGTTTAATCAATTTCTTGACTAACCAAAGGATTATTCCTTATCATTTTTATGTTCACAACGTAACAATTTCATCATTGACAAATGGGTATGAATTCTGAGAATGAAACATGAATTTGAACATTGGTTTTCAAATTTGTTTTTAGGTAAGCATTAAGAATGCAATTACCAATGTGTTCAAGGGTACATATCAATTCCATCATTAAACCAAAATAACTTGATTAAATTTGGATTTGTTCAATAAGTGGGTTTTAGTGAAATCACAAGGAATTTGAACCTAAGGATCATAGCACTAAAACTATCTGAACCCACATTCCTAATTTGCTTCTAATTCATATTCATTTCGAAAATTCCCAATTATGAAAGTAAGAAACCTAGAACAAATTGATTGAAATTGAATGAAGATAATTACAATTAATCTATGTTATATAAAGGGTGAGTGAAACCCTTGTCTTGAAATCAATTAATTTGAGTGATCTGGAAGCTTTAGAAACTTGTTAATGGTGACTTTATGGTTTCTCCCGTCGCCACAGTGAAGAAGGAAGGAGAGGGTGTTTTTGAAAAAGTGTAAAATAATAGAACCTGATTATTTTATGCTTAGTGGGGCGTGGTTCCATATATAAGGAACCGCCCTTGTACCACGCCTGTTTAAGGAACCGCGGACAGAACATGAGTTTTATCCATGAAAACGAAAGAAATTTTTCAAACCAAGTTTTTCAAAAATACTTAAAACATATATTAAGCCATTTGGAAATCATTGGACCACTTCAAGACTAGGTTATAAGGCCTTAATGAAGGATTACGAGTAGAATCAAAATCGAAAAAGACCGAGACGGAAAAACGACTACTCGTAAGAAATAAGAGAGAAGACAGAAACCAAGAGGACTGAATCAAAGACAAGTATAAACGCTCAAGAGATGAATGAAAATCTTCAAGTTGTAAACGAAGAGCTTGTGTCATATATAATGGCTTAAGACGTGCCTTTCTGGCGTAAGACAAAACGAATTTGGTAATGAACCATACCAAGCCATTTTTTTTGTTATATAGAGTAAGAACACTTACTACTAAATGTCTTAAACTTTTACAAAACATGAGCAAGAGTATAGATTCACTTTCTATCCCACGTGATCGGACAAATACCATTGTCAAGGGTCATAATGACAATATCCTTGGAATATTTCAATTCTAAATGTGTAATATCCTAACTACAACATATGATGTAGTTTGGTATCTCAAATGATTAGTCAATCAAGTAAGATATGAGCTCAATTGCACATACTACATATGATATTAAGCCTACTAACCGTATAAGTTGCAAAACATATAAATCATGCTTGATACTTTATGCTACTACTAACCCTCTGTACAACCCCTAAGTGAGTCAATTATTCAAGACCATGAAGGTCTGAGAGGGTGAAAGAATAGAATCACATACCACAAATAAATGTCAAGGCAAGGATACCAAGAACAATCACATAGTCAAGTAATGATCAAAAGAGTGGTCAAAAGGGCTCGTGGAAGGATGAAAACGTACCTTAGTCGAAAAGTGTATCCCAAGTCGTCTATGGACTTATGCAACACCCGAGCTTGACCAAAGTGCATACTAACTCTTCAAAGACTAGTATCATATTCACCAATCTTGATATCATCATCCTATGATGTTGGAGATCAAAAGGAGACGAGTCTTCAACAAGTGTAAGTGACTCAATCCACAATCAAATTTATGATTAATCTTAATGAGTACCTACACAAAGCAAGATAAAACTAGTAGATACATTTCAAGAGCAAATCTAAAATGCATAAAATCTACTAATAAGATCATAATCAAGATGAGTTGATATAGCAACAATTAAAAGGTCAGTTTTTATTGAAAAATAGTTTGATCAAAGAGAAACTTTAGTACAACTAACCCTTCTAATTTAAGGAGACAATGGATCGATCCAAGATTCAAAGTACAATATACTTCAAAGATCTTGTGTGACCATCACTCTAATACTAATTGTAGAAACTAGAATGAGGGGGTGAATAGTTTTTATGATTAAGGTCTTAATTAAAAATCATTTCAATTAAGTTTTTGATAATGAAATGCAATGTAAGAAAGTAAAGATAAGTCAAGAGTAAGGAAAGAAACAACCTAAGACAAGACACCAAGATTTATACTGGTTCGACAACGAAGCTCTCTCTTCGTTCCTACTCCATTCCTCGAGTACACCTTACTCGAGATTTCCACTATATCCACAAGCTTACTTCTTGGCGGATAAAACCTTACAACGTCGCTTACATTGTTTTCCGACACTAAGCTAAATGTCGAGACCTAATCTTAGCTAGGACCAATCTACACACGTCGCCTATTTCATAATTTTACGACACAAGGCTAGATGTCGAGTTCTAATCCAAAGCTAGAACCAATCTTCGTCGTCCATCTTCTTTTCCTACATAAGGCTAGATGTCGAGTCCTAATCCAAATCTAGAACCAATCTTCATAACTCTTCACTTTCAAGTTGAGTGAGAACTCACAAGATACATATACACATCACTTTGTAGTTTAGTAAAAACTAACACACAAAGACTTATTACAACAAGACACATCTAAGTATACACATATAACTTGGATCTACACAAGAAAAATCCAAGTATACACATACACATTGGATTTACAGAAGAGTAATCCAAGTATTCACAAATACATTGGATCTACACAAGATTAATTCAAGTATACATAAATACATTGGATCTACACAAGGCTCAAGCATACAAAATAATGAACATAACTAGATCTAAGAAAGGATGATCTTCATCAAGGCTTCATCTTTAATTACATCAGAAATATGTGAATGATCTTCTCTTTGGACAAGTAAAGAAGAGGATCAAGAGGATAATCATAAGTAAACATACTTAACAAATTAAGTGATCATTTACTAATGATTGGAAACATAGAAAGAAGATATGAATCTGAGAAAATTGTCCAAAAATCTTCACTGGAAAATGAAATATGATCCACTATATATAGGGGACAAGGAATAACGACTCTCTAGGCGCAGTTCGATAAATAAGCCCGCAGTTCCATATCAATAAGGAACCTCCCATGCCTATTTGGAACTGCGGCCCTATAGTCCGCTCCTTTTTGTCTTGTAGTGGAGAAATTCCATCTGGGGCAGTTTATACCTCAAGGATATAGTCCTAGGCCATTTGAAATATACCAAATTCAAATTTTCAATAAAACAATTTCTTAAAAATAAACTAAAACATTTTCTTAAAAATAAACTTTATTATAATATTTTGTCACATTTGTATAAATGTGAGTTTTGAGGTTAATCACTTTCTATGATCACTAAACATGTATAAGATATGTATGTGTAAGACTTAAATGATTATTACCTTGATGATAGTGTTTGTTAAATAATTCGTCTTTCAGTTATCTTTGACGATAAATATTTTTACACTTTGTCGTGATCAATACTAAGAAAAATTAGTTATTACAAATAATATTTTTAGGCATTGGTTGCATTAACAAATTCGATATAGTAAAAATAAATTTGAATAATATTACCTGTGTAACTGTTTTGATATTATATGTAGAATCTTGGCAGTAGCCACATCAACTTGTAATATATTCTAAAGACGTGTGATTATTATCTTGAGAAACGAATCAAATTCAACATATCAAAAACATTAATAAAAATATGTTTTCGTAATGACCTCTGCATGTCCTAGAAAAAGCCAAATATAGTAAGCTGACGACCAACAACTTTAATAACTCTAATAATTAGTCCCAAAAACACTTATGCAGATTTCAATTAGTAGATCTTAAAAGTCCAAATGAGCAGAAGCAACCCCAAACAGCCTTTAGTACCAACCCGAACCATCACCGGATGGCGAGTTTGTATTGATTATCGAAAACTAAATGATGCAACCGCGAAAGATCATTTCCCTTTACCCTTTATGGATCAAATGTTAGAAAGACTCGCGGGAAATGAATATTTTTGTTTCCTCGATGGTTTTTCTAGATACTTTCCAATCCCAATCGACCCTATGGATCAAGAGAAAACTAAGTTTACTTGTCCATTTGGAACTTACGCTTATAGGCGCATGCCTTTTGGCCTATGCAATGCACCTGCTACTTTTCAGAGGTGTATGATTGCAATCTTTCATGATATGATTGAAGAATCAGTCAAAGTCTTCATGGACGATTTCTCCGTCTTTGGAAATTCTTTCGGCAAATGTCTAAACAATCTCGATAAAATGTTAGCACGATGCGAAGAAGCAAATCTTGTGCTAAACTTGGAAAGATGTCACTTTATGGTTAAAGAAGGAATTGTGCTTGGACACAAAGTGTCTGGAGCTGGCCTTGAAGTTGACAAAGCAAAAATAGACGTAATCGCAAAACTCCCACCACCTACTAATGTTAGAGGCATTAGAAGTTTCTTAGGTCATGCCGGTTTCTACCGACGATTTATCAAAGACTTTGCGAAAATCACAAGACCTTTAACTCAACTTCTAGAAAAAAAAGAACGTTCGATTTTACCGATGAATGTTATTCAACATTCAAAATACTTAAAGAAAAACTTGTATGCACACCCATTATTAAAAGCCCTAATTGGAACCTTCCATTTGTGCTTATGTGCGATGCCAGTGAACATGCCCTTAGAGCCGTCCTTGGACAAAAAGATGGTAAACAATTCCATCCCATCTATTTTGTAAGTAGAACTCTTAACGCAGCCCAACAAAATTATACAATTACGGAAAAAGAACTCATGGTTGTAGTTTACGTGTTTGACAAATTTCGTTCCTACCCCGTGTTGTCAAAAACGATAGTTTACACCGATCATTCAACTTTGAAATACTTGTTCAAAAAGCAAGACGCCAAACCTCGTCTAATACGATGGATATTGCTTTTACAAGAATTTGATTTGGAAATTAAAGATAAAAAAGGATCTGAAAATGTTGCTGCCAGTCATTTATCACACATAGTGAATGATGATTCTAGCGATGATGAAATCGACGATTTTCCCGATGAGCATATAATGCAAGTAAGTACTAACAAAACACCATGGTTCGCGGACTTTGGAAACTATTTGGCTGTAGGTATTTTACGAAAGAGAATGACGCACCAACAAAAGAAATTTTTTTTCTCTGAACTAAAAAAATACTTTTGGGACAATCCTTACTTATTTAGAATCTGTCCTGATGGAATAATCCGACGTTGTATTTCCGGATTCGAATCTCGAAAAATTCTCGATGAATGTCACTACAGACCGACCGGAGGACATTACGCCGCGAACACCACCGCTAAAAAAGTGTTCGACGCTGGCTTTTATTGGCCAACTATTATGCGTGAAGCTCATACCTTAGTACGACTATGCGAAGCATGTCAAAGGACTGGAAATATTTCTAAAACAGATGAAATGCCTCTAAATAACATCTAAGTCTACGAAATCTTTGACGTGTGGGGTATCGACTTCATGGGACCATTTCCTAAATCTTACAAATGTGAATACATTTTAGTCGCCGTCGGCTATGTATAGAAATGGGCCGAAGCTCAAGCTTTACAAACAAACGATGCCAGAGTTGTTATCACATTCTTAAAGAAATTATTCTGTCATTTTGGAATGCCAAAAGCACTAATAAGCGATAGAGGAACTCATTTCTGTAACAAACTCATGGAAAAGTTATGAAAAGATATGGAGTGAACCACCGATTTTCCACATCTTACCACCCTGAAACGAGTGGCCAAGTTGAAAACACTAATAGAGCTCTCAAACGTATACTTGAAAAGACCATTCAAAAAACCCTGCTTGTTGGTCTAAAAAATTAGAAGATGCTCTATGGGCCTTTCGTACCGCATTCAAAACACCAACTGGAACCACGCCGTACAAACTGTTGTATGGAAAGACATGCCATCTGCCTATAGAAATTGAACACCGTGCATATTGGGCACTTAAAAACTGCAACCCAAATCTTATTGCAGCCGGTGAAAAACGTAACTTTCAACTTCACGAGTTAGATGAATTTAGACATCACGCTTATGAAAGTTCACGATTATATAAAGAACGAACCAAAGTTTGGCATGATCGTAAATTACGACAAAGAAAAGAATTCAAAAAAAGAGACAAAGTACTTCTCTTTATCTCGAAATATAAATTCAAGCCACCTAATCTTACTTCGAGATGGACTGGACCCTATCTAGTAAAACACCAATATCCATCCGGATATGTTGAATTACACGGTCTAAACAATACCACCTTTATAGTAAATGGGCATAGACTTAAGCTCTATCATGAAGAAGAACATTGTAATGAAATTGAAGGAGAAGAAATTCCTTTCTTCTTAAAATAAATCCGAGTAGCCGAGTCTGGCTGAAGACTCTAAACTTAGCACTATTCGGAAGGCAATCCGTATTTTATCCCCACCTTTCAACTTAAGTGTGGAGGAGGACCTTAATAAGTGTGTAAACACTTATCCTTTTTCCACTAAAATCAAGGAAAAACAAGACCTAATCATGTGTTTAATATCGTAAAAGTCGGAATTACGCGTGGTTTTGTGTTTTTGTGTTAAATAGGTACAAATGATCAAAAGAAGAGAAAACACAGGATTTCACGGTCAAATGTTGAAAAAAAGTCCAAGAAAGAGACGAAGACAAAGTCAAAAGACCAAAAGTGTGCCCAAGTTCACAAAAACCAGCTAAACCGACACGAGCTTGAAGAAAATGAACAAGAAAGCTGAAATGAAGTTCGATTTTTAGCGGATTTAACTTTTTAAGATATTCGAGCTTTGTGGGTCCCACATTTGGGAAATGGACCCAAAGGCCCATTAAGATATTCAAGATATTTCAAATGGACCAAAAGCCCATTTATCAATCTAATTCATTATAAACGGATTGATGGATTGGATCCTTAAAGTCCATGTTGATTTGGACGAAAGAAAGGTAATGGGAAACTTGGGCCAAAGCCCATTTGGCTTATATACATGAAACGGAGAAAGCGTTGTGATCAAGTCAATAAACCCTGGTCAACCCAACACCATTTCACCCCACATCACAAAACGTTTTTAATAAACGTTTTATTTTATCCCACCAGCTCACACGTGTCCCAACACCTTACCCACTCACGTTTAAATAAAACATATAATTTACCCTACCCCATTCACTCGACGTTACAAACAAGAAAAGGTCACCTCTTTCTCTCCCATCTCAAATACACAGCCACCGTATGTTTTTTTTACCTCCAAACCCTAATTCACCTTATCAAAATTACCCACTTGTTTTTGGGGGTTTTAATTCACCCGTGTAATTCACACGATGGGAAATTAAATCCCCGTCTTTATCGGAAGCAATCACTCAGTGTGGTCCTCCATCTCACGTGGCAAATTCCTTGGTTTTGATTGGATAAACCAAATCACCACTACCAAACCCACCAATACTAGTCCTCCACATCAGATTCAAGAAACACAAAATTGCCAAGGTGGTGATCCGCGTGAATAGGAGTGTTTTCGGCCGTTTGATCAAGCAAATTGAAGGAAGAGAAGAATGGATGGCCAAGATTTATTGCTTACTTATTAAGCCACCAAGAGGGTTTCCAGGGTTTCTCCTATAAAAATCCCTCATATCTGTAATTTTGGGGAGCACTTTTTATTTTATTTAATTTCTGAAAATTAGTTTAGGTTTAATGTAATTTCAATTTCCAGTATTTTGTAATCTTTTAATTATTAATGAAAAGTTCTTTTTATTAATTTCGTCTCAATTTAAATTTTCTGTCAATTTTAATTTTAATCTTTAAATTTGTTTTATTATTACTGTTTGTTTCATTATTATTAATATAATTTAAAAAAATAAATAATAATAAATAAAAAGAAAGTGATTAATATTTTCCCACTGGAAAGTATAAAAATACTGTTCGAGGTATAATATTTGGTTCGAGAAGAGTGGATCGAGATGATGATGTTGATGATTGGTGGTTAAGGTGTTGTTTCGGTTTAACAAGGAGGCTCAGCGCCCATCCTTCGTCGCAACGGTTTTCATCACGAGGTTCTCATTCTCTTTTTATTTTTATTATTAAGTTTTATATTTTGATTTATATAATCTGCTAGTTTATTTGTTTTTTCTTGAATCTGCTTATTTTGTTTGAATTAGTTGTTTGTTATCTGCTTAATCTGCTTTTTGTTTCTTTGTATTTGTTGTTTGGATCTGCTTGATTTAATTTAGAATTTATTGGATAGTTTTGGTTATTCTGCTTGAGTAGTAATATTCATCCTGTTTAAGTTTTAGTTTCTGTTTTGATTTCAGTTTGTTTGAATCTGCTTATTCGTTATCTACTTGTTAATGTTTTTAGTTACATTTGCTTTTGCTATCGTTTGCTTATTTGATATTCTGTTTTTGCTTATTTACTTTTCGAATGCTTATTTGATTCCGTTCTTTAGCTTATTTGTTCGTAGCTTATTGTCCTGTTTAGGTTTCGATTCGGTTTAAATCTGCTTATTAGTTTGGAGTTCGTTTTAGGATTATTTCGCTTTGAAGATTTTTTTTTAGCTTTTTGTTTTAAGTTTATATCTGCTTGTTTGTTTTTCAGTTTTTTGTGCTTATTTTATCTTCAGTCTCTATAGCTTTTTTTTGTTTTGGTTTGATTGCTTATTTGATTAGCTGTAATAGCTTATTTCAGCTTATGTTATTTTTTTTGTATTGTTGTTTAAAGTTTCAGACTCTATTAGTCTGAGATTTATGTCCAAAAATAATAATATTCCAAAAAGAAAGGTCATAGTGGGACTCGAACCCTCGACCTCTCGCATAGCAGTCCAACACCATAACCAACTCTTCTAAACCATTACTTGTGTTTTACTTTGCGTCATTTAATTAATATAGGTAGTTATAACTGTCAGATTTCAAATTAGTTTATTACAAGTTTTTAGTATTATTAAATTTATTTAAAAGTTTTATTTAAATTGTTTTGGTTTTTTAGTTAAAAATTAATTTAGTTCAATTTTATTTAATATAGATTAGTTATAAAATTAGTTTTATATTAATATAGTTTTATTTAAAATTAGATTTCATTTAAAGTTTTTTATGAAAAATTAGTTTTAAATAAATTTCTTTTACATTAAAATTTTAAGCTTTATTTAAGTTTCAAAATAGTTTTATTAGATTAAATTAGATTTTTAAATTAGTTTAAAATAGTTTTCAAAATTGTTTAGATAGTTTTAAAATAGTTTTAATTAAATAGCTTTTAATTAAATAGTCTTTTTAATTAGTTTAAAATACCAAAAAATACGTTGTACCAAGAACAAATTAATCTTACGTTAATTGGAAATCAATTTCGAGTCGAGTCGAGGAAAAACGAACATTAATTGTTTAATAGGACTAAAAATCCTAGTATTAAAATGGCGCTGCTGCCGCTTCGCTCGTTACGATTGACGATTTCGTGAGACGTTTGGATTTTGGGATCCATTCGCTTTGAACATTATTTTTCTTGCAACAAAATCAAAAATACAAAAAAAATCAAAAACTTAAAAATACAAAAAAATAAAAAACCACAAAAGCAAACTCTTTCCTAAGATTTGCACCAAAAAAAGTTAAAAAATCAAAAGTAATACTTTTTCCTAAAACTATTACACCAAAAATATTACGTATTAGTGTTATTTTTTTAGTTCGATTTCTTTCGATTTTTATTGTGAATATATATTTTTCTAAAAAAAATACAAAAAGATTTTTCTTTTACTATATTATATTACGTAGAACATTAATTTACCTACTTTTCAAATAAGCCTTAGTTGAGATTTCATCACCTAACTATTGTATTCGCATCCTAAACGAAATAAAAGGGCAAAATAAATAAATACTAGTAAGACGTTTGAACTCGACATATACAAACTACAAGGTGGGTATAAGGCGACGCGCTATAAAAGGCCGTCTAAGGAAAAAGGTTTTTAAGTGCTTTGTGCCACCTAGTTTCCCCGCTCGCTTGTGCGTATATTCAGAGGGACGACCGATTATTAGTTTGCCAACTCAAGTAGTAATTAAGTATATATTTTTGTAGTTTTTTCATATTGCACCTCGAGAGGGAAAATCCTTTTCCTCTCAAAGTCGACCGAGGTCACCTACCTCATTCCTAAAGATTTAATTGTATGCGCACTCGCGCGCATTCATACATACCGATTGGTGTACCAAATTCTTCCAATTCTTCCAAAAAGAAGAAGAAGAAGAAAAACAAAAAGACCGTCATTCAAGCCGATCCCGAGAATCGAGCTTTCGACAATACGATGGAAACGGATAACCGACCTATGCTCGAGATTTTGCAATCACACGTTGAGGGAAACGATGACGCTATCGTTGACCCCGCAATTGGAGCAAATAATTTTGAACTCAAATCGGATTTAATTAAAATGGTTTCCGCTACACCATTTTTGGGTCGTTCCCAAGATGACCCCCATGATCATATCAAGAGATTTATCCATTTGACTAATACGGTGAAATACAATGGGGTGCCACAAGAGACTATTCGTTTACAACTCTTTCCTTTTTCCCTCGAGGGACAAGCCCGGATTTGGCTTGATAAGGAACCACCCCAAAGTATTACAACATGGATCGACTTAGAGACCAAGTTCATTAATTACTTTTTCCCACCATCACGGACCACCTCTTTGAGGAATAACATAATCACCTTTGAGCAACAATATGGCGAAACGTTTAGTGAGTCTTGGGATCGATTTAAATAGCTTTTAAGAAAATGTCCACAACACGGTTTCACCAAAGTGCATCAAATAAATACGTTTTACAATGGTTTAACTCTAAATGACCAAGACTCACTTAATAGTGCCGCGGGGGGCAATATTCTTGTGAAATCAATGAACGAGGCTTGGGCCATAATTGAAAACAAAGCTAAAGTACAAACCAAGAGTGTTAGGGCCACTATGGCAAGTTCTAGTTCTAGTAAGAGTGACAAGAGAATCGATAAACTCACTTCGCTTGTTGAAACAATTGCTTTACAAACCCAAGCCCTCAATGGTCAAGTGAATGCCTTAAAAGAAACTAGTGAAACATGTGAGACTTGTGGTGGACCACATTCATATTTTAATTGTGACAAGGTTTACAATCAACAACAACAAGTTTGTGCTTTTAACGCTAATGAACGGGTTCAATTTAAACCTAATGTTGATGTTAACCATTTGTCTTACAAGAGTACTAATTATTTGGCTCCCCTAGGTTTTGTAGCACCACAAAGACCACCCCCACCCGCCCAAAATACCCAAAACCAAAATAGGAACCAAGGTCCTCAAATGGGTAATTTTCAAGGGAATGCAAATCAAGGGAATTTTAATGGTCAAAATCAAGGGTTTCAAAATAATAACCAAGGTTTTTAAAATAACAACGGTTTTCAACCTCAATATCAAAACCAAGGTTTTCCTAATCAAGGGTTTAATCAAATGAACATGCAAAATCCTCAAATGGACTTGGTTCTACAAAAATTGACCAAACATGAGAAAATCATGAAAGCAGTGCAAGAATCTACTAGACAAATGCAAGAGTCCAACGATAAGAGATTTTTGACAATGATTCAAGCCCTTAGACCCCAAGGAGCCTTACCTTCAAATACCGAGATTAACCCTCGTGCTAATGTGAGTGTTATCAATACTCGAAGTAGAGCCACTTTAGTGGGACCTTCCATCTCTTCGCCCATAAAGGAGAGACAAGGCCCGGAGGTCATAATGAGTAATCCTACTCCCCCTTCGGTGATTCCTCCCACTACCACTCCTAGTACTAGTGCTCCATTGCCGAAAGAGCCTATCCCTACGGTTGTTCAAGAAGCGAGTCCTTCTCCTTCTCAACCTTCAAAGTCTAAGCCTAATATCCCTTATCCCTCTAGGTTAGACAAGGCTAAAGGGCTCACCAAAGATGACGTTCATGTCTCTAACTTTTTGAAAATGATTTCCAATGTGAATGTTAACATTAGTCTTATTGAAGCACTTGCTCAAATGCCAAAATTTGTCAAAATGTTTAAAGATTTGCTTAATAAGAAAGAAAAAATGGTTGAGCTCGTGAACACACGTTTAAATGAGAATTGTTCCGCGATTCTTATCAAAGAGCTTCCCGAAAAGCTAGGAGATCCCGGACGATTCGTGTTACCTTGCTCGTTTCCTCAAATCGATGATTGTATGGATTTAGCGGATCTCGGCGCTACCGCCAATCTTATGCCACTTTCTGTTTGGAAACAATTATCATTACCCGATCTTGTACAGACTCGCATGACTCTCGAGTTAGCTAATCGAACTCTCGCATACCCCGTTGGCATTGCTGAAGATGTTTTTGTTCGAGTTGGTACATTCACTTTTCCCGTGGACTTTGTCATCGTCGACTATGAGATGGATCCTCGTATTCCGTTAATACTTGGTAGACCATTCTTACGATCCGGAAGAGCCTTAGTTGACGTGGCTGAAGGGGAGTTAATTCTTAGGGTTAGGGATGAACAACAAGTTTTTAAAATGGGAAAAATCACAACAAAATCAAATAGAAAAGAGTCAGTCAATATGATTGATGTCCTTAACTATGATAATGAAGAGATTTTTATTAATCCTTTTGGAACTGAAAGTCTAATCAAAATGATTTTGTGATAAATTCATCCCTTCCCTTAGAGCCTCAAATTTTTGAAACTCCTATTTACGATACCTATAGTGATGACACTTCTTCAAGTGATCACACTATCTTCGGCTTAGACGAATTATCTTTTGACCCACCCACTTTTAACCCACCCATTTATGATGAACCAATCTTTGATACCTACGATGATGACACTTCTTTAAGTGATCTCATTAATTTTGATGACCCACCCCATGATCTTAATGCACCTCATATCTCTATGAGTGATTCTTCCATGGAGACTCCTTTTGACTTTTATACTCCAATTTTAGAAGTCGTGACTATTGAGGAGGATCCTCCACTCTTAGAGATCATTCCGACTTTAGAGGTTATTCCATTTGAGGAGGATTTATATACCTTTCTAAATACCTATTTTCCTCATGAGGATGAGTTTTCCTATGACTCCGATGATACTTATGTTTTCACATCGAGTTTGGAACAGGATGACTTTCCCACTTTGGATTTTGAGGATATTTTGAGCTTAAATGTCAATACCTCTTGCTATTTTCCCGTTAAGGAATCGGTGTTTGATCCCGGAATAGAGACTTTTGTGCTTTCATTGCCATATCACCATACTACCCTTTCATTTAAGAGATCGTTGCCTAAGGATACCCTACTTTTCTTTGACTTGCGTGATTTTACCACCTCGGGGTTTATTTCCTTTTGTGATGGAAATTATGTGTTTGACCCGGGTGGATTTTCATGGGGTATGCCTTATATGACTTCGTTTCACCTTTATCATGGAGAGATTTTCCTCCCTTGGAAATCTCGATTATTTCCATGATTTTCCCATTTGAATGATGACATTCGGGAAATTGAGTCGAGCTAGAGACTCGTGATAAATAAATCAAGCATCGTATAACTATGTTAGATTTTTACCCTTCTTCACCCATTTTCACCAATAAGTGTAGGGGGAGCCAAGTAGGTTGTTTGTGTTGTGATGTTGTGTGTAGGGACATGTGCTTTAATGATCCACTTTTGGTATTTTTGACGCGACCCGTGTTCCCGTGTTTCCCTTATACCCGGTTCCTTCGATAAGTTTTTGCTATTGTGATTCAATCTTGTATATAAATAAAACGAATAAATGAAATCACTTTAGTTGTCCCTTCCTTAGCTCGATTTTAAACAACGTACTCAATGTCTTAAGTGTAGGGGAGTTTATTCTCCCACATGCTTAAACATTGAGGACAATGTTTATATTAAGTGTAGGGGGGATTTCTATCGAAATTTTAGTGCGCTTTTCCATGAATTTGACCCCATTTAACCGGAAAATTTTAAAAAAAAATCAAACGTTTTTCAAATTTTTGATCTATTTTGGCCTAGTAGTATTTTCATTTATTTTCTTTTGTCATCGCATCTTATTTATATTTTCCATTTCAAGAATAAAGTCAAAAATAAATAAATAAATAAAATGGTTTTAACAAGTTTTGATATCTTTGATATATTAGGCACTTCGTGATTATTTTGACCCAACCCGAGTTTACTTATCCAAGTTTACTCTAGCTAGTATCCTTAACCATATGGACCTTAATTGGTTTATTAGGCTAAGCATCCACGAGTCTCATTCCTTGAGATTTTAAATTGTGAAGAACGAGAGATGATAGAGTTGATAATAAGTTTAAGGGTTAATTTTTGCTTATATGGTTTTTGTGGCTCTTTCTTCCCGCTTGTATATTTAATTGCTTAATAAATGAGGATTTTTGCGGTGTCGATTCGATATCTTAACTCTTAGCCAAATCTGTATTCTCCTTGTAATTAAAGCATGAACACATTGAGGGTGCCAGCGTTGTGGACTTCCGACTAAGGTGGCTCATAACCACTAAGTAGGAGGTATTCAGACCATGGGACCGCGGAATTTGGCCTACTATATATATCATAAATAAGAAAGAATAAGATTAAAACATGACCCCAAGGAGCCTTTGGGTGTGGGGCATGTAGCACAAACCTTGTCATTAGAGCCTTAGGGTGTATGGCATGGTAAGTGTTGAATAAAAATTGATCAAAAATCAATTCCCTCGTTTATCGTTCAAGGAGCCTTAGGGTGCGGACAATAGATGAGGAGCATTTTTACATCTTAAAGAGCCTAAGAGTATATGAGGTGAACTTGCTAAACTCCACATAAAGTCTACATGACTTTGGAGGAATAATTAATAAGTAGTACTATTGGCCAAATTTTGGGTCCGGGAATTTATTCCCCAAATCGTGTTAAATCATCCTTGATGTGGGCTTACTTTAGTGACAATGTTTTTTAGGACGAGGTTAGGTTTTGAGTGTCGGGTTTGCACCGTTTGGCCTTCATTTTTGGAATAATAATTATCAAATAAGTCAAATGAGCCTATGGGTGAATGACAATCAATAAAATCTAGAGATACAAAGTAGGAATTAGAGAAAGAGTATTATCCAATTGTCTTATATAAGTGGTTTTAACTTGAGGACTTATGGTAAACAATGATCTCGTTTTTAAGCTTGGTATGGGGAACGTGAAACTTGAGGGTGACTAATATTCATGACACCAAAGCCCTAATTCAAGTCTTAGACTTCTTTACGAGTTTTTTCCATCAAATAATTTCCAAGTTAACAAATTGTTATAACTTTTGTTTCCTTTAAAATTTTTATCTTTTCATCGTAGTAGTAGTAATAATAGTAATAAAGGCCAAGATGGGTTAATTATGAGAAAAATGTAACTTTATGCTTTAAAATAATGCATTGCAATGGTCAATGTAGGGGATTTAATAAGTGTGTAAACACTTATCCTTTTGCCACTAAAATCAAGGAAAAACAAGACCTAATCATGTGTTTAATATCGTAAAAGTCGGAATTACGCGTGGTTTTGTGTTTTTGTGTTAAATAGGTACAAATGATCAAAAGAAGAGAAAACACGGGATTTCACGGTCAAATGTTGAAGAAAAGTCCAAGAAAGAGACGAAGACAAAGTCAAAAGACCAAAAGTGTGCCCAAGTTCACAAAAACCAGCTAAACCGACACGAGCTTGAAGAAAATGAACAAGAAAGCCGAAATCAAGTTCGATTTTTAGCGGATTTAACTTTTTAAGATATTCGAGCTTTGTGGGTCCCATATTTGGGAAATGGACCCAAAGGCCCATTAAGATACTCAAGATGTTTCAAATGGGCCAAAAGCCCATTTATCAATTAATTCATTATAAACGGATTGATGGATTAGATCCTTAAAGTCCATGTTGATTTGGACGAAAGAAAGGTAATGGGAAACTTGGGCCAAAGCCCATTTGGCTTATATACATGAAACGGAGAAAATGATGTGATCAAGTCAATAAACCCTGGTCAACCCAACACCATTTCACCCCACATCACAAAACGTTTTTAATAAGCGTTTTATTTTATCCCACCAGCTCACATGTGTCCCAACACCTTACCCACTCACGTTTAAATAAAACATATAATTTACCCTACCCCATTCACTCGACGTTACAAACAAGAAAAAGTCACCTCTTTCTCTCCCATCTCAAATACACAGCCACCATATATTTTTTTTACCTCCAAACCCTAATTCACCTTATCAAAATTACCCACTAGTTTTTGGGGGTTTTAATTCACCCGTGTAATTCACACGATGGGGAATTAAATCCCCATCTTTATCGGAAGCAATCACTCAGTGTGGTCCTCCATCTCACGTGGCAAATTCCTTGGTTTTGATTCGTTAAACCAAATCACCACTACCAAACCCACCAATACTAATCCTCCACATCAGATTCAAGAAACACAAAATTGCCAAGGTGGTGATCCGCGTGAATAGGAGTGTTTTCAGCCGTTTGATCAAGCAAATTGAAGGAAGAGAAGAATTGATGGCCAAGATTTATTGCTTACTTATTAAGCCACCAAGAGGGTTTCCAGGGTTTCTCCTATAAAAACCCCTCATATCTGTAATTTTGGGGAGCACTTTTTATTTTATTTAATTTCTGAAAATTAGTTTAGGTTTAATGTAATTTCAATTTCCAGTATTTTGTAATCTTTTAATTGTTAATGAAAAGTTCTTTTTATTAATTTCGTCTCAATTTAAATTTTTTGTCAAGTTTAATTTTAATCCTTAAATATATTCTATTATTACTGTTTGTTTCATTATTATTAATATAATTAAAAAAATAAAAAAAAATAATAATAATAAATAAAAAGAAAGTGATTAATATTTTCCCACTGGAAAGTATAAAAATACTGTTCGAGGTATAATATTTGGTTCGAGAAGAGTGGATCGAGATGATGATGTTGATGATTGGTGGTTAAGGTGTTGTTTCGGTTTAACAAGGAGGCTCAGCGCCCATCCTTCGTCGCAACGGTTTTCATCACGAGGTTCTCATTCTCTTTTTATTTTTATTATTAAGTTTTAGTTTTTGATTTATATAATCTGCTAGTTTATTTGTTTTTTCTTGAATATGCTTATTTTGTTTGAGTTAGTTGTTTGTTATCTGCTTAATCTGCTTTTTGTTTCTTTGTATTTGTTGTTTGGATCTGCTTGATTTAATTTAGAATTTATTGGATAGTTTTGGTTATTCTGCTTGAGTAGTAATATTCATCCTGTTTAAGTTTTAGTTTCTGTTTTGATTTCAGTTTGTTTGAATCTGCTTATTCGTTATCTACTTGTTAATGTTTTTAGTTACATTTGCTTTTGCTATCGTTTGCTTATTTGATATTATGTTTTTGCTTATTTACTTTTCGAATGCTTATTTGATTCCGTTCTTTAGCTTATTTGTTCGTAGCTTATTGTCCTGTTTAGGTTTCGATTCGGTTTAAATCTGCTTATTAGTTTGGAGTTCGTTTTAGGATTATTTTGCTTTGAAGATTTTTTTTTTAGCTTTTTGTTTTAAGTTTATATCTGCTTATTTGTTTTTCAGTTTTTTGTGCTTATTTTATCTTCAGTCTCTATAGCTTTTTTTTGTTTTGGTTTGACTGCTTATTTGATTATCTGTAATAGCTTATTTCTGCTTATGTTATTTTTTTGTATTGCTGTTTAAAGTTTCAGACTCTATTAGTCTGAGATTTCTGTCCAATAATAATAATATTCCAAAAAGAAAGGTCATAGTGGGACTCGAACGCTCGACCTCTCGCATAGCAGTCCAACACCATAACCAACTCTTCTAAACCCTTACTTGTGTTTTGCTTTGCGTCATTTAATTAATATAGGTAGTTAAAACTGTCAGATTTTAAATTAGTTTATTACAAGTTTTTAGTATTATTAAATTTATTTAAAAGTTTTATTTAAATTGTTTTGGTTTTTTAGTTAAAAATTAATTTTGTTCAATTTTATTTAATATAGATTAGTTTTAAAATTAGTTTTATATTAATATAGTTTTATTTAAAATTAGATTTCATTTAAAGTTTTTTATGAAAAATTAGTTTTAAATAAATTTCTTTTACATTAAAATTTTTAGCTTTATTTAAGTTTCAAAATAGTTTTATTAGATTAAATTAGATTTTACATTAGTTTAAAATAGTTTTCAAAATTGTTTAGATAGTTTTAAAATAGTTTTAATTAAATAGATTTTAATTTAATAGTCTTTTTAATTAGTTTAAAATACCAAAAAACACGTTGTACCAAGAACAAATTAATCTTACGTTAATTGGAAATCAATTTCGAGTCGAGTCGAGGAAAAACGAACATTAATTGTTTAATAGGACTAAAAATCCTAGTATTAGACCTGTAAATAAATAAAACCGTCCTTGTATATATTGCATGTGTTTTGTTTTGTTTTGTAGCATGCGGGAAAATAGCAAATTGGAGCTCTAAGCTGGATTCATCTCTCGAAATCCCACAATTTTCTACTAAGCCCCGGGAAGTTCTCGTTTCCCTTTGCATTTTTCCTATTTTTAATATTTTATCAGTTATTACCTCGAGGACGATGTTCAACTTAAGTGTGGAGGAGGCGACAAATAGAAAAAATGAAATAACAAAAAATATATAAATTTTCTCCACATGAAAATCTTTTTAAAAAAACTGTAAAAATATAAATGTTTTGTAAATAAATAAGTTTTTAGCAAAGCAAAAATCTCATTGATTGACATTATAATTTAGCACAAAATCCATTTCCCAAATATGTGAGAAAAACTTAGCCTTATATTTCTATATTTTGTATGAAAGCCGATAATCTAGTATGCTTCAGAATTTGTGCTTGATCATCATTTACTAAACCGCAGTGAGGTTAATGTATAGATATTTTTGAAAGGAAGCAAAATAAAATCACCCTTATATCGTTTTAGTTAAGCTACACTGGCTTACTAAAATATGTGGCACTCATACGTATATGTTACGCCTAACCACTTGTGAAGTTATAAAGTTTATGATGTTCTCTTAAAAAAATGTATAAAAAAGAAAGAAAAAATATAGTCAATTATTCTAGTATAGTTTTTTCTATAACTTTGACAAAGGCATATACTTTTTGATCCTACACCCCATCATTTATCACGTTTTACTTCTTTGAAAATTTATCTGGTGCTCACGCCGCAACGGTTATGTTTATGTGTCTTGTACAAACCCATGGTAGCTATCTATTTTATGACCGAGCTAATTGAGTGTTGCCTTACATTTACCCTTTTGTGAGTGACACTTGTGTGAACTTAAAATACAAACACTATCCATGTGAGGTGCTAAAGTTATTTTGTCATTTGCTTTTGCTATTCATAAAAATTAAATCATTTTCCTATCATACTTCACAACACTTAAAAGCATTTTTAAAAATTGAAATTGTTTTCTCGCTTTGATTGCTTGAGGGCAAGCAATAGCTAAGTGTGGAAAAATCTGATAACGACCTAATTATACATATTCAACCTATCATTATAATGCCACTTTGTAGTATAAATAAGAGCTTCCGATACTTAATATGTTGTGTTTTATATGCAGATGTAAAGTATGAAGGAGCAAAGTGAAGATATACAAATAAGGGGCCTCAATATGCAATAAAGTCAAAGTTATTAAAAGAAGATTCTGAATCGCCCAGAAGTGCGGCGCACAAAGTTGTAAGTGCGGCGCACTTGAGGAGAAGTGCGGCGCACATTTGACCCCAGACAGCACTATAAATAGAGGCCATTTCCACTCATTTTACACACACCTCTCTCTCTCAATACTCCATAGCTCGAGTATTTGAGTGCTTCTAGTAAATTTTCAGGATTATCCACTTTTGGGAGATACTTGTAACGAGAGTATTCCACTCTTCGATTCTTGGAGGAACGATACAGTCGTGACACTTGTGTACTCGTTTATTCAATTCAATCTAAGTATGATGTTCTCTTACTCTTTTCCAATTGTTACTTTGATTACTATGTTAGGCTAAGCTATTTGTGACTATATGGGTATGTGACTATAATTAGTGATGATGCTATGCTATGATCCTTTATAAATTATTTCAAGCTAATGTTGTAGAACCATTTTACCTCCTAGTTCTACAAACCATATTTTATCTAAGTTGATTTGTTACGATAGTTTGGCGTTGAGAAACACAAATTGTTATAATAAGTTTTCTAGAACTTGTCTATGGTCATGAATCTTTGGTTGGAGAAATCCGCTTAGAAACTTGAAAAAATATTGAACTCGTTGGCAACTTGTTTTGAGCTTAATCGCTTAAATAAACATAAGTCTTGAATCAACCCAAGTAAATTATGTAAACGCCATTTTGACGAAAAAGGATTATCACACTTTACCTACATAAACATATCTTGATCATTATTATCAACATCACGAACTTATACGAACTATCCCATATTAGTCAGATTTGTTATTATTGATATTACTTCAACCATTTAATTCTTCAATTGTTATCTTGATTACCAAAACGAAACTAAGTCTCAGCGAACGATCATGGCTTACCACTACAAAGCTATATTACGAATGAAAGTGTATACTTGCCCGTGTTTGTCTTTTAGTCCCTTGTTTTGTCTAAACCTTGTAATATAAATTTAAGACTTGTAAACGAACATCACTCATCATCTTTGAATATACGGTAAGTATCCTTATTCTTCTTTACAACAAAAACTTTTATTAAATAAACAAACCCTTCTTTTAACTTGATGAAATTGTGAGCTATAGTTGATTTAGCGCTACAGTGCATTGCACGACCCTACAATCACAATTGATAATATTTCATATAATGTAGACATAAGATTTAAAATAATCTATAATGTATAACAATACATTAATCTACATAAGTACCTTTGCATCAGAAATAAAAAAATCAGTGCTTATATAATGATTCATAGTAGTAGTCACATCCCACATTCTACACAGAATCACTATAATTGTGCATGTAACATCAAGAGAAAGATCCTCCAAGAACAATTCCTTTGTAGGCTCAACACCACTACCGGACTCACAAACAGTTTTGATTGCACCATCATATTTAGGCTCACCAACAACTTTCTTTATGTCCACACAGGTTTTCAATTCAGCATTGGGTTGTTTATCATCCATGGAAATTCACTCAACGGCCTTTTTAGACATAATGGAATAGCTATCAAAAGATCAAAGAAATTTAAAATGTTGTATTATTTTTTGGCTGTTATTATGAATGAACGGTCGCCATGTATTCAGTTTATACAATTGATAAGTGATGTAACTCCAGGAACTCTTCATATGATACTGGAATAATTATTTGATAACTGCTAATCGTTTGTATCTCTTCGTATGATGTTGGAGTAATGACTTCAGGAACAACAAACTGTTTATATGTCTTAGGTTTGGTTTGAGGGTTATTGAAGCACAAAACAGTAAAGCAAAGTAGCATTATTACTGCCCATTCAATGAAGGGACTGAATCTTTGATATAATAGATCCTAACCACCATTTATATACTCACGACTCCATCTTCTCGCACCACTAGTTATCAATCTCCATATTCCCAAAAACTGTCAAATTCTTTAGTAACTAAACGACCCCAAATAAAATACTAAATCAATGTCATTGATCTAGCCCTTCCTCCCCTTACCTTAAAAATGTCTTGTGAGCTTAAAATAAATTTTACAAAAATTTACCCATAGTGAAAGTATTCTATTCAATGTATTTTGTAAAAACTAACTCGATTTAGTCACAGTTTTGAGACATAGTAAAAGTATGGGATGATCAGACCTACTTAGACACTTAAACAAAAATTACCAAAATTCTAGTAGCTCTCATAAATCATAAATTCCCTTCTGTAAATTCCACAAAATTTAGAAAAATTATTTAACATGGTTTCTAAATCAAAAACTCAAATCCAAATCTGTCCAAAAACTGACTGTTCTGAATGACGACCCTTGCAACTATGATTAGACCAACTTACTGACATCCAATATTTACAAATCTTATGTATTTGAAAACTAGACTCCCTGACCTAAATTTGAAAAAAAAATCAATTCATAACTCATTAGTATGCCCAAGATATGATCAAAACAAGTTGACCCAAAATCTGCCCTGATTTTTAATGACGAATTTAAACATGATTAAACCCTAATTACCATCACTAATTTTCATGATAAATAACTTAATCAATTCCTATGAACCCTAATCTCACTAATATCAGAAAAATCATAAACCCTAGTCTATCATAAGGGTTAATTACATGATTAGATTAATTAAGATCACTAATAAAACAAAGGTTTTGAAGGTTTTACCTTAGAAATCAATAGAAGATTTTTATTTTTAAAACCCTAATTGGCCATCATTGTTGAATTTCGGCTAGGAGCTTTTATGGAGGTTGTTGGGAATTATTTGTTAAGTGTCAAGTACCGTCAATATATTTTAAGTACTGTTAGTGTTATGTAAGTACCGTTAGTGTTAACGCAGTACATAGTAAGTACTGCTACTTATAAAGTAACTACTGCTATACTGATTAGGACGAATATATCTTAGTATAAGATATGTCATAGTTATAGTTAGAGTATATCTTATGTGATATACCTAAATAGTTAGAATATTGATAATATATCGTATGTGATATGGTTATCTTTATAGAATATTCTAAGGTTTTTAGGGTTCCTTACTCTATAGAAGGAACATAGGTACAATGTCTTTCATGTACCTCATTCAAGTCGATTAATAAGAGAATCGAATTGTTAAAAGTAATTCTGTTCTTCTATGCTTTATAAGTTAGATTCCGCATAACTTATTTAGTGTTAGTAAGAGTGCTCAAAGTGTTTTAGTTTGATTACAAACTACTATACTAATTCTTAACAGAATATAGATCCAATCAAAGGGATCAACAAGTGGTATCAGAGCTTGTTGAGAAACTCTGAAAAAGAAGAACACAACCCCAAACACTCCACACATACCAAAACTCAATGTCTCAACCAGATGGTGACGATGCTCACATGGATGATGTTCAGAACCCTGATCCTATACCACAGGGACAACCACAAGATGTGCATCCTGCACAAGTACAAGGTGTTCAAGCCGTGAATGCAGTAGCTACCTCTACAACAACACCTTCTCATACTTTATCTGCTGTTAAACTCCCAGTTCTCAAAGGTGACAATTATGAGACATGGGCTATGCAGATGGAACATTACTTGAATCACACAGATCACACTATGTGGCAAGTTATCAAGAATGAGAACACACCAAAGAAGCTACACTGGTTGCCAGACGGTACATGCTATGCTCTACCTGTTGTGACTACTGAGGAGGTACAAGCAGAGATCAGAGAGAGAAAAGCCAGAACTGCTTTGGCTATGGCTCTTTCTGAAGACGTCCTACCAAGGTTTCATTATTATAAGGATGCTAAAGCTATGTGGGATGCTATAAAACTTAGATTTGGGGGTAATGACAAATCTAAGAAGATAAAAAAGATTGTTCTTAAGCTAGAATTTGATAATTTCTCAATTACCAGTATAGAGGGGATTCGTGGTGGCTATGGAAGGTTCAGCAAGCTGCTTATTCAATTGGCGGTCTATGGACAAGTAATTCCTAATGAAGAAGCTAATTTAAAAATCTTAAGAAGTGTTCCACCAGAGTGGAAAGCAATGGCTATGCACTTCATCACAAGAGATGATCTGGAAACAATTCCTTTTGATCATCTCTACAACAATCTTAGAGCATATGAGATGGATGTGAAAGGCACTGAAGTAAAAGCAGCGACTACTACAAAGTCTAACTTGGATTTTGTGTCAGATGGAAACAGCGGTACTTACTTTCATAATACCGCTAGTGGATCTAGCAGCGGTACATACTTCACAAATACCGCTGGAGGACTTACAAGCAGTACTTACCCACAAAGTATTGAAGGCAGTCCTATAGTCTCTCAAAATCCACATGGAAGGTATTCACCATTGTTTAGTGATAATGATGCCTTCTCATTCTTCGCTGGACAAGACAACAGGCCAAGATTAACACTCAATGACTTGTTCTGTGACAATCCGTCAATTTCAGGTCGTTATTTTATTCTCGACTATTACGTATTACGTGTTTACTTTAATGATATTGACTAACCGAGAAGGTAATGAATTGAAACTAGCGTAAGAATGTCGATTAGATGAAAACCGGCAAGGAATACGTTAGGTGTCGATATTATTTCTCAAATTATTATAAGAATGATTTTTATTATATTAGTTTTTATTTCTCGTATTTTACGTTTTAACGAATGATGAGAACTACTAGTGATCGCGATACCGACGGATGCGCAAAACTTTATGTTTTATTATCGATTGTCTCGATATTTTATATTTTCGACGTTTTCGATTTAATTACGTTTTAAGTCGTGTCGAAGCCTTATTATTATTTTTATGAAGCGTTTTAACTTTTGAAAAGTATTTTTACGAAACCCGAGTCCCATAAATATTTTTAACTTTGACTAATATTCATTTTCTACCCTTTAACTTATTTAATTACTTTTTGGTCCAAAACTATACCTATTTGGCAAAACTAGTCCCTCCACTACCTAAGTATAAAAAGAAAATTTTTACCTAACTTTCCCACTATCTCATTTTTATATTAAAAACAAACATTCTCTTCTCCCTCCCCCCTTGTTTCCGTCCACCCCAAACCACCAAGAACCACCATTTTTCTAATTTTCTACTTTGATTCATCCAAAATTAAAACAAGACCACCTCATAAAATTTGAAGGTGATCATATCCATACAAATTTTTCCAACATGCAACAAGTTTTTAAATTTTGATATGATCTTGTGTTGGTGTGATGATTTGATGTTCTTGCATGTCTTATCTAATGATAATCATGTGTAAATTTATTTGTTTTGTTGAAAGAAAGTTATTTTTGATTTTGGGTTTTTGATTATTTGATTCATATAAGTGTTAGGATGATTATATGTTGTTATTAGGGGTATAGGGTGATGAGAAAAATGATTAGAATTGCTTGAAAAGTTGTTTTTGTATAAGTTTTAGATGGTTAATTTTAGGCAGTAGGTAAAAGACTATTTTTGGGTTACTTACTATATGAATCTTGTTAAGCTAATTAGATAGAGTCGTAGAGAATTTCGTTAGCTTTGATTTGATATAAAGTAGGACTTCCAACTCCAAACGAGTGCGAAGTTACAATAATTTTAGTATTCATGTGTCGGGAGACGAGTAACGGCACAATCCGAAAATTGTTGTCGATATTGGATCGAATCTTGGGGACTATAGAATGAGTTTTAAAAATGTTCAAGGACTGATGTTAAAGTTTAAACCTCAGGTCATGAGTCTATTTTCAAACCCGAGTGTCGGTTTTATAAATGGAGTTGTTTAGATATGTCAAAATGGTTTTACGAGTTGAAGGCGTAAATCGGTCCGGTTTTTGTAACTCATAGATGTGTCGGGCAGAAAGCCTTAGAAGTAATATTTTGAATGAAACTTAAACTGAGACTTGTTCATATTATATGTGAGTCTGTGACCAAGTTTCGTCGAAAACGGAATAGTTTAAGTAAGGCAAATGAGCTTGTACTTTCGGTAAGTACCGGCAGATTTTTATCGATGATATAGTCTAATAAAGTTAACATGTAAAAGGAGTATAGAAGTACACTTGTACTATTATTATTTTTGGGATTGTCATGGTTTTGTACTTTTGAGTTTTGTATTATTTAAGTATTATTTATACTTGAGTCATTTATTAACGAACGCGCCTTATTTGGTAGGTTGCGGTCTTCGTGTTTAACGGGCATCACTTATCGTCGGCGATCGTCATATTACTACTATTGTACCAATGTGAGTCTATAGCCTCGTTTTTATACTATCTTGTAAAGATTTTTAAAACCCGCGAGGGGGATAATATGCTTGTTTTAAAATAGAACACAAAGGACCCGATTGTATGCTAGAGGAAAGTTATTTACATAAGTTTGCTTATAGCCTAAAATACCCATTGAATCATGAATTGTTAATCGAATGAACGCTAATACTATGGATAGATCTATCGGGGTGACGCCTAGTCCGGTCGCGACTAGCTATCGCGTGGTGTTGTGATACACTAGTAATGAAACATCGGTTGCAATTGTATAAGAGAAATATACGCACTTGGATAGGTGTGTTGGGATGAAATAATATATGTTAACGTTCAATGTCATGAGACTTATGTAATAACAACGATGATTATGTTTGATCCACATGATTGTCAACCATGGAAGTATTATTCAGAATACTTGTGTTCGTTTATTTAAAATTTAAACTCTATAGATTCACTCAGCATTTTTGTTGACTTTATAGCATGTTTTATCTCAGGTCCATGAAGAAGGCACTCAAGGAAGGCGGTTTCATGCAGCTTGCTTAATTTAAATGTTTTGACCCGCTTTTCTAAACTATGTCCATTCAAAGAAACTTTGGTAGTTTGTTATGTTGTGTAAACTTAAAATTATTTGGGACCGTGTGTGAACAGTTTTATCTTTAAATAATGAATGGATGTATGTTTTATTAATACGACTCGTTTTGAGGCGTTTTCTATGATATTGAGATTGAACCATGATAGTAACACCCAATGACCCTTCCGCTGCCATGACACGAAATTGGGGGTGTTACAGATTGGTATCAGAGCTCAAGTTATAGAGAATGAAAAGATTTTCCAAAAATAAAATTTTGAAATCTTTTGACTATAACATCTACAAGCGAAACCTCCGAGTTGCCAATGGACGGGAAAAAGAAAAGTATATATATGTTATAAATATTTAATTATTATTTATGCTTAAAGCATAACGGATTACATTTATTTATTTATAAATGTTTATTATTTGATTATTATAATACTAATACGTAATTTACAAACGATGCTGATTGTCATAGTAGAAATTCCTGTCTTTTGACTCATTCCTCGTGAATCTTCGTTCCTTGTCTAAATTCTATTCTTCGTTCTATCATTCTTTCTTGTTTCTCTTCATCTATCTACTCTTATTCTGTGTTATTCATGTTTTGTTATCACAAGCGTTGAATGAATACTCATTTTGATGTGAATTATGTAACAGGATCATGCCGCCAAAATAAATGACTGAGGCGCAGTTACGCGCTATAGTAGCTGATCAATTTCAGGTCGCTATGAATGCATTTATGGCAAATATGAATAATGGAGCTGGTGGATCCGGTGGAGCTGGTGGATCCGGTGGATCTGGTGGATCCGGTGGAGCTGGTGGATCTGGTGGAATTGGCAATACTGGAACTGACAATACTTGAATTGGCAATACTGGAGCTGACAATGCTAGTGCTGGAACTGGTGATGCTGATAGACCAGTGATTCCTGAATACAAGAAGTGTACTTATACCTCATTCATGAAATGTAAACCTCCGACTTTTAAGGGTACTAAAGGTGCTGTTGGTTTAATGCAATGGTTTGAAAGATTGGAATCCGTGTTTCGGTTTAGTGGAAGTGAGGAAGGAGACAAGGTGATGTTTGCCTCTGCTACTCTTCAAGGGCGAGCATTAACTTGGTGGAATGGAATAATGGCGTTTGTAGGGATCAATGCTGCTTATGCTACACCTTGGGTTGAAGTGAGAAGATGGACGACCGAGGAATTCTGTCCAAGGAGTGTTATTCAAAGGTTAGAACATGAAGTATATCAGCTAAGACTGAAGGGTACTGATATCGATGGATACACAAACAGATTCCATGAACTTGATCTACTTTGTCCAAACAAAGTTAACCCAGAATATCTGAAGGTGGAGCAGTATATCCGAGGCTTACCTGCCAACATCCATGGTGATGTGACCTCATCCAAACCTGCCAATATTGATGAAGCTGTTCGAATGGCCTACCAACTGATGGGACAGATTATCCAAGATAAGGCTGATGGTGTTGCTGAAGGAAGTAAAAGAAAGGCTGAAGTGGAAAGTGACGTTCGAAGTGATAACCGTCAATCTCACAATAAGAATCAGAACCGAAGGAGGAGCAATGCTAATGCAATGAATGAAACTACACCTGCTGATAAGGAAACCCGATGTCAACACTGCAAAAGGACTCATACTGGTGAATGTGCTAAGTGTGGAAAGTGCAACAAGTTAGGTCACAAGACTGAGTACTGTTGGGGACCAGGAAGGAAAGGAGTGACTTGCTTTAACTGCCAAGGTAAAGGACACATGAAGAATCAATGCTCTGAGTCGCAGAAGAATGCACGTGGTGGTGATAATCAAGGAAAAGCATATCAACTAGGAGAAGCTGATGCTAAGAAGAAACCCGAAAGTTGTTACTGGTACGTTTTTACTGAATAACCGTTACGCTACAGCTTTATTTGATTCGGGTGCGGACAAAAGCTTTGTGTCTACAAGTTTTAGTACCTTAATTGATATCGAACCGGTCGAATTAGACGCGAGTTATGAAGTAGAACTAGCTGATGGTAAATTAGTGAGTACCAATCGTGCGCTCTTAGGATGTTCTCTTAATCTTCTGAACCGTATTTTTAAGATAGACTTGATGATCGTCGAATTGGGAAGTTTTAATATTATTATCGGAATGGATTGGTTGTCCAAGTATAATGCGTCTATTCTGTGTGGAGAAAAGAAAGTTAGGATTCCTTTAGATGACAAGACCATAGTTATCGAAGGTGATAAATGTAATTCTCGACTGAAAATCGTTTCGTGCATTAAAGCTCGTAAGTATATCGAAAGAGGTTGTGAGTTATTCCTAGCTCATGTATCGGAGAAGGAATCGAAGGAGAAACGTATCGAAAATGTTCCAGTCATTCGTGACTTTCCTGAAGTGTTTCCGGAAGATTTGCCAGGGCTTCCGCCTCCAAGGCAAGTAGAATTCCAAATTGATCTAATTCCTGGTGATGCACCTGTGGCTCGTGCGCCATATCGTTTAGCACCATCCGAGCTGAAGGAGTTGTCTGTGCAATTACAAGAACTATCTGATAAAGGTTTTATACGACCGAGTTCGTCACCTTGGGGAGCTCTTGTTTTATTCGTTAAGAAGAAAGATGGTTCGTTCCGTGTGTGTATCGATTACCGAGAGTTGAATAAGCTGACGATCAAGAATCGTTATCCGCTTCCAAGAATTGATGATCTATTCGATCAACTTCAAGGTTCGCGTGTTTTCTCCAAGATTGATCTTCGTTCTGGTTACCATCAACTTCGTGTACGCGAGGAAGATATTCCTATTACGGCGTTTAGAACTCGTTATGGTCATTATGAGTTCTGATTTATGCCTTTCGGTTTGACTAATGCACCTGCTGTATTCATGGACTTAATGAATCGCATTTGTAAGCCGTATCTTGATAAATTCGTGATCATTTTCATCTATGATATTCTAATCTACTCCAAGAGCAATGAAGAGCATGCCGAACACTTAAGGATTATCTTGGACTTGTTAAAGGACGAAAAGTTGTACGCTAAATTCTCAAAGTGTGAATTTTGGCTTAATTCTATACAATTTCTTGGACATGTGATTGATAAAAGTGGGGTACATGTTGATCATGCGAAGATTAAAGCCATTAAAAATTGGAGTGCTCCAACTACTCCAACTGAAGTGCGGCAATTTCTAGGTTTGGCTGGTTACTACCGAAGGTTTATTGAATGATTCTCTTTAATATCGAAACCGTTAACTAAGCTGACTCGGAAGAATAAACCATTTGTGTGGGGCGATGAAGAATAAGAAGCTTTCAAAACTCTGAAGATGAAACTCTGTAGTGCGCCGATCTTATCGTTACCTGAAGGAAGTGAAGACTTTGTTGTTTATTGTGATGCATCTCTTCAAGGATACGGTGTTGTTCTCATGCAACGTGAAAAGGTGATCGCATATTCCTCTAGACAATTAAGGAAGAATGAGGAGAACTACACTACCCATGACTTAGAATTGGGCGCTGTGGTTTTTGCTCTGCGACTTTGGAGACATTATCTGTATGGTACGAAGTATACAATATTCACTGATCACAAAAGCCTACAATACATATTGGATCAAAAGGAGCTGAATATAAGGCAACGTCGATGGGTTGAACTCTTGAGTGATTACGACTACGAAATTCGTTATCATCCAGGAAAGGCGAATGTGGTAGCTGACGCGTTAAGTCGAAAAGAAAGGGAGAAACCGATTCGAGTGTGTGCTTTGGTGGTGACAGTTCATAATAACTTACCTGAGCAGATCCGAAACGCACAAATCGAAGCGTGTATGAAGGAAAATGTCGCAGCCGAAAGACTTAGAGGAGATGGTGAAACATTTGAGACGCGATCCGATGGTATTAAATGTTTGAGAGGTCGAATCTGGTTACCATTCTATGGTGGACTGAGAGACTTGATCATGTTAGAATCTTATAAGTCCAAGTATTCTATTCATCCTGGATCGGACAAAATGTACCATGACTTGAAAAAGTTATACTGGTGGCCGAATATGAAAGCTGATATTGCATCATACGTCACGAAATGCTTAACATGTGCAAAAGTGAAAGATGAATATCAGAAGTCGTCAGGATTACTTGTCCAACCTGAAATTCCAATATGGAAATGGGAGCGAATTACGATGGACTTCATCACAAAACTCCCAAGGACATCGTCTAGGTTCGATGCAATCTGGGTTATTGTCGACCGTTTAACTAAATCCGCTCATTTTATTCCAATCAGCGAGAGGTTCGGTTTGGAGAAACTCACCGATCTTTATCTGAAGGAGATCATGTGTAAGAATGGTGTTCCTATTTCAATCATTTCTGATAGAGACAGTCGTTTTGCTTCTGGATTTTAGAGATCACTTCAGAAATCTTTAGGAACCAATTTGGATATGAGCACAGCCTATCACCCGCAAACCGATGGGCAAAGTGAAAGAACTATTCAAACATTGGAGGATATGTTGCGTGCTTGTGTGATCAACTTTGGAAGTAGCTGGGATAAGCACTTACCTTTGGCCGAGTTCTCGTACAATAACAGTTATCACGCGAGTATTAAAGCTGCACCTTTTGAAGCACTTTATGGGAGAAAATGTAGATCACCCGTGAGCTGGAGTGAGGTTGGTGATGCTCAACTCACTGGACCAGAGATGATTAGAGAGACGACGGATATGATTGTGCAAATCAAGAATAGGTTGTTGTCTGCGCGAAGCCGACAGAAGAGTTATGCGGATGTGAGAAGAAAACCATTGGAGTTTAGTGTGGGAGATAAGGTTATGCTAAAGGTATCACCATGGAAAGGTGTTGTACGATTTGGAAAACGTGGGAATTTAAGTCCTCGTTATATCGGACCATTCAAGATTACATCTAGAGTAGGACCCGTGGCATACCAACTTGAACTACCACAAGAACTGTATTGGATTCATAACACTTTTCATGTGTCGAATCTTAAGAAGTGTTTATCCGATGAAGAACTCGTTATACCGTGGGACGAAGTTAAGGTTGATGAAAAGTTGCACTTTATTGAGGAACCAATTGAGATCATGGATCGTGAGGTCAAGCAACTGAAAGAAAGCCGAATCCCTATCGTCAAAGTTCGATGGAACTCTCGGAGAGGACCGGAGTATACTTGGGAACGAGAAGACCAAATGTGGAAGAATTACCCTCATCTCTTTGATTTCAACAAGCGATCGGGCAAGAACGCAAGTTGATCTTCGAGGGCGAAGATCCTAATTTGGTGGGGATAATGTGACAATCCGTCAATTTCAGGTCGTTATTTTATTCTCGACTATTACGTATTACGTGTTTATTTTAATGAGAATTTTAAATTATCGACTAACCGAGAAGGTTATGACTTGAAACTAGCGTAAGAATGTCGATTAGATGAAAACCGGCAAGGAATACGTTAGGTGTCGATATTATTTCTCAAATTATTATAAGAATGATTTTTATTATATTAGTTTTTATTTCTCGTATTTACGTTTTAACGAATGACGAGAACTACTAGTGATCGCGATACCGACGGATGCCCAAAAATTTATGTTTCATTATCGATTGTCTCGATATTTTATATTTTCGACGTTTTCGATTTAATTACGTTTTAAGTCGTGTCGAAGCCTTATTATTATATTTATGAAGCGTTTTAACTTTTGAAAAGTATTTTTACGAAACCCGAGTCCCGTAAATATTTTTAACTTTGACTAATATTCATTTTCTACCCTTTAACTTATTTAATTACTTTTTGGTCCAAAACTATACCTATTTGGCAAAACTAGTCCCTCCACTACCTAAGTATAAAAAGAAAATTTTTACCTAACTTTCCCACTATCTCATTTTTATATTAAAAAACAAACATTCTCTTCTCCCTCCCCCCTTGTTTCCGTCCACCCCAAACCACCAAGAACCACCATTTTTCTAATTTTCTACTTTGATTCATCCAAAATTAAAACAAGACCACCTCATAAAATTTGAAGGTGGTCATATCCATACAAATTTTTCCAACATGCAACAAGTTTTTAAATTTTGATATGATCTTGTGTTGGTGTGATGATTTGATGTTCTTGCATGTCTTATCTAATGATAATCATGTGTAAATTTATTTGTTTTGTTGAAAGAAAGTTATTTTTGATTTTGGGTTTTTGATTATTTGATTCATATAAGTGTTAGGATGATTATATGTTGTTATTAGGGGTATAGGGTGATGAGAAAAATGATTAGAATTGCTTGAAAAGTTGTTTTTGTATAAGTTTTAGATGGTTAATTTTAGGTAGTAGGTAAAAGGCCATTTTTGGGTTACTTACTCTATGAATCTTGTTAAACTAATAAGATAGAGTCGTATATAATTTCGTTAGCTTCAATTTGATATAAAGTAGGACTTCCAACTCCAAACGAGTGCGAAGTTACAATAATTTTAGTATTCGTGTACCGGGAGACGAGTATCGGCACAATCCGAAAATTGTTGTCGATATTGGATCGAATCTTGGGGACTATAGAATGAGTTTTAAAAATGTTCAAGGACTGATGTTAAAGTCTAAACCTCAGGTAATGAGTCTATTTTCAAACCCGAGTGTCGGTTTTATAAATGGAGTTGTTTAGATATGTCAAAATGGTTTTACGAGTTGAAGGCGTAAATCGGTCCGGTTTTTGTAACTCATAGATGTGTCGGGCAGAAAGCCTTAGAAGTAATGTATTTGAATGGAACTTAAACTGAGACTTGTTCATATTATATGTGAGTTTGTGACCAAGTTTCGTCGAAAACGGAATAGTTTAAGTAAGGCAAATGAGCTTGACTTTCGGTAAGTACCGGCAGATTTTTATCGATGATATAGTCTAATAAAGTTAACATGTAAAAGGAGTATAGAAGTACACTTGTACTATTATTATTTTTGGGATTGTCATGGTTTTGTACTTTTGAGTTTTGTATTATTTAAGTATTATTTATACTTGAGTCATTTATTAACGAACGCGCCTTATTTGGTAGGTTGCGGTCTTCGTGTTTAACGGGCATCACTTATCGTCGGCGATCGTCATATTACTTTTATTGTACCAAGGTGAGTCTATAGCCTCGCTTTTATACTATCTTGTAAAGATTTTTAAAACCCGCGAGGGGGATAATATGCTTGTTTTAAAATAGAACACAACGGACCCGATTGTATGCTAGATGAAAGTTATTTACATAAGTTTGCTTCTAGCCTAAAAGACCCATTGAATCATGAATTGTTAATCGAATGAACGCTAATACTATGGATAGATCTATCGGGGTGACGCCTAGTCAGGTCGCGACTAGCTATCGCGTGGTGTTGTGATACACTAGTAATGAAACATCGGTTACAATTGTATAAGAGAAATATACGCACTTGGCTAGGTGTGTTGGGCTGAAATAATATATGTTAACGTTCAATGTCATGAGACTTATGTAATAACAACGATGATTATGTCTGATCCACATGATTGTCAACCATGGAAGGTTTATTCAGAATACTTGTGTTCGTTTATTTAAAGTTTAAACTCTATAGATTCACTCAGCATTTTTGTTGACTTTATAGCATGTTTTATCTCAGGTCCATGAAGAAGGCACTCAAGGAAGGCGGTTTCATGCAGCTTGCTTAATTTAAATGTTTTGGCCCGCTTTTCTAAACTATGTCCATTCAAAGAAACTTTTGTAGTTTGTTATGTTGTGTAAACTTAAAACTATTTGGGACCGTGTGTGAACAGTTTTATCTTTAAATAATGAATGGATGTATATTTTATTAAAACGACTCGTTTTGAGGCGTTTTCTATGATATTGAGATTGAACCATGATAGTAACACCCAATGACGCTTCCGCTGCCATGACACGAAATTAGGGGTGTTACATGTTCCAAATGGATGATGCTGATGTTGAAGAGATGGATCTTAAATGGCAAACTGCTATGGTGTCAGTAAGATCTAATAGGTTCTTCAAGAAGACTGGAAGAAAAATGACTGTTAATCCTAATGAGCCATTAGGATATGACAAGTCCAAAGTTGAATGCTATAACTGTGGAAGGAATGGACACTTTGCAAGAGAATGCTCTAGAGACAAAGTTGAGAGTAACAATTAGAAGTCCAAGCACAGCTATAGAACCAGTCCAAGAATAACTAAAAGCTTTCCAAAAGGAAACAACAGGAGTCCTAAAGGAACCAAAGCATTGGTTGTTGTAGATGGAGTGGTGAACTGGGCTGAAGATGAAGAAGAAGAAGAGCTTGGTTTAATGGATCTCTCACATGAAGATACTGAGGGGCATCTAATTGATGAATTGAAGGATAAAGTTATAGTAGATAGTGGATGCTCAAGGCACATGACAGGAAACAAAAATTTTCTTGCTGAATTTGAAGAATTCAGAGGAGGTCCAGTAGCCTTTGGAGGTAGCAAAGGTAGAATCACTGGCAAAGGGAAAATCAACACAGGAAAGTTGGAATTTGAAGATGCGTTCTTTGTAAAAGAATTGAATGAGTTCAATCTCTTTTTTGTATCACAAATGTGTGATACGAAGAACAAGGTGTTGTTCATAGACAAAGATTGCTTGGTGCTGTCTAAAGACTTTGAGATGCCTAAGGAATCTCAAATACTGCTTAAAGTACCCAGGCAAGAAAATATGTACACCTTTAATCTTGATACTATTACTCCAACAGGTGGTATTACATATTTGCTAGCTAAGGCTTCTTTTGATGAGTCTAATTTGTGGCATAGAAGGTTAGGTCATGTGAATTTCAAAAATCTTAATAGATTAGTTAATAGGAATTTGGTTAGAGGTTTACCTAACAAATGTTTTTAAAATGATTTCACATGTGCTGCCTGTCAAAAGGGTAAACAACATAGAGCCTCTTGTAAGACCAAGATTGTCAACACTGTGACAAAACCTTTGCAGCTTTTGCATATGGATTTGTTTGGTCCAGTTTCTATAAGAAGCATTAGTCATAAGACCTTTTGTCTAGTCATAACTGATGATTATAGTAGATTCAGTTGGGTTTTCTTTTTAGCTCTTAAAAGTGAAACAAATGAATTACTTAAGGATTTTATCACTTTAGTTGAAAAGCAGTTCACTAAACAGGTTTTAATCATTAGGACTGATAATGGGACAGAATTCAAGAATGCTGAATTTGATGAGTTATGTACATCTAAAGGAATTAAGAGACAATTTAGTAATCCTAGGACTCCACAACAAAATGGAGTAGCTGGAAGGAAGAATAGGACACTGATTGAGGCTGCTAGAACTATGTTGGCTGATTCTCTTTTGCCAAATACCTTTTGGGCAGAAGCAATCAACACTGCATGTTATGTGTTAAATAGAGTCCTAGTAACCAAGCCTCAAAACAAAACACCTTATGAACTTTTGACTAGTGTGAAGCCTACCATAAGTCATTTAAGACCTTTTGGGTGTCATGTGTCTATACTAAATACTCTTGATTATTTGGGAAAGTTTGATGGAAAGTCTGATCCAGTATATCTTGTAGGATATTCAGCGTAAAATAAAGCATATAGGGTTTATAATTTGGCATCTAAGAAGGTTGAAGAAAGTGCTCATGTTAATTTCTTAGAAAATAAATCCAATGTCCCAGGAATAGGTTATGCTTGGATGTTTGATTTAGATTATCTAACTAACTCCATGGATTACTATTCTTTGCAAAAGGATTGTCAAACTAACAATGCAGGTGAGGAGTCAAGTGCAACTAATGCAGGTACTCAAGAAGATGTTTCTTCATCAGATGATGATGTTCATATTTATGTGCCCAATATGCCTACTGTTACTCTCATGTTTGCCACTCCCAAGAAGCAAACTATGCCATCAAAAGATGATCAAGCCTTCCAAGAGCTTCAGAGGCTTCAAGATCAAGAAAAGAATGCTACATCTGCTAATAAGCATTCAGGAGAAGAATCTTTTGAGTCAAAACACTCAGCAGTACATACTACACCTAGCGGTACTTCATCTGCAAGTACTGCTAAGTCAAAATCTACCAAATCTGTTGACTCACTAGAAGAGATTTTACAAGCTATGGACGATGAAGACTTATATGATAGTCCAGCTGAAGGAATCTTCTCTAAAGCTTCCTATGATGAGCAGGGTGCGGTAACTGATTTCAATAATTTGGAAACAGAAATTCCAGTCAGTTCTATTCCCACTCATAAAGTCAACAACGACCATCCTACTACACAGATCATTGGAGATCCCAAATATTTTGTACAAACCAGAAGACAACTTCAAACCAATATTGAAACTCATGAACTTGTGAGTTATGTCAAACAACAGCAGAGAACAAATCATAAAGATACTCAGCATTGTTTGTTTGCCTGTTTCTTATCACAAGTAGAGGCCAAAAACATTTTTCATGCTCTTGATGAACAAAGTTGGGTAGGTGCCATGCAAGAAGAATTAACACAGTTTGAGCTACAAAAAGTTTGGATTCTTGTGGATCTTCCCTCGGGTAAGAGAGTAATTGGTACTAGATGGGTTTTCAGGAACAAGAAGGATGAAAGAGGAGTTGTTGTGAGGAACAAGGCAAGACTTGTTGCTCAAGGCTATAGACAGGAAGAAGAGATAGACTATGATGAGGTTTTTGAACCAGTGGCAAGGATAGAATCCATTAGGTTATTTTTGGCCTTTGCATCATATATGGGATTTATAGTCTATCAAATGGATGTGAAAAGTGCCTTTCTATATGGTACTAGTTTAGAGGAGGTATATGTCTCAAAACCTCCAGGTTTTGTAGATCCTAAATTCCCCAATAGAGTCTACAAGGTTATCAAAGCACTTTATGGTCTGCATCAAGCTCCAAGAGCCTGGTATGCAACTTTATCTAATATTCTGCTAGAACATGGATATAGGAGAGGAACCATTGACAAAACTCTGTCCATCAAGAATAATGCTAAGGATATCGTTCTAGTTCAAGTTTATGTTGATGACATCATTTTTGGTTCTACCAAGAAGACATGGTGTGAAGAGTTTGAAGCTTTGATGAAAGGAAGATTTCAAATGAGTTCTATGGGAGAACTAACTTTCTTTTTGGGACTGCAAGTCAAACAAAGGAAAGATGGAATATTTATCAGCCAAGATTAATATGTTGTTGAAATCTTGATGAAATTTTAATGTATGGATACAAGGAGTACAAGCACACCTTTTGAAGCCAAGAAGTCTTTATCAAAAGATGAACATGGAGAAAATGTTGATATTCATCTATACAGATCAATGATTGGTTCATTGATGTATCTTACTGCTTTAAGGCCAGATATTATGTTTGTTGTGTGTGCCTGTTCAAGGTTCCAAGTTCATCCAAAAGTGTCACATCTACATGCTGTGAAGAAGATTTTTAAATATCTTAAAAGTCAATCCAATTTAGGATTATGGTATCCTAGAGATTCCACCTTTGAATTGGAAGCTTACTCAGACAGTGATTATGCTAGAGCTAATCATGATAGGAAATCCACAACAGGAGGTTGTCAATTCCTAGGCAGAAGACTCATATCATGGCAGTGTAAGAAGCAAACCATTGTTGCTACTTCTACAACTGAAGCTGAATATGTAGCTGCTGCTCATTGCTGTGGACAAGTACTTTGGATTCAAAATCAATTGTTAGATTATGGGTTTAACTTCATGAACACCAAGATTTACATTGATAATGAAAGTACTATATGCATTGTCAAGAATCCAGTCTTTCACTCCAAGACCAAGAATATTGAAATAAGACATCACTTTATAAGAGATGCTTATGACAAAAAGCTTATTCAAGTCTTGAAGATTCATACAGACAACAATGTAGCTGATTTGTTGACCAAGGCATTTGATGCAAAGAGATTTGAATTCTTGGTGACACACATTGGTATGCTCAACCAATAACTTACTGCATATGTTAAGGGGAGGTAATAGTTGTACTAATTTTTATAATTTTTATTGTATAGTCTATGTTTTGTGTTTTTGATGTAATTGCAGGTTAATAGAAAAAGATAAAAGAGGTTACATTGATAGTGGAAAGCATGAACTGGTCAAAATTGTGAGGTACCGTTATAACTCCAAGTACTGCTAGCACAAATTCAAGTACCGCTTATGTTCCATGTACCGCTACATGTCCGTTGTACCGTTAAGGATCTCTTTTGTAAATTTGGCGGTTTCTTTGCGCTTGGGTTTGTTATTTACTTAAATACTTACTCTCATTATAAAATTGATTCACCTAATCTTTTATTTTTATCTCTTGATTCTATAACCTTCTCTCTAATTTTTCGATCATCAAAAATACTAATGGCTGCTCTATAAGTGATCTCTAATCATAATTTGGCTGCAAATCTTGCTACGAATGATGTCTCTCTTGGTTTCCTATCTCGAAGTCATGTTCGTTTTGCACTCACTGTAAGTCCAGTTGTCTCTATTTCCATTGTTGAACAATTTTGGAATACTGCTGTGTTAGGTACTCGGTTTAATCAACCTTGCATTAAGGCTAGGGTCAATTATAGAAATATATATGTAACTGAGGTACTGCTAAGAGCAAGTTTGAGACTAAATGATGAAAATGGACTTAGTATGCTTAATAATACAGAAATTCATGATGGCCTTACAGCCATGGGCTACGGAGGTGGTAGGGAAAGTCTTACTTTCTTTAAAGCTTTATTTTCACCTCAATAGAAATTAATTTTTCATGCTATTATTCACTGTTTAAGTTCTAAAAGTACATCTTTTGATCAAATTCATGCTGCATTGGCATCAGTTGGTATTTGTCTAGCAAATAACAGAGTTTTTAATTTTTCATGATTAATTTTTGAAGGCATGACTAGGAATTTAGAAGGGACTAAAAAGTTTTCTATGTATCCAAGATTCATTCAGACTATAGTTAGTAACCAAATACCTAACCTACCAGAGTTAACTGATACATGGGATGTTCCTACATTCACAAAGAGAACTTTCTCTTTCTTGACCAAACAAGGCAATGCCTTTACAGGAACAGTTACACCATTGTTTGCTCATATGTTAGCCCAACCTGCCAATCAAGAAGGTGAGGAACCTAACAATGCTAGTGCTTCTCAGCAAACTCCTTCTCACCAGAGTTCCCATTCCCTAGAAGATTCACAATCTTCTTCTCACAATGTTGGTGCTCCACCAAACAATGATGAGATGATCCACACACCTGCTGCTTCTATTGCTGCTAGTGGTTCACCACAAGCACAAGCACCAGAAGTGGTGGATGTTGCAAATTTAACTGCTTTGTATACAAGTTTGTCCCAACAGGTATAGGTGTTGCAGAAAGAAAAGCTTGTTCAAGACAAGAAAATTGCTGAATTGGAAGCTAGCCTAATCAAGTTGAGGAATAAAGTATCACCTTGGATGAGGCAACATAGATCTATTCAGAAGTCTGCACTCAAGAAGCAAAGATTCAGGAACCATGATAGGTGTGTAAACACCCATCCTTTTTACCACTTAATTACAATAATAACCGAGCCAAAACGTGTATTTTATGTCTTTTATGTCGGAATTATGCGTGGTTTGTGTTTTTGTTGTGATTTAGGACGAAAAGGTGAAAAGTGGATAAAACACGGGCATTCACGGGCTTTTATTGAAGAAAAAGATGAAAGATGAAGTCGAGAAGTCAAGAGTGCAAAAAGAACGGAAGTCCAAGACCAATTCTGAAGATTTATCGAAGAAAAATTCAAAAGACGGAAGTTTACTTAAAGCCGAAGAACTCAAGTCTACTTTATTGAAGAATTAAAAGACGAGTTCAAAGAAATCCCGTGCCAAAAGTCATTAAAAGTCCAAGATTAAAGAAGATAAGAAGAAAAGGACTAAGCATGCAATTAACAAAGAGATTAAAAAGGAAGGGCATAATGATGCAATTAAGAGAAAATGAAGGAGGGGAGGAAGCTTCCTAATCCTCCCCTATATATAGATTAGATGTTAATCATTTTCATTTTGTTGGCTAAGGTGACAATTAGTCTTCCACCATTTTAATATCTTGTCATTTACTTTTCATGTCATTTAAATACATGTTTTGCACCTTAATTATCCTTTAATTTCCAAGTAAGTGTTTTTAATTTGAGTTCTTTAAATTTTGTTGCTTTAATCTTTATTTACATTTGATCAAGTTTACTTTGACCAATCTCACTCTACTCTTCTTCTTTTGATTCGGTTTTAAAGTTCGGATTAAGCAAGTTTTTGCTTAATCCATTCGCTTATTTGATTAAGTCTTGTCTTTTCTTTTTACTTTTAAGTCTTCATACGAAATAGCCATAAGTTTGACAATCTTATGTGCTTATTTGGTATTTGGCTTAATTGATTTCAAAGTTTTCTTAAAAGTTTTACTTATCAAGTTATTTTCATTAAGTTTCGTCTTTTAAATTTTGAAAGATTTTAACTTTTTAGCTTTTTGTCTCGCCTTGTTTTCATTTCATTCAAGTTCTTTGTTACTGCTTATTAGAATTAGCTTATTTGGATTTGAGCTTATTACGAATTTGGTACTCCATCGGAAAGAAAGGTAAACACACATTGCGACGGGTGCATTCTCTACATTCCGATAGTGACAGTGTTGGGACAAAGGACTGCATTCCGATCCGGGATTGCGATAGGAGTAACATCACCCTCATTCCGATCTGGGATTGCGATCGCACATTCCGACGGCTCTTGAGGTTTACTTAGTCGAAGTGCTGCCCAATTTTTCTTAGCATCTTTCCGATCTGGGTATTGCGATCTGACACATTGCGATCAAAGGTAAATCATTCCGATCTGGACCATATTCTGATAGGTCACATTCCGATAGGTTGCACCTTTTATTCCGATAGCACATTCCGATCTGGATTCCAATGGTATGGTGACAGCATTCCGATAGTGGATTCCGATGGCTATGGGTTTTGGATTTTAATTTTGCTTTGTTTAATTTTCAAGTTACATTTTAATACTTTGTCATAAGTTTAATTTCCGTCATGCTTTTAGTTTAAAGTCATTTAATTTAATTTACTTGCAATAATTTTTAAATTTGCACCCTTTACTTTCAATTAGACTTAGGTTAATTTTTAACGTCTTTTATTTTAAAGCCATTTATTTTAAAGTCACTTACATTAATTGTTTCGCACATTTAATATACTACGACGACAACTATTTGTTTCACCAAAGACAGCTGAATCACACTTAGAACCTAGATCAATTCGATTAGACCAACACAACAAACTTTTTCAACTAGCAAAACCCCAGTTATCAAACCACAAGAAAAGGCAACTAAATGCAACCAAACAGGGGAGGAATTATGAAGAACAACCACCTTCTTCTAATAATCAGACAAGGATCTCTGGAAATGACATCAATTTTGAGTTGGGTGAAGATGTCATGGGGACTTATGAAGATGGAAATGGTTTAGAGACTGGTGTGGATGGACCTTCAAACATAGAGATTCAACAGGAAGAACCACAACCTACTCATGAGGAGCCACAAGTTGAAAAAATGATGGTAACTCGGCCAACACCAATACCTCAATCACCACTTCAAGTAAATTGGAGTACTTTCTATGAGAAGTTGGAGGAAATTAACATTCAGTTTCCTGTATCTTCAACTCCACCACCACAAAGACAAGTATGGTTTCAAAGGAAACAGACTTTGCAAGTACTGTCTAGATCAAGAATAAGCAATGGATCAGACAAGACTGAAGAGGTACAAGTTGAAATGATGGCTTCTATAGAAGAAAGAGTATATGGGGATACACAAGTGATTGAAGAAACAAGTGTGTCTAATACTAGTGAAATCAACATTGTTGAAGATCCAAGTACTGCTAAGCCAACCAAACCGACTGCAAGTACTGCTGACATTGTTGAAGACCCAAGTACTGCTAAGACAACTAAGCCGATTGCAAGTACCGCTGGTGATCATCCTTCACTAGAAAGTCAAACTCCTTTTGGATAGGATGAGACTTTATCCCAATTACTGCTTGACTTAAGAAAGAAGAATTTAGTTGAGAAGACTAAACAAGCAGAGGTAGAGAAAAAGACACAACAAGAAGTTCTTGCTAAAAAGAATCAAATTCAAGGTAAGAAAGTTCAAGCTTCACACCCCACTAAAGGTATAGTTATTCAACAACAAGCTAATGAGGAAAGATCTTCCAAGTTGAAGAAGAAGCTACCTAAGATTGATCCAAAGGATAAGGGGAAGAAGCAAATATTATCAGAATCTGAAGATGAAAGTGATTCAGATGATGATATAAACAAAGTCATGTACAGATTTAATCAATTGGACCATGTTGAGGAATATGCTTACAGAATGCAAGCACAAATTCGTGAAGATGAATTACAAGAAGAACTTGCAGCAAAACAGCATTTGCTAGAAGCTAAGAGAATACAGCAAGAATGGAACATACAAGAGTATGATAGGATTCAAGCTGAATTACATGCAAGTGAGCTTCTTGCAGACTCATTGATAGCTGAAGAGAGAGATGCTTATGATGAAGAAGAGAAATCAAAGTTGATTGATGATCTGGTAAGGGAGCAACAAAGATTCTTTGCTGAAAAGAGAAGAAGAGAAAAGATTAAGCCTCTAACTACTATGCAGATTAGGAATCAAATGATGAATTTTCTTAAGAGAGTTAAGGGTTTTACTCATATTCAGCTGGTCAAGAAGAATTTTGAAGAAATCAAGACTTTGTATGAGCAAAATAAGAGAACTGAATTGAATTTTGTTGAAATTGGATCTGAGGCAGATAGAATAGTTGTTGAAAGACATAGAAGACATTTGCAACAACAAAGGCAATTTGGAAGTACTCCTAGAATTGAGCCAAGTATTGTTGAACCTACAAATACATCTCCAACTATCAAGACCACTTATGTGAGGAAGAATAGAAAGGAGAAGATAAGTTCAAGGGAGGAAGGGACTGCTCAAAGAATGAATACAGGAGTTGAAGCTCAAGATATTGCTCAGACTGAAAATGTACAAGCAGTACATACACAGTCAACAATACATACAACAGTACATACTGAAGAGACGGTACATACAAACTTGGAAGAGGGCTCAATAGAACTTGAGGGAACCTCCAAGGGTGTTAAAAGAAAAAGGTCAACAAAGACAAAGAAGAAAGCCAGAAGGGCTAAATCAACAGCAGAAGATAGTGATGATGATGAGAGCTCGAAGAAGTACTTGAAGGTTGTAAAATTTGAAGATCAATGTATTGATACAGAGATTTTTAGAAAGATATCATCTATTGCTAGATGGATTTACACTATGGATCAAGGACTTGAAGCTCATGGAATTCAAAGAACTGATGGCACAAAAAGGATATTCAGAATTTTGGAGGATATTCTTCACATTCTTGACAGACAAGATATTCAGGATCTTTTCAGGTTAGTTCAAGAAGTCAGTACAGGTAAAACTGAAGTATCGCTATTATACAGGGAATTTCTCTTTATGTATGAGCCACACAATTGTGATCAAGAAATGTTGAAGGAATTAGAGAATCAGGTTCCTAGTTACTGGAGATATTATAGGTCATGTGGATTGCATATTTTGGATATAGATGATGTTACATACTATATGCTGCAAGAGAAGACTTACCCTTTCAAAAGAAGATTGTTGGAAAGGATGTTAGAACAGCAATTGGAAGTTACATAAGAATCTGTTGATGCTTTGGAGTTGATCAAAATGGTTAAACAACAAATCAAGGATTTGAAAGATGAGGAAGAAGCTGAGAAAGAGCATTAAGTGTATGACTTTCAGTCACACTTCACAAATGGTTCTCAGTTCACCATGTCTAACACACATAAGAACTGGCTAGTCCATAAGCAAACGGTTTGTGGTAAAGACTTATCAAATCCGTTGAAAGTTGATAGTTTGCTAAAAACTATATGGTTCTAACTCACCTTGTTTCGAGACAAAGAGTTGGCTAGTCCTAGACAAACGGTACTAGGTAAAGACTTCATCAAATCCGTTGATGGTTGATAATTTACCAAAAATTGTAAGGTTATCAGTATATCTTATTCTTTATGAATAAAGTATTGGCTATTCCAGAGTGTACGGCTAACTGGTAAAGAATTTATCAAATCTATTGATAGCTGGTGATTTTCTAAAATCATGAAGCCAATATAGATTGGTTTTTGTTGTTAACTGTTTTATTTCAGGTATGAAGATTACAAGCGAAGAAGTATTCAAAGAAAAATACTTAGAAGGTTTTGTCTCATTAAATCAAGACTAAGGTTCATGATTCAGAGTTCAAAGATTTAACTCAAGAAGACAATGACTGATGCTGCAAAGATAAATGAATGTTTAGAAGACATAAAGAAGATCATAGTTTAAAAACAAAGATGATACTCATGATATTTGAAGGTTATCTTATCAGAAGAAGATCTACATTTGAAGTGTTTGGCTACATTCAGTTGGATACAAATATAAATTACCAAGTTCAATCCAAGGATGAAGGAAAGACTGAAGACATGTATTTTAATACATCAAGTACAAGAGAAACAAGAAGACAACAAGTTATCATTCTTGTTTAGGGGAGGATTGTTGGGAATTATTTGTTAAGTGTCAAGTACCGTCAGTATATTTTAAGTACTGTTAGTGTTATGTAAGTACCGTTAGTGTTAACGCGGTACATAGTAAGTACTGCTACTTATAAAGTAACTATTGCTATACCGATTAGGACGAATATATCTTAGTATAAGATATGTCATAGTTATAGTTAGAGTATATCTTATGTGATATACTTAAATAGTTAGAATATTGATAATATATCGTCTGTGATATGGTTATCTTTATAGAATATTCTAAGGTTTCTAGGGTTCCTTACTCTATAAAAGGAACATAGGTACAATGTCTTTCATGTACCTCATTCAAGTCGATTAGTAAGAGAATCGAATAGTTAAAAGTAATTCTGTTTTTCTATGCTTTATAAGTTAGATTCTGCATAACTTATTTAGTGTTAGTAAGAGTGCTCAAAGTGTTTTAGTTTGATTACAAACTACTATACTAATTCTTAACATAATATAGATCCAATCAAAGGGATCAACAGAGGTTAAAAATCTAATTATTTTGGTTATGACCATGAGAAAACTAGAGAATACATGAATGAAATAGGTCGAAATAGGAATCGAAGGTAAAACTTTGGTAGAGCCTAATGAGTAGACTAAAGCATAAAGCATGCTAATATTGTTGTAGTGTGGAAAAGAGAATGACATTGACCTATACTATGTGATTGGAAGGCTTAGTATCGATAATCGAAGGGATGAGGAGTTATAGACGTGATGTGTCATGAGAGACGAAGGGCTTGGTCTAACTAAGATGATATGAGGATCACTATGACCTTGAAGGTAAGACATTGTGTAGGTATAAAGGAAGAGATGTAGCTAATTGTCTTAGAAAGAGTTGAATATGTTCAAGGGTAAGTTGAGTATAAAGGATCATTAAAATCCTTCATTGAGGAAAGAAGCGTATGGGTGCTACTAATGAGCAATACAAATTTAATGGAAGTAGTTGTGGCATAAGTTTGGATGGCAGTTGACAGAACTAACTAATGAATATTTAAAAGACCGTCATATGCCACTTTTGTAAGGAAATTGGAATTTTTAAGTGGTTTGGGGTACGGACTAAAGGGATTTGATGAACATGATCGGATATGAGTATATCCGGCTAATTGGAAATGGATGGACGAAGTGAGAAATTCCTACAAGTATAGGAGTCGTGTTGAGAGCTTGGGTGACTGATTTGGAGGGAGGTGGGAAACTCGTTAGCAATGTCTGAGTTTTCATATGATGATAGTTATCATTTTAGAAGTCGATGAATGCCATTTGAGGCACTATATGGAAGGATAGGGTGAGTTGTCCTTATGGTGGACTAAAATTGGTGAAAGAGACTGCTAATGTAGTAATGGTGTTTGTGGAAAAGATGAGAGAAACAAGAGATGCTATATTGAAAAAGAGGAAACCACTAGATTTTAGTGACAAAGTTATGCAAGAAATTTCACCCATAGTAACGGGTGGTATGATCTTTGGAAAGATCGGACTATGGTCACATTTTTGTGAGTTTTGATTTATTATATTTATGAGCAAGTCTGAGAGCTAGGACGGTTAAGGCTCATGTGTTTTGATTGAAATTTGTCTTAATACGTACTCATTTCACGTTTGAACATGAAGATTTTATGAAAGATGGATATTTCCATCTGCTCGTTGAGATGAGTTTGAGTTCGAGAGTAAATCTCGGGACGAGATTTCTATTAGGAGGGGATGTTGTGACAACTCGGGTTTTCGACGAGTTAGTTGTCACACGTTGACTTCTATTTATGTGTTAGATTTTGTGTTCTATGTGATTTATGTGTTTATATGTGTGATTTTGGGAATGATAATGGATTACATGATTCGTAAATCATGGCACAAGTGGGAAATGAAATTTGATGATATGAAATGCCAAATGAACTGCGAGAAAGTTCAAGTATCGTTTTTATAAGTTTTTATGTATGTATCGTATGTTATATATATATATGTATTATGTATACATTGTATGATTAGGATAAGTTTTAGAGATACTTTCCATAATTAGAAACTTATGGAAATGACGGTTAGTTCGGAAATCGCGTAGAAAGTCGAAAAATCAACGTAAGGCTTTCGGGTTTTGGCCCGGAAATAACCCGAATGTGAGGTTTAGTTAAATCATGATTGAATTATAATAATATTTAAAAACCAGATCTAAGGTGTTTTGTGTTTTGTATTTGGTTTAGGCGGCCAAAAGAAAAGGAAGGAAGAAAATAACCAAAAAGCCCAAAAACAGCCCCAATGGACTTGTAATGGAATTAGGGGACCTTTAGGACTTAACCAAACCCAACCCATAACCAAACTAATTAGATTTTTAACCTCCATAACATCTCCTAGCCGAAATTCAATAATGATGGCCAATTAGGGTTTCAAAATAAAGATCTTCCATTGATTTCTAAGGTAAAACCTTCAAAACCTTTGTTTTATTAGTGATCTTAATTAATCTAATCATGTAATTAACCCTTATGATAGATTAGGGTTTGTGAGTTTTCTGAGACTAGTGAGATTAGGGTTCATAGGAATTGATTAAGTTATTTATCATGAAAATTAGTGATGGTAATTAGGGTTTAATCATGTTTAAATTCGTCATTAAAAATCAGGGCAGATTTTGGGTCAACTTGTTTTGATCATATTTTGGGCATACTAATGAGTTATGAAATGATTTTTTTTTCAAATTTAGGTCAGGGAGTCTAGTATTCAAATACATAATATTTGTAAATATTGGAGATCAGTAACTTGGTCGAATCATAGTTGCAAGGGTCGTCATTCAGAACAGTCAGTTTTTGGACAGATTTGGATTTGGGTTTTTGATTTAGAAACCATGTTAAATAATTTTTCTAAATTTTGTGTACTTTACAGAAGGGAATTAATGATTTATGAAAGATACTAGAATTTTGGTAATTTTTGTTTAATTGTCTAAGTAGGTCTGATCATCCCATACTTTTACTATGTCTCAAAACTATGATTAAATCGAGTTAGTTTTTACAAAATACTTTGAATAGAATACTTTCACTATGGGTAAATTTTTGTAAAATTTATTTTAAGCTCACAAGACATTGTGAAGCTAAGGAGAGGAAGGGATAGATTAATGACATTGATTTAGTATTTTATTTGGGGTCGTTTAGTTACTAAAGAATTCGACAGTTTTCGCGAATATGGAGATTGATAACTAGTGGTGCGAGAAAATGGAGTCGTGAGTATATAAATGGTGGTTAGGATCTATTATATCTAAAGATTTAGTCCCTTCATTGAATGGGCAGTAATAATGCTACTTTGCTTTATTGTTTTGTGCATCAATAACCCTCAAACCAAACCTAAGACATATAAACGGTTTGCTGTTTCTGAAGTCATTACTCCAGCATCATACGAAGAGATACAAACGATATCAGTTATCAAATAATTATTCCAGTATCATATGAAGAGTTCATGGAGTTACATCACTTATCAATTGTATAAATTGAATACATGGCGACCATTCATTCATAATAACGGCCAAAAAATAATACAACATCTTCAATTTCTGTTGGGTCCACTAGATGTGGATCTTGCAGCATGTTAGGGACGGTGAACGACTTCTGTAATCACAAGTCTATTCACAGAGAGACTCTATATAAATCACACAGTATAAGTGCGGAATACAAATACTATGAACAAGAAGAACATAATAACTATAACGACTTGATCCTTTACTAAGGATTTCTAATATTAATATGAACTAGAATAATGTTTGATGAAGGTGTGTGTAACCCTTCTTCCTAAGGTTCCTTTTATACTACAAGGAAACCCTAATACATCATTAAACCAAAACGTGTAAAACTGATATGCATATCCTTTCATAACATATCTCATGCATATCCTAACAGAATAATCTTTAAATAATAAAGTTTGACTTTCTATAAGACCAGGGGCACGTCTTGCTCCTACTACTACTAGGACCAGGAGGAACTACATACCTCCTAGTCGACCTATTACAAATAACTATTCCAAAGGTCCTAACAATCCTCCCCTAAACTTGAATTTGACCTGTTGAGTTCAAGTTTCCTGGTAAATCATGAAACATAGCTTGAGGATTGGAACACAAATTAAACAGCAGCATCATAACCATCAGCAAAAAGAACATAAGGACTGCTGCAACAAAGAACACCTAGAAGCTTCTTGAAAGCTTGAAACAAATCTGCATCCTGTTGAATCTCCACAGCAACATGAGCAGATTTTATGAGCCTTTACCAAGTAGTTGCTCACTCTTAGGCTAGCCAGTCTTTACGGTGGAATAAGCATCACCCTGGGAGACCAGAACCCAGCCCAACTCTTAGAACGTGAATCAATGGTGAGTGAGAGTACCCTGATGATTTTAGGTAAACCATCACAGCCGTCAACGGATTTGATATGTCTTTACCAGAAGCCGTACCCTTCTGGACTCGCCAACTCTTAGCAATTAAGCATCGGTGAGCTGAAAACCCTATAGCTTTGAGCAAGCTATTATAGCTATCAACGGATTTGATAAAATCTTTACCAAGAGCCGTACCCCCTTGGATTAGACACTTTTCAGTCTAGGACCATGGCAAGTGAAAACCATCCAGTTTTGGGTAACCTGGCAACCATCAATGGATTTGACTATCACACCAGAGCCGTACCCTCATGGTGAATCAACTCTTTTGTGTCTGTGAGACATGGTGAGTTGAGCACCATTTGTTGTGTGGACCAGGTCCAACACCAGATGTAACTCCAAACCATGCACAAGTGTGAAACAGCCAAATGAAAACCAATGTATGATGGAAAAGTATAAGCAGATATTATATTATGTACAAGTGTGAAATCCATCATTTGCTTTAAGTATAAGCAGATATTATATAAAAAGTATTTTTTTTAACTATAATGTAAGTCACCAATCACTGTACAGATTGGTGAAACAAATGCCAGTATAAACACAAAAACAGAAAAACATACCCATCACATACCAGAAGTGGCAACCTTGTCAGCTTGCAACCAGGCTTGGTTCCCTTCCACCAACGTAGTAGTCATAGAAGTCTCATTCCCTGAAGGGGCATTGGATATCTGCAAATGACATTCCAGCATGGCCTCCATAGTAGCAATCGTCAAAGGATATTCCATATCCGTAAGCATGAACACTATGGCACCAGACTCCAACTCCAATATATGAACCCCACAACCAGCATAAAGCTTCCATCTCTTAATCACCCAGCATGGATGGTCTTTCCAGACACCAGAATGTGGAGCATCAGGAGGAGAGTCAAGCATCATCTTCAAGTCACCCCACATTGTCAATCTAAGCCAGTTGGCCACCTCACTCGGAGAGGTAGGAATACCAGCATCCACAAACCCATACAATGACATAAGATCCCGATGATCCGCCCAAGTCAAAACACCTTGCAGACCCGAGACATAACGAACATAACCATCATTGATGGAGATCTTATGTGTGAATGTACCAGCAACACTCGTGGATGGCTTAACTGTCCAAGCAACAATATAACCCGTACCCATTGGCAACTCTGTGTCACTGTTCGAAGCTGCATCAATAAGGTTCTCAGGAGCACGCTTCTCAAAAGGAACAGACTTACCACGTCTAGCCTTCTTCTTTCGAATGGAACGACGAGGCGCAGGAACACCAGAAGAAGATTCAACCTTTACCTTCCCAGTAGCAGTAGCATCAGCATGAGTAGAATCAAAACCTTGACCAACCAAAGGATCAAAGGTGGCTGCACCAGTAGAAGGCGTAGGGTGTGGTGCAGTCACTGGTGGTGAGGATTGCTCCATAGCATGGGTGGTAGTAGTAGCATAGGTGGTGGTGGTAGGACCCGAAGATGAAGTAGGATGAACAACCGAAGATGTGGGTGTAGGACCAGCAGTAGAAGTATCAGCAACAGATGGTATACCAGTAGAAACAGGAGGAATACCAGATGAAGAACCAGGAGCAACAGCAGGTTGGGAAGTAGAAACCACTCGTGGAGGAGGGCGATAGATGAAGCGCTCAGGAACCAGTGTGTTTTGACGCTTTATCATCCTCTGGTACAGATCCTTAAGCTCGTCAAAAGACAATCCCCTAACCCGATCCCAAGTCCAACCAACAGTAAAGTAAACAGCCGACTGATATTTGACATACCGCTGCATTAACTTCCTCTCCTCGGTTCTTGACAAAGGTCTGTTTCGATGCTTCTCACGGAGTTGAGCAGCAAGAGACAATTTTTGTTTGCGCATTAAGGCCATTGCCCGTGGGATACAATTATGTTCATTCACATCAGCGCCCAAAAGCTCAGTAAACTACGAGTAATCAGATGTAAGAATAGTAAGCACCCGCATCCAATCATTATCATCCCAATGCATGGCATCATGTTGCAACTGTTCACGCCTCTGCTGTTGAAGGGCTTTTTCCTCAGCCCTAGCAGCTTGATCAATCTCGGCCTGCAATCGTTGTGCAGCCTCCTCCCCCAACCGGTCTTCCTCAAGTTGTTGGCGAGTACGCTTCCTAGGGGGTGAGGGTGCATCAGTCATAGGGGCTTTCCCCTTAGGATCATGAGACGGCCCAGCAGTTGGACCAGCAGTAGTACCAGCAGAAGAACCAGCAATATCCTCCATTGGTCTAGGACTAACAGCAGCAGTAGGGATGCTCGATGGACTAGGGGGAATAGGCAAATCAGCATACGACTTATCAGCAAATGCAGCTTTCACCAACAAAGTCAACCCATCCTCCGCAAGATCCTAAAAATCTTCATCAGAATCATAATGAACAACGTGCTTCTTTCGCCTCCTCTGCTGCGTCTCCAAAGCCTTAATCCTGTCCGCCATTGGAAGGACAAATTCCCTGGTAAGCTTGCGATGCTGATTCAGATCTGTCTCCAAAGAAACAATCCTTACATAGCACCTGTGCATGAGATCAAGCAAAGAAGTTAGTGTAGCAGGTTCCTCCGCTTCCCCACCAAGAGGACTTAGATCAGGGAAAGCTTCATTGGAACCAGAAGCAATAAAGGGGTCAGCATTATGAGCACGAGAACTAGACGGCTTCTCAGCAGAATGTGGTGCTGGACTAGAAGGGGGAGTATCCACAAAGGGGGACTTATGTGGAAGAGAAGAGGGGGAAGCCTTGGAAGTGGATGGCATTTCAACCACCACTTCCTTAGCTGGCTCTTCCACCACCACATGAGGCTCACCACTAGCAGGATGCTCCTCCTCCATGGGATCATCTTCTAATGGAAGTTCCTCCTCGGCTTCAGCAGCCGGAGGAATAACAGTAGGAGGACCTTGGGCAAGGCCCAACATAATATCAGTAAGAGGCCTCCAAGCTCCCTTATACCCAAGTGCCATATTGGAATAAACTTTAGAACTAAGCTTGGGGGTCTTATACTCCTCCCTATCACGAGGTATGCACATAAGAATCTGCTGCAAGAACCTGGGATACATTAAAAACTTCTTCCTAGATCCAGTACTACTAAGATTGCAAACCATCCCATCAAACAAGTAGCAAAAGAAATTAAACACACGACCCTGTGCTATGCAGATCAAACCAGTAGCCAAAGGAATGGGAAATCCATCCAAACTCCCAGACTTTGGGCTTAAGCAATGAATCAAAAAGTGCACTAGAAGCTTCCATTGGGGGGTAAACCTATTCTTTTGGAAGTTAAACTTCCCCCCATGATTATAACCAATAGCAGCCATCCCATCCAATACCTCAGAATTGGGGATGGAAACAACACCACCTTCATCCTGAAGATGAAGAGCACTCCTTATAGAAGCTTCAGACACCACATATAAACGTCCATCTATGGTAGCATGGAGTTCAAGTGGGCGTCCCAAAACATCCACAAGGTGGGCAGTGGCCCAAAACTGGCGAATGACACTATCATAGACAATCGGGCAAACAGTAAAAGCATATCTGAGGTTAGAAGCCTCAATAAATCTGATGATGTCTGTGAACTCGGCACGTTTAGGACCATCTCCCAGATAAGCCACCTTATTGTGATCGGGTTTGTATAGCAGATCAGCCATGGATGATGATTGGAAGTGATGGAAGATGATTGATAAGAGATTGAAATAGTAGGAACGTGTGTGTGTGAGAGAGTTATGGTTGGGACGAATGAGTCAAGGGGGTTATTTGACCATAAATAATGGTCTTGTAACTGTTCATTGACCCTTAATAATGTGGTTTGCCCTTTCAAATTAAGCAGTTAATGCAAAAGTAACCACTTGCCCCTTGTAGCTTTATTTGCAAATCCCAGTTACCAAAGTGAAATAGTAGGATATATACCAGAAGTAACTTGCGTTGACTAAAGTCAAAACGCATAAGGGTCAACACTAGAAGCACAATGTGGTCAATAAAAGTCAACGAAGTGAACAGTGACCCAAACCAAGACTAGAAGCCAACCATCAATGACAAGGAAGGATTTATTTCCACTAGAAGCTGAAGACTACCACCAGAAGTGACCAAAATCCTCCACTAGAAGTAGCACACACCGCAAATACCCATAAAATCTGTTGTTAGAAACTACCAATATGTTAGTCTGTGTAAGTAAATATGTACACTAAGCCTCCCCTTAGGCTTAGCCTCCCCTTAATCCTAGGTCTCAAGGATTAACCATTCCAATGTGAACCACCAAGTGGTTGAATCGAGGACCATCAAAGGCTTTAGTCAATAAATCAGCAACATTATCATCCGTATGAACCTTAAGAAGCTGTATCAACTTCTTCTCATTGGCATCCCTGATAAAGTGGTGCCGAATTTCAATATGTTTTGTATGTTGATGAAAAACAGGATTCTTCACAATGTAGATAGTACTTTGATTGTCAATGAAAATTTTGGTGTTCATAAAGTTGAACCAATAATCTAGCATCTGATTTTGTATCCACAAGACTTGTCCACAACAACTAGCAGCAGCTACGTATTCAGCTTCTGTTGAAGAAGTAGCTACTATCGTCTGTTTCTTACATTGCCATGAGATAAGTCTTCGACCCAAAAACTGACAACCATCAGTAGTGGACATTTTGTCATTATTAGCCCCTACATAGTCACTATCACTATAGGCTTCAAGGACAAAAGGTGATTCTCTAGGATACCACAAGCCGAGCTTGGGTTGAGCCTTGATGTACTTGAAAATTTTCTTGACGGCATTCAAGTGAGAAACAGTTGGAGCCACCTGATGTCTAGAACAAGCACTTACTGCAAACATAATATCCGGACGTGATGCAGTCAAATACATGAGTGAGCTAACCATTGACCTGTACATGTGAACATTTACCGGAGGATCTGGCTCATTCTTGAGTTTGACTTTAGTAACTTCATAAGGTGTTGCTGCTGGTCTAAGAGGATCCATATCAAACTTCTGAAGGATCTCATGAACATATTTGTCTTGACTTATGAAGATTCCATCCGACTGTTGCTTGACTAGAAGACCAAGGAAAAATGTAAGCTCTCCCATAGCACTCATCTGAAATTCGCCCTTCATCAGTTGCTCAAACTCATCACACCGTTCCTTCTTAGTAGAACCAAATATAATATCGTCCACATATACTTGAACTAGGATAATGTCCTTGGTATTCCTCTTAAGAAATAGTGTTTTGTCAATCGTGCCTCTTCTATAGCCATGTTTCAACAAGAAAGTGGAAAGACGCTCATACCAAGCTCTAGGAGCCTCATGAAGTCCATAGAGAGCTTTGACCACCTTGTAAACTTTCTTGGGATGAAGTGGATCCACAAAGCCCTTAGGTTGAGTGACATAAACTTCCTCATCAATCTTGCCATAGAGAAAAGCACTATTGACATCCATCTGAAAAACCGTAAAGCCCATATAAGAAGCAAAAGCCAAAAATAGACGAATGGCCTCAATCCTAGCAACAGGAGCAAAAACTTTAGTATAGTCAATGCCTTCAAGTTGTGTGTGACCTTGTGCAACCAACCTTGCCTTATTTCTCACCACAATACCCCTTGCATCTTTCTTGTTTTTGAGAATTCATTTGGTACCAATTGTTGTCTTTCTATCTTACAAGTCAACTAGGATCCAAACATTCTGAAACAAGAACTGCTGCATCTCCTCCTGCATAGCCTCCACCCAACTTTGATCCTCAAGAGCATGAGATACTGATCTAGGTTCCACCTGTGAAAGAAAACAAGCAAACAAACAGTGTTGAAAGTCCATATGATTATTACGCTTTTGGTCCTCAATATAGCTCACAAGAGCATGATGATCAGACGTTGCTTTCTTATGCATTCTGCGAGTCTTAACAGTAGAACCAGGATCTCCAATGATTTTATTAGTAGGATGGTCTTTGTGTGACTGCAGAAATTGATTAGAAGCTACATCCACTTCTGGTGCCAAGTTATTAAGATCCCCAACAAAGTCATCATCATATGAAGCAGAGTCGAAAATGCCATCTATTGGTTGCTTATGAATATCATCCAGCTTAGTAGAAGACTTCTTTTGATAGTTTCCTAGGTCAGAAGGACCAGAGAATCTAGTAGAGGAAGTGGGATCACTATCCAGAATACCAATAGGTGTTAAACTAGCACTAGGAGTAACATTTGGAGTACTTGGAGTAGCTTTGTCAGCAGATGTGCTCAAAGGAAACTCAAAGCCACCTTGAGCAGCTGCTGTAGTAGCATCTAGTTGTTGCTTGAGCAATGTGTCAAGAGCTCCTTGTGAGTTCAAAATGTCTGATGGAGTAGCATCACTAGGATTATTATTGGCATTAGGAGAGACTGTGGTGGAATAGGATGGAACCACAAAAATATTATCCTCTTCATCTGAATCTGAAAAACTAGAATGAGCACCTGCACTAGAAGTTGCAAACACTTGTGGACCTGCATTATGGTTAGTTTTGAAACGAAAGTATCCCAATGAATCACTAAGATAATCAAGATCAAAATACCATTCAGGACCCTTGCCTTGTATGTTTGACTTCTCCTCAAAATACCTGAGATTAATAGTTTCAGTTACTCGTTTGGCTTGGAGATTGTAGACACGATAAGCCCGAGAGTGAGCTGAATATCCCACTATGTATCCTTCATCTGCCTTGCCATCAAATTTCCCCAAATAGTCACTAGTATTCAGAATGGTGACATGACACCCAAATGGCTTCAAATGAGCAATGCTAGGAACTTTAGCTGTGAGTAGCTCATAGGGAGTCTTCTTGTGTGGATTTGTAATAGAAACTCTATTCAAGACATAACTTGCAGTATTAACAGCTTCTGTCTAAAACATGGTTGGAAGCTTGGAATCGGCAAGCATTGTTCTCGCAGCTTCTATTAGAGTCCTGTTTTTCCTTTCTACAACACCATTCTGCTGAGGAGTTCTTGCTGCACTATAATCTCGTTTGATACCTTTAGAAATACAAAGTGCTATGAGGTCTGCATTTTTGAATTCTGTTCCATTATCACATTGGATACCTTTAACCTTCTTGGACAGCTGATTCTCAATTAGTGTAAGAAAGTCCTTGAGAATTGAGTAGGTCTCACTCTTGGCAGCCATGAAGAAAACCCATGTGAACCTGCTATACCCATCAGTTACCACAAGACAGTATTGTTTGTGGTCAATGCTCCTAATGGAGGTAGGACCAAATAAATCCATGTGTAGTAGCTGCAATGGTTCAGTTATAAGGCTGAGAGCAGTAATGGCTTTGAAGGATGCTTTATGTTGTTTGCTTTGCTGCATGCAAGGCAATTGATGTCATTTCTGAAAGTTTTGGGAGGTAAACCAGAGACCAAGTTCATATTTGCTAATTTGTGAATGGTCTTGAAATTCACATGTCCCATCCTTCTGTGCCATTTAGTAGCTTCATCTTCTGAGGCTTTATCAACCAAACATGCTAGATGACCAGTAGGATTGACTTCATTCAGCTTGATACTATAGAGGTTGTGTCTTCTAGGGATTCTGAGTAGAACTTGTGAGTCATCCGAGAGTTTAAAGTCTTTGGATAACACTAGTGCATCAGTATCGGTAAATAGGACAAACTGCTTCTTGTCACAAATCTGTGAGACAGAGATCAAGTTGAAGTGTTGAAGTGCTTCCACATAGTAGACCTGCTCAAAGTTAAGATTAGGCGTCTGAATTGTTCCTTTGCCAATGATCCTTCCTTCACCACCTCCAAAATAAACCTTTCCGCCTTGAAATGGTACAAAGTTAGATAGAAGACTTTTATTTCCTGTCATGCTCCTAGAGAATCCACTATCAACAATCCCAAGAGTAGGATCTTGGTATGGAGTAACCTACAACAACAAGAAAAGATATATGCAAAAGTTAGTGTCTTAAGGGGACCCAAACTTTTTTAGGTTTGAGCCTACCTTGTGGATCTTTAGTAGATAGCCAAGAAGATTGATGAGATCCACTGTTGTTCTTAGGTTGCCTATACATCATATGGATGTTATTGTTTGACCAAGAACAACCTGCTGAGGGCTTAACAACAGCACCTAAATTTCCCAACCCAAAATACATTTGGCCTGAATTAAATGCATAATTCTGATTAAAGTTCTGAAAGTAGTTGCTGGTTGGTCTATTAGGGATTAAACCATTGTTTCTCCAATGATCAGAAGCTAAAGGAGAGGTCCTTCTAGAGGAAGAAAAAGATTGAGCACAAGTATTAAGTCTTCTAGAAGAATAAGGAGCAACTCCTGGTGAACCAGGAGCAGGATATGCTTGATACATAAAAAGATGTTGATCATAAAAGTCACAATCTTTAATCAAATGAAATGTACTGCCACAAACAAAACATCTTTTATTCAAATGACTTTGTCTCATACTGCTAACTTTATTACACACAATTCTAGGAGAAACATTATTCCTAGGACTCAATGAACCAAAACTAGACACGGTTGAAGTAGAAGCAACTCTCTCTTCACTGTTCCTAGCCCTAGTAGCAGCATGGTCATTTGTTTTGGAGCTTGTAGGTCTCGACTCTTCACTTGAACCACATGATGCGGAGTCACTGGCTTTGTCACTGAAAGTACAAGAGACAAAGTCATTATTATTAGTAGAACTTTTTGGGGACTCATGCATCTGTGATCCATCCAAGTCATTATGCCTAGAAGTGGGCATAAAAGTTCATGTAAGAGGTGGAGGGACAACATGCATTGCTGCAGCTGGTTGAAACCTATTGTAGCAAGGTTTTCCCTCATCCTCCTTGTCAGGATCAAAGACACTTGAAAAAGATAGATCAAACACATCTTCTAAATCAATATATTTATCAAATCCTAACCCTCTTTTAGTCCTACCAGACATGCTACTATCAATTAACTTTGGAAGATTCTTAGGTGCATTTTTCCATTTTCCAAATCTTAACAGTGTAGCATCCAATTTTGCCTTCATGTCCTGCTTATCCTTGATACTGTCATCTTTTACCCTTTCAGTGTATTTAAGCATATTTGTTGTGTTTTCTAAATCAATATTTAGAATTCTAATTTTATCTTCATATTCACGTTGTGTGTCTTGAAGGCACCTCTTTTGTTGTTCCAATGTTTTTAAAGAATTCTTATATGCTTGAACCCCAAAAAAATACTTATCATTTTGTTCATTTAAGTCATTATATTGAGACAACAATTCTGAATATTTATCATGACAACCAAGAGGACAATGTTGTACCTGAGGTGAGATGCCCATAAGAGCAAACTCATCGGCTTCCTCGGCATCAGACAGATTCTCAGCAATCATTGCAAACACGTCAGTAGAAGGTTCAGCTGTTTCCAGGGCAGCATTCTGATGATCATTCCAGTTGACCATAGAGTCAACAGACACCAAAGCCTTATTGTCATCCTTCACCTCCTGAATCTTGAAGGTGGAATACATGCTCTTCTCCTGGTCATGCTTGTTGGAGCATTCCCTAGCAAAGTGACCTTGCTGCTGGCAGTTATAGCATCTAACCTTGCTTCTGTCAAACCTTGCTGGATCTATTGGGTTGTAGTTAAACTTTCGACCGGCTTTCTTCTCAAACTTGTGAACCCTAAGAGTGAGCATGGCCATCTATCATTTGAGATCCATTTCATCCAGGTCAAGTTTATCAACCTGTTTGAAGTCATCAAAAGCAAGTTGCTATTGAGGATCAACATTAGCAACAAAAGAGTGAAGAACAGCTTCTACCATGCTACCAGTCTTCGCTTTCGGTTCAGGACTAGAAGTATGCTGAGAAGTATGCTGAGAAGAAACAGTAAAGCTTGGGCTACTAGCATAAGACATGGGACTAGATCCCATGGAACTCACAAAGGCAGAGTTAGCAGGAGTAGGAAAAGAATCACTTGAGTATCTCCTCACATGAGGCTCAAAGGTTTTGAGCTTATGAAACAAATCATCAAAATTAAGATAGTCAAACCCACCTTTTGCTTTGAGAGAGATTACCACCTGATTCCATGAGTAGGGTAAGGCTCTAAGAAACCTTGCATTGATATCTCCATTGTCAGGTTTCGACTGGAGTTGATTCAACTGGCTCAGTATCTTTTGGAACCTGTCATACCCTTGATGGATACCTTCAGTTTCTGAGATCTTGAAGTCTGTGAATTCATCTCTCAGCATGGATCTTCGCATTTTCTTTGACTCCTCATTCCCACCAAACCTTGCTTTTATTCCATTCCAGATTTCTCTAGCATCGTCCAGATGATAAAAGTCACCCATGTGATCATCAGGAAGAGACTGAAGCAAAATAGTTTTTGCTTTGATCTCCTTCTGAACAGCTGTGATTTCTTCATGAGTTTTAGGGTCAAGAAGAATAATACTACCATTCTTGTCTCTTCTAGTAGACTTCTTGCTGTTTCCATTCAAAATAATCTTCCAAAGATCTTGATCAGTGTTGGTGATCCAGCATTCCATCTTCATTGCCCAGTTATCATACTCATCCTTTTTCAGAAGAGGAAACTTACCATTTGTGTTAGAAACCGTAGCAATGATCTGCTGAGGTTGCTGTGTTTTAGGGATGCTATCTTCTCCTGTTTGAGTAGAACTTGAGGCAGACATAATTAAACAAAGATGTTAGTGATAAGAAAATTGATTCTTCTTGTACAGAGACTCTCCCAGACTCTGATACCACTTGTTGGGTCCACTAGATGTAGATCTTGCAGCCTGTTAGGGACGGTGAACGACTTCTGTAATCACAAGTCTATTCACAGAGAGACTCTATATAAATCACACAATATAAGTGTGGAATACAAATACTATGAACAAGAAGAACATAATAACTATAACGACTTGGTCCTTTACTAAGGATTTCTAATATTAATATGAACTAGAATAATGTTTGATGAAGGTGTGTGTAACCCTTCTGCCTAAGGTTCCTTTTATAATACAAGGAAACCCTAATACATCATTAAACCAAAACGTGCAAAACTGATATGCATATCCTTTCCTAACATATCTCATGCATATCCTAACAAAATAATCTTTAAATAAGAAAGTTTGACTTTTTATAAGACTAGGAGCACGTCTTGCTCCTACTACTAGGACCAGGAGGAACTACATACATCCTAGTCGACCTATTACAAATAACTATTCCAAAGGTCCTAACAATTTCTTTGATCTTTTGATAGCTATTCCATTATGTCCAAAAAGGCCGTTGAGGGAATTTCCATGGATGATAAATAGCCCAATGCTGATTGAAAACCTGTGTGGACATAAAGAAAATTGTTGGTGAGCCCAAAGATGGTGGTGCAATCAAAACTGTTTGTTAGTCCAGTAGTGGTGTTGAGCCTACAAAGGAATTGTTCTTGGAGGATCTTTCTCTTGATGTTACAGGCACAATTATAGTGATGTTGTGTAGAATGTGGGATGTGACTATTACTATGAATCATTATATAAGCAATGATTTTGTTATTTCTGATGCAAAGGTACTTATGTAGATTAATGTATTGTTATAAATTGTAGATTATTTTAAATCTTATGTCTACATGATATGAAATATTATCAATTGTGATTGCAGGGTCGTGCAATGCACTGCAGCGCTAAATCAACTATAGCTCACAATTTCATCAAGTTAAAAGAAGGGTTTGTTTATTCAATAAAAGGTTTTGTTGTAAAGAAGAATAAGGATACTTATCGTATATTCAAAGATGATGAGTTCATTCTTGAATTTGATGGTGCAACGACTATAAGAAGGTCTTCTGTTAAGCCCGTTGGCTTTGTGAGGCATCCACTTCAAATTAGAAGAACTCGGCAAGCTTGAGCCTACAGATGGGAAATACTTGATGGGTAATATTTGTTTCCATATGTTTTTAATTATAATTTTTATTTTGTTTTTATTCATGTATCGGTTTGTTAATTGCAGATGTCGCTGGATATGTCACAAATGTTTGGAGAACTAACCATCTAAAGACAGGATCAAAAAATCTTGACTTTTACCTTTCTGATGGCACGTTAGCATAACCGTGTCTATTTGTGACTATCTTCCGCGTTATTCAGATTATAATCAATCTTGCTTTTATTGAAATAGGAACTTACAGATACGTGTGACCCTCTGGGGAAGCCTTAGTGATACTCTGATAGAGAAAAAGACCAAACATTCTAACCTGTTTCCAATTGTCGTTACTTCAGTTAGTGCTAAAATATACAATAGTAAGCAAGTATTTATTTTCCCTAATATATTACGCGTTTCAAACTATTATAAACATGGTTAAATATTTTTATTTACCCTTTAGATAAGCTTCAACTATCGAGCAACTCCTCCACGCTTTTGTTGGATGATCTTTAGATTCCTGTTTTGAAAGAGCTAAAAAGTCACATTCGTTAATTAAGCAAGGTGAGTTTCATAGTCCCATGTTTTTATGAGTTATAAATGTTTTGACTTCCTGGTGGGATGGAAGAGACACTGTATGGTTTTGTAACTAATATTGTGAATGTTTTTATGGTTTGTGATGGACTTGTGTGTACACTTATGTGATTAACTGCTATGTGATTCTTGATTGTTATTGTGGTTGACTTGGTACCAAGGGGATGTTGACAAGGCAGGGCCTTGGGATTGGTTCATAGGTGTATGGGCGCCTATGGGACCATGGTGATTGGTAAGGCTGGGAGCCTTGGAATCGTGGTGAATGGTTAATCTTGAATGTTAGTTGTTAATGCATAATTGTAACACATTGTCCATAAGTTCTTTAATTAATGGTTATTATTCACAGCCTATAACTTGATTTTGGCGTTGGAGTCTAAACATATGACTCTCACCAACATTATTGTTGACGTATTTTTGTGTCTCTTTCAGGTGATAATATGGTTAAAAGTGAGGAGTGGCTAGGATTTGGAGTCGCGTAGGAATGCATTTAGAAGGAGATCCCCGTTCTTTCTTAGTTTCTTTTTTTTTGTTTAATAAGTGATACTATGAACACCTATATGTTGATTTGCTTGTTTTATGTTTGTCTTAGGTAAGAGGTGGGACTTTTACCTACTTACATAGACTCCTGTATTGTTGAGATATTGTCATGACATTTGTGTCACCTTTTATGATATTTCAATTCCATTTAGTTCTCTCTATAGACACGCTATTGTTGTGATGATATCCATAGCTCGTGCCCCATATTTCGCCATTGTTGGGTGTGACATAAGGCTAGAAAAAACATATTTGAACTGGTTGTTTTTAGAACTCGGGTAATTTGAGTTCGGGTCAAATTGAGTCATGTCAAATTGGGTTCAGGCCAATCTAAATATATGTTAAACGATTAAAAAGTTTGCTTACTTGAATATATTTACAAGGTAAAAGTGGTAGTAGTGTTAGGTTGAACTCGATCTTATTTTAGAATTCAGGTTAGACATGTGGATCTGAATAAGATTATTAACTCGCATGACTCGATTTGAATAAGTTTTCGCGTTCGAGTTCAAGTTCAAGTACTCACCTGTTGTGACACATCTACTTCTGATCAATCTTTGATCATATCCGGTCAATTAGGCGTACTAGGCAAATCTTTTGGTAGCCAGCTAGTGCATGGAGCGATTTTTGCAACACTAGCCGACTAGTAAGTATTTTAGGTTTTTTTCAGGTAAAACCTCAAGTTCAAAAACACAGAGATTTACGTAATACAAACTATCGCATGAGTTAGTTTGCTAGCACAACAAGCAGTGGCGGATCTAGGAATTCTAAATAGGGTGTGCACTAGATTTGCCAGAAAAATCATTTCAAAATTTCTTTATCCGGTAGTTTCTGGGTCAAGCTTTCGGGTTGGTTTCGGATCGATTTCAAATAGTAGATTAAAAAATCCAAATTTCAAGTCATACAATTATATAAAATGTAAAACACATGCGCGGTATGTAAAATATATACACTCGTACTAAGAATTGTAAATATGCAAAATACTACTTGGACTAAACTTAATTGTGTTGGGTCCGGTTGGGCTTATTGTACTAACTCCGATGTACATAACAAGTGAATCATACTCGAAACATTTGACCTCCTCCTTCTTCTTCTTCTTCCACTCTCAATTCACGGTGTTTTTTTTTCTCTTTCTGTTAAACAATGGTGAGATCAATGTGGGTATCACTCAATTTGTTTCTACATTCTAGAGGGTATGCACTCTTAAAATTTCAGCGTATTTCAGCGTTGATATCTAAAAACAACAAATTAAATTACACTACTGAAAATATACGAAGGGTATGCACGTGCATACCCGTGCTCAACTGTAAATCCGCCCCTGACAACAAGGTGGTGCACGACACCACATGTGGGCACGCTTTGGCATTCTTGGTGTGTGGATTACGCCCTTCATATATTCTACTTATCCTACATGGTGATCATTAAGACTAGTGGGAGTGGGGTGAAACCCACTCACCTCCACCTCAGCGTCACGTCAGCTTTTTTACCAAACTCACCAAAACTCACCCAAACTCACCACAAGAGGTAATGACACTCACCAAACTCGCCCAAACTCACTCCACATCACCCCATTTTTTCATTAAATATTTTTTATTCATACATTTTATTAAAACACGGGTACATAGAAAATTAAAACACAGTTTGAAATTAAAAGACGATATTTAGGAAATTTAAAAACAACATTTAAAAAAACCATAAATTTTAAAAAAACTTAATAAATTAAGCATTGGCATACAAATGCTCGACCAAATCTGCTCGAAGATTGTGATGTTCTTGCGCGGAGCTGATATGCCGCATAACTTGTAGCATATGTTCTTGGGTTTGAAACACATCGTCCGGTTGAAGTTGTTCTTCTGGGAACCATTTAGGAGATATTGCTTTTTTTTTTAACTTTCGAACCATATTATGTAATATGATGCATGTGTACATCATATTCATGATTCTTTCTTTTCGTAAAGGTCGTGCAGGATTGGCTAATATGGCCTATTTTTTCTTCAAAACACCAAAAGCTCTTTCAATATCTTTTCTTGCGGATTCTTGTTTCTGCTTATATAAAATCCTCTTATGGTCATTGGATGATGGTTCGGGAATTGTTTTAACAAGTGTTGCCAATTCCGGATATATTCCGTCCGTAAGATAGTATCCCCATGGATAGTGTACACCGTTAGCCACAAACTCCACCTCAGGTGCTCGTCCGGTTTTCAAATCATTAAATAAATGGGACTGATATAAAACGTTGATGTCGTTGTTCGACCCAGAAACACCAAAAAATGCATGCCATATCCACAAGTCCTGCGACGCAACAAGTTCAAGTAAAATGAATGGATTCGGTCCATGATCTCGTCTAACATATTGCCCTTTAAAGGCAACTGGACAACCGAACCACTCCCAGTCTGTACAATCAAGACTTCCTATCATCCCTGGAAACCTGTGCTTTGCTTCATGATGCGCATAAAGTTTATGAACATCAGTATACGTGGGTTTTCTCAAATACTCAGGCCCAAATATTTCCATAACAGCACTACAGAAATGATCAAGTGATTCTCGAGAAGTTCTTACGCTCATTTGCAAATACTCATCTAGAAAACCAGGAACGACGCCGTATGCCAATTGACGAATCGCCGATGTGCACTTTAACAACGGCGAAATACCTTCTTTTCCGATACAATCAACATTATTACGAAAGTATGCAGAATGGTGAGTCACTTCACTAACTATCCAGTTGAAAAGGGGGCAACCCATTCGAAAAACATTTTTGAACTCTTTCGCATCGTATCTTGGGTTCGCCGAAAAAAAGACGCAACTAACCGATTATGAGCACCTATTCGGTCTCGAGTTATAACGTTTCTGGGTACTCGATTAGCAATACGTTGTCTTTTAATAAAATGCAACGCTTTTTTAATAAAAGCCCACTTGCGTTTCGTTGCGACTACCGGATTTTCAGTGGCAAAAAATAACTCGTATTCGTCGATATTTTTCATTTTTTTGTGATTTGGGGAGAATGTGTGAAATGTGTATGGAATTTGAATGTGTGTTTGAAAAATAAGAGTTTTTGTTAGGTATTTATAAGTAAAAAGGGGTATTTGAAAAAGTTTTTTTTTTTTAAACTAACGGTATAATTTAAAGTTGGCCCCATTTCTTTATAACTCACCCAAGTGAGTTTGGCATGGGATTTTGGTTTGCAAAAGACAACTCGTGCGCGGGTTATTTAGGGGGGGTGGGGGCTGCGCGTGGCTTAGACTATGCAGCTCGTGGGTTATAACCCACTCCCACGAACCTAAGCATCACAAGTTTTTAACATGTTTCAATAACATAGTGAAATCATTTTTCCAATATTAACGAATACGATGAATCATTTTAGTAAGTTTGACGATCACCTCGTAATGATTATATCTCTGATTTTGTTACATGTCATAGTCGCAACATAAAAAGAAAACTATTAGCCCTTATACATTTTAACTGATACTACATGATGTATCTGATCGACAAAAACACAATTGTGATGTCAACTATTAGCCCCTATACATTTTGAATGTATTTCATCCCACATGGTAAATTGACAAACGAGGCTTTCTTCCTTAGACGCACACAAATGGAAATAAGATAATTAATAGAAAATATATGTTAATGTATACTCGTATTTAATATTTTTGGGCGAGTAAGAAGATTAATAGGAATTAATTGAGTTATTTTAGATACTTGATATAGTTAAATTTTAAGAGATTAATCATGATCTTTTATATAAAAAAAATTATATTCTTTAAAATTTTTAGTAAAAAATAGAGGTTGTAAAAGAAATAATTATATCAATAAAATGATTTGATTTTGACACATAAACAAAATCAAACGATGTGATTGATCGAAAAAAGTCAAAATTAAAAATTTTAGTGAAGAAATTTGATAAAAACACACAAAAATATATGAGAATTGATTCACACTCAAAATTTTTATTGGAACACTCCAATGTACAATCTGCTAAAGCCACAATACAATTGTTCGATGCACAATTTGAAGTGTCTCAATAACTTTATGAAGTGTGCAAAACTGTAAATCATTAGCCAAAATATATGTGTCAAAATTTTGAAAATAAAAACTTAAAAAAGGAGGAGAAGATTAATAAAACTTTAGTGGTTGAATTTTAAATAAATTAGATGGATTTAAGTGTAAACTTATAATTTTTCGTATTATTTTAGTAAGTTTAGAAAATAAACAAAATAACCCTTAAACTTTACACCTTCTATAATTTATATTTTAAAACTACAACATATATGTGATATTAAAAAGTAAACAACTCACATTATTATAAATATTCAAATATAAATAAAAATTATTGTCTATTTCTATTTTGACACTTAACAAAGTCAAAATATAAATATCAAAATGAATATAAATATCAAAATGAATGCATGACCTCAGACATCGGTGTGAGATGAAAATAAAGACGTGATTGTACATATTACAACAACATATATTATTTCAAGGTCGTTATTTGTTACTAAACTCACTATGTCAAAAAAGGATAGCTAGCAATTCAGTTAAATAAAGTCAAATTTTATGCAACAAATATTTATATAAAATATCAATTAATATTATCATATAATGAAAAATTATGTTAAACTTGTGGGTTCATGAGCATCGTAATTATTTAAGTATTAAAAATTCAATAGTGTTTTATAGAATCATATTAAGTATTACAAAATTATGAATTTATAAATCATGTAGGTGTAAGGTTGATTTAAATTGTTGTTGATTAATAATTAAGACTAGCATGGTATCCGTGCGTTGCGGCTGCGGGTACTATGTAACATAATTTTCGATCAAAAATAATTTAATTTAATGTTTTTGTTACAACGACATCTCAGAAACGACAATTGAATGTTTATGTAACTTTATATAATTGTCTAGTCGAACCAACTGTGACTCATGTTCCCGCTTGAACACGTTGGTGTGATTCTGCATTCAAAACTATATACACCATGATTTTAGGTAAACAACATATATATGCTTTTGTAAATATATGTTTTAAGTTGTTATATATTGTGAATATAGAATTGTATATGTAAGTAATGGGGTGTATTAAATATATACTAATTGATATTGATTATTTTTTTTTAAAATTGGTTAATGTGATATTTGTATAATGTGTTGTTTTATTTGTAAATTGTGATAAGGTGTTTTAATTATAAAATTAATTATAGTATTAAATGTAATGTGTTGTTCTAAACTTTTTTATGTTTGTTATGGTTGTACACATGTATTAATATATTGTATTATTTAAATCATATATTATTAGGTGCATTAAGAAAATGTACAATAGGCTATTATAGTTATACTATTTATTTATTTTTGCATTTATGGAAGAGAGAGTGCATGAAATGCTTAATGTGTAGTTAAGATATAACTATCTAAATTGAAAATATCGAAAGTAAAAAGAGTGTGAAAATTGAAAAATAAAAATTGAGGTGAGTTTATATTAATTTACACGGTGCACAATAAAATAATAACATAATCAAATATATAAACATTACATGTTCTTAAAAAACATATATGGTGATGTTCAAGTCTCGTGCATGCACGGACATTAAAACTAGTTACACTAATAGATTATTTAAAATCAGATTTTATGAATTCAAATTGTCAATATGACCAAATATTAATTATTAGTAGTGATAAACTTTGAAAAGAATATCACTAGCGATATAAAAAAAAACTTTCGCTGATGATCACATGTAATATAAACGTAACAAATAAACAAAAAGATATAAAACATATTATCAAAATCAAACTGATTTTTAAATTCAAAATTTAAAAAGAATACTACAATTGATCTAAACATAAAGTTAAACCAAAAAATGTTGATTCACTTAAAATCAAACAAATTATTACATCAAATATGAAAAGAATATCTCAGGTGATATAAAAGTATTGATTCGATTTTAACATACTATTGGTTGTTGCGATATTATGTGTCGATGTTTTGGTGTATACTGTCTGCAAGTCTAAGTTAGAGATTTATCACATATGAGATTTTGAGATTGGTCGCTTATCCTTTTGGATTCATACAAGATTGGTATTTTGCGATGTGAGTTTGGGATGGTTGTGTGAGTGGTGTGTAGAGTTAGAGGCTTATGTTGTTTGATGTGATTTCTTTTTCGTGCTTGGGGTCTCATCCCCGTTTAACTATTTTGTTAATTGGGGTGAGATGCTTTTGTTTTGTTTTTGTATTTTTTTGTGGTTTTAATAAAACGCTGCCTTTCAAAAAAATTGAGAAGCTATGTATCACAAGTGATAAATAGAAAATACAACAGATCCATATTCAATAATTGAAACACCTCTAGCACCATCATGTTCGGGCGCACCGCCTTCATCTTGTACCAACAATAGCTTTTTTATTGATGTATAAAGACACAAAAACATCTTGTACCTGAAAATATTAGAAAAACACATACGTGATAATATATAAAATATGTAAAATAATGAAATATCATAAGTGATATTAAAATTTAAAAAACATATTTGTTTATTTTCGAAATATCACAAATGATATTAGACGTTAACTACGATTATAAAATATCACAATTGACATTAAGCATATCATATAATAATATCACTGGTGATATTAGATATTAACTATATTTATGAAATATCACAAGTGATATTAAACATGACATATAACAAAAACACTAGTGATATTAGACATTAATTATGATTATGAAATATTACAAATGATATTTGATTCCCTATGATAATTATCACAAGTGATATTAAACATTAGTTATCTTTATCAGTTTATGTAACAATTGTCTTCTCAATACCTCTAGTAACAAGCACAATGTTTGCATGAGTAACCACAACTTAATATAAACGCGTTCATTATTTAAAAAAGATAGAAACAAATTTAAATAGCTAGACCATTAAATTTGAATGTCTAGAAATTCTCAAACAAACATTTACATCTTCGATAATGAGATCTTAATAAAAAATACCGATGTTTTTGTTTCATCGTCAACCATATGTTAGTTTTAGCATCAACTTGTATAACTAACTTTGCACTAATGTTTATAAGTGGGTCTTTCAACATAACCCAGATCATAAATCGTAGTAACAATCTTTGTTTAGTATTTCTCAATAAACATTTAATCAAACACTTCATGGACATACCTATGAAAATAGTTTATCCTAGAGAATCGAAGAATAATTGACGATGATGGTCATGAATTAATAATCACACGATGATCGTTGAACCAAATGAATAATTGATGGTCGTGAAATAATGATCTGTTTTGAAGGAAAGAGATTGAAAAAAAAAGACATAGTAAATGTTTGAAAATTAAAAAAAAAACTATTGACATTTTACATTCCTCGTAGTTAAATGTTTAGCAAAAATCATCTTTATGATAGATGATTTTTGCAAAAAGTTTAACAATTTTTTTTTTTGCAAAATAAATCCATACAAGGATGTAAAGTGTTAGACATTTAACTTCACAAGGATATAAATTGCTAATAATTTATGACAACGATGTATTATGTGAGAAACTGCAAAACATAAAAATATATTTTGCAGTTTACTCTAAATAGATTATATAATTAGAAAAAATAAGTCTAATTATTTAAATTTTAGATTTATCTTCACTTTTATCAAACTTTAAATATCTGATAAACAATTACAGTAATTCTTTAACATGTGAATTAAAAAACAAAATATGTAATAAATTTTTAGAAGATATAGAAAAAAATATTTTGTTAAAATATCATAGAATTAAAACAAGTACAACATAGGTGGTCAGTCAAAACATGTCCTCATAGGTCCAAAAAAGAAAAGAAAGAGAAAACTCATAGAATCCGGTACTCTGTCTTTTTCCCCACATCATCATATTCTCTCTCACAAAAACACACTTTTTAGTTTTTTACACACCCCACTACCATCACCTTTCTTTTCTGTCACACCCCCCATGATAATGCCCCCATCATCAAAAACCGTGCCCCCACTACTCCTCTAAATCACCCCCAAACCCTAAAAACACCCCACTCACATTACATCTAGCATTAACGGCGGCGGAGGATGTCGTCTCCACCGCCGTCACCCTCAGTTCAAGTAGGTTTCCCGTTGTTTCCACCGAGTGATATCGGATCTCAGCCCACAAGCTCACCGGCAGTACGGAACAGTAGGAATAGTACTGCATTCGTTGCGCTTGGTGTTGGGATTGGGATTGGTGGGGCTGTTGTTCTTGTTTTTGTTTGTGTTTTTGTTGTTTGGTATAAGAGGAGGAAGAGAAAGAGACGAAGGTTGTTGGTTGATGATCCTGTTACTTCCTTAGGCCTTAAAGGTTGTTTTTTTGTGTTTTTTTAATGTTTTTTTATGTTTTTGTTTTGATGTTTAGTTGGGTTTTAGTAGGGGTGAGATCCTTTGTTTCGTCGTAAATGGTCGAAAAGTGTTGCTTAAATTGGTGAGGGACGGAACCGGGACCAAATATGACTGGTTGCACACATGTTTTTTTGACCCTTAATATGATAAGAGTTAAAAAGTGAATTAAGATGCATTTAAGAAAAACCGATATACCGGGTGCGTTTAAGATTCAATTAGGAAAAATCAATTTTTTTCTTCAAAAATTAAATCTACATCGAAAAATTTTCATGGGTGTCCTGGGACCTCACGAGACTCTATGGTTCCGTCCCTCCCTGCGTGTGCATCTTAGTCATAGAGGCTTGCCCTCCCGGGTAACCTGAACAGGGAAAACTTCATCAGCTTACCTGAATTGATACTTAACAAGGTTTTCTTGAGCGTGATTATTACGTGTTATGACCAAAAATGAAATATATATATATATATAGTATAGGAGTAGAATTATTTATAGATTGGTTTTGTTGTTATGTGAATAGTTAGGATATACAATTATTTAAGATACATGTGGAATTGTTTTAGGTGCATGGTTGCTGTTAGATGAGTATTAAATACCAAGTGATAGCGTGATACTACAATTTTACTTAAAAATGGACTAACTAACGGGGGTTGAGATAGCTTATCTAATTAGCTAATACTTTGATGCATTTGTGTAAAATAAGTTTTTCGATGAAGAAATGTGCTTATGCCATCTGCTTTTGGAGTGAAAGTAGTATCATATGTTAGATGTATATATTTAATGGTTTTGTATTTTTATTCTCGTTTGAATAGGATGAAAATAAACTATTTAGGTCATGCCTGGTCAAAACTATGGGGCAGTTTGGAATTGTTTGTTTGAACAGCTTATTCGTTAGATTTAATATTATTATTTTTAGCGCCATATGGAGTTTTGAGTGTTTTGGATGAGAAACGTGATTATGCAATAGTTTATTTTAGGTTGAAAAATGTTACAAATAAGCCGTTTTAGATTGCTTGTTTCCAACTGATTATTAATAGTGGATTTGAAGTTACAGGTTTACCCTTAGAGTGAAGTAGGTTGTTTTCAGTTAGATCTTCATAATGTGTTTTTTTTCCTAGAACCATAAGGAGTTTAAGTGTTTGGATGAGAAATGTGATTATATTGCTATATGTTTATTCTAGGGTGAAAGTTTCTTTTTTCCTTCCGCATTAGCCTGCTATATGTGTATAAGTGGAAGAATAAACTGGTTAATAAGCGTCCATAAATACCCCTTAATTTTGTATTTCATAGCTGATATGGTTTTGTAAATGACTTGCATAAAATCAATAACATTCTCCTAACAAATTATGCGTACAGTTTATTGGATAATGGTGGATGGTGTAGAGTTTTAAATCTAGATTTGAATGTTATATGCAATTTCATGTAAGATAAACTACACCAGATGCAGACTCACACTCGTTAAAATGTATGTTCATTTATTGGTATGCAACCCATATGATTTGAGGATATTTATTGTATGATTAAAAGAAGAAATGGAGAACATCATCAAGGTCTCTTAGTTTCTTTTGTTATTCTAGTTTAGAAACTTCAATTATCTCCGGATCCCGTTTGGCATAAAAGAATAAACTAAATTCTAATTTTTCTTTTAATTTTATCTCAAGTCATTGCACAGCAGAGTACTACTTAACATAGATAGATCGAAGGATATGCTGGTAGGCTCAGTGAAAACATTAGTTTCAATGGCATGAAGCTACATTTCACTATCCTATGTATCCTTGTTGTTTACAGCTTGCAATCCTCATGTCAACTTATTAAAATAATAAGCACATTCTCTTCCATTTAGAGAAGTCCCGTCAATCGATCTCTACTGTTATCTTAATTTGGTAGCGACTAGTGAGTTTGTATATTATTTTTGCTTGCAGTGTAATACTTGGTCCTCATTTTTTCTTAACCAATGAACTCATAAGTTATGATACCTATGTTACAGATTATATTTCCCTTTTTCATTTTATATGATAATAATATTGCTGCTGTTCTTTATGCAGATGACTTCAGCAGGGCACCGCAAAACTGGCATAACAATGCTCCTCCGTCAAAAGGAAATACTAACTTACCACCAAAATATAATCATTTACCGTCTCATTTACAGTCACATTCGATTGATTCTTCAGCTCCCCCTCCACCACATTCATCAAGCAGTGCAGGCTCCGAAAGGCATAATCCACCTAACATGGGTTATGCAAACGGAAAGACCATATTTACTTACGAAGATTTAGCAAATGCAACAGAAGGTTTCTCACCTGAAAATCTTCTTGGTCAAGGCGGTTTTGGGTATGTCCATAAAGGTGTTCTTCCAAGCGGTGAGACAGTTGCCATTAAACAGCTTAAAACTGATAGTGGACAAGGGGAGCGTGAATTTCAAGCCGAAGTTGCTATCATTAGCCGTGTTCATCACAAACACCTCGTTTCGTTGGTTGGATACTGCACCTCTGGGCTTCAGAGAATGCTGGTTTATGAGTTTGTCCCAAACAATACCTTGGAGTTCCATTTACATGGTAATTAGAATTTTGTTCTATAAACATGGTTGGCAAAGAGTAAACTTAGTTCACACCTGAAAGATTGTTTTAGGAGAAGATTACAATATTAGTTCCTTGAACATTTATTAAACTTTTGAAACAATTTAAACGAACAAAATGGATTGATGCGGAATTTTTTGACATGACAGGAAAGGGTAATCTCTTAGACTGGGATACGAGGATGAAAATTGCGTTAGGATCTGCAAAAGGATTGGCATATCTGCATGAGGACTGTGAGTTTTAAATTAGAAACTGTCAAGTTATTTAGCTGAAATAAGTGTCAGAGAAGATTTAATTATCTTGGAATTCATTTACTTTGCAGGCCAACCTAAGATTATTCATCGTGATATCAAGTCTGCAAATATACTCCTTGATTGCAATTTTGAACCAAAGGTAGTTTTGCTTATCTTATTTTGTTACTTATATACTTTCGTAACTATCATCTTATTTCGTAAGCCAACTTTTGCATTCAGGTTGCAGATTTCGGACTTGCTAGATTCACTTTAGATACTGAATCTCATGTATCCACCCGCGTGATGGGAACTTTTGGGTTAGATCTTATTCCACTTTTTCTTGTAATATCATACATCAAGTATTAAAATGCCTAGTCTATCTTCCCTGTTTTTATTTGATATGTAAATGAATACTTGATTTACAGTTATTTAGCTCCAGAGTATGCTCTTACTGGGAAGTTGACTGAGAAATCGGATGTCTTTTCATTTGGTGTCATGCTTCTTGAGTTGATTACTGGACGCCGACCCATTGATAAAGCTCAATACTTGGATGATAATATTGTTGATTGGGTGAGTTTCTGCTGCTAATTATCTAAAATTATGTATTTTCTTACACAGGCGATATAATGTCATGTCAATGTCTATCCAAATAATAGTTTTGTTTAACCAAATTACTAGCGACACACTCCTATTTAGGCTAGGACCTACAAATGTAGCTAAATTTAGGAATATTGATTCTATGTCTGTCTTGAAAAATTTACCAGAAAACAATATGCTTAATAAAGCGTGTGTATATGTTTAAACCGTAAATTCACTTTCGTCACATCAACGTTCCTTTTGTACGTATATGTATCTGTAGATTTGACACATCTCCCACTGAAATATTAATACATGGTCGTGGTACATTTTAACATATGCCATAAAAAAAGAATACAGTTGATACAGTGACCTTATCAGCAGTAGCTCTTTCATGAGCGGAGATATCTGTGAGGATATTAACTAACTTTAGAAACATAACAGAAAAGTAACAATCTTCAAAGTCCAACAAAAATGTGCTTAGCATAATGGGTGTTCAAATATGCGTATTTAGATTTTTTTTTTCTCAATTATGGACGCAAATGAGTTTAAAGCTTTATATAAAGGTAATATATTGCATAACGGCATTTATAGGCAAGGCCGCTGCTGGCTCAAGCGATGGAGGATGGTGATTATAGCTCACTGGTGGATACAAGGTTGCAAAATAATTGTGACTCTACTGAAATGTCTCGGTTGATTGCTTGTGCTGCTGTTTGTGTACGCCATCTTGCTAGACGAAGACCATCAATGAGCCAGGTACTTCTGCTTTTCCTATTGAGTCTTGTTTTATGGTATTTAACCATGGTCCATGGATATGAAAAAAGAGTTGCCCTTCTCTACATTTTTTAATGAAGGTAGAGTGGCAAAATGGCTTGTCAAGCAGGTTGTGTAACTGTTCAAATCGGCTTTAGGGTCAAAAATCGTTATATTTTGATACGAGTTGGGTTGACCCAATGTATTTTTTTTTTCTTTTCAAGTTCTTAAATTTTTTTAAAGTGACAACTATGGTTACTAAGATTATATGTGCGACTTTTCACCCATATCTTCTTATGCTAATTTCGTAAATCTGAATATATGATTGCAACCAGGTTTAGAAAGGTTTAGACATTAAAATACACTGTGGCTGACCTTTCTGTTTTTTACCCCCTTGAGATAGTAAATATAACCTGAAATGACCTATGTATGACCAAATGAACCGAATTTGTCATCTCTAGAGAAATGATCTAGAATCATCTTAGAAACAAGATTTTGACAAGGTTATTTGATTGGGTGTAGATAGCTAGAGCTTTAGAAGGAAACCTTCCCCTTGAGGAATTGGACGAGTGTATCAAACCTGGCCACAGCAAATCAAATGATTCTCAAGACAGCTCAAATTTTGATACCGCCCAATACAGAGAAGAACTCAGGAAATTTCAGAAAATGGCATTTGAAAGCCAAAACAACTCAAGCGTATGGAGTGCACCAACCAGCAATTTGGGTCCGCGGCCATCTGGATCTAGCAGTGAGACAAATCTAGGCTCGAGTGGTGGAGCTAAGCAAATACCAATCGATTGAGAAGGTTGATACTAGTTAATACATAGGTACCTGACGAAAAAAGAAAAGAAAAACATGTGATCACATTTTCAAGCAAGATTGCATTCAGTTTGTAGGGATCTTGGTTTTTGGAGTTAATAGGCAGATTTTACTTTGCAGATTGTGTTGATATAGAGATTTTAAATCATTGTACAGAAAGGCTAAAGTCATGTTTATGGTTTGATTTATTTGTTGAACTAGGAGTTTGATTCCGAAATATTTTGTTGGTTAGTGTGGTACCATTGCGTTACATGGTTTATAACTTTATATACATTTACTGTATTTTTGCGCAGTCATTTTTTCTCGGAACCAACTTGAAATGCGCCTGCACGCAGACTACTTGTGTGCTTTACTTGCGACAATTTTTGTCCGATAAGTAATATAGTTAAGTTGAATATGAAAATGTTAATAGGTGGTGCATATTCTTTTGTTATAACATGTGATTTAAAACACATGAAAGTATAATAACATTGTGTTAATGTTGAATTATTCTTGTCATTTGGATTATTAAAAACGAGAAACTACACAAACATACACATATTTGTGTTTCTGAAGATTAATCAGTCACAAGTATGAGTTCTCGACGACGCCGAATGCTTCTCAAAGTCATCATTCTCGGTGACGGCATGTACCTATTTGCTCATTTTCATTCAAATCTTACTTACAATCAACAAAATGAGATTTTCTATTGTTTTTCAGAATATAGAAAAACGGATTGTTACGTATTTCTGTTGCTCATTTCAGAATGTAGAAAATGGATTGTTTTTGAGGTTGAGTGTGATGCATCTGGTGTTGGGATTGGGGCTGTACTCTCTCAGTCGGGTCGCCCAATTGCCTATTTTAGTGAGAAGCTCAATGATGCGAAGCGCCGTTATTCTACATACGATAGAGAGTTCTATGCTATCATCCGAGCCCTAGATCATTGGCAACATTACCTGATATCAAAGGTATCTTACATTTTCAAGGCCAACACAAGCTGCCAGCCAAGACACGCTAAATGGGTGGAGTTCCTTCAAGTTTTTAACTTTACTATAAAGCATAAATCTGGAAAGTTGAACATAGGAGTCGATGCATTATCCCGAAAATACTCACTCCTTAATCATCTCCAACCAAAAATTATTGGGTTCGAACTTCTCCAGCAAGAATATCCTGCTGATCCAGATTTTGGTGCTCTATTTTCACACTGCCAGGCGACTCACAATCACTCGGTCCGTGATTTCCATATTTTTAGTGGATTTTTATTTAAGAAGCAACGTCTTTTTGTTCCCCGTCATAGCATTCGAATCGTCTTGATTCAAGAAACGCATGCAGGAGGATTGGCTGGCCACTTGGGTATCGATAAAACGACCCACCTGTTACGAGCTAACTTTTTTTTTGGCCCAAGATCGCACGTGATGTTGAACACTTTATTGGACGCTGCCTACCTTGTCATCGAGCTAAGAGCCAACTATCTCCCCATGGACTGTACATGCCACTCCCGGTACCGCTGGCACCTTGGGAAGACGTTAGTCTTGATTTCATCACTGGTTTACCACGGACCCAGCACCACAAAGATTCTGTTATGGTAGTAGTTGATCGGTTCTAAAAAATGGCTCACTTTGTCGCCTGCCACACCACATACGACGCTGTTCAGGCGGCTAATTTGTACTTCAAAGAGATCGTCCGACTACACGGGGTGCCCAAGACCATGGTTAGTGACAGAGATGTCAAGTTTTTGAGCCATTTTTGGTTAACATTATGGCGAAAGCTGGGAACAAAGCTCAAGTTTAGTACATCGAGCCATCCTCAAACTGACGGCCAAACGGAAGTCACCAATCGTACTCTTGGATCACTACTTCGCGCCCTTATCACGACAAATTTGAAGCAGTGGGAAGAATTGTTACCGCGGGCTGAATTTTGCTTACAATCGGGCTCGAATAAAACGACAGGTATCAGTCCTTTCAAGATAAGATAGTGTACGGGTTGAATCCCTCAACACCACTTGACCTTGCTATCCTTGACACTACCTCCAAATTTAGTAAAGAAGCAAGTGATTTAGCAAAGGAGATTCAGGCAATCCATCATGCATGATAGAATCACCAAAAATAACGAGCTTCTTATATATCGACGAGATAAGGGACGAAAACATGTACTCTTTAAGCCCGGTGATTTAGTATGGCTACACATGCGGAAAGAACGTTTTCCTACTAAGCGTCGATCTAAATTGAGCCCCCGATCTGATGGCCCCTTCAAAGTTTTAGAAAAGGTGAACGATAATGTCTACAAGATCGATCTACCGGGAAATGTTTCCACGTCCTGTAACGTGGCAGATCTTCAACCATACTTTGATCCCGACGAACCCCTGCCAAGTTTGAGGACAAACTCTTCCGAAGACCGGGAGGATGATAGGCAAGAGGAGGACTCAGATACAAACCCATCGGACTCAAGTCAAAGTCAGCAGGCCTGGGTCAACTTGATCCAGTAGTGTTATTTCTTCTTTTATTTTAGTTAATTGATTTGGTCAATTTCTTTATTTCCCAAGTTCAGGAAAACATGGGTTGGTAGTTATTTTTTCCTTTCTGTTATAACTTTTGAATGAAGAATGCAAAAGACAGTTTTTTTTGGAAGAAATATCATTCTATTCTCTGTGAGAATAATTATTCCACTGCTATCCTAAATATTGGCATTTTTAGGAGGTGATCTTGGAGACTAATTTTGAATTTAGCGTGGTGTTACTGTATCGCGAATTCGAATTAGGTTGCCCAGCGGGAATTCGAGTGGTGCGACTGTAGCTTGAATAACCGTTGACGTGTTTAAGAGATTCGAATCGGGTTAAGATCCTAATTCCATACGCTCCTATCTATCACGTGGTGTGCCTCAAAGGGAAACATACCTTTACTTTGAGTGTTTGCGAAAGAAGGAACCCATGTTGAAGCCGCTTTCCAATGTATAACAACAAATGCACTTAAAGACGAACCCAGGGAATAAATGTAAGGTGTACACTCTAATTCCCAATCTAACATTAGGCCAATTTCCAAAGGATATCTGACAATGGCGTTTCGGGCAGTTTCTATCCATGAGTCATCGCCAAGAACCTTTGTGTATGTTCTTCCAACAGGTTAATGAAAGTACAAGAATGTATATACGAAGTAAAGCGACATACTTACTTACAAAAAATAAACGTGTAATGAGTTGATGCAACAAATTGCATAATTATATTTTATGGCAAAGTATATTGCATCAAACTAGTATTAAAACAATTTGCCGTGTATCTGCATCTGATAGGAGTTCACCCCTCTTGATATTGGATATAAGTCGACAGCAACTTGGTTTGTTGACTTTGGTTTTAGATACATCCCTGAGACGATGTCTGGTGACAGGCCTCAGCGCAGGTCTGGGGGATGTCAAAAGTTCATGGCTTGGGTTTCTTCTATGAATCCCATGTGTATATTTTGTCTGTCATAGAACATTACTCTGGATTCTTGTTTTGCTGTAAATAGCCATGTAGTAGCTGCTTGCTGCAGTCGGTCAAATCTAAGAACCCGACAACCGTTATTCTGCCAAGTTTAAATGAAACACGAAGCATTAACGTGCACATTCATTTTCTGAAACAACAGCATAAAAAAGTAAAATTTAAGTCACAGAACTATTATGCATTCACATAATGAACTTCAGCACGAACATGACAGAATATGCGTGTTTTTTTCGTATAGTAACCGTGCTCAAGGATGACTAAAAGAGTGTTGCTATATCCTCCTACAATATCTTTCTACATATCCTCCTACACACACAACAATATTTTATATTTTATCTCCACTCATTATCTCTCCGCATCTAAACCGTCAATTCTGTCAATTCTGACACATGTCAGGATTCTGTGAGTAGGCATATAAGTAGGAATAATTTGTAGGAGGATAAATCATTTCTCTGACTAAAAATGCCAGCAGTATTCATTTAGAATAGGCTCCGGACCCAGATCCACTTGTAAACACACGCTGTCAGATACATAATGCTAGAAATACATTGAACACAAAGGAGCTTCAGCAAATAATAATTTTAATTAAGATTGATGGTATCTAACAAAATAGACCAGAGGAACACAAAGGCCACCCTAATACCCACCAAAATCTATTACCAAGTATTAACCATTTCACAAAGAAAAACAAGTACCCTGTCCTCCCTAGAAACACAACCAGCAATCAGCAGAGAAAAGAACAAAATAAAAATCTTCAGCCTTATGCAGCCGCTTCAGGCTTATCCGTTTCCATAGCTTCTGGTTCATCAACATTTTCATCATGGTCAGCCTTTGGGTTCGGGCTTGTGCCATTCTCTGCAGGATGCTGCTGCTCAACTTCCTGGTCAGGTGCAGGTGCAGGTGAGGCCGGTTTCTCGGGAGTAGCTGGCTTTGGTGGGGCTGGCTTTGGTTTCGACAATAATTGTCTGCAGACCCTGTCGATCGCCTCTTCCTTCTTTTTTATATCAGCTGTTAGAAGAACTGGTTCAGCATGTTTAGGAAGTCCTTCTTGAGCTTGCTGTGCCTCTTTCAACCAATTTTCTGCTTCGGAGCACTCATTCAAGACCTGAGAGGGGGCAGCAGACAAGTAAGAATATGTAGCATGTTGGTAACGCACATACAAGAAATATGGATATTGGAATAATTACCTTCTCTTTGTCACTCATATCAATGTGGTCGTACTTGGGGTCACCAACTGCAGCTTGTCTAAACCAACTAACACGTTGGACTAGTCGCCCAACAAAGGAATCTCTTTCAGAGTGCTCCTTGAACCGTTGTTCAATGGGATCACCTTGCTGCAATTGTTTCATCAATGTCAGACGTGCACCTTATATATGATATGAAAAAGATGTCATTTTAAAAACTTACCTTCTTGAGCTCATCAAGTTTTGCGACGTATACACCTTTGGTTTCATCTTCCCCATCTTCATACAACCAATCCTCGGTTTCTTGAAGCTTAGCGATTAACTGCTCCCTATCAGGATCCGTAACAAACTCGTACAGCTTATCATGCAGCTGGATAACAAGAGACGCGAGTCAGAATGTCAATATATCATGATATTTATAAAGTAACAAAGCAAGTAACTTAGAATTATACCTTGTTCCTCATGTCATAGACATAGGCTTCCACAGCATTCTTTTTGTCCTTGGTTTCTTCCATAACACGATCCTGCAGCGCCATCTCAAATTCCTTTTCAACTGCTTGCTGCACATTTGCAGGCGACATTGCCCCATGAACCACTTCCGAAACGGGTATGTTGGATTTCTTGATGATCTTCTTTGGAGCTTCCACCTGCACAGCAAGATAAATAACAGAATTACTATTGTTCAACATTCCCAATGCGAAGGCCAGAATCGTTTTCCTCAAGACCAAGTTTCCGTGTTTAACTTAATTCGGTGTACTTATAATCATGTCAAAATCTAAAGCTAAGAACTGCGTTTAATTTGTTCAAATTAAAAGATTACTTTATGGTGTCAGCTCTCAATAGCATCAATTTTCCAATCGTCAAATTTATTATTCGACCTACAAGTCTATAGCCTGTTGACTAAGTTCCTAAATTCAAATAGCATCTGAAAACTAGAAAATCATGTTAGGTACGGAGTTCAAGTTACTATATTTCATCCGGGCTCATAATAATTCTTACAACCTCTATAAGACAACAACATATGAAATCTTTACACTAAACTAGTGTGTTCCCTACCCAATACTTGGTGCATGTTGGTCACTGAAATTAATAGCGCCCATAACAAGCCAAATTCCTACCCAAACATCTTATCCTATGAAGTCTTATCTATGAAGTAGAATAGTAAATGTTCAACAAACCTTAATATCAGTCTCCATCTTAACAGAATTATCTTCTGTATCAGCAGCACCATTCTCAGTCACAGGGGCATCTTCCATATTAACATCAGTCTCATTCGTCGATGGCACATCAGCTGAAGCATTGTCAGTATCCATTTTCGTTGCCTCTTTTGATGGTTCCTTGGTCACTGGAACTTCAACTTCCTCTTCTTCAATTAACTGAAAATTCAGACGGAAACAAGAAAGTCAAAATACGATTCAGACACCAATGACCAACAAACCAAATATTTAATTCAACCAAATACACCGTATCTCACCTGTGCAGAGTCCACAGAGACAATTCCATGCAAATTCAAACGGGCTTTCACTTTGACTTTAGCACACGCGGCATTTGTTGCTTGGAAGGGACCAATCTGTGCATCATTGCCAACATGGAAGTTAAAGCATAGAACTTTTAAACAAATTGACAGAAAATGAATATCCTTATAAAGCTTTCAGCAAATTATACCGTGTAAGTACTAATAGTTGCAGGCGCCTGCAATTCACTAACATCCGCATATTGGAGGTCTACTGAAAATGTGCCAGACCTGAAGAAAGTGAGAGCTTTCACACTGGGAATCGGATTTCCCTTCGGGAAGACAATACTATGTTGATTCTCCACAGTCCCGTTTTGTGAATCTTGGGCCATACCCTTCCATGTCAAGGCGATTGAGAAAGGAAAGCTCTCTTGGACCTATAAAAATAGTAAATAAGATTAGATCCGTGTTACATTACACAACAATACTTATACACAAACCAGGAATCGTAGTAAGACATACCTGAAATTCTCTAACTTTAAATGTAGGACTAAGAATAGCACATTCCAAAGCACAGCCCTTGGAGACACATTCACTTGCATTCATTGTACGCCTTGGCTCCTTGCCAAAGAATTCCGTCAAAATCTTGATGACAGCTGGCACCCTAGAACCGGAACCAACAACCTCGACAGCATAAATATCACCAACTGTGAGTTGAGCCTCTGCAAGAGCCTTTTCAAGAGGTTTCTTAACACGTTCCAATATTGGGGTGCTGATTTGTTCAAACTCATCTCTCTTGATAAAACCTCTAACGTCCTTGTCCTCCATCAAGCATTCGATGTTCATTGGTGCCTCTGGATTTGCACTGAGCACCTTCTTCAGCTTCTCACATGCAGCACGAAGCCTGAGGCAAGCCCTGGCGTTCTGCAACACATCAATTTTGTAATCCACCTTAAATTTTTCAACAAAGTGTTGGAACAAAGCCTCATCAAAATCCCTTCCTCCCAGACTTCGGTCAAACGAATGAGCCAACACCTTCAACTGGCCTTTCTTAAAGCCTGCTATGCAGACCTGCATACTAGCATGCCCAATGTCAACAAACGCCACATTCAGCTGCTCATTCTCGGGTAAATCAGTCTTGTATATACCATAAGCCAAAGCAGTTGCGGTTGTTTCATGCATCAACCTAAGAGGATGCAATCCAGCGATGGTAGCAGCATCCATAACAGCCCTTCTTTGAAGATCAGTAAAATAGATCGGAATCCCAATGCAACAATCCACAACTGCTGTATTCAAATTCTTCTCGGCTATCGTCTTCATGTTTGAAAAGACCATCCCCATAACCTGAGTGGGAGTAAAAGCTTTCTTTTCCCCAAGATACTGCACATGGATCAACGGAAAACCATCCGGTCCCTCAGTAACAGCAAAAGGCAACGACTTTAAATCCTGCTGCAACTCGGGATCAGAAAAGGGACGACCAATCAACCGCTTAATCTGAGAGATAGCATTCTTTGGATTCGACATTATCGTTGCAGCACCAGCTGTTCCAAGAAACCTCTGTTTATCCCCAAAACAGACAAGAGCAGGAGTCTCACGCTTTGACTCGTCATTAAGAACAACATCAATTCCACGTTGTCTGGCAACTGCCACAACACAACTCTCGTTTCCAAGATCAAATCCAACCACGCTCATCTTTGCTCTGAGTTTATTCTACTTAGAAATTTACCTAAACAAAAAACGAAAAAGTTTAAACATCACATGTACATTATTCAGATAGGTCATCAACATATATAAACACCATGTACTAATATTCAAAGTTTCTCTATATTAAAAACCAATAAAAAGTGAACACTTTGTCAATACGATTCCGCAATTATGCAAGTACACAAAATACAAATAGCATATAATAAACTTCAACATATATAAACACCATGTACTAATATTCAAAGTTTCTCTATATTAAAAACCAATAAAAAGTGAACACTTTGTCAATACGATTCCGCAATTATGCAAGTACACAAAATACAAATAGCATATAATAAACTAAGTTTATTACTATTGATCACACACTATCAAGGGTTTTTGGGCTAGCTTGTTTGACAGGCTAATCGGATTATTTAAAAAGCTCAAATTTTATGGCTTAGAAGCTTGATAGCTTGAGCTTGCTGCTTATTATCACCCTAAAATCACCTGGTGTTCGGGTAGGGCCAGACAACTTATAACGCGGCTTGCTTGATATTTTAATAACTTTAAACTACAAGTTAAGGGGTACATATGCCCACCCTGCCCCTTTCCGTCTCCGCCTCTAACCCATGATACCCCTCTACATTATGACCATGGCGCACGCCAATTGGTATCTTTGTTTTTACTATCATTATTCGCGCATGTGTCCAGTTTGTATTCATTACTCTGCAGGTCCCAATCTACCTATAACCCAAGTGAGGTTTTTATAAAAATTATAGTACAACACAATCCTAAACTTAGATAAAACAATAAAAGCCAATTAATTTTATTAGCCAAAAACCTAAAAAAAACACCAATTGAAAAACTAATCCATGCAATTTAAATCCAATAAACCTAACATTATTACAAAAACCCTAAAACAAACACAATAAAACATTAAACACTTAATAAAAGCATCTAATCAAAACCAACTAAACAATAAACCTTAAAATCAAACATAACCTTAATCAAACCGGATCTGATAAACTGTTAAAAAAGGATGAAGAAGGTTGGTTGTTACCTGACGGCGTGAGTTAACGGCGTGTGTGTGGTTCTAGTATGTTCCGAAGATATAGGTGAAAAGAAGTGAGAATTGCAAAGTAAAGAGGTGGGTGGTGGGGGCTGGCTTATATAGGGACTAATTCAGGGTTTTAATAAAAGAAAGGTTGAATTTTTATAGTTTTTAGAATGTTTGACGAGCTAGATACGTCTGGAAGATATTGGGTTGCTTCTGGTTCTAGAACCATCTTTTCTTTGGGTTGGGTTTATTGATGGTGGTCTAGTGGTCTAGTTAAGCCCATTGGATCATAATAATCTATATGGACTTTATTACTCGCATGATTTGGAGTCTTGTTCAAACAATTGAGGGTTTTACTAAATGTATAAACTTTAAATATTTATTTATTTTTCTCGTGACATTAAAAACGTACATAAATTGCAAAAATCGTTTTTATGATTTGGTCAAATTACAAGTGTGGTTCGTCAAGTCTCAAAATTGCAAAAATCGTCTGTGTAGCAAACCACATAAACAATTTTTGCAATTTAAGAACTTGACGGACCAAATGTGCAATTTGGCCAAACCACATGAACGATTTTTGCAATTTAAGAACTTGACGGACCAAATATGCAATTTGGCCAAACCACATGAACGATTTTTGCAATTTAAGAACTTGACGGACCAAATGTGCAATTTAACCAAACCACAAGGACGATTTTTGCAATTTGCTCTTTATATTTTGTTCTGATTTAACTAATATGTTAACTTGTAACCGACATGTTGACACGGTTATGTCCACATATTTATTTTTTACACTATATAATTATAGGCAATGCTATAGAAAGTAACCTCTTTGTCAAATACTAAAACGATCTATGTAACTGTTCTTTTTTACATTATACCAACACCAGTATGTATTACAGTAACACACAACTACACCTTTTAATTTCAATTCCTTCGATCTCTTTTACAATAGAAAAAAAAATCATCTTTTTAGTAATTTTGATAACTCAAATCCTCGTTTACTCAAAGCTTGTTATAAATATAATTAATAAACTGATCTTATATAAAACATAACTTTTACATATAACAAAGGTATAACTATAAAATCACTAGTTATCTCTTCTTTTATCTTTTAACTAGGAAATGCAGTATACAAAATCAAAAATATCATTCATTTCCTTTTTTTTCTTCCCATTTTGTCTTTTCTTTTCTTTTCTATTATTTACGAACTGGAAACAGAATGTAAAGGATTAAAAATTAAAATTGGTATTGAAACATTGTATCTAGCGCAATCAAACCTATTTTACGCATATTCCTTGGGTTGTCCTAACCTAAATGGAAAGTTAACAAGTTAAAGGCATATAATTTATAAATGTGACTAATAGTTGTCGTGTGAGAGAGTGTTTGAGCGAGTAGATGTTTAAACAACGAACTAAAAATATTATACAATTTTTTGAAATGAAAGTCTTTTGTCACAAATTTCGTATGTTTACTTTTGGATGATGTATTTTCGCATGAAGGTCAACACTCAACATAAAGGTATGACAGATGATATCTTAAGGTCGAAGTTTCGTATCACCAGCATTAGTTTTAATTTTTGAAATCCAGCTTCATATGATGTAAAATATCTAAGTGTTTAGCCAAAACTTTCGCATGAGCCTTGTATGGAAGTCTCTCAAGTAAACTCTCAAAATTGTAAACCATAAATATGTGAATCTATATAAACATTGTTTCGTATTTGAAACCCTAATTATGCTAACAAAACTTATACTAGTAGTTTCGTATGTGAAACCCTAATAATGCGGAAAAAAAACAAAGTGTCGCCGAATGATGCTTTGTATGTTGAAACCCTCTATTTGCGGAACAAAGCGCATGTGAAACAGTACTTAACTTTTGAACCGTGACCATTTGACTTTTCAAAGCGTACTATTTTGATCCAATGTAAGAAATCCACCGATCAACTTTCTATCTAGCTTAAACAACAAAAGCAATAAAAAGACAACTCAAGGGTGGCTTATAGTAGCAAAAGAGTTTGTGATCATCACTTTAAAATAGATGAGGTTTCAAGTTTGATACCTATTAGGTGCAAACTATTGGAAATAGTTCAATTTGTAGGTTCAGTTCATATCAGATAATAGGGTTGGAGGTACGAAGTGTACTTATGAGTCCCTGAACACCTTGACTCTTATATTGGCTAAGTGATGTTCAACATGTACTAAGTTTTACACTAGCAATACTAACTATGTTCGTACTGGTAGTTGTTTCAGCGACAATATTAAGTTTACACTAGTAGTGCTAACTATGTTATTATTGTTAGTGCATATTCCAACGCTGGAGATGAACATGTATACTTGTAACTGGTTTGGCCAATTCAAGTGGTAGTTATAACTACATTAATGACCATGTTTAAACTGGTCATGTAACCACATTCCTGGTATTATAGAAGCGTATTAAGAGAAGATTAAAGGGTCAGTAAATCCTCTTAATACCATTGATTTAGGCTTTTAGTATGATAACCTATAGATAGGAGATAGCATATGTTTGGAAAAGAAATACAGAAAACCTACACTATTTTGCGAAAGGGTTAGTGATTTATGCGTAAATCATTAACATACATTTGGTCTTATCCCAAGCAGAATTCGTGATACCCAGGCATTAGGGTCGAATAATTTACTTTGAAAAATTATTACACGATTCTAAGTGATATCTGATAACCATTATTTTAGTATATAGCTAGAATTGATTATCTTAACCATGTTGTGGGCGAATACACACCAACGATCAAAGTAAACTATTTTATGATAATCAATGACGATTGCAATGAAACATATGGTAGTTAACTTCTGACGCGGTGGATTTCAGGAGATGGCAAAAAGAAGATGCACTTTTTTTTTCTACCATGAACGTCGTGTACGTGTTAACTACTCCCATTCCTGGTAATGGTGATGATGCTACCTTGGAGGACATGAGGAAAGGAGCAAATGGTAGAATGATAATTATATTGTGTCGTGACACCATTCTTAATGGTACGTCTGATTCCTTGTTTGATATTTAACAAAATGTTGAATCTAGGTAAGAACTATGGGATTCCTTGAAAGCCAAATATTTGGTTGAGGATTCATCAAGTAAGAAGTTCCTTGTAAGTGATTTTACCAATTACAAAATGCCTGCAAGACAAGTCATGGAACAATATAATGAAATTCTAGCTATACTTGGTAGATTTACACAACACAAGATGAACATGGATAGGACCATTCAGGTCTCTTGTGTCATTGATAAACTTCCTCCATCTTAGAAAGATTTCAAGCATACCTTGAAATATAAGAAGGATGATCTAACTCTTGTTGAGTTGGACAGTCATCTATGCATGGGGGAATCCCTCAGAGTGCATGCTAATGACAAGCCAAAGAGCAAACTATTGATGGTTAATATGTTGTCAATATGGTGAAGCATAATAACTTTACTATGTAAAATGACAATAGGGGCAAAAGTAAGCATCAAGTAACACGAAAGATAATCCTAACAAGAAGTCCTCAGTAACTTGTTAGAAGTGTGGGAAACATGTGCACTTGAAAAGGGACTTCAAAGGTGTTGGTATTGGTAGTAAAGCCAATGGATCGGGCACAAATGATTCAGTGATTGGGTCTAACAACTCACTGAAAGGTCAGAAAATGTTTAATAAATCTATTCAGTTTATTATGTTACATATGTATTTGGGGATTATTTTATGCAGGATGATGATGTTGTGTGGTGGGTTGACTCTGGAGCTATTGTTCATGTATGCAAAGATAAAATCTGGTTCAAGACTTATGAGTCACTGAATGATTGTTTTTATTCTTTACATGGGAAATGAGTCAACAGTCCTGGTGCATGGACGTGGTTGTGTAGATCTTAGATTTAGTTCTGGAAAGATTGTTTGCTTGTTGAATGTTGTACATGTTCATAATATTAGGAAGAATTTGGTTTCAAGTGGTGTTTTAAATAATATGGTTATAAAGAAGCGATTGAACTAATAAATTTGTTTTCTCAAACATGGTGTGTTTATTGGTTTTGGTTACCTAAGTAATCAAATGTTCAGGCTTAATATTGTTAAGAATGATATTGGTTCAACCTTAATGTCAACCACTAAACTAAATGATTCATCACTATGACATGCTTGGCTTGGTCATGTCCACTATAAGAGGATGAAAGATATGTATAAGGATGGGTTAATTCCAGCCTTTGACATGGACAATCATAAGTATCAGACTTACATACTGAACAAAACAACTAAGAAACCATTTTAGCCTGTAAAACATGAAACTAAAGTTTTGGAGCTAATACATACTGACCTATGTGATTTGCATCCTACTCTCTCATTAAGGAATGAGAAATACTTGATAACATTTATTGATGATGCTTAATGGTTTTGTTATGTTTATTTGTTACATACTAAGGATGTATTTAAAACTGAAGTTGAATTACAACAAAGAGTCTAAATCAAAAGATTTAGGACTGATAGGAAAGGTGAGTACATGGATACTTTGTATATTCAGTTTATTGGTAAATCCATGAAATAACTGTCCCTATACTCCACAACAAAAAAGGTATATCTGAAAGGAACAATAGAGCACTAAAAGATATACTTAACTCTATGTTGTCCTATTCAGGGATGAGTCAAGGGTTATGGGGTGAGGCTATGTTAACAGCTTGCTATTTATTAAATAGGATTCCTAACACAAGGAACAAGATTACCCCTTATGAGCTCTGGACTAAAAGGAAACCAAACGTAAACTACCTCAAGGTTTAGGGTTGTAAGGAATTTGTAAGACTCCCTGATCCAAAGGTAAAAAACTTAGGTGAAAGAGACATTGAATAAATCTTTGTTGTATATTCTGAGCATTCTAAGGCTTATAGTGTTAGGACCTATGTAATAGACATTTGTAATAGATGAACTAGGAGGTATGTAGTTCCTCTTGGTCCTAGTAGTAGTAGGAGCAACACGTGCTCCTGGTCTAGTAGAAAGTCAAACAATGTTATTCTTAGTAGTTTATTAGGATACGCATGAGGTATGTTAGGAAAAGATATGCATATCAGGAGTTACACGTTTATGTTTAATGTAGTATTAAGGTTTCCTTGTAATATAAAAGGAACCCATTGGCAGAAGGGTTAGACACACCTTTCACCAATATTCATTTCATATTAATAGTAGAAATCCTTGCTAAGAATCAAATTATTTAGTTATTCTGTTTCTTATTGATCATAGTATTTGTATTCCGCACTTATACTTTGTATTACATTAAGAGTCTCTATGTGAATAGACTTGTGATTACAGAAGTCGTTCACCATCCTTAACAGGTTGCAAGATCCACATCAAGTGGACCCAGCAATTGGTATCAGAGCCTGAGAGAGTCTCTAAACAAGAAGAACCACTTTTTTTTATTATTATTAACATCTTTGTCTAATCATGTCTGCTTCTAGTTCTACTCAAACAGGAGAACCAAACACAACCACAACACAACAAACACAACAAATTGTTGCTACTGTTTCCAATACAAATGGAAAATTCCCATTCTTGAAAAAGGAGGAGTATGATAGCTGGGCCATGAAGATGGAGTGCTGGATCACCAACACTGATCTAGATCTTTCGAAAATTGTTCTGAATGGCAACAGTAAGAAGACTACTGAAAGAGACAAGAATGGTAATATCACCATTCTAGATCCTAAAACTCATGAAGAAATCACCGCTGTTCAGAAGGAAATCAAAGCAAAAACTATTTTGCTTCAGTCTCTTCCTAATGATCATATGGGTGATTTCTATCACTTGGATGATGCTAGAGAGATTTGGAATGACATTAAGGCAAGATTTAGAGGGAATGAAGAATCCAAGAAGATGCGCCGATCAATGCTAAGAGATGAATTTACAGAATTCAAGATCTCTGAGACATAAGGTCTTCATCAGGGCTATGACAGGTTTCAAAAGATTCTCAGCCAATTGAATCAACTTCGCTCCAAACCAGAGAATGAAGACATCAATGCCAGGTTTCTCAGAGCCCTGCCTCATTCATGGAACCAGGTAGTCATCTCTCTAAAGGCTAAAGGTGGACTTGAATATCTTTCTTTTGATGACTTGTTCTATAAACTCAAAACCTTTGAGTCTCATGTAAGAGGGTACTTGATGAGACTGCTTTTATACATAGTCTCATCGTCCAAATCGGGCTTAAATTGCATAAAATATCATTAAAACTACCAAACATATGCTCGTGTTTGTTGCTTGTGTATTTTAGGTATGGATATTGAGGAAAAGACAAAAAGATCACAAGAATCAATCAAAAACGAACACGGGAAACGAAGCCGTACAATGAACCAGGCCCAAATCCTGAATTTCCAAAATGGTCCTTGAAGAATTGAAGAAATACAAGTTTGGTCCCTCATCTTTGAAGACTTGTCACAGATGACCCTCCAATAGTCATTTGTACAAAAAAAATCCTTAAAGTTTGAAGAAATGTCAAGAATAGCCCTTGGAATTGGATAAAATTGCATTTGTAGTCCTTGCCTAAAGTTTAATTAAACCAAGGGACTGAAAGTGTAAACTGTGCAAAGTTATTAACAAAGAGATTAGACTTTGTGGCTGTTTATTTCAAAGTGAAGATAACAAGGAAGTTGAGGGACTGTTTTTGCCAGACAATCAAACACACCACCACCAATCAACACTCCACATCACCCCCACCATCCACTCACAGCCCTCCACCTCATTCCTCCCATCCACGTCCACTTTCCACCAAAGTAATAAACTGAATAAGTTTATTATTTAATCTTCCCACCAAAACATCTTTTTAAAACTCATTTAATCCCAAATCGGATTAAACATCCCTTAAACACCCCAAGAACCCTAATTTACCCAGTTTCAATCTTCTTTAATTCAAGGGGTTTTTGCCTAATTATTTCTAGATTGCTAATTGGGGTCTTTGTCACCAAAACCCACACCAAAACCATGACCAAGACACACCCATGTGTCTTGTGGGACCTTCCCCTGCACCCGTCATTTTCCCCAAACCCCAATACCCGACCATATCAATGGTTAAGATGGATTCCTTGGTCCCTACTCTCCTTTCAACGACCAAGATCAAACATTTGCAGCTGGCATCTTCACATGACACCAAAGAAGTCACGGGCAACAATTTTGACCAAGATTTCAAGTCAAGTCCAAGGGCAACAAAGGAAATTCGTGTGTTAGGGTTTCAGAATTCTAGTAGCTTCTCTTTCATTGTATAAATACTTGTGGCATGTCACAAGTATCATTGTTCCAGATTTTTGCTAGTTTTTCTTGTAATTCCTTTTTAATCTATAAAAGTTGGTATTTTTTAAAAAGTAATTCCTTTTTATTGTTATTAAAAGCTGGTGTAAAAAGATAGCATAATCTGAGTTCCAATTCTATTCATTTAAGTTGAGTTTTGAAAAGTGGTGTTTTAAGAAAGTATTTTCAAAAAACGTATAATTAAAAGGATTGTTGAAAAAGGTTTTTGAAAAAGAGTAAAATCAGTACTATAATGAAGTGAAAATGGATTAATAATATTGGTTTTACTTTTGTGGAACTTTTTGTCAAAAAAATCTTGGTTGGTTACAATTTTCAGGTTTTTCAAAGGTTTTCCAAGTAAAAATCTTGTTTCCTTATTTTTACTCATACTTACTGTTTAATAAGCTAAAACCAATAAGCCTTATAAACTTATTGGCTTCAAGCTTATTAAACTTGTGGTGTCTTCTTGGTTGTCTGTTTTGTGTAGGGTCAAAGCAAGTACAATCATCATTATCATTCTTGCATTCCATTTTTAGCAGCCCAAAAGGTTCTGCACAAGCCCCAGCTTGTTTGGAGGTGGCTTTTCAGCCATTGTGGGACCTGGATGTAGGTCCCACAAGGTAACTTTCTTGTTCCTTGTTTTTAGTTTCAAAGTTTTTGGTTCATGTGATTTGGTGAATTTGCATGAATCTGTTTTGAATTGCCTGTTTCTTGTTTGATTTAGCTTGAAAAGGTTATTCTTGCATGATTAGATAGTTTAGGATTGATTTGGTTGAGTTTTGTTAAGATTTGTTGTGTTAAATCATTTTCAGAAAGTTTAAAAGGGTGTTTGGATTAGGGTTTAAGTTGGAGTAATTGACATAGATCTTGTTTTAAAACCTGTTAAATACACTCACTAGGTTGTTATTAGGTAACATCAGTAGTTGTCTTGAAGTTTGGTAGTTTTTAAAAGGGATTTGTTTGTTCAAATTTGGTATTAACTAGTCAAAAATCAGAAAGTCCTCTTTGTGCATGCTTGAGTGTAAATTTGGCCTTCAAATCTTGATCACTGTTAGATTCTAGGTCCAAGAAGGGATTGAAATTGCTTATATGTCATTTGCTTAGCTTATGTGCAAGATTTGGCTAAGTGAAAATCACATTTGTGCCATTTGAACCAGGTCACTGTTCATCAGACAACCTCAAGCTTAATTAGTAACTTTTTGTGCCATTTGTGCTTGATTTTTGTTAAAGACTTGTGTGTTTTCTTGCATAAACTGACTCCCTACACTCCACTGAGTGTAGGGGTGCCTTGTTGCCCAAAGATAAGCTCAATATAAGCTTTCCTAAGCTTATTACTAAATTGAACAAAAATATACACTAACAGTGGGAACAAAGTTCCCCCTGTTAGTGTTTCTCTTGGTACTGCTTGACTAGCAGACAAAACCAAGCAAGTGTCACTTTTAGAAAGTTGGTTTTTTTGTCTTTAGTGCACTTAATTAGGAATTAGGGTTTCAAATTTGTTTCATTATTTTTCTTATTTAATTTGGGATTTTTCTATTTAATTAGAATTTTTATTACTGTTCATTTGCTATTTTTTAGGTTTAATTGCAACTTTTAAATACTTTTAAGTTTCTATTTTTTGTCTTTTAGTGACAAAAATTGTTATTTTTCAGTTTTAACATTTTTCATAGATTTAGAAAAATAATTTAAGATTTTTAGTTCAAAAAGTTTTTACTGTTCACTTTTTATTTATTTTTTAGAATTAAATTAGTTTAATTAGGGTTTTATTTATAATTGTTTTTGTCTTTTAGTGAAAAATTTAATATTTTTCAAACTTTTTCATTTTTCTACTGTTCATTAGAGTAATTTAGGATTTTTAAAATTGACAAATTATTTTTGGCATTATTTTATTATTTTTTATAATTATTTTAGTTTAAAAATAGTTTTTAGTGATTTAAAAATAGAAAAATAGTTTTTAAAATTTAGGAAAAATACTTTTTAGTCTTTAGATAATATAAGTAAGTTATTTATTCAATAAAATAATATTTTGGACATTTTGATTAATTATATTTAATTTTAGGGCTTTAATTAGCATTTAAAATTGAATATTTAATTAATAAAAGGTTTTAAAATATTTTTATTGGATTTTTATTTTTATTTATATTATTTTAGACTTACTTTTAGCTTTAATTAATTTTTAAGTTAAAAATTTTAATTTGTAGCTTTTTACGGTTTTACGTGAACGCCTTTTTCATCTTAGTTTAATCCGTCCTCGTAACCGACATTCTCTTCTCACCCCATTTCTATTTCTCTTTCTCAACAATATAATCTCAAATCAAAATTAATTCATTACACAACGCACTTGCCTCCTTGGGAAACGAACTTGAACTTATTTGGTCATTAGTGCTCGGTTTTCCTAAACCGACACTTAACGCTTGCCACTATTTTGGTACTCTTTTCCTAAAGGGTATACAAGAACACTACATCATTTTGGCGTCGCTGCCGGGGAGGCGTGTTGTGTTTTTATTGGAATTGTTGTTTTTATATACTAACCATAATTAGTATTTGTATTAGTAGCACTCTACTAATACGTATTATCGGTTTTCGATTTTTGTGTGAATACTATTACTATAGTGTATACGTAGAACAATAAATTCACAAGTACTCCAAATATGTGAGAAATCACAACCTTGACTTGGGAGGTCATTACCCAATCATTGTATTCGAATCTCAAACCAAAGAAAAAGGCAAAAATAGATAAATACTTTCGTGAAGCTCGATTTTGAAAAATACAAACTATAAGGTGGGTATAAGGCGGTTGTATTTCACGACCTAAAGGAAAAAGGCTCTTAAGTGCTTCGCGCCGCCTCGTTTCCTCCGCTTGCTTGTGCGTATTTTGAGATTGAAAGCTAATCGAGGGTTTTGCCGCCCAAAGTATTACTAAGTATCATATATATTTTCTTGGTTTCATTGATTAAACCCTCTTGAACGATTTGGTGTTCCACCAACGTTCTAAAGTCATCGAAGGCGTTCACTTCACGTGATCGTTTTCATTCCTTGAGGCTTCTTTAATCGAGAGATTTGATTAAGGAGAAGATTTGTAGATTTGTGTCTACTTAATACATTCACCAAGATCCAAAAAGGTTAATACAATCAAAAACCACAAAAAAATTGAAAAATACAAAACACCAAAAAGAATCTTCTTCGCTCGTCCCCTCGTTGTACGTGACGTTTATGCTAACTCGTAATCAAGCAAGACGTGCACGTAAACGAAAGAACAAAACTCCCACTCCAAATCATTCTAGTGAGGAGTCTCCTATTGACGAACCCATTGTAAGAGAAGCACCAACCATGACGAATCGAACTATGATGGAGTTACTTCAAGCACCCACCGAGGGTTATGGAGAAGCTATTGTGATTCCCGCTATCCTTGCGGAGAATTTTGAGGTGAAAACGGGTTTGTTGTCGATGATCCAAAACAACAAATTCCGTGGTGATGAGAAGGACAATCCACACAACCATATCCGCCAATTCAATCGTCTTACCGCCACTTGCAAATTCAAGGATGTCTCGAATGACTCAATTAAGATGATGCTTTTTCCGTATTCCTTAGCGGGGCCCGCTAATATTTGGTTAGAGAAAGAGCCACCCAATTCTATATTGACGTGGAAGGATCTCGTTTCAAAATTTGTGAACCAATTTTTTCCGCCCTCTAAGACTACGCATTTGAAAAACGAGATTTCAAAATTTTCACAAGAATCAAATGAAAGTTTTTCAACGGCTTGGAATAGGTTTAAGGAGATGTTACATGAATGTCCTCATCACGGTTTTTCCGACTTGCATCAAATTGACACGTTTTACAATGGACTTAATGATCATGAAAGGGATTATTTAAATGCCGCCGCGGGTGGTAATTTTTTGCGTAAAACGGTTGAAGAAGCTTTGGTGATAATTAAAAATAGGTCTAAGGTCTATAGCCCTCGTAACACACCGAGTGTTGCCAAATTGGGCTCGTCATCATCATCATCATCGTCTCGTAGCATTAATGCCTTACATGATGAAGCTAATGAGGAAAATCGGTTTTTCGATAGGTTTTCGACTCTTATGTCCCAATGGAAAGCTCAAGAAGCTTCGAATTCCGCTTCGGTTAAAGCGGTTGCTAAGAGTTGTTTGTCTTGTGGTGGAGCTCATGATCTTTCCGAGTGCATTACCGCGGATGGTAACACTTCGAGTGCTTATATAGCAACGGGAACTTATAACCAAAACGGTCAAGCTTCCCGCCAAAATCAAGCTCCACCAAATCAAAATGCTAATAACTATCGAAACAACAATAAAGGTGGTAATTATCAAGGCAATCAACGTAATTACAACAAGGGTAATTATCAAAGTGGAAATGGGCAAATTTCAAACCAAAACCAAAACCGTGATTTTCAAACTACCACACAAGGTTTTCAAAATGATCACACCAAAAATCTTCAAGGAGAATTTTTGAATTATGCTAAGGCAAATGATGCTAAGTTTGATAATATGCAACGTGAAATGGTTAGCTTAAGATCCGAGTTGAAAAACGAGCTTAAAAACGAACTTGCTAATGAACTTAAAATTCATGCTAATAAAATGGAAGGAAATGTTCAACGACTCCAGCAAAATCAACAAAAAATGGAGCAAGGTCAACATGAGATTAAGCAAGAATTGTTAAAAGCGGATGCTAGGCAATCTAAGTTTGAGGACCGAATGGGAAAATGTTTAAAGCTATCATGTGTAAACCTTCTTCTTCGAGTAGTCTTCCTAGTGATACCATCGTAAACCCGAAAGGAGAGATGAAAGTGATTACCACACGTAGTGGTAAGACACTTAAGGAACCGACTCTTCAACCAATTGCTCCTACGGAGGAAGCAATTGAGGAAGAACCCGAGGTGGTGGTCCAAAAGGAGCATGTCTCAAGCCCACAAAGTACCGCTCATGCCACACCTACGGTTGACCCATTACCAACATTGGAACCCGAGATTCCAAAGGCTATGCCTATGCCCCAACCCACACCACCTTTGCCCTATCCATCGAGACTTAGGAAGGAGAAACGTCAAGAGCGCGACAATTATCAATTTGAGCTTTTTATGAAAATGTTTCGTGATTTGCACCTTAATGTGAGTTTCGCCGACGCTTTGGTCATGATGCCTCGATTTACCGCTAACTTTAAGAGTATGTTGAACAACAAGGAGAAATTGCACCAATTGTCTAGTTGTTCGTCGGTTTATCTTAATCGCATACCTCAAAAAGTCGGTGATCCCGGTAAATTTTTGATCCCTTGTGCAATCCAAGATATGGAAGAATGCTATGCCTTGGCCGATCTTGGTGCTAGCATTAACTTGATGCCACTTGCAATCTTCGAGTCGCTCAATCTTCCTAATCTTACTCCTTCACTAATGTCTATCGAGTTGGCCGACCATTCCACGATTCGTGCATGTGGATTGGCGGAAGACGTTTTTGTGAAAGTGGGGAAGTTCTACTATCCCGTAGACTTTATCGTTGTCGATATCCCCACGGATCCTCAAGTTCCTCTCATTTTAGGTCGTTCGTTTTTAGACACGTCTATGGCTTTGATCGATGTTCATGCTAGAAAGATCACCTTACGTTTCAACGACGAGGAACTTGTTATAAACGCAACTCAAAATTCTCAACTTTCTCATGTTTATTCTGTTGCTACCATAAACCTCGTTGATATGATCGACGTGGTTTGCGAGGAATTTTCACAAGAAGTTCTAGGTTTTGGTGATGAAGAAACTAGTGGCAATCCCACTATGTTAGATCCAATCCTTGATAATTCGACACCAACCTTCACTCCATTTGAAGGCGGTGGTTTAACGTTGGAAGAATTCAATGTTCCACGTAACGAAGACCTCGACAACGATGAGGACTTCTCGATTATCAAGGATTTTCTTAACGATTTCCCATTTCCTCCACCCGAGGAGGTTATGAGTATCGAGACCAAATCTTCACTTGAGGAACCACCTATCCTCGAAATGAAAGATTTACCTCCTCACCTCGAATATGTCTATTTGGAGGACGACAAGTTGCCGGTTATTATTGCGAAGGAACTTTAGAATGATGAAAAAACCGCACTTGTCAATGTTCTAAAGGATCACAAAGGGGCAATTGCGTGGAAGTTATCCGACATTAAGGGAATCGATCCCAAGTTTTGTACTCACAAAATATTAATGGAGGAGGATTACAAGCCCGCAATCCAATGCCAAAGGAGGGTGAACCCTAAAATTCACGACGTCATCAAAAAGGAGGTCCTTAAACTCCTTGACGCGGGAATGATTTACCCTATTTCCGATAGCCCTTGGGCGAGTCCTATTCATCGTGTCCCTAAAAAGGGAGGGATGACCGTTGTGCCAAACGATGCCAACGAGTTGATTCCCACTAGACTCGTGACCGGATGGAGAGTGTGCATTGACTATCGTAAGTTGAATGAAGCCACTCGAAAAGACCATTTTCCCTTGCCCTTCATGGACCAAATGTTGGAGCGTCTTGTGGGAAACGATTTCTATTGCTTTTTAGATGGTTTTTCCGGTTACTTCCAAATTCCCATCAATCCTCGTGATCAAGAAAAAACTACGTTTACGTGTCCATATGGAACGTTTGCCTATCGTAGAATGCCATTCGGACTTTGCAATGCACCGGGAACCTTCCAAAGGTGAATGATGGCTATTTTTGATGACATGATCGAGAAGACGATGGAAGTCTTCATGGATGACTTTTCCGTGTTTGGTAGTTCACTTCGTGTTTGTCGAACCTTGAGAGAATGTTGAAACGTTGTGAGGAAACCAACCTTGTGCTCAATTGGGAAAAATGTCATTTTATGGTTAAGAGTGGAATCGTCTTAGGGCACAAGGTCTCGAAAGCGGGGATTGAGGTAGATCAAGCTAAGGTAGACGTCATCGCCAAATTACATCATCCCGAGACCGTTAAGGGAGTTAGGAGTTTCCTAGGCCACGCGGGCTTTTATCGTCGATTCATCAAGGATTTTTCGAAGATTTCTCGACCCATTACACATCTTCTTGAAAAAGAGGCACGTTTTGTCTTTGACGAGGATTGTGTACGAGCCTTTGAAATCCTTAAGAGGAAACTTACCGAAGCTCCCATTCTTGTTGCTCCCAATTGGAACCTCCCCTTCGAGCTCATGTGTGATGCTAGTGATTACGCTATTGGGGCCGTTTTGGGGCAACGTCATGATAAGCACTTCTTGCCTATTCTCTATGCTAGCAAGACGATGACCGAGGCTCAACTAAAATACACTACAACGGAGAAGGAGTTCCTTGCCGTGGTGTATGCATTTGAGAAGTTCCGACCTTATCTCGTCTTAGCCAAATTCATAGTGTATACGGACCATTCGGCTATCAAGTATCTCATGGCAAAACAAGATGCTAAGCCTAGATTACTTCGTTGCATTCTCCTCCTTCAAGAATTTGATCACACCATCGTTGACAAAAAAGGATCCGAGAATCTAGCGGCCGATCATCTTTCTCATTTGGAAGATCCTCACCAAAGTGTTTACGAGCCCAAGGAAATCACCGAAACATTCCCGCTCGAGACACTTGGAGTAGTGAATTCTAAGCTTGATTCTTCCACCCCATGGTTTGCGGACTTTGAAAATTACCATGCGGGTAACTTCATCATTAAGGGTATGACGACTCAAGAAAAACGAAAATTCTTTCGTGACGTCAAGTTCTACTTTTGGAACGACCCTTACTTGTTTCGAACTTGTGCGGATCAAATCATCCGACGTTGTGTATTTGGCACCAAAGCTTCTAACATCCTTAGAGCTTGTCACGAGGGACCCACGGGTGGTCACCACGGTGCTAATCTCACGGCTAAGAAGGTGTTTGATGCCGGCTTCTTTTGGCCTACTATTTACCGAGATGCACAAGATCTTGTGAAGTCGTGTGATGCATGCCAACGACAAGGAAAAGCCTCACAAAAATATGAAATGCCACAAAATATCATCCAAGTGTGTGAGATCTTTGACGTTTGGGGTATAGACTTTATGGGGTCGTTCCTATCATCTCGTGGTAATAAGTACATTCTCGTTGCGGTTGACTACCTATCTAAGTGGGTGGAGGCCAAAGCCTTGCCCACCAATGATGCTCGTGTGGTAGTTAAGTTCTTGAAAAGCTTGTTTTCTCGGTTTGGAACCCCTCGTGCGATCATAAGCGATCATGGAACCCATTTTTGTAAAGATCAATTCGGAAGGGTCCTAAGGAAATATGGGGTTACACATCGGCTTTCTACGGCTTATCACCCACAAACGAGTGGGCAAGTCGAGGTTTCAAACCGAGCTTTGAAGAGGATCTTGGAGAGATCCGTTGGGGAAAACCGACAATCATGGTCGGACAAGTTGGACGATGCTTTATGGGCCTTTAGGACTGCTCATAAGACACCCATTGGGTGCACTCCCTATAAGCTTGTGTATGGAAAGAATTGTCATTTGCCTATCGAATTGGAACACAAGGCTTATTGGGCCCTAAAGCATTGTAATGATAATATGGAGACCGCGGGAAAACACCGGAAAATGCAATTAAATGAATTGGATGAATTGAGAGACATTGCTTATGAAAATTCATTGATTTATAAATAAAAAACTAAAAAGTTGCATGATTCTAAAATTAAAAACCGGGTTTTTAACATTGGGGATCAAGTTTTGCTTTTTAATTCAAGATTAAAAATCTTTTCCGGTAAGTTGAAATCCCGTTGGTCCGGTCCATTCATCGTGACTCAAGTGTTTCCATATGGGACCATCGAGCTAGCTCGAGATGATGGTCCTAACTTCAAGGTGAATGGACATAGGTTGAAGCACTACTTTGGCGGGGAAGTTCCATCCTTGAACTACCTCGACCAAGTCACCTTCCCCAATGATAATTAGTATTGAGGGGATCGACTCGAGCTCATGACTCGGTAATCAAAAACGAGGAGCCTCGTGGGGGAGTCCCATGCTTATCCTATGTACATATTATCGCTTTCTAATGTAGTTAATGTGAGGGGATTTGTGCCCTTCCAACCTTTGTTCCGTGGTTGTTTGTGCATTGTGGTTTTTAGATCATGATCTTCACGATTGGAGCCTCTCGTGTTCGTTTTATGGGAGCACTCGATCGTTTGCTTTGAAGACTTTCTCAATATCCAAATGATATATCCTTTGATGTTCTAACCTTAGGTTATTAGCACACTTCATAAACGGCTATTAATTTATTGGTTACACCCTTTCCATGCTAGATTAGGCATTCGACTACGTCTCTAGTATGGGGGTGTTTGCACCCCTAGACTCGAAATATTGAGGACAATGTTTAACTTTAGTATGGGGGAGAGGTGAATAGATACTTGCCTTGCCAAACCTTCACGCTTTCCAAAGTTTATCTTTTTGTTTATCGTTTTGTTGCAAAATAAGGCTAAAAATGGCCAAATTTTAAAATTTTTCTCATGTTTTATAAGTGTTTGAAGACACGAATGTAGATTTTCCGATGGCGAGAATAAGAGTAATTTTTGACTCGACCGTGCGTATTGAGCACTTAGCTTTGATTCCTTAACTACACACTAGGCTAAGTCTCTTAAATGAGGACGAGAAATGATAGAGTTAATTATAAGTTACTATGCTAAACGTAGAGTACTCGTATTCTTTCAAAAACTCATGTGTTCTCGTTGTTTGCTTATTCTCCCTTCGCATGTAAATATTTTTTGCTTAATAAATATTGACTTAGCGGTTTAGTTAGGATTGTTGGGTTTCTAGTCTTTTCTAGTAGCTTCCGTGTAATTAAATTGGGAAGACATTAAGGTATCGCCAGCGTCACGGTTTTGAAGTATTGGCACCCGAATAATCAAAAGCTTCACCCAATAATAAGATTTCAAGTGATCACCTAAATCTAGCAAACAATTTGAAGCCCCACAAGGCCGAAAAATCTATGCAAAATTGAAAGTGAATCAAGCCTTAATCTTCGAAGCTTTAAAGATCCAAAATTCGCTTTAGCGTGAGGATATACGTCTTTGGCTAATAAAACCACCGATGAGGCGGATAATAAAAGGCAAGGCAAGACCGAAGTCATAATAAAAGCTTCATGGCGAAGTTGAATAAAAGATGGAGGTAAACCAAAGATAATAAGGCCCTTCCGTTAGGGGGCGTATAAAAGTCTTGGTAATAAGTCTCATGTTCAAAACCGTTATAAAACCGTGTTTATAGATTCTTCTTGTCAACTTAATTTTTTGACATCGTTGTCTATTGGGAGGGGTTATTAATTTGATGGTCTTGGTTACACCGTTAAGACTCTATTTTTAGACCTAAATCTCTATTATCGCATAAGTCAAACAATGTATCCTCGTGAAACATTCAAGACAAAATAAAATATAAGAGATACAACTTAGGAATAATGGGAGAATAAGTACGTGATTAGGGCATATGAGTAGTGTTAGCATTACTAACTTATAATGACAATGATCTCGTTGCACGCTTGGCATGAAATTGGGGTGAAAATCGAGGACGATGAAACTATTTCTAACGAAGCATTCACGTGTTCTTATTCTATGAACCTAAACGTCCCATTTTGCGATGAAAATCATACATTATGTCTAAAACACAAGTAGAAGTAGCAATAGTAGTAGTGTAGCTAGTTTATCATTCAATAAAGTGAATAAAAATGAATTTTGGAGATGCTATGATACTTTATTCTAGCATTGCGTGAGGGCACGGCAATGGTTTAGTATGGGGGAGTGATGAGACTGCTTTTATACATAGTCTCATCGTCCAAATCGGGCTTAAATTACATAAAATATCATTAAAACTGCCAAATATATGCTCGTGTTTGTTGCTTGTGTATTTTAGGTACGGATATTGAGGAAAAGACAAAAAGATCACAAGAATCAATAAAAAACGAACACGGGAAACGAAGCCGCACAATGAACCGGACCCAAATCCTGAATTTCCAAAATGGTCCTTGAAGAATTGAAGAAATACAAGTTTGGTCCCTCATCTTTGAAGACTTGTCACAAATGACCCTCCAATAGTCATTTGTACAAAAAAAAAATCCTTAAAGTTTGAAGAAATGTCAAGAATAGCCCTTGGAATTGGATAAAATTGCATTTGTAGTCCTTGCCTAAAGTTTAATTAAACCAAGGGACTGAAAGTGTAAACTGTGCAAAGTTATTAACAAAGAGATTAGACTTTGTGGCTGTTTATTTCAAAGTGAAGATAACAAGGAAGTTGAGGGACTTTTTTTCCAGACAATCAAACACACCACCACCAATCAACACTCCACATCACCCCCACCATCCACTCACAGCCCTCCACCTCATTCCTCCCATCCACGTCCACTTTCCACCAAAGTAATAAACTGAATAAGTTTATTATTTAATCTTCCCACCAAAACATCTTTTTAAAACTCATTTAATCCCAAATCGGATTAAACATCCCTTAAACACCCCAAGAACCCTAATTTACCCAGTTTCAATCTTCTTTAATTCAAGGGGTTTTTGCCTAATTATTTCCAGATTGCTAATTGGGGTCTTTGTCACCAAAACCTACACCAAAACCATGACCAAGACACACCCATGTGTCTTGTAGGACCCTCCCCTACACCCGTCATTTTCCCCAAACCCCAATACCCGACCATATCAATGGTTAAGATGGATTCCTTGGTCCCTACTCTCCTTTCAACGACCAAGATCAAACATTTGCAGCTGGCATCTTCACATGACACCAAAGAAGTCACGGGCAACAATTTTGACCAAGATTCCAAGTCAAGTCCAAGGGCAACAAAGGAAATTCGTGTGTTAGGGTTTCAGAATTCTAGTAGCTTATCTTTCATTATATAAATACTTGTGGCATGTCACAAGTATCATTGTTCCAGATTTTTGCTAGTTTTTCTTGTAATTCCTTTTTAATCTATAAAAGTTGGTATTTTTTAAAAAGTAATTCCTTTTTATTGTTATTAAAAGCTGGTGTAAAAAGATAGCATAATCTGAGTTCCAATTCTATTCATTTAAGTTGAGTTTTGAAAAGTGGTGTTTTAAGAAAGCATTTTCAGAAAACGTATAATTTCAAGGATTGTTGAAAAAGGTTTTTGAAAAAGAGTAAAATCAGTACTATAATGAAGTGAAAATGGATTAATAATATTGGTTTTACTTTTGTGGAACTTTTTGTCAAAAAAATCTTGGTTGGTTACAATTTTCAGGTTTTTCAAAGGTTTTCCAAGTAAAAATCTTGTTTCCTTATTTTTACTCATACTTACTGTTTAATAAGCTAAAACCAATAAGCCTTATAAACTTATTGGATTCAAGCTTATTAAACTTGTGGTGTCTTCTTGGTTGTCTGTTTTGTGCAGGGTCAAAGCAAGTACAATCATCATTATCATTCTTGCATTCCATTTTTAGCAGCCCAAAAGGTTGTGCACAAGCCCCAGCTTGTTTGGAGGTGGCTTTTCAGCCATTGTGGGACCTCGATGTGGGTCCCACAAGGTAACTTTCTTGTTCCTTATTTTTAGTTTCAAAGTTTTTGGTTCATGTGATTTGGTGAATTTGCATGAATCTGTTTTGAATTGCCTGTTTCTTGTTTGATTTAGCTTGAAAAGGTTATTCTTGCATGATTAGATAGTTTAGGATTGATTTGGTTGAGTTTTGTTAAGATTTGTTGTGTTAAATCATTTTCAGAAAGTTTAAAAGGGTGTTTGGATTAGGGTTTAAGTTGGAGTAATTGACATAGATCTTGTTTTAAAACCTGTTCAATACACTCACTAGGTTGTTATTAGGTAACATCAGTAGTTGTCTTGAAGTTTGGTAGTTTTTAAAAGGGATTTGTTTATTCAAATTTGGTATTAACTAGTCAAAAATCAGAAAGTCCTCTTTGTGCATGCTTGAGTGTAAATTTGGCCTTCAAATCTTGATCACTGTTAGATTCTAGGTCCAAGAAGGGATTGAAATTGCTTATATGTCATTTGCTTAGCTTATGTGCAAGATTTGGCCAAGTGAAAATCACATTTGTGCCATTTGAACCAGGTCACTGTTCATCAGACAACCTCAAGCTTAATCAATAACTTTTTGTGCCATTTGTGCTTGATTTTTGTTAAAGACTTGTGTGTTTTCTTGCATAATCTGACTCCCTACACTCCACTGAGTGTAGGGGTGCCTTGTTGCCCAAAGATAAGCTCAATATAAGCTTTCCTAAGCTTATTACTAAACTGAACAAAAATATACACTAACAGTGGGAACAAAGTTCCCCCTGCTAGTGTTTCTCTTGGTACTGCTTGACTAGCAGACAAAACCAAGCAAGTCTCACTTTCAGAAAGTTGGTTTTTTTGTCTTTAGTGCACTTAATTAGGAATTAGGGTTTCAAATTTGTTTCATTATTTTTCTTATTTAATTTGGGATTTTTCTGTTTAATTAGAATTTTTATTACTGTTCATTTGCTATTTTTTTAGGTTTAATTGTAATTTTTAAATACTTTTAAGTTTCTGTTTTTTGTATTTTAGTGACAAAAATTGTTATTTTTCAGTTTTAACATTTTTCATAGATTTAGAAAAATAACTTAAGATTTTTAGTTCAAAAAGTTTTTACTGTTCACTTTTTATTTATTTTTTAGAATTAAATTAGTTTAATTAGGGTTTTATTTATAATTGTTTTTGTCTTTTAGTGAAAAATTTAATATTTTTCAAACTTTTTCATTTTTCTACTGTTCATTAGAGTAATTTAGGATTTGTAAAATTGACAAATTATTTTTGGCATTATTTTATTATTTTTTATAATTATTTTAGTTTAAAAATAGTTTTTAGTGATTTAAAAATAGAAAAATAGTTTTTAAAATTTAGGAAAAATACTTTTTAGTCTTTAGATAATATAAGTAAGTTATTTGTTCAATAAAATAATATTTTGGACATTTTGATTAATTATATTTAATTTTAGGGCTTTAATTAGCATTTAAAATTGAATATTTAATTAATAAAAGGTTTTAAAATATTTTTATTGGATTTTTATTTTTATTTATATTATTTTAGACTTACTTTTAGCTTTAATTAATTTTTAGGTTAAAATTTTTAATTTGTAGCTTTTTACGGTTTTACGTGAACGCCTTTTTCGTCTTAGTTTAATCCGTCCTCGTAACCGACATTCTCTTCTCACCCCATTTCTATTTCTCTTTCTCAACAATATAATCTCAAATCAAAATCAATTCATTACACAACACACTTGCCTCCTTGGGAAACAAACTTGAACTTATTTGGTCATTAGTGCTCGGTTTTCCTAAACCGACACTTAACGCTTGCCACTATTTTGGTACTCTTTTCCTAAAGGGTATACAAGAACACTACATCAGTACTCAAGTGATTCCTATTCCACTCCTACTAAATCTGCCTTTGTGAGTTCTATAGGCTCTAGTCCAATGTCTTATGCTAGTAGCCCAAGCTATACTTTGTCCTCCCAACATACTACTACTACTGAATCAAAAGTCAAGACTAGTAGCATGGTAGAAACTATTCTTCACTCTTTTGTTGCTGATGTTGATCCACAACAACAACTAGCTTTTGATGATTTCAAACAGGTTGATAAACTTGACTTGGATGAAATGGACTTGAAGTGGCAGATGGCTATGCTCACTCTCCGATTTCATAAGTTTGAAAAGAAGGTTGGTAGAAAATTCAGCTACAACCCAAGAGAGCCAGCCAGATTTGATAGGAGCAAGGTCAAATGCTATAACTGTCAGCAGCAAGGACATTTTGCTAGGGAGTGCCCTAACAAAAATGACCAGGAGAAGAACAGTTATTCAGCTTTCAAGGTTCAAGAGCTCAAGGATGAAAAGAAACCTTTGGTGTCGGTTGACACCATGGTCAACTAGAATGAGCATGAGATCCTAGCATTGGAATCAGTTGAGTCTTCTACTGATGTGTTTGCTATGATTGCTGGTCACATATCTGATGCCGAGGAAGTAGAGGAATTTGCTCTCATGAGAATCTCTCCTCGGGTACAAAATTGCCCTCTTGGTTGTGATGATAAATACTCAGACCTCTTAACTCAATGCAATGAACTAAATGCTCAAAATGATAAATATTTTTTAGAAGTTCAAGCTTATAAGAGTTCTCTAAAAACTTTAGAACAAAAGAAGTGGCTTCAAAATACCCAACTTGAGTATGAGGATAATATTCGAGTGTTAAGCATTGATTTAGAGAATACCACTAACATGCTTAAATATACTGAAAAACTTAACATTGAGAGTATTCAGGCAAAACAAGAAATGCAAGAAAAATTGGATGCTACACTATTAAGATTTGATAAATGGCAAAAAGCACCCAAGAATCTTTCCAAACTAATAAATAGTAGCATGTCTGGTAGAACCAAGAGAGGGTTAGGTTTTGAAAAATATATTGGTCCAGATGATGTTTTTGATTTATCCTTTTCAAGTGTCTTTGATCCTGACAAAGAGGAGGAGGGAAAACCTAGTTACAATAGGTTTAAACAGGCTGCAACAATGCATGCTGTTCCTCCACCTCTTATAGGAAAATTTATGCCCACATCCATGCATACAGACTTGGATGGATCACAGATGCATGAGTCTCCCAAAAGCTCTACTAATACTAATGAATTTGTCTCTTGTGCTTTTAGTGACAAGGCCAGTGACTATGTATCCTGTGGTTCAAGTGAAGAGTCAAGACCTTCGAGTCCCAAGACAAATGACCTTGCTACTACTAGTGCTAGAATGAGTGATGAGAGAATTGCTACTGCTTCTACTTCCATTTTTTTAATTCTAGCTTGTTGAAATCTAGGAATGTTGATTCTCCTAGAGTGGTCTGTAATAAGAATAACAGTTTGAAACAATGTCATTTGAATAAAAGGTCTTTTAAAGCATGCTTTGTTTGTGGTAGTAAATTTCATTTGATTAAGGACCGTGATTTTTATGATCAAAAGCCTCCTGGTTATCAAGCTTATGCTACTCCTGGTCTACTAGGAGTCGCTCCTATTGGTGTGGGTTTTGCTTCTAGAAGTTTAAATCCATCTGCCCAATCTTTTCCTTCTACTAGAAGGACCTCTCCTTCAGCTTCTACTTCTTGGAGAGGCAATGCCTATACCCCTAATAGACCAACCAACAATTATTTTCAGAATTTTAATCAGAATTATGCTACTACTTCAGACCAAATACACTTTGGGTTGGGATATTTGGGTTCTGCTGTTAAGCCCTCAGCAGGTTGTTCTTGGTCACAAAATAACACCCATATGATGCACAGGCAACGCAAGAACAACAATGGATCTCATCAATCTTATTGGCTATATACTAATTGTAAAACCCGCATGCTTTTACCATGAATAGTGCCCTTAAGATCGTACGTCCTAGATTAAAACTTACCCTATTTAGTATTGATCACATTCATGTGCTAATAATCAAGCAAGTGCATACGTGTATGACATGATAAGTATCGATTACGTACAAACTCATGATAAACAGTTAATAGATATTTCACGTGAACATAATTAAATCATGATCACCATTTTAAAACACGAACTAAAATAATTACGTAAGTACTTAATTACGAGTGTAAATAATACGATAAACTACATGATAAAATAAACAGAAACACTTTAAACACGAACACGTTTAACCACGAACGAACACGAAACATCGGGACACGAGAAAAGGTACGGGTACCCCATGTGGGGCCCCATACCCACGACACACTAACCAAGGTGGGCTTAGCCCATTGACTTTTTACATGAAAGGGGGGGTTATGGTAAAATTCATTTCATTTTTCACATTTCAAGGAAATAAGCATTTAACCTAAAAAGTTTTCTCTCCTCCTCCTTGGTCTCTCTTTGTGCCGCCACCCCTAAGACCACCAAAGGTGGTTGTTGATTGATCTTGATCACAAAAATCATTGCTATAAACCGTGTTTGTTCATCCTCTTTCAAGCTACGTATTGGTATATCATTCTAAACCTTTCTTTTCATTTATTTTTAATCTTTAATTATTTTCATGAACATGTTATTTTTATTTTTGTTAAAACATGATAATTAAACATAGACCTAACATGTTTTGGGGTTAATTAAAATCAAAGGATGATATATGAGGGTGTTTGTTTTTGGCCGCCTAGTATAACCAACCCGAGGGGGGGTTCGGTTTGCTTTTGCCGCCACCACCAAGACCATTTTGGTCTTGGTTGGTGCATGTGGGACCTACGGCAGCAAGGGGGCACAAGTACCCCGAGTTGGCTCGGGGTACGGTGTCGAGTTCATGCCCGATTCATGGTTCGTTGGTTAAATCATGATTTATGCTACATGTTAATTTTATGAATTATGAACTTAGGATATAAATTAATTAATAAACATGAGATATTAATTAAACCATGACTTAGGTTATTTTTAATTATTAATTTAGCATGATATTAATTTAACCTAAGTACTTTATGTTATAAGTTATAATTAATTAATTATTTAAAACATGCCTATAATTAATTAATTTAGACATGACTTAGGTTATGTTATTAATACATAATAATACACATTTTAACCTAAGTATTCTATTCCATTTTAATTAAAACATGTTATACTTTAATTAAAATGCTTAACCTATAGTTTAATTAAAATACATGAAATAATAATTAAACTATACACTATATCATATGACTTAAGAAGTAAGCTTATAAACACTTAGACTTATATGTTAGCTTATGTAACCAGCTTAATTCTAATTATGGAAACTTCTATTTATAGAAACTTAATTAAATAAGGCAACTAATCTATTAATGGAAACCTTCTATATATGGAAATCTATCTATTTCAGGCAGCTAATCTAATCATGGAAACCTTCTATATATGGAAACTTATTTAATTAAGGCAGCTGATCTATTTTTGGAAACTTTCTATTTTTAGAAACTAATCTATTTTAAGCAGTAAATTCTATTTTAGGAAACTTTCTATTTTTGGAAACTTTCTATTTTTGGAAACTTTCTATTTTTGGTAACTTTCTATTTTTGGAAACTTTCTATTTTTGGAAACTTTCTATTTTTGGAAACTTTCTATTTTTGGAAACTTTCTATTTTTGGAAACCTGCTATTTTTGGAAAGTTACTTATTATTACACAGTAAGTATAATAATACATGAAATACCAGTAATACTTAATCAGATTAATCAGAATACAAGATAAACATAGTTTAAGGCTTTAAACAGTAAACCATGACCTAAAACATACAAAGTAAGCTAAGATGAGACATAAAACCCAGTACGTAATCAGTAATTCGATACTTATACACGTGTGTATTCATGTAGCGATAGTGATCCAGAAGTAGGAGTCTTTCTTCCGTTCATTCACTGGACTTGAGGTACGGATTCCCGTCCTTTCAGTATGGACATTCTTTCCTTATTAGGATTTCCCCGTATGCAGCCAACTGTTTTTCCCCAGTATTTGTTTTTTTGTTTTGAACTGCTTATGTTTAATTAGCATAATCTATAGCCATATACAAGCATGACCAGTTTCACCTAGTTATGGAGGTACCATAACCATAACATTGGAGGCACCAATGTTATGACTTCCCCACGGCGGAGTGATTGCTCGTGGCGTCCCTTTCAGTTTTGGCCATATTATTATATCATGTGGGGCGTATGGGTGCATCCTAGTTACATGTTTTATTCAGTATTTCATGGTGAATGTGGTGTGTGCCTTGCATCCTTCACAAGGAGTTGATCCCTCCTACCCAGACCAGTATATTAATTAGAGGCATCCCCTCTAATCAGCATGATGAGGTCACCCCTCCAAGGATTCATGCACGTGACCTTTTCATGACCTATATGGGCTATGGTATATTTATGTTAAAACAGTTTTCATAAGATAAACATAAGTCTTTTCAAACTATAAAACCAGTTTTCTTAATACTTAACCAGTTTACTTAGAACTTAGTCTTCCGCTGGTATATGTTACATGCTTATCCTATTTCATGCTATTTTGTACATCCGTGCACTGAGCGTCTTGCTCAGCCGTTTTCCTTTTCATGTTCCCAAAACGGCAGGTACTCAGGGACGCTCGTAGACCTCAAACGTACGTGCATATGGATTGGAAGCTTTACTGTCTTTCTTTACTTTATGCATTTCCTTTACTTTAAAACAGCTTGCAATGGACATTGTTTCGTCCTTTCCTTTTACAGTATTTATGTTTGTGTGTGATGAGCTCTACTTTGGGGTTACCGATGTTTGATTCCGGTATTTCCCTTTTATGGTCAAATAATGCTTAGACATTTATCCTTGTATGCTTTGATGACACGCCATGATTATGCGTAAGATTCCATTTCCAAAATGGGGTGTTACAATTATGGTATCAGAGCCAAGGCTTCAACCTGTAGGCTCTCAAATATGACCTGTGATTAGTGGGTAGTCACTACGGTCTTCCTAGAACTGACAGTTGTTTTCAAGCATTCATCATTTTAAGCATACATATACATGTCATTGTTACAGGGTTTTTGACTAAGTAATGGTTGGTACAGGACTGGCCCTATTTAGTCGCATGTGTTTTATCGAAACTTTTAGATTTGGGACCGACCCATAGGCGTCCCCTCGATATGTCTTTTGTTTTGAGTGAACTGACCAGAGGCGTTCACTCTCGAGCATCAAAAGTTTTCATAAAACTGCATCATGCATTCATACAAAAATTTTCTTGCATAAAATTTTTCTCGTGAAATTTTTTGGCATAAATTTTTTTTTCATGTATATATATAATTTATATTTATGTTTCGAACTGTTAATCATATGTTTTATGTTATACTGTCAGATGGTTCTCACACGCGAGCAAGAGCAGCTCAATGCTGCAATTCAGGCTGCCATGCAAGCCTTGCTTCCTCAACTGAGGAATGACATCCGTGCTGAAGTCCAAGCTGCCAACAATCAGCAGCAGCAGAATCAGGCACCTCCTCCTCCTCCTCCTCCAGTGACACTAGCAGTGTGGCTGGAAAGATTCAACAAGCTCCGTCCTAGAGCTTTTGAAAAGACTGATAGCCCCAGCGATGCTGAAAGCTGGTTGACTCATATCGAGAAGATTTTCAATGCTATGGGCTGTGACCCCGCATACAAGGCGAGATTGGCATGCTACCGGTTTGAAGGCGATGTACTCAGCTGGTGGCTAGCCTTGACGCAGTCGGAAGGAGGTGATGATTGGGTCGCTGGTTTGACATGGGCCCAATTCAAGGAGAGAGTGATGGAGCAGTTCTTTCCCAAGGTAGAGCAGGACAAGCTCAAGCGAGAGTACCATGGGATACGCCAGAGAGCGGGCGAGAATAGCAACGAATTCATGCAGCGCTTTCTTCGCTTAGCTGGTTTCCTGGGAGCAGCAGCTGGTACTCCTGAGGACCAGGCACACCACTTTAGGTGGGCACTTCGCACCTCGGTCGCGAACAATCTAGTGTGTGCTACGTTCAATACAGTAGCACAAGTGGCCGACGCAGCAAGGAAGCTAGAGATGTTGCAGGAACGAGATGAGTTCGGGGAAGCTGAAAGACCCGACAAGAGGTAAACATTTCGTATTCTAACGATAACCAAACCGCATCCTATCATTATATGTTCAATAATCATCTCTAAACTGTATCTTCCAGGCAGAAAACTGGGGACCGGCCTCAGCCGGCTACTCAGCAGCAGCCTCATCAGCACAAAGGAAACGGTCACACTAACGACCGTTCTGTTGTTGAAAGGCGTAGCGGTAATGATAATTACCGTAACAACGCTGGACACTCCAACAACAGCAGGTCCTACTATTTACGCATCTTCTTATGATTTCATGTTATATCTCTCATGCTGACACTATATTAACCTCTACCAGGAACCACGGTAACGGGAAGGACCAGAACCACAGGGGTTCGCAGCCTAACCGTTCAGCTAACACTGGTGAACATCTTATGACGCATATGTCTTATACTCGTGCATATACTTTATCTTAACACATTTTGTCATCAGCAGGCCCTCAGCAAGCAAGGACTCCTGCTGGAGGATTCACTCATCCTCTTTGTAGTACTTGCCATCGCAGACACCCTGGCCCATGTCGTCGTGATTCCGACGCGTGCTACAAGTGCGGCCTCCCTGGCCATCGTATGAGAGATTGCCGTAAGGGTGAAATGGAGGGTACCTCGGGTCATGCTGATAGTGAGCCGCCTCCTACCACTGGGCGTGTCTACACGACATCTCGCGATCAGGCAAACAAATCTACAGGTACCATTACTGGAATTTTGTATATGTACGGCCAAGCTGCATGTGTTCTTTTCGACACGGGTGCCACTCACTCAGTTATTTCCACTACATATGCTAAGAACATCAGGACACTTCCCTTGCCATTAGAAAATAGGCTTACCATTTCCACGCCTTTGAGGGACTCTGTATTAATAACTCATGTATACAAGAGTCTTCCTCTAGAGTTTGACGATAAAATTCGTGCAGTAGATGCACTTCCCCTAGACATGATTGAGTTCGATATGATTCTCGGCATGGACTGGCTATCCAAGCACCATGCTACCATAGACTGCCACTCATATCGGGTGATATTCGGCGACATTAATGCACCAGAGTACATTCATAACGGGTTCATACCCGGACGGTCTGTACAAGTCATATCTACCTTGCAAGCACGTGCATTACTGTCACATGGCTGTGAGGGTTATCTAGATACGGTTCACGACATGGATGCTGAATCCCCATCGATTCAGGATCAACCAGTAGTTTCGGAATTTCAAGACGTCTTCCCAGCTGAACTTCCAGGCATACCACCTGCACGAGAAGTGGAGTTCAACATCGACCTTGTTCCAGGAGCTGAACCAATCTCTAAGGCTCCGTATCGTATGGCTCCCATAGAGCTAAAAGAACTGAAGGACCAACTGCAGGAACTTCTTGAGCGAGGGTTCATTAGACCAAGCGCATCTCCATGGGGCGCACCGGTCTTGTTCGTTAAGAAGAAGGACGACAACATGCGACTTTGCATAGACTACCGTGAACTTAATAAGATTACCATCCGCAATAGATATCCACTGCCACGTATAGATGATCTGTTTGACCAACTTCAAGGAGCCAAACACTTCTCAAAGATCGATCTAAGGTCAGGCTACCATCAGCTAAGGGTTAAAGAGCAGGATATTGCCAAGACTGCTTTTCGTACCCGCTATGGCCATATGAGTTTGTAGTCATGCCATTCGGCCTGACTAATGCTCCAGCAGTATTCATGGATCTGATGAACAGAATCTTCCACGAATTCCTTGATAAGTTTGTCATTGTATTCATCGATGACATCCTGATTTTCTCAAAGTCCACGGAGGAACACGAAGACCATCTCCGTACGGTACTACAGATTCTTCATCAGAAGCAGCTGTATGCGAAATTCTCCAAGTGTGAGTTCTGGTTAAACAAAGTGGCATTCTTAGGTCACATTGTATCAGCAGAAGGGATCACTATGGACCCAGCGAAGGTTGAGGCTATCACTAAATGTCCAAGACCAACGTCAGCGACAGAAGTCCGCAGTTTCTTAGGCTTAGCTGGATATTATCGCAGATTCGTGGAGAACTTTTACCGCTTGGCATTACCTCTCACCAAACTGATGCGAAAAGGAGAGAAATTCGTCTGGACGGAAGAACGAGAGAAGAGCTTCGAAGACCTAAAGCAGAAGTTAGTATCCGCACCTATTCTTACTCTCCCATCTGGTACAGAAGGATTTCAGATCTATAGCGATGCATCGGGGAAGGGACTGGGCTGTGTTCTCATGCAACATGGGAAAGTGATCGCGTATGCTTCACGGCAGCTTAAGCCCTATGAAGAAAACTACCCTACACATGACCTGGAACTTGCTGCAGTGGTGTTCGCATTGAAAATATGGAGGCACTACTTATACGGAGAATCATGCGACATTTTCACGGATCACAATAGCTTGAAGTATATCTTCACTCAACGTGAATTGAACATGAGACAAAGGAGATGGTTGGAACTGTTGAAGGATTATGATATTAACCTACAGTATCATCCCGGAAAGGCTAATGTAGTAGCAGATGCACTCAGCAGAAAGTCCGGAATGATCAACGGCATTGAAATCAAGGAACAAAACATAAGAGACTTGGAGCGGCTAGACATCGAAATCATGGTACGTGGGCAGCACGGATACTGGGCGAATCTTAGAGTAGAACCCGAGTTACTGTCTAGGATCAAGGAAGAGCAGAAGGATGATGGAGAAATTTGGGCGATAATTCAGAATTTGGAGAAACAGACAGAATTCAGAATGGACGCAGACGGTATCGTTTGGCAGGGCACGAGACTTTGTGTTCCTGACAATCAAGAACTCCGGGAAGCATTGTTAGCTGAAGCTCACAGCTCCCCATTTTCTATACATCCTGGGTCGACAAAAATGTACCATGACATCAGACAACACTTTTGGTGGAGTGGTATGAAACAGGATGTAGCCACTTATGTCTCCAAATGTCTTACCTGCCAGCAGGTTAAGATTGAGCATCAGCGATCGGGCGGTCTCCTTCAACCGTTGGATATTCCAGAGTGGAAGTGGGACAAAATCACCATGAATTTTGTTACCGGTCTTCCGCCTACTAAGAAGAAGCACGATGCTATTTGGGTCATTGTTGATCGACTCACCAAATCAGCTCATTTCTTACCGATACGCAAGGAAGATCCGATAAGTAAACTCGCAGATACTTACAGAAGGGAGATCATGAGACTCCACGGTACTCCCTCCAGCATCGTCTCAGACAGAGATCCTCGTTTCACGTCGCGATTCTGGAAAGGTCTGCAAGAAGCTTGGGGTACACAACTTAAGCTGAGTACGGCCTTTCATCCTCAAACGGACGGACAGTCGGAGCGAACAATTCAGACATTGGAAGATATGTTAAGGTCGTGTGCGTTGGAATGGATAGGTGATTGGGACGATTACATCTGTTTGGTCGAGTTTGCATACAACAACAGCTGACACGCAAGTATCAAATGTGCTCCTTTCGAAATGTTGTATGGCAGGAAGTGTCGCGCTCCAATCTGCTGGGATCAAGTGGGAGAGCGAACACTCGAAGGACCAGAAATTATAGGAATGACCAATGAGAAGATCGAAGTAGCTAAGCAAAAGCTACAGGAAGCACGGTCACGTTAGAAGAGTTACGCCGATAAGCATCGTAGGGACATACATTTTAATGTGGGAGACCACGTCTTCCTCAAGGTTTCGCCGGCACGTGGTGTTAAACGCTTCGGGATCAAAGGGAAACTCAGTCCTCGTTTCATCGGACCATTTGATATCTTTGAACGAATCGGTGAAGTATCTTACCGATTGGCGTTACCTCCTCAGCTTTCGCACGTGCATAACGTGTTCCATGTGTCCTTACTCAGAGGGTACAAGTATCATCCCCTTCACATGGTTCAGTATCCACTGGAACAGATACGTGAAGATCTCACTTTTATAGAGGAACCCGAACGAGTTCTCGACAGGCAAGAACGAGTCATGAGAAGGAAGACGATTCCATTCGTCAAAATTCTTTGGAGGGACCATACCGAGCGGGAAGCCACTTGGGAAACAGAGGAGTCCATCCGGGCTTCTTACCCTCACTTCATATTTTGAGTTCGGGTATGTTACTTCTTTCCAGTTTACTTTATCTATAATTCGGGGACGAATTATTCTTTTTAGGGGGGAAGAATTGTAAAAACCGCATGCTTTTACCATGAATAGTGCCCTTAAGATTGTACGTCCTAGATTAAAACTTACCCTATTTAGTATTGATCACATTCATGTGCTAATAATCAAGCAAGTGCATACGTGTATGACATGATAAGTATCGATTACGTACAAACTCACGATAAACAGTTAATAGATATTTCACGTGAACATAATTAAATCATGATCACCATTTTAAAACACGAACTAAAATAATTACGTAAGTACTTAATTACGAGTGTAAATAATACGATAAACTACATGATAAAATAAACAGAAACACTTTAAACACGAACACGTTTAACCACGAACGAACACGAAACATCAGGACACGAGAAAAGGTACGGGTACCCCATGTGGGGCCCCATACCCACGACACACTAACCAAGGTGGGCTTAGCCCATTGACTTTTTACATGAAAGGGGGGGTTATGGTAAAATTCATTTCATTTTTCACATTTCAAGGAAATAAGCATTTAACCTAAAAAGTTTTCTCTCCTCCTCCTTGGTCTCTCTTTGTGCCGCCACCCCTAAGACCACCAAAGGTGGTTGTTGATTGATCTTGATCACAAAAATCATTGCTATAAACCGTGTTTGTTCATCCTCTTTCAAGCTACGTATTGGTATATCATTCTAAACCTTTCTTTTCATTTCTTTTTAATCTTTAATTATTTTCATGAACATGTTATTTTTATTTTTGTTAAAACATGATAATTAAACATAGACCTAACATGTTTTAGGGTTAATTAAAATCAAAGGATGATATATGAGGGTGTTTGTTTTTGGCCGCCTAGTATAACCAACCCGAGGGGGGGGGGTTCGGTTTGCTTTTGCCGCCACCACCAAGACCATTTTGGTCTTGGTTGGTGCATGTGGGACCCACGGCAGCAAGGGGGGGCACAAGTACCCCGAGTTGGCTCGGGGTACGGTGTCGAGTTCATGCCCGATTCATGGTTCGTTGGTTAAATCATGATTTATGCTACATGTTAATTTTATGAATTATGAACTTAGGATATAAATTAATTAATAAACATGAGATATTAATTAAACCATGACTTAGGTTATTTTTAATTATTAATTTAGCATGATATTAATTTAACCTAAGTACTTTATGTTATAAGTTATAATTAATTAATTATTTAAAACATGCCTATAATTAATTAATTTAGACATGACTTAGGTTATGTTATTAATACATAATAATACACATTTTAACCTAAGTATTCTATTCCATTTTAATTAAAACATGTTATACTTTAATTAAAATGCTTAACCTATAGTTTAATTAAAATACATGAAATAATAATTAAACTATACACTATATCATATGACTTAAGAAATAAGCTTATAAACACTTAGACTTATATGTTAGCTTATGTAACCAGCTTAATTCTAATTATGGAAACTTCTATTTATAGAAACTTAATTAAATAAGGCAACTAATCTATTAACGGAAACCTTCTATATATGGAAATCTATCTATTTCAGGCAGCTAATCTAATCATGGAAACCTTCTATATATGGAAACTTATTTAATTAAGGCAGCTGATCTATTTTTGGAAACTTTCTATTTTTAGAAACTAATCTATTTTAAGCAGTAAATTCTATTTTAGGAAACTTTCTATTTTTGGAAACTTTCTATTTTTGGAAACTTTCTATTTTTGGAAACTTTCTATTTTTGGTAACTTTCTATTTTTGGAAACTTTCTATTTTTGGAAACTTTCTATTTTTGGAAACTTTCTATTTTTTGAAACTTTCTATTTTTGGAAACCTGCTATTTTTGGAAAGTTACTTATTATTACACAGTAAGTATAATAATACATGAAATACCAGTAATACTTAATCAGATTAATCAGAATACAAGATAAACACAGTTTAAGGCTTTAAACAGTAAACCATGACCTAAAACATACAAAGTAAGCTAAGATGAGACATAAAACCCAGTACGTAATCAGTAATTCGATACTTATACACGTGTGTATTCATGTAGCGATAGTGATCCAGAAGTAGGAGTCTTTCTTCCGTTCATTCACTGGACTTGAGGTACGGATTCCCGTCCTTTCAGTATGGACATTCTTTCCTTATTAGGATTTCCCCGTATGCAGCCAACTATTTTTCCCCAGTATTTGTTTTATTGTTTTGAACTGCTTATGTTTAATTAGCATAATCTATAGCCATATACAAGCATGACCAGTTTCACCTAGTTATGGAGGTACCATAACCATAACATTGGAGGCACCAATGTTATGACTTCCCCACGGTGGAGTGATTGCTCGTGGCGTCCCTTTCAGTTTTGGCCATATTATTATATCATGTGGGGCGTATGGGTGCATCCTAGTTACATGTTTTATTCAGTATTTCATGGTGAATGTGGTGTGTGCCTTGCATCCTTCACAAGGAGTTGATCCCTCCTACCCAGACCAGTATATTAATTAGAGGCATCCCCTCTAATCAGTATGATGAGGTCACCCCTCCAAGTATTCATGCACGTGACCTTTTCATGACCTATATGGGCTATGGTATATTTATGTTAAAACAGTTTTCATAAGATATACATAAGACTTTTCAAACTATAAAACCAGTTTTCTTAATACTTAACCAGTTTACTCAGAACTTAGTCTTCCGCTGTTATATGGTACATGCTTATCCTATTTCATGCTATTTTGTACATCCGTGCACTGAGCGTCTTGCTCAGCCGTTTTCCTTTTCATGTTCCCAAAACGGCAGGTACTCAGGGACGCTCGTAGACCTCAAACGTACGTGCATATGGATTGGAAGCTTTACTGTCTTTATTTACTTTATGCATTTCCTTTACTTTAAAACAGCTTGCAATGGACATTGTTTCGTCCTTTCCTTTTATAGTATTTATGTTTGTGTGTGATGAGCTCTACTTTGGGGTTATCGATGTTTGATTCCGGTATTTCCCTTTTATGGTCAAATAATGCTTAGACATTTATCCTTGTATGCTTTGATGACACGCCATGATTATGCGTAAGATTCCATTTCTAAAATGGGGTGTTACACTAATGATCCACAAGGCAGACTCAAGCCTGAAAAGGTTTGGGTCCCCTTAAGACACTAACTTTTACATATGCCTTTTGTGTTGTTGTAGATTACTCCATACCAAGATCCATCTCTTGGAATTGTAGATAGTGGATGCTCTAGGAGCATGACAGGGAATAAAGGATTTTTGACTAACTTTGTACCATTTCAAGGCGGGAAGGTGTACTTTGGAGGTGGTGAAGGCATGATCTCTGGCAAAGGAACCATTCAGACCCCTAACCTTAATTTTGAGCAGGTTTACTATGTAGAAGCATTTCAACACTTTAACTTGATCTCTGTCTCTCAGATTTGTGACAAGAAGTAGTTTATCCTCTTTACGAATACTGAGGCACTGGTGTTGTCCAAAGACTTTAAGCTACCGGATGAATCCCATGTTCTACTCAAAATCCTAAGAATACATAATCTCTACAGTATCAAGCTGAATGAAGTTAATCCTACTGGTCAACTAGCTTGTTTGGTTGCCAAAGCATCCAAAGATGAAGCCACCAAATGGCATAGGAGGATGGGGCATGTAAACTTCAAGACCATTCACAAGCTGGCGAACATGAACTTGGTCTCTGGTTTACCTCCTAAACCGTTTAGGAATGACATCAATTGCCTTGCTTGTAGCAAAGGCAAACAACACAAAGCATCCTTTAAAGCCATTACTGCTCTCAGCTTAATAACTGAACCATTGCAGCTACTACATATGGATTTGTTTGGTCCTACCTCTATTAGGAGCATTGACCATAAACACTATTGTCTTGTGGTAACTGATGGCTATAACAGGTTTTCGTGGGTTTTCTTTCTGGTTGCTAAAAGTGAGACCTACTCCATTCTCAAAGACTTCATTGCACTCATTGAGAATCAACTGTCTAAGAAGGTGAAAGGTATTCGGTGTGACAATAGAACTGAGTTCAAGAATGCGGACCTCATAGCACTTTGCAATTCCAAAGGTATAAAAAGAGATTATAGTGCTGCCAGGACTCCTCAACAGAATGGTGTTGCAGAAAGGAAAAACATGACCCTTATAGAAGCTACAAGAACCATGCTTGTTGATTCCAAGCTTCAGACTATGTTTTAGACAGAAGCTGAACCTAATGATTCAGTTTAAATTAACTCAATCATTAAATCAATGGATGTTAACTTTGATGAGACTAGGTTCTCATTAGTCCCTAAACCAAGCCTCGGGACTTCTGTGGGAGCTAAATACATTGGCGTTTCAATGGAACTTGAAAAGGTCATTGATGAGGTTATGCTTCAACAACTTGAACTTGAGCTTAGAAAGAGCAAAATGGTTAGTACTCTAAAGAGCTTTGGACCTGAATTTCAGTTATACTTACTTGAAGATACAAGGGATGAGGTCTCTGACCAATACTCCTTTTGTTTTAATCTTGAGGATGATCCTACAACATTTGATGAAGCAATGAATTGCACGATGTTGGTTTCTAGAAAGAAGCAATTAATGATGAGATGGATTCCATCATGTGAAACAACACTTAGGTGTTGGCTGATCCACCTCCAGGTTGCAAGCCACTTGGTTGAAAATGGATCTTCAAAAGTAAGCTGAAGGTAGATGAAACTATTGAAAAGTTTGTTGGAAATACGTTTTTAACGTATATTAGAAGTATCGGTCACTCCAACAATATTATTAAATGTAATTAGCTCGTAGTTAGTTTAATGTATGAAAGTAAGTAACAAACCAACCCATGGGCTTTTCCATGGGTTGAAGGCCCAAGCCCACATAGGCTTGGGTATATAAACCCCTTTCCTTCATGGAAAGGGATGTTGGTTGTTCATTTCTTATTATCAATAAACATAGTGTTCTCTCATCTTTCTCTCTCTAGTTTCTCTCTCTAGAAATAACAACCCTCTTGATAGGATCATATATTATTATTATTCTACAATTGGTATCAAGAGCCATGTGATGATTTAAGGTTTTGATTTATGTTATTATTTAGTTTTTATTGTGTTAGGAGTTTTAAGGATAATCAATCTCAAATCTTGAATTTTTTCGCGTTTTTTATGGTTAAGTTGGTAAACAAATCAACTACATAGTTGTGGTAGTGATTTGGTTTACTTGATTTGGTTAAAATCACAATTTTTTTTGGTTATTTGGTGATTTTCGGGGTGTTTTTGAGCTTAACAATGATATTGGGTTTCAAAAATTCGGATATAGATTGTTTGTTTTGCGAAGTACTCACGAGGGTTTATAGAATTCCGAAGTACTCACGAGGGTTTCTGTTTATTCCGAAGTATCAAAGTACAAAAGTTTTCCGAAGTGATCAATTGTTCCGAAGTGGAACCACTTTCCGAAGTACAAAAGTATTCCGAAGTGATCATTTTTTTCCCGAAGTGAACATAATTCCGAAGTTCTTAAAATCCTATATTCCGAAGTTCTCAAAATCCTATATTCTGAAGTTATCAAAATCCTATATTCCGAAGTTCTCAAAATCCTAAATTCCGAAGTTCTCAAGATCAGGTATTCCAAAGTTATCAATATATTAATTCTGAAGTACTCAAGATCTTATATTCCGAAGTTATCAAGATATCAATTCCGAAGTACTCAAGATCTTATATTCCAAAGTTATCTAGATATCATATTCCGAAGTTCTCAAGATCAGATTAACCTTGAAAGTTATTTGGGATTTTGACGATTTCTTCACCAACACATAAACTAAGCATCAACAACAACACAGTTTCACAACCTTATTTCATTGGACGATCAAAAGATAATCTTTTTCCTTCAAGTGATCAAAAATGAATCCTCATTCATTTATGTCGACAATGACATCGCTTATCAATCTTTCTATCATCTCGGGTATTGATACCCGTCTACCGTTGCTTATCAAAGAGCTATTTGAAGCATGACAAGGTCGCATGATGTATTATATTATGGGAAGACCCAGTAGAAGACTTACGGTTCAATCCATTGAGCAAGGTCCACTCGATTGGGGCGAAGTTATTGTAGACAATGTGTCTCGACCAAGGCTATTTCATGAATTAACGGCTGCCAACCAAATCATTGCTGATGCAGATGAGAAGGCCATTCAGACCATACTTCAAGCTCTTCCACCTGATATTTATCGCATGGTAAGCAAACACAAGGTAGCAAAGGAGCTTTGGAATCGCTTAACGGTTTTGTTACAAGGAACTTCCCTTTCCAAGCAGGAATGAGAGTGTCAACTCTATGACTTATTTGATAGATTCTCATAAATTACAGGGGAAACGCTTCATGATTACTACTGGCGCTTCACTACATTGATGAATGATTTGAATGTGTATAATCTCACGATTGCTCAGTTTCAACTCAACACCAAGTTTTTGAACACATTACCTCCAGAGTGGAGCCAATACGTCACTGGCGTTAAATTGATTCGGGATTTGCACAAATCTAATTTAGATCAACTGTATGCTTTCTTGCAGCAACACGAGAAGCATGTGCTCCAGAAACGCATGTATCAAGGATCTTATTCCGAGCCATTGGCGTTAATGGCAAATCATCCAACTTTGTCATATAACAACACTCCGTATGCTATGGGACAACAATCTTCATATAAGCCCTTGTATCAAACTCCAAGCTTTTCTCAATATTAGATACTACCACAACCACCTACATCATATCGGCAATAATATCAGCAACCAGCATTATCATCACAACGTGCTCAACAACCATACTCTCCTTATCAACCACCAACAAATCCTACTATCACCTACCAGTAACATGAAGTTCCTCAACCCCACTATTCCCAACATGTCAGTACTCCTTCCAGTGTGTATGTGGCTCCACCAGCACCAATTTTCTACTACGATGATGAGGTTCCAATTCCCGAGTTCAGACAAGGGGATAATCCTACTAATGTACTAGCACAAATGTCTGCCTACATAACTCAAACGTTGAACAAAAGAGGTTATAGAGGACCATCTCCAACAAACAATCAGTTGAGAACCTCTTCTAATTCTCATCAACAAGCAACAATCCAAGATGGTAGAGTTACTGTACAACCACTTCAAGGGAGACCAAGTTCATCCAATACTGCTGCACAACCATTCAACACTGCTCCAAGAGGAAACACTACTGGCAAAGTGAAGATGATCATCTGCTATAACTGCAAAGGGGAAGGACACATAGCTCGAGAGTGTAAGCAGCCAAAGAGGAAGAGGGATGGTACTTGGTTTCAAGAAAAGATTTACTTGGTTAATGCTCAAGCACAAGGTCGAGAGCTCGATGAGGAGGAGTTAGCATTTCTAGCAGATCCAGGAGTTGCGGATACTGAAGGACTCACAGCAGCTCTCATGAACAATGTCGCATATCAATGCGATGATCTTGATGCATATGATTCAGACTGTGATGATCTCAACACCGCCAAGGCAGCTCTTATGGCAAATCTCTCTCTCTATGGGTCTGATCGCATCGTTGAGGTACAAAATACTGCCAATGATACTAGTATTGTACTTTATCAAGTTCAGCAAGCGTCTCCATATCCGAAACAACCTCCAGTAGTTAAATTCAAACGAGGAGACAAACAATGATATGTAAGTCCCCAGACTTTTAGTGAAACACAATCGGGAGCTATTACGTCTACGAATTCGTCTGCTCAACAAGATTTGGTTATTGTGTCGGCATCTATGCTTGGCCATATAAATACTGCGGTCCTTGAAACCCTTAGTGTTAATAAGAAATTATCTGCCGAGCTTGCTTTGTATAAGGAAAAGGTTCAAACCTTGGAATTAAATCCGTTGACCAATACCTTAACCAACTCAGAGTTTGATAGGTTTAGGAAAGTCCAAATGGATAATTTGCTAGAAATCGAAAGTTTAAGAGCAAATCTTTCAAAAGAACTTGAAGAAAAAGAGTCAGTCGTTCCTAATTTTCAAAAACAGCAAACGGATTTCGATATTCTCGAGTCTAAAAGGGTTGAAACGGAAATTAAGGCGTCTGAGAAAATTAAAAAGACTAAAGTTTTGCTTTTAAAACAATACTCCGCTTCACATCTAGTACAATTGTTTCATTCATCTTTTAAGGAATTTACTCTATCGCGTTTAACAGACCTTCCACCTAACCCGGGTTATGCAAAGCAAGTTATTAACCACAACCCGCAACTTTATGATGCAACAAAGCTAGGTGTGGTCTTAGACCCAATTGGTAATTCGAATGATTCTGCGTGTATATCACTAATTGACGAGAATCGGTAAAAAAAATGATTTTGAAATATCCTAAGTTTGATTATGATAAACTTAATCAAGAATATGCAAAAACGGATTTTAGAACTCGCTTTAACATACAAAGGGAATTTATCCATACACCAAATTACATGTCTACTAGAGAAAGCCTTAGTATATTTCCTACACTTGTCAACCCGAATGAACCTAAGGAAATTCCAAAGGGTCTTCCACCGGTAAGTACAATATTGCTAAGCTTGAAAGAGATTAGAGGATACTTTACCGGATTCGACAAGGTCATTAAGGAATGTACGACTTCAACGGCTCAAACCGCTGGAGAATGGAATTTCGAACACATGAAATCGGTGTTTGAGAAAGAGATCGTTCCGTTTGTAAACAATCTTAAAGAGGGTTTTCTAGATCTCGGAGATAATCTTAATTTCAAAATGGATGAAGTTCAAAAAGTTTTCCATGAAATGGATGATGCTTATGAGCAACATTTATTTGAGAAAGAAAAGATTTTGTCCGAATATGACCGATTCTTGGAACAAGTGGTGTCTATCAATGTGATGCAAGTTGTAACTATTAAATGTACTATTGAGATTACATCTGTTGTGAATAAATGTGATGATGTGCATGATCTATCTGTGAATATTGTTGAGCCTGTGAATAATGTAGATAATCATTCTTATCACGAATCTAATGCTCAATTTTTAAAGCTTCAAGATTCTTATAACTCACTTTTAAAACGTTTTGATGAGCTTCAACAACATTGTATATCTCTTGAAATTGAAAACCAATCTAAAAATGAAACTCTTTAAAAAACAAATGATTGTGAAAACAACGTTGAGACAAGTGACAAGATGATTCAGGTGGTTCAGGCATTAGCGGAATAAATCATGAGACTTAAGAGAGAATCATTAGCAGAGAAATTGGAACTAGAGGCTGCAGAGATTAAAAATCATGCCCTAGATAATAGTATTACTTCTATGCTAGGGGAGTTTGAAAAAGTAAGGCAGGGTGTCTCACAAGTTTCTGGTTCAATAGAAGAACGCTTCACTTTTAATGCGGCAGAGCAAAAGTCACTTGTTGACAAACTGAACAAGAAATGTGAGGAAATCTCTGACCTAAATATTTAGCTCATAGATAAAAACATGGTTATAGTTGAATTAAAGGAGACAATTCAACTCAAAGGACAAGAAGTTATTGATACTTCAGCTATAATCTCTGCCCCGACAGTGCTCCAAAGACAAAAGAAGTGGTGATTTATAAGAACCCGTACCATAAGAACAATTCACTATCATATATGGATTATATGAAAAATGCGATTAGGCATGCACTTCTTACAAGGGACATCTTAGATGACTTATATGAATCTGATCCCACGAATAATGAATACAATGCTGCCCACTTATATATTGAGAGGGTTCAGTGTTGTTTAGCACATCTTAATTTCATAGGACAACCGGGTTCTGCACCACTTAAACAACAAACCCCCACCATTTCCATGACTCCATTTAATAATAACCCAGAAGCTAAGCCTATTTTAAACATACCTATCAAGGCTAAATCAAAATATGTCACTAATGTTCCCTTGGCTTCTACAAGAGTAATTTTGTCTACTAAGGCTAAAGGATCTCAAGATAAGAAAGATAGGATCAAGCCTTCCACTAGTAGGACTGTGAAAAGGAAAGTAGAAGTTCATCCTAGGAATGTTATTTCAAATTTAAATAAAAAGAATCATGTAGCTAAGACTAAAGGCCCTGCGCTTGTGCAGCAGCCTAAGAAAAATATGAATTCTAATTTGAGATGTTGGAATTGTAACGAATGCATGTTTTCTTAGCGTCATGATTTATGTCTTGTTGACCATGTAAATGAAATGTATACAATTAGGAACAATATTGAATGGACTCCAACGGGGAAGAAATTCACCCAAGTTGGTTGGCAATGGAAACCCACTGGTAGGACCTTTACTGCAAATAGAACTACGTGCCCTTTAACTAGGATCACATCCATAGAAGTTATGTCTCAGCGTCCTTTAAATAGGAACACTAGCACTAAAAAATGGAAAAAGCGCCCTTTAACTAGGTCTGCCCCCACTATTGTACCTACCAGTGAACAAGTACCTCAGGATCTTAGACAACTAGAATCTAAGCCAGCATCTAGGAAGAAAATTTGGAAGCCTAAGAATTCTTCTGTTAGCAAATCTAAGATAAATATATTTGTACCTGCTAACACAGAGGAACTACTAGATTTCGATACATCGTCTTTGTCTGGTGATATTTTTAGGTGGTCCAAATCATCCTCTGGTACTTGGACTCTGGAAGCTCCAAGCATATGACCGGAGACTGCTCGATGCTCAAAAAATTCGTCAGTCTAGGAACGGTGAAATTTGGCAACGACCATATTGCGAAGATCATGGGTTATGGTGAATATCAAATTGGGAATGTCACGATTTCAAGGGTGTATTACGTGGAGGGACTTGGTCATAACTTATTCTCAGTGGGACAATTTTGCGATTCAAACCTTGAGGTTTCTTTTCGACAACATACTTGCTTTATTCGTGATCTTGTAGGAAATGACTTGTTAAAAGGTTCTCGAGGGGATAATCTATATACACTGTCCATTCAAAACATGATGGCCGCCTCTCTTGTATGCCTTCCCTTCAAAGCATCTAAGACCAAGTCATGGTTGTGGGATCGCCGGTTATCTCATCTTAACTTTGATGCTATTAACCATTTGGCTAAAAACGAGCTTGTTCGTGGTCTTCCAAAACTCAAGTTCGACAAGGATCATTTATGTTCCGCGTGTTCTTTGGGGAAAAGCACCAAGAAATCATACAAACCTAAAGATGAAGATACCAACCAAGAACCACTGCATCTCTTGCACATGGATCATTGCGGGCCAATGCGTACGGCTAGTGTGAGTGGTCGAAAATACATCCTTGTCATGGTGGATGATTTTTCAAGGTTTACATGGGTTAAGTTCTTAGAAACCAAGGATCAAGCACCAACATATATTATTACTTTTCTTAAGATGATCCAGGTGCGTCTTAATGCTAATGTTCGCCGCATTCGAACTGATAATGGAACTGAGTTCGTTAATCCGACTCTACGAGACTATTATGAAGAGGTCGGTATTTCACATGAAACTTTAGTTGCTCGCACTCCACAACAAAACGGTGTCGTGGAAAGACGTAACCGTACATTTATGGAAGCTGCTAGAACCATGTTGATTTATGCGATTGCTCCTTTATTCTTATGGGCTGAAGCAGTGGCAACCTCATGTTATACCCAAAATCGCTCCATCATTCGTAAGCGCCATGGAAAAACTCCATATGAGCTTCTTCATGGACACAAATCCGATATTTCCTTTCTTCATGTGTTTGGTGCACAGTGTTATCCAAATACTAATAGTAAGAATTTGGGAAAACTTCAACCGAAGGCTGATATTGGAATTTTCATTGGTTACTCACTCGCAAAGAAAGCTTACCGGATTTATAACCGTCGTCTTGGCAAGATAGTAGAAACTTTAGATGCCGATTTTGATGATCTGACAGCGATGGCTTCTGAGCAACACAGCTCTAAACCCGTACTTCATGAGATCGGAACCGGTACGATTAGTTCCGGGTTAACTCCCAACAATCCTGCTTCTCCATCATTTACACCACCTACAAGGCCCCAGTGGGATGAGTTATTTCAACCTATGTTTGATGAATTCTTTGATCCTCCAAGTGATGATTCTCCAGCACCTGTAGCAGTAGCTCCGATTCTCGAAGTTGTTGCTCAAGATAATGAAATCAATCTGATGCATCTACAGTCACTATTGAACCAGATGCACCATCCCCCAACAATTCTCAAACTACACCCGAATCAACACCCCCACTCGTTCCTAATGATGTTAAAGAGGATTACTATGATCACGATTTTGAAATTGCTCACCTACAAGAGCTTCCATTCTTTGGTTCACAAATACCCGAAAACCCTAACGGTGCGTCTACCTCAGAGGAAGCTCCTGCAATCGTTTACTCCAGACCACCACGGATTGAAAATCACAACACCAAATGGATAAAGGATCACCTAATCCATAATATTATTGGTGACATCGATCGACCAGTCTTGACACGTCATCAACTACAAGAGCACGCATTATATTGCTTTTTTTGATGCGTTTCTCTGCGAGAAGGAACCTACATCTTGGCAACAAGCCATGACACAATCGTCTTGGATTGAAGCCATGTAAGAGGAACTTAATGAATTTCAACGCCTTGAAGTATGGGAATTAGTTCCTCTACCCGACAACGTTGACATCCTTACATTGTTGTGGGTATATAAGGTTAAACTCGATGAGTTAGGTGGAGTGTGTTAATGCAAAGCAATGCCTAAAAACATTTTTAATATTAATTAATCTTTCTTAGATTTGATCACGACAAATTACAAAGACATTTCTTGTCAAACACAATCATAAAACAAATTATCTAACAAACACTATCATCAAGGTAATAATCATTAAACTAACATATCTTAATCATGCTTAGTGATCATAAAAGTGATTAGCCTTAAAACTCACTTTTGACAAATGTAACAAAAGATTTTTAATAAACTTTATTTTTAAGAAAATGTTTTATTAAAACGAAAATGTAAATTTGAATATGGCATATTCCATATGCCATAAGAATATCCTTTGAAGGTTAAAAGAGCCTCAGATATTTCAAATTCACTAAAAGACAAAAAGGAGAGAAGTCTACGCCGGCGGTACCTTAGCACCTACGACGGTTCCTTATCGATAAGGAACCGCGGGCTCCAATAAGGAACCGCGGGCAGATATAGCCGTTGGATGTTTGTCTTATAAATAGTGGATCAAATCTGCATTCTCATTAACCCTTTTTGGACATCTTCTTCAGCCTTCTTTCTCCATTCTAATCCTAGTCATTTGTAAATGATCACTTAATGTGTTAAGTATGTTTACTCATGATTATCCTCTTGATCTCCTTCTTTACCTTGTTCAAAGAGAAGATCACTCACACACTTTTGTGATGTGATTAAAGATGTATCATTGATGAAGATCACCTTCTCCTAAAGATCTAGTCATGTTCATCATTTGTTTATTTGAGTCTTGTGTAGATCCAATGTATTTGTGAATACTTGGACTAGTTGTGTTCATCCAAGCTATATGTGAGTACTTGGATTGGAGTTGTGTAAATCCATTTCACATGTGTGTGCTTGGATTTATGTTGTGTAGATCCAAGTTATATGTGTGTACTTGGATATGTTTAGTTGAGTTGTAATTAGTTGTGTTAGTTCTCACTAAACTGTAAAGTGATGTGGTTGTGTCTTGTGAGTTCTCACTAAACTATAAAGTGACGTGGTTGTGTCTTGTGAGTTCTCACTAAACTATAAAGTGATATGTAGTTGTGTTGTGTGAAGTTCTCACTTAGCTTCAAAGTGAAGAGTCGTGAAGATTGGTTCTAACTTTGGATTAGAACTCGACATCTAGCCTTGTGTCAGGAAAATGGTGAAGTAGGCAACGTTGTGAAGACTGGTTCTAGCTTTAGATTAGAACTCGACATCTAGCCTTGTGTCGTAAAATAGTGAAGTGGGCGACGTTGTGTAGATTGGTCCTAGCTAAGATTAGGTCTCGACATTTAGCTTAGTGTTAGAAAATAATGTAAGCGACGTTGTAAGGTTTCTCCGCCAAGAAGGGAGCTTGTGGATATAGTGGAAATCTCGAGTAAGGTGTACTCGAGGAGTGAAGTAGGAGCAAGGATAGAGCCTCGTTGCCGAACCACTATAAATTATGGTGTCTTCCTACTAGGTTGTTTCTTTCCTTACTAATTACTTACATTCATTATCATTATACTTACTACACACTGTTAATGCATTAGAATTGAACCTAATAATTATGCAACTAGCTTTCAAGTAAAAGATAGTTTTGTGCACTCACCTAATTGAAAGGAATTTTAATTAGGAGATAAACCGATGAGAAACTATTCAACCCCCTTCTAGTTTCTATAATTGGTATCAAACCGATGGTGACACAAGATCTTTGAAGTATATTGTACTTTAAAACTTGGATCAATCCATTGTCTCCTCAAATTAGAAGGTTAAATTGTACTAAAGTTTTTCTTTGGTCAAAACTATTTTTTTGTTGAAAATAAGCCTTTTAAAATGTTAATATTGCATATTACTTAAATTAGTAGTATTAATGCATTTTAGATTTACTCTTGAAATGTATCTACTAGTTTGCATCTTGTTATGTGTAGGTACTCATGAAGATAAATCATTCTATTGATTGTGGATTGAGTTACTTACACTTGTAGAAGACTCATCTTCAACATCATTGAATGATGATATCAAGATGGGTAGGAGTGATACTAGTCTCTAAAGACCTAGTACTTATTATTATTCATTGTTGGGCTTTGCATCAGTTCCTTAAAAGCTCGGAATGCAATTTTTGGCCAAGGTACGCTTTCGTTCTTCCACACGCCGTGTTGATCATTCTTTTGATCATTAATTGACTATATGCTTGTTTTTGGCATCCTTGCCTTGACATTTGTTTGTGGTTTGTGATTCTTTCCTTTTTCCCTCTCAAACCTTCATTTCTTGGATACTTGACTCACTATGGAGATGTAGGGTGAGTTAGTAGAAGCTTAAAGTATCAAGCATGATTTCCATGGTTTGCACCCTTACGGTTAGTATGCCCTATATCATGTGTAACTTGTGCAATTAAGCTCATCTCTAGGATGATTAATGAATCCCTTGAGATACCAAACTACTTCATTAAGTTGTAGGTGGACTTTACACATTTGCAATTGAAACATTTCAAGGATATTGTTATTGTTAATTCAGCAATAATTATCCGATCATGTGGGAGAGAAAGTGAATCTATACTTTGCTCATGTTTTGAAATAGAATAAGACTACTCTTAATAATGATCTTATTCTATGCATCAAAATTGCTTGGTATAATTCATTACCAAAGCCGTTTAGAATTTCGCCGGAAAGGCACGTCTTAAACCACTATATATGACACAAGCTCTTCACCTCCTCAATTTAAAGAATGTCATTTGTCTCTTGAGCAATGTTCTTGGTCTTGATTCACTTCTCTTGACTCCTCTCCCTTTGCTTCTTTGCTACGAGTAGTCGTTTGTTCGTTTCGGTTTTTTCCTACCTCGATTCAACTTGTAATCCTTCAACAAGGCATTATTACCTAGTGGTGGTGGCCCAATGATATCCTAAAAGGTTTAAGATATATTTTAAGTATTTTAAAAAATTTTGTTTTCAAAAATTCTTTGTTTTTCTTTGATAAAAACCTGCCTCTGTAGGCGGTTCTTTATCTCTGGCGGTTTCATAGCGCGGTTCCTTATTGATAAGGAACCGCGGGTAGAATCTTTAGTCAGAGCGCCAGTTTTTATAAAATAACCTTTTTCAAACAAGACCTTCTCTCTCCTTCACACACATCCGACGGTTTTTCTTTGTTTTTTCACCATTGTTGAAGCTTCAAAAACCTTCAATCACTTAAATTAATTGATTCAAGTTCGTGGGTTTCACTCATCCATCATCCAAGATCAATTAATTGTAAGTTGTTTCTTTCATTTTCATCTAATTTGTTCTAGGGTTCATACATTCATAATTAGGGATTTTTAAAATTTACATTGAATTAGAACCTTACCAGGAATAAGAGTTGACATAGTATTGTTACTATGATTCCTTAGGTTCATATTCATTGAGATTTCACTAAAACCCATTTGTAGAACAAATCCGAATTTGACTAAATAGTTTGGTTGATTGATGGAATTGATATAAACCCATGAACAAGTTGGTAATGGCATTGTTAAATGCTTACCTAAAAACTATGTTTTGAAAAACCAATGTTCTAGTTCATTATTGATTTTACATAATTCATATGTTTTGATCAATGATGAAATGGGTACATTGTGAACATGATAATGACAAGGATTAATACTTTGTTTGTTAAGCTATTGATGAAACACATTCTCATCTTTTGAATTTTGATTTTTTTTTCATATGAGTGATTGGAAAAATATTTTTGTTTATTGTATTTAGGTACAAATCATGCCTTCAAGATACCAAAGAGATCATCAAAACACTAGACGATATATGCCAAACCTTTCACAAGTTTTTGCCTCTACCCAACTCCAAAAATCCTCTCCATCTCTTTCAAAACGTTGTTTCCATGAGGGTAGAACTGTCGATGAAGAAATTACGGGTTATGACTATATCAAATCTATGTTCACGCCAACCTCCTGAAAAGGGAGGGCTTTACCTGGTTTAAGTCTGTGTGGCGGTGGGCTCAAACCCCGTGGATTAGTCGGCCAATGTGTCGGAAATCACGGTTATCAAAAAAAAAATCTATGTTTGAGCCTACAGGCTTTGATTGTTTGCTTTACATAGATGAAGAGATATATCCCGTATTTCTTTTGGAGTTATTTTGCACCTATTCTATCTTTGAGTTCAATGGTAGAATATTCATTAGATTCTTATTGAATGATCAAGTCATTCAATACTCTCTCGAAACCTTTGGTCAAGTTCTCGGTGTGCCATTTGAAGGTATTTGTCATTTCACGGACAAATGGAGACTTGATGCTCTCGATGAATCCAACGATAAACCTCCGAATGACCACAGTGAAGTTGATCTTGACTTTATCCTTGAAATCATTTCCAAAGAGCGTGATGGAAACGTTGTGAGAAGCCTTCATTCTAATAAACGACTTGTAAATCATTATGAGGTTCTCTCAAACGACCTTAAGGATTATATGGTTCGTTGGGCCGAGATCCTTAGGGAGAATGTATTTTGTCTTGGTGGGAACCGGGATCACATTCCAGCGTGTATGGTGCATATGCTATTTTGCATCTTTACCGAAACCAAGTACAACTTGGCATACTATATCGCTCGACGAATCAATTATGCTATCTCCAAGCCCAAAACAAATCTTCCCTATGCTATGCTTCTTACTCGCCTCTTTAAGAGGGTTGTTCATGATTTTCCCTTCCTTGACTTCTCTTGCTTTCAACTGGTTCAACGGGTGATGTTACCTATTCAAGAGGTATATGAAAGAAAGCCTAGAAGTGATAAAGGTTTGAGAAAACATGATCAACAAGAGTCCGATGATAAGGACACTGATATGTCAACAAGTGATGGTGATGGCATTGGTACTAGTGCTCATGTCGAATCTTCAAGTAACTCCCGATCCATAAACTCATTCATGGATGGACTTGAAGACTTAGCTCCTCCTCCTCACCATTCCATTAGTGAAGTACCGGAAGACCTCAACATGGAGTGTCTCTACCGTGAAAGTCTTAGGACTCGAGGTGAGTTGTTTGATCATCAAGTGGATTCAAGAAAGGGATTCAAGTACTTGGGGAATTTGATCAAGGGATTTGGCAAGAAGAGAAGATAAAGACTTTGATTTAATTCAAGGTGAACATGTTGTTAAACATGTTATGTGTTGAACATTTGTTTTTCTTTTCTTCTATGTATGTATATTAACTAATGCTACTTGTTTGGATTACTAACTATTTTAATCCTTAATTATCTGTGTAATTGTTCTTTCTATTTACATAGCTTTGTGCATATTATGTGTTTGTTAGCTTACTAAATTTTGACTCATAGTTAACTTTGGCTTGTTATTTACCTGTGTGAAATCTGGGCTGACCAAAGTTTGAGGAAGTGAACTTTTCTGTCACCACTGGTCGCGGTTCCATATCGAACCCGCGGTTCCTTAGCGATAAAGAACCGCGGACCTACGTAAGGAACCGCTTGTTCCTGTTTTGACAGAATCTTTGCTTTACACTGTTTTCCTTAATCTATGTAAAACTTTGATAAAAAATTTGAAAAACCTGCACTTTCCTAAACTAGGGTACCTAATTTCATTATTTACCTAAAATAATTTTAACCCATTACTAGTTTGGATCATTCCCTTTTGTTCTTAAACCCTCTCATGTTGATTGTGTTCTTTATCCCTTCAACTCTTCTCTAAACCTTAACACACAACCATGGTGTCCACTAGAACATCTACTTCTTCCAAAACTTCCTCCTCAAAAAGAAGCCTCAAAATTAAGATTAAGATACCTAACACTGGTTCTTCATCTTTCCACACTCCCAAAAATGAGATCTCTCCCATTCTCATTTCATCTTCACCTTCACCAACCCTTGCTCCATGTAAGAAAAACTCAACCCATGGCACTAATCATTCACATGGTTCTACCTCCTCTTCATTTCAATCTAGAATGAATGAGCTTTCTTCACCCTTCACCCCTAGTCCTCCTTTTGATGGGATTTCTCAACCACAACCTCTACAAAGTATCCCCTTTGTACTTGAGCCTTTAGTTACCTCTCCTTTCACTCTACCAAATTCTCCCATCTCACCCTTGGACACTATGCCTCCACCACCTCCTCCACCCTCTAACACTAATGCTCATATTTTGGGCATTCCTATCCCTCACTTAATGGGTGATCCTTACTTCTTTGGGTTATTAGAAGCTCATGATGAAAATTGCCCATTGTTGATCCCAAACTTAGATCGATTAGCTTTGTGTTAACGAGATTAGATCAAGTTTAACACGTAGAGAAACTTTGTTTATGTATAAAGTGATTTAAGTGTTATGCGGAATTAATACTTAAACAAGAAGACACAAAGGATGTAAACAAACTTTCACTTGATTGATTGAATCGAACTTGCTTACAATGTAAGTGTTTAACGTATGAATAACTTATATAAAACATAACCTAAAGGTCTTCTTTTATAGACATAAGAAGCCTTGTACAAGAGTCTACGTATCAACTATTCTAGGTAAAGATAATTGATATGAGTGTATTTACTCATATCATTTGTAGCTTAAAACAATGAGATTATGCATGAAATGTATCAAATATGCCTTGGATATGCTTGTTTCTTGTTTGAATGTGTGTAGGTACCAAGTTCACGAAAACCGACGAAAACCGACACGAGATTGATGAAAAAGATCGAGGAAGCCAAAATCGAGTTCGATTTAGAGGATTTAATATTTAAATAAGTGATTTGAGCCAAGTGGGACCCACAAGAGCTTATTGGGCCTGAAAAGCCCAAGTTTGGATACAAATGATTTTACTCTTGGGTCAAGGCCTAAATAAAGCCCAACATCAATTACGTTTTAGGTGCAAAGTCATTTGGCCCATTTTACTAAGTTAAATCTGATGAATAAAGATTTATTAGGCCAAAAGCCCAAACAACATAGCAAAATAAACGAAGGAACGATTGATGGGCTTTAGGGTTTCAAGTGAATTGTATTAAAGTCGTTTTCCCATTCTCTTCATTCATTTATAATCACACGCAAATTATTTAACTCGTCCATTCACTTTCATTTATTAAACAAATAAAACCGACCCCCCCGCCACACGTTTTCATTCACACAACATTAAAGTTTCGTTATTTCCTATGCTTACCCATCAATGCTTACCCATCTTCTCCAATACTCCATCTTCCCCAAATAATAAAACCAGTGAAAAGTTACTATTTCACATAAACCCTAGATGGGTAAAAAATCAGTTTTACATAGGGCTTTTGATTTAATCAATTAATTCAAGAAAAGGGGAATAAAACCCCCAATCTTTAAGGAAGAGAAAGTTGGAGAAAAGAGGCTACGTGGCAGCTTTTGATTTGAAGAGACACATCATTCCTCCAATCCCACCAATCACATAGCTTCAAAGAAGCACAAGTAGCACAAACCAGTGCCACTTTGGCGATCCGCGTGAACTAGAGTGATATCCACCATCCGATCAACCAAACAAGAGAGAGAAAAGATCCAAGGGCCTTGAAGGAAAAAAGAATATTCCTCAAAATATGCGAATATCCTCTCATCAGCAGCCCTGGGAAGGCTATAAATACTCCCCATTTTTACTTGTAATCCATCCTTTCTTTTACTTTTAATGTTATTCTGTTAAACTAGTGGTAGGATTTATTCGTGTATTTTCTTTTAATCTTGTAATCTCTTTGAAATTTAATAAAAGTTCAGTTAATTTCATCTAGATCTTGTCTCGTTTTATTATTGATTGAAGTTTTTATGAATTAATTTTATCTATTGTTACACATTATAACATTTGAGATGTTAAACTTGAACTAATTAATAGTTTTAGTTTAATATTGTAAGTAAAAATTGGATCAAAAATTATCCCTACTGGATAACTTTATTAAAAAAAATCTGCTTGGTTCGATTGAGATAATGGTCCGATTGATACTATGGTGGTTCGGTTGATGGAGAATGGTGGATGGTGGTTCTGAATCCGGTTCATGAGGTTGCTCAGCGCATACCTACGTCTCAAAGGTTATCTTCAAAAAGGTACACTCTCTTTTACTTTTATTGTTCATGTTTTTAATTTGATAAGTTTGCTATTTAGGTTTAATTTGTTAATCTGTTTAAAGTTTCTGTGAGAATGGTTAAGTCTGCTTAATGTTTACTGTATTGAAGTTTGAGTATGTTAGTTTGAGATTGCTTAATGTTTACTTATTTAGTCTTGATTTATATTGTTTACTTAATGACTGAGTGTGTCGTATGAGTTTGTATTTGTTTGATTTATGTTATTTTGAGATTTACTAAATGAATCTGATATGACTGATAGTAGAAGTGCGATATATGAATCTGATATTATAGATCGATTTGTAGGTTAAGATTTAGTACTGCTTATTGATGAACTCGATATGGTTTAATCTGACTTCTTACTGATATAGATTGATACATTATTTGTAGTACTGATTTACATTTACTTTTACGAATAATTGTCGGTTTAGATAGCTTTAATATTCTAGACTTGCTAATTTGGTTTTGAGATTGTGTTTCTGTTAAAATTTACTGGATTTTAGGAGTAATTGTGTTAACTTAACGCTAGTTTTCAGTAATGATATAAGGACTTTTGGGTAACTTTTTCATTTGCTGGTTGATTTATTCATGTTAATTTTCTAGGTTTAGATCATACGTCTACTAATATAATCGTTTTGCGTGGGATTGATCTGCTATTTAAATTTCGATTTACTGATTATTGCACTTGTTTTATTTTCTACCTTATCAGATCCAACTTATCTGATAAGCACACTAGAGCTGTTTCCTAACAGCTTTTGAGCAAATAAGCTTGTCCAAATAGTCACTCCTGTGACAGTCTTTTTATTCTGCTGTCAAAAAGTAATAAATCCAAAAAAATGTTCATGTCAGGACTCGAACCTGTGACCTCCTGGTCACAGGCATAAGGTGTTAACCAACTGGACTAGATGCCTTTTTGATTTTACTTTCAGCTTTCTCATTAATATAGATTAGTTAGTTTAGGCAGATTGTTACTTAGTATCTTTTAGTTCAAATTCACGTTTGTCTTCTTTTATTAATTAAAATTTTAATTAAAGACTGTTTTGAGATTTTTGAAATTAGTTTAATATTATAAATAAATATATATAAAAAAAATAATAATAAAAAAAAACAAAAAAAAATGTTTTTATTAAATTTAAAAAAGTTTAAGTAGTTTATTTTTAATTAAATAGATTTTTATAATTTTAGATTTTTATAAACGTAGTTTTTAAATAAATTTGTTTTAAGTGTATTTTTAATATAGATTATTAGTTTTTAAAGTAAATTAGTTTAAAATTTATTTTTATTAAATAAATTTATTTTATAGATTTTTAATTAGTTTATTTTAAATAGTGTTAATTTTCTAGTAAGTAAGATTTTTAAGTAATTTAATTGTTTATAGAATTTTAAATAGGCGAGTTTTACGATTCATGCACTTTAGGTTTAGTTTTAATAGTTTAAAATTGGTAGATTTAATTTGTAGTTTAAAATTCGAAAACCAATTCAAATCGATTGTCCAAATCAAAACAAAACGTCTCAAATTCATAAGATCTTCGTGTACAACGAACTCGACTCACTCACGTGTTTAATTGAATTCGTCATTGGTATTATTAGTCTATTACTTTTTCCTAAAGTTAATTTTCTAATTTACCCTATAACGTAATATCAAATAAATCAACATATACTTATCCACTTACATCAAAAATTTTGGCGCCGCTGCCGGGGATCTTGTGTACGATTCGCTTTTGTGGAGATTTGTTGATCGTTGATTTGAAGACCCTTTCCGTCCTCGGAAAGTTTTGTTATTTTTCTATTATATAGTATGTATCGATTTTCTCGATTTTTGTGAATAATATATTGTATTACGTAGAACAATAATTTTAAATATTTTTCAAATAAGCCTTAGTTGAGATTTCATCACCTAGCTATTGTAGTCGAATCCAAAACAAAAATAAAAGGCAAAATAGATAAATACTAATAAGAAGTTTGAACTCGATTTATACAAACTATAAGGTGGGTATAAGGCGACGTGCTATAAAAGGCCGTCTAAGGAAAAAGGTTTTTAAGTGCTTTGTGCCACCTCGTTTCCCCGCTTGCTTGTGCGTATATTGAGAGGGACAACCTATTATTGGTTTGCCGACTCAAGTAGTAATAAATCTTATTTTTGTTGTTTACTTATTGAACCTCGAGACGTTTAGGTTTTCACCTATCGTTTCAAAGTCGACCGAGGGTAATTTACTTCCATATTAGTTATCCTTATTCCTTGTTTTTTATCAATCATTATTGATTGAGCAATACCAAATAAAATACCAAAAAATAATCTTCTTCTCGTCTAATTTCTTTTCTTCAATCCTCTAAATTCTCGTCTTTGTAGTTTATGCAATTACGTTCTTCTCGTCTTGTAACTGATTTTAATAGGATTGAAAATATTCCTCGTAGAAATAGAAATCGTCAACAACGAATTGTGGAACCCGAGCTTCCACCTATTGTTGTAGAGATGGCCGATAACCGAACAATGGAGGAATTGCTCCGTGCACCCACCGAAGGGTATGGGGAAGCAATCGTTGTGCCGGCTATTTTGGCGGATCATTTTGAGATTAAGACGGGTCTTTTATCGCTCATTCGTGCCGACCAATTTCATGGCAATGAGACCGATAGCCCGCATTCTCACATTCGGAATTTTAATCGAATTACCTCGAATCTCAAGTTTAGAGATGTGCCGAATGACGCGATTAAGCTTATGCTTTTTCCGTACTCGCTCGAGGGTAATGCTAAGATTTGGTATGAGAAAGAACCACCGGGTTCGATCTTAACATGGGATGATTTAGTGTCAAAGTTTATGAATTATTTCTTTCCACCTTCTAAGACAACACACTTTAAGAATGAGATCACTAGATTTGAACAAAAAGTGCATGAATCGTTTGGGGTTGCATGGGAAAGATTTAAAGATTTGTTGAGACAATGTCCACACCACGGTTTCTTGGAATTGCATCAAATAAATACTTTCTATAATGGGCTAAATATGATTGAACAAGATTCTTTAAATGCCGCCGCGGGTGGTAATCTTTTAAGAAAAACTCCGAGAGGCGCGTGGAGAATAATTGAGGATAAGTCTAGAGCACAATATTCACGAAACACACCGGTTGTTTCCAATGTGAATTCATCTAATATCGAGATTGCTAGATTGGACTCTAAGATTGACGCACTTTTGAATGAGTTTAGGAAGAATCCTCATGGATCCATTAATATGGTTGAGAATGTTTGTGTATCATGTGGTGGAGCACATCCTAATTATGCTTGTTTAAACGCGGGGTTTGATCAAGCTAGTGCTTTTGTCGCGACGAGAACTTATGGCTCCAACGGTCAAGTTCCTCGTCAAAATCATGTTGCTCCACCGGGTTTTCCACCGGTTCAAAATAGGTACAACAATGGAAACAGTGGGAATAATTTTAACCGTGGTAACCAAAGGAATTTTAATCAAGGAAATGGGTTTAATGCTAATCAAAATAATCAAGGTTTTCAAAGCAATAACCAAAATGATTTGTCAAGCTACATGAAATCAAATGAGGCAAATATGAAAGCTTTGCAAAATAACATTCAAGGGCAAATTAATACTTTGAAACTTGATTTTCGAAATACGATTAAGGGGCAAAATAACAAGATTGAGCTTAATCAACAAAGGCTAGAGCAAAACCAAAATCGTATGCACCAAAGTTTGGAACAAAGTCAAAATAAATTGCTTTCGATGTTTGAGGGATTCATGTCTAAACCGTCATCTTATTCGGGTTGTTTACCTATTAATACTATTCCTAACCCGAAGGGAGAGCTTAAGGCCATAACCGTTTATGATGATTGTGATAATTTAGATGAAGTTGAAGTGATTGAGTTTAAGCCTCCACCTAAGGAAACTTTTCTAGAAGTCACTAGGGCTACTTTGAATGTGATTAGTACCTCGGTTTTCTTTGATTACTTTCCCGAGAAGTATAAAGATCCGGGTCAATTCTTGATACCTTGTGTTTTCAATGAGCTTGGGGTTTGCAAAGGCCTAGCCGATCTAGGAGCTAGCATTAACATCATGCCCCTAGCCCTTTGGAAGACCATTGATTATGCACCACTTAGTTCCACTCGTATGATCATTGAGCTTGCTAATGGAACCACCACTCGACCGGTTGGTATAGCGGAAAATGTCATAATGAAAGTGGGAAATTTCTTGTACTTAGCCGATTTTCCTATAGTCGATTATGAGACCAATCCTCGTGTGCCAATTATTCTAGGAAGACCATTTTTGTGCACGGCTCAAATTCAAGTTGATATGAGGAAAGAGGAAATTAAATTGTTTTATGGAGATAAAAGCATTGTTTTTAAACCGGAAAAGATTCCAAGATTTGCTCCTAAGAAAGTTGAAAGTGTTAAGCTTGTTGAAACAATTGAAAGTGATAAAAAAGCTCTTTTTGATAAAGGTGTTTTTCCAATTTTGGAAACTTCTATTTTTGATAAAGGAAAGTTAAAATCAAATGAAGAGTCTTGCTTTGTTGAAACATGTTGTAACCTTTCTTCATCTACACTCACTCCACATGAGGATGATAGTGCTAAGATTGAAAAACAAATTGATGATTACTTGAGTGAGCCATTTGATGCTAGTGAGTTTGTTAATGAGAATTTTGATCCCGAGAGTGATATTGCTTTAATTGAACAATCTTTGAAAATAGACTCATTTTCACTCTCTTCTAAGGATCATGTTGATGTTCCTAAGGCACAATCTTCATTTGAAGAGCCTTTGATTCCTAACTTCACACCGAGTGAGGTTAGTGACTATTCATGTGATAAGTTCATCGATGAACTTTTTGCTATCATTGATCCACTTCCACGGGGAAGTGAAGACGTTTTCGATCTCGAGATCGAACGTGATTCTTGTGTTTTACCTACCATTCTCGAGGAATTCGCCGATGAATTGCCTTCAAATGAGAATGATGATCTAGTATCCGAGTGTGATACACTCGATACTTTGTCGGATATTTCTTGTGATGACAAGGATGACGACACTTTTGTGACTTACTCAAATCCTCTCTTTGAAGTTTCATTGAAAAATAATCCGTTGTTTCAAGAGGATTTTGAGGACATCATACCTCCTACATCTCACAACCTTTGTGATGATGATCTTCTTATGAAGGAGGTTGATGAGTTTATTTATATAGACGTTCCTTCGGAATTTGAGGAAGAATCTAATGACGGTGATGAAGACTCTTGGTTGGATCACCCGATTTATGATGATGACAATGTTGACCCGGAGGGAGAAATTACTTTTGCTCCTATTATCCTTCCCACTCGCTTTGATCTTAATGTGCGGGTTTTTCATGCGACTCGTTTTGAGTACCATGACCCCTTTATTCACATTCCTAAGAGTGAAAAGGTCAAAAAAGTCATGCAAGTTGAAACCACTATGGTTGAGACTTTTGTACCACCATTATTATGTGCTTCATATGATTTAGGATTAGCATGGGGGACGACACCTTGTTGTCTATTCCTTTCTCCACCGAGGACGAGGTATTCGATCCCAGAATAATTGATTTAGGGAAATCTTGGCCTTTCACCGATGCAATAATTGAAAGACTTTTTAATCATCTTGGTGCAAGTTTATCTCGGGGAGCATGCTACGTCCATACCATTTTTTGTGACTACCATCTCTTATTAGAGATTTGTGTTTGAGTTTTATCCTTTCGTTTGTCATCCGACAATGAGGATGAGATCTTTGACCCTGGCATCGCGCTTTATGTTGGATTTTATCCTAATATGCCGGTTTTCACCTTTTTCCCTAAGGACCAATGAATGCGGGGATCGAGTCGAGCTCATGACTCGGTGAACAAAAACGAGTGCTTTCTATCTTCTTTTTATATTCTAACACCAAATAAGGCTTGATCTTTCAAGCTCGTGTTCGTGATTTGTTGTGTTGTGATCTTAGGTATGACCCTTATATTTGAAGACTCTCGTGTTCGGTTTTTGCCGGTCCACTTGATCTTCCATTCCTTGAATGCCAAAAAGGGGCACACTTTCTATCCCTTGATTTTTATCGACTAACGTTTTATCTTGAGGCATAATTAATAAACGGCTTATAGATTTGCGTGCTCTTTCCATGCTAGGAATTTGCATTAGACTCTTCGTGTCTTAGCAAGGGGGTGTTACTCTTGAGCTAAGAAACATTGAGGACAATGTTTGGTTTTAGCATGGGGGAGTCAATCGATATAATCGCTTGCAATTGCTTTTGTCGTGTCCAAACGTATTGTTTTTTCTCATTTTTCAATAAAATTTTAAATTTTTTGTGTAATTCTTATGTTTTAATAAAGGAAATAAGTGTTTTTGACACGAATGTAGGCTTTTAATAAGAATAGTTTTTGACTCGACTCGGTTTTTAACCTTAGCTTTTCCTTAACGTATTTGAATTAAGTTTTGCTAGGCTATTATATAGGGAGCTTTAAAACGCGAAAGTCTTAATTCATACGAGTTAAGAACAAGAACTTTTCGCAAGTTCCTATAATTGATCCTAGAGAGTCGTTTATCAAGGGAACTTTAAAATGCGATTTCTAAACTTGAAAAAGTCTAAGAATTTGCAAGATCCTATAGGCGACTCGAAAACCCAAAACTTTGATTTAATAGGCTAAGTATCCATTGATTTCACATTTTTAGAATTTTACAATATGGAGAACAAGAGATGATAGGGCCAATTATAAGTTTGGTATTCTTTCGGGAATTTATGTGAGTTAATTATAAGCCTATTCTCCCATCGCTTGCTAATAAATTTATCTGTAATAAATAAGGTTGTACGATTTGAAAAGTTACTTAGCTTCTAGCCCAAGATCGTTTAAAAGTTGCTCGGTATGGATTAGAGTTCATAGCCAAGGCATAACTTATTGAAGCGGGATGCGAAGATTGGCGAGTCCAAAAAGGCCCTAACAAGGCATGAGGACTATATTTTGTTGCTAAAGATCCAAAGTGATGTGAAGAATCATTTATCGAAAATCAATATGAAGGATCGAGACACACGACGAAAAGCAAATACTCCCCAAAAGTCATGGAGAAGTCTATCCAAAAAGACCATAATAAGGTATGAGGATAAATGAAGCCAAGTCCAAAAAGGAGGCAGATCGTTGTATATCAAAATCCCAAATAAAGATTGGAGAAAAATGAAGAAGTCGTGGTCCAAGTATGAATCTCTCAAAACTTCAAGTGAAGAAATTCCTATATGAAGAGAAGACCATTATTTCGTGAACGTCTCTCAAGGTTGGAAGTATTAAGTCACTGCCAAATATCGGTCCGAGAAAGGTCTCAAATCGTGAAGCAAGTTATGCCAAGATATGAACTTTATGAGGGCCCGAGAAGCAGTTTTAAAAGATTTTGTCCTTTAGCTAACTATTGATTAAATCGTTCACTTTATTTTCGGCCTAATAAATTATCGAAATAAGTCAACAATGTATCCTTGTGATCATTCAAGACAACAATAAAATATAAGAGATACACTTAGGAATAAGGGAGTCTAAGTGAGTAATTAGCCCACATGAGTTCGTGTTAGTCTACCAACTTATAATAACCATGATCTTGTTTTTGCACTTGACATGGAAAAGTGAAAAAGTCGAGGACGATGAATCTATTTGAGCTTTTATGATCTTTAAAGTTATTTTATGTCTTTGCAAAATAAAAGTCAAAAGTTGAATAATGGTGTAGTTATAGTTTTATTTTATCATTGCGTGAGGACACAGCAATTTCTTAGCATGGGGGAATTTGATATGAATGTATTTACTCATATCATTTGTAGCTTAAAACAATGAGATTATGCATGAAATGTATCAAATATGCCTTGGATATGCTTGTTTCTTGTTTGAATGTGTGTAGGTACCAAGTTCACGAAAATCGACGAAAACCGACACGAGATTGATGAAAAAGATCGAGGAAGCCAAAATCGAGTTCGATTTAGAGGATTTAATTTTTAAATAAGTGATTTGAGCCAAGTGGGACCCACAAGAGCTTATTGGGCCTGAAAAGCCCAAGTTTAGATACAAATGATTTTACTCTTGGATCAAGGCCCAAATAAAGCCCAACATCAATTACGTTTTAGGTGCAAAGTCATTTGGCCCATTTTACTAAGTTAAATCTGATGAATAAAGATTCATTGGGCCAAAAGCCCAAACAACATAGCAAAAGAAACGAAGGAACGATTGATGGGCTTTAGGGTTTCAAGTGAATTGTATTAAAGTCGTTTTCCCATTCTCTTCATTCATTTAAAATCACACGCAAATTATTTAACTCGTCCACTCACTTTCATTTATTAAACAAATAAAACCGACCCCCCACCACACGTTTTCATTCACACAACATTAAAGTTTCGTTATTTCCTATGCTTACCCATCTTCTCCAATACTCCATCTTCCCCAAATAATAAAACCAGTGAAAAGTTACTATTTTACATAAACCCTAGATGGGTAAAAAATCAGTTTTACATAGGGCTTTTGATTTAATCAATTAACTCAAGAAAAGGGGAATAAAACCCCCAATCTTTAAGGAAGATAAAGTTGGAGAAAAGAGGCTACGTGGCAGCTTTTGATTTGAAGAGACACATCATTCCTCAAATCCCACCAATCACATAGCTTCAAAGAAGCACAAGTAGCACAAACCAGAGTCACTTTGGCGATCCGCGTGAACTAGAGTGATATCCACCATCCGATCAACCAAACAAGAGAGAGAAAAGATCCAAGGGCCTTGAAGGAAAAAAGAATATTCCTCAAAATATGCGAATATCCTCTCATCAGCATCCCTGGGAAGGCTATAAATACTCCCCATTTTTACTTGTAATCCATCCTTTCTTTTACTTTTAATGGTATTCTGTTAAAATAGTGGTAGGATTTATTCGTGTATTTTCTTTTAATCTTGTAATTGAAATTTAATAAAAGTTCAGTTAATTTCATCTAAATCTTGTCTCGTTTTATTATTGATTGAAGTTTTTATGAATTAATTTTAACTACTGTTACACATTATAACATTTGAGATGTTAAACTTGAACTAATTTATAGTTTTAGTTTAATATTGTAAGTAAAATTTGGATCAAAAATTATCCCTACTGGATAACTTTATTAAAAAAAATCTGCTTGGTTCGATTGCGATAATGGTCCGATTGATACTATGGTGGTTCGGTTGATGGAGAATGGTGGATGGTGGTTCTGAATCCGGTTCATGAGGTTGCTCAGCGCATACCTACGTCTCAAAGGTTATCTTAAAAAAGGTGCACTCTCTTTTACTTTTATTGTTCATGTTTTTAATTTGATAAGTTTGCTATTTAGGTTTAATTTGTTAATCTGTTAAAGTTTCTGTGAGAATGGTTAAGTCTGCTTAATGTTTACTGTATTGAAGTTTGAGTATGTTAGTTTGAGATTGCTTAATGTTTACTTATTTAGTCTTGATTTATATTGTTTACTTAATGACTGAGTGTGTCGTATGAGTTTGTATTTGTTTGATTTATGTTATTTTGAGATTTACTAAATGAATCTGATATGATTGATAGTAGAAGTGCGATATATGAATCTGATATTATAGATCGATTTGTAGGTTAAGATTTAGTACTGCTTATTGATGAACTCGATATGGTTTAATCTGACTTCTTACTGATATAGATTGATACATTATTTGTAGTACTGATTTACATTTACTTTTATGAATAATTGTTGGTTTAGATAGCTTTAATATTCTAGACTTGCTAATTTGGTTTTGAGATTGTGTTTCTGTTAAAATTTACTGGATTTTAGGAGTAATTGTGTTAACTTAACGCTAGTTTTCAGTAATGATATAAGGACTTTTGGGTAACTTTTTCATTTGCTGGTTGATTTATTCATGTTAATTTTCTAGGTTTAGATCATACGTCTACTGATATAATCGTTTTGCGTGGGATTGATCTACTAGTTAAATTTCGATTTACTGATTATTGCACTTGTTTTATTTTCTAGCTTATCAGATCCAACTTATCTGATAAGCACACTAGAGCTGTTTCCTAACAGCTTTTGAGCAAATAAGCTTGTCCAAATAGTCACTCCTGTGACAGTCTTTTTATTCTGCTTTCAAAAAGTAATAAATCCAAAAAAATGTTCATGTCAGGACTCGAACCTGTGACCTCCTGGTCACAGGCATAAGGTGTTAACCAACTGGGCTAGATGCCTTTTTGATTTTACTTTCAGCTTTCTCATTAATATAGATTAGTTAGTTTAGGCAGATTGTTACTTAGTATCTTTTAGTTCAAATTCACGTTTGTCTTCTTTTATTAATTAAAATTTTAATTAAAGACTGTTTTGAGATTTTTGAAATTAGTTTAATATTATAAATAAATATATATAAAAAAATAATAATAAAAAAAACAAAAAAAAAGTTTTTATTAAATTTAAAAAAGTTTAAGTAGTTTATTTTTAATTAAATAGATTTTTATAATTTTAGATTTTTATAAACGTAGTTTTTAAATAAATTTGTTTTAAGTGTATTTTTAATATAGATTATTAGTTTTTAAAGTAAATTAGTTTAAAAGTTATTTTTATTAAATAAATTTATTTTATAGATTTTTAATTAGTTTATTTTAAATAGTGTTAATTTTCTAGTAAGTAAGATTTTTAAGTAATTTAATTGTTTATAGAATTTTAAATAGGCGGGGTTTACGATTCATGCACTTTAGGTTTAGTTTTAATAGTTTAAAATTGGTAGATTTAATTTGTAGTTTAAAATCCGAAAACCAATTCAAATCGATTGTCCAAATCAAAACAAAACGTCTCAAATTCATAAGATCTTCGTGTACAACGAACTCGACTCACTCACGTGTTTAATTGAATTCGTCATTGGTATTATTAGTCTATTACTTTTTCCTAAAGGTAATTTTCTAATTTACCCTATAACGTAATATCAAATAAATCAACATATACTTATCCACTTACATCAGTAATTATAGAAAATACATTATTGATCCTATCTTTACTAGAAACAATCTAGAAGCATAATACGCGTAAACCATATCTTTCTATCAGTGCTTGTCTTCAACCTATCAACGCTTGACTTCTTCCTGTCAACGCTTGATCTGTCAGCGCTTGTTCTCTTCCTGTCAACGCTTGTTTTCTTCTTGTCAGCGTTCAAGTAAACTGGCTACATTTTATTCCCAACAATCCTCCCCTAAACTTGATATCTACTCTAGTAATCAAGTTTCTGAATAAAAATTAAGAACTAGGAGGAATCTTACAAATCTTATCATATTGATAATAAACATGCCTAATCAAATCTTTGGCCACGTCACTTGAATAGTCAATCTCCAGCTGTGTAGTCTTCATCTTCTCCAAAACTTCTTTGGACATGGGATACTGAGCATCTACAAGAAGATACTCAGCAAACTTTGTAGAGCTCATGTAAAACCCGCATGCTTTTACCATGCATATTACCTTAAGTTCGTACGTACTAGTTAAAAACATTCCTAATATAGCATGATTACGATTACGTATTAGGAGTTTATGTATTACGTACGTGTTAGAACACGATAAGTATTTTATTTGCACGATCACGTAATAATTATTTAGTAATAATTAATCACGAACATACGATCACGAGATCACGAGCGTAATTTAAACACGAGTTAGTATTATTACGTATATATATTTAGTATGAGCGTAATTAAATATATAGGTGTAGGATATTTACGTAACCAGAACTTTTAAAACACGAACTAAATTAAACGTAAACGTGTATGAAATTACAAGACACGAAACGAGGTACCGGACCCCCACAAGGGAGTCCCTACCCGCGGCCAAACAAGAAACAATGGGCCAAGCCCATTGTTAATTTTACTTAAGGGGGGTTAATTAATTTTCACTACTTAGATTTACTTTACAGAAGATTTTCAAGAAAACCTAAAACCCCTTCCTCCCTCTTCCTTGTGTGCCGCCACCTATAACCCACCATAAGGGGGTGATTTTGATCTTGGATCTTGGTGATTTAGTAATTGTTCGTGTTTGTTCTTCACCCTTTTGATCCACGAATACGGTAAAACCTTTTTACTTGTTTCTTTTTAATTAATCTTTTATTAATTAAGAACACATGATGTTTTTCATAAAAAAACATATTAATTAAACCTAGATCTAACATGTTATGGTCATTAATTAATCAATGGGATCGATCTAAGGGGTGTTTGTTTTGGGCCGCAGGTAAAACCGACCCCAAGAGGGGTTCGGTTTGTTCTAACCGACCACCACCAAGACCTTTCTGGGTCTTGGTTGGTGCGTGTGGGTCCCACGGCATCAAGGGGGTACCCCGATTTGGTTCGGGGTATGATGTTTGTTAAGATCCGGTGCATGTTTTTAAGCCTAGATCCGGATCATGATTATGTTAAATGTTTATGTTATAAACTTAGGTTAAAAATTAAATTAAATAAGATGTAATTAATTTAATAACATGAACTTAGGTTAACTAATTATTATAAACATGAATTATTTTAACCTAAGTATTTTTATTATTAAGACTTATAATTAATTAATTATTTTAAAACCATGGATATAATTAATTAATTAAAACATGACTTAGGTTATATTATTAGTATTTAATAATACATATTTTAACCTAAGTATTTAATATATTTAATTAAAAACATGTCATACTTTAATTAAATATTATAACCTATAGTTTAATTAAATTACATGAAATAATTATTAAACTATATAATATATCATATGACTTAGAAAATAATCATGAAAATACGTAGGCTTATTTACTTAGCTTATTTAACCAACTTATTTCTAATTATGGAAACTTTCTATTTTTAGAAACTTAATTAAATAAGGCAGCTATTTTATTTATGGAAACCAGCTATTTTTAGAAACTTATTTATTTAAGGCAGCTAATCTATTTATGGAAACTTATTTAATTAAGGCAGCTAATCTATTTATGGAAACTTTCTATTTTTAGAAACTTAATCTATTTTAAGCAGTAAATCTATTTTTGGAAACTTTCTATTTTTTTTGAAACTTTCTATTTTTAGAAACTTTCTATTTTTGGAAACTTTTTATTTTTGGAAACTTTCTATTTTTGGTAACTTTCTATTTTTGGAAACTTTCTATTTAAGGAAACCTGCTATTTTTGGAAAGTTACTTATTATTACACAGTAAGTATAATAACACATGAAATATCAGAAATACTTAATCAGAATGAACAGAATATAGGATTTAACACAGTTTAAGGCTTTAAACAGTGTAAATGGTAAGAACACATAAATAAGCTAAGACGTGGTATAAAACCAGTTATGTATGTAGTAAGCAGATACTTATTTCATGTACGTATTTATGTAGCGTTAGTGATTCAGAAGTAGGATTCTCGCAGTTCATCGTTCTCGTTCACTGGACATAAGGTACGGATTCCCGTCCTTTCAGTATGGACATTCTTTCCCTATTAGGATTTCCCCGTATGCAGCCAACTGTTTTCCCGTAGTATAAGTATGAGTTTGATTGCTTATGTTTAAATATGATTACCTATAGCCATATACATGCATGACCAGTTTCACCTAGTTATGGAGGTACCATAACCATAACATTAGAGGCACTGATGTTATGACTTCACCACGGCGGAGTGATTGCTCGTGGCGTCCCTTCAGCTTTTGGCCATTTATTTATATTTATCATGTGGGGCGTATGGGTGCATCCTAGTTACACGTTTTTATTCAGGATTACATGGTGAATGTGGTGTGTGCCTTGCATCCTTCACAAGGAGCTGATCCCTCCTACCCATAAAACCAGTATATTAAATTAGAGGCAGCCCCTCTAATTTGCATGATGAGGTCACCCCTCCAATTATTCATGCACAGTGGATATTCATGACCTATATTGGCTAAATGGTAAAATATGACAAACAGTTTTTATAAGATAAACATAAGACTTTCAAACTATAAACCAGTTTTATTAAGACTTAACCAGGTTACTCGGGACTTAGTTTCTTCCGCTGTTATTATGTTATATGCTTATCCTATTCATGCTTTATTGTACATCCGTGCACTGAGCGTATTGCTCAACCGTTTTCCTTTTCTATGTTCCCAAAACGGCAGGTACTCAGGGACGCTCGTAGACACTAAGAGTACGTGCATATGGACTGGAAGCTGTCTAGCCTTCTTTACATTATGCATTTCCTTTCCTTATGATACTTATGCTTTGGACATTGTTTCGTCCTTTTCCTTTACTATACTATGTTTGTGTGTGATGAGATTTACTTTTGGACTACCGATGTTTGATTCCGGTATTTTCCTTTATATGGTCAAGTAATGTTTAGACATTTTACCTTGTATGCTTTGATGACACGCCATAATTACTGTGATATTTCAATTACCAAAATGGGGTGTTACAATTATGGTATCAGAGCCAAGGCTTCGACCTGTAGGCTCTTAGATATGACCTGTGATTAGTGGGTAGTCACTACGGTCTTCCTAGAACTGACAGTTGTTTTCATGCATTCATCATTTTTAAGCATACATATATATGTCATTGTTACAGGGTTTTTGACTAAGTAATGGTTGGTACAGGACTGGCCCTATTTAGTCGCATGTGTTTTACCGAAACTTTTAGATTTGGGACCGACCCATAGGCGTCCACTCGATATGTCTTTTGTTTTGGGTGAACTGACCAGAGGCGTTCACTCTCGAGCACCAAAAGTTTTCATAAAACTGCATCATGCATTCATACAAAAATTTTCTTGCATAAAATTTTTCTCGTGAAATTTTTAGTATAATTTTTTTTTCTTCATGTATATATGTTATAATTTATGTTTTGAACTGTTAATCATATGTTTTATGTCATACTGTCAGATGGCAAACGCAAACGATATCTGGGCAATATTTGCAGCTGCTGATGCAGAGATGCAACATGCTCTTCTTCATAACGACGGTTATCCTCCTCCGCCTAACATCTTTCCAATAGAAGGAAGGAATCGGCTCATGAAGGAATACTATAGCATCAGACAGCGACCCGACGAAGACAGCAATGACTTCATGCAGCGTTTCCTTCGCTATACTGGTGTCCTGAGAGCAGCTGTGGGCACCACTGAAGAACAAGCAATACATTTTCGTTGGGCTCTAAATCCAAGGATTGCAAATAACTTGTCAGGTGCCCCGTTGGATACGGTAGCACAAGTAGCAGATGCAGCACGTAGACTGGAGATGCTGCAGGAGAGGGATGAGTTCGGGGAAGCTGAAAGAACCGACAAGAGGTAAAACCTTCATATTCAAGCGGTGATCAATCCGTATATCTTCCATATGTCAATTATTCATCTCTTTAAATGTATCTTCCAGGCAGAAAACTGGGGACCGGTCTCAGCCGGCTACTCAACAGCAGCCTCATCAGCCCAAGGGAAATGGTCAGACTAATGACCGATCTGCTACGGATAGGCGTGGCGGTAATGACAATTACCGTAACAACGCCGGGCAATCCAGCAACAGCAGGACCTAATACTCACGAAATTTCCTATGTTTTATGTTTTAACTCATATTCTGACACTTTAAGCAAAACTTCTACCAGGAACCATGGAAACGGTAGGGACCAGAACCAGAGAGGTTCGCAGCCTAGCCGTCCAGCTATCACTGGTATTCAATCTTACGATTATCCGCTTTGTCCTTTGTACCCAACTATTATGTCTCATGTAAAATGTTTTATCAGGTCCTCAGCCAGCCAGAGCACCTGCTGGAGGATACACTCATCCTCTTTGCTCTACTTGCCACCGTAGGCACCCAGGACCATGTCGCCGAAATACTGATGCGTGCTTCAAGTGTGGTCTTCCTGGCCACATTATGAAGGATTGCCGTAAGGGCGAGATGGAGGGTACATCGGGACATGCTGATACCAAGCCGCCTCCTACTGCCGGGCGTGTCTACACGACATCTCGAGACCAGGCCAATAAGTCTACAGGTACCATCACTGGAATCTTGTATATGTATGGTCGCGCTGCATGTGTTCTTTTCGATACGGGTGCTACTCACTCGGTTATTTCTACTGCTTATGCTAAGAACATTAGGATGCCTCCCTTGCCACTAGAAAATAGGCTTACTATTTCCACGCCTTTGAGGGACTCTGTATTAATCACTCATGTATACAAGAGTCTTCCCCTAGAATTTGATGATAAGGTTCGACCTGTCGACGCACTTCCGCTGGACATGAATGACTTCGACATGATTTTGGGCATGGATTGGCTATCCAAATATCATGCTACTATAGACTGCCATTCATATCGGGTTATCTTCGGCGATGTCAATGCACCAGAGTACATTCATAACGGGTTCATACCCGGACGGTCTGTACAAATCATATCCACCCTGCAAGCGCGTGCACTCCTGTCACATGGCTGCGAGGGTTATCTAGCTACGGTTCACGACATGGATGCTGAATCTTCATCGATTCAGGATCAACCAATAGTGTCGGAATTCCAAGATGTGTTTCCACCAGAACTTCCGGGCATACCACCTGCACGAGAAGTGGAATTCAGTATCGAGCTGGTTCCAGGAGCTGAACCAATCTCCAAAGCTCCTTATCGCATGGCTCTCATAGAGCTGAAGGAGTTGAAGGATCAAATACAAGAACTTCTCGAACGAGGTTTCATTCGACCGAGCGCATCTCCATGGGGCGCACCGATTTTGTTTGTTAAGAAGAAGGACGGCAGTATGCGTCTTTGCATAGACTATCGCGAGCTCAACAAGATTACTATTCGGAATAGATATCCACTGCCACGCATTGACGATCTGTTTGACCAACTCCAAGGGGCCAAACACTTCTCCAACATCGATCTTAGGTCAGGCTATCACCAGTTACGAGTCAAGGAGCAGCATATTGCTAAGACTGCCTTTCGTACTCGTTATGGCCACTATGAGTTTGTAGTTATGCCATTTGGCCTGACAAATGCTCCAGCAGTGTTCATGGATCTGATGAACAGAATCTTCCATGAATTTCTGGACAAATTCGTCATTGTTTTCATCGATGACATCCTGATTTTCTCTAAGTCCAAGGAGGAACACGAAGACCATCTTCGTACAATACTACAGATTCTTCGCCAGAAGCAGCTGTATGCTAAATTCTCCAAGTGTGAGTTCTGGTTAGACAAGGTGGCATTCCTAGGTCACATTGTATCAGCAGAAGGAATCACTATGGATCCAACGAAGGTTGAGGCCATCACTAAGTGGCCGAGGCCGACATCAGCGACGGAAGTCCGCAGTTTCTTAGGCTTAGCTGGTTATTACCGTAGGTTCGTGGAGAACTTTTCCCGCTTAGCACTACCATTGACCAAACTGATGCGGAAAGGGGAGAAATTCGTCTGGACTGAAGATCGAGAGAAGAGCTTTGAAGACCCGAAGCAGAAGCTAGTATCTGCACCTATTCTTACTCTACCATCTGGTACGGGTGGATTTCAAATCTACAGCGATGCATCGGGGAAGGGACTTGACTATGTTCTCATGCAACATGGGAAAGTGATCGCGTACGCTTCACGACAGCTTAAGCCTTATGAAGAGAAGTACCCCACGCATGATCTGGAACTTGCTGTAGTCGTGTTTGCATTGAAGATATGGAGACACTACTTATATGGAGAATCATGTGACATTTTCACGGACCACAAGAGCTTGAAGTATATCTTCACTCAACGTGAACTGAACATGAGGCAGAGGAGATGGTTAGAGCTGTTGAAGGATTATGACATTAATCTTCAGTATCATCCCGGAAAGGCAAATGTAGTAGCAGATGCCCTTAGCAGGAAGTCCGGAATGATCAACAGCATTAGAATCGAAGAGGAAATCATAAGAGACTTGGAGCGACTAGACATCGAGCTCATGGTACGTGGACAACACGGTTACTGGGCTAATCTTAGAGTAGAACCCGAGTTACTATCTAAGATCAAGGAAGCTCAGAAGGATGACGGAGAAATATGGGCGATAATACAGAATTTGGAGAAGCAGACAGAATTCAGAGTAGATGCAGATGGTATCGTATGGCAGGGCACTAGACTTTGTGTTCCTGACGACCAAGAACTCCGGGAAGCTTTGCTAGCAGAAGCTCATAGCTCCCCATTCTCGATACATCATGGTTCAACCAAAATGTACCATGACATCAAACAATACTTTTGCTGGAGTGGTATGAAACAGGATGTAGCAACTTACATCTCCAAATGTCTTACCTGCCAGCAGGTTAAGATCGAGCATCAGCGATCTGGCGGTCTCCTTCAACCGTTAGACATTCCAGAGTGGAAGTGGGATAAAATCACCATGGATTTTGTTACCGGTCTTCCGCCTACCAAAAGGAAGCACGATGCGATTTGGGTTATCGTTGATCGACTTACCAAATCAGCTCATTTCTTACCGATCCGCAAGGAAGATCCGGCAAGTAAAATCGCAGATACGTACAGACGAGAGATCATGAGACTACACGGTGCACCATCCAGCATCGTCTCAGACAGAGATCCTCGATTCACTTCGCGCTTTTGGAAAAGTCTGCAGAAAGCTTGGGGAACACAACTTAAGCTTAACACGGCCTTTCATCCTCAAACGGACGGACAGTCAGAGCGAACCATTCAGACATTAGAAGATATATTGAGGTCATGTGCGTTGGAATGGACGGGTGATTGGGACGAATACATCTGTTTGGTGGAGTTTGCATACAACAACAGCTGGCACGTGAGCATCAAGTGTGCTCCATTTGAGATGTTGTATGGCAGAAAGTGTCGCGCCCCAATCTGCTGGGATCAGGTTGGCGAGCGAACACTCGAAGGACCAGAAATCATAGAGATGACAAACGAGAAGATCGCAGTAGCTAGGCAAAAGATTCAGGAGGCACGGTCACATCAAAAGAGTTACGCCGACAAGCATCGTAGGGATTTACACTTTAACGTAGGAGATCACGTCTTCCTTAAGGTTTCGCCGGCACGTGGTGTTAGACGCTTCGGGATTAAAGGGAAGCTCAGTCCTCGTTTCATCGGACCGTTTGATATCATTGAACGAGTCGGTGAAGTATCTTACCGATTGGCGTTACCTCTGCAGCTTTCGCATGTGCACAATGTGTTTCATGTGTCCTTACTCAGAGGGTACCAATATCATCCCCTTCACATGGTTCAGTATCCACTGGAACAGATTCGTGAAGATCTCACTTTTATAGAAGAACCCGAACGAGTTCTTGACAGGCAAGAACGAGTCATGAGAAAGAAGACGATTCCATTCGTCAAAATTCTATGGAGGGATCATACCGAGCGGGAAGCCACTTGGGAAACAGAGGAGTCTATCCGGACTTCTTACCCTCATTTCATATTTTGAATTCAGGTATGTTCTTCTTTTCCAGTTACTTTATCTATAATTCGGGGACGAATTTTTCTTTTTAGGGGGGAAGAGTTGTAAAACCCGCATGCTTTTACCATGCATATTACCTTAAGTTCGTACGTACTAGTTAAAAACTTTCCTAATATAGCATGATTACGATTACGTATTAGGAGTTTATGTATTACGTACGTGTTAGAACACGATAAGTATTTTATTTGCACAATCACGTAATAATTATTTAGTAATAATTAATCATGAACATACGATCATGAGATCACGAGCGTAATTTAAACACGAGTTATTATTATTACGTATATATATTTAGTACGAGCGTAATTAAATATATAGGTGTAGGATATTTACGTAACGAGAACTTTTAAAACACGAACTAAATTAAACGTAAACGTGTACGAAATTACAAGACACGAAACGAGGTACGGGACCCCCACAAGGGAGTCCCTACCCGCGGCCAAACAAGAAACAATGGGCCAAGCCCATTGTTAATTTTACTTAAGGGGGGTTAATTAATTTTCACTACTTAGATTTACTTTACAGAAGATTTTCAAGAAAACCTAAAACTCCTTCCTCCCTCTTCCTTGTGTGCCGCCACCTACAACCCACCATAAGGGGGTGATTTTGATCTTGGATCTTGGTGATTTAGTAATTGTTCGTGTTTGTTCTTCACCCTTTTGATCCACGAATACGGTAAAACCTTTTTACTTGTTTCTTTTTAATTAATCTTTTATTAATTAAGAACACATGATGTTTTTCATAAAAAAACATATTAATTAAACCTAGATCTAACATGTTATGGTCATTAATTAATCAATGGGATCGATCTAAGGGGTGTTTGTTTTGGGCCGTAGGTAAAACCGACCCCAAGAGGGGTTCGGTTTGTTCTAACCGACCACCACCAAGACCTTTCTGGGTCTTGGTTGATGCGTGTGGGTCCCACGGCATCAAGGGGGTACCCCGATTTGGTTCGGGGTACGATGTTTGTTAAGATCCGGTGCATGTTTTTAAGCCTAGATCCGGATCATGATTATGTTAAATGTTTATGTTATAAACTTAGGTTAAAAATTAAATTAATAAGATGTAATTAATTTAATAACATGAACTTAGGTTAACTAATTATTATAAACATGAATTATTTTAACCTAAGTATTTTTATTATTAAGACTTGTAATTAATTAATTATTTTAAAACCATGGATATAATTTATTAATTAAAACATGACTTAGGTTATATTATTAGTATTTAATAATACATATTTTAACCTAAGTATTTAATATATTTAATTAAAAACATGTCATACTTTAATTAAATATTATAACCTATAGTTTAATTAAATTACATGAAATAATTATTAAACTATATAATATATCATATGACTTAGAAAATAATCATGAAAATACGTAGGCTTATTTACTTAGCTTATTTAACCAGCTTATTTCTAATTATGGAAACTTTCTATTTTTAGAAACTTAATTAAATAAGGCAGCTATTTTATTTATGGAAACCAGCTATTTTTAGAAACTTATTTATTTAAGGCAGCTAATCTATTTATGGAAACTTATTTAATTAAGGCAGCTAATCTATTTATGGAAACTTTCTATTTTTAGAAACTTAATCTATTTTAAGCAGTAAATCTATTTTTGGAAACTTTCTATTTTTTTTTGAAACTTTCTATTTTTAGAAACTTTCTATTTTTGGAAACTTTCTATTTTTGGAAACTTTATATTTTTGGTAACTTTCTATTTTTGGAAACTTTCTATTTAAGGAAACCTGCTATTTTTGGAAAGTTACTTATTATTACACAGTAAGTATAATAACACATGAAATATCAGAAATACTTAATCAGAATGAACATAATTTAGGATTTAACACAGTTTAAGGCTTTAAACAGTGTAAATGGTAAGAACACATAAATAAGCTAAGACGTGGTATAAAACCAGTTATGTATGTAGTAAGCAGATACTTATTTCATGTACGTATTTATGTAGCGTTAGTGATTCAGAAGTAGGATTCTCGCAGTTCATCGTTCTCGTTCACTGGACATAAGGTACGGATTCCCGTCCTTTCAGTATGGACATTCTTTCCCTATTAGGATTTCCCCGTATGCAGCCAACTATTTTCCCGTAGTATAAGTATGAGTTTGATTGCTTATGTTTAAATATGATTACCTATAGCCATATACATGCATGACCAGTTTCACCTAGTTATGGAGGTACCATAACCATAACATTAGAGGCACTGATGTTATGACTTCACCACGGCGGAGTGATTGCTCGTGGCGTCCCTTCAGCTTTTGGCCATTTATTTATATTTATCATGTGGGGCGTATGGGTGCATCCTAGTTACACGTTTTTATTCAGGATTACATGGTGAATGTGGTGTGTGCCTTGCATCCTTCACAAGGAGCTGATCCCTCCTACCCATAAAACCAGTATATTAAATTAGAGGCAGCCCCTCTAATTTGCATGATGAGGTCACCCCTCCAATTATTCATGCACGGTGGATATTCATGACCTATATTGGCTAAATGGTAAAATATGACAAACAGTTTTTATAAGATAAACATAAGACTTTCAAACTATAAAACCAGTTTTATTAAGACTTAACCAAGTTACTCGGGACTTAGTTTCTTCCGCTGTTATTATGTTATATGCTTATCCTATTCATGCTTTACTGTACATCCGTGCACTGAGCGTATTGCTCAGCCGTTTTCCTTTTCTATGTTCCCAAAACGGCAGGTACTCAGGGACGCTCGTAGACACTAAGAGTATGTGCATATGGACTGAAAGCTGTCTAGCCTTCTTTACATTATGCATTTCCTTTCCTTATGATACTTATGCTTTGGACATTGTTTCGTCCTTTTCCTTTACTATACTATGTTTGTGTGTGATGAGCTTTACTTTTGGACTACCGACGTTTGATTCCGGTATTTTCCTTTATATGGTCAAGTAATGTTTAGACATTTTACCTTGTATGCTTTGATGACACGCCATAATTACTGTGATATTTCCATTACCAAAATGGGGTGTTACAGCTCAAGTAATACACACCTGCAGCTGAATACAAATGCTATTGAAGACCACTGATATCATCCTCAAGATCCTTCCACATAGTAGGATCTTCTTCTTTTGGTCCACACATTTTCTTGAATGTTGACCAAAGTTTTATTCCATTGACTGAAGTAGGAGCTTCAATCTCATACTTGGCTTCCAACAACCTCCAAAGGTCTACCAAGTCTTCTCTATCTAAACTTGCAAAGAGAGACACAAGAGTAGTAAACGTGTGTACCTCTTTCCCATACCTGCCAATCTTCCAAAACCCACTTGCATCTTCTTCGTAGCCTATGATAGGGTTCCTGGCATCAAGAGGTAACACTTGTACCATATCTGAAGCTTCTATGGGTGAGAGCTTAATGCTCCTTCTTATAACAGCTTCACTGGGATTCAATTTATCCATATCTTTAGGGAACTCAAGTGGAACTCCCTTCTTCAAAGGCCTTGGAACAATCATTGCCTTCTGAATCTCCATCTCTTCTGCAAGTTCTTCTTTCCTTTCATTTGAAAGAAGTCTTAGAGTGTTCTCTTCCTACACTTTTGACCAAATGGGATAAGCCTTGTACTCCAATTCCTGAAAAGATAATCCATGCAATTCCTTGAAGGTCCATCCAGTTCCATGACATCTGAGTAGCATGTAATAAAGCTCTCTTCTATCCCTCTTCAGCAGTGACAAAATATTGCTAGCCTTGTGTTTCAGAATGACCTTGCAGTCTCTTTGAACTCTTAGAAGAATCTCCAAACCCCAAATTTGGTCTGAAATAGTCAAATGTGGATTCTCCATTATCCTATTCTCCCAAGCATGGTACATCTGAACTACTTCTGGCATATCAAAGTCTACTTGCAATTTCAACTCTCTAAGCTTCTCCCTTGCCAAGTCATCACCATATTCAAGTCTTTCTGGTTGCTCAATTATCATTACACTTGAATCTGAACTTTCTTCATCACTTCCTTCTTGTTTCTCAGAAGTGGCAACAAATGGTGATTCACCAACCTTCTTTATTTCTTGTTCCACAAGTTGTGCAGCCAACCTTCTATCAAACTCTACTTGTGCTGCATCCTTTGGAACTTCTACTTCTACCATAATTCCTTTACCCTTATCTAATGGATCAATGATGGGTAAGGATGATGGTAATACCCGTGAAGATACTTCTTTGATGATAGCTGATGAGTGGAATACATAAACCATATCTACAGGTCTGTCAACGCTCAAATTCCTAGTAGCAGCGCCCAAATTACTCTTGTCAGCGCTTGGTGTGTCAGCGTTCAAATTTTGCTTGTCAACGCCCAACCTACATGTCTCAGTGCCTCTTGTAAATTGTTCCAACATAGCTGTAAAAGACAAGTTTAAGTTTGTAGGAGTAACCAGAGACGTATCAAAACCTGGTTGTTTCTTTAATTCAGTGAGGGCTTCAGCAACACCCAAAGATTCTCCATCATGTGAGCCTTTATCACTCACATTAATCTGCTCATCCTCCCCTTTGGAAGATTTCTCCATCCCACGCCTAGTGCTAGCATTCTCCAAAATGACAATCCTCTCCCTCAATTGCTTGAGTTCAAGGCCTTGTATACTGACAATTTGTACCAGGTCTGCATTTTGCTTTTGCAAGCTAATGCAGACAGCCGTCAATTCCATCAATGTGTATGGTTCCAATCTGCCCTCCTCTAAAATGGGTATTTGACCTCCCAAGTCAGAGTCATGGGGCATGGATGAGGTCTTAAAGATGTTAGGACTGTCTTGGCCTGCATCTAAGCCAGAACCAATAGTCCCAGCCTCATCCATAGCACCAACCACACTTGTGGTGGTGGTTCTCTCTGCTACATGGCTAGGACCACTAGAGGAGAACACTCCAGTAGTCCTTGGGCATTTTTGCAACCTATATTCAGGTGGGGTAGATGATGAAGTAGATTGAGTGATGTGGGAAGGTTAAGGGGTGTTTGGGACTGTGAAGGAAATGTGTCAACGTTTGGATTACTTGTGTCAACGCCAACATTGAATGTGTCAGTGTCGAAGGGTTCTTGGTCAATTTCCATGTGTTGAGGTGAAGGCAAAGGTTCTGGTATTGGGTCAAGTTGTGGTTGTGGGTCTGGTTGAGGTTGTGCTACTGCAATAACAGCAAGCATAGCTTGGGTGAGGGGTAATTCTCGGTGAGGGGGTGAGTTCATCTTGGTAAAAATAGCTTTCTTTTGCACAGGGATCTCATAAAAATCATCATGATCCCTTGTGCAGTAAGTTTGCACATCAAAAACCATTTGCAAAAATCTGGGATAAGCCAAAGTCATCTTATTCCCTTTGTTTTTACACATGCCATCAAAAATCATTTTTGAATAATTAAACTTTTGCCCATTTGCAATGCACACAATTGCACTAGCAATTGATCTATTAATTTCATTGTGTGCAGTACACTTGGGACTCAAACATTGTAGGATGACATGTAAGAGGTACTTCCAGGATGGGGGGAAACTCTTGTTTATGATATTTGTTTAAAGTGCCCTCATCAGGGAAAGGATACCCCAAAGCCCGAAGTCCTTGTTCTATTTCATTAATGGGAGGGGTGGTTATACCATCTGCATCATCAAGATGCAAAGCCTGGCGAACCAAGGCTTCAGTAACCACCCATGTACGCCCACGAACAATAGCTGATAATTTAGTCACATTATTAATTGTTGAGGAACTAACAGTGTTCCAAAACTGTTTAATATGAATGACAGGGATGAGAGGAGCATGAGAAAGAGCATACCTAATAGGAGATGCATTCAAAAATGCCACCATCTGGGTGTATTGTGGAAACAGAGTATCATCAGCGTCCAAATAAGCAATCATGTTGTGTTGACTCCTGAATCCCAATACCAAGTCACTTGGTTTAAACTTTGGTGCCATTGTTAAAGAAAGCTGTTTGTGAATTATTGAGAAAGATGAATTATAGGAGAAAATTGTTAGACAAGAATATGAGATACCCTGTTTAAAAATAGGAGCCAAATATATAGGAGAGATAGGTACATGTGATTAGTCAAAAATTAGGTAACTATTTTCAAAATATAATGATGAAAATATTGAAAAGAAAATAAGTTATCTCATGCATTAATTAAAAGTTATCTGCTCCCAAAATTACGGCCCAAAATTCGTCAAAAATAATAACTGGGTAGGTCCCATTGAGTGTCAACGGTAAAAAATAACCCATCAACGCCCAGCGGCTATATTCTTGTCAACGTTTGCCATAGCCATGTCAGCGTCTAAATTGGTCATAACAACGCTTGATAAAATGTTTGTCAGCTTCCAAAAATAAAAGTAATAAAAATGAAAAAGGACCTTAACAAAGTAATTTATCCTAGTGAAGATAACCTATAAATTGATAATTATTATAGGGCGACAAACACTGTCCAGTTATGCACACTTGCTTATACAAGATAGACATAACAGTCCTCTAGTGTCCCTTGCTAACCAAAATTAGGCAAAGATTTTCAAAAACTAATCATGAAAATATTGAAAAAGTTATAAGTTATCTCATGCATTTAATGAAAGTAACAACTCCTAAAATTACAGCTTGAAAATATGTCAAAAAGTAACAACTGGGTAGGTCCCATTGATTGTCAATGGTCAAATATAACCCATCAACGCCCAACGGCTATAATCTTGTCAACGTTCGCCTAAAGCCATGTCAGCGTCCATTTTGGTCACAACAACGCTTGGAAAAATCTTGTCAGCGTCCAAAAATAAAATTGTTTTAAAAAGTGAAAAATGACCTTAACAAGTAATTTATCCTAGAGAAAATAACCAAAAGCTGATAATTATCATAGGGCGGCAAGCACTGTCCAGTTATGCACACTTGCATAAGCAAGATAGACATAACAGTCCTCTAGTGTCCCTTGCTAACCAAAATTCTTAACAACCAAGTTACCTTATAAAATCCTTGTTACTCCCAGGTAAAACCCATATCAAAATGATTCCCAAGTCTCCCAACAGACCACAACCAATTCTAGGCCAAAAATGTCTTGGCAGCATGCAAAGTTGATATACTATGCATGCTACAGTGCCTCATGGTTTAGTAAAACTAACCCATACTCACCTGTGGACACAATCTAGAATTGTGATGAGAGTATTGTAAGAATACCCAAGAGTCCTAAAGGTTCCTTAAACCTCCCCTCAAACTATGATACATGAGTTCTCAAAATATATATGAACATTAAAAAATTTATGTCAAGATAGGAATATAAATATTCCAACCATCATCCATAAACAAAAACATGTCCAAATAGCTCTTCAAAGATCCATAAGCAACTCTGTATCCAATGGCATAAAGCTACCACCTACCTACACATTTAGATGAAAACCACAAAACTAACATTTGTTGCTGACAGCGCCCCGACAACACGTGTCAGCGTTGAAGGAACTCTTGTCAGCGTTAGACAATAATATCTCTAACAACGGCAAAATAACACTTGACAGCGTTACATTTACCTTTGTCAGTGTTAGAAAAGTAAAGTGGAAAAATCTAAATCATCACAAAGACCAATAACAATGCATTATCCTGTACATACTTTTACAAAAAGGTTCCAAAACACATATTAAGTGAGATTAACCATTCCAATATTTGTTACCAAATATTGAAATCGTCCAGCATCAAAAGGTTTAGTTAATAAATCAGCCACATTATCCTCTGTGGCTACCCTATCTGGTTGTATTAAACCTTTCTCAAAGCAATCTCTTATAAAATGATGTCTAATTTCTATGTGTTTGGTTTTAGAATGATGTACAGGATTTTTAATAATGCATAAAGTACTGTTATTGTCTACAAAAATCTTGGTATGCATGAAATTATACCCATAATCCAACAGCTGGTTCTGAATCCATAAGACTTGTCCACAACAAGCAGCTGCAGCCACATATTCTACTTCAGTTGTAGAGTTTGCCACCACTGTTTGTTTCTTGCATTGCCAAGATATCAATCTACTCCCAAGAAATTGGCATCCACCAGTTGTGGATTTCCTATCAAACTTGTCACCACCATAGTCACTGTCTGAATATGCAATAAGGTCCAATGGAGAATCTTTTGGATACCACAAGCCAAGATCTGGATAACATCTTAGGTACCTAAAAATTCTCTTCACAGCAAAAAGGTGACATTCTTTGGGAGTCACTTGATGGCGTGCACATGCACACACAGCAAACATGATGTCAGGTCTTGAGGCTGTAAGATACATCAATGATCCAATCATTGATCTATAGTGCCTAACATCCACATCCTTTCCAGCTCCAATCTTTCCCCAAGGGTGTTCCCTATCCATAGGAGTGGAAGCATCCCTTTCATGTGGAGAAAAACCATATTTCTTCAAGATTTCAGCTACATACTTGTCTTGAGAGATGAAGATACCATCTTCTTTCTGCTGAACTTGTAACCTTAGAAAGAAGTTCATCTCACCCATTGCACTCATCTTGAATTTATCTGTCATGAGCTTGGAAAAGTCCTCACTCATTTTTGGATCAGTAGACCCAAAAATGATGTCATCAACATAGACCTGCACAAGCAACACATGTTTTCCTTTCTTCTTTGTAAATAGTGTCTGATCTATGGTGCCCCTTTTGAAACCATTTTCCACCAAGTAGGTGGACAATGTACCATACCATGCTCTTGGGGCTTGATGAAGTCCATACATTGCTTTCTTCACTCTATAAACCTTGTCTGGATTCTCAGGATCTTCAAAACCAGGAGGTTGCATGACATATACTTCCTCAACAATTGTCCCATAGAGGAAAGCACTCTTCACATCCATTTGATAAACAGTGAAGTTCATGCAAGAGGCATAAGCTAAGAAAATTCTGATAGCTTCAATTCTTGCAACTGGTGCAAAAACTTCTTCATAATCTATGCCTTCCTCTTGTGTATATCCCTGAGCTACCAAACGTGCCTTGTTTCTGACCACAATGCCCCTTTCATCTTTCTTGTTCCTTAGAACCCATCTTGTCCCAATTGGTCTCACATATCTAGGACAATCAACCAGCTCCCAAACATCTTGTATAGCAAATTGGTGAAGCTCATCCTGCATTGCTTCCACCCAACTTGGTTCTTTGAGAGCATCAAAAATCTTCTTGGGTTCTTCCTGTGACAGAAAACAGGCAAACAAACATGCTTGTACAAGAGGGGTATCAAGCTTCTTGTGTATATTGGCAATAAATCCACCAAGACTTTGATGGGATCTTCTTGTCTGAACTAGAGCCATAACATCACCAATGATCTGAGATGTGGGGTGATCCTTTGCTGTGGAAGTGAGAACTCCTCCTTCAAAAAGTCTGGTGTCCTCAACTTCATGCTCCATGTTGCCAATATCTTCTTCATCAGACTCTCTTTGATCAACATGAATCTCTTCATGGACATTGGAAGGTCCACCTTGTTCAAAATGGGAAGAGAAAAGCTGTGTAAAGGTGTCACCAAAGTCTGATCCTTGTTTGTCAGCGCTTGGGCTAACAACGCTTGAACTGTTGTTGTCAGCGTCTAAGCCACCAGCGTCTGAATTTGTCTTGTCAGCGCTTGATTTCCCTTTGTCAGCGCCTGAAGAAGTATGCATGTTTGTATTTGGTGGTATTTGAAAACCACCATTATCTTTTCTAGCAGCAGCAGCAGCAGCATAATACTCATCTGTCCATATAGGAAGTGTAACATATTCTGGTGTGGGAGATGATTCAACTGCTGGTGGTCCATCCTCCTTAGCAACCTGTATACCTGAAACATTACCAATTCGCTTTTCCAAAACACTTGAAGTTACCTTCACAATGTCTGGATCAGTAACAGGCATATAATTTAAAGCTCTAGATAAAGGTTCTAAGTCAAACAACCAATTTGGACCACTTTCAGGATCACTAGGTTTACTCTCTAAAAACCTAACATGTACTTTTTCAAGTATACGTTTTTCCTTTTTAATGTAAACCCTATATCCTTTGCTCTGCACTGAATAACCCATGAAGTAGCCTTCATCACCTTTTGAGTCAAATTTACCTAGGGCCTCACTAGTTTCTAAAACAACTACATGACATCCAAAAGGCTTGAGAAAGCCAATATTTGGCTTCCTTCCCCAAAGTAACTCATAAGGTGTCTTATTATGTATCTTGTTGACCAATGCCCTATTTTGAACATAACAAGCTGTGTTAACAGCTTCAGCCCAAAAGGCTATAGGAAAGTGGGCATCAGCCAACATGGTTCTGGCTGCTTCAATAAGGGTTCTATTCTTCCTTTCAGCAACCCCATTTTGCTGTGGGGTTCTTGCTATGCTAAACTGCCTAGTAATCCCTTTCTTGGCACAAAAATCATCTAACAACTGATTTCTAAACTCACCCCCATTGTCACTTCTAATAATTTTGACCTCATTACCATTCTTCTTTTCAATCTGGGTAATGAAATTAATCAGACTTTGGGCAGTTTCACTTTTCTTGGCTAAAAAGAAAGTCCATGTAAACCTGGAATAATCATCAGTGATAACAAAACAATATGATTTACCCTTCAAACTTTCTATATTAGTTGGACCAAAGAGGTCCATATGCAATAAGTGAAGTGGTTTAGAACTAGAGTGCACCTGTTTAGACCTGAATGAGACCTTGTGCTGCTTGCCCTTAAGACATGCAACACAAGTGTGGTCATTGTGGAGAGCCTTTTCAGGCAAACCATCAACTAAACCAAGCCTCACAAGTCTATTGATATTCTTAAAGTTTATGTGCCCTAATCTCCTGTGCCAAAGATTACTCTCATCTACTGAGGCTTTAGCATACAGACATGACATTTTATTATTTATCTTAATTCCATTAAGATTCACATTATATATGTCTTTATGCCTTGGTGTTCTAAAATCTATGTATTTTTCCTCAGGGAGCTTATAATCTTTGCTTAACACCAAGCACTCAGTATCTGTGAAAAGAACCTTATTTTTGTTATCACACACTTGTGATACACTAAACAAATTATAATCCAGTTCTTTTACCAGGAAGACATTCTCAAATCGTAGATTGTTGGTGACAAGGGTTCCTTTTCCTGTGATGGTGCCATAGCCCCCTCCAAAGTATACCTTATCACCATCTTGAATAGGAGTGAAGTTTGTCAGATAGTCTTCCTTTCCTGTCATGTGCCTTGAGCATCCACTATCCCAGTATCTATAATCATTGATCTTCTTCTGAATGCCCTGCACATAAAGAAAACACATTAGTTTTCTTTGGGAACCCAAGCCTTGGAAGACTTGGATTCATTTGGTTGTTCAACAAGAACAGACTTGGTTCTCATAACAACCCCATTTTCATCCCTGTTTGAATGAAATTCCCAGTTAACCCCAATTGGTGTTGGCAATGCCTTTGAAATATAATGAAACCTGTTGCATGTCATAGAAATACCAGTAGAATTAGGGTTTTGGTCTTGTTTTGGTCTCCATGTTAAGCTAGTAGAAGCTTTAGACCTATTTCCCTGTGATTGCAAATACCTAGGTTTGGCAGTGTGTCTGTCAGCGCTTAAATTGCTCTTGTCAGCGCCCCGATTGCCTTTATCAGCGTTGTACCTAGGGTTTTCTACAGGAACCCATTGCCTATTGGACCAAGTGTTTGACTTTTGAAAAGGTCTTAGGCCTTGTGTGTTAGACCCTCTAGAAAAGAATGGGGCTGGTCTAACAACTTGTGAACTTTTGTTCACAAAGGTATTGGGTCTGACAGTGTTTGACCTATGTTGACTTTTGTCAGCGCTGAAATGGTTCCTATCAGCGTTGACATTGGAAGCGTTGACACATTTGTATGCCAAATGTGAGAAGCTACCACATGTGTAACAAGCTTTTCTAGACATAGTCTTAGGTCTAGAAGCAAAGAAGCCTGTTCCTTGGTTACTAACTTGGCTTTTTGGTGACCTAGTATTCCTATACATCTCTGCATACTTAACACTAGGTTTTCTAACAGTTTGTGGGCCAAGGTCAACAACTTTGCCAGTGGTAGGGTGTGTGATCTTAATAGGTTTAGGATCATTGGACTCCACAATTGGTATCATATTTGGTGTGGGCTCATTTGGACTTTCACACAACAACCCTCCCTTAACAAACAAGGTGTGGTTAGCTTTCTTCCACTCATCTAGGTCAGTCAGTTTTTGCTTGTATTCCTCAACTGGGGAAGTCACTCTAGGTGGAGGAATTAATTCCTCCTCTTGGCATTCTGGCAAGCCAGTCCAAGATAAATCCTTTGATTGGACACCATAGAAATCCCCAGCTGGTGGTGGAACACCAGTATAATTATTCATCCCAATCCCACTCATATCCTTAGAGTCTCTTTGTTTACTAACACACTCTCCTAGGGATTGTGTGGCCTTATCAAATATCTGGATTTTAAGACTCACATTATCTTTATTTTTGTTAGCCTCCTCTAACTGAGCTATCAAATCAAGATTAACCCTATTTACTATATCTTGAACATCTTTACTCTGATGTAACTCATGTTTTAAGATGTTTATTTGATCCTTTAAATCAAACTCCATTTTCTTATACTCAGCTACTGTCTTTTCTGTTTGGGTAAGAGCAATTTGATAATTAGATACTTTGCATCTTTCAGTACTTGCCTCATCTAATAATTTTACTATCTCTTGATTTAGTTTTTCAGTATTTAAACGACAACCCTTAGAACAGAAAGCATCATCATATACCTCATTATCTGATGAAGAGGAGGAGTGTGCCATGAGAGCATATTCAACATGCTCTTCTTTAACTTCAGCAACCAAAGCTCTGTCCTCTTCCTCATCCTTGGCCATCCAGCTCCAGTCCCATTCTCCAACACCATCAATTTGTTGAACAGCAACCATGGCCTTGGGATCTTGGCTCTTAACCATTTGGCTTGAGGGCTTACCAGCATCAGATCTTCTTGGAGATCTACATTCCCTCATGAAGTGCCCCATCCTATGACAGTTGTAGCACTCAACCTTGGACTTGTCAAAGCCAGCAACATCCTTAGCATTAAAGGTCATCTTCTTCTTGAACCTTTTATTAAACCTGTTTGCTCTTAAGCTTACAAGAGCCATAGTCCACTTGATGTCCATCTCTTCCAATTGTTCATCACTTATCTGCTCAAGATCTTCATATGTAATCCTTGAATCACTGGGCAAAGAAGCAATGAATGCACACACAGTATCTAGATCTAAACCAGCAGGTTTAAGTCTATCAGCGCCAAAGTTGTGTGTGTCAGCGCTTGAGCATAAAGCGTTGACAGGATATGATCCAGCGCTGACAGATTGACATCCAGCGCTGACACCTTGAGATCCAGTGGCTGGATGTCCATAGAAGTTCATGGAATCAAATTGGCCTTCACTTTGTGAGAAGAAGGCCATGTTACTACTGGAAGATTTATTATCACTATCCAATTGCCATTCATTCTCCAACAGTCTTAGTTTGTTGAAGATGTCATCAAACCTGGAGGTCTTGTGGGTATTATTGACAAGAATGGATCTTGTCTCAATCTTCCATACATCACCAAGGCTTTTGAGAAAAGTAGCATTCAATTCAGGGTCATCAATCTGTGTTCCCATGAAGGAAAGTTGACTTGTGATGTCAAGAAGTCTACTTCTCACACTGCTGAGATTTTCATTGGGTTGAGCTTTAAAGACAGCATACTCATGCAAGAGTTGCTTCTTCTTTTCTTCTTTTGTGTCAGCATTGCCACCATGTGCTACTTCAAGAGCTTCCCAAAGCTCTTTTGCAGACTCAAAGCGTTTGTACTTGTGCTGATTCTCATGACCTAGGGCGTGTTTCATGATGTTCAAGATTTTCATGTCCACCCTCTTCTTGGCTATATCTTCAACAGCTACAGCTCTCCCATCTCCAGGCTTTTCCTTCTTATCAGCTTCAGGACAATTAGGAACAGCTGTCCTTGTGGCAATTGCAGCAGCAATCTTTGCTGCTTTGTCGAATGTGTTCCCATATTCGACAATCTCCCAAAGAGTGTAGTCATGAATAGCTATATATTGCTCAAAATTTGACTTCCAAAGCTCAAAGTTCCTGGCATCAAACATGGGAATTTTGATACTAGGATTTGAGGAGTTGTTTTGTAGCAAAGCAGCAGGTTGATCTGTGCCAGACATGGTGTTTTTAGGGTTTTGAGAATTTTAGGGTTTTTAGGGTTTTTGGTGTTTTAGGGTTCTTGCGTTACTTAAAGATCAAAAGTTTCTCAACAAGCTCTGATACCACTTGTTGATCCCAAACTTGGATCGATTAAGCTTTGTGTATACGAGATTAGATCAAGTACTACACGTAGAGAAACCTTTGCTTATGAATAAAGTAACAAAGTGTTATGCAGAATTAACACTTGATCTAAAACACAAAGATGTTAAACAAACTTTCACTTGTATTAGAATAATCGTACTTGATTACAATGAAAGAGGTTTAACTTGTGAATACTTATGAAAACTGAATAATTACTTTAACCTAAAATATCTTCTTTTATAGAACAAGAAGTCTTGTACAATAAGCTACGAATCAACTATTCTAGGTAAAGATAAACATAGAAAATACATTGTCGTCTCTATCCTTACTAGAAGTATTCTAGAATATAATAAACGTGTAGCTCACATCTTCTATCAGTGCTTGTCTTCAATCTGTCAACGCTTGACTTTAACTTGTCAACGCTTATGCTATCAGCGCTCACTTTACTCTTGTCAACGCTTGAGTTGTTCTTGTCAGCGTTCAAGTGTTCTGGCCTTAATTTATTCCCAACACTTAACAGTTAAGTTATCTTATAAAATTCCTTGTAACTCCCAGGTAAAACCAGTAGAAATCATTCCCAAGTCTCCCAACAGACCACTCCGAATTCTAGGCCAAATATGTCTTGGCAGCATGCATAGTATATCAACTTTACATGATACAGTGCCTCATGATTTAGTAACCTAACTCATACTCACCTGTGGACACAATCTAGAATTGTGATAAGAGTATTATAAGAATACCCAAAAGTCCTAAAGGTTCCTAAAACCTCCCCTTAAACTGTGATACATATGTTGCCCAATAATATGCATGAATATAAAAATTTATGTCAAGATAGGAATATAAATATTCCAACCATCATCCATAAATGAAAACATGCTCAAATGACTCTCCAAGGATCCATAAGCAACTCTGTATCCAATGGTACAATGCTAACACCACCTGCACATTTAGATCAAAAACCACAAAACTAACATTGTTGCTGACAACATCACGATAACACCCAACATCATTAAGACAACCTTTGTCAGCGTTAGACAAATATACTGCTGACAACGTCACAATAACACTTATCAGCGTTAAGGTAACCTTTGTCAGTGTTAGACAAATATAGTGGAAAATCTAAATCCTCAAAAAGACCAATAACAATGCATTATCCTGTACATACTTTTACAAAAAGATCCCAAAACACATATTAAGTGAGACTGATCATTCCAATACTTGTTACCAAGTATTGAAACCTTCCAGTATCAAAAGGTTTAGTTAATAAATCAGACACATTTTCCTCTGTGTCAATCCTATCTGGTTGTATTAAACCCTTTTCAAAACAATCTCTTATAAAATGATGTCTAATTTCTATGTGTTTTGTTTTAGAATGATGTACATGATTTTTAATAATGCATAAAGTGCTGTTATTGTCAACAAAAATCTTGGTATGCATGAAATTATACCCATAATCCAACAGCTGGTTCTGAATCCATAAGACTTGTCCACAACAAGCAGCTGCTGCTACATACTCTGCTTCAGTTGTAGAATTGGCCACCACTGTTTGTTTCTTGCATTGCCAAGATATCAACCTACTCCCAAGAAATTGACATCCACCAGTTGTGGATTTTCTATCAAGCTTATCACCACCATAGTTACTGTCTGAATATGCAATAAGCTCCAATGGTGAATCTTTTAGGTACCATAATCCAAGATCTGGATAACATCTGAGATACCTAAAGATTCTCTTGACAGCATAAAGGTAACACTCTTTGGGAGTTACTTGATGGCGTGCACATGCACACACAACAAACATAATGTCAGGTCTTGAGGCTGTGAGATACATCAATGAACCAATCATTGATCTATAGTGCCTGACATCCACATCTTTTCCATCTCCAACTTTTCCCCAAGGGTGTTCTCTATCCATAGGAGTAGTAGCCCTCTTTTCATGTGGAGAAAAGCCAAACCTCTTCAAGATCTCCGCCAGATACTTATCCTGAGAGATGAAGATACCATCTTCTTTCTGCTGAACTTGTAACCCTAGAAAGAAGTTCATCTCCCCCATTGCACTCATCTTGAATTTGTCTGTCATAAGCTTGGAAAAGTCTTCACTCATCTTTGGATTTGTAGAACCAAAGATGATATCATCCACATAAACCTGAACAAGTAAGACATCCTTACCAGTCTTCTTTGTAAATAATGTCTGGTCTATGGTGCCCCTTTTGAATCCATTTTCACCAAATAAGTGGACAATGTGCCATACCATGCTCTCATCAACTGAAGCAGAAACACGTTTTCAAAACGCAAGTTGTTGGTGAGTAGAGTTCCTTTGCCTGTGATAGTTCCATATCCGCCTCCAAAGTAAACTTTATCACCATCCTTAATGGGAGTGAAGTTAGTCAGATAATCTTCCTTCCCAGTCATGTGCCTGGAGCATCCACTATCCCAATATCCATAATCATTCACCTGTTTTTGAATGCCCTGCACATAAAGAAAACAAATTAGTTTTCTTTGGGAACCCAAGCCTGAGCAAACTTGGATTCATCTGGTTGTTCAATAAGAACAGACTTAGTTCTCATAACAACCCCTTGTTCATCCCTTTTTGGATGAAATACCCAGTTAACCCCAATTGGTTTTGTGATGACCTTTGAAATATAATTAAATCTGTTGCAGGTCATAGAAATCCCATTAGAATTAGGGTTTTGATCTTGCTTAGGTCTTCATGTCAAGCTGGACGAAGCTTTAGACCCCTTACCCTGTGGTTGCAAATATTTAGGTCTGGCAACGTTTCTATCAGCGTTTGATTTGGTCTTGTCAACGCTGAAATTACCCTTATCAGCGTTGAACCTAGGGTTTGCTACAGAAACCCATTGCCTATTAGACCAAGTATTGGTCTTCTGAAAAGGTCTTTGTCCATGAGTGTTAGACCCTTTAGTAAAGAATGGGCTGGTCTAACAACTTGTGGACTTTTCTCCACAAACGTTTTGGGTCTGATAATGTTTGACCTTTTGACAGCTTTGACTTTGGAAGCGTTGACACACTTATAGGCTAAATGTGAAAAGCTACCACAAGTGTAACAGGCTTTTCTAGACATAACTCTAGGTCTAGAAGAAAAGAAACATGTTCCATTATCACTAACTTGACTTTTTGATGACCTAGTATTCCTATACATTTCTGCATACTTAATGCTAGGTTTTCTAACAGTGTTTGAGCCAAGGTCAACAGTCTTGCCAGTGATTGGGTTTGTCACTTTAATAGGGGTAGACTTATTTGGATTTTCACACAGCATGCCACCCTTAACAAACAAGTCAGGGTTGGCTTTCTTCCATTCATCCAAATCAGTCAACTTTTGCCTATATTCTTCAACTGGGGTAAGGGCTCTTGGTGGAGGAATGAATTCCTCTTCTTGGAGTTCTGGTAAACCAGTCCAAGATAAGTATTTTCTTTGGACACCATAGAAATCCCCAGCTGGTGGTGGAACAACAAAATAGTTTTTCATCCCAATCCCAGTCATGTCCCTAGGATCCCTTTGTTTATTAACACATTCTCCTAGGGTTTGTGAGGCCTTATCAAATCTCTGTATTTTAAGGTCTACCTTATCCTTATTCTTGATAGCCTCATCTAACTTAACCTGTAGTTCAGCATTGACCCTTTCCATGATGTTTCTAACATTATTACTAGCATTTAAATCATGTTTTAAGATATATATATTTTATCTTTTAGGTCAAGCTCCATTTTCTTATACTCAGAAACTATCTTTTCAGTTTGAGTGAGAGCAAGTTGATAGTTAGACAACTTGCATCTCTCAGTACTCACATCTTCTAACAATCTTAAAACCTCTTTGTTAAGTCTTTCAGTATTTAAACGACAACCCTTACTACTAAAAGAATCATCATATACCTCATTGTCTGATGAAGATGAGGAGTGTACCATGAGAGCATAATGAACATGCTCTTCTTCTTCTATCTCAGCAACCAAAGCTTTATCCTCTTCCTCATCCTTAGCCAAATAGCTCCAGTCCCATCCAACACCATCAATCTCTTGCATTGCCATCATAGCCTTGGGATCCTGAGCCTTAACAAATTGGCTTGAAGGTTTTCCAGCATCAGATCTTCTTGGAGATCTGCATTCTCTCATGAAGTGCCCCATACGATGACAATTGTAGCACTAAACCTTGGATTTATCAAATCCAGCAGTGTCCTTTGCATTAAAGGTCATCTTCTTCTTGAACCTTCTATTCCATCTGTTTGCTCTTATACTCGCAAGAGCCATGTTCCACTTAATATCCATCTCCTCCAAGTGCTCATCACTTATTTGCTCAAGGTCCTCATATGTAATCACTGAACCACTAGGCAATGAAGCAATGTATGCACACACAGTATCTAGATCCAAACCAGCAGGCTTAACTCTTGGTGAGTCATTTTTGTATGTGTTAGCGTCTGAATATGAGGCGTTGACAGGGTATGAGCCAGCGTTGACACATGTTGATCCAGTAACTGGGTGCATGTACGAATCCTTCTGATCAAACTGACCTTCACTATGTGAGAAGAAGGCCATATTACTGCTTGAAGACTTACTTCCATGATCCAAGAGAGTTTCATTCTCCAACAGCCTCAGTTTGTTGTACACATCATCAAAAGTAGAACTTTTGTGAGTGTTGTTGGCAATTATAGATCTTGCCTCTATCTTACATGCATCACCAAGGCTTTTAAGAAAAGTAGAAATAATGTCAACACCACCAATGACTGTCCCCATGAAGGACAGCTTACTTGTAATGTCAAGAAGTCTGCTTCTCACACTACTGAGCTTCTCATTAGGCTGAGCCTTAAAAACAGCATACTCATGCATGAGTTTCTTCTTTTTCTCTTTCACCGTATCAGCACACCACCACAGGCAACTTCAAGAGCTGCCCAGAGGTCTTTTGCAGACTCATAACCTCTATATTTATGCTGATTCTCTTGTCCCAACGAGAGCTTCAGAATGCTTAGGGTTTTCATATCAACCCTTTTCTTTGCTATGTCATCAGCAGACACAGCTCTACCATCTTCAAGTTTTTCTTTCTTATCTGCTTCAGAACATCCTTGAACAACTGATCTTGTAGCAATGGCATTTGCAATCTTTTGAGCTCTATTGAATGTGTTTCCATATTCAATAATCTCCCAGAGAGTGTAATCATGGATTCGCAGATATTGCTTAAAGTTGAACTTCCACAACTCAAAATTGTTAGCATATAGCATGGGAATCTTGATGTTGTGGTTTGAGGAGGAGGAGGAGGTTACTTCTGGAGTAGACATGATATTTTTAGGGTTTTGAGAAAATTAGGGTTTTTGGCGATTTTAGGGTTCTTGTGTTCTTTTGATCAAAAGTTTCTCAACATGCTCTGATACCACTTGTTGATCCCAAACTTAGATCGATTAGCTTTATGTTAACGAGTTTATATAAAGTGATTTAAGTGTTATGTGGAATTAACACTTAAACAAGAACACACAAAGGATGTAAACAAACTTTCACTTGATTGATTGAATCGAACTTGCTTACAATGGAAGTGTTTAACATATGAATAACTTATATAAAACATAACCTAAAGGTCTTCTTTTATAGACATAAGAAGCCTTGTACAAGAGTCTACGTATCAACTATTCTAGGTAAAGATAATTATAGAAAATACATTATTGATCCTATCTTTACTAGAAACAATCTAGAAGCATAATACGCGTAAACCATATCTTTCTATCAGTGCTTGTCTTCAACCTATCAATGCTTGACTTCTTCCTGTCAACGCTTTATCTGTCAGCGCTTGTTCTCTTCCTGTCAACGCTTGTTTTCTTCTTGTCAGCGTTCAAGTGAACTGGCTACATTTTATTCCCAACACCCATGTTGTCTCTATAATAACTACATCATTCAAAACCTAAGGATGGAGATGCTTGGCCTTCATAGAAGGTTGCATGATTTCTTGCTTGTCTTGTTCTCCATGCCTCCTCCTAGGAGATGAATGATGGTTTTCAAAATAACATGTTTTTTTTAAAAAGAAGGTCAAGCCAAAGAGATCTATGAATTCAAGACCTAGTTTTTAGCTATCTTTGTAGTAGTTAATTGTCTTTTTATTTCTTGTATTTCCTTTCCTTTCCCTCATGATTTTCTCATGTGGATGAGTTATGTACTTTGTTGTTATGTGCTTTAATCTATGTGATCACATTAAACAACTTCAATTTGTTTAAAATTGAACCTAAATCTATTACAACCTCTAAAAACTTGACTTAAAATTGGACCAAAAATATTATCTAAATATTTTGTCACCCTTTGTCAAGAAATTCTTTGTAAATGTGTTGCTTTTATGCAACCCTATCATACTCTAGTGCTAAAAGAGGTAAAAATCCAAGATTTGCAAAATTTTGAAAAAGTCTTATTTTTCTCCAAAACTTTTGAAAATCAAGGTTTGCTGTCCACTGGACGCAGTTTCTTAGCCCCCAGGCGGATCCATATCGATATGGAAGCACGGGCTATTTTAAAGAACCACGCTTAGTAAAGCCGTTATTGGCTTATTTTTGGTCTTTCTTCTTTGACCACTTTTTTGGTTAAGATTCTTTGTTTACCCAATTTGGCTAAACATTTCCTAAAACCTTTCTTTTTCATTTAAAATCTTTGCCTTGTCTATTTTATTTAAATTCTTCTCTTTTGGGAGTTCTTTTCTTCATCCTTCATAATGCCTAATTCTTCCTTTCCTAACCTTGACATTTCTTTGTCACAAACTTCTCAACCTAAAGCTTCTTCTTGTAAGCTTTCAAAGAAACCGAAAATCTCGGTTAAACCCATTTGGATCAAAAAGAACAAGAATCCTCTTGATTCTTCTTCTCCAAAAATCCTCCAAGAATTCCTCTTTCTCTCCGATTGAATATTGGAATGAGACTTACTCTATAAATCCAATTACCAGAGAAAAGGAAATTCTTCCACCACCACCAAAACCTTTCAACTCTCCTCAACTCAATGACCTATCTTCTTTCCCCAACCTCACTAGGCATTGTGAAAACATCTCTTATCCATTATCTCCCTCTCCACCAACCTCTAATTTTGATGGACCTCTGTTGTCCCTAATATGTGATGATTCTATACTATTAATGAAGAAAGAAAGGTAGAAATGAGATGAATTTTAGAGAGAGAAACTAGAGAGAGAAAAGAGAGAGAAGTGTGTGAATTTGTGAAATATTAGATTAAGGAGAAAATGAAATGACCAACCAACCTCTCCTTACATGTAAGGAGAGGTTTATATAGCCTTGCTTACATGTAGCTTAATGGGCTATATGATCATGGTCCGGGCTTTCCTTTTGGGCTTTGGTTACTTATTAATGAACCTTAGCTTAAAGTTAAGCCCGTAATAACACGACTAATATACTACCTATTACAACGTTCTAAAATACGATACATAATAAACATATGATCGAGCATTCTTGTTTGGCTCAATATTTTGAGGCTAACAATCTCCCCCAATGAGAGGTCATAAACCTTGGTCATTTAGGAAATTTGTAGAGATTACTAATCTCGCCATAAATGAGTCTTGAACGTGTAATAGTAGTCTTGTTTCTTCATGCTGTGATCTTTGAGCCTTTGTCGTTGTCTTTCGACTTTGTCTTTAAGCTTGAGATCTTCAAATCATCCTTGACTTGTCTTTGCCATCTTGCGATCTTGTGTCTTTATCCACATGCTCATACTATTAATTGTTTAATATGTCTTTAGGCATGAGTATGTGGTTTCTGAATCATTGACTTTGCTGAGTACACCGTGACCCCACCTTCTCGAGACAAAACATAGACACGGACAGAATGGCTTTGACATTCGTCCTAAATCGGTAGCGTTTTACCTCCGGTCGGTGAAGACCGTTATACGATATTAAATATCGTACCTGTGATCAGGTAGATTCAATTAAGAATCTCCTTGACAGGGTTTCGCGGCTGTACTAGCCGTTCTCTTTACTCGACCGTCTCAAAGCAAGACTGCGAACATAAAGAGTGAATCAATTGGATAAGTATCCGCTTGATTAAAGTAGTCAATTCAAATTCCTGGAACAAGTTTGATTCTTAACGAATCTTACCATTGTTGCTTTCCAGTTGACACAAGTTTAATTCATAAGAATCTCACAAGTCACCTACCGTAGCGCTGTTTGAGGTTGACGCTAGAAGGATTTCCATTCGTCACTATGAATATTAATAAATATCACTCTGAATGTTCTGGCAAGACCATAAAGATATTGCGTAGAAACCTGAAACGAGTTTGAATCAATTAAGAATCAAACCACTGTTGCTTTTTAGTTTTGCACATGTTCAATTCATAAAGAATCTTGCATATGACCTACCGCAGTGCTGTTTGGTGTTAACACTGGAAGGATTTCCACTCATCATTGTGAATACTAAGTAGTATGACTCTGAGTGTTCTAGCAATATCACAAGGATATAGCGTAGGACTCTCTTGATCTTCATCCGTGTGTCCTAACGAGATTTGATTGATCTCTTGGCTCTAGACTCTATTTGTGCACTTTTAGTGGTCGGAGGCTGGAGCAGATGCCACCTATTCAATATCAACTATCTCGGAGTGAGAAAGTAAATAGAAGTCGTGTTGATCTCCGTGACAATAAAACAAACTTCTTTTGAGAGAAGCCTGAGTAGCTAGAAAAGGGTTGTGCTTCACATCACTGGGTCCATGATGAGTTTGTCTTCATGATGAGTTGACCCGGTTTCTGCCTAAGTTGTATGGAGGGCTTCTTTCTTTACACCCTTTATCCTTACATTTCTTTTTCATTCTTCAACCCCTTCAATGCTTACCAAGACATCATTACTAGCACCTTGTTGTGATTGTTTCAGTGCTAGCATCAGTACTTAGTCGGCATTCAGCTACGTTCACATTCTACTCCATCTTTCCTAAGGACTTCTAATAATCTATTGGATTGTCCCTGGGAAGATCCCTCCGGTTCTGGTTGGATCATAGGACTTAAACCTAACCACCCTTTTGACACCAATAACGTCGTGAATTAAAGATGTTGTGGGTATTTGATCGTAACCATGAAAACCACTTTAAATTCTAACAAAGTGTTTGAAAAGCATTTAACACCTTGCTAGTTTTGTCGTTTTAGAAATGCTCCCCCTTCACATGTGCATCGATAATCGAAAGTGTTTCGCACATGTAGGTAAGAGTTAAAGTGCTTGAGTCTTATATTAGATCACATTTTAATCACATTTTCTCCCCTATCTCTAATATATAAAATCTTTTGATATTAGAGATACCAAATTTGATTAAAATATATTTTGAAAAAATAGTCTTGAAATCTCTGGGAGAAAGATGTGTTAATATTTTGCATGAAGTTAAAATGCTCCCCCTCAAAAATTGATCCAATTGAATTGCCATTGTGAGGATATGATCCACATTTCGCTTTTTGAGTACGTGAGTTGTTGAACACACAATTTTTGAAAGATTTTGAATATCATTGAAAAATTCTTGAAAAAATTGTGTTCAACGCTTTTTGAAAAATCAATTCTTTTTGTCGAAAGGTTTTTCTAAAGCATAAACTTGAGTTCATAGACTTTGAATGTCTTGACGAATTCACTCAAGTGTAAGAAGATTTCTCTTCTTTTGCTGAGGGTAAGGGTACTAAATCATACACTTCCCCGTGAATATCGATCCGGGTTGCAATCTGAAAGTGATTACAAGTCATTGTGTTGAGCTCAAAACGTTGAATGTTTTGTGACAAGCTCAACCCGTGATAGATTGCTCTACCCGTTGTTTGGAAATATTTGTCCAAAATAGTTAATTTCCTTTATTAAAAGAAGAAATGACATGTTTTGAAAAATATTTACAACTTTCATTCGAGCTTTATGTACACACCCGTGTCGTTATTGAGCGACATTTCTAGGCACGTCCATATTATCGATACTGAAAGACATGTCGAGAAGAATATTTTTGGATTTTGAAAGATTTTTAATTTTGTGTTTTGCTTTTATGTGTTTTATATTTTTGTATTTTGATTTTTGAAAGATATTTACAAGTTGATGTTTGATAGATAAATCAAGCAGGCACCTTTGCCAGAATCTCCAGGTCTGCTGGAGTCAAACACCTCATACCAATTTGCCTAACGAGGTACTCAAACCTATCTTTCGACAGAGCTTTCGTAAACAAGTCGGCTAATTGGTAATCCGTTCCAACAAAGTATAATTCAACGATACCTCTTTCAACTTGTTCCTTTATGAAGTGATATCTGACATCGATGTGCTTCGTGCGGGAATGCTGAACCGGATTGTAGGAGATGGCTATGGCTGACTTTGAGTCACAGTACATAGGTACTTTATCAAAGTGGAAGCCATAATCCGTGAGTTGTGTTCTCATCCAAAGAACTTGAGCACAACACACAGATAGAGACACATACTCCGCTTCGGCTGATGAAAGTGACGTGCAATCCTGCTTCTTGGAAGACCATCCCACAAGCTTATCTTGTCCTAGAAATTGTGCACCACCAGAAGTACTTTTACGTGTATCAAGACACCCTGCATGATCAGAATCTGAATAGGCCGTTAGAAAGAAACCGGTTTCCCTCGGATACCAGAGTCCCATGTGAATGGTATTCTTAAGGTACCGAAAGATCCGTTTAACCTCCTTGAGGTGCTTTTCAGTGGGTCGTGCTTGATATCGTGCACACTAACATGTAGCATGATGAATATCAGGTCTGCTTGCAGTCAAGTACATGAGGGACCCGATCATGGAACGATATCTCGTTTGATCTATGGGTAATCCCTCCAAATCAGCATCTAGGGATATGGTTGATAATGGTGTCCCAACGGGGTCACATGATGTCATACCATGCTTTTTGATTATCTCTTGACAATACTTAGCTTGGTTTATAAAGATACCACTTGGGGATTGGTGAACTTGAATTCCTAGAAAGAATTTTAGTTCGCCCATCATTGACATTTCAAATTTGCTGTGCATTACTTTTTCAAACCATTTTGAAAGTTTTGGGTTTGTAGACCCGAAAATAATGTCATCAACATAAATTTGCACAAGCAAAATGTCATCCCCATATTTATAAGTGAACAAAGTTAGATCAATGGAACCTTTTGAGAAACCTTTGGATACCAGAAATTTCGAGAACTCGTCGTACCACGCCCTTGGAGCTTGCTTGAGTCCATATAGTGCCTTGTGGAGACGATACACCTTGTCAGGATAATGAGGATTGACGAATCCTTCCGGCTGCGTGACATAGACTTCTTCCTTCAAAGTACCGTTAAGAAATGCTGTCTTTACGTCCATTTGATATACAGTGAATCCCTTATGTGCATCATAAGCACGAAAAATCTTGACTGCTTCCATTCGAGCTACTGGTGCAAATGATTCTTCAAAATCAATTCCCTCTTTCTGGCCATACCCCTTAGCCACTAGCCTAGCTTTGTTCTTGATGATCGTGTTTTCTTCATCCATCTTGTTTTTCCAGATCCAACGAAGATTTAAAGGAGTCACATCGTATGGTCTGTCAACAAGTTCCCAGACTTTAAGTCTTTCAAATTGGTGAAGTTCATCCGTCATCGATTCAATCCAAGCATGATCAGCCATGGCTTCTTTGATGTTTTTCGGTTCAGCAGTACTCACGGCGAGTGCGAACATACAAACATCGCCATCGGTGGCTAGTTGTCGTCTTGTACGAACGGGCTGTGAAGGGTTTCCAATTACGTGAACCAAAGGATGATCTCGGGTCCAATGATGTGTTGAAGGATGTCGTTGATAAAACGTATGCATATTTGACGGATCAACATGGCGAGTAGAAGACTCTCCAGTTTCGTGTACCGGTGTACCGAATGGGTTGATAAATTCGTCATCGTCAGATAATGCACCGTCTGCTTGATTTGTGTTCTCTGGAGCAATGACAGTAGTTGTGGATGTTGTAGGATCGATTGTTGAAGTGATATTCTGAGGAGGTAAATCTGCAACAACCCGTGTTGAAGTAGATGAAGTTGTATCCTTTTGTTGATGATGATCGGTATCATCATTCGTATCAAGAGTGACAGCGGAAGACTTCGATGCAACTTGTTTCTCCCCCGTGAAATATTCATCATACATTGGTCCATATAACATTTCCAACTCTTCAAGTGTCGTGTCCACTGTCATATCTGCTCTAGGAACATGTTCAGGAACCAGCTTTGAACTTGACGGTTCATTGTTGTGGTCTTGAGTTCCGAGTTCCGTGCGGTTGTGAACGGAAGTCGTTTGTCGTTGTGTATCGGGACATAAACTGTTTTGTTCAAGTGCCATTTCTTGCAATTCATCAAATCTGATATGAATAGTCTCGACTATCAATTTTGTTCTCTTGTTGTACACTCTGTATCCCTTAGACTGAGTTGCATATCCCACTAAAAATGCATGCATCACCTTTCTCTTTCATCTTGTCCAGATTTTCATCATCTCGAATAATGTAACACGTACGTCCAAAAACGTGAAGGTGTTTGAGTGAAGGTTTGCGATCATTAATTATGTGATATGGTGTCTTTTCGTGTCTTGGGATAACTAAGGAGCGGTTTTGTGTGTAGCATGCGGTTGACACGGCTTCGGCCCAAAAGTATAGTGGAAGTTTTGAAGCGGATAATAATGTTCGAGTAGCCTCAACTAATGTACGGTTTCGTCTTTCAACAACGCCGTTTTGTTCGGGCGTTCGAGCAATAGATGTTTCATGTTCAATTCCTTCAGCTTCAAAATAGTTTCTCAGTTTTGAATTCAAAAATTCAGTACCTCTGTCAGTACGAATCACTTTAACTTGAGCTTGAAGACCATGTTGTATCACTTTAAGGAAGCTGATGACAACATCGGGTGTTTCATCCTTGGATCTCAAGAAGTGAGTCCATGTGTACCTTGAGTAGTCATGACGATTACCATAACGTATTTCTTCCCATTGATACTTTGAACACGCATGGGACCACACAAATCTATATGAAGAAGATCTAACCGTCCTTTAGAGCTTGGTGAAGTCTTTATCTTGAAACTACTCCGTTTAGCTTTACAAAGCTCACAAGAAGAACAAAGATGATCTTTGATGAATTTCAAGTTAGGAAGGCCTCGCACAATATCTTTCTTGGAAAGCAAGTTGATGGTGTCAAAATTAAGATGAGATAAACGTTGATGCCATAACCAAGCTTGAGTCGTTGAAGCTTTAGCCATGAAACAGATTGGAGTTGAAGATGTGGAGTCTTGTAGAGAAATAGTGTAGAGATCAGTACCCCGTGTTCCGGTAAGTAAGTCATTCCCATCATAATCACGAACAAAACATTTCTTTTTTCTAAAAGCAACCTCCAAATCCGCATCACAGAATTGACCAACCGAGAAAAGATTGTGATTGAGCCCTTCGACGTAGTAAACCCTTTTGATAGTGATATTCCCCTGAACCAAGTCTCCATATCCTAGGATCGGTGCAAATTGATCATTTCCGAATCGAACCGTACCCAGGAACTTCTCCACGAAGTTAATTAGAAGCTTGAGATTCCCCGTCATGTGCTTCGTGCATCCGGAGTCCAGTATGAAGAGAATTATTTCGATCACCTGCAGAATAATTAGAACACGATGGAGCATTTTCTAAATTGGATTCCATGTTAGTTGTGATTTCCGATTCATTAGTTTCCCTAGGTTCATCACTTAGAGGCACACTAACGCTCGTAGTCACATTTTCTGTCCTAACCTTAGGCATCCATTTATATCCTGGAGGACATTGATTAGCAAACCACCATTTCCAAGGCTTGCTAGCAGATTCATATAATTCCCTAATTCTGCTTCTAGGGTTCTTAGTGGTGGAGTCTGATGCAATACTTTTGTTAGGGGGGGGGGGGGGGTTGCACCAGAATGGTTCACTTTGCGTTTGGGTTTTCTAGCACTAATAGGCATCACAGTTTGCTTCTTAGTTCTAGTTTCTACGCCTTTGACATTATTCGAAACACACATAGCATGATTAGCATTAGCACACTTTCCACATTTCACACAAACAAACTTAACTTTCATAGCATTCAAAGTCGAATCATTCAAATCGTTATTACACGCGATTACAGACGTTTTATTCTTAGAAAAATTGAAAATCCTATGGTGGTCTTCTACTTCCTTCATCTTCCCTTGACTTTTGTTTTGCCAGACCTTTTCATTCATGCGAGTGCTCTTAAGCTGGGGCCGGCTAACACTAGCAGTGGGGACTACTCCTGTAGTAAAAGACACACGTCTATTAGTGTTTCTAGAAGTTTGAGGTGATTGACTTTCTTTGTTTTGTGTGGGTTTAGTGGCCAATCTATACATCCCTGGTTTAACCACATTTGTGTTCTTAATGCTTTGTGATCGAATATGTGTTTTGGGAGTGTTTTGTGGTAACCTATCCTTCCCATCCGTCTTGGGGGCAAACGCAGGTTTTGCAAATGCAGAATTAGAGAAAACAGATGGTTTTCCCAAGACAGAGGATCTAGTCACTTTTTGAGCATTGGGTTGTCTTCCAACAGGTTTCTTAACACTAGGTTCCACAATCTTCCCACCCATCTTAGCAACGAGTTTCTGCAATTCTGCTATCGCTCTGTCCCTGTCTTGTAACTGAGCTTTCAACCCTTTAATTTCCAAATTCTGTTCGTTCATTTCTCGAAACGTTTGGGAAAGTTTTTCTTGCAATTTATTATTATGTGGAAAACTACCAACGTCTTTTCGCAAAGCAAGTTCAAGAGAATGACAATGTTTTTGAAGGAAATCAGTTTTGTGTTGAAGTAACTCAAAAGCCTTTTTATCAACATTTTCTTTATGTTTCGAAAGCTCAAGTTCAAGACGCTCACACTCTTTGATTTTATCAAGATATTTGCATGCAACATCAGAATATTCATCGATATCAGCACAAGATTGAAGAGTAACACACAAAATATCTTTGGAGAGACATTCTTCTAAGAGTAGATCATATTCGTTTGAAAATTCTAATTTGTCATTTTGATGGTCATCAATTTCTTTTTCAAGAGACTCAACATATTTCAAATCATCAAACATTTCAGACTGAATTAAATTTTCAAACTCAAGAACATGTTCTTTTATTATCTTCGTATTTGGTATTAAAAGTTCTTTCACAAGCACAGTTATGTCGTGAGGAATCTCGGTTTTCCACTTATCCTTTTGACGTTTCTCCCAATCGCTTTCAACAATTGATTGAACATTATTAACGTGGTGTTTAAGAAAACCAAGTATTTTTCTACTTTTGCTTTTAGAAGCATCTAGAGGCAAATAGTTAATATATTTAAAAACATTAGTTTTCCTCTTAGTGGCAAAAGCTTTTTTCTATTGAATTCTTTTTTGTTTGCATTCTAAAAATAATTCCTCACGAGACTTCTGTTTTTATGGAGTGAAAAGACCATAAAAACTGTTTTCATAAGCATAGTTATATGGTTTCACAAAATCTTTATTGACCGGTGATCTACTCTCCTCATCCCAAAGGGACGTCTCTTCACTATCGATGTTAGCTACTAGGCAGTCATTATCATTCCATTCGGACTCATCAAGATATAAGTGAGGGTTCGCAGCTTGAGCTTTTTCGAGGTACTTGGGGGTGGCAAAGCTAGGTTGACCCTTGAAAAACGACCGAGGTGCTATCATTCTTACGGTTTGAATAGAGTCATGTGTATCATAAACAACTTTTTCAAAAAATCGACTTGTTCTTCGAGATCCTTTACTTTTTCAGTATCTTTGCTTTGTCTATTTTTGAAATCTTGTTTTAATGTTTCAACCTCTTGTTTCTTCTCGTCAAGAATTTTAGCAGAATCGGTGGTGTTCATAGAAAGCCTCTGTTCAATTTCATTAACTTTTGTTGTGGCAAGGTACGTTTTTTGACGTTCATCACTTAATAAAACATTAAATTGACGTTTTTCTTTAGTTAACAAAGCAAGAGCTTCATTGTATTTATTTTCAAAATCGTCCTTTTTAACGTTGATGACACGACTTTTGTACCCCTCAAGCTCGTTGGTCTTTTGAAGAAGCTCAACCCTATAACTATCAATAGTCTCACTAGATTTTATAAGAGCGGCTTTGCATTCTTCAAAGTTTTGAGTGAGCGCTGCGTTTGCCTTCTTTAATTGCTTTTGATTCTTTCTATTTTCATTGACATCTTTTTGTAAACTAGCAATTAAATTAGCAAGCGCGACACGCTCCTCGTCATCATACTCATTTGCATGTTGATCATCCTCAAACTCATTATTGCACATGTCTGATGAATCGGGTGTGGTATTGCTATCAACCGTTTCCATCATACACGTGTCAGTAATTGTTGTTGGTAGATCACTATGCTCATGTGTATCACCAAACACATTATATTCAGCATCATCTTGTACCTTATCAATTAGCTCGGTATCAAAGATAGGACCATTGTCATCTTTAGTGACGTTAAGGACCTCATGAATCTTTGCCATGTATGAATAATGTGCCTCGAGTTCTTGGTCGGAGAGTTCATCATCTGTGTCGTCAAGCATTTCTCCTTCCTCAGCTGATAACTTGATTCCAGCTTCCATTTTCTTGCACAACAACATATTTTCCTTATGATAACCATAATCTTTAACCCTCTTTGGCTGCCTGCATTCCTTGGCCAAATGCCCAAAACCTCTACAGTTAAAACACTGAATCCCACTTTGTTGCACAACTTGAGTACCAACAGTTTCCCGATTTCCAACAACAGTAGCCACCCTCTGATTATCATACTTAGGTTGTCGATCATACTTTGGAGGACTCGCAACACGTTTTCGTGTGTCATACCTTGGAGGACTCTGTGCATGGGTGTTCCTCGAGTTTGAAGATGTTCGAAGGTTGTTGTTGGTGGGTTTGTAGATTTTCTTATATTGCTTCATAACGAAAGCCATTTGGTGCTTGAATTCCCTATCCTTTTGAGCTATTTCTTCATCACTGTCTTCTTCGGATGATTGCTCAGGTGTGGGTGATGGTTCTCTTGCAACTTCTTTGCCTCGGGATCGTGTTGGAACATGTGACTTGGAGATAATGGATGATCGTGGTGATGATGATTGAGTAGAGTAGGTCTTTGAAGTACGGGAGTGATAATCCGGGTAATGTTGAGTGGTAGACACCAAAGCAAGTGGATTGGAAATCTTTGCAACTCGTTCAGCTCGAAGTTCATTTGCCTCATTTTGAAATTGTTTCAAGATGTTAAAGAGCTTGTGATATGAAACTTCGTCTAACTTTTGTTGTTGTTTCACCAAGGTGACAAACCGTGTCCACTCTGGTTGAAGTTGCTGTAGAAATTGGACATTGACTTGCATGGTGGAAACTTGCAAGTTGTTTCGGGTCATATCATTCATCATTTTGTAGAATCGGGAGTAATAAGAATCAGTTGATTCCCCATCCTTTGATGTAAACTTGCCAAAGTTCCAAAACATCTTAGTTTTCACATCTTGTTTGTTAAGTGATTCACCTTGTTGCAATCTTTCAATGGCCGTCCACATTTCTTGAGCAGTAGGACATGCGTCAACCGTAGAGTAAATTTCATCTCCAATGCCACTGAGAATTAAGTAGATTGCTTCCTTCTCTGCATCAAACCACGCACGGTTTTCTGGGGTGAGGTCGGTCCTCTTTTCATCACGTTCATATGCGGGTTGTGCGTCACTTGTGTCTGTGGCTGGTACTGCAGGAACTTGAATCCGTGAGAGTTTATAGGGTCCTTCCAAGATACATTGCCTTAAAGAATCACCGTTAGGTTTTGTGTCAAGGTAACGTATAAAACGGGATTGCCATTGATCATATCGACCCGACACTAGCATTGGTGGTCTTTCCTTGTTGCCTGCCACCATTATGTTGTTGTTCGTCACACGATATTCAGCGGTAGAATCCATCTCAATAATCTCAATATTCTCTGAATGATGAATCGAATGTGGATCTTAAGTAGTTGTGTTGTGATTGATTGGTTGTTGAAATTCCGAAAATTGCGATTTTTTTTTCTCAGTCCGACAATAAATTCCTCAGTCCGACAAAACGGTAGACCTAAAAAATTTGTAATCACCAAATTTTGAAATCGAGCTAGAAATAGCCTAAAACTAGTATGGAAAAAATTTGATTTTACCTGACCTAAATATTTTAACTCTTTTTTTTTTCTTTTTCTAATCTTCGTGTAACCTACGTTCCGAGACTAGTCTAGATAGTGGCTAAATCTAAAAAATACTCGAACCAAATTTAGATGTCCATCGCAATGAGACCCATCACACTCTAATCGCACTATGATCGTACTCCTAGATCGTAGTCTGATCGCACTCTGATCGTACTCTTTGATCGCAGTTGGATCGTACTCTTAGATCGCAGTCGGATCGTACTCACCTATCGTACTCTTTGATCGCAGTTGGATCGCAGTCTTGGATCGTAACAAGGGATCGTACTCTTGGATCGTAACAAGGGATCGTACTCTTGGATCGTAACAAGGGATCGTACTCTTGGATCGTAACAAGGGATCGTACTCTTGGATCGTACTCACTTGATCGTAATCTCCGATCGTACTGAGTGATCGTAGTATTAGATCGTGACTGTGGATCGCAAGTAGAAACCCCCAGGGTTTATGCAATCACAAAATCAGATCGTACCCCAAAAATTAAGCCGAGACTTAAGAGCAACAAGAAAGAATGGATTTTTACCTTGGATTTCGTGATTCAATCCAAACCAAAGTAACCAAAATCTTACCACACGAATGAAAGATGTAGAGATTAAAGGAGGAAGATTTAGAGCACGAAAAACATAAGAAAAAAAAACTTGAATCCGAGTAGATTTTATGGAAAAATCACACGAATTAAGTAGTAAATCAACAACGAATCACAAAAAACTACCCCATGGCGATTGATACCAATTGTTGTCCCTAATATGTGATGATTCTATACTATTAATGAAGAAAGAAAGGTAGAAATTAGATGAATTTTAGAGAGAGAAACTAGAGAGAGAAAAGAGAGAGAAGTGTGTGAATTTGTGAAATATTAGATTAAGGAGAAAATGAAATGACCAACCAACCTCTCCTTACATGCAAGGAGAGGTTTATATAGCCTTGCTTACATGTAGCTTAATGGGCTATATGATCATGGGCCGGGCTTTCCTTTTGGGCTTTGGTTACTTATTAATGAACTTTAGCTTAAAGTTAAGCCCGTAATAACACGACTAATATACTACCTATTACAACGTTCTAAAATACGATACATAATAAACATATGACCGAGCATTCTTGTTTGGCTCAATATTTTGAGGCTAACAATCTCCCCCATCTAACGACTTTGTTTTGCATCATGGTTCCTCGTGTGCTTGTTGTCGTTTTCAACAAATTGAACTTGCTCATATATATGACAAGCTAAATTTTCTTGAATTCCTCCTCACTCGACCTCCTCTCAAAGTTTTCGTTCCCGTGAAAAAAACTTCGAATGATACTTCGTCGTCTTTCTTTTCCAACTAAGGCACATGTTGTACTTTAGTTGTTTGAGTCAATAAAACTTAAGCAATCTTGGAAGATTATCACTATTAGAGTAGTTTATGCTTTGTGGTCTATTTTCCATACTTTTTGCTTTAAATATTCATATTGTGTGTATGAATATTTCTCTTGTATGTTAATTCATATTTATGTAATATGAATGTTATGTGTGTTATCTTTCCCTCTAATTCTATTTCACACATTGGTTAATGAGTTGATCATGGTTAAAACTTAAAATTAATTATGGGTGATTCCATAAATTCTAAATTTTAACCCATTGACATTTTAAATCATCTTTGATTGGTTTGGATGTTTCTTTTCTTCCTTTATTCCACCAATTGAACTATGATGTTGTCAATACACACTCTTTGGACATACTTAGCAAATGCTTGCTTCTAATTTGAGATTTCTTTTCCTTCTCCCTCTTAAGTTAGTTAGTAAGTAGTTGACATACATACATTGGTGTTTCTTTTCTTTCTTCTAACCTTTGTGTAGCATGTCACCTTAGCTCATTTACTTGGTGCCCCAAGCAAGGGGGAGTAAGCACCAAGGGGGAGCTACTAGAAAAAGTCCGATTCTTTTCTTCTTCAAAGACTTGTGCTAACCTTTTTGCTTCGACAAAGGGGGAGAAATGATAGTGATAAACTCGTTAATAATTCGAATAAACTTGTATATTACGTAAATGAGTTTATAGTTTCTCATAATAAAAAAGGGGGAGATTTTTAATGCAAAGCAATGCCTAAAAACATTGTTAAAATTAACTAATCTTTCTTAGTTTTGATCATGACAAATTACAAAGACATTTATTGTCAAACACAATCATAAAACGAATTATCAAACAAACACTATCATCAAGGTAATAATCATTACACTAACATATCTTAATCATGCTTAGTGATCATAAAAGTGATTAGCCTTAAAACTCACTTTTGTCAAATGTAACAAAAGATTTTTAATAAACTTTATTTTTAAGAAAATGTTTTATTAAAATGAAAATGTAAATTTGAATATGGCCTATTCCATATACCATAAGAATATCCTTTGAAGGTTTAAACAGCCTCAGATATTTCAAATTCACTAAAAGACAAAAAGGAGCGGAGTCTACGCCGGCGGTACCTTAGCACCTACGGCGGTTCCTTATCGATAAGGAACCGCGGGCTCCAATAAGGAACTGCGAGCGATAGCCGTTGGATGTTTGTCTTATAAATAGTGGATCAAATCTGCATTCTCATTAACCCTTTTTGGACATCTTCTTCAACCTTCTTTCTCCTAGCTAATCCTAGTCATTTGTAAATGATCACTTAATGTGTTAAGTATGTTTACTCATGATTATCCTCTTGATATCCTTCTTTACCTTGTCCAAAGAGAAGATCACTCACACACTTGTGATGTGATTAAAGATGTAGCATTGATGAAGATCACCTTCTCCTAAAGATCTAGTCATGTTCATCATTTGTTTATTTGTGTCTTTTGTAGATCCAATGTATTTGTGAATACTTGGACTAGTTGTGTTCATCCAAGCTATATGTGAATACTTGGATTAGAGTTGTGTAAATCCATTGCACATGTGTGTGCTTGGATTTATGTTGTGTAGATCTAAGTTACATGTGTGTACTTTGATATGTTTAGTTGAGTTGTATATAGTTGTGTTAGTTCTCACTAAACTATAAAGTGATGTGGTTGTGTCTTGTGAGTTCTCACTCACTATAAAGTGATGTGGTTGTGTCTTGTGAGTTATCACTAAACTATAAAGTGATATGTAGTTGTGTTGTGTGAAGTTCTCACTTAGCTTCAAAGTGAAGAGTCGTAAAGATTGGTTCTAGCTTTGGATTAGAACTCGACATCTAGCCTTGTGTCAGAAAATGGTGAAGTAGGCAACGTTGTGAAGATTGGTTCTAGCTTTGGATTAGAACTCGACATCTAGCCTTGTTTCGTAAAATAGTGAAGTTTGCGACGTTGTGTAGATTGGTCCTAGCTAAGATTAGGTCTCGACATTTAGATTAGTGTCGGAAAATAATGTAAGCGACGTTGTAAGGTTTTCTCTGCCAATAAGGGAGCTTGTGGATATAGTGGAAATCTCGAGTAAGGTGTACTCGAGGAGTGGAGTAGGAACGAGGATAGATCCTCGTTGCCGAACCACTATAAAAATCTTGGTGTCTTCCTACTAGGTTGTTTCTTTCCTTACTCATTACTTACCTTCATTATCATTATACTTACTACACATTGTTAATGCATTAGAATTAAACCTAATCATTATGCAACTAGCTTTCAAGTAAAAGATAGTTTTGTACACTCACCTAATTGAAAGGAATTTTAATTAGGAGATAAACCGATGAGAAATTATTTAACCCCTCCTTCTAGTTTCTACGTAGTGTTAAACAAGCTTTAGGTATTGACTTTGAAGAATCCTTTGCTCCTGTTGCACGATTAGAGGCAATTAGACTATTCCTTGCTTATGCTGCTCACTTGAATATGATCGTCTACCAAATGGATGTTAAGACGACATTTCTCAATGGTGAATTAAGGGAAGATGTCTACATAAGCCAGCCGAATGGATTCGTCAACTCAGAGTATCCTAATCACGTGCACAAGCTCAATAAGGCTCTTTATGGGTTGAAACAAGCTCCACGCGCATGGTACGATCTCCTATCATCTTATCTCATCTAGGAAGGCTTCTCTAAAGGCAAAGTGGACCCAACATTGTTAATTTTCAAGGAGGACAACGACATGATACTGGTACAAATTTATGTTGACGATATAATATTTGCTGCCACTACTCAAAGACTGTCTGACCATTTTGAGAAAATCATGTCCATAAGCTTTAAGATGTCGATGATGGGAAAAATTTCATTTTTCTTAGGGTTGCAAATTTCTCAAAATCCCAGAGGCATCTTCATTAATCAATCCAAATATGCTCTTGAATCGTTGAAAAAGTATCATTTTGAAAATTGTGACCCCGTGGATACTCCAATGGTGGAGAGATCCAAGTTAGATGAGGATAGGGATGGGATTGCTGTCGATCCTAAACTTTACCGTGGAATGATCGGCACCCTTCTCTATCTGACTGTTAGCAGGCCTGATTTGTAATTTGCTATATGCATGTGTGCCCAGTATCAGGCTCGACCTATCGAAAATCACTTACATGTTGTGAAAAGGATCTTTCGGTATCTTAAAGGAACACTTCATCGTGGTCTGTGGTATCCGAAGGATTCCTCTATTTCACTAATATCATATGCAGATGCGGATTAAGCTGGGTGTCAAGATACTAGACGTAGCACTTCTGGCAGTGTGTAACTTCTTGGAGATAGACAGATTAGTTGGGCATCCAAAAGGAAGAAAAGCGTTGCGATATCAAGTAAATAGGCTGAATACATTGCTATGTACGGTTGTTGTGCTCAATTTCTATGGATGAGATCACAATTAACTGAATACGGTCTTGGATTCAACAAAATTCCGATGTATTGTGACAACAAAAGCGCCATTTCCCTTTGCTGCAACTACGTTCAACACTCCCGGGCGAAGCACATTGACATACGCTACCACTTTATCAAAGAGCAAGTGGAAAATGGAGTAATCGAGTTGTATTTTGTCAACACTGAGTATCAGCTGGCGGATATATTCACAAAGGCCTTAGATCGAGGACGTATCGAGTTTTTGATCGAAAAGCTGGGCATGAAATCATTTTCACCGGAGACTCTTAAAGAGTTGGCAGAAGAATCTGTAGAATTGTGGTGGTAAACTATTCTAGAGTATCCTTTTATCGTGATCATGTATATTATCTTATATATATATAAACCACCAAAAGAAAAATACAAAAATACAAAACCTACAAAAACCATAAAAAATATAAAATCAAGAAAATCCAAAAATATTTTTTATTTTAAATCGGGCATGTCTTTTAGTACGGTAATATTTACGGCCTTAGAAATGTCGATTAAAATTGACACGACGCCATAAATAGAGTCCGTATGAAAGTTGTACATATTTTAAAACATGCCCACATGGCTTTTAGTTATTTCTGACTGCAACCCGCTTTTCGCATTAAAGTCACGTATTTTTTTGAAAACGTTGGCTCACAACGGGAATTAATTTTCTCGGGTAAGGTTTACTTTAAAACTTTACAAGGGATCAAGTTTACTTAATAACTTGGCCTAACACGAATTAGTGTACGTCTCAGTGTTGTTAAAATAAGAAAAATCTTATTGCCACCACGAATCATTTTTATATCAACTTAAACGGAAAAAGTCTTTCATTAGTACTCCTTAATACAAAGACTACAACTCTTTAAATAGAAAACGGGTATGTGTTTAAGGGGGAGAAAATATCAAATCATCTTTGTCATGAGTTTATCAAATTAGTGGATTTTGGATTTGTTTATAGATCGTCTTACGTGCATTGATTGGTTGTGTGTGAAAAAATAGTTAATAGACTACTTAAATGATAACGAATGTTAAGTGTTACTTAATAGATGTTTAAATAAAACGGGCTTTAACTAAATGAAACATAGAAAGAATTAGGAGGACCAAAAGTGTAAAATTGGAAAAATTTGACCTAGGTCAAAATGCTTATACCCGCCCCCATTTTCTTGTCTCTCTGTTTAGTTTCACTATTAACACACAAACAAAACCATTCTTGCCGCCATTGTTGAACTTCATCAAGATTCGTCTGTTTTGCTAATCTGCTGTTAATATCTCCTAGGTAATTATAATTTTATGATTTTCTATGTGTGTCTATTATGTCTCTCATTCAAACGAACCTGTTAGCCCTATATTTATATAGTAGAGCAAGAATGTAATAGGTCATCTTAGTAGTTATTGGTCTTGTATTGTAATAGGTTAGTCGGGAAAACCGAGCTTGGACTTTAAGCTAATATTGTCTAAGTTAGGGGCGTAAGCCCAAACAAAGCCAAGCCCGGCCCATGAACAAGCCCACTAAGGCCTTATGGCCGTGGCATATAAAAACCCTCTTCCATGTGTGGAAGAGGGTGTTGGTTACTAATCACTTTCTCTCTCTAATAGTGTTTAACCTTCCATAATCTCTCTTATTTCTCTCTCTACCTTCATCTATTTATCTGTCTTAAATATCATCTTATATTGTGTTATGGATTGAAGTGGGATTAACATTTAGTATCAAGAGCCTATAGTGGATAGATGATTGAAGATTCATGGTTGCGTTCTTAATGATTTTGTGAGGTATTTGATCCATAATCCTTGATCCAAATTTTTTTTTTTGTGCTTTTTTATGATACAAATCATCTACATAGTTGTGGTAGAGATTTGGTATTGTTAGTTTGGCTAAAAACACAAAATTTTTGGGTATTTGGATCAATCTTTGGCATAACGTTACGTTTTTTGCAAGTTTGTTCCGAGAAAAAAGAGTTATCGATCAACAGTTAGAAATTTCGGAAAAGGGTTTTGTTTCTCCGAAATTGTGGTTTTATTCCGAAGAAATTTTTTTCGGAAAAGGGTTTATTTTTCTGAAAAAGTGGTGTTTTCCGAAAATTATTCCGAAAAAGTGGTTTTTCTCTGAAAAACCTTTATTCCGAAAAAGTGTGTTTTCCGAAGATTTTTCCGAAGAAGGTCGTTTTCCGAAGATTTTTCATAAGAAGTGCGTTTTCCGAAGATTTTTCCGAAGAAGGTCGTTTTCCGAAGAAGTGTGTTTTCCGGAGATTTTTTCAAAGAAGGGCATTTTCCGAAGATTTTTCCGAAGAAGGGCGTTTTCCGAAAATTATTCCGAAAAATCATTTATTCCGAAAAACACATTTCTCTGAAAAAACCATTTATTCCGAAAAAACACATTTCCCTGAAAACCTCATTATTCCGAAAAAGTCATTATTCCGAAAAACCTCATTATTCCGAAAAACCTCATTTTTCTGAAAATCATCCATTATTCCGAAGATACTCATTTTTCCGAAAAAGTGAAATTAGTGTTTTTGGCCGTGGAATTTTTGGTTTCTAGAGAGACAATTCTTAGGGGATTTTAACATCTTTTCTCATCAACTTCAACCACCATCAAATCACAACACATCCACTAAGTTCCGTCATCCATACACATCAAATCCTCTTCGAGACATCCGTTCAATGGACATCTTCGCGTTCAACAACAACAACGTACATGACTGAGATGATTAAAGAAAAGATGCAGAATCCAAAGGTTCAGACAAATACTGAGACTACAATCAGTAAACCTTCTAACAAGGACTCTACAACCAAAACCGTTCATGCAATCAAATACAAGATGTTGAAAGCCAAAGAAAGATGCATGGAACACTTAAAGTTGCTTCAGTCACACCTTCAGGTTCTTTCAAGAGAAGACTTAAAAGGAACTCGTCTTGAAATTGGATTCAAACGGGTATTCGTTCTACTATTTGGTCAAGATGTTGAGAAATTCACCAGATCGATGCTACTTAATATGGATCATCTTCAACTCGCACTTGACAGCGATGATCTTCACGAGATTCTATCAATGGACATCCTTGTATCTCTCAACATTCAGTTCCAGCAATTCATTGACTCAAGTGGTTTATCCAACAACGATCGAGAGTTTGCAAGTACATACTTTACCAAATATACTCTCGTAGATACTCAAGCGTTCAAAGAGTCACTTCTTCAACATTTGAGTAATCTAAAGAAGTCAATTGCTGAAAGACTACGCCATAAAAGGCAATTTGAACGAAGGATGAATCAACGACTGATGCAGACGAAAGACAGCAACGTCGATAAGAGTCAAGCATTGGATGCTTGTTCGGTTGATACAGAAAGCAGCGGAACAGAATCTAAAAAGCAGCATACTAGCAATAGCTCAGGGAATGATCACACAGTCAATAATGCAGATATCAGACCCATTTTTGATGATGAGCCAATGGATAAGGTACAATTAAATGCTTTATATGATGTTGATACTAAGATTCATGAGCTTGAAATTCTGTTAGCTCAGAAAACAAAAGATTTTGAGGATGCCAAACTCGATTTTTCAAAGAAAAATAATAAATTTGAGGCTTATTTTGAAAAACTTGAAAAAGCAAATGTTGTTCTTGAACAAAAATTGGATCGTAAGATTCAAGATTTCAACGCGGAAAAAGAACATTTTGTGAAACAAATAAATTTGTTAGAATCAAAGTTGGCCTCTCAAAATCCAAGTCCTCCGCCTACTTCACCAAGTGAAATATCTGTGCAACCTATCGACACTGTAGACAGTAATAACGCGGCTGCTGATAACGACATATTTGATAATATGAACATTAAGTTAGAACAACGTGTCGCTCAATTACTTCTACAAAATGAGCAATTAAAAGCTCAGATTCAGGAAAAGGTTTTTGCACTTACAGCTGCGAAAAATGAATTAAGGAAGTTAAAAGGAAATAGTGTGGATACTAATTTTGTAAAACATTCTGTCTTGGGGAAAGCTCCTTCTCAACCAATCAGACCTTTCTTAGTTGCTAGACAACCGAATGCATTTCAGTCTGAACGACCTAAAACGTCGAACCCGAGGTTTGCCTCCCAAGCTGACATGCGTAGCGATTTGTCAAAACCAGTCACTCCACAATCTAGATCCTCCTTAAGAAAGACTGTATCTGCAAAACCCGATCACATGAATGCTACAAGAAACTCTAGATCTAGCTCCAAGAACATGCCTAGGCGTAGTTCAAATGTCACGGGTCATAAAAGCTATCTAGAGGAGGCTCAAAAAAATACACAAGCAAGAGATAGGACCTTACCACAACCTAGGAGCGTTGTTCACACATCTAGGAATTCTAGACCCTTCTATGATGTGCACAATTATGCCAACCCTAGGAACTCTAGAGCCTTCTCAGATGCTAAGCACTTTGTTTGCAAGAAATGTAACAAATGCGTGTTTAATTCCATTCATGATGATTGTATAACGCAAGTCCTGAACAAGGTGAACCACAAAGCTAGAGCATCTCAAAGACGGAACCCTACAAGAAATAGGTTTTCTCCAACTAAGTCTTCCACTATGCATGAGAAATCTATGACTTCTAGACACTGTCTTAGGTGGATACCAACGGGTAGAACCTTCAAAACAATAGGTCTTAGGTGGGTTCCTACTGGAAAGATATTTCCCTCTAGCACGAAAAAGGTTTAAGGTGTACCCCAACATGGTTCTCACAAGGATATCACTAACCCACATGCAAGCATACAAACTACTGATGAAAGTGCAAGTAACAAAGTGACGGTTCAAGAAGAACACCAAGGCTTTCCATATTCATACCATTCAACAAAAGACACTCTTAGAGTTTGGTTGCTCAAGAAGTAGATATCAGAGAAATACGTGTCTCGGGGGTTTCACAAGTAAAACTTCACAATGACTTACAGTCACATATCAGACTGTAACTCGAACGTCAAAGTAAGGGAACTTTATCTCTTCAACGATAAGTTACCCTCAAAACGAGAAATTAATATTTTTTGGACACGAGCTTCTATTAAAACAATTCAAAAGTTTTATGCTCGTGTACTAGACTTACAGTCACATGTCAGACTGTAACTCGTACTTCAAAAATAGGAAAGTTCATCCCGAGTATGACTTATCCTCAAAACGAGAAATTCGATTTTCTCGGACACGAGCTTACATTAAAACTATTCAAAAGTTTTAAGCTCGTGTATATGATTTCTAAGCACATCACAACTTAGGACTCGGACCTCAAATAAGGAAAGTTTATCATGGACGATAACTTATCCTTCTCAACGAGAAATTAATATTTCTCGGTCATGATCTTCCTATAAAACATTCAAAGTTTTTAAATTCATGAAAAGCGACTTCTAAGTAAATGTCAGCTTAGAACTCGTACTTCCACTTAAGGAAAGTTTATCACGGATGATAACTTATCCTTCACAACGGGAAATTAATTTTTCTCGGTCATGAGCTAGTCACAAAACATTCAAAGTTTTGAGCTCATGTAAATCAGAATTTATTTTAAAACCATTGAACACAATTTTTCAAAAATTTCTCAAAAGATTTTTCTAAATCTTTCAAAATTGTGTGTTCAACACTCCCTTCCTCATATGTGGTTTTCATATCTCAAAATTGTCATATGTTATTTTGATCAATTTTTGAGGGGGAGCGTTTTAAAATCAAGCCTTTTAATGTTGTTGGGTACATCTCTAAAATTGTCATATTTTATGTATCCAACACATTCTGAAAATGATATTAAATCTGTCTTATATATAATCGGTAAAGGCATATCAACTCCGTACCTCAACATATTTTGTGGTGTCGTTTTTCCAAAATTTTGTCAAATTTTTGTTTCAAGACACACATATATTGTTGAGGGGGAGCAACCCGACTTAATGTTCCATATTCATGCGTGCTCACATGTTTCTCTCCCAATCGGTTTTTAGAAATTATCATATTTTAATCAATTGGTATCTCTAATATTATATTTTTATATTAGAGATAGGGGAGAAAATGTGATTAAAATGTAATATATCACAACATGTGATCTTAAAGACTCAAGTACATCTCTTTCCTTCACATGCCAAACTATTTCATATATCGATGCATGTGTGTAGGGGGAGCTTTTCGGAAATGTAAAACTTTAAAGTGTTAAAAGTTTTGATTTTTATCAAACACTTTGAATGGTTTTCAATGATTTATGGTTACGATCTATACCTAAAACAACCTACTATCCACGACGGAACGATAAAGTCAAAAGGTGGTTTAAGGTAGGAAACTAAGTCCTATGATCCAACCAGAACCGGAGGGATCTACCCAAGGACATTCCATAGATAGAAATAGTTGTCCTTAGGAAAGATGGAGTGGAATGAAGTTGAATGCGGAACAAGTACTTAAGTTAGCACTAGAACAATCACAAAAAGGTGCTAGCGATGACGTATTGGTAAGCATTGAAGGTGTTGAATATTCTATGCAACTTAGGCAGAAACCGGGTCAATGCATCTATTGAAGACAAGTCATCATGAACCCAGTGATGCAATGCATAACCCTTCCCAGCCATTCGAGTTTCTCTCAAAAGAAACTTGTCTCATTGTTACGGAGATCAACACATATCTATTGACTTTCTCACTCCAAGTTAGTTAATATTGAAAAGGTGGCAGTCTGCTCCAGCCTCTGATTACCAAAATGCACTTGTTGAGTCTAGAGCCAAAAGAGATCAATCTATCATCTCATTAGGACACAATCGAGTCCTACACATTATCCTTGTGATATTGCCAGAACATCTGAGTGATACGATTCACAATGAAGATGGAAATCCTGCTTGAGCCAGCATTAAACAAGCTCATGGTAGGTAACTTGTGCGATTCTACACGAATCAAACTTGTGAGAACTGGAAAGCAACTAGGTTTTGATTCTTAATTGATTCAAACTTGATTCCAAGTTTCTTCGCAAAATCCGTGTGATCTTGCCAGAACATTCAGAGTGACACTCATTAGTGTTCACAGTGACGAATGGAAATCCTTCCAGTGTCAACATCAAACAGCACTGCGGTAGGTGACTCGCAAGATTCTCTATGAATCGAGCTTGTGACAAACTGGAAAGCAACAATGGTGTGATTCTTTTAGAATCAAACTTGTTCCAGGAATTCTGAATTGATGACTCTAATCAGATGGATAATTTATCCTTATGATTCACTCTTTACGTTCGTAGTCTGCTTTGAGACGGTCGAGTAAAGAGAACTGGCTACTACCATCGGGAAACCCTGTCAAGGAGGTTCTTAATCGAATCTACCCGACCACAGGTGCGGTATCTGATACCGTCTAACGGTCTTCACGACCGGAGGTAAAACGCTACCGAGTTAGGATGAAATGTTCAAAGCCATTTTATCCGTGTCTATATATGTTGCTTCATATCAAGAAGGTGGCGTAGCTGTGTACTAACCGATGTCAACTCAGAAGTCACAAGAGCACAAGATGGCAATAATTAAGATACCTAAGAATGTAAGAATGTAAAAGGTTATCTTAGTCACAAGGAGCACAAGATGAAGATCTCAAGCATTCAAAGTCAAATGACAAAGGCTCAAGATAAAGATCACAAAAGCATGAAGGAACAAAGCCATTACAAACAAGATCAAGACCAAGATACAAGACCAAAGAATGAAGATCACCTCCACAAAGATGTATTCACTCAATCATCTTATGCATTTAAAGATGACCAATTGATAGGTGTGAAAACACCCATCCTTTTACCACTTATTTCTTACTAAAACAAGACCAAAACGCGTATTTAATGTCATTTGTTTGGAATTATGCGTGGTTTGTGTGTTTGTTGTGTTTTCAGAGCCAACCGGATAAATATTGAAGAAAACATGGGATTGCACGGGTTTTATCAAAGAAAAAGACTCAAGACGAAGTCTATTGTCCAAGAGATGCAAAAGATTTGAAGTCAATGGGCCTATTTGAAGATTTATCAAAGAAAAGGACCAAAGATGAAAGATTTACATATGTCGAAAGAACTCAAGTCTATTAAACGAAGAAATTAAAAGGCGAGTCAAATTTATTCGTCGACAAATCCCGAATCAGAATCGAAATCGTCAACTTTCCTGAAAAGACGAGAAGATGAAAAGAAAGGAAGAAAGCCCACTCACCAACCAAATACAAGGCCTATAAATAGGACATTCCTTCACAACTTGGAGCTAGTTTTTTAGTTTTTTATTTTTCCAGTCTTTTTCTTTCTTGTTTCGTAGGGTAACCAACACCATTAAGGTGTTGGTGATTTTTCATCTTTGATTTCACAAGTTCTTGTAAGTTTTAATCCTTCCTTTTGATTGTTTAACTTTAATCTTTCAATATAATCTTTCATTTCATCTTGTTCATCTTTCTCTTTTTGATTCGAAGTCTCAAGTTCTTATTTGGTTGATTTTAATCTTTAAAAGTAAGTGGGTTTTGTGTTTTTATTGATTTGGTTTGATGTTTATGACTAGTAAATGATTAGTGTTTAAATTGTTTAAAGTTTTGGTTAAAAACTTGGTTGATTTTGGTAAAAATCGTTTGTTATTGTTTCCCTGTTCTTCGCACTTCTTCATCAGCCCAGATTCCGAATGAAGGAAATTTATTCCGGATGAAGGGTTTGTTAAAATATTCCGAATCAGAGTTTTTCAATTTATTCCGAATCAGTTCTTTCATCTGGAATAATCAATATTCCGGATGAGTAGTTTTTAAATTGTCCCGAATCAGTTATTCCGAGTCAATTTTATTCCGGACCAGCAAATGTTCCGAATCAAGCTTTTAAGTATTTTATTCCGGATCAGCAAATGTTCCGAATCAAGCAAATGTTCTGAATCAAGGTTTTTCCAAAAATGTTCCGAATCAGTTTTTAGTTATTCCGAATGAAGCTTTTTGTTTAAGTTATTCCGAGTCAATTTTATTATTCCGAGTGGGCATGTATTCCGAATAAAGCAAATCTTCCGAATGAGCATATGTTCCGCATGAATCCAATTATTCCGAATGAACAATTTTGTGTTAGTTATTCTGAATGAAGAGTTTTATTCCGGATGAAGGAAATCTTCCGAATGAAGGTGGCTGTTTAGTTTATTCCGGATCAAGCATAGTATTCCGAATCAGTGTTTTTTTTAGTAAGTGGTATTTTACTGTTTCAGTTTTAATTGTTTAATTTAAATTCAAGCTTTATTTTATTAACTGTTTTTGGTTTAAATTTTTATCACTTTACGCATTTACCTTTTTAGTAAAATAGAAAATCAAACCCCTTTTTAGTAACCAAGAACAACTATTCCACTTTGAACCGTGATCAATTCGAGAAGATACCGAGAATTAAATTGAACCCCAAGCAAAATCTCTTGTATCAAATGGCGCCGCTGCCGGCTCTTTTCGTAGAGATTAACAGAACTTTGTGAGAAATTGGATTTTGGGATCCGTTCACCGTGAACGTTACTTTTTCATAAAAAATTTTCAAAAATCCTAAAAATATAAAATTTTCAAAAATACAAAAAAAAACATAAAAAAACCAAAAATATTTCTTGCTTTGTTAGTTCTTTTGCAGGTGTATGCGCACTCGATCAACGTCTTATCAAGAGCCCGAGACTCTCGATAACTTAGACATGGCCGATGTACACAACAACAACAATAATAATCCACCTCAAAACAACATGAATAATAACAACAATGAACCTCTACTGGACAATCGTTCTATGATCGAACTTTTGCAAGCACATGTAGAGGGCAACAACGATCCAATTGTCATACCCGCGATTGCAGCCAACAACTTTGAGCTCAAATATGGCTTTATTCAAATGGTCTCTGCTCAACCATTCTTGGGGCGTACCATTGATGATCCTCATGACCACATCAAAAGGTTCCTGTAACTCACGAATACGGTCAAATTCAATGGTGTTCCACAAGAGGTAATCCGTTTACAACTTTTTCCTTTCTCCTTAGAGGGACAAGCCCGACATTGGCTCGCAAAGGAACCACCACAAAGTATTCTGACGTGGACGGACTTAGAGACCAAATTCATAAACTACTTTTTCCCACCCTCTCGTACTACCGCTTTGCGGAATGAAATTATTAATTTTGAACAAAAGTACGATGAGAGTTTTAGTGAATCTTGGGACCGTTTTAAAGACCTTTTAAGAAAGTGCCCACAACATGGTTTTACCAAAGTGCACCAAATTAATACTTTTTATAATGGTTTAAGCATGAATGACCAAGATTCACTAAATAGTGCCTCGGGGGGTAATATTTTAGTTAAGAGTTCTAATGCCGCTTGGGATATTATTGAAAATAAGTCTAGAGTGCAAACCAAGAGTGTTCGGACCAATGCCGCTAGTGCTAGTACTAGTGACAACGGCAAGAGACTTGACAAAATTACTTCGCTTCTTGAATCGCTTGCTACCCACACCGCTAACAACACCAAAAGCATCAATGCTCAAAACGCTCAAGTCAATGCTGTAAGCCAACCATGTGAAATATGCGGGGGTCCTCACTCTTACACTACTTGTACCTCCACCCAACACTACCCTTGTGAGACTGTTAACGCAGCATACGGTACCTATCCTCCGACCGGTTATCAAGCTCGTCCTCAAGGAGACCGCAACTTGCTTAGCTATCGCTCAAACAACTTTCTTTCCCCGCCCGGTTTTCCTCCAACCATTCCTAACCAACAACAAAACCTTAACCGAACCAATCAAAACTAAACTCGAGCACTATACCAACCACCTCAAAGACAACCATATCCACCTCAAAATCCTACTCAAGTTTACTAACCCGCTCCTTACCAACCACCTGCTTATCAAGCACCTCCTCCTACTCAACCCACCATTTTCAACCACGAGGTCGAAACGTACATGCGGACGAATGATGTGTTGGTGAAGAATCTACAGACCCAGATTATTAATTTGAAGGGCGACATGTGAAACAAGGGAATGATCTTAGAGCCGATATGAGAAACTCTTTGAGTAGTCAAACGAATGACCTAAGGGACATGATGGCTGGTTTCTTCCAAGGTAATCAACCCTCTTCTTCGGGTACTCTTCCGAGTAACACCGTTGCTAATCCAAGAGGGGAGATGAAAGCAATCACCACTCGCAGTGGAAAAGGTACCAAGGAACCCAAGCTTCCTATACCTACACCGGTGATTGTGACAAAGGAAAACGAGTCACCTACTCATATTCCTCAACTTTCCACTTCCCCAATTCCTCCATCTCTTACTTCTACCCCTCCTCCACCCAAGGATGTGAGTGATTCTACTTTTCCAAAGCCTTCCTCTTCTTTCGATATACCTTATCCCTCAAGGTTGAGGAAAGAGAAGCTCAAAAGCAAGGATGATATTCAAGTTTCAAACTTTCTCAAAATGTTTAAACAATTGAATTTCAAAATCTCCTTCGCTGAGGCTCTCGCTCACATGCCTAAATATGCGAAGATGTTTAAATATCTTCTTAGTGACAAGGAAAAGCTTCTTGATATTGCTAATACCCAACTTAATGAGAATTGCTCTGCAGTGCTCTTAAGGAAATTGCCAACCAAACTTGGTGATTCGGGTCGCTTCTTAATCCCTTGCAACTTCCCGGGAGTAGAGAATTGCATGGCCCTAGCCGATCTAGGTGCTAGTATCAACTTAATGCCTCTAAGCGTTTGGAAGCAATTATCTCTCCCTGAGCTAGTCCCCACCAAAATGACTTTGGAATTAGCTAACCGTACGGTTGCTTATCCAGTGGGGATAGCCGAAGACGTTTTTGTAGGAGTCGACAAATTCACTTTTCCCGCCGATTTCGTCGTAGTCGACTACGAGATGGACCCTCGTGTTCCATTAATCATGGGACGTCCATTCTTGAGGACCTGTCGCACTCTCATCGATGTAGAAGCGGATGAGCTTATCATGAGAGTTGGTGACGATCAAATTGTCTTCAACATGGGTAAGATTTCTAAACAGCCTTATTCATACGAGAGTGTTAATTGTATCGACGTTCTTGATGAGGCTTGTGAAGAACACTTTAAAGATGCTTGTAAAAGTAATCGTACCTCTCTTCCCAATGTTGAGATCGTTGCCTCCCTTGCTCCATCACTAACTCCATTTGGAGAAAGTGATTTCCTTTTGACTCAATTTGAAGCTACTTTGGGAGATGTGAACTTACAATATGACGATTCTCCCATCGATTGGGAAGAAGACATTCGTACCATTGAGAAACTTCTCAATGAGGACCATATTTCTCCACCATCTCCCAAGGATATTGCTATCGATGAACCGACTTTGAATACGCCTCCCATCAAAAATCCTCCGGATTTAGAGCTTAAGGAGTTACCTTCCCATCTCGAGTATGTATTCCTTGAAGACAAGAAGAAGTCGCCCGTCATCATCGCTAAGGACATGAAAGAAGAAGAAAAATCTCGCCTTATCGCCGTGCTTAAAGATCATAAGAAGGCAATTGCTTGGAAAATTTCCGATATCCGCGAAATTGATCCAAACTTTTGTACTCACAAAATTCTCATGGAAGATGACTTTAAACCCGCAATCCAAAGCCAAAGAAGGATTAATCCTCGAATTCACGACGTCATCAAACAAGAGGTTATCAAACTTCTAGATGCCGGCTTGATTTACCCTATTTCGGATTCGCCATGGGTAAGTCCCGTCCATTGTGTGCCCAAGAAGGGCGGGATAACCGTTGTTCCCAATGAACACAACGAGTTGATTCCTACTCGTCTCGTTACTGGGTGGAGAGTTTGTATCGACTATGGCAAGCTCAATGATGCCACGAGAAAAGATCATTTTCCTCTTCCTTTCATGGATGAAATGCTCGAGCGTCTAGCGGGTAATGACTATTACTGCTTCTTAGACGGTTTCTCCGGGTATTTTCAAATTCTCATCGATCCCAAATACCAAGAGAAAACCACATTCACTTGTCCCTACAGAACATTTGCTTACAAACGCATGCCTTTCGGTTTATGCAATGCTCCTGGGACGTTCCAAAGGTGTATGATGGCTATCTTCCATGACATGGTTGAAGAAACTATGGAAGTCTTCATGGATGATTTCTCGGTTTATGGCTATTCTTTCTCTACTTGCCTTGCCAATTTAGAACGTATGCTTAAGCGGTATGAAGACACTCGCCTTGTTCTTAATTGGGAAAAATGCCATTTCATGGTAAAAGAGGGCATCGTGCTAGGACACAAAATCTCCAAAGCCGGTCTTGAAGTGAACCGTGCTAAAGTCGATGTTATTGCAAAATTGCCTCCACCTTCAACCGTGAAGGGTGTGAGAAGTTTCCTCGGTCATGCGGGCTTCTACCGTCGATTCATCAAGATTTTTCTAAAATCGCTCGCCCAATGACCCACCTCTTGGAAAAAGATACCACTTTTATCTTTTCCAAAGAGTGTATTGAAGCCTTCAACCTTCTTAAGGATAAGCTAACTAAGACACCGGTCTTGGTTACCCCTAATTGGGAGCTACCTTTTGAGTTGATGTGCGATGATAGCGACTTTGCTATTGGAGCGGTTTTGGGCCAAAGAGTGAATAAACACTTCCAACCGATCCATTACGCTAGCAAGACAATGACAGGGGCTCAATTGCATTACACGACAACCGAAAAAGAGCTTTTAGCGGTTGTCTATGCTTTTGATAAATTTCGCCCCTATCTTGTCCTTTCTACCACCATCGTGTATACCGATCATTCCGCGTTGAAGTACTTGTTAACTAAACAAGATTCTAAATCAAGACTTCTTCGCTGGGTTTTGCTACTTCAAGAATTTAAAATCGAAATTTATGATAAGAAGGGAGCTGAAAACCTAGCCGCGGATTATCTCAGTAGACTTGAGGATCCTTATCAAGGGGATCATCCGAACAAAGAGATCAATGACTCTTTTCCCCTGGAGACCTTAATGTCTATCAACTCGAATTATGATGAAACCCCATGGTTTGTGGACATTGCAAACTACTTGGTGGGTGGAATTCTCATTGACGGGTTAACATCCCAACAAAAGAAAAAGTTCTTTAAAGACATTAAGAGTTACTTTTGGGATGACCCGTATCTATTCAAGCAATGCGCTGATTTGATTATTCGCTGATGTGTTGATGGACCGGCAGCTTTAGACATTCTCGAAGCTTGCCACAAAGGACCCACCTGTGGTCACTTTGGTCTCAACTTCACCGCAAAGAAAGTGTTTGACTCGGGATTTTATTGGCCCTCCATTTATCGTGACGCTCACGAAATGGTGAAAAATTGTGATGCTTAACGACAAGGCAAGATCACACATAAAGGTGAGATGCCTCAAAATTTCATACAAGAATGTGAAATCTTTGATGTATGGGGCATCGACTTTATGGGGCCATTCCCTTCATCTAAAGGAAACAAATACATCCTTGTAGCCGTTGACTACGTTTCTAAATGGGTTGAAGCCAAAGCTTTACCCACTAATGACGCAAGGGTGGTTTGTAACTTTTTGAAGTCGCTATTCGCTAGATTCGGTGTGCCTCGTGCCATTATTAGTGATCGCGGGACTCATTTTTGCAATGATCAATTCGCAAGAGTCATGGCTAAGTATGGTGTAAATCATCGTCTTTCCACCGCTTACCACCCACAAACTAATGGGCAGGCTGAAATCTCTAACCGAGGGTTAAAGCGAATTCTTGAACGAATCGTGGGAGAGCATCGTGCCTCATGGGCCGATAAACTTGATGATGCTCTGTGGGCTTTTCGTACCACTTACAAGACTCCGATTGGTTGTACACCATATCGTCTCGTGTACGAGAAAGCATGCCACCTCCCCATTGAGTTGGAGCACAAGGCTTACTGGGCCTTGAAGTGGGCTAACTTCGATATCAACAAAGCCGGTGACCTACACAAATTCCAACTCAATGAGCTTCATGAACTCAGGAATGATGCTTATGAAAATTCTTTGATCTATAAGGAAAGGATTAAGCTCATCCATGACTCTAAGATTAAAAACCGAGAGTTCCAAGTTGGAGACAAAGTTTTACTCTTCAACTCTCGGTTGAAAATCTTTTTGGGCAAGCTGAAATCTCGTTGGTCCGGCCCATTCACCATTGCCCAAAATTTTCCATATGGTACTCTCGAGCTCGCTCAACCTAATGGACCTAATTTTAAGGTGAATGGCCAACGAGTGAAGTTGTACTTTGGTGAGGACATCTCTCATGAGATGATTCCATCCCTCACCATGTTTCCCATGAACTAGTGTTGGGTCGAGTCAGGCTCGTGACTAGGTTATCAAAAACAAGCGCTCCTCGGGAGGCAACCCTGAGTATCTATCCTTTTCCTTTTTTCCTCCTAAATGTAGGGGGACCTATATAGGTTGTTTGTGTTTGTGTGGTGATGTGATTACAGGGATGAATGCACTTTTGGAACCTTTGAAGAACCGTGCTCCCGTCTTATCCGCAATCCGGTTCTATCTCTCAACTATCGTGATTCAATTTTCTTCATACTCACATTTGAAATTTATCACTTTAGTCGTCTCTTCCTTAGTTTGATTTAACCAACGTGCACAATGTCATAAGTGTAGGGGAGACTTTTCCCACATTCTTAAACATTGAGGACAATGTTTATATTAAGTGTAGGGGAGACTTCTATCAAAGTTTTAAGTGGACTTTTCCATTAAAATGCCTTCATTTAACCAGAAAATCATCTTTTTCAGCATTTTTCAAAATTTTTAATTAACTTTGGCCATATAGTCGTAATTTTTAAATTTTTATCGTTGCTTTCATATGTATATATCCCACAATGAAGTAAAAAATATTAATAAAGTGGTGTAGCTAGTTTAGAAGTCTTTGATATATTAGGCCCGTTGCGATTATTTTGACTCAACCCGAATAGACTTATCCAAGTTTATTCTAGCAAGTATCCTTAACCAGGTAGACCTTAATTGGTTTATTAGGCTAAGCATCCATGAGTCTCATTGTTTGAGATTTTAAATTATGGAGAACGAGAAATGATAGAGTCAATTATAAGTCGGCATTCTTGCACAAGCACACTTGGTGTGATTATAAGCCTATTCTCCCATCACTTGCTAATAATTTATCTGCAATAAGTAAGGTCGTACGATTTTATTGAATAACTTAGCTTCTAGCCCAAGATCGTTTAAAAGTTGCTCGGTAATGATAAGAGTTCATAGCCAAGGCATAACTTATAAAGCGGGGCGCGAAGATTGGCGAGTCCGAAAAGGCCCTAACAAGGCATGAGGATTCCATTTTATTGCTAAAGATCCAAGGTGATGTGAAAAGCATTGTTCCCAAAATCAATATGAAGGATCAAGACTCACGACGAAAAGCAATCAACTCCCATAAAGATCATGGAGAAGTCTATCCGAAAAGACCCTAACAAGGTATGAGGATAAATAGATCCAGGTCCGAAAAGGAGGCGGATCGTTGTATCTCAAAATCCCAATTAACGATTGAAGAAATAATGATGAAGTCGTGGTCAACAAAGTTGGAGTATCCCTCAAAAGTCTCCAAGTGAAGAAACTCTATTAACGAAGAGACGACCATTATCTCAAGAACGTCTCTCAAGATATGAAGTATGAAGTACATGCCAAATATCGGCCCGAGAAAGGTCTCAAATCGTGAAGCGAGTTATGCCAAGATATGAACTTTTTGATATCCCGAGAAGCAGCTTTAAGAGATTTTGTCCTTTAGCTAACTATTAATCAAATCGTCCTACTTTGCTTTCAGCCTAAATAAACTATCGAAATAAGTCCAAAAATGCATCTTCGTGATCATTCTAAGACACAATAAAATATAAGAGATACACCTAGGAATAAGGGAGTTTAAGCGTATAATTAAGCCATGTGTGTAAGTGTTTGTTTCGCTAACTTATAATAACAATGATCTCGTTTTTGAGCTTAGTTTGGGGAACGTGAAACTTGAGGGTGATAAATCTTCGGAGCACCGAAGCCCTAATGTAAGTCTTAGATCTCTTTGCAAGTTATTTCCATATAGCTATTTTCAAGTGAAAATGGTTTTCTATCCCTTTTGTTTCATTCAAAGTTTTTATATATCTCTTTAGTAGTAGTTGTTATTGTTAATAAGGCCAAGGTTGATTGATTATGAGAAAAGTGTAAATTTGCTTTATCACTAAGCATTGCATGAGGGCATGGCAATGGTTAAGTGTAAGGGATTTGATAGGTGTGAAAACACCCATCCTTTTACCACTTATTTCTTACTAAAACAAGACCAAAACACGTATTTAATGTCATTTGTTTGGAATTATGCGTGGTTTGTGTGTTTTTTGTGTTTTCAGAGCCAACCGGATAAATATTGAAGAAAACATGGGATTGCACGGGTTTTATCAAAGAAAAAGACTCAAGACGAAGTCTATTGTCCAAGAGATGCAAAAGATTTGAAGTCAATGGGCCTATTTGAAGATTTATCGAAGAAAATGACCAAAGATGGAAGATTTACATATGTCGAAAGAACTCAAGTCTATTAAACGAATAAATTAAAAGACGAGTCAAATTTATTCGTCGACAATCCCGAATCAGAATCGAAATCGTCGACTTTACTGAAAAGACGAGAAGACGAAAAGAAAGGAAGAAAGCCCACTCACCAACCAAAGACAAGGCCTATAAATAGGACCTTCCTTCACAACTTGGAGCTAGTTTTTTAGTTTTTATTTTTCCAGTCTTTTTCTTTCTTATTTCGTAGGGTTACCAACACCATTAAGGTGTTGGTGATTTTTCATCTTTGATTTCACAAGTTCTTGTAAGTTTTAATCCTTCCTTTTGATTGTTTAACTTTAATCTTTCAATATAATCTTTCATTTCATCTTGTTCATCTTTCTCTTTTTGATTCAAAGTCTCAAGTTCTTATTTGCTTGATTTTAATCTTTAAAAGTAAGTGGGTTTTGTGTTTTTATTGATTTGGTTTGATGTTTATGATTAGTAAATGATTAGTGTTTAAATTTGGTTTAAGTTTTGGTTAAAAACTTGGTTGATTTTGGTAAAAATCGTTTGTTATTGTTTCCCTGTTCTTCACACTTCTTCATCAGCCCAGATTCCGAATGAAGGAAATTTATTCCGGATGAAGGGTTTGTTAAAATATTCCGAATCCGAGTTTTTCAATTTATTCCGAATCAGTTCTTTCATCCGGAATAATCAATATTCCGGATGAGTGGTTATATTCCGAATCAAAGTTTTTAAATTGTTCCGAATCAGTTATTCCGAGTCAATTTTATTCCTGATCAGCAAATGTTCCGAATCAAGCTTTTAAGTATTTTATTCCGGATCAACAAATGTTCCGAATCAAGCAAATGTTCCGAATCAAGGTTTTTCCAAAAATGTTCCGAATCAGTTTTTAGTTATTCCGAATGAAGCTTTTTGTTTAAGTTATTCCGAGTCAATTTTATTATTCTGAGTGAGCATGAATTCCGAATAAAGCAAATCTTCCGAATGAGCATATGTTCCGCATGAATCCAATTATTCCGAATGAACAGTTTTGTGTTAGTTATTCCGAATGAAGAGTTTTATTCCGGATGAAGGAAATCTTCCGAATGAAGGTGGCTGTTTAGTTTATTCCGGATCAAGCATAGTATTCCGAATCAGTGTTTTTTTTAGTAAGTGGTATTTTACTGTTTCAGTTTTAATTGTTTAATTTTAATTCAAGCTTTATTTTATTAACTGTTTTTGGTTTAAATTTTTATCACTTTACGCATTTACCTTTTTAGTAGAATAGAAAACCAAACTCCTTTTTAGTAACCAAGAACAACTATTCCACTTTGAACCGTGATCAATTCGAGAAGATACCGAGAATTAAATTGAACCCCAAGCAAAATCTCTTGTATCACCAATACATTGGGGGAGATTGTTAGCCCTATATTTTTATAGTCGAACAAGAATGTAATAGGTCTTCTTAGTCGTTATTGGTCTTGTATTGTAATAGGTTAGTCGGGAAAACCGGTCTTGGACTTTAAGCTAGATTGTCTAAGTTAGGGGCGTAAGCCCAAGAAAAGCCAAGCCCGGCCCATGAACAATCCCACTAAGGCCTTATGGCCGTAGCATATAAATACACTCTTCCATGTGTGGAAGAGGGTGTTGGTTACTAATCACTTTATCTCTTTAATAGTGTTTAACCTTCCATAATCTCTCTTATTTCTCTCTCTACCTTCATCTATTTAGCTCTCTTAAATATCATCTTATATTGTGTAATGGATTGAAGTGGGATTAACAGAACCCGTATGCCTTGATTAATTCAGATTGGGCTTTATAGGTGGGTTTTCAATTAAGGGATCGAATGGATAAATTGATAGATGGGTTTTGGTTAGAATAGGTATTCGAACATAGTATAGTGTTTAGATTGCCTTAAAATCAACTGTAATTGCCTTAGGATAATAATCAGCTTAAGATTAGTGATGAACAGATAGGACCATTCCAGATTGCGAAGTAAAAATCTTCATGTTATTACCGAGTAATATTGCGAAGTAATTGTTTTTTGCGAAGTAAAATTTTGTTGCGAAGTGGAGTTGCGAAGTACATTTACTCAGTAATATTGCGAAGTGAGTTTTTGAGAAGTGAAATTGCGAAGTGAGTTTTTGAGAAGTGAAATTGTGAAGTGAGTTTTTTTAGAAGTGAAATTGCGAAGTGGCCTTTATTGCGAAGTAAATGTTTTTGCGAAGTAAAATTTTGTTGCGAAATGAGTTTTTTTTGCGAAGTGACTTTTTTGTAAAGTGTGCTTTTGCGAAGTGTGCTTTTGCGAAGTGTGATTTTGCGAAGTGTTCTTTTGCGAAGTGAGCTTTTGCGAAGTGAGCTTTTGCGAAGTGAGCTTTTGCGAAGTGAGCTTTTGCGAAGTGAGCTTTTGCGAAGTGAGCTTTTGCGAAGTGAGCTTTTGCGAAGTGAGCTTTTGCGAAGTGAGCTTTTGCGAAGTGAGCTTTTGCGAAGTGAGCTTTTGCGAAGTGAGTCTTTTGTGAAGTTCTTTTACAATGTATTTCGCGAAGTTCTTTTACAAAGTATATTGAGAAGTTCTTTTGCTTAGCACTTTTGCGAAGTTAATTGTGTAGGTTGGTTCCGAAGTGGCATAACACTTGGTTTGTGAAGTTAAATTCTTCAATACTTGCCCCTTTACTCAGTCTTATGTGAGATTAGGATACATTTCTTGTGAAATCGTTTGCTTGTATCATGTATTTGTTTGCTATGTGATAGGTTTGCCATGCTTGAAGGATATCTATGCATTGTGATATATAGACTTGTCCGTATCAACCTTGTATGTTTTCTCTTAAGCAGAAACATGTCTCTCACTATGGATCAACAACAACAAGCCGATCTCAAGCTAGTTCCAATTGATGAACGTCTTAAGTTCAAGCCAAATAATCTCAGACTACAAGAAGACTTTGTTCCAACTCAGCATGATTTCAAAGAAGCTATGGAGATCCTTCATCTTTCGCCAATAAAAAATGCATTACGGTATACGTCATCAGTTCCAAGGGTGTACATGCATGAATTCTGGGTTTCCAAGAAATCACTGTCTAACACGAAGATCTCATTTACAATCAACAAACGTAAAAAGATAGTCTCCATTACCCACTTTTGCAAGATCCTTGGATTACCTCGTTTAGCTGAAGGGGACGAGTTTGTTGAGGATCTAACTAAGGACGATCTCGTAGAGACGCTTCAATCGTTAGGCTATGGTACAGAATTGAGGAACTTGTCACAGTTTACCACATCACAGTTAGGACAACCATGGAAGGCGATATTCAACATACTTATCCGCTGTCTTACTACAAAACTTAGTGGCTCTGAATCATTCAGACTTCCTCCGGCTTGCATTTTTTGGGGAATCTTTAAGAAACAAAAAATAGATTATGGCAAATATCAGTGGCTTCAGTTCACCTATCAACTGTTCGACAACAAAAAGAAGAAGTCTAAAACCACTTTCCATTTCCACGACTCATCAAGCTGATCATTAATTACATCATGAAAGAAGATGACGAAGTCGATAAACGTGGAGATTTCTTCTATCATACAGAAGAGGACGATGATCTATTGACATTCATGAAAACAGAAGGACAAAGGGATACCTATTCAGGGATTCCAGCTCCAGTTCCTGATAACCTGATGAATGTTGCTATCAAGACAAGTGAGGCTTACAAGAAAGTTTTGCAAGAGGTGGAAGCACAAAAAGAATGATTTGCTTCTGGAGAATTCTCTTCACCAAAACCCAAAGACAAACGCAAACAAAGTGAACCATCAGAAGTAACAGTTTCACCTAAGCCCACAAGAAATAAAAGTCTTGCCAAACAAGATAACACAAAGTTTAGTGGGAAGCGGATGATGCTTGAGGATGAAGAAGAAGATATCAATGAAGAAGAACAACTTCGCAAAACCGAAAGACGCAATATAAAGAAAGTTGTCATGCAAAGTAAGAAAGACATGGGGGTAGTGGTTCTGGTATGAAGGCAAAAGAAACCATATTACCTACTGATATTGATGAATTTGGGAAGCCTGATGAATACATACCATTCTTGAGAAATCCACCCAATATGATGACTGTAACACCCCCACATTTATACAACTCGATACAGCGGAAGACTAGTTGGTGTTACGGGATAACACATTACTCACATCATAGACAACGCATAAAAATCGCGTCGTTTAATAATAAAGCATTTCCATTCATAAATATCAAATTTACATAGGTCCCAAGTCATATTATTTCATACAAAGTTTTACAAAGTATTTGAATGGAAATAAGTATTTAGGTGCGGGCCATGAATTCTTGTTGTCTTCCCGAGAATTACCTTCAAGTACCTGAGATAAAACATGTTAAAAGAAAAGGTCAGCGATAACGCCGAGTGAATTCATAGAGTTTAATAAACCATCAATATAATATCGGTATAAAATTATTACCGAAAATCATTTCGTACAAATCATTGTAATAGGCCATAAAATAGCCAAAGTCATTTTTATACAAATCCTTATCGAAAATCATAATATAGGCATTTGCCTTAAAAATCATTATACGAGCCAATGTCGTAAAAACATCATACAATACGTCTTATGACGTTGTATGAAAATAAAAACCGTTATATGAATGTGGTTATGAAAACCAAAACACGAACATAATATCAATAGTATGACCCTGTATTGCTAGTCAGGCAATACATCGTAATTCGGTGCGTCTAGTAGTATTTCGTTAGTTTGGATTATTATAAGCCGCATGACATTGTTACCTTACTAAAACAAACAACGGGTAGCTAACCCGATACTCAATTTGCCCATCTAAATTAGCGTGTCGTCACAAAGGTCACGCTATGGAAATCTTCTCATACATAAATTCGCTTACCAATCAACGTGGCACAACGGGGATCAACCGTCAAGGCGCGAACTGGGGTGATCGTCCCCAAATAGTACTATTATATGCATAAGCGTCTACCAATCCCGGTAGTTCACAATTCATGCTAATGGGACTTTTAGTGACATAACCTAACTTTAATAATCTATTTAATTTCATCTATCGGGTCATTTAATCATTTATCGGGTCATACAATCGGGTCATACAATCATTCGGGTCCAAATCAATAAACAAACAATCGGGAAAAATGGTGTCCTATTTTAGTAAAAATAACATGTTATCTCCCTCGTGGGTTTATAAAACATTTATAAAAACATTTAAAAGTGTGCGAGGCTATGAACTCACGTTGATGTGTGAAGGCGGGTTATCGGCAATTCGGACGTATGGTGCGTGCTTCAATCACGAAAACCTAGACAAATAATACTCGTCTTAGACTCATGTCTAATGACTTTATAAAAATAACAATTATGTATACATATGATGATTATATATATATGATGATCAAGTGGGTGTACATATTCTCATTTACTCATTTTAGTGTCATGTGTCGATAACTTTTATACTAGTTTTCTAGTTTTACCTATTTACGTGTTTTAGGTCCAATAAGCCTATTATAAGTTTATTAACTTGTGTAATCCATTTCATACTTGTATTATTAGTATTTATACTTTGTATGTTGGGCCCAAATGGGTTAAGCCCAATAAATAAGTTTATAAGTGTTTTAGTCCATTTTGTTGTATTATTAGTCCAATAACGTTAACTTAGCCCGTTAATGTCCGTATGTTTTATAGTTCGGGTTTTATCGGTTTTTACTTGTTATATATGTTTATATATCAGTATATGATTTTTGAAAACTTTACATTAGACGGGTTTGATCGTCTAAGTTTTAATTGGCGAAAACGTTAATTTTACATTAATAGCCGAAAAAGTCGTAAAAATCATGTTTATAGTTTTATAACTTATAAAACTTATCAGACTACCATTTTATAAAATGTCCATTTGTTTATCCTTATACATATTTATATGAATGTATTATATGAGTTAGTGGGTTTTAATTCACATTTTATACTATTTTTATTTGAGTGCTTATATAATACTATTATACTTTAATTTCCAAAATCTGATTTTTACTTTCATGTTCACCAAAACAGCCATATCTAGAGTTCTATATGGAGATAGAAGCTCAAAATTTTATGACATAAACTACATGATATGTGCTCCATTTAACTCTTATAGCTACTGTTGAATCAGTCTCTAAGTATTTTCTAAAAATCGTCCAAAACAGTGAACTCAGATTTGTATTCTAAACTTGTTTTGATCATATCTCACTCATCCTAATGATTCCATTGCATGGCCAACTCTCACATGTGTGAAGACATATTACTTACTGTATATCCATTAATCTATGCCATTTTATCAGTTCATGACATGGTTCTTTACTGTTTTATACAGCCATCATTTTTAAGCATGATTTTAACCTTTTTACATATAGTTTTTCATCTTTTTACCCATGATTATCAACACCAAATCCCCACACAATATTTTTATCATCATATATCATCATACATATATACATTTAAGAAGAAAATACATGATTATATAATCAAAATAACAAGAGGATGAGGAGAACAATCTCTATACCACCATTTGTGATGAAAAGATGAGTTTTGATGAACAAGGCTTGGATTTGATGGCAAGACTTGTGATAAACCAACACCACTTTAAGATCACCAAATCTTCATAAGCTTCTCATGGAAAATCAGCCACTACTTCACTTGAAAACTCCTTTTTGGATGTTAAAACTTGCACCAATCTTCATCTTTTTGAATAGAGATTAACATATGTTAATTTTAACAAATGTTTGTGGTTAAAATTGATCAAAATAGGGTGGATGGTGAGGATGGGACGAATTTTAGAGAGAGGGAGGAGTGTTGTGTGGTTTTTGCATGTAAGAATGGAAGCTAATGGGAAGTTTGAGGTGGTTTTGTTAGGTTAGTGGGAAATGTAGCTTACTTTTATAAGCCTTAAGCAACAAGTGTAAGCTTGTTGCTACAAGCTTGACACATCACAAGTGTGGTGTCACTTGTGTAGCCTTCCCATATAGTGGGGTGGGACAAGTGTATACTTGTCTCATCTCACTAATTTACGGGTATTCCTCGATTCTAGTTTCCTCGATTTACGTGCCCTCGGGTCGTTTTACGAAAAATGTTTTTATAAATTATGAATCAACGACACAAAACGAATCTAATAAAAATTGTCTCATCAAAAACGGAGTTCGAAAACGTAAATACGAAATCCTAGGGTTTCCGGTTTAGTCGTAAAGGACGTTAAAATAAAATCGTAAGTCCTAATCTCTTCTCGTAAATTTGTGAGTTTATGAACCAACACAAATTTAAAACTCCAAAATAATATTCATGAACAAATTTATTTTTCTGAAATGTCGGACTGTCACCAAAGACGGTGTATGTAAACGTAAGCACGTAACGTTGAATCCTCCGGTTTAGACGTAGTCGACGCTACTTCAAGACGTAAATCCAATTTACTTCCCAAAAATAAGTGAGTTCATATTATAACATTAAAATAATGTTTTTAAATAATATTTGAGAATAAAATATCGACCATAAATTGACGGATTGTCACAATGACGATGTTGACTATTATGTCGAACAACAAGTTCATGATGGATTGAAGAGTATGGATATTGCCGGGTCTGCTGAGATGACATCATTTGTAAACACTGAACATCTCCTTACAAAAGTTGATCTTAACAAAGCCACAAGCACTTTCGTGACGGTTCCAGTGACTACAATGACCCTACTTGCTTCAACTCAACCTCCCTTAACTCTACCAACTCAACCTCTCTCAGCTTCAGTGTCAAGCACTGCTATGATCATTGCTCCTACACAACAAACCCCAGTAGCACCAGTATCTTTGATTCCGTCATTACCGGCATTGTTCATGCTACAAGTGGAATAACACATAAAAGCTCGACAAGAAGAGATGGTTCTAGTCAAAGAAGAGTTAGCTCGTCGACAACAAAGTGAAGAATTCACAAGAAAAGCTCAACAAGACGCAATTGCTAAATTCAAAGAAGAGTTAGAATTATCCCGAAAAGCACATGCAGAAGAACTAGCTCAAGTCAAAGCAGCTGAAGTCGCCAAAAATGAAGCAACGATCAATCGTCTTCGAGAACTAAAAAAGAGGTACCGAGAGGAGAAAGAGATACTTGACAAAAGTAACGAAACACTTGTTGGTTCAATTGATGCAAAGGTTCAAGAATCTCTTGGCACAACACTTCCTACTCTGTGAGACGAGATGAAACAAATTGCTGCAAGAAATTTAATGATCAAGTCTTCTGACACTCAAAAGTCAGATTTTCTCATTGCTCAAAGGCTCACGGATTACGAGTTGAAGAAGCTCTTACATGATCGTATGATCCAAGTTGGGTCCTACAACCAAACCAAAGCTCAAAAGGTCCTTCACAAGGCTCTTAAAAAGGTTATGGATGAAGATACTGAGATATTTAAGAAACATGGCACTATTCTTTCTTACAACATATTAAATGAAGAGAATGAGGAAGACGAATCCGACAACAATGATGATGATGATGATGATGACGATGGTGATGACAAAGAAGGTAGTGACGACGAAGATGGTAGTGATGACGAAGGAGGTAGTGATGATGAAGGAGGTAGTTATGACGAAGGCGGTAGTGATAAAAAACAGTGATGGTGATGATAATGGTGATGGTGAAGGCGGTGATGGTGATGATGAAGAAGAAGGGGACGATGATAAAGAGAAAAAGGATGGAGATGAGGAAGACAAGTCTGATAAAGACAAGTCCGATGATGATAATGCTATGGAGGATGATACTACCAAAGGTGACAAATCTCACAAGGATGATGTTACCAAAGATAAATCAACTCCAACAGCCAAGACACCTCCACATCGACAAGGAAGACGCACCAAGAAGTTTCATGAGGTAGACGCTGCTACAGCTTCATCATCTACTCCAGCCACAACCGCTCCTGCAACCACATCTGTCCTAGTCATATTTTCCCCAGTTGCCACTGCTTCAGTTACCCTACCTTTAGTGCAACAACCATTACCAGAGTCAAGTGAACCAGCATGGGTTGATACACTCGAGGAAGATGAAAATGCACCTGAACAAACTTGGGTTACAAACGCTGCTGCACTTCGTCCACTGAAAAAGGCTGATGAAGTTGAATTCTCCCAATTCCTCATCAATCCCATAGATTTTTCAAGATACTTGGAGTATAACTATGGGTCTAACATAACCCAAGCAATGGTTGTGCGAGGACTCAAAGATCCCACTCTTCTTTCTAGATCCAAGATCAGCAGAATGGAATACGAGTACAATGCTAATGAGCTTCTGAAAGCGATGAGAACTACTCAAAGGGATGGTCTTCATGCACCTGAAAAACCTCCTCTACCGACTGTCGAAGATGATGATCAAATCGCACTAGATTTCTTCGTCAGCAATGATCTCGAATACTTGGTCAAAGGAGTAAACAAGTATGCGACCTCATCAACATTGCTAAAAGATGCAAACTGGGAGTCGATACCTTGGATAAAAGAAAAAATCAATCATCTCTGGGTACCGAAAGTATATTCTTAATATGATCGCTATGCCGAATTGGGAGCTTCACATTGGGACGAGCGTGTGCGACACACCTACAACTATGCATGTCTACACAACTCAGGTTCTCAAGTCTTTTCTCTTTTCCGAATCAGAAGCATCCAAGGAGTTAGGATTAAACCCAAAATAGGCTATCACCACTTGACAGAGATCAGAATTAAAAGACATGAAGATAAAATCTACACTATCAGGGAAGGAGATTTTACACTTCTTCGTCTCGAAGATATTGAAGACATGCTGCTTCTGATAACTCACAACACGCTCAAACACTTGAACTCTAAAGAAATCATTGCCTTGAACTCAGCTCTTAGAATGTACACACGTCAAATTATCATCAAGAAAAGAGTTGAAGACCTACAACTTGGCGTAGAAAGTTATCAAAGGAAGCAGAATCTTTCTCGTCCACGCACTCAAGTGTTGCCTAGGCATACGGACAAATCTCCATACACCAGCACCACTGACCCAGTTCACTACATTTTCTACTTGAATGGCCGTGGACTGATGAAGTTCATGAGAATTCCAAAGATCAACAAATTCAGTGACAGGACTCTCAAACATACCTGGGAAAAGTTGGTGCATCTCAACGATAACAAGACTCTTCCAGAGGTTACTATAGATTGGCACCCGGGATTTCGGTAGAGTGCCAACTACGTGATCAAGAAAACTGATGAAAAGCTAAGGGAAAGACGTCTTATAAGAAGTTTAGAACGATTCGTTGGTGGAAGACCATATGGAGCACACCACAAGCTAATGGAACGATCCATTTAAAATGGGTCATACTATCTCAGGTCAACTCCATATTTTACTTGTGAATATGTAAATACTGTGAATATTGTGCTTTTGTGGCTTGCTGTAGTGTAAAAGTATGATAATTGTTCAAGAATTTCTCACGAGATTCTAAATCTTTCAAAATATATCATACTCAAGCACTACAACTATCCCTCATCAATTTGAGGGGAGCATTGATATGTTCTATGGCCAACAACTGATTTCATTTTGTTACGCAAAGACCGGTTAATCCATTAGTATCCAAAATATTGATGGTTAACATTTTGGATAAGGGGAGAAAATGGGATTAAGGAGACTTGTAAACATATGTGGCTAAAAATGAAAAGGACTGAACAGAAAATCCAACTTGAAATGTGCTATGCATATGTTAAGGGGGAGCATTTTGTTGTCAAAAATGCTGAAGGTACAAAACACTCTTGATATTTATATCACAAGTACCTCAGTGATTTTAAGTAATTTTCATGAAGACGAATACTTACCCAAAACATACTTAACTCACGACGGATGTGGTGACAAAAGGATGGTAGGATTAGGTACTAGTCCAATGACTATTACAGAACCGGAGGAATCTTCCCAAGGACAATTTCATAGTTAGAAGATAGATGTCTTTAGGAAAGATGGGGAATGGATTGTAAACGTAGCTAAATGCCGACCAAGTACTGATGGTAGCACTGGAACAATCACAACAAGGTGCTAGTGATGATGTATTAGTAAGCATTAAAGGGGTTGAAGAATGAAAAAGAAATGTAAAGATAAAGGGTGTAAAGAAAGAAGCCCTCCTTACAACTTAGGCAGAAACCAGGTCAACTCATCTTGAAGACAAAGTATCATAGACCCAGTGATGCGATGCACAACCCCTCCCTGCCAACTCAAATATCTCTCAAAAGATATTTGTTTTAATGACACGAAGCTTAAAACGTTATCTATCGGTTTATTCACTCCGAATAAATTGATATTGAAAAGGTGGCAATCCTCTCCAGCCTCCGCTCACCAAAATAAAATGCACTATTGAGTCTAGAGCCACGAATCATCAAAAGTCTCATTTGGACATAATTTTTAAAAACAAGAAAGATTTTATGAGTCCTACGTAATATTCTTGTAATATTGCCAGAACATCTAAGTGATACGAAAGTATTACAATGAAGATGGAAATCCTACTTGAGCCAACATCAAACAAGCTCATGGTAGGTGAAACGTGCAGTTCTTTAAAGAACTAATCTTGTGATAACTGGAAAGAAACGATGGTTTGGCTCTTTATTGAGATTAAACTTGTTCCACGGCCTCTACGCAAAATCCAAGTGATCTTGCCAGAATACTCAGTGTGGCACTCTTTAGTGTTCACAGTGAAGAGTGGAAATCCTTCCAGTGTCAACATCAAACATCACTGCGGTAGGTGACAAGCAAGATTCTATTAGAATCAAGCTCGTGACAACTGGAAAGAAACAATGGTGAATATCTTAATTGAAATTCACTTGTTCCAGGTTCATGAATTGACGGCTTCAATCATAAGGATATCTATTATCCAAGTGATTCAATCTTTATGTTCGTAGTCAGCTTTCGACGGTCGAATAAAGAGAACGGGTTTACCCGCGAAATCTTGTTAAAGAGTTCTTTAATTAGAGCTACCTGTCATAAGTACGATATTTATTATCGTTCAACGGTCTTCACCAACCGGAGGTAAAATGCTACCGAATCAGAATAAAATGTCAAAGCCATTTTATTCGTGTCTTATTATGTTGCTGCATTTGAAGGCGGTGGCGTTGCGGGGTACCAAATGAAGTCGTCCTCACATACTTACTCCTTCTGCATCAACTATTTCAGCAAAATTCAAGAAAGTCTGACCTAAAAGTCTTCCGCTGTATCAACTATGAGACTTTCAAGAATTTAACAAAGGATAGGTATGTGGGACATGAAGTCACGAAGAGGCGAACATCACAAGAAGGCAAATACTGCTCGTGAAGATGATCTCAAGTTACAAGACAAGTCAAAGCCAAAAGAACATGTTGCAAGCTAAAGCACAAATATTATTGCAACATATTCACAAGCCGAAAAAGAAAAAGAAGAAAAGAGAAACAACTACGAGCTCAAGAACGAAGACTTAGTATAGTATGCTAGGTTTAGAACTTTGTAAGTTGGAGTTACCTCCCTTAGGGGGAGATTGTTGGAAATACGTTTTTAACGTATATTAGAAGTATCGGTCACTCCAACAATATTATTAAATGTAATTAGCTCGTAGTTAGTTTAATGTATGAAAGTAAGTAACAAACCAACCCATGGGCTTGTCCATGGGTTGAAGGCCCAAGCCCACATAGGCTTGGGTATATAAACCCCTTTCCTTCATGGAAAAGGGTGTTGGTTGTTCATTTCTTATTATCAATAAACATAGTTTTCTCTCATCTTTCTCTCTCTAGTTTCTCTTCTCTCTCTAGAAACAACAAACCTCTTGATAGGATCATAGATTATTATTATTCTACAAAGTTCAAGGCAAGGTTAGTCATTCAAGGCTTTAGAAATTTTTTGAGGATAGACTACTTTGATACTTATGCTCTAGTGGCACATATCAGTATCATAAGACTGCTGATTGCTTTGGAATCACATCATATGTGTAGAAACTAGAAGTGGGGTTTGAATAGTTTCACTAGTTAAATTATCTATAAGATCGGTTTATAAAAATCATTTTCAAAAGTTAGATTCGAGTTAATTTCGTGAAACCTTCTTATGCTCAATACGAACAAGTGATAGTGTTGCTAAGCTAATACAAACTATACACAAGTATGAATAAAGAGTGTAAAGAGATAACGAAATGAAAGATCAAACTGAACGCTAAGGATTTAAAGTGGTTCGGCCACAAAAGTCTATTTTTGTCCATACTCTACTTCTCGAGTATCCTACTCGAGAGTTCACTTATCAACAAGCTCCTTGAGGTGGAGAGACCTTACACGTCGCTTAACCAATTTCCGACTCTCAGCAAAAAGTTAGGCCCTAATCTTAGCTAGGACCAACATACACCAATATACTTTAAGGCCTAAGTATTAACCACAATACATACACAACTTCCAAATTACACACTAATTTGTATCTTCACAATGACACAATAATGAAACAAAGTTTGGATCTTGAGAGGATCTTGAGCTTGACACAACACTTCAAGGATGAAAGTGTTCTTCTCTTTGCACTTTATAGGATGAGATGAGAGGAGAAAGATTCGCTTCTTAAACACGTATAATTAACCAAATAACTGAGGATTTGAGTGATTAAAGAAGAGGTTTTGAATCTAAGAAAGTGTGTGCAAAAGAGGTGAAAATAAAAGCTGGAAGTGATCCACTATTTATATGAGAAAGGGGCAACGACTCTTTCTAGGCGCGACTCATTAAATAGCCCCACGGTTCCATATCGATAAGGAAACCCTGGCCCCTATAAGGAGCCGTGTACACTTGATTACGCTCCCTTTTGTCTTTTAGTGGGAAAAATCCATCTGATGCAGATTTTACCCAAAGGGAATATCCTTTATCCATTTGGAATATCCTATTTTCAAATCTTCATTTTCTTTTTAATAAAACATTATTTAAAAATAAAGTTTATTTAAAACTTTTATCACTTAAAAATAAAAGTGAGGTTTAAGAAGATTATAAATCCTTGATCACTTAGTTATGTTAAGAACTTGTTTATTCATACCTTAAGTGATTATAGATGAGATGGAAAATACTTGAACTAAAAAATTCGATATTCGTAGTTTTTGCTAGATGCTTATTTTTATATTTTGTCATAAGCAAAACAAAGTGAGACCAAAAAATGCAAGTAATATTTTTAGGCATCATTGCATAAAAAATCTCCCCCTTTTTGATTGCAACAACATATAAACTCAATCATATATAGAAAACAAGATTTCGAAGACGAGTTTATTCCATTTCTCCCCCTTTGTCGAAGAAAAAAGGTAGCACAAGTCTTTGAAAAAGAAAAGAATCGACTTTGCTAAGGCTCCCCTTGGTGCTTACTCCCCTTTTCATGAGGCACAAGAGATCGAGCTATGGTGACAAGCTACATAGAAGGGTTAGAAGAAAGAAAGAAACACCCAAATATATATAGGAATGGTCACAAAAGAAAATAAAAGAAAGAACATAAAAATCAAAATATCCAAGATCCCCGATCCATAGATAAATCATGTTAGAAACATGAAAAGATACAAGAAGTAAGATTCATACAAAGGTGTATGAAAAACAAGCCTATAACTTAATCATAGTTTTAATCCTAGTTACACTAGAATCCTAAGATTTGCTTAAATTAGATGTTTTATTAATAAGAAATGTACTAGCTTAATTTGAAGACAAAGTAGTGGGGGAATTTGGTGGAGAAGGCTTGGTGATGTTCTTGTATTCATAGTTCAGTGGGGGCTTAACTAGAAGTTTTTTGATGAAATTCAACACATCATAGATATGAGACATGGCAAGATGTTGATATTGACAACAATGACAATATGTTCTATGATACATGACATTATCATGTGGTGGAGGAAGAACACAAAAGGGATGAAGAGGGAAAGAAGAAGTTCCATAATCAATTTCCTTAGTAGGATATGTGACTAGATTTAGGGTGTTCTTGGCTGAATTTAGGTAACGAGGAATTGGAGAAAATGGTGGTGAATCAAGGCTTTTATTTGGTGAATAAGACATTTTTGCTTTGTGGTGAAGACGATGAAAAAAATGTATGGGTTATGTAGAGAAAGCACAAGATATTTAGGGAATGGTCAAAGGGTAGAAACTATATTCCAGAAAATGTTGGAATAATTATAGTGGTTCGGAAAAGAGGTTTGAGAAGAAACGAATTCAAGGATTTCTGACCGTAGCTCAATAGATATGCCTGTGATTCCTTATATATAAGGAGCCGCCGATATTAAAAGATCGGTGGGCAGAAGCATGTTTAGAGGTTTGAGGGAACTTATCCAATTCATCAAATCCTAATATTCTAGTTTAACTTATCTTAAATGTTATGCTAAAAAGCAAATAAAGACTGGAACACACATAACAAACTCAAACACGACTTTGACTAAAAGAATTTTGTTTAAAAACAAATGTTGGAGGTGCAATTATCTAGACACGTAGTCATGACATATTTTCGATAATCTGTAGATCCTCTATAATTCAATTTTGTTCTCGTTATGATTGTGTGACCCATACATTGCGTAGGTATGTTCGTTAGCAATCAGAAGAACGTATGATTTTTTTTAGATTGAATTAACAATGTAAAACCATTCTCGACCAAAGGACTATGGGGTAATCTGAGATCAAGGGAACAAGATTTCAAATGCACTAAATTAACCCTAGATTTAAAAAAATCGACAGAAGATCAAAGACTCAGAAAGAGGAATGACCAATAAACAAACAGACAATGCGATTCCTTAAATAGACCCGCGGTTCCTTAGCTCATCCACGGTTCCTTAAAGATAGGATCCGTTGACATAAGCTATGTTTTTGGACGAAAATCAGATTTAAAATTTTTGAAACCCATAAAATTTTGACTAAAAAAGACTCAAAAAGGGAAAGACTCAAACAAGCATGCACAATCAAGGAATATGTTCCATTAAACCTAGACCTAAGCTCAAGTAATTAGAAGGTTCCGTCTTAAGCGGCTTAGTGAAGATATCGAATAAGTTATCTACCGAGGGTAACTTTTCAATAGTCATTGTTGATGCAAAAGTTGGGTGATCCTTGCTAGACCCGAGTTAGGCTTAATTCGGGTTGGCTGGGCTCCGGCTCCTGCACCAAGTGAATCGTTTGGTTGGGATCCTGCACACTAAACAACACGCGTTAGGCTTACCGTGGGAGTGTTTCCCACGATTAGACTCCAGCGTGAGAGTAAGTAATCGGTTAGGGTTTTATGTGAGTTGAGAGTATAGAACGTAATACCTTTGTGGAACCCTTGGGGGTTCCTTTTATAGGCAGTGGAACCCTAGTGGGCTGCCACTGATACTTTGGCCCCAAGGAAAGGATAACTATCATAATTAGAATGATTGTTATCTTCTAATTATGGTAGTGAATATCCTCCTCTTTTGGGGTAAACCTATTCCTAGACAGAATATGATTCTGTCTAACCCTATGTCAGCCGCGCCGGGCCGTGGGCCGCACACATGTGTGCGGTTACTGTTCATTCAAGCCCATAAGCTTGAATGACATTATTCCCACCCATCTGTGATGGGCCGGATACGGGTAGTACCCATGGGCCGAGTTCCTGACCCGGCTGGGGACTATACGTCATCATGTCCCCCCAGTCTAGTTGTGACAACCGTAGGCGTAACCTCTAGACTATCAAGGTGCTCTCCGGACGTACCAAGAAAGACCTAGGGTACTAAAAAATATTGGAAATGTTGTTTTGGCCGCACGTGACGGCCTGCCTTAAGAATATTTGTTGAATAGCACCTCAGCCGCACGTAACGGCCGAAACAAATTAAATGTATTATTAAATGCGGTCTTACGTAAGAGCCGCATATCCCGACACAAGAATAAGAACATTAATGGTAGTCAACTTTCCAATCGCACGCCTGCAAAAAGTGCACCATTAATGCCCATCATTGAGCCACGTAAAACTGCCAAAAAGTGATCCATGGGCCCCCCTCTGATTTTGCAGAAGTGTCAGAAATCCTATCCGTTGGATGGGCGTGGTGGCCTACACGTGTCGAGCATCCATGTTACCTCGGAAACCGAGGCAACCCTATATAAGAGTTGGTATGTGTGTTTGTTACACACACAACTCCCATTTCCTTCCGCCATTGTTATTTTCAAGCTTTTACTCCCAAAACTTTCCCTTCTTTTCCACGGACTTCCTTCGCCGCAGGTTAGATCATCACGCCCTTAAAAACCTTTCTATAAAACATGGTAAAGGACAACCCCCTTATCACAGATGTCCTCAACGTGATGTCCGCGGAAAAATACATCGACTTCCTGTCGAAGTATTATATTCCCGAAAGCGTACACCCCACCTATCCAGGTGAAGGTGAAGCGATTACGGATGCACCGGCGGGGAAAATAGGCGTGTACACACGCCTGTTTGACTCGGCCAACTACCGTATCCCCCTGTCCAAATTCTTGGTAGACCTACTATTGTATTATGACTTCCACATAACCCAACTTCACTGCATAGGGCGTGTAAAATCAACCAGTTTGAAATTACATGCCATACGTGCGGAGTAACCCCAACCGTGAACCTTTTTAGGGACTTTTACTTTCCCCAGCTAGTGAATGGGTGGCTGTCGTTTAAAAAACGACCCGGGAATGCCCCTATGACGTATAGGAAGCCTCTAGACTCCCTTAAGAACTGGTACGACCATTACTTCTTTGTAGATGAGAAGGTATTCCCTACCCCTTTTGTACTCAAAACCAAAGCACCCAAAGACTATCCGCCCAAAGCCAAAGACTATAGCAGCAAAGACTTAAATACACTAGATACCCACCGCACGGAATTCTATAGAGTGTTGCCGGAACACTTTCTGTGCTTGGTAGGAATAAGCCGCCGCTACTTTGGGAGGGATGACCTATATCCGTGCTTCCTGACGGAACAGGGAGAGGGTATGTTTACTTTATACCTTGTAAATGTGAAATGCCATGCATATTTGTAGAACCTTACTAACCCACATACTCATAAATGTCCGCAGAAATGAATCTACACGGGTTAATACGCCAGGGTGACCCCATGAAGGTGCCCGAAGGGTTCCGACCACTGAAGGAGAATGAGCTCCCCCTGCTGGAGGCGACCGCTGACCGCACCATGCCGCTCGAAGAAACGTCCGAGCCCAGATCGGATGAAGAAGAGCCCATCATTGAGAAATCCCCATTGGATTTCCATAATGAAGATGGTGAAGAACCAATGTTGGAGGGGGCGCGACCAACCAGGAAGAGGGAAATAACCTCAATGAAGACACTACTCAGGCGTCCGAGTCCGCCCCGCTCACATCTAGGAAGAGAAAGACCACCAGGAGGGTGGCAAAGAAGATAGGGGACGAGGCCGGAGCCGCGAATGCTCCCCCAAAGAAACTGAGGAAGGATCATCCGCAGTACCAAGAAGGGAGTGGTACTGCGACTGCTCAGGCCGACCCCACCCCGAACGATGGTCGTGAAGAACGAGAAGACCATCGCATCCTTGCAGGCAGCGCTGGTGACAGCCGAGGCGACGGTAAAAGAGCAAGCTCATCACGCCGACACCCGAGAGAAGCGCATTGCCGAGCTCGAAGCCCTTGTAGCCGCATCAAATGAGAAGGTATACTTTCGAAATTTTTGTACATATACTCAAACTTTGGGTATTCATTTGACCCAAAAAAGTACATATCCTTGTAATAACTCAAAATTTTATACGCAGGTGTCTGCGGCCGAAGCTGCTACCCAGGCCGTGACCGTGCAATCCTTCAACATCGCCCAAGAGCGTGATGCGCTGAAGAATGAGTTGACACAGGCGCAGACCAACCTGGAAGAGCAGGCTGCCTCCGCGGATGAGAAGCTAAGCAGGATGGTCATAAGTTGTGCTGAGAGACTATGTCCTCCCCTACTATCCGCGATAGCTGGACGTAGGTGGATAATCGGGGAAGGACTGCGACTTGCTGTGAGCAGGCCCCTGGAAGCTCCACACCTATTGCAGGCATTCACCGGGGTCGTATCCGATGGAATCGACCGTGGTAGACATGAGGGCTTGGTCAAAGCTGCGGAACTGATAGGAAAAAATGAAGACATCATGCAGCATCCCTACCACAATCCCTCCGCCGCGGATAATATGACCGCGTCCATGAATGCCTTGGCGGAGATCCAACACCCTCTCCTGGATGAGCTTGAGACACTTAGAGACGCCCCAAACGAGGCAATAATGTCCCGACTGACTGCGGATCCCATCCCTTTGACCTTGGCCACTTATGATTTCGCCTCCAAGACGATGAAAGGTGAGAAACTGCTTGTAGAAGCGTTGGATGCGATTGTGGTCAAAGCCCAGGATGGGAAGAATGCTCGTGGGGAGGTTCTCCGTGCTTTGATTGAAGACGGGAAGAAGGACATAGGGGAATTCCTGCCCCCTTGTAATTTATCAGTTGTAAATATTTGTAATTTTATTCGTCCGTGCATGTACACGGCTAAGACATATGCGAAATGTCTGCCTTTTATATGGAAGTCCATGATTACCACGGCCATTTTGTTATTTATTTTTGAAACTTGTGTATTTTCATTTTGTTTGAACATTGTATGCCAATACCGCATGACATGTCACGTCTTACACAAAAAGAAAATACCTACAAGCCTATAATTTACTAGACATGCGACGTGCGTCTTTACTATGCGGAGCACTGCGTGAGTACGACATACGAAACTTACCACAACGTCATGTGAGTAAGGTGTCTAGTAAGGATACATGATCCGTGCGGCTAGGGTTGCATCCCTCTTACGCGGCAAGTTGAATTAGTAGGTTCACTTAATCCTCTTACCCCGCCTGGAGGCGTATAGTACATGTACAGTAATTTGAATGAATGCATACGAATGAAACATGACATTATAATAACAATTAAAAAATTCATATGACTAACAAAAAAAATCTAAAAAATGATTTGCACGAAACAAGCCGTGGAGCTAGCTAGGCGCCACGACATTTTATTAGAACGTTTACATGTTTTGTTTGAACAATAATGACAAGTCCTAGAAAACAAGAAAGGAAACTAAACAAAACATAAGAAAAACAGATAAGCCGCATGGTTCTTCATTAAAGCCACATATAGCGAAGCACCCATGCGGAAGCCGTAGCTTTCAAAGATAGCACCTTTTGAGATTGGAGATGTTCCACGTGCGTTCTAGGTCGCGGCCATCCATGTCACGTAACTTGTACGCGCCTTGTCCCAAGGCCTCTGTGACTTCATACGGTCCTTCCCACTTAGGGCCCAGTTTTCCTGTATTCTCCGCTCGACTTGCTTCGTTAGCACGATAGACATAATCTCCCGGTCGAAAAGAAACACCCTTGACCTTGGCGTCATAATAAGCCTTCATTTTAGCCTTGGACTTAGCCTCATTGATGGCTGCTATCTCCCTTTTTTCTTCCAACAGATCCAGGTTGATTCGCAGCTGCTCGTCGTTCGTGACGACATTAACCTCCGCCGTGCAGATGGTAGGCATTCCTATTTCTGCTGGTATAACAGCTTCAGTGCCGTAAGCCAATGCAAATGGAGTATCTCCATTGGCTGTTTTGATCATAGTTCTATGCGCCCATAACACATGTGGTAACTCATCGACCCATTTGGCACTTCGTTCATCCAAACGCGCCTTGATGCCATTTCTCAAGCTTCTATTTGCTCGTTCGACAAGGCCATTTGTCTGTGGATGCTTAACAGATGCGAAGCGCCGCTTGATGTTCAATGATGCACACCAGTCTTTAAATGGATTGTCCGTGAACTGTTTACCGTTGTCCGAGATGATTTCTCCTGGTAGGCCAAAACGGCACACAATATACTCCCAAACAAACTTTTTAACTTGCTTGCCTGTGATGGATTTGACTGCCTTGGCCTCTATCCATCGTGTTAACTAATCCATTGCGACAATCAAGAACTTCACTCCCCCCGAAGCTACAGGAAACGGTCCTGCGATGTCAATTCCCCACTTATAGAATGGCCATGGGGATGTAATAGGTGTAAGCTCCTGCTGCGGATGTCGCGGCACTGGTCTATGCACTTGGCAATCACTACACTTGCGATTCATGTCGCGCGCGTCTCTATGCATGGTAGGCCAATAGTATCCTGTTCGTAAGGCTCGAGCTACCACAGATCGTGGACCTGCGTGCATGCCGCATAACCCTTCATGTATGTCACTGATTACGTAAGCGGCCTGCCGTGGTCTAACACACCGCAACCACGGCTGCAAGAAAGAGCGCTTATAAAGGATGCCTTCTCGAAGTTCGAAGTGTTGCGACTTCCTCCTGATGCGCCGTGCTACTTTTTCCTCATCTGGAAGGGTCTCAATAGTCAAATAGTTGATGATCAGGGTCATCCATGTAGGTCCATCCTCCTCAACTATAGTAGCGACCTCCCCTTCTGTTATAGATTTCTCCTTGAGTATTTCCACCAAAACTTGTTTGGACAAGTGAGCGAAGCTTGTGGATGCAATCTTGCTGAGAGCGTCCGCCTTCTTGTTCTCGCCTCTTGGCACCTGCTTGATGGAAAATTTGTTGAAAACCGCAATTAGTTACTTGACTTTTTCCAAGTATCTGACCATGTTGTCCTCCTTAGCCACATATCCACCTAGAATATGGTTCGCAACAAGCCGTGAGTCCACGTAGGCCTCAAGGTTGCGGACTCCCATTCTAGCGGCGATTTTTAAACCCGCAATTAATGCTTCATATTCCGCTTCGTTGTTGGTGGCCGTAAACTCAAAACAGAGGGCGTACGTGAACTCCATTCCTTCCGGATTTTTGAGGTTAAGACCAGCTCCGGAGCCATCCGTACACGAAGATACGTCCGTAAATAGCACCCATGGTTCTGTTGGAGTCTCGTCTTGTTTAACGATTGGCCCTTCCTCATCCGGCTTCTCGATCAGGAAATCTGCCAAGATCTGGCCTTTCACAGCCGTCCTTGGCCTATAAGATATATTGTGCTCCCCCAACAAGATTCTCCATTTTTGTAGCCTCCCTGCCACATCCGGTCTAGAAATAACCTGCTTGATTGGCTGATCCGTAATGACTACAATTGGGTGCGCCTGAAAGTACCGGTGCAACCGCTTTGTAGCAAACACTAGTGCTAACACCAATTTTTCCATAGAGGAGTAATTCAGCTCCGGCCCTTGTAGTGTTCTACTTATAAAGTAGACCGGAGTTTGCACTATATCTCTATCTGTCATGAGTACCGCGCTTATTGCGCCATGAGTGGCTGAGAGATACATAAGGAGTTCATCCTTTGGTCGGGGAGCTACTAGCATAGGGAGAGATGCAAGATGCTGCTTGAGTTGGCCAAAAGCTTCCTCGGCTTCCTTCATCCACCGGAAGTATCCCTTCCCAATGCACTTCTTGAGTGTCTTAAATAGGGGTAATGACTTCTCTACGGATTTGGACAGGAACCTATTCAGCCCGGTTAGTTTCCCATTTAAGGATTGCACCTCCTTCCGTGTCTGAGGGGATGGCAGTTGTATCACTGCGTCCGTCTTCTCTGGTCAAGGTTTGATGCCGTTTGGATCAATCAAATATCCAAGGAACATTCCCTCTATTGCCCCAAACGTACATTTCTTTGGATTTAGCTTCATGTTAATCCTTCTCAGTGTGTCGAATGTCTCTTGGACATCCCGGAGAAGTGCATCCTCCGTATGACTTTTTATAACCAAGTCATCCACATAGACTTCCAAGTTGCGGCCTATTTGTGATTCAAAAGCTTTGTCCACAAGCCGTTGGTATGTAGCACCGACGTTCTTCAGTCCAAACGGCATTTTTGTATAGCAATATACGCCCTGGCTTGTATGGAACGCCGTTTTTTCTGCATCCTCCTCCGCCATCTGGATATGGTGATATCCTTTATATGCGTATAAGAAGCATTTAAAAGGATATCCACATAGGGATTCCACCTTCCTGTCGATTTCCGGTAACGGGTAACAATCCTGTGGGCAGGCCTTGTTTAGATCCGTAAAATCCACACACATGCGCCAACTTCCGTCATGTTTTTTGACCATGACCGGATTGGATAACCACTCGTGGTAGTATACCTCGCGCATACCTGCGTCCACTAGTTTCCGTACTTCCTCCAATATTACTTGATTGCGCTCAGGCGCCTGGCCGCGCTTCTTTTGCTTGACGGGTTGGTACCCCTGGCGGATCTGGAGCTTATGTTCTGCTATCGCCCGTGGCACGCCTGTCATATGCTTTGGCTCCCATGCGAATATATCTAGGTTTGCACTTAACAGAGAGCACATGGCCCTCTTGACGTTATCCGAGAGTGCCCCCCTATGGATATCTCCTGTTCTGGATAGTCGGGATGAATTGCCACCTTCCAATTGGGAAGTGGTGATCCATCCTTGGGTGGAACAGGTGGAGCCGGTGTTGTCACGGTATGACATTTGGGTGCTGGTACGATTGTGTTGTAAATGGTGACGATTCCTCCCTCCACAGGGAATTTGATCATTCCGTGCGCCGTGGAGGGTACCGCCCATATAGCCAAAATACCTGGTCTGCCTATGATCCCATTGTACGGAGAATGTGAGCGTATCACCATGAAGTTCATCCACGCCGTAGTGAAGTGTTCCTCATTCCCAATGGTTACAAGCAGACGTAGTTTCCCTATCGGCCAGATAGTGTCTCCACTAAAGCCAGTGAGCGGCGACGTGGCCGGTACTAATTGGCTTCTTATTTCTGGGCATAACTGCACGAAACAGTGTTCATACAGTACCTATGCTGACGACCCTCCATCCACATACATGCGACAAACATTGTGTGTTCCAATGCTTATCTCAATAGTGAGAGGCGCAACAATCACATCGCTTGCTGTGATGGGAGGGAATGAGATTTCTCTGCCGTGTGAAAATTTTTGGCCAACTTTCTGCCTCTTGCGGCGGTGTCTGGATTGGATCATGTATATAGTCGAAGGTTTGTCCTTTTGGGGATCCTTCTTATCATACTTCTTGTTGTCTTTCCCATCCTTCCAATCCTTAACTAAGTGCTTGAGTTTACCTGATTTGATCAGTGACTCAATGTGCTTCTTGAGCTGGATACACTCCTCCGTACCATGGCCCTTGTCATTATGGAACTCGCAGAAGCGATTTCCTTGCCGACGGTCCGACGGAGTTGTCATTGGGGGAGGCCTTGGAAAGTTTGCCCCTTCCGTCAGCAAGATCTCCCGGTAGGACATCTTTAGGGGGTAAACTTATCGTCCGACCGTCCTCCTTTGTTCTGGCTCTTATAGTCTGAGCCCTTGCTATTGTTCTGACTGCCCTGACCGCCTGACTGTCTTCGAGACTGGTCGTTTGACCGGTACCCATTTCCTCTGGATGGGTAAGCCGCGACAACAACTGTTTCTCCTTCTATGAAATTTCTGACCCTTTCCATGAGGTCATCATATCTCTCTGGACGCTTGTCATTGAGGCGCCTGATCAATTCACTGTCTGTTATGGCGTGCATGTAGTCAGAGATTTTCAGGAGTTCCGGCATTGTTTTTGTGCGCGTGCACTCATCATTGAAGCATTCAGTGAAGGCTTCTGTGGACTCCCCCGGCCGTTGTTTGACAGTCGCCAGTGAGACCGGATCCCTATTATACTTCTTCCTCTGAGTGTAACTATTCTTGAACGCAGTGCGTAGTTCCGTGAAACTATCAATGCTTCGTGGAGGGAGTCCCTCAAACCAGTCACGGGCATTTCTGATCAGAGTTGAATTGAACATTTGGCACCATATAGGCATGGGCCATCGCTCAATTTTAGCCTGCGTATCAAATATTTTAAGGTGATCATCCGGATCACCAGTTCCATCATAGGTCTTGACACACGCCGGCATGCGACGTTTAGTGTCCTCGGAATAGTTCCGTATGCGGAGGGTGAACGGGTCTTCCCTGGGATCCGCCCATGGCCGGGTGAGCCTAGGATCATCCCATGGTTCACACCATGGGCGCGAAAGATCCTCCGCTTCTGCATCTCGATAATAAGGGCCACCATAATACTCATCATTGTTTGGTGGTGGTGGAGGGGTACGCCTAGGTCGGCGACGCTTAGGCAGATGGTCATCTGAGTCCTCCCTTGACGGGTCTGGAGACGGCGGTGGTGCCCCATCCTTTGGGTGGGGACCACTTTTTTGGGATGAACCATGAGCCTTTTTCCCAGTGTTCATCCTGTCTCACACGCTCGTGTGGCGAGCGGTTCTGGCCAGCTCTCAATCTGGTCGCTCGGGTGAACCGTCAGACTTATCTCCTCCTTCTCGAGACTGCATTAGTTCCTGTATGAGGCGATCTCCTATGCGCTCAAACACATTCCTGGGTTGAGGGGTTTCCTCAAAGATGCTCTGCTCCTGAGGCCGAGCTCTCCTTTTCCTCTGGTTTTGGGAAGAGGTGATTGGTCCGGTGTCACCAAAGTTGAGTCTGGATTGGAGGTTCCTCCCCAGATTCAACCTTGATGCGATCCCCGGGACGATCCTATCAAAGTTCTGCGTGAGAACTCGAGTGAGATCCTCCTCGCTGAGTGGTTGGACTTCTACTTCCTCCTCCGCTGACGGTCTGCGCGGCTCCTTGTTAGGAGGGTTGGGCGCACTCCCTGGGTCAGGGTTGTCCAGGGTTGAAGTAGGTGGGGGTATTATGGAGATCGTGCTCGTCACCCCCAAGGGCTGAAAACCGCCACGGTTACCAGGTCCGCCTGCGAGGCGGCTAGGTGATTGATTGTGGATGAGTATCCCTTCCCCTTGGGACTTCCGATTTCCAGGATTCGTGTTCCTGGGGTTGGCTTGCGGATTCCCCTTTGTCATCGGAAATTCAGAATGAGGTTTTGTTCTAACTTAGTGTAATGGGTCCCACGGAAGGCGCCAACTTGTTGATGCAAAAGTTGGGTGATCCTTGCTAGACCCGAATTAGGCTTAATTCGGGTTGGCTGGGCTCCGGCTCCTGCACCAAGTGAATCGTTTGGTTGGGATCCTGCACACTAAACAACACGCGTTAGGCTTACCGTGGGAGTGTTTCCCACGATTAGACTCCAGCGTGAGAGTAAGTAATCGGTTAGGGTTTTATGTGAGTTGAGAGTATAGAACGTAATACCTTTGTGGAACCCTTGGGGGTTCCTTTTATAGGCAGTGGAACCCTAGTGGACTGCCACTGATACTCTGGCCCCAAGGAAAGGATAACTATCATCATTAGAATGATTGTTATCTTCTAATTATGGTAGTGAATATCCTCCTCTTTTGGGGTAAACCTATTCCTAGACAGAATATGATTCTGTCTAACCCTATGTCGGTCGCGCCGGGCCGTGGGCCGCACACATGTGTGCGGTTACTGTTCATTCAAGCCCATAAGCTTGAATGACATTATTCCCACCCATCTGTGATGGGCCGGATACGGGTAGTACCCATGGGCCGAGTTCCTGACCCGGCTGGGGACTATACGTCATCAGTCATGTTTCCCTTTTGAACATTATCCCTAAGGAAATGGTGACGAATCTTTATGTGCTTAGTTTACGAATGTTGCATGGGATTCTTACTAAGGTATATTGCACCCTTATTATCACACATGATGGGAACATCATGGAGTGTAATATCATAGTCAACAAGGGCTTGCTTCATCCATAGAGCTTGTTGACAAGCTTTTCTGACACTCACATACTCGGCTTCCGTGGTTGATATAGCAAGAGCGGTTTGTTTCTTAGAAAACCAAGAAGTTAAACAACAACCCATGAAGGTACAAATACCACTAGTGATTTTTCGGTCCACATAGTCTCCCGTATGATCCGAGTCGGTGTAAACTATGGTTTCTATGCCGGGCCCCTTGGGATACCATAATCCCAAATGTATAGTGCCTTTAATGTATCGGAAGATACGCTTAACCGCTTTAAGATGAAAGGTTTTTGGAGCCTCTTGAAAGCGGGCATAAAGACAAACACTAAACATTATATCGGGTCAACTTGTCGTTTGGTACAACAAACTACCAATCATACCTCTATATTTGGTATTGTTGACTGATGTAAGGTTTTTATACAAGTTTTAGGAAAAACAAGTACAAATGCTAAGTATTAGAAGTTACGTTTAGAAAAACGTAAAATCCGACAAATGAGTTCGTTCTCCAAGGAGGTATAAGAGTGTGTCAAAATTTAAACTTTTTGATTTGATTGTAGCTTGAAAAGAAGAAAAGAAATGGAAAGAAAATGACGGATTACGCTAAAAATACACCAAGACGAAAACACGTTTTCACGTAAAACGAGGGTAAAAATCTAAGTTGTCTAAAAAATTCCTGAAAATTACTAATAAATCCTAAATAATATAAATGAGATTGAAAAATCAATAAAATATTTTTTGCACTTTTTATTTAATTATTATTTAATTTTAAAGTCCAATAAAAGAAATAAAATAAAAAATAATTAAGAAAAAGTCCCAACAAAGATTTTATGAGTTGTAAACCTTATTTTTCGGGTAAAAGTTATATAATACCATGGTACTTATTAAAATGTACTGATTTTAAACACTTTCTAATTAATCTCATGACTTTACCATTGTACTTTTAAATTTATTCAGAATATACCAATATTACTTTGAAATGACTATATTACCCTTTTAAATGACTATAATACCATTTGTCTTATCAAAACAAAACCATTACTAATAACAACAAACGAAAAGATTCATTTTTCTATCATTACTGAAACAAAAGTGAACTCATTCGCGTAATGCATTAACAGAAACGAAAAGATCTAAACCTATTTTATCTAAAGATCTAAAAAAATTTTAACTTATAAGTCACCAAATCTAAATAATCAAATACTTAGTACAAAATAAAACAAAAATCATAAAAAATTCACAAAATAGAGTTAAACCAGATCAGACGTCATTATCACCTCCACCATCATCGGAACCCTAACTTCAGCACAACCTTTGTCACTATCTATGCACAATCTTCACTTCCACCAAAACCCTACGAGGCCATCACCCACGTATACGAAAACCATCGCCCTACCCAGACGTCACACGAAGTGGCCCTACACCATGGCCACCCACCACCGTCCTACCCCGTCGTCACCTACCGTCGGATCTAGAAACTTTGAATTATAATAGTTCGATGTTAATAGATATAGAGGTTTAGGATGATGATATAGTTGGTTTTAATTTACGGGTTGTCTTGTTGGTTAGATATGAACGTGAATAAAGATCGTGATTTAATTTGGGTTTTTATTAAGCAAAGATTCTACCACACTTCACCTGCATATTGAGTCTATTATTGATTGGATATAAGTAATAAGTATTATTCTGTTATTAATATCTCATGGTCTCTTATAAATGTGATAAAAGATTTCTTAATGCATTGAACTAAATATTGTGTCAAGTGTGTGTATCATTATTTTTAAAGAATGATTACTGTTTTAATTTTACACTTATGTTAATTGTTGTCATTCACGTAAGAGTCGTAAATGTGTTATCATTGTGGTGTTGTACTCTTCTTGGAGTAATATCGTTGTCATCAAGAATTATTTGAATATGATATGTAGAAACAAGTCATCAAAAATGAGCTTTTAGAGAGAGAAGCAGAGATAGAAGACTAAAAAGCAGAAAGTATGATGAATGTGGCGATGATGTAATTATGTTAAAGAAAACATGGGTAATACGGTCATTTTACCATAATATTGATATAGTCGAAACAAATTTGAGAGTTCGTTGTTAAAGTCACGAGATAAAAAAGTAAGTGTTTAAAGTCGGTACATCTATGAAAGTAAGTTGGTATTTTTTAACTTTTACCCATATTTTTCTAACGCTAAAAAGTATTTTTTTTGAAAAATTAAAACTAATTTTATCTATTTTTAAACTATTTAATAAAAACAAAAAAAATAGAAAATGCATAAAAAATAAATGGATAAAAGAAAAAATCTGAAAACAGTTTAGAAAAATCTTAAATGTGTGTACTAAACTGAGGGAAAAATGAAAACAAGCTGAAAACCAAAAAAATTAAGCAACTAAGCTTAGATTAAGCCACGACTTATTTTTTTAACAAGAAATGAATAAGCCCTTAAGAAGAAAACGAGGGGAAAGTTGTCAAGAAAGACAACATAACACACTGGTAAGATTCCCGACCCCTGCACGACAAGTCAAGGTTTCAATACCAGGCTATGTATGTTTTTGCTGTTTTTTATTTCTTTTTGGACAAATGACACCACAATAAGTTTTCTGCTTATTGGGAGTCAAGATTAAGCAAAAACAAATAAGCAGTAAGCCACAAAAGTATAAAAAGCATACAAATCTGAACTAATAAGCAATACAGCTGACAACCCTTTGGCCGATATCTGACAAGCCAAAAGCTTGAGTTGTTAGATACCAGACATCACTAACAATTTGGATCTCAGACAAGAACCTATAATGATTGTTTTTGTGAATTTCAACTTATCATACAAGCTACAATAAGCCACAAATTTAAGAAACAAGTATCAGTAGACCTCAAACTATACTAACCTTATATGTGCACCAAGTTTAAGCACCTAAATCAATGTCTACCACTTTTAGTCATAGATTGATGTCTTTTGCTTGTTTTCAAGAAATATTAAGTGTGAATGGATGTTTGTTTCGCAATTCTTAAATTTATATTACAAGGATTAGACAAAAAATAAGGGACTAAAAAACACAAACACGGGCAAATATACCCTTTCATTTATAATACAGTTTTGTAGTGGTAAGCCAGGATCGTTCGCAGGGACTTAGTTTCATTTTGGTAAACAAAATAATAATCAAATGTAGAAGTAACCGAGTAAATAATATAATGACAAATATGACTAATATGGGATAGTTTCTATAATGTCGTGATGATGATAATAATGACCGAGATATGATTAGGTAGGTAAAATGTGATAATCCTTTTTCGTCAAAATGGCGTTTCCATACTTCACTTGGTTTGATTCAAGACTTATGTTTTATTAAGCGACTAAGCTTAAAACAAATTTCCAACAAGTTCAATACTTTATCAAACTATCTAAGCGGATATCTCCAACAAAAGATTCAAAACCATAGACAAGTTCTTAAAAACTTATCATAATAACTTGACCCTCTTGATGTCAAATTATGGTAACAAATAAACTTTGATAAAAAATGGTGATAGAACTAAGTGGCAAAATGGTTCTACAACGTTAGCTTAAAATCGAGTTATAAAGGATCATATCATAACATCATCACTAATTATAGTCACATACCCATATCATGACAAATAACTTAGCCTAACATAGTAATCAAAGTAACAAATAGAAAAGAGTAAGAGAACATCATACTTAGATTAAATGAATCGACGAGTACACAAGTGTCACGATTGTATCGTCATTCCACAAATCGAGGAGCAAATTACTCTCGTTACAAGTATTTCCCAAAAGTGGAATATACTAAAAATTACTAAAAAGCCTAAGAATACTCGGAATGCTGAGTATTTGAGAGAATGAGTTGAGATTGGTATGTTAAAATGAGGAGAAATGACCTCTATTTATAGCATTGTCTGAGGGTAAAAGTGCGCCGCACTTCTCCAAATGTGCGCCGCACATTGGAGGTGGTGATTGTATGCCGCACTTTGGACTTTGTGCGCCGCACATTCGTGCGTCTAGAATGTTGTTCTCCTTTATTCTTGTTTTATAGAAACTAAGGACTCTACTTTGCTTTTCTTCACTTTGAGCCTTCAAACTTTGTACCTGCATATAAAACGCAATGTATTAAGTATCGAAAGTTCTTATTTATAATCCAAAGTGACAACAGGGCACTCTTTATTCGAAACTAATGAATGTCAGGTCGGGGCTTTCTGCCTTGTTAATAGCAACGGATTAAATATGTATATTTTGGGTGTTATCAAATTCTTGCACACTTAGCAATTGCTTGCCCTCAAGCAACCAAAGCGAGAAAAAAAGTTATATTTTAAAAGCTTAAATATAATGAAGTATGATCGGAAAATGATTAGGTTTCTAAGTAGCGAAATCAAATGATAAAATAATTTCAGCACCTCACATGGAATAGTGTTTGGATTTTAAGTTCACACAAAATGTCACTCACAAGGGTAAAATGTAAGATAACACTCGAAATAGCTCAGACATAAAATAGATAGCTACCATATGCTTGCATAAGACACGTAAACATAACCGTTGCGGCGTGAACACCATATATATTCTTGGAGAGGCAAAATGTGATAATGATATGGGTTTAGTAACAATATGCATTGTCAAATTCGTAGAACAAACTATACTATAATACTTTATTTTTTTCCTTTTCTTTCTATTTTTTAAGAGAACATCATATATATACTTACGATTTGACAATGGTAAAGCATAACAAAAGAATATAGGCACAAAGGATAATATAACACATAAGCATAAGTGCCTCAGATTTTAGCGAGCCAATGTAGCTTGACTAAAATGATACATTGGGGATTTATTTTACCTCTTCTAAAAAATATCTATAAATTAACCTCACTGCGGTTTAGTAAACGATGATCAAGCACAAGTTCTGAAGCATACTAAATTATCAGCTTTCACACAAAGTAAAGAAATATAAAGACTTGGTTTTTCTCACATATTTGGTGGATGTTTTTGTGCTTAGTTATAGTGTCAATCAATGAGATTTTTGCTTTGCTAAAAACTTTATTTATTTACAAAACATCTTTATTTTTATTTTTGAAAAGATTTTTAAAATGCGGAGAAAATTGATTTTATTTATTATTATTTTTATTTTTCCTATTTGTCTCCTCCTCCACACTTAAGTTGAACATCCTCGATGTAAGAACTGATAAAACTAAAAATAGGGAAAATGCAAAGGGAAACGAGAACTTCCCGGGGCTTAGTAGAAAATTGCTGGTCTTCAAATAGATGAATCCAGCTTAAAGCTCCAATTTGTTATTTTTCCTGCATGACATAATAAAACAAAAACACATGAAAAATATATACAAGAACGGTTTTATTTATGTAACAAGTCCTCCTCCACACTTAAGGTAAAAAGTGGGGGTAAATACACGGATTGCCTTCTGAGAAGCGCTAAGTTTAGAGTCTTCAGCTAGACTCGACTACTTGGTGTTTTTTTATTTCATATAGAAAGGAATATTTTGACGTCAAATTCGTTACAATCCTCCTCTTCGTGGTAGAGCTTGAGTCTATGTCCATTGACAATAAAAGTTGTGTTGTCTCTACCATATATCTCAACATATCTGGGTGGATATTGGTGTTTGACTGTGTAAGGTGCGGTCCATCTCGAAGTGAGTTTAGGTTGTTTTAATTTATATTTCAAGATAAAGAGGAGTACTTTATTTCCATGCTTGAATTATTTTCTTATTCTTAACTTACGATCATGCCAAACTTTAGTTCGTGCTTTATATAAACGAGAACTTTCATAAGCTTGATGTCGAAATTCATCTAACTCATGAATTTGAAATATTCGTTTTTCTCCAGCTGCAATAAGATCAGGATTGCAAATTTTTAGTGCCCAATATGCACGGTGTTCAGTTTTAATCGATAAATGGCATGTCTTCCATACAAAAGCTTGTATGGAGTGGTTCCAGTTGGTGTTTTGAATGTGGTACGAAAGGCCCATAAAGCATCTTCTAATTTTTTAGACCAACAAGCAGGGTTGTTTTTTACGGTCTTTTCAAGTATTCGTTTTAGAGCTCTATTAGTATTTTCAACTTGGCCACTCGTTTGAGGGTGGTAAGATGTGGAAAATTGGTGGTTAAACCCATATCTTTTCATGACTTTGTACATGAGTTTTTTACAGAAATGAGTTCCTTTGTCGCTTATGAGTGCTTTTGGAATTCCAAAGTGATGACGTATAGTCCCCAGCCGAGTCAGGAACCCGGCCCACGGGTACTACCCGTATCCGGCCCATCACAGATGGGTGGGAATAATATCATTCAAGCTTATGGGCTTGAATAAACAGTAACCGCACACATGTGTGCGGCCCACGGCCCGACGCGGCCGACATAGGGTTAGACAGAATCATATTCTGTCTAGGAATAGGTTTACCCCAAAAGAGGAGGATATTCACTACCGTAATTAGAAGATAACAATCATTCTAATTCTGATATCCTTTCCTTGGGGCCAAAGTATCAGTGGCAGCCCACTAGGGTTCCACTGCCTATAAAAGGAACCCCCAAGGGTTCCACAAAGGTATTACGTTCTAAACTATCAACTCACATAAAACCCTAACCGATTACTTACTCTCACGCCGGAGTCTAATCGTGGGAAACCTTCCCACGGTAAGCCTAACGCTTATTGTTTAGTGTGCAGGATCCTAACCAAATAGTTCACTTGGTGCAAGAGCCGGAGCCCAGCCAACCTGAATTAAGCCTAATTCGGGTCTTGCAAGGATCACCCAACTTTTTCATCAACAAGTTGGCGCCATCCGTGGGACCCATTACACTAAGCTAGAACAAAACCTCATCCTGAATTTCCAATGACGAAGGGGCATCCGCAAGGCAATCCCAGGAACACGAATCCTGGAAATCGGAAGTCCCAAGGGGAAGGGATACTCATCCCCAATCAATCACCTAGCCGCCTTGCAGGCGGACCTGGTAACCGTGGTGGTTTTCAGCCCTTGGGGGTGATGAGCACGATCTCCATAACACCCCCACCTACTTCAACCCTGGATAACCCTGACCCAGGGAGTGCGCCCAATCCTCCTAACAAGGAGCTGCGCAGACCATCAGTGGAGGAGGAAGTAGAAGTCCAACCACTCAGCGAGGAGGATCTCACTTGAGTTCTCACGCAGAACTTTGATAGGATCGTCCCGGGGATCGCATCAAGGTTGAATCTGGGGAGGAATCTCCAATCTAGACTCAACTTTGGTGACACCGGACCAATCACCTCTTCCCAAAATCAGAGGAAAAGGAAAGCCCGGCCTCAGGAGCAGAGCATCTTTGAGGAAACCCCTCAACCTAGGAATGTGTTTGAGCGCATAGGAGATCGCCTCATACAGGAACTAATGCAGTCTCGAGAAGGGGGAGATAAGTCTGACGGTTCACCCGAGCGACCAGATCGAGAGCTGGCCAGAGCCGCACGTCGCACGAGCGTGTGGGATAGGATGAACATTGGGAAGAAGGCTCCTGGTTCGTCCCAAAAAAGTGGTCCTCACCCAAAGGATGGGGCACCACCGCCGTCTCCAGACCCATCAGGGGAGGACTCAGATGACCATCCGCCTAAGCGTCGCCGACCTAGGCGTACCCCTCCACCACCACCAAGCAATGATGAGTACTATGATGGCCCTTATTATCGAGATGCAGAAGCGGAGGATCTTTCCCGCCCATGGTGTGAACCATGGGATGATCCTAGGCTCACCCGGCCATGGGCGGATCCCAGGGAAGACCCGTTCACCCTCCGCATACGGAACTATTCCGAGGACACTAAACGTCGCATGCCGGCGTGTGTCAAGACCTATGATGGAACTGGTGATCCGGATGATCACCTTAAAATATTTGATACGCAGGCTAAATTGAGCGATGGCCCATGCCTATATGGTGCCAAATGTTCAATTCAACTCTGATCGGAAATGCCCGTGACTGGTTTGAGGGACTCCCTCCACGAAGCATCGATAGTTTCACGGAACTACGCACTGCGTTCAAGAATAATTACAGAGGAAGAAGTATAATAGGGATCCGGTCTCACAGCGACTGTCAAACAATGGCCGGGGGAGTCCACAGAAGCCTTCACTGAACGCTTGAATGATGAGTGCACGCGCACAAATACAATGCCGGAACTCCTGAAAATCTCTGACTACATGCACGCCATAACAGACAGGGAATTGATCAGGCGCCTCAATGACAAGCGTCCAGAGAGATATGATGACCTCATGGAAAGGGTCAGAAATTTCATAGAAGGAGAAACAGCTGTTGCCGCGGCTTACCCATCCAGAGGAAATGGGTACCGGTCAAACGACCAGTCTCGAAGACAGTCGGGCGCTCAAGGCAATCAGAACAATAGCAAGGGCTCAGACTATAAGAGCCAGAACAAAGGAGGACGGTCGGACGATAAGTTTACCCCCCTAAAGATGTCCTACCGGGAGATCTTGCTGACGGAAGGGGAAAACATTCCAAGGCCTCCCCCAATGACAACTCCCACGGACCGTAGGCAAGGGAATCACTTCTGCGAGTTCCATAATGACAAGGGCCATGGTACAGAGGAGTGTATCCAGCTCAAGAAGCACATTGAGTCACTGATCAAATCAGGTAAACTCAAGCACTTAGTTAAGGATTGGAAAGATGGAAAAGACAACAAGAAGTACGATAAGAAGGATCCCCAAAAGGACAAACCTTCGACCATATACATGATCCAATCCAGACAACGCCGCACGAGGCAGAAAGTTGGCCAAAAATTTTCACGCGGTAGGAAAATCTCATTCCCTCCCATCACAGCAAGCGATGTGATTGATGCGCCTCTCACTATTGAGATAAGCATTGGAACACACAATGTTCGTCGCATGTATGTGGATGGAGGGTCGTCAGCAGAGGTACTGTATGAAAACTGTTTTGTGCAGTTATGCCCAGAAATAAGAAGCCAATTAGTACCGGCCACGACGCCGCTCACTGGCTTTAGTGGAGACACTATCTGGCCGATAGGGCAACTACGTCTGCTTGTAACCATTGGGAATGAGGAACACTCCACTACGGCGTGGATGAACTTCATGGTGATACGCTTACATTCTCCGTACAATGGGATCATAGGCAGACAAGGTATTTTGGCTATACGGGCGGTACCCTCCACGGCGCACGGAATGATCAAATTCCCTGTGGATGGAGGAATCGTCACCATTTACAACACAATCGTACCAGCATCCGAATGTCATACCGTGACAACACCGGCTCCACCTGTTCCACCCAAGGATGGATCACCACCTCCCAATTGGAAGGTGGCAATTCATCCCGACTATCCGGAACAGGAGATATCCATAGGAGGGGCACTCTCGGATAACGGCAAAAGGGCCATGTGCTGTCTGTTAAGTGCAAACCTAGATATATTCGCATGGGAGCTAAAGCATATGACAGGCGTGCCACGGGCGATAGCAGAACATAATCTCCAGATCCGCCAGGGGTACCAACCCGTCAAGCAAAAGAAGCGTGGCCAGGCGCCTGAGCGCAGTCAGGTAATATTGGAGGAAGTACGGAAACTAGTGGACGCAGGTATCATGCGCGAGGTATACTACCACGAGTGGTTATCTAATCCGGTCATGGTCAAAAAACATGACGGAAGTTGGCGCATGTGTGTGGATTTTACGGATCTGAACAAGGCATGTCCACAGGATTGTTACCCGTTACCGGAAATCGACTGGAAGGTGGAATCCCTATGTGGATATCCCTTTAAATGCTTCTTAGACGCATATAAAGGATATCACCAGATCCAGATGGTGGAGGAGGATGCAGAAAAAAGGCGTTCCATACAAGCCAGGGCGTATATTGCTATACGAAAATGCCGTTTGGACTAAAGAACGCCAGTGCTACATACCAACGGCTTGTGGACAAAGCTTTTGAATCACAAATAGGCCGAAACTTGGAAGTCTATGTGGATGACTTGGTTATAAAAAGTCATACGTAGGATGCACTTCTCCGGGATGTCCAAGAGACATTCGACACACTAAGGAGGATTAACATGAAGCTAAATCTAAAGAAATGTACGTTTGGGGCAACGGAGGGAATGTTCCTTGGATATTTGATTGATCCAAATGGCATCAAACCTTGCCCAGAGAAAACAAATGTAGTTATACAACTGCCATCCCCTCAGACACGGAAGGAGGTGCAATCCTTAAATGGAAAACTTGCCGGGCTGAATAGGTTCTTATCTGTCCACAGAGAAGTCGTTACCCCTATTTAAGACACTCAAGAAGTGCATTAGGAAGGGAGACTTCCGGTGGACAAAGGAAGCCGAGGAAGCTTTTGGCCAATTCAAGCAGCACCTTGCATCTCTCTCTATGCTAGTAGCTCCCCGGCCAAAGGAGGAACTCATTATGTATCTCTCAGCCACTCATGGCGCAATAAGCGCGGTACTCATGACAGATAGAGATACAGTGCAAACTCCGGTCTACTTTATAAGTAGAACATTGCAAGGGCCGGAGCTGAATTACTCATCTATGGAAAAATTGGTGTTAGCACTAGTGTTTGCTACAAAGCGGTTGCGCCGGTACTTTCAGGCGCACCCAATTGTAGTTATTACGGACCAGCCAATCAAGCAGGTTATTTCTAGACCGGATGTGGCAAGGTGGCTACAAAAATGGATCATCTTATTGGGGGAGCACAATATATCTTATAGGCCAAGGACGGCTGTGAAAGGCTAGATCTTGGCAGATTTCCTGATTGAGAAGCCGGATGAGGAAGGGCCAATCGTTAAACACGATGAGACTCCAACAGAACCATGGGTGCTATTTACGGACGAATCTTCGTGTACGGATGGCTCCGGAGCTGGTCTCATCCTCACAAATCCGGAAGGAATGGAGTTCACGTACGCCCTCCGTTTTGAGTTCACGACTACCAACAACGAAGCGGAATATGAAGCATTAATTGCGGGTTTAAAAATCGCCGCTAGAATGGGAGTCCACAACCTTGAGGCCTACGTGGACTCACGGCTTGTTGCGAACCATATTCTAGGTGGATACGTGGCTAAGGAGGACAACATGGTCAGATACTTGGAAAAAGTCAAGTCACTAATCGCGGCTTTCAGCAAATTTTCCATCAAGCAGGTGCCAAGAGGCGAGAACAAGAAGGCGGACGCTCTCAGCAAGATCGCATCCACAAGCTTCGCTCACTTGTCCAAACAAGTCTTGGTGGAAATACTCAAGGAGAAATCTATAACGGAAAGGGAGGTCGCTACTATAGTTGAGGAGGATGGACCTACATGGATGACCCCGATTATCAACTATTTGACTAGTGAGACCCTTCCAGACGAGGAAAAAGCAGCACGGCGCATCAGGAGGAAGTCGCAACACTTCGAACTTCGAGAAGGTATCCTTTACAAGCACTCTTTCTTGCAGCCGTGGCTGTGGTGTGTTGGACCACGTCAGGCCGCTTACGTAATCAGTGACATACATGAAGGGTTATGCGGCATGCACGCAGGTCCACGATCTGTGGTAGCTCGAGCCTTACGAACAGGATACTATTGGCCTACCATGCACAAGGACGCACGCGACATGATTCGCAAGTGTAGTGACTGCCAAGTGCATAGACCAGTGCCGCGACATCCGCAGCAGGAGCTTACACCTATTACATCCCCATGGCCATTCTATAAGTGGGGAATTGACATCGAAGGACCGTTTCCCGTAGCTGCGGGGGGAGTTAAGTTCTTGATTGTCGCGATGGACTACTTCACACGATGGATAGAGGCCAAGGCAGTCAAATCCATCACAGGCAAACAAGTTAAAAAGTTTGTTTGGGAGCATATTGTGTGCCGTTTTGGCCTACCAGGAGAAATCATCTCGGATAACGGAAAACAGTTCGCGGATAGTCCATTTAAGGACTGGTGTGCATCATTAAATATCAAGCGGCGCTTCGCATCTGTTAAGCATCCGCAGACAAATGGCCTCGTGGAACGAGCAAATAGAAGCTTGGGAAATGGCATCAAGGCGCGTCTGGATGAACGAAGCGCCAAATGGGTCGATGAGTTACCACATGTGCTATGGGCGCATAGAACTATGATCAAAACAGCCAACAGAGATACTTCATTTGCATTGGCCTACGGCACGGAAGCTGTTATACCAGCAGAGATAGGAATGCCTACCATTCGCACGGCGGAGGTTAATGTCGTTACGAACGACGAGCAGCTACGAATCAACCTAGATCTGTTGGAAGAAAAAAAGGAGGTAGCAGCCATCAATGAGGCTAAATCCAAGGCTAAAATGAAGGCTTATTATGACGCTAAGGTCAAAGGTGTTTCTTTCCGACCGGGAGATTATGTCTATCGTGCTAACGAAGCGAGTCGAGCGGAGAATACAGGAAAGCTGGGTCCTAAATGGGAAGGACCTTATGAAGTCACGGAAGCCTTGGGACGAGGTGCGTACAAGTTACGTGACATGGATGGCCGCGACCTAGAACGCACATGGAACATCTACAATCTCAAAAGGTGCTATCTTTGAAAGCTACGGCCTCCGCATGGGTGCTTCGCTATATATGGCTTTAATGAAGAGCCATGCGGCTTATCTGTTTTTCTTATGTCTGTTTAGGTTCCTTTTTTGTTTTTAGGACTTATCATTATTGTTCAAACAAAAAATGTAAACGTTCTAATAAAATGCCGTGGCGCCTAGCTAGCTCCGCGGCTTGTTTCGTGCAAATCATTTTTTAGATTTTTGCCAGTCATATGAATTTTAGTTGTTATTATAATATGTCATGTTTCATTCGTATGCATTCATTCAAATTACTGTACATGTACTATACGCCTCCAGGCGGTGTAAGAGGATTAAGTGAACCTACTAATTCAACTTGCCGCGTAAGAGGGATGCAACCCCAGCCGCACGGATCATGTATCCTTACTAGACACCTTACTCACAAGACGTTGTGGTAAGTTTCATATGCCGTACTCACGAAGTGCTCCGCATAGTAAAGACGCACGTCGCATGTCTAGTAAATTATAGGCTTGTAGGTATTTTTTCTTTTGTGTAAGACGTGACATGTCATGCGGTATTGGCATACAATGTTCAAACAAAATGAAGATACACAAGTTTCAAAAATAAATAACAAAATGGCCGTGGTAATCACGGACTTCCATATAAAAGGCAGTCATTTCACATATGTCTTAGCCGTATACATGCACGGACGAATAAAATTACAAATGTTTACAACTGATAAATTACAAGGGGGGCAGGAATTCCCCTATGTTCTTCTTCCCGTCTTCAATCAGAGCACGGAGGACCTCCCCACGAGCATCCTTCCCATCCTGGGCTTTGACCGCAATCGCATCCAATGCTTCTACAAGCAGTTTCTCACCTTTCATCATTTTGGAGGCGGAATCATAAGTGGCCAAGGTCAAAGGGATGGGGTCCGCAGTCAGCCGGGACATTATTGCCTCATTTGGAGCGTCTCTAAGTGTCTCAAGCTCATCCAAGAGAGGGTGTTGGATCTCCGCCAAGGCATTCATGGACGCGGTCATATTATCCGCGGCGGAGGGATTGTGGTAGGGATGCTGCATGATATCTTCATTTTTTCCTATCAGTTCTGCAGCTTTGACTAAGCCCTCATGTCAACCACGGTTGATTCCATCGGATACGACCCCGGCAAATGCCTGCAATAGGTGTGGAGCTTCCAAGGCCCTGCTCACAGCAAGTCGCAGTCCTTGCCCGATTATCCACCTGCGTCCAGCTATAGCGGATAGCAGTGGAGGGCATAGTCTCTCAGCACAACTTATGGCCATCTTGCTTAGCTTCTCATCCGCTAAGGCAGCCTGCTCTTCCAGGATGGTCTGCGCCTATGTCAACTCATCCTTTAGCGCATCACGCTCTTGGGCGATGTTGAAGGATTGCACGGTCACGGCCTTGGTAGCAGCTTCGGCCGCAGACACCTGCATATAAAATTTCGAGTTATTACAAGGATATATACTTTTTTGGGTCAAATGAATATCCAAAGTTTGAGTATATGTGCAAAAATTTCGAAAGTATACCTTCTCATTTGATGCGGCTACAAGGGCTTCGAGCTCGGCAATGCGCTTCTCTCGGGTGTCGGCGTGATGAGCTTGCTCTTTTACCGTCGCCTCGACTATCACCAGCGCTGCCTGCAAGGACGCGATGGTCTTTTCGTTCTTCACGACCATCGCCTCACGACGGGCTATCTTCTTATCTGCCCGATTCACATTTGTAAGGGCCTTGATCAAACGGCGCCTCAAAGCAGCTCCCACCGTCACTTGGTGTGCGGACGACACGTCAAATTGCTCAAGAAGGGCCTCATGATCCAACTCGTCAAGCTTGACAGGTTCCATGCTAGGCGCAGGCTTTCTTCTGGCCCCTCGGGGTGTGGTTCCTTGGCGTGTGTTGCAGCAGGGGATGGGGGTTTGTTAGTTGGTGCGGCGGATGGATTCCTACCCACTTCTTCCTCCTGCGCTACGGCCGACGGATTAGCCCTGTTATTTGACATGGCAAAATTAGTCTACGCATTATATAATGACACGAATCATATTCGAAGGATACTTACGAGGTATCAATGGCAGGGTCTGGGCAGGTAGGAGCTACGGCGCTCACGGGTGTGACTCGCAAGACTGGCCCTCCCGTGTTCGGGGTGGGGTCGGCCTGAGCGGTCGGAGTACCACTCCCCTCTTGGTACTGCGGATGATCCTTCTTCAGTTTCTTTGGGGGAGCATTCACGGCTCTGGCCTCATCCCCTATCTTCTTTGCCACCCTCCTGGTGGTCTTTCTCTTCCTAGAGGTGAGCGGGGCGGACCCGGATGCCTTAGTAGTGTCTTCATTGGGGTCATTCTCCTCTTCCTGGTTGGTGGCGCCCCCCTCCAATAGTGGTTCTTCACCATCTTCATTATGGAAATCCAATGGGGATTTCTCAATGACGGGCTCTTCTTTATCCGATCTGGGCTCGGGCGTTTCTTCGAGCGGCATGGTGCGGTCAGCGGTCGCCTCCAGCAAGGGGAGCTCATTCTCCTTCAGTGGCCGGAACCCTTCGGGCACCTTCATGGGGTCGCCCTGGCGTATTAACCCGTGTAGATTCATTTCTGCGGACATTTATGAGTATGTGGGTTAGTAAGGTTTTATAAATATGCATGGCATTTCACATTTACAAGGAATAAAGTAAACCTACCCTCTCCCTGTTCCGCCAGGAAGCACGGATATAGGTCATCCCTCCCAAAGTAGCGGCGGCTTATTCCTACTAAGCACAGGAAGTGTTCCGGCAACCCTCTATGGAATTCCGTGCGGTGGGTATCTAGTTTTTTCAAGTCTTTGCTAATATAGTCTTTGGCTTTGGGCGGATAATCTTTGGGTGCTTTGGTTTTAAGTACGAAAGGAGTACGGAATACCTTCTCATCTACAAAGAAGTAGTGGTCGTACCAGTTCTTAAGGGAGTCTAGAGGCTTCCTATACGTCATAGGGGCGTTCCCGGGTCGTTTTTTAAATGATAGCCACCCATTCACTAGCTGGGGAAAATAAAAAGCCCTAAAAAGGTTTACGGTTGGGGTTACTCCGCAGGTATGGCATGTAATTTCAAACTGGTTGATTTTACACGCCCCTATGCAGTGAAGTTGGGTTATGTGGAAGTCATAATACAATAGTAGGTCTACCAAGAATTTGGACAGGGGGATACGGTAGTTGGCCGAGTCAAACAGGCGTGTGTACACGCCTATTTTCCCCGCCGGTGCATCCGTAATCGCTTCGCCTTCACCTGGATAGGTGGGGTGTACGCTTTCGGGAATATAATACTTCGACAGGAAGTCGATGTATTTTTCCGCTGACATCACGTTGAGGACATCCGTGATAAGGGGGTTTTCCTTTACCATGTTTTATAAAAAGGTTTTTAAGGGCGTGATGATCTAACCTGCGGTGAAGGAAGTCCGTGGAAAAGAAGGCAAAGTTTTGGGAGTAAAAGCTTGAAAATAACAATGGCGGAAGGAAATGGGAGTTGTGTGTGTAACAAACACACATACCAACTCTTATATAGGGTTGCCTCGGTTTCCGAGGTAACGTGGATGCTCGACACGTGTAGGCCACCACGCATATCCAACGGATAGGATTTCTGACACTTCTGCAAAATCAGAGGGGGGCCCATGGGTCACTTCTTGGCAGTTTTACGTGGCTCAATGGTGGGCATTAATGGTGTACTTTTTGCAGGCGTGCGACTGGAAATTTGACTACCATTAATGTTCTTATTCTTGTGTCGAGATATGCGGCTCTTACGTAAGACCGCATTTAATACTACATTTAATTTGTCTCGGCCGTTACGTGCGGCTGAGGTGCTATTCAAAAAATATTCCTAAGGCAGGCCGTCACGTGCGGCCAAAACAGCATTTCCAATATTTTTTTATTCCTCTTGGTCTTTCTTGGTACGTCCGGAGAGCACCTTGATAGTCTAGAGGTTACGCCTACGGCTGTAACAACTAGACTGGGGGGACATGATGACGTATAGTCCCCAGCCGGGTCAGGAACCCGGCCCACGGGTACTACCCGTATCCGGCCCATCACAGATGGGTGGGAATAATATCATTCAAGCTTATGGGCTTGAATGAACAGTAACCGCACACATGTGTGCGGCCCACGGCCCGGCGCGGCCGACATAGGGTTAGACATAATCATATTCTGTCTAGGAATAGGTTTACCCCAAAAGAGGAGGATATTCACTACCGTAATTAGAAGATAACAATCATTCTAATTCTGATAGTTATCCTTTCCTTGGGGCCAAAGTATCAGTGGCAGCCCACTAGGGTTCCACTGCCTATAAAAGGAACCCCCAAGGGTTCCACAAAGGTATTACGTTCTAAACTCTCAACTCACATAAAACCCTAACCGATTACTTACTCTCACGTTGGAGTCTAATCGTGGGAAACCTTCCCACGGTAAGCCTAACGCTTATTGTTTAGTGTGCAGGATCCTAACCAAATAGTTCACTTGGTGCAGGAGTCGGAGCCCATCCAACCCGAATTAAGCCTAATTCGGGTCTAGCAAGGATCACCCAACTTTTGCATCAACACAAAGCGACAAAATAATTTCTTTAAGAATGTTATAACAACTCTTGCATCGTTTGTTTGCAAGGCTTGAGCTTTGGCCCATTTGGATACATAGTGGACGGCGACTAAAATGTATTCACATTTATAAGATCTTGGAAATGGTCCCATGAAGTCGATACCCCACACGTCAAATATTTCGTAGACTTGGATATTATGAAGAGGAATTTCATCTCTTTTGGAAATGTTTACAGTCCTTTGACATGCTTTGCAAAGGCGAACTAAGGTATGCGCTTCACGAACGATTGTAGGCCAGTAAAAAACCTACGTCGAACACTTTTTTAGCGGTTGTGTTCGTGGCGTAATGTCCTCCGGTCAGTCCGTAGTGACATTCATCGAGAATTTTTCGTGATTCAGATCCGAAAATACAACGTCGGATCATTCCATCGGGACATACTTTGAATAGATGAGGTTCGTCCCAAAAGTATTTCTTGAGTTCAGAAAAGAATTTTTTTTGTTGGTACGTCATCCCCTTTCGTAAAATACCTACAACCAAATAGTTTGCAAAGTTTGTGAACCATGGTGTATCACTAGTATTTACTTGCATGATATGTTCGTCGGGAAAAATAATCTATTTCATCATCGCTTGAATCAACGTTAACAATGCGAGATAAATGATCGGCTGCAACATTCTCTGCTCCTTTTTTATCTTTTATTTATAAATCGAGTTCTTGTAAATGAAATATCCATCATATGAGACGAGGCTTGGCATCTTGTTTTTTAAACAAGTATTTTAGAGCCGAGTGATCGATGTAAACACTATTTTTGGACAAAACGAGGTATGCTCGAAAATTTTCAAACGATTAAACTACAACCATGAGTTCTTTTTCCGTGATGGTGTAATTTTTTTGGGTTGCATTTAGAGTTAGCCTAGCAAAATAGATGGGGTGAAATTGTTTTCCATCCTTTTGTCCAAGGATGGCTCCAAGGGCATGTTCACTTGCATCACACATAAGCACAAATGGAAGATTCTATTTAAGGCTTGCGATAATAGATGTGCATGTAAGCTTTGATTTGAGAGTTTCAAATGCTAGAAGGCATTCGTCATTAAAATTGAATGTTCTTTCTTTTTCTAGAAGTTAGGTCCGTGGTCTCGCAATTTTCGAGAAATCTTTAATAAATCGACGGTAAAAACCGACATGACCTAAAAAACTTCTAATGCCTTTAACATTAGTAGGTGGTGAAAGTTTTGAGATTACGTTTATTTTTTATTTTTCAACTTCTAAGCCAGCGCCAGACACTTTGTGTCCAAGCACAATTCCTTCTTTGAATATAAAGTGACATTTTTCCCAGTTTAGCACGAGATTTGCTTCTTCACAACGTGCTAACATTTTGTCTAGATTATTGAGACATGTGTCGAAAGAGTTTCCAAAGACGGAAAAATCATCCATAAAAACTTCGATGGATTCTTCGATCATATTGTGAAAAACAGCAATCATACACCTCTGAAAATGGACAAGTAAATATGGTTTTCTCTTGATCCATAAGGTTGATTGGGATTTGAAACTATCCAGAAAAACCATCGAGGAAACAAAAGTATTCATTCCCTGTGAGTCTTTCTAACATTTGATCCATAAATGGCAAAGGAAAGTGATCATTCGCGGTTGCTTCGTTTAATTTTCGATAGTCAATACTAACTCTCCATCCGGTGATGGTTCGTGTTGGTACTAACTCGTTTTTTCATTAGTCACTACAATGATACCTCCCTTTTTAGGTACATAGTGGATAGGAAAAACCCATGGGCTATTGGCAATTTGGTATATTATTCCAGAATCTAGGAGTCTAACTATTTCCTTTTTGACAACATCTTTCATTTTAGGATTTAGTCTTCTTTGTTTTTGCATGATTGGTTTCTTGTCATTCAAAAGTTGGATTTTGTGTTTAAAGAATGATGGACATATGCCAGGTATGTCTGAAGTTTTCCAAGAAAAATCTTGTTTATGCTTCTTTAGAACTTCGACTAGATCAATTTTATTTTCTTCCAAAAGTTGGGATGAAATAATTATAGGGAGTATTTTTCTTCGTGAAGAAAGGCATATTCCAAGTGTTCAGGAAGAGGTTTGACTTCTAAATCCGTAGGAGGTTCTTCCACATATTTCTTAACTTTAAAATTGGTTTCAAAAGTTATGGTTTCGAAAGGTGTTTCTTTTTATTCCTCAGGGGTTTCTATTGGTTCGTCGGTGTGAACAACTATGAAGGCGTCAAATTCAGCAAAAAGTGCTTCTTCTAGGATGGTTCTTTAGATAGAATATAAATTTCGCTTCCTTCACTAAGAAGAGCGTCGAAATCGGCTTCAATGACTTCGTCAATGACATCAATACTAAAGCAAGTATCGTCACTAGAATACGAGTGTTTCATTGCTTCATCGATAGAAAAAGAAATTCTATCTTCTCCAACTCCAAGGTTGAGTTGTTTTTTTACTCAAATTACATCATTGGGTATATGTAAGAAGGGTCTACCAAGAATCAGTGGTACTTTTCTATCTTCTTCCATTTCTAGAATTACAAAGTCAACGGGAAAAACAAGTTTCCAGCTTCTACGAGCATGTTTTCAGCTATTCTCATAGGATATTGAAAATATCGGTCCGCAAGGTGAACGCTCATTTTTGTGAGTTTGGGAATATCTTTTGAGATTTTTGCATACAAAGAGTATGGCATGAGGTTAGTGCTAGCACCAAGATCGGCCAAGGCGTTACATGAGCATGAGTGATGGAAAGTACATTTGTTAATGCAATGATTACTAAAAACGTTACTTGCATTTTTCGGTCTCACTTTGTTTTGATTACGACAATATATAAAAACAAGCATTTGTTGAATTCTTGAGTTAAGTATTTTTCATTTCAACCATTATCACTTAAGGTATGAACAAACAAGTTTTCAATCTAATTGACTGATCAAGGATTTAACTTTTCTTAAAACTCACTTTTTATTAAACTTTATTTTTAAGAAAATGTTTTATTAAATTAAATATTTGAAAATTTGAAAATGGCATATTCCATATGGTTTAGGAATATCCCTTGGGGATAAATATTCCATCAAATGTGACTACCCCACTAAATGACAAAAGGGAGCGAAGTCTACTCCCACGGTTTCTCAAATGGCTATGCGGTTCCTTATCAATAAGGAACCACAGGCACCTTTTGTTGGGAATAAAATTAGCCAAGTCATCTAGCCACTGACATAGTACAATCAAGCCACTGACATAGTGTTATCAAGCCGCTGACAGAATAGGCGCAGACAAGAATTATCAAGCCGCTGTCAAGATTTAAAGTCAACACGTTTTGTTAAGTTAGGAAGATATACATGAATATTGTATTTTGTATGTTTATCTTAATATATCTTCCTAGAATAGTTGATGCGATAACTTTATGTACAAGGCGCCTTATGTGTATAAAAGGAGGCCTTTAGGTTTATGTTTGATATACTTTCATCACTGTTTGTTCACCGTTGTTATTAATAAAAGTTGAAAGTTTGGTATACATACTTTTTCATTCTTGTTCTTTGTTCTAGGTGTTAATTCCGCGTAACACTTAGATTATTGATAACATAAAGTTTCTCTACGTATTATTCTTGATTTAATCTCGATAATACAACAGCTTAATCGATCTAAGTTTGGGATCAACAAGTAGTATCAGAGCTTGTTGAGGAACTTTTGATCTAAAGAACAAAAACCCTAAATCGCTCAAAACCCTAAAAACATCCAAACAACATGTCTACCTCAACTGATACTTCACACTCATCCTCCAATCACAATCTCAAAATTCCCATACTTGATCCTGATAACTTTGAACTTTAGAAGTTTAACATTGTGAAATATCTCCAAGTTGATAACTATGTTCTCTGGGAAGTTATTGAGTTTGGTAACCAATTCAAAAAGGAAGAAAAGATTGCTGATGCTATAGAAACAAGAAGAGCCACTTAATGGACTGGAGATGAGCTAATTCCAAAACCTGAAGATGGAAGGGCTGTTTCAGCTGTAGAGATAACATACAGAAGGAATGATATGAAGGCCTTGAGTAATCTCAAACTGGCTCTTGGTATAAAGCATCAACATAAATTCAGAAAGTACGAATCTGCTAAAGAGCTTTAGGAAGCCCTTGAAACTACTTATGGTGGTAACGAGGAAACCCTTAAACAAAGGAAAAACAGTTGGTCATGGAGTTTACTGTGTTTAAAGCTCATCCTAATGAGAAGCTAAGTGAAGTAAGAAGTCGTCTTCAAGATATTACTAGCAAGTTAGCCTTCATGGGAACTGAATTTGAAGAAGAAGACATCACTGCTACCTTTCTTCGAGCTCTTGGTGATGCTTGTGAGATTCAGGCAAAGTCAATCATGGCCACCAAAGCTTACAAGAACTCCTTATTTGATGACATATATAATCAACTAAAGATTATGGAACCAGAAGTTATGCTCAAACAATGAAGTAAATCAACATCTAGGAGTGTAGCATTCATCTCTCATAATGACTCCTCATCCACTGACAATGTTTCATATGTTAGCGGATTAAATACACATGTCAGCGGATTGAGTTCATCAGCCTCTAACACATACAATGTTGGTTCACCAAGTCTCAAACTAGTTGGAATTGACTTGGATACTATGTGTGTGCATATATTGCTGCTTTGCCCAATGGTTCTCCAATCTATTATGAAGATCTTGAGCAAATCAGTGACATTGATCTTGAAGATATGGATATCAAGTGGAATATGGAACTTAGCAATATAAGAGCCAATAGGTGGAACAAGAGATTTGGTAGAAAGATGACCTTTAATAGCAAACAAACTACATGATTTGATAAATCCAAAGTTGAATTCTATAATTGTCATAGAATGAGGCACTTCATGAGGGAATGCAGATCTCCACGTAGTAATGATGCTAGAAAGAGCTCAAGTCAAATCATTAAGGTGGAAGATGTTGAGCCAAAATCTATGGTTGACATGCAAGGGATTGATGGTCTTGGATGGATTGGAGCTTTATGGAAAATAAGGTAAAGCAGAATCAAGCACTGGTAGCTGAGAAGGAGGAAGAGCATGTTCAATATGCTCTTATGGCCAAATCTTCCTCTTCATCAGATAGTGAGGTATATGATGATGCTTTTTGTAGTATTGGTTTCAGGCAAAACACTGAAAAACTTAATAAAGAAGTTTTAATATTTAAATCAAATGTTTTTGATGAAGAAATCAAGCTTGCAAACTATAAAAGAGGTCTTACACAATCTTATGGGATGGTAGAAGAGTATAAGAAAATGGAATTTAATCTTAAAGATCAAATTAATGTTTTAACTAGAGATCTAAAAGTAAGTAATGAGGCCAGGGATTCTTTCATGAAATCTAGGGCTGAATTGCAACTTAAACTAGATGAGGCCATTAAAGCTAAAGGTGATGTAGGGCTTAAAATTGAAAAGTTTGATCAAGCCAGTGTTCTCTTAGAAAAATGTGTAAGTAAACAAAGAAACCCTAGGTACATGACTGGTATTGGAATGAAAGAATTTTCTGCTGTTCCACCCCTAGCAAGAAATTTCTATAGGGTTACTCAAGGGGAAAGACCTCTCTTGGACTGGCTTGCCAGAATTCCTAGTGGAAGAATTTATTCCTCCACCTAGAGTTCTTAGTCTAGTTGAGGAATATAAGTAGAAGGAGACAAACCTAGAACAATGGAAAGCAACCAACCCTTTTCTGTTTGTTAAGGGTGGACTGCTTAGTGATGACACTTTTGATATAAAACCCATTGTTGTGACTAACCCTAATACTCGTAAAACTATTAATCTTAACTCAACAACTAAAAACAAATCTAGTGTTCAATATGCAGAGATATATAGGAAACCTAGGGCACCAAAAAGTCAAGCAAATGTTAACGGAACAAGGTTTTATCAGTCTAAGCCTAGGTTTGTATCTAAACAGGCTTGTTACTCATGTGGGAGCTTCTCACATTTGACCTATAATTGTGTCAATGGATACACTTCATCCGCTGACAATAGGTCAACCACGGTCAACCCTAGACCTTTTGTCCAACCAAGTCCACAGGCCACTAGACCAGCTCCTTTCTTCTCTAGAGGAGCTAATACCCATGGACAAAGGCCCTTTCAAAATACTAACACTTGGTCTAATAGACAGTCGGTTCCTGTAGCAAACCCTAGTTTAGCCGCTGACAGGAACAATCTATCCGCTAACAAGACAAAACAAGCCGCTAACAAATCTAGGTTTGGTATGAAAATGCCACAACTAGCTAGTGTCAGACCTTATGTTAAACCAAGTAATGATAGGTATTTGAAACCTAAGGGACAAGGGTCTAAGGCTTCATCCAGCTTAACATGGAGACCTAAACAAGAACAAAACCCTAATTTTAATGGTGCTTTTATGACCTGTAACAGATTTAAATTTCTTGAAAAGGTCATTACTAAACCTATTAGAACAAATTGGTTGTTTAGGGCATAAAGGGATGAACATGGGGTTGTTACAAGGAATAAGTCAATTCTTGTTGAACAACCACATAAGTCCAAGTTTGCAATGGCTTGGGTTCCCAAAGAAAGCTAATTTGTTTTCTTTATATGTAGGGCATTACAAAACAAGTCAATGATCATGAATATTGGGACAGTAGATGCTCTAGGCACATGATGGGGAAGGAAGATTATTTGACAGTCTTTACCCCCATTAAAGATGGTGACAAACTGTACTTTGGTGGTAACTATGGAAATATTTTTGGCAAAGTCACTCTTATCACTAACAACTTGAGGTTTGAAAAAGTTTTTCTGGTAAAAGAACTTGATTATAATCTTTTTAGTGTGTCAGAAGTGTGTGATAACAAAAACAAAGTTCTCTTTACTGATACAAAATGTTTGGTGTTAAGTAAAGATTTTAAGATTCCTGCTGATAAGTTCATTGAGTTTAGAATGCCTAGACATAAAGATGTTTATAATGTTAATCTCAGTGGCATTAAAATGAACAAAAACTTATCATGTCTTTATGCTAAGGCTTCTATAGATGAGAGTAAGTTATGGCACAGAAGGTTAGGGCATATAAACTTCAAAAACATGAATACACTTGTAACACCCCACTTTGATAAGTGGACCGTTACGTGTAATTATGGCGTGTCATTAAAGCATGCAAGGTAATATTTAGTAATACATACATGACCATAGGGAAAACCGGAATCAAACATCGGTTCCCAAACATAAGCCCAAAACATAAATAAAGTAAATGAAATGAACAAAGACTACACAAGCATAAATATATGAAGGCAAAAGGAAAAGAAGTCTATGGCAACTTCCATCCTATGCACGTCCTCCAAATGCTCGAGTCTGTCCTTGGGTACCTGCCGTTTTGGGACGTAGAAAGGAGTAACGGCTGAGCATAACGCCCAGTGCACAGATATATGACATAGTATGAATGACTGAAACAAAATAAAGACTTAATAGCAGCGGAAATGTATAAGTCTTGGAAAACCTGGTATAACTTAGTAAAACTGGTTTTATAGTTTGAAAAGCCTTATGTTTATATTATAAAAACTGTTTAACATGTTTACCATTAGCCAATATAGGTCATGAAATATCAACGTGCATGAATACTTGGAGGGGTGACCTCGTCATGCAATTAGAGGGGTTGCCTCTAATTAATATAAGTTTTGGGTAGGAGGGATCAGCTCCTTGTGAAGGATGCAAGGCACACACCACATTCACCTGAATAATCTGTAAAAACATGTAACCTAGGATGCACCCATACTCCCCACATGTTAACATAATAATATGGCCAAAAGCTGAAGGGACGCCACGAGCTATTACTCCGCCATGGTGAAGTCATAACACTGGTGCTTCCAGTGTTATGGTTATGGTACTTCCATAACTAGGTGAAACTGTTCATGCATGTATGTGGCTTAGGCATTTAATTAAACATAAGCAATCAAAACATATAAAACATACACTGGGAAAACAGTTGGCTGCAAACGGGGAATCCTAATAAGGAAAGAATGTCCATACTGAAAGGACGGAGAATCCGTACCTTAAGTCCAGTGAACGAAGAAGACGAACGGAAGAGAGTCCTACTTCGATCTCACTAATGCTACATACATAATATACATGTATAAGTATTCTGATTGCTGTGTACGTAACTCGTTTTATATCATGTCTTAGCTTGTTTTATATGTTCATGTCATGTTTTACTAATTTTATCGTTATGCTGTGTTTATCATGTATTCTGGATATTCTGATTAAATATTATTTGTATTTCTTGTATTAGTATACTTGTTGTTTAATAATAAGTAACTTCCTAAAAATAGCAGTTTCCTAAAATAGAAAATTTCCAAAATAGAAAGTTTCCAACAAAAGAAAGTTTCCAAAAATAGAAAGTTTCCAAAAATAGAAAGTTTCCATATTTAGAAATAAGATGGATTATTAAGCTAATACGATAAGCTTAAGTTTTACTGATTAATATTCTAAGTCATGTGATTAATAGTATAGTTTATTAATTAATACATGTGAATTAAATAAACTATATATTATAAGATTTAATTAAATATAGCATGATTTAATTAAATTAAAGTGTATATAATACTTAGGTAAAAACATGTATTAATATTTATATTAATATAATGTAAATTAATTAATTATATGCCATGTTTTAATAATTAATTAATTACTTTAGTCTAAATTAAATAATAAAAATACTTAGGTTAAAATCATGTATTATTACTAATAATAATAAACCTAAGTCATGTCTTAATTAAATTAATTATAACATGTTTTAATTAATTTAATTCCATGCTAAAATAATATAACTTGTAAAATAATGACTCGAAAAGAATAATGTAACGTATAGAAACATGACTTGTTAAAATAAACGTTACCGTGACAAACCCCATGTTTTAATTAATTTAAAAATATGAACCGGACCGGCTCCCCATGAACCGGACCGAACCAAACAGCCCCTAACTGCAATAAGCTGTGAACCGAACACCCCCTTAATTCTGTCTTAAACTAAAAACCAAACACACCCTTAACTGCCAGTTCCCCCTGGCAGTGGTGTTACTGCCACCGGCAGTAGCCTGTTTCCCCTGCTCGAGTGAAAGTCCCACCCTCTCGGTTCCCACCGTCTCCCAAACGCAGCCCTTGCTGCTGCCACTGGTAAGCCAAACGCACCCTTGCTGGTTGCCACTGGTAAGCCAAACCCCACCAGGCCTTGCGGTTGATGGCACATAACCAACACCGACAGACCAACCTAGCCACTGGCCTTGCGGCTGGTGGTATTTAATCACCATCGAGACCAAGTGTGGTCTCGGTTTGCGTGTAACTACCCACAGCCAACCCAAAATCGATTCCCCATGACATAACTCGTTTTTAACATGTTTTTAATATGAATTCCAAGATTCTTGGCGAATTAAAGAAAAAAACGAGATTAGGGTTTACCTAGTTTTTGCGTGTTAGGGTTTAGGACCTCAAACGAACATCACAAACCTTCGTCTTTAATTTAACTCGCGTTTTCTTCCTGATCCTTGTAGTGGAACACGACGGCAGCCAGGAGAACAAAAGAAGAAAAGAACGACTGTTTATTATGGTTTAGGGTTTTATGAGATTTGTTGTCTAAAAGAAAAAAATAAAAATACTCCTCCCCGTCTGTTTTCTTTTAAGCCGAACCAAACCCACTTGGGCCTTGAGCCCAAGTCCATCTTCTTGTCTTCTTTGTCTAAATGGCCCTTTTACATTTTTACATAAATCACATATTGTTAAACGATACGCGCAATCGTGTTTCAAAATGTCGTGAATTTTCCCATGGTTACCCTTATACCTATTAGACGTAAATACTACGTACGTAAAGACTTACCGTGTTTTATTTAGTATACGTAAAATAATCGTGTCAATTATTTGTGTTTACGTGTTACGTAATTATTAATTATTCATGTTATTCTAATTACTTGTACGTAACGACATTCATCGTATTAATAATACACGTAAGTACATAATTATCTGTTCGTGATTTTATGTTCATGATTTTATGTCCGTGATTATATTTACTATGGTTAATAATTATCGTTCATTAATACGTATAATCATTATCGTGTAATAACACGTACGTAATTATTGTAATTAATATTCGTGAACGTATTCATGTTATAAAAGGAAAGTTTTAATCTTGTACGTATAATTATTAGTGTACTGTTCATGGTAAAAGCATGCGGGTTTTAAAACTCTTCCCCCTAAAAAGAATAATTCGTCCCCGGATTATAGATAAAGTAAACTGAAAGAGAAACATACCCGAATCAACTAAGAGGGTATGTAAGATAAAAGGACCTGAAGGTGACCTGGTAGAAAGGAACATGGAACGTGACATGTCTTGAAGCGACATGGAACGTGACGTGACTGAAAGAACGTATCTACTTGATAAGCGAAAACGGATAAGAAGTCCGGATGAACTTTTCCGTTTCCAAGTGGCTTCCCTCTTGGAACGGTTCCTTCACAAGATCTTGATACAAATGATAAATCTTGGTCCTCCTGACCTTGACTTGAAAACACGAAAAGTTCATTGTCATCAACGTAAGATAGATCCCCTGACTTTGATCGAGGGAATAAGAATTAACGTGCAAGGGTAACTGAAACGTTACGATGCAAAATAACTTAACTAACTGATAATAGTACCGTCTTAGCAATGATGCGTGAGACATACTGAAACGTAGTACGTGAAAATTTGTGAACGTGATACGTGAACAATTTTGAACGTGATACGTGGAGATATGGTGAGTGTAATAAGAGAAAACATATGGTGATCCATGATACGTGTAACATATCATGAACGTGATATGAGGAACGTGGAATGAACATGACATGTGACACATATCATCAACATGGAATATGGTTGTGGTAACGCCAAACGCTATAAGGTGAGACGTGGAATGTGACGTGAAACGTCTATCTGAGGATAGAGAGTTATGCTAAACTTGAGTCTGGTCTCTCAAGTTCTTGTAAAACTTCCCAGAACGAATATGAACGTAAAATCGTAAGCAAGGATACGATCATCAATGTGAATAGTGTCATGAACGTTAGTGTGAAAGCAAGTTGTGAAATTAGAACAAGGGCGTGAATGTAAATAAGGAGAAAAAATGTGAACCTTTGTCTGTCCCGATAGCTGACGGATTAGCAAGTGATCGGATGCGCCTTGTCCGGAACATATCTAATCTATCTGTTGGTTCTTGAAATCCTTAGGGATGTAAGGATTCTGCAGACTTGATCAAATTGTTGGCAATAACCCAGATAGCATCTTGCTTCTTCTGAGTTTGCGTTAATCTGGTAACCAAAATCGGTGGGGATCTTGTCCCATTTTTTTTATCACAATTCTGATGGTGGATAAACATCCCAGTCAGTTGGTGTTCTATCTTAGCCTGTTGGTATGTCAGGTACTTAGATATGAACGTGACTATATCTTGCTTCGTAGAAACTTGATACATAGAAATTTGCGGAACTATAAGTCTCTAAAATTTGACTTCTCTTAGCGTAGGATTTTATGGAACACCTAATGTAGTGTAGGGTTCTCACCTTTACGCATAAGCTGAGTCATGGTAAGATTAACCGTGCGAATCCATGTGATTCAGCGTGTCACTGTAATCAACCAGAACTTATATTGGAAAATTTCAAGGTAAAATTTCTCTTGTCGTAGAATTTACAACATAGTACAAATATGGTCTTCCTGTTCTCGATGAAAATACTGATGAATTTGTTTATAAGTTCATGGAGACTCAACTTATTAAGTCCATAATGCTGCTGGAGCATTTATGAGACTAATACAAGATCATGAATCCAGCATGACCGAGTCGTGTACGAATAACAGTCATGGACATGTCCTGCTCTTTCACCTGTCACTATTGGCATCATGATCATGAGTTCGTTCTTGGAGAATTGATTAACACACTAACGTCGATTGGACATGCTGCTAACACGTGGAGGAGAATAACGGTTATGAATGGTGATTTGTATAAATCGAATGAAGTCGACACAAAATCTCATGGTACCGTCCTTCTCCTAAAGGTTCTTCTAGAATGTATGGGAAGATTTTGGAATAATCGGCTGGTTATGCGTAAAAGGACTCTAGTAGTCGTGTCTTGACTGACAACTAGAAAATTTTAGCAGTCATGGCTAACAAAGCATGTGCTTGGAAAGCATAGATAATTTGTACAGATTTTCCTAATGGAAAACCATGCTGAATGTATTCAGGAGCCTGAAAATTACTGTACATAATCATGAGTCATAGCATGGTGTGCTGTTGGTAGTCTATAATTAGGATTAAATTCATCTCGCATTTGTCCGAGGAAATGCGTTAGCAGTTTGGATCTTATCATTAGGCTAAAGTAAAACCTTCATATACAAGGGGAATAGGAATGACGTCCTTTATGGTCATGAATATATGAAATATGGGTGCCAGAAATGAAAGTGTCATCGAGCAATCGTGACAGATCTCACTGATACACCGGTGATGGTACTGAAAATCTTGTGGCCGGATTAACACATGGCACCACAAAATTGATATACCCTTTGGAGGGTACCCTGAATTTCTTACGGATGTTCCAGAATTGGATGTGAGTCATGTGTCTTGACTCGTGTATTGGAAATATAAGCATGACATGTGTCTTGACTGGTGTCTTGACATGTGTCTTCGGAAAGCATACATGAGACATGTGTCTTGACTGATGTCTTGACATGTGTATCGAGATGTGAACGGTTGGACTACTGATACTTTGTATTTCTGGTCATGTCCGCGGCCGGAGCTTCAGTTGCGATTGCTAGGATAGTTGTTGTCATACTAGTGGTTACTATCGTCTGGTCTGTCAGTTCCATGACGGTCATTCTCATGACTATGATTCATGTAACTATTCAGCTGAGTGGTCGGCTGGTACCGGTTCTCACTCATATGACTGAAACGACAACTGAATGACGTGTGACATGTAACTAAGAATTAGGGACAATGATTGATGGAAATCGTCTGGTGGTGAAGCATCTTCTCGTCCGATCGCTTTGATCTAATGCCTTTGTCTTCGTCTTGTAAGATCTCCAAGTTTTGAACAACATCAACATCTCATAGCGTCTCTAAAATCCGCAACATCAACCCTTAGTAACATCTCCAAGCTATGAGCGGCATCAGCAATTTGTAGAGTATCAGCAAGTGGAATACGCACATGAGATACGGTACATGGAGTACACATGGAATGCTCATGGAATGCTCATGAAATGATCGGTATGGGGTCGATCATCTGACATGATTTTAAAGGAAAATAACTAGTTAAACGGTTAGAAAGACCATCATGATAACCTGGCAATGCCAGTATATACCTCATTCTGGTTGCATAGAGAAACGCTAACGGTGGTTAAAAGAATTTCAACGATGATTTTCCTAAAAGCATGATTGATGAAAACCAACCATGATTATCATGAAAGCAGGATTTAAATGAATTCCAACAGTGTCTTGCATGAAAGCATAAATAATAAAAGAGACGTAAGACGTAATCAACATGAACATGAAATTATCATGAAGAAACATGAAACAACTTAACATGAAGGAGTATATAACATAATCAGCATGAAATGAATTTAACCATGTCAGTATGAAAACATACTTGACATAAAAACATAGTATCTTATGAAGGGACATGAAAAAAATTTATGCCAATAAATCATGAGAAAAATTTATGCGTAAAAACAGTGCGTGAATGCATGATGCAGTTTATAAAAACCTTTATATGCGCGAGGGTAAACGCCAATGGTCAGTTTACCCAAAACAAAAGACATGGCGAGGGGACGCCTATGGGTCGGTCCCAAAGTTAAAAGTTTCGATAAAAGCACATGCGGCTAAATAGGACCAGTCATGTACTAACAGTTACTTAGTCATAAACCTGCGACAATGATACATGGAATAAATGAATGAAACTCATCTATCAAAACTTAACAGAAAAAAGTTTATGTGACCAATTATGAACTACTGGGGTTCAGTTCACATTAGTCACAGTTCACAAGGAACATCGTGCATGAAACAAGGACACATAACTAAGTATGGATGACGGTTGTTCAGTCCATATTAGTAAAAGCAATACTGATGAAAACATCATGGTTAAAACCACAAGGTGCTAAAAACATCATGGTTAAAACAACAAGGTGCTGAAAACATAAATACATGGAATAACAAGCGTTGGCTTAGGAAGCTCCTGATGACTACCCACTAGTCATAGGTCAAGTTTTAGAGCCTACAGGTCGAAGCCTTGGCTCTGATACCATAATTGTAACACCCCACTTTGATAAGTGGACCGTTAAACGTAATTATGGCGTGTCATCAAATCATGCAAGGTAATATGTAGTATTACATACATAACCATAGGGAAAACCGGAATCAAACATCGGTTCTCAAACATAAGCCCAAAACATAAATAAAGTAAATGAAATGAACAAAGACTACACAAGCATAAATATATGAAGGCAAATGGAAAAGAAGTCTATGGCAGCTTCCATCCTATGCACGTCCTCCAAATGCTCGAGTCTGTCCTTGGGTACCTGCCGTTTTGGGACATGGAAAGGAAAGTAACGACTGAGCATAAGCTCAGTGCACGGATATATGACATAGTATGAATGACTGAAACATAATAAAGACTTAATAGCAGCGGAAATGTATAAGTCCTAGAAAACCTGGTATAACTTAGTAAAACTGGTTTTATAGCTTGAAAAGCCTTATGTTTATCTTATAAAAACTGTTTAACATGTATACCATTAGCCAATATAGGTCATGAAATATCAACGTGCATGAATACTTGGAGGGGTGACCTCGTCATGCAATTAGAGGGCATGACTCTAATTAATATAAGTTTTGGGTAAGAGGGATCAGCTCCTTGTGAAGGATGCAAGGCACACACCACATTCACCTGAATAATCTGTAAAAACATGTAATCTAGGATGCACCCATATGCCCCACGTGATAACATGATAATATGGCCAAAAGCTAAAGGGACGCCACGAGCTATCACTCTGTCGTGGTGAAGTCATAACACTGGTGCCTCCAGTGTTATGGTTATGGTACCTCCATAACTAGGTGAAACTGGACATGCATGTATATGGCTTAGGAATTTAACTAAACATAAGCAATCAAAACATATAAAACATATACTGCGAAAATAGCTGGCTGCAAACGGGGAATCCTAATAAGGAAAGAATGTCCATACTGAAAGGACGGAGAATCCGTACCTTAAGTCCAGTGAACGAAGAAGACGAACGGAAGAGAGTCCTACTTCAATCTCACTAATGCTACATACATAATATACATGTATAAGTATTCTGATTGCTACGTACGTAGCTGGTTTTACATCATGTCTTAGCTTGTTTTATATGTTCATGTCATGTTTTACTAATTTTATCGTTATGCTGTGTTTATCATGTATTCTGGATATTCTGATTAAATATTACTTGTATTTCTTATATTAGTATACTTGTTGTGTAATAATAAGTAACTTCCTAAAAATAGCAGGTTTTCTAAAATAGAAAGTTTCCAAAAATAGAATGTTTCCAAAAAAAGAAAGTTTCCATATTTAGAGACAAGCTGGATTATTAAGCTAATACGATAAGATTAAGTTTTATTGATTAATATTCTAAGTCATGTGATTAATAGTATAGTTTATTAATTAATACATGTGAATTAAATAAACTATATATTATAAGATTTAATTAAATATAGCATGATTTAATTAAATTAAAGTGTATATAATACTTAGGTTAAAACATGTATTAATATTTATATTAATATAACCTAAGTCATGTAAATTAATAAATTATATGCCATGTTTTAATAATTAATTAATTACTTTAGTCTAATTTAAATAATAAAAATACTTAGGTTAAAATCATGTATTATTACTAATAATATTAAACCTAAGTCATGTCTTAATTAAATTAATTATAGCCATGTTTTAATTAATTTAATTCCATGCTAAAATAATATAACTTGTAAAATAATGACTCGAAAAGAATAATGTAACGTATAGAAGCATGACTTGTTAAAATAAACGTTCCCGTGACAAACCCCATGTTTTAATTAATTTAAAAATATGAACCAGACCAGATCCCATTAAACCGGACCGAACCAAACAGCCCCTAACTGCAATAAGCTGCGAACCAAACACCCCCTTAATTCTGCCTTAAACTAAAAACCAAATACACCCTTAACTGCCAGTTCCCCATGGCATTGGTGTTTCTGCCACCGGCAGTAGCTTGTTTCCCCTACTCGAGTCAAAGTCCCACCGAGAGCATAAAGCTCTCGGTTCCCACCGTCTGCCAAACGCAGCCCTTGCTGCTGCCACTGGTAAGCCAAACACACCCTTGCTGGTTGCCATTGGTAAGCCAAACCCCACCAGGCCTTGCGGCTGATGGCACATAACCACCACCGACAGACCAACCTAGCCACTGGCCTTGTGACTGGTGGTATTTAATCACCATTGAGACCAAGTGTGGTCTCGGTTTGCGTTTAACTACCCACAACCAAACAAAAATTGATTCCCCATGTCATAACTCATTTTTAACATGTTTTTAATATGAATTCCAAGATTCTTAGCCAATTAAAGAAAAAATGAGATTAGGGTTTACCTAGTTTTTGTGTGTTAGGGTTTAGGACCTCAAACAAACATCATAAACCTTCGTCTTTAATTTAACTCGCGTTTTCTTCTTTGTAACACCCCCAATTTCGATCATAACAGCGGAAGGGTCATTGGGTGTTACTATCATGGTTCAATCTCATAATCATAGAAAACGTCTCAAAACGAGTCGTTTTAATAAACATCCATTCAATTCCATTTAATCAAGATAAAATTTCATACATGGTCCCGGATGATTCAAAAGTTTACGAACTATTATAATTGATAAAAGTTATTTGAATGGACATGTTTTAGAAAAGCGGGCCAAAACATTTCAAATATGCAAGCTTCACGAAACCGCCTTCCTCGAGTGCCTTCTAAATGGACCTGAGATAAAACATGCTAAAAAGTCAGCAAAATTTTGCCGAGTGAATCTATAGAGTTTTAATTTAAATAAAGTGAACACAAGTATGAAAAATAACCTTCCATGGTTAATAATTCACTAAAAGACAATAACGTTGTACGGACAGAATTATCGTTGTTATTTCTATAAGTCTCGTGAAATTGAACGTTAACATATATTATTTCAGCCCAACACACCTAGCCAAGTGCGTATATTTCTCTTATACAATTGCATCCGATGTTTCATTACTGGTGCATCACAACACCACGCGATAGCTAGTCGCGACCGGACTGGGCGTCACCCCGATAGATCTATCCAAAGTATTAGCGTTCTTTTCGATTAACAATTCACGATTCATGGGTCTTTAAGGCTAAACAAACTTATATAACAACTTTCATCTAAGCATACAATCAAGTTCCTTTGTGTTCAATTTTAAAACAAAGAGGGTTTACCACAACTTCTCGTTGCTCCCATCATTTATAATAAATACTTTTCCAATAATAAGGGTTTCCACAACTTCTCGTTGTACCCTTAAATTTCAACAATTACTTTTCAAGTAAAATAAGGGTTTCCACAACTTCTCGTTGCCCCCTTTTATTTTAGTAAAACAAGCATGTTATCCCCCTCGCGGGTTTTATAAAACAAGTAAACATGTTAAGAGCGAGGCTATAGACTCACCTTAGCCATTAGTGGTAATGAGACGATCGCCGACGATTAGTGATGCCCGTTAAAACACGAAAACCGCAACCTACCGAATAAGGCGCGTTCGTTAATAATCGACTTAAGTATAAATCATACTTAAATAATATAAAAATCAAAATTACAAAACCAAGACAATCCCGAAAATTCAATAATACCAGTGTTATTACTATACCCTTTTTATTCAACACTATTCTTTTAAACACTTGCACTCTACATTGACCCGTCATGAGACGCCAAGTCAACGCAAGTCAACTTATCATTTTACTTCCCTCGGACCAGTAGCTAAGTCATTTATATAATGACTTAACACTTGAGTAAATCACCATGTCCAATAGTGAATACTCAACTCACGCCATACAAGTATTGGACTACGTGTCCAAAATACCACTCAGCATGTACACTCCAAATGTACACACCAATCTACCCTATCTACACTTGTCCGATTTCGACGAAACTTGGTGACAAACTCACACATAATATGAATAAGACTCAGTAAAAGTTTCATTCAAAAATATTACTTCTAAGACCTTCTGCCCGACACATCTTCGTGTTATAAAAACCGGACAGTTTTACGTCTTTCACTTGTAAAACCATTTCGACTTATCTAAACAATTCCGTTTATAAAACCGACACTCGGGTTTGAAAATAGACTCATGACCTGAGGTTTAGCAACTTACATCAGTCCTTGAACATTTTTAAAACTCATTCTATAGTCCCCGAGATTCGATCCAAATATCGACAACAATTTTCGGATTGTGCCGATACCCGTCTCCCGGTACACGAATACTAAAAGTAGCATAACTTTTCGCTCGAAATGAGTTAGAAGCTCATTCAAGCGGCAAATCGAAGCCAAAAGAATCCTCTACAAGCCTATCCTATTAGTTTCATCATTTTCAAACAGTAAGATTTTCAAAAATTACGTTTTACCTACTGGTCTAAAATGCCTTTCTAAAAATCATACTAAAACAATTTTTCAACCCATTTTAACAATTTGTATAGTCCTAATATGACCCTAATATCATACTAACACAACTAATTAACCCATAACATCCTCAAATTTAATCAAACAAAAATAAAATATATAAAAATCTTACATGCAACATAAACCCACTATGAATATTATATTATTAACACCATGCATAAACATAAAAATGGATCAAAATGATGTTCATCATCAAAAATTGAAAGTAAAAATTTAGTGAATGCATGTTGAAGAAAATTATACCAATAGATAGCTCTTGAAATTTCCAAGATGGGTCTTGTTTTAGTTTTTGAAGATTCAAGCTAGAAAATCAAAAAAATTTGATGGATGTGGCTATGGGGGTGGACGGCATTCTTGAGGGAGAGAGGGAGAGATTATTTTTTTTTTTGTAAAAATGAATTTTAAAATGAAACTAGTTAGTGGGTTTTCTTTAAATAGTGGGGTGAGGGTACTTTTTGTCAAAAGTGCATTCTTTTGGTCCAAAAGTGTAAGTAATTAGTTTACAAGGTAGAAAATGTAAATTGTATATTTTAAAAATATTTACGGGGCTCGGGTTTCGTAAAAATACTTTTTAAAAGTTAAAACGCTTCAAGAATAAATTAATATAACTTCGACACGACTTAAAACGTAATTAAATCGAAAACGTCGAAAATATTAAATATCGAGACAATCGATAATAAAACGTAAATTTTTGGGCATCCGTCGGTATCGCGATCATTCGTAGTTCTCGTCATTCGTTAAAACGAAAAATACGAGAACTAAAAATAAATATAATAAAATCATTCATATGATAAATTTGAGAATATATTATCGATACTTAATGTTTTTCTTGTCGGTCTTCATCGAAACGACATTCTTATGTTAAGTTCCAAGCCATAACCTTCTCGGTCAATCGATAATTTAAAATTCTCATTAAAGTAAACATATAATACGTAATAGTCGAGATTAAAATAACGACCCGAAATTGACGGGTTGTCACATCATCCCCACCAAATTGGGATCTTCGTCCCGAAGATCAACTTGCGTTCTTCCTCGATCGCTTGTTGAAATCAAAGAGTTAAACGTATTTTGGTCCTCGTCTAGAGTTCCATCACACATGACAATAAAAATCCGACTTCGTTTCTGTTGCCTAACTTCCTTATCGATAATATCAACAAGTACTTTGATGAAATGCAACTTACTGTCGATTCATACTTCATCAAGAGGGATGATAAGATCTTCGTCGAGAAGAAATTTCTTTAGGTTCGACATATGAAAAGTATCGTGAATTCCTTGCGGCTCTCGAGGTAATTTAAGTTTTCATGCCATCGGACCTTCCATCGATATCATCTCGAATGGTCCAAACTAACGGGGACTTAACTTCCCACGTTTTCCAAAATACATAACACCTTCTTTCTGGTGATAACTTGGCATAACTTTTCCTAGAAAGCGACGTCCCGGCGCTTAATTCGCATACGATAGTCTTCAGTGTAACAGTGAAGAGTGAAAAACAGGATAGTCATCGTCTAAGTTCCAAAGAAAGTCAAAAGATATTATATGGTACATGTTCTCCATGATCGGACGTCATTGGACAATGCCGCCTCAAGTTCTCACAACTTACGATCACTCAACTCGATCACATACCACATAAGTACCTAAAAACAAAGGTCAAACATAAACATCAAATGTAAATCTCCGTCGTTGATCATCGATAAAACCTTGGACTAGCCCTTGATGATACAACTCGATCTCTAAAGTCTTTCCACTTGCAGTGTTGGCAACAACCTACTCTTCGAAGTGAAAACGAATTTGTTAATTCCAGTCATTAAGAAATTCGGTCCATTGGCGAGAATTCACAACACATCGGGCATACCATTAAGTTCTACTCCAGTGTTCAACGTACAAAAGCGTCCCACTAATTTTTGCTTCAGCGTTCATCGTACAAAGGCGTCCCAATAATTTCAACTTCAGTGCTCAAAGTGATGCATCATATTCCTCGTTTTTAGTTCGTCATACTAGCCCCAAGAGTTTCGTCATCAAGAAAAGTCTTCGGTGACCCTTCGATAGTAGCAAGTAAAATTACAAAATCTTCACGTCCACGATAAGTTGTCGTTGATAACTGATCCTCAGTCAATCCGCAAGTACACACATAAATCATGGTGACGCTTAAGTGAGTCGCCTATTCTCGGAACGGTCAACGGTTCTTAACAATCTGTTTATAAAGCTCACGATCATCGAGACACATTAGAAATGGTCTATTAAAACAAATCATAACTCGAGAGAAGTCCAACGGGTTACTTGTACATAGATGAAAATCGATGATCATCATAATGACGACAGCATCGAACGATTCTTACCAACGAAATACGAGTCGAAGGAAGACGTACGCACACCAGAAATCCACAAATCGAGCCAGACATACTTGGGCCCACTCATTTATAACTCCTTGTCTACATCAAAAGGCGTCCCTCTCCATGTATACAAGAGTTTATAAATTTACGGTTCGGGAACTTATAACTTTCTTGTTCAAATGAAAAGGCGTCCCAATCCATTTCAACGAGACGATTATAAGTCATCCTACTCAAGTATTACTACCTCTCAACACGATCATATCAAAATACCATGATAAATACAAGGTGTCAATAAACTTACATCATAATTTCCGTATTCAAATGTCCCATTCCATTTGAATAAGGAGATCATAACGATCTAAGGTCCAGTCGTTTAAAATTTTCTTATTCCAATGTCCTAATCCATTTAAGTAAGACAACATTAAACGACTCTTAGTTGGGTGAGTTAAAATCTATATATCTAAATGTCCCATTCCATTTAGATACACAATAATAAGTCACTCAACCGAATGACTACTACGAGCATATCATTGTTGTACCCAAACTATATATATTTGATTAGGATATATATATCTTAAGTCCAACATTGGCATTCTCCTTTTCGCCAATAAAACGTGGTCATATAAACTCAAATCACACGTCGCATTACATAGAAGATGTCGCCTCAGATAAATGATTCTTCAAAATCATAAGTAGTAACGAAAACACGAACATCGCATTTATTAATTACGTTTCGAAAGGAGATGTCCAAAAATGGCACATCACGATACGATGATAACAATCGAATTTAAACAAGTCGATATGCGATAGGTTACAAAACCATGACAATCTGCGTCATAATAATACCTCGTATTAATATAAAACTATCATTTATAATTAAATAAATGAAAACATACCTTGTAATTCACAAGTACAAATAATCGATAAAGATTACAGCAACATATATAATGACATATATATATAAATACTATCATTCTCGTCCATTGGCAACTCGGAGGTTTCGCTTGCAACAGTTATAGTTAAAAGATTTCAAAAATTCATTTTTGGAAAATCTTTTCGTTCTCTATAACTTGAGCTCTGATGCCAATCTGTAACACCCCCAATTTCGATCATAACAGCGGAAGGGTCATTGGGTGTTACTATCATGGTTCAATCTCATAATCATAGAAAACGTCTCAAAACGAGTCGTTTTAATAAACATCCATTCAATTCCATTTAATCAAGATAAAATTTCATACATGGTCCCGGATGATTCAAAAGTTTACGAACTATTATAATTGATAAAAGTTATTTGAATGGACATGTTTTAGAAAAGCGGGCCAAAACATTTCAAATATGCAAGCTTCACGAAACCGCCTTCCTCGAGTGCCTTCTAAATGGACCTGAGATAAAACATGCTAAAAAGTCAGCAAAATTTTGCCGAGTGAATCTATAGAGTTTTAATTTAAATAAAGTGAACACAAGTATGAAAAATAACCTTCCATGGTTAATAATTCACTAAAAGACAATAACGTTGTACGGACAGAATTATCGTTGTTATTTCTATAAGTCTCGTGAAATTGAACGTTAACATATATTATTTCAGCCCAACACACCTAGCCAAGTGCGTATATTTCTCTTATACAATTGCATCCGATGTTTCATTACTGGTGCATCACAACACCACGCGATAGCTAGTCGCGACCGGACTGGGCGTCACCCCGATAGATCTATCCAAAGTATTAGCGTTCTTTTCGATTAACAATTCACGATTCATGGGTCTTTAAGGCTAAACAAACTTATATAACAACTTTCATCTAAGCATACAATCAAGTTCCTTTGTGTTCAATTTTAAAACAAAGAGGGTTTACCACAACTTCTCGTTGCTCCCATCATTTATAATAAATACTTTTCCAATAATAAGGGTTTCCACAACTTCTCGTTGTACCCTTAAATTTCAACAATTACTTTTCAAGTAAAATAAGGGTTTCCACAACTTCTCGTTGCCCCCTTTTATTTTAGTAAAACAAGCATGTTATCCCCCTCGCGGGTTTTATAAAACAAGTAAACATGTTAAGAGCGAGGCTATAGACTCACCTTAGCCATTAGTGGTAATGAGACGATCGCCGACGATTAGTGATGCCCGTTAAAACACGAAAACCGCAACCTACCGAATAAGGCGCGTTCGTTAATAATCGACTTAAGTATAAATCATACTTAAATAATATAAAAATCAAAATTACAAAACCAAGACAATCCCGAAAATTCAATAATACCAGTGTTATTACTATACCCTTTTTATTCAACACTATTCTTTTAAACACTTGCACTCTACATTGACCCGTCATGAGACGCCAAGTCAACGCAAGTCAACTTATCATTTTACTTCCCTCGGACCAGTAGCTAAGTCATTTATATAATGACTTAACACTTGAGTAAATCACCATGTCCAATAGTGAATACTCAACTCACGCCATACAAGTATTGGACTACGTGTCCAAAATACCACTCAGCATGTACACTCCAAATGTACACACCAATCTACCCTATCTACACTTGTCCGATTTCGACGAAACTTGGTGACAAACTCACACATAATATGAATAAGACTCAGTAAAAGTTTCATTCAAAAATATTACTTCTAAGACCTTCTGCCCGACACATCTTCGTGTTATAAAAACCGGACAGTTTTACGTCTTTCACTTGTAAAACCATTTCGACTTATCTAAACAATTCCGTTTATAAAACCGACACTCGGGTTTGAAAATAGACTCATGACCTGAGGTTTAGCAACTTACATCAGTCCTTGAACATTTTTAAAACTCATTCTATAGTCCCCGAGATTCGATCCAAATATCGACAACAATTTTCGGATTGTGCCGATACCCGTCTCCCGGTACACGAATACTAAAAGTAGCATAACTTTTCGCTCGAAATGAGTTAGAAGCTCATTCAAGCGGCAAATCGAAGCCAAAAGAATCCTCTACAAGCCTATCCTATTAGTTTCATCATTTTCAAACAGTAAGATTTTCAAAAATTACGTTTTACCTACTGGTCTAAAATGCCTTTCTAAAAATCATACTAAAACAATTTTTCAACCCATTTTAACAATTTGTATAGTCCTAATATGACCCTAATATCATACTAACACAACTAATTAACCCATAACATCCTCAAATTTAATCAAACAAAAATAAAATATATAAAAATCTTACATGCAACATAAACCCACTATGAATATTATATTATTAACACCATGCATAAACATAAAAATGGATCAAAATGATGTTCATCATCAAAAATTGAAAGTAAAAATTTAGTGAATGCATGTTGAAGAAAATTATACCAATAGATAGCTCTTGAAATTTCCAAGATGGGTCTTGTTTTAGTTTTTGAAGATTCAAGCTAGAAAATCAAAAAAATTTGATGGATGTGGCTATGGGGGTGGACGGCATTCTTGAGGGAGAGAGGGAGAGATTATTTTTTTTTTTGTAAAAATGAATTTTAAAATGAAACTAGTTAGTGGGTTTTCTTTAAATAGTGGGGTGAGGGTACTTTTTGTCAAAAGTGCATTCTTTTGGTCCAAAAGTGTAAGTAATTAGTTTACAAGGTAGAAAATGTAAATTGTATATTTTAAAAATATTTACGGGGCTCGGGTTTCGTAAAAATACTTTTTAAAAGTTAAAACGCTTCAAGAATAAATTAATATAACTTCGACACGACTTAAAACGTAATTAAATCGAAAACGTCGAAAATATTAAATATCGAGACAATCGATAATAAAACGTAAATTTTTGGGCATCCGTCGGTATCGCGATCATTCGTAGTTCTCGTCATTCGTTAAAACGAAAAATACGAGAACTAAAAATAAATATAATAAAATCATTCATATGATAAATTTGAGAATATATTATCGATACTTAATGTTTTTCTTGTCGGTCTTCATCGAAACGACATTCTTATGTTAAGTTCCAAGCCATAACCTTCTCGGTCAATCGATAATTTAAAATTCTCATTAAAGTAAACATATAATACGTAATAGTCGAGATTAAAATAACGACCCGAAATTGACGGGTTGTCACATTCTTGATCCTTGTAGTGGAACACAACGTCAGCCAGGAGAACAAAAGAAGAAAAAAACGGCTGTTTATTATCGTTTAGGGTTTTATGAGATTTGTTGTCTAAAATAAAAAAAAATACTCCTCCCCGTCTGTTTTATTTTAATCCGAACCAAACCCACTTGGGCCTTGAGCCCAAGTCCTTCTTCTTGTCTTCTTTGTCTAAATGGCCCTTTTACATTTTTACATAAATCACATATTGTTTAATGATACGCGCAATCGTATTTTAAAATGTCGTGAATTTTCCCATGGTTACCCTTATACCTATTAGACATAAATACTACGTACGTAAAGACTTACCGTGTTTGATTTAGTATACGTAAAATAATCGTGTTAATTATTTATGTTTACGTGTTACGTAATTATTAATTATTCATGTTATTATAATTACTTGTACGTAACGACATTCATTGTATTAATAATACACGTAAGTACATAATTATCTGTTCGTGATTTTATGTTCATGATTTTATGTCCGTGATTATAATTACTATGGTTAATAATTATCGTTCATTAATACATATAATCATTATCCTGTAATAACACGTACGTAATTCTTGTAATTAATATTCGTTAACGTATTCATGTTATAAAGGGAAAGTTTTAATCTTGTACGTACGATTATTAGTGTACTGTTCATGGTAAAAGCATGCGGGTTTTACAACTCTTCCCCTCCTAAAAAGAATAACTCGTCCCCGAATTATAGATAAAGTAAACTGAAAGAGATACATACTCGAATCAACTGATAGGGTATGTAAGATAAAAGGACCTGAATGTGACATGGTAGAAAGGAATGTGGAACGTGACATGTCTTGAAGGGACATGGAACTTGACGTGACTGAAAGAACGTATCTACTTGATAAGCAAAAACGGATAAGAAGTCCGGATGAACTTGTCCGTTTCCAAGTGGCTTCCCTCTTGGAACGGTTCCTTCACAAGATCTTGACAAAAATGATAAATCTTGGTCCTCCTGACCTTGACTTGAAAACACGAAAAGTTCATTGTCATCAACGTAAGATAGATCCCCTGACTTTGATCGAGGGAATACGAATTAATGTGCAAGGGTAACTGAAACGTTACGATGCAAAATAACCCAACTAACTGATAATAGTACTGTCTTAGCAATGATGCGTGAGACATACTGAAACATAGTACGTGAAAATTTGTAAACGTGATACGTGAACAATTTTGAATGTGATACGTGGAGATATGGTGAGTGTAATAAGAGAAAACATATGGTGATCCATGATACGTGTAACATATCGTGAACGTTATATGAGGAACGTGGAATGAACATGACATGTGACATATATCGTGAACATGGAATACGGTTGCGGTAACGCCAAACGCTATAAGGTGAGACGTGGAATGTGACGTGAAACGTCTATCTGAGGATAGAGAGTTATACTAAACTTGAGTCTGGTCTCTCAAGCTCTTTCAAAACTTCCTAGAACGAAAATGAATGTAAAACCGTAAGCCAGGATACGATCATGAACCTGAATAGTGTCATGAACGTTAGTGTGAAAGCAAGTCGTGAAATTAGAACAAGGAAGTGAACGTAAATAAGGAGAAAAAATGTGAACCTTTTTTTGGCCTGATAGCTGAGGGATTACCAAGTGATCGGATGCGCCTTGGCCGGAACATATCTAATCTATCTGTTGGTTCTTGAAATCCTTGTGGATGTAAGGATTCTGCAGACTTGATCTAATTGTTGGCAATAACCTAGATAGCATCTTGCTTCTTCTGAGTTTGCGTTAATCTGGTAACCAAAATCGGTGGGAATCTTGTCCCATTTTTTTATCACAATTATGATGGTGGATAAACATCCCAGTCAGTTGGTGTTCTATCTTAGCCTGTTGGTATATCATACGTGACTATATCTTGCTTCGTAGAAACTTGATACATAGAAATTTGCGGAACTATAAGTCTCCGAAATTAGATTTCTCTTAGCGTAGGATTTTCTGGAACACCTAATGTAGTGTAGGGTTCTCACCTTTACGCATAAGCTGAGTCATGGTAAGATTAACCGTGCGAATCCATGTGATTCAGCATGTCACTGTAATCAACCAGAACTTATATTAGAAAATTTCAAAGTGAAATTTCTCCGGTCGCAGAATTTGCAACATAGTTCAAATATGGTCTTCCTGCTCTCAATGAAAATACTGATGAATTTGTTTATGAGTTCATGGAGACTCAACGTATTAAGTCCATAATGCTGCTGGAACATTTATGAGACTAATACAAGATCATGAATCTAGCATGACCGAGTCGTGTACGAATAGCAGTCATGGACATGTCCTGCTCTTTCACCTGTCACTGTTGGCATCATGATCATGATTTCGTTCTTGGAGAATTGATTAACACAATAACGTCGATTGGACATGCTGCCAACACATAGAGGAGAATAACGGTTATGAATGGTGATTTGTTTAAATCGAATGAAGTCGACACAAAATCCCATGGTACCGTCCTTCTCCTGAAGGTTCTTCTAGAATGTATGGGGAGATTTTTGAATAATCGATTGGTTATGCGTAAAAGGACTCCAGTAGTCGTGTCTTGACTGACAGCTAGAAATTTTTAGCAGTCATGGCTAACAAAACACGTGCTTGGAAAGCATAGATAATTTGTACAGATTTTCCCGATGGAAAACCATGCTGAATGTATTCAGGAGCCTGAACATTATTGTACATAATCATGAATCATAGCATGGTGTGCTGTTCATAGTCTATAATTAGGATTAAATTCATCTCGCATCTGTCCGAGGAAATGTGTTAGTAGTTTGGATCTTATCATTAGGCTGAAGTAAAACCTTCGTATACATGGGGAATACGAATAGCGTCCTTTATGGTCATGAATATATGAAATATGGGTGCAAGAAATGAAAGTGTCATCGAGCAATCGTGACAGATCTCACTGATACGCCGGTGATGGTACTGAAATTCTTATGGTCGGATTAACACATGGCACCACAAAATGGATATACCCTTTGGAGGGTACCCTGAATTTCTTACGGATGTTCCAGAATTGGACGTGAGTCATGTGTCTTGACTCGTGTCTTGGAAATATAAGCATGGCATGTGTTTTGACTAGTGTCTTGACATGTGTCTTCGGAAAGCATACATGAGACATGTGTCTTGACTGATGTCTTGACATGTGTCTCGATATGTGAAACAAATAGAACTACAAATATTAGGTTGTTATGCCAGAATTGGCGGAACGGTTGGACTACTGATCCTTTGTATTTCTGGTCATGTCCGCGGCCGGAGCTTCAGTTGCGATTGATAGGATAGTTGCTATCATACTAGTGGTTACTATCGTCTGGTCTGTCAGTTCCATGACGGTCATTCTCATGACTGTGATTCATGTAACTATTCAGCTAAGTGACCGACTGGTACCGGTTCTCAGTCATATGACTGAAATGAAAACTGAATGACGTGTGACATGTAACTAAGAATTAGGGACAATGATTGATGGAAATCGTCTGGTGGTGAAGCATCTTCTCGTCCGATCGCTTTGACTTAATGCCTTTGTCTTCGTCTTGTAAGATCTCCAAGTTGTGAACAGCGTCAGCATCTCATAGCGTCTCTAAAATCCGCAGCATCAACCCTTAGTAATATCTCCAAGCTATGAGCGACATCAGCAGTTTGTAGAGTATCAACAAGTGGAATACGCACATGAGATATTATAAATGGAGTACATATGGAATGCTCATGAAATGATCGGTATGGGGTCGATCATCTAACATGATTTTAAGGGAAAATAACTGGTTAAACGGTTAGAAAGACCATCATGATAACCTGGCAATGCCAGTATATACCTCATTCTGGTTGCATAGAGAAACGCTAACGTGTGGTTAAACGAATTTCAACAATGATTTTCCTGAAAGCATGATTAATGAAAACCAACCATGACTATCATGAAAGCAGGATTTATATGAATTCCAACAGTGCCTTGCATGAAAGCATAAATAACAAAAGAGACGTAAGACGTAATCAACATGAACACGAAATTATCATGAAGAAACATGAAAAAACTTAACATGAAGGAGTATATAACATAATCAGCATGAAACTGAATTTAACCATGTCAGTATGAAAACATACTTGACATAAAAACATAGTATCTTATGAAGGGACATGAAAAAAATTTATGCCAATAAATCATGAGAAAAATTTATGCGTAAAAACAGTGCGTGAATGCATGATGCAGTTTATAAAAACCTTTATATGCGCGAGGGTAAACGCCAATGGTCAGTTTACCCAAAACAAAAGACATGGCGAGGGGACGCCTATGGGTCGGTCCCAAAGTTAAAAGTTTCGATAAAAGCACATGCGGCTAAATAGGACCAGTCATGTACTAACAGTTACTTAGTCATAAACCTGCGACAATGATACATGGAATAAATGAATGAAACTCATCTATCAAAACTTAACAGAAAAAAGTTTATGTGACCAATTATGAACTACTGGGGTTCAGTTCACATTAGTCACAGTTCACAAGGAACATCGTGCATGAAACAAGGACACATAACTAAGTATGGATGACGGTTGTTCAGTCCATATTAGTAAAAGCAATACTGATGAAAACATCATGGTTAAAACCACAAGGTGCTAAAAACATCATGGTTAAAACAACAAGGTGCTGAAAACATAAATACATGGAATAACAAGCGTTGGCTTAGGAAGCTCCTGATGACTACCCACTAGTCATAGGTCAAGTTTTAGAGCCTACAGGTCGAAGCCTTGGCTCTGATACCATAATTGTAACACCCCACTTTGATAAGTGGACCGTTAAACGTAATTATGGCGTGTCATCAAATCATGCAAGGTAATATGTAGTATTACATACATAACCATAGGGAAAACCGGAATCAAACATCGGTTCTCAAACATAAGCCCAAAACATAAATAAAGTAAATGAAATGAACAAAGACTACACAAGCATAAATATATGAAGGCAAATGGAAAAGAAGTCTATGGCAGCTTCCATCCTATGCACGTCCTCCAAATGCTCGAGTCTGTCCTTGGGTACCTGCCGTTTTGGGACATGGAAAGGAAAGTAACGATTGAGCATAAGCTCAGTGCACGGATATATGACATAGTATGAATGACTGAAACATAATAAAGACTTAATAGCAGCCGAAATGTATAAGTCCTAGAAAACCTGGTATAACTTAGTAAAACTGGTTTTATAGCTTGAAAAGCCTTATGTTTATCTTATAAAAACTGTTTAACATGTATACCATTAGCCAATATAGGTCATGAAATATCAACGTGCATGAATACTTGGAGGGGTGACCTCGTCATGCAATTAGAGGGCATGACTCTAATTAATATAAGTTTTGGGTAAGAGGGATCAGCTCCTTGTGAAGGATGCAAGGCACACACCACATTCACCTGAATAATCTGTAAAAACATGTAATCTAGGATGCACCCATATGCCCCACGTGATAACATGATAATATGGCCAAAAGCTAAAGGGACGCCACGAGCTATCACTCTGTCGTGGTGAAGTCATAACACTGGTGCCTCCAGTGTTATGGTTATGGTACCTCCATAACTAGGTGAAACTGGACATGCATGTATATGGCTTAGGAATTTAACTAAACATAAGCAATCAAAACATATAAAACATATACTGCGAAAATAGCTGGCTGCAAACGGGGAATCCTAATAAGGAAAGAATGTCCATACTGAAAGGACGGAGAATCCGTACCTTAAGTCCAGTGAACGAAGAAGACGAACGGAAGAGAGTCCTACTTCAATCTCACTAATGCTACATACATAATATACATGTATAAGTATTCTGATTGCTACGTACGTAGCTGGTTTTACATCATGTCTTAGCTTGTTTTATATGTTCATGTCATGTTTTACTAATTTTATCGTTATGCTGTGTTTATCATGTATTCTGGATATTCTGATTAAATATTACTTGTATTTCTTATATTAGTATACTTGTTGTGTAATAATAAGTAACTTCCTAAAAATAGCAGGTTTTCTAAAATAGAAAGTTTCCAAAAATAGAAAGTTTCCAAAAATAGAATGTTTCCAAAAAAAGAAAGTTTCCATATTTAGAGACAAGCTGGATTATTAAGCTAATACGATAAGATTAAGTTTTATTGATTAATATTCTAAGTCATGTGATTAATAGTATAGTTTATTAATTAATACATGTGAATTAAATAAACTATATATTATAAGATTTAATTAAATATAGCATGATTTAATTAAATTAAAGTGTATATAATACTTAGGTTAAAACATGTATTAATATTTATATTAATATAACCTAAGTCATGTAAATTAATAAATTATATGCCATGTTTTAATAATTAATTAATTACTTTAGTCTAATTTAAATAATAAAAATACTTAGGTTAAAATCATGTATTATTACTAATAATATTAAACCTAAGTCATGTCTTAATTAAATTAATTATAGCCATGTTTTAATTAATTTAATTCCATGCTAAAATAATATAACTTGTAAAATAATGACTCGAAAAGAATAATGTAACGTATAGAAGCATGACTTGTTAAAATAAACGTTCCCGTGACAAACCCCATGTTTTAATTAATTTAAAAATATGAACCAGACCAGATCCCATTAAACCGGACCGAACCAAACAGCCCCTAACTGCAATAAGCTGCGAACCAAACACCCCCTTAATTCTGCCTTAAACTAAAAACCAAATACACCCTTAACTGCCAGTTCCCCATGGCATTGGTGTTTCTGCCACCGGCAGTAGCTTGTTTCCCCTACTCGAGTCAAAGTCCCACCGAGAGCATAAAGCTCTCGGTTCCCACCGTCTACCAAACGCAGCCCTTGCTGCTGCCACTGGTAAGCCAAACACACCCTTGCTGGTTGCCATTGGTAAGCCAAACCCCACCAGGCCTTGCGGCTGATGGCACATAACCACCACCGACAGACCAACCTAGCCACTGGCCTTGTGACTGGTGGTATTTAATCACCATTGAGACCAAGTGTGGTCTCGGTTTGCGTGTAACTACCCACAACCAAACCAAAATTGATTCCCCATGTCATAACTCATTTTTAACATGTTTTTAATATGAATTCCAAGATTCTTAGCCAATTAAAGAAAAAATGAGATTAGGGTTTACCTAGTTTTTGTGTGTTAGGGTTTAGGACCTCAAACGAACATCATAAACCTTCGTCTTTAATTTAACTCGCGTTTTCTTCTTGATCCTTGTAGTGGAACACAACGTCAGCCAGGAGAACAAAAGAAGAAAAAAACGGCTGTTTATTATCGTTTAGGGTTTTATGAGATTTGTTGTCTAAAATAAAAAAAAATACTCCTCCCCGTCTGTTTTATTTTAATCCGAACCAAACCCACTTGGGCCTTGAGCCCAAGTCCTTCTTCTTGTCTTCTTTGTCTAAATGGCCCTTTTACATTTTTACATAAATCACATATTGTTTAACGATACGCGCAATCGTATTTTAAAATGTCGTGAATTTTCCCATGGTTACCCTTATACCTATTAGACATAAATACTACGTACGTAAAGACTTACCGTGTTTGATTTAGTATACGTAAAATAATCGTGTTAATTATTTATGTTTACGTGTTACGTAATTATTAATTATTCATGTTATTATAATTACTTGTACGTAACGACATTCATTGTATTAATAATACACGTAAGTACATAATTATCTGTTCGTGATTTTATGTTCATGATTTTATGTCCGTGATTATAATTACTATGGTTAATAATTATCGTTCATTAATACATATAATCATTATCCTGTAATAACACGTACGTAATTCTTGTAATTAATATTCGTTAACGTATTCATGTTATAAAGGGAAAGTTTTAATCTTGTACGTACGATTATTAGTGTACTGTTCATGGTAAAAGCATGCGGGTTTTACAACTCTTCCCCTCCTAAAAAGAATAACTCGTCCCCGAATTATAGATAAAGTAAACTGAAAGAGATACATACTCGAATCAACTGATAGGGTATGTAAGATAAAAGGACCTGAATGTGACATGGTAGAAAGGAATGTGGAACGTGACATGTCTTGAAGGGACATGGAACTTGACGTGACTGAAAGAACGTATCTACTTGATAAGCAAAAACGGATAAGAAGTCCGGATGAACTTGTCCGTTTCCAAGTGGCTTCCCTCTTGGAACGGTTCCTTCACAAGATCTTGACAAAAATGATAAATCTTGGTCCTCCTGACCTTGACTTGAAAACACGAAAAGTTCATTGTCATCAACGTAAGATAGATCCCCTGACTTTGATCGAGGGAATACGAATTAATGTGCAAGGGTAACTGAAACGTTACGATGCAAAATAACCCAACTAACTGATAATAGTACTGTCTTAGCAATGATGCGTGAGACATACTGAAACATAGTACGTGAAAATTTGTAAACGTGATACGTGAACAATTTTGAATGTGATACGTGGAGATATGGTGAGTGTAATAAGAGAAAACATATGGTGATCCATGATACGTGTAACATATCGTGAACGTTATATGAGGAACGTGGAATGAACATGACATGTGACATATATCGTGAACATGGAATACGGTTGCGGTAACGCCAAACGCTATAAGGTGAGACGTGGAATGTGACGTGAAACGTCTATCTGAGGATAGAGAGTTATACTAAACTTGAGTCTGGTCTCTCAAGCTCTTTCAAAACTTCCTAGAACGAAAATGAACATAAAACCGTAAGCCAGGATACGATCATGAACCTGAATAGTGTCATGAACGTTAGTGTGAAAGCAAGTCGTGAAATTAGAACAAGGAAGTGAACGTAAATAAGGAGAGAAAATGTGAACCTTTTTTTGGCCTGATAGCTGAGGGATTACCAAGTGATCGGATGCGCCTTGGCCGGAACATATCTAATCTATCTGTTGGTTCTTGAAATCCTTGTGGATGTAAGGATTCTGCAGACTTGATCTAATTGTTGGCAATAACCTAGATAGCATCTTGCTTCTTCTGAGTTTGCGTTAATCTAGTAACCAAAATCCGTGGGAATCTTGTCCCATTTTTTTATCACAATTATGATGGTGGATAAACATCCCAGTCAGTTGGTGTTCTATCTTAGCCTGTTGGTATATCATACGTGACTATATCTTGCTTCGTAGAAACTTGATACATAGAAATTTGCGGAACTATAAGTCTCCGAAATTAGATTTCTCTTAGCGTAGGATTTTCTGGAACACCTAATGTAGTGTAGGGTTCTCACCTTTACGCATAAGCTGAGTCATGGTAAGATTAACCCTGCGAATCCATGTGATTCAGCATGTCACTGTAATCAACCAGAACTTATATTAGAAAATTTCAAAGTGAAATTTCTCCGGTCGCAGAATTTGCAACATAGTTCAAATATGTTCTTCCTGCTCTCAATGAAAATACTGATGAATTTGTTTATGAGTTCATGGAGACTCAACGTATTAAGTCCATAATGCTGCTGGAACATTTATGAGACTAATACAAGATCATGAATCTAGCATGACCGAGTCGTGTACGAATAGCAGTCATGGACATGTCCTGCTCTTTCACCTGTCACTGTTGGCATCATGATCATGATTTCGTTCTTGGAGAATTGATTAACACAATAACGTCGATTGGACATGCTGCCAACACGTAGAGGAGAATAACGGTTATGAATGGTGATTTGTTTAAATCGAATGAAGTCGACACAAAATCCCATGGTACCGTCCTTCTCCTGAAGGTTCTTCTAGAATGTATGGGGAGATTTTTGAATAATCGATTGGTTATGCGTAAAAGGACTCCAGTAGTCGTGTCTTGACTGACAGCTAGAAATTTTTAGCAGTCATGGCTAACAAAACACGTGCTTGGAAAGCATAGATAATTTGTACAGATTTTCCTGATGGAAAACCATGCTGAATGTATTCAGGAGCCTGAACATTATTGTACATAATCATGAATCATAGCATGGTGTGCTGTTCATAGTCTATAATTAGGATTAAATTCATCTCGCATCTGTCCGAGGAAATGTGTTAGTAGTTTGGATCTTATCATTAGGCTGAAGTAAAACCTTCGTATACATGGGGAATACGAATAGCGTCCTTTATGGTCATGAATATATGAAATATGGGTGCAAGAAATGAAAGTGTCATCGAGCAATCGTGACAGATCTCACTGATACGCCGGTGATGGTACTGAAATTCTTATGGTCGGATTAACACATGGCACCACAAAATGGATATACCCTTTGGAGGGTACCCTGAATTTCTTACGGATGTTCCAGAATTGGACGTGAGTCATGTGTCTTGACTCGTGTCTTGGAAATATAAGCATGGCATGTGTTTTGACTAGTGTCTTGACATGTGTCTTCGGAAAGCATACATGAGACATGTGTCTTGACTGATGTCTTGACATGTGTCTCGATATGTGAAACAAATAGAACTACAAATATTAGGTTGTTATGCCAGAATTGGCGGAACGGTTGGACTACTGATCCTTTGTATTTCTGGTCATGTCCGCGGCCGGAGCTTCAGTTGCGATTGCTAGGATAGTTGCTATCATACTAGTGGTTACTATCGTCTGGTCTGTCAGTTCCATGACGGTCATTCTCATGACTGTGATTCATGTAACTATTCAGCTAAGTGACCGACTGGTACCGGTTCTCACTCATATGACTGAAATGAAAACTGAATGACGTGTGACATGTAACTAAGAATTAGGGACAATGATTGATGGAAATCGTCTGGTGGTGAAGCATCTTCTCGTCCGATCGCTTTGACTTAATGCCTTTGTCTTCGTCTTGTAAGATCTCCAAGTTGTGAACAGCATCAGCATCTCATAGCGTCTCTAAAATCCGCAGCATCAACCCTTAGTAATATCTCCAAGCTATGAGCGACATCAGCAGTTTGTAGAGTATCAACAAGTGGAATACGCACATGAGATACGATAAATGGAGTACACATGGAATGCTCATGAAATGATCGGTATGGGGTCAATCATCTAACATGATTTTAAGGGAAAATAGCTGGTTAAACGGTTAGAAAGACCATCATGATAACTTGGCAATGCCAGTATATACCTCATTCTGGTTGCATAGAGAAACGCTAACGTGTGGTTAAACGAATTTCAACAATGATTTTCCTGAAAGCATGATTAATGAAAACCAACCATGACTATCATGAAAGCAGGATTTATATGAATTCCAACAGTGCCTTGCATGAAAGCATAAATAACAAAAGAGACGTAAGACGTAATCAACATGAACACGAAATTATCATGAAGAAACATGAAAAAACTTAACATGAAGGAGTATATAACATAATCAGCATGAAACTGAATTTAACCATGTCAGTATGAAAACATACTTGACATAAAAACATAGTATCTTATGAAGGGACATGAAAAAAATTTATGCCAATAAATCATGAGAAAAATTTATGCGTAAAAACAGTGCGTGAATGCATGATGCAGTTTATAAAAACCTTTATATGCGCGAGGGTAAACGCCAATGGTCAGTTTACCCAAAACAAAAGACATGGCGAGGGGACGCCTATGGGTCGGTCCCAAAGTTAAAAGTTTCGATAAAAGCACATGCGGCTAAATAGGACCAGTCATGTACTAACAGTTACTTAGTCATAAACCTGCGACAATGATACATGGAATAAATGAATGAAACTCATCTATCAAAACTTAACAGAAAAAAGTTTATGTGACCAATTATGAACTACTGGGGTTCAGTTCACATTAGTCACAGTTCACAAGGAACATCGTGCATGAAACAAGGACACATAACTAAGTATGGATGACGGTTGTTCAGTCCATATTAGTAAAAGCAATACTGATGAAAACATCATGGTTAAAACCACAAGGTGCTAAAAACATCATGGTTAAAACAACAAGGTGCTGAAAACATAAATACATGGAATAACAAGCGTTGGCTTAGGAAGCTCCTGATGACTACCCACTAGTCATAGGTCAAGTTTTAGAGCCTACAGGTCGAAGCCTTGGCTCTGATACCATAATTGTAACACCCCACTTTGATAAGTGGACCGTTAAACGTAATTATGGCGTGTCATCAAATCATGCAAGGTAATATGTAGTATTACATACATAACCATAGGGAAAACCGGAATCAAACATCGGTTCTCAAACATAAGCCCAAAACATAAATAAAGTAAATGAAATGAACAAAGACTACACAAGCATAAATATATGAAGGCAAATGGAAAAGAAGTCTATGGCAGCTTCCATCCTATGCACGTCCTCCAAATGCTCGAGTCTGTCCTTGGGTACCTGCCGTTTTGGGACATGGAAAGGAAAGTAACGACTGAGCATAAGCTCAGTGCACGGATATATGACATAGTATGAATGACTGAAACATAATAAAGACTTAATAGCAGCCGAAATGTATAAGTCCTAGAAAACCTGGTATAACTTAGTAAAACTGGTTTTATAGCTTGAAAAGCCTTATGTTTATCTTATAAAAACTGTTTAACATGTATACCATTAGCCAATATAGGTCATGAAATATCAACGTGCATGAATACTTGGAGGGGTGACCTCGTCATGCAATTAGAGGGCATGACTCTAATTAATATAAGTTTTGGGTAAGAGGGATCAGCTCCTTGTGAAGGATGCAAGGCACACACCACATTCACCTGAATAATCTGTAAAAACATGTAATCTAGGATGCACCCATATGCCCCACGTGATAACATGATAATATGGCCAAAAGCTAAAGGGACGCCACGAGCTATCACTCTGTCGTGGTGAAGTCATAACACTGGTGCCTCCAGTGTTATGGTTATGGTACCTCCATAACTAGGTGAAACTGGACATGCATGTATATGGCTTAGGAATTTAACTAAACATAAGCAATCAAAACATATAAAACATATACTGCGAAAATAGCTGGCTGCAAACGGGGAATCCTAATAAGGAAAGAATGTCCATACTGAAAGGACGGAGAATCCGTACCTTAAGTCCAGTGAACGAAGAAGACGAACGGAAGAGAGTCCTACTTCAATCTCACTAATGCTACATACATAATATACATGTATAAGTATTCTGATTGCTACGTACGTAGCTGGTTTTACATCATGTCTTAGCTTGTTTTATATGTTCATGTCATGTTTTACTAATTTTATCGTTATGCTGTGTTTATCATCTATTCTGGATATTCTGATTAAATATTACTTGTATTTCTTATATTAGTATACTTGTTGTGTAATAATAAGTAACTTCCTAAAAATAGCAGGTTTTCTAAAATAGAAAGTTTCCAAAAATAGAAAGTTTCCAAAAATAGAATGTTTCCAAAAAAAGAAAGTTTCCATATTTAGAGACAAGCTGGATTATTAAGCTAATACGATAAGATTAAGTTTTATTGATTAATATTCTAAGTCATGTGATTAATAGTATAGTTTATTAATTAATACATGTGAATTAAATAAACTATATATTATAAGATTTAATTAAATATAGCATGATTTAATTAAATTAAAGTGTATATAATACTTAGGTTAAAACATGTATTAATATTTATATTAATATAACCTAAGTCATGTAAATTAATAAATTATATGCCATGTTTTAATAATTAATTAATTACTTTAGTCTAATTTAAATAATAAAAATACTTAGGTTAAAATCATGTATTATTACTAATAATATTAAACCTAAGTCATGTCTTAATTAAATTAATTATAGACATGTTTTAATTAATTTAATTCCATGCTAAAATAATATAACTTGTAAAATAATGACTCGAAAAGAATAATGTAACGTATAGAAGCATGACTTGTTAAAATAAACGTTCCCGTGACAAACCCCATGTTTTAATTAATTTAAAAATATGAACCAGACCAGATCCCATTAAACCGGACCGAACCAAACAGCCCCTAACTGCAATAAGCTGCGAACCAAACACCCCCTTAATTCTGCCTTAAACTAAAAACCAAATACACCCTTAACTGCCAGTTCCCCATGGCATTGGTGTTTCTGCCACCGGCAGTAGCTTGTTTCCCCTACTCGAGTCAAAGTCCCACCGAGAGCATAAAGCTCTCGGTTCCCACCGTCTACCAAACGCAACCCTTGCTGCTGCCACTGGTAAGCCAAACACACCCTTGCTGGTTGCCATTGGTAAGCCAAACCCCACCAGGCCTTGCGGCTGATGGCACATAACCACCACCGACAGACCAACCTAGCCACTGGCCTTGTGACTGGTGGTATTTAATCACCATTGAGACCAAGTGTGGTCTCGGTTTGCGTGTAACTACCCACAACCAAACCAAAATTGATTCCCCATGTCATAACTCATTTTTAACATGTTTTTAATATGAATTCCAAGATTCTTAGCCAATTAAAGAAAAAATGAGATTAGGGTTTACCTAGTTTTTGTGTGTTAGGGTTTAGGACCTCAAACGAACATCATAAACCTTCGTCTTTAATTTAACTCGCGTTTTCTTCTTGATCCTTGTAGTGGAACACAACGTCAGCCAGGAGAACAAAAGAAGAAAAAAACGGCTGTTTATTATCGTTTAGGGTTTTATGAGATTTGTTGTCTAAAATAAAAAAAAATACTCCTCCCCGTCTGTTTTATTTTAATCCGAACCAAACCCACTTGGGCCTTGAGCCCAAGTCCTTCTTCTTGTCTTCTTTGTCTAAATGGCCCTTTTACATTTTTACATAAATCACATATTGTTTAACGATACGCGCAATCGTATTTTAAAATGTCGTGAATTTTCCCATGGTTACCCTTATACCTATTAGACATAAATACTACGTACGTAAAGACTTACCGTGTTTGATTTAGTATACGTAAAATAATCGTGTTAATTATTTATGTTTACGTGTTACGTAATTATTAATTATTCATGTTATTATAATTACTTGTACGTAACGACATTCATTGTATTAATAATACACGTAAGTACATAATTATCTGTTCGTGATTTTATGTTCATGATTTTATGTCCGTGATTATAATTACTATGGTTAATAATTATCGTTCATTAATACATATAATCATTATCCTGTAATAACACGTACGTAATTCTTGTAATTAATATTCGTTAACGTATTCATGTTATAAAGGGAAAGTTTTAATCTTGTACGTACGATTATTAGTGTACTGTTCATGGTAAAAGCATGCGGGTTTTACAACTCTTCCCCTCCTAAAAAGAATAACTCGTCCCCGAATTATAGATAAAGTAAACTGAAAGAGATACATACTCGAATCAACTGATAGGGTATGTAAGATAAAAGGACCTGAATGTGACATGGTAGAAAGGAATGTGGAACGTGACATGTCTTGAAGGGACATGGAACTTGACGTGACTGAAAGAACGTATCTACTTGATAAGCAAAAACGGATAAGAAGTCCGGATGAACTTGTCCGTTTCCAAGTGGCTTCCCTCTTGGAACGGTTCCTTCACAAGATCTTGACAAAAATGATAAATCTTGGTCCTCCTGACCTTGACTTGAAAACACGAAAAGTTCATTGTCATCAACGTAAGATAGATCCCCTGACTTTGATCGAGGGAATACGAATTAATGTGCAAGGGTAACTGAAACGTTACGATGCAAAATAACCCAACTAACTGATAATAGTACTGTCTTAGCAATGATGCGTGAGACATACTGAAACATAGTACGTGAAAATTTGTAAACGTGATACGTGAACAATTTTGAATGTGATACGTGGAGATATGGTGAGTGTAATAAGAGAAAACATATGGTGATCCATGATACGTGTAACATATCGTGAACGTTATATGAGGAACGTGGAATGAACATGACATGTGACATATATCGTGAACATGGAATACGGTTGCGGTAACGCCAAACGCTATAAGGTGAGACGTGGAATGTGACGTGAAACGTCTATCTGAGGATAGAGAGTTATACTAAACTTGAGTCTGGTCTCTCAAGCTCTTTCAAAACTTCCTAGAACGAAAATGAACGTAAAACCGTAAGCCAGGATACGATCATGAACCTGAATAGTGTCATGAACGTTAGTGTGAAAGCAAGTCGTGAAATTAGAACAAGGAAGTGAACGTAAATAAGGAGAAAAAATGTGAACCTTTTTTTGGCCTGATAGCTGAGGGATTACCAAGTGATCGGATGCGCCTTGGCCGGAACATATCTAATCTATCTGTTGGTTCTTGAAATCCTTGTGGATGTAAGGATTCTGCAGACTTGATCTAATTGTTGGCAATAACCTAGATAGCATCTTGCTTCTTCTGAGTTTGCGTTAATCTGGTAACCAAAATCCGTGGGAATCTTGTCCCATTTTTTTATCACAATTATGATGGTGGATAAACATCCCAGTCAGTTGGTGTTCTATCTTAGCCTGTTGGTATATCATACGTGACTATATCTTGCTTCGTAGAAACTTGATACATAGAAATTTGCGGAACTATAAGTCTCCGAAATTAGATTTCTCTTAGCGTAGGATTTTCTGGAACACCTAATGTAGTGTAGGGTTCTCACCTTTACGCATAAGCTGAGTCATGGTAAGATTAACCGTGCGAATCCATGTGATTCAGCATGTCACTGTAATCAACCAGAACTTATATTAGAAAATTTCAAAGTGAAATTTCTCCGGTCGCAGAATTTGCAACATAGTTCAAATATGGTCTTCCTGCTCTCAATGAAAATACTGATGAATTTGTTTATGAGTTCATGGAGACTCAACGTATTAAGTCCATAATGCTGCTGGAACATTTATGAGGCTAATACAAGATCATGAATCTAGCATGACCGAGTCGTGTACGAATAGCAGTCATGGACATGTCCTGCTCTTTCACCTGTCACTGTTGGCATCATGATCATGATTTCGTTCTTGGAGAATTGATTAACACAATAACGTCGATTGGACATGCTGCCAACACGTAGAGGAGAATAACGGTTATGAATGGTGATTTGTTTAAATCGAATGAAGTCGACACAAAATCCCATGGTACCGTCCTTCTCCTGAAGGTTCTTCTAGAATGTATGGGGAGATTTTTGAATAATCGATTGGTTATGCGTAAAAGGACTCCAGTAGTCGTGTCTTGAATGACAGCTAGAAATTTTTAGCAGTCATGGCTAACAAAACACGTGCTTGGAAAGCATAGATAATTTGTACAGATTTTCCTGATGGAAAACCATGCTGAATGTATTCAGGAGCCTGAACATTATTGTACATAATCATGAATCATAGCATGGTGTGCTGTTCATAGTCTATAATTAGGATTAAATTCATCTCGCATCTGTCCGAGGAAATGTGTTAGTAGTTTGGATCTTATCATTAGGCTGAAGTAAAACCTTCGTATACATGGGGAATACGAATAGCGTCCTTTATGGTCATGAATATATGAAATATGGGTGCAAGAAATGAAAGTGTCATCGAGCAATCGTGACAGATCTCACTGATACGCCGGTGATGGTACTGAAATTCTTATGGTCGGATTAACACATGGCACCACAAAATGGATATACCCTTTGGAGGGTACCCTGAATTTCTTACGGATGTTCCAGAATTGGACGTGAGTCATGTGTCTTGACTCGTATCTTGGAAATATAAGCATGGCATGTGTTTTGACTAGTGTCTTGACATGTGTCTTCGGAAAGCATACATGAGACATGTGTCTTGACTGATGTCTTGACATGTGTCTCGATATGTGAAACAAATAGAACTACAAATATTAGGTTGTTATGCCAGAATTGGCGGAACGGTTGGACTACTGATCCTTTGTATTTCTGGTCATGTCCGCGGCCGGAGCTTCAGTTGCGATTGCTAGGATAGTTGCTATCATACTAGTGGTTACTATCGTCTGGTCTGTCAGTTCCATGACGGTCATTCTCATGACTGTGATTCATGTAACTATTCAGCTAAGTGACCGACTGGTACCGGTTCTCACTCATATGACTGAAATGAAAACTGAATGACGTGTGACATGTAACTAAGAATTAGGGACAATGATTGATGGAAATCGTCTGGTGGTGAAGCATCTTCTCGTCCGATCGCTTTGACTTAATGCCTTTGTCTTCGTCTTGTAAGATCTCCAAGTTGTGAACAGCATCAGCATCTCATAGCGTCTCTAAAATCCGCAGCATCAACCCTTAGTAATATCTCCAAGCTATGAGCGACATCAGCAGTTTGTAGAGTATCAACAAGTGGAATACGCACATGAGATACGATAAATGGAGTACACATGGAATGCTCATGAAATGATCGGTATGGGGTCGATCATCTAACATGATTTTAAGGGAAAATAACTGGTTAAACGGTTAGAAAGACCATCATGATAACCTGGCAATGCCAGTATATACCTCATTCTGGTTGCATAGAGAAACGCTAACGTGTGGTTAAACGAATTTCAACAATGATTTTCCTGAAAGCATGATTAATGAAAACCAACCATGACTATCATGAAAGCAGGATTTATATGAATTCCAACAGTGCCTTGCATGAAAGCATAAATAACAAAAGAGACGTAAGACGTAATCAACATGAACACGAAATTATCATGAAGAAACATGAAAAAACTTAACATGAAGGAGTATATAACATAATCAGCATGAAACTGAAGTTAACCATGACAGTATGAAAACATACTTGACATAAAAACATAGTAACTTATGAAGGGACATGAAAAAAATTTATGCCAATAAATCATGAGAAAAATTTATGCGTGAAAACAGTGCGTGAATGCATGATGCAGTTTATAAAAACCTTTATATGCACGAGGATAAACGCCAATGGTCAGTTTACCCAAAACAAAAGACATGGCGAGGGGACGCCTATGGGTCGGTCCCAAAGTTAAAAGTTTCATAAAAGCACATGCGGCTAAATAGGGCCAGTCCTATACTAACCGTTACTTAGTAATAAACCCGCGACAATGATACATGGAATAAATGAATGAAACTCAGCTGTCAAAACTTAACAGAAAATTTTTTATGTGACCAATTATGAACTACTGGGGTTCAGTTCACATTAGTCACAGTTCACAAGGAACATCGTGCATGAAACAAGGACACATAACTAAGTATAGATGACGGTTGTTCAGTCCATATTAGTAAAAGCAATACTGATGAAGACGTCATGGTTAAAACAACAAGGTGCTTATTCAGTCCATATTAGTAAAAGCAATACTGATGAAGACGTCATGGTTAAAACAACAAGGTGCTAAAAACATCATGGTTAAAACAACAAGGTGCTGAAAACATAAATACATGGAATAACAAGCGTTGGCTTAGGAAGCTCCTGATGACTACCCACAAGTTACAGGTCAAGTTTTAGAGCCTACAGGTCGAAGCCTTGGCTCTGATACCATAATTGTAACACCCCACTTTGATAAATGGACCGTTACGCGTAATTATGGTGTGTCATCAAAGCGTGCAAGGTAATATGTAGTAATACATACATGACCATAGGGAAAACTGGAATCAAACATCGGTTCCTAAACATAAGCCCAAAACATAAATAAAGTAAATGAAATGAACAAAGACTACACAAGCATAAATATATGAAGGCAAAAGGAAAAGAAGTCTATAGCAGCTTCCATCCTATGTACGTCCTCCAAATGCTCGAGTCTGTCCTTGGGTACCTGCCGTTTTGGGACATGGAAAGGAAAGTAACGGCTGAGCATAACGCTCAGTGCACGGATATATGACATAGTATGAATGACTGAAACATAATAAAGACTTAATAGCAACAAGAATACATAAGTCCTGGAAAACCTGGTATAACTTAGTAAAACTGGTTTTATAGTTTGAAAAGCCTTATGTTTATCTTATAAAAACTGTTTAAAATGTATACCGTTAGCCAATATAGGTCATGAAATATCAACGTGCATGAATACTTGGAGGGGTGACCTCGTCATGCAATTAGAGGGCCTGCCGCTAATTAATATAAGTTTTGGTAGGAGGGATCAGCTCCTTGTGTAGGATGCAAGGCACACACCACATTCACCTGAATAATATATAAAAACATATAACCTAGGATGCACCCATACGCCCCACATGATAACATAATAATATGGCCAAAAGCTGAAGGGACGCCACGAGCTATCACTCCGCCGTGGTGAAGTCATAACACTGGTGCCTCCAGTGTTATGGTTATGGTACCTCTATAACTAGGTGAAACTGTTCATGCATGTATATGGCTTAGGCATTTAATTAAACATAAGCAATCCAAACATATAAAACATATACTAGGAAAACAGTTGGCTGCAAACGGGAAATCCTAATAAGGAAAGAATGTCCACACTGAAAGGACGAAGAATCCGTACCTTAAGTCCTGTGAACGAAGAAGACGAACGGAAGAGAGTCCTACTTCGATCTCACTAATGCTACATACCTAATATACATGTATAAGTATTCTGATTGCTGTGTACGTAACTAGTTTTATATCATGTCTTAGCTTGTTTTATATGTTCATGTCATGTTATACTGATTTTATCGTTATGCTGTGTTTATCATGTATTCTAGATATTCTGATTAAATATTACTTGTATTTCTTGTATTAGTATACTTGTTGTGTAATAATAATTAACTTCCTAAAAATAGCAGGTTTCCTAAAATAAAAAGTTTCCAAAAAAAGAAAGTTTCCAAAAATAGAAAGTTTCCATTTTTAGAAATAAGCTGGATTATTAAGCTAATACGATAAGCTTAAGTTTTACTGATTAATATTCTAAGTCATGTGATTAATAGTATAGTTTATTAATTAATACATGTGAATTAAATAAACTATATATTATAAGATTTAATTAAATATAGCATGATTTAATTAAATTAAAAATATTTATATTAATATAACCTAAGTCATGGAAATTAATTAATTATATGCCATGTTTTAATAATTAATTAATTAGTTTAGTCTAAATTAAATAATAAAAATACTTAAGTTAAAATCATGTATTATTACTAATAATAATAAACCTATGTCATGTCCTAATTAAATTAATTTTAGCCATGTTTTAATTAATTTAATTCCATGCTAAAATAATATAACTTGTAAAATAATGACTCGAAAAGAATAATGTAACATATAGAAACATGACTTGTTAAAATAAACGTTCCCGTGACAAACCCCATGTTTTAATTAATTTAAAAATATGAACCAGACTGGCTCCCCATGAATCGGACCGAACCAAACAGCCCCTAACTGCAATAAGCTGCGAACCAAACGCCCCTTAATTCTGTCTTAAGCTAAAAACCAAACACACACTTAACTTCCAGTTCCCCATGGCAGTGGTGTTACTGCCACCGGCAGTAGCCAGTTTCCCCTGCTTGAGTCAAAGTCCCACCGAGAGCATAAAGCTCTCGGTTCCCACCGTCTGCCAAACGCAGCCCTTGCTGCTGCCACTGGTAAGCCAAACGCACCCTTGCTGGTTGCCACTGATAAGCCAAACCCCACCAGGCCTTGCGGTTGATGGCACATAACCACCACCGACAGACCAACCTAGCCACTGGCCTTGCGGCTTGTGGTATTTAATCACCATCGAGACCAAGTGTGGTCTCGGTTTACGTGTAACTACCCACAGCCAACCCAAAATCGATTCCCCATGACATAACTCGTTTTTAACATGTTTTTAATATGAATTCCAAGATTCTTGGCCAATTAAAGAAAAAACGAGATTAGGGTTTACCTAGTTTTTGCGTGTTAGGATTTAGGACCTCAAACGAACATCACAAACCTTCGTCTTTTATTTAACTCGCGTTTTCTTCTTGATCCTTGTAGTGGAACACGACGGCAGCCAGGAGAACAAAAGAAGAAAAAAAAACGGCCGTTCATTATGGTTTATGGTTTTATAAGATTTGTTGTCTAAAAGAAAAAATAAAAATACTCATCCCCGTCTGTTTTCTTTTAAGCCGAACCAAACCCACTTGGGCCTTGAGCCCAAGTCTTTCTTCTTGTCTTCTTTGTCTAAATGGCCCTTTTACATTTTTACATAAATCAGGTATTGTTAAACGGTACGCGCAATCGTGTTTTAAAATGTCGTGAATTTTCCCATGGTTACCCTTATACCTATTATACGTAAATACTACGTACGTAAAGACTTACCGTGTTTGATTTAGTATACGTAAAATAATCGTGTTAATTATTTGTGTTTACATGTAACGTAATTATTAATTATTCATGTTATTATAATTACTTGTACGTAACGACATTCATCGTATTAATAATACACGTAAGTACATAATTATCTGTTCGTGATTTTATGTTCATAATTTTATGTCCGTGATTATAATTACTATGGTTAATAATTATCGTTCATTAATAGGTATAATCATTATCGTGTAATAACACGCACGTAATTCTTGTAATTAATATTCGTGAACGTATTCATGTTATAAAAGGAAAGTTTTAATCTTGTACGTACGATTATTAGTGTACTGTTCATGGTAAAAGCATGCAGGTTTTACAAGACTTGTGAGACATGTGAAAGTTTATGGACTTATATTTAATAGTCGTGTGATAGGATCGAACTCGAGGTTACGGGATTGCACTCAATACGTAAAGAGTTATTTATTTAATAAATATATTTATTGTATTTATTAATTTATTTAATAAATATATATTTATGTATTTATTAAATTAAACCAAGACATAACTTTAACGATCATTAAATAATTAAGAGTTAAGTATTAATGAGTGTTAAATAAATATATAGTAAGTAAATAAAAAGAAAGAAGTTTGGAAGGTTCCAGAACACCCCAAAGGGGTGTTCTAACCGTCGGTTATGGAGGAGAAAAGGAAGGGAAAAAAGTTTCCTTTTATTTGTTTTTGGATACAAGTTTAGGCCTATATAAACAAACCTTCTCCTCATAATTCAACACACAAAAATCTCTCATCTCCTTCTTATCTATGTTGCGATCGCAGGAAGAACCCACAAAGGGGGTTTTGGTTGGTTTTCTTGTTTGATCAATTTCCTTATAATCTAGTCCTAGCCCCTCTCTAGGGTTGTTGGGTAGATTATTTACAAGCGTTGTATCTCAGTTTACACGTGCTAGAATCACGATTAGCTCGTTGAATTACGTATGTACAAGATCGTAATATAGTCTTACTTTAGAGTATATCTTGGTGGTGTTCATTATTAACCCTTATTGGTGATTCGTTCTTCGTCTTGTGGATTTGCTTTAGCGTAAAGGTATGTAACCCTAGTTCGATTTTATAATTGTGTTATTATTATGATCTTGTTAAATCCCTTCCGCTGTGTGTGCTATAATCTCGTTTAGGGTTTTATATAATTGTTATGATGTTTAAAAACCTTCTGTGGCATCGAGAGCCGTTTTAACATGTTATAATTATCGAAAATCTAAAGTTTTTTAAGTATTAATTGTTTTGAGTTAAAACTACATGTTTTGTAGGTTTTCTTAAAAATTAGGGTTTTGTTTTTTTAAAATTAAGGTTTTTGGCCAAATTTTTATAAAAAAAAGAATTGTTTTGAAACCCTAAATTACATGTGAGATAATTTTAGATTAAACTGCATGATTAATTCTTATCTCATGTATGGTTACGATTCGTAGAGATTTAATTGTTAAGATTTGTGGGAGGATCCATGATTATAAAATTATATGTTTATATAATTTTATGTGCTACGTGATTATTTGATTCAATAAATCTTGAATTAGGGAAGACTTTTATATGAATATAAAAACCTAGATTTATGATTATTGAATAAATCGTTTGCATGTGGCTATTTGATTTATTTATTTCACATATAAATTGTTACTATGTGTTTATGATTTAGTTGTTTTTTACTTGTTTATATTAAATTGTTGTAAACAAGGGTTTTTTCTCTGAAAAGAAATAATATGGACTAAATCATATTTAAATAAAGATTTGTTAAATATCTAAATTACATAAGATTACGTTGATTGGTGAATTTTAATAATAATCTAACGGCCTACTCCTTTTGACAAACTATAAAGTGGGTATAACGCATCACTGGTCATGTACCCGGTTAAGGAAGGAGGTGTTATGCCATTAATCGCTGACCAAATTCCTGGCTCGTCTGTGCGTCAAATTGAAATTACCTACGATTATTAATTGAATTATATCTTAAGGTTGATTTACCGAAAATTCACATCCGAAACACAATGAATACGTGTATTGCTTTGTGCTTTAGCCGAGTTCTAGAAAAAGTACGTTGTGAATAGTCGTGGGTAAATTCTTTAATTGGTTTAACAAATACCTCAACATAATTTATGTAGAAATTTAGTCTCGTGAAGAAGTTTACTAATTTTTTTATTAAACTTATGCTATGGAGTTGTATGCATGCTTCTCCATACATTGATTTTGACATCAAAATTTATACCCTTAAAATTTAAGTTGAATGCTCCTAATTGACGAACACTTGAAATTACTACGTCATCAAATGAGATTTTGGGTGATGTTGTGATGGAGAGAAAACTTTCATAGAATGAGAATTCGTAGGATGGTTTTACGTTATTCAAATTAGACGACTTAATTAAGTTACTTAGTGAGATCTGGAAACTTAAGGCATTCAGAAGGGATGAAACATGTTTACAATGCAAAACGTTCTTTTGCCAATGTAAATCCCTTAAAATATCTAGAAATTTAAAATTGTTTGTCAATTGAATTGTTCGACAAGTCGCTACATTGAGTACATTCATTACTAGCAGATCAACTAATGTAATAGATCTATGTCAATATAGTTCTAGAATTCAAGGAATATAATATGGTTTTTATACGAGGGTAAATTTATTTTCTTGAAAGTATTTTAGTATCAAAAATACTAATATTTGAACTTATTTTGTAGAAATGGCTCAGCCCGACAATAATACTATAAGTTATGCGTTCAAAGCTTTCTTTGATCGTCCTAAACTTACTGGCCCAAACTTCAATGATTGGTACCGCTCACTAATGTTGGGTCAAAATATTATGAGTCAAATTACCATGGAAACAAGAAGGACCGAATATGGCATTACTAGAGTACTTCCCACTGCTAGAGTACTTCCCATTGTTGGAGTACTTCCTACTGCTAGAGTACTTCCCACTGCTAGAGTACTTCCCACCGCCATATATGATAAGTATGAAGATTTAGTCAAATAGGATAAGAATGAATATTTCTGTTTTGATTTATTCATTAATGTTTTATTTAGTTTCCATGTATTTCTGGTTTCCTTAAATTATAAAAGGAACCAGACACCGTAGGTTTATTCATTCATTCCAGTATTCACAATGTAACCTATTGTTATTTTGATCTCTAGGCATGGGATTCAATGTATACATGCCTAGAGTGGTTCGTGTTAATGATTAATCCAAACCCTTTGGGAAAATTCATCTCAAACATCGTGTTCTGATTGTCATTCTTATTCCGCTATGTTATCATATGAATGATGATCAACCTAGATAAATGGTGTAAACCATTGAGTCTAACGATCCAATGGATTCCACAATTGGTATCAGAGCCTAAGGCTCTAGATATCTAGGAGATCAAGATGTTTTTCGTGTTCATGTTGATGTCCAGAATTCGTGACGGTTTTAGCGACAGATTAGCGACGGTTTTGCTAGTTCTGTGACATAAAAAGTGTCGCTAAAGTTTCTAATTTAGGGTTTTGCAAGAAACCCCTAATTACGAAAAAGATGAGGTTTGATTCTTTTTCTTATTTCTTTTTAATTTAATTTTTTGTTTACAAGCCCATTGATTGCATCTGACAATAATAATGAGCATTGGTTTGGGACCAATCAATTGTTATTTTTGTTTCAACTGATTAGGGTGAGTTGGTCCGGGATCAATGATGAACCCTAGTTGAGATGCAATTGGTTGTATTGTAGGCATAAATTCAGATAAAGAAGAGGTAAAAAGAAGAAGTGGATCTTTCTTTTTTCTTGTTTTTAGGGTTTGATTAATAAACCCTCTACTGGTGATTTTTGTTGCTATGAAGATGGTTGTGATTTTAGGGTTTATTCAGAGGTTTGATTCCTCAAAGCCCTAAAAATTATTGGTGAATAAAAGAAACTGGTGATTATTAAAAGTTCACGTATAAAACGAGAATTAGCCTTGGTTTAAGATAAAGTAAGATGTTGAAGAAAAATTTCCGGAGAAGCTTCTTCAACCCTGATCCCTCAGGTATCTTAAGGCTACTCCTTCTAATGAAGCCTTGGCTTGCTCCCTCAGAGTATCTTGTGGCTACTCCTTCCTTGTGAAGCCCTAGCTTCCTTCTTCAGAGTTCCTTAGTCTAGCCCTTAGTCCCCTAGGCTGAAATAAGAAAGAACACCGTTAGCTCGACTCGGGGTTTGAATCCGATACCGACACCGGCGTGAGAGTAAGTATGTGGTTCTAGTGAGTGGTAATTCTAGAGAGAGAGTAAGTAGTAAAGTATGTGTGTAGAACTTAACCTTTGTTCCTGATGGAACATCTCCTTTTATACTACTTAGAGGTGACTCCAAGACACACGAATTGTGGAGTCAAGGTTGTCTTGTAGGAGCAGCACCTGAATAGCTGATGAGCACCAGGTCTGTCCTTCGTGGTTAGAGCTGTCCTCATGCTCCTCTAGTACTCGTCGTGGTTCAGGCGTCTGTACCATTCGTACATTATCGTACTATGTGAGCCAGGTGTAATCGTCCTTCCTCCGATAGAGGCTATGCTCTATGTGTGTAGGCCTAGCATTGTATCTGGGTCTAGCCTTGTCTGGGTCTAGCCTTGTCTGGGTCTAGCCTCATCTGGGTCTAGCCTTGTCTGGGTCTATCCTTGTCTGGGTCTAGCCTTATTTGGATCTAGCCTTTTCTGGGTCTAGCCTTGTCTGCTCCTTAATAGTGCTCTGCCCCTTGCCATTGTCCCTGTACCTAAAGTGATCCTCATCACCTTAGCTATTCCAATGAGCTGTTTTGTCTTAAGATAGGTTTGCTCATGGAGCATTATAGATTAGTTGTATTTGTCTCACCTTAAGCATTAGGGTGAGACTATACCTCATCATGTCCCCCCAGTCTAGTGTCAATTTATTTTAAGTTGATGCTCGAATCAATAGTGAAAATATGCTCTTCTCAATTTTTTTTATATATATGTTTCTTCGGAGCTAGGCTAGGGCTTTTTTTTTACTTATGTCTTTTTCTCCTAGTTTGTAAAAAATTTACAACGGCTAACTTCTCTTCGTTGGACCCTTAGCCCATTTTATCCATCCCCACTTTAACCTCTTATAAATACCAACCTTTACCATAATTTTTTACACACACACCTTCACATCTTAACCCAAGCCGCCTATAGCTTCTTTTTGCCTCCTCCAGCGATTAGCTTCGTCGGTGCCTCCGGTGGGTTCATCCGGTCATTTGCTCCTTCAGCTTAGACCGTGATTCATCCGATCCGTAATTCCTTCGACGCAAGTAGTGGGTTTGTCTGGTGCTCGTCCAGTTGGTAGCTCCTCTGGCGCAGATATCGTGCTTGTCCGGCGCGGATATTGCCTGTCCTGCTAATTGCTCCTCCGGCGCAGATTGTGCTCGTCCGGTGTGCTCCTCCGGTATAGTTTGAGCTAGTCCTTCGGTGGACTTGTTTGTTTGTTTTGGTTGATAGCTTCGTTCGATGAGAGCTGTTTGAGCTAGTTTCGTTCAGTTGATAGTTCTGTTCGGTGGTGGGCCTAGTTCGGTGGGTTTTTGTTTGCTCGTCCGATTTCGAGGGTGTAGCCGTTTGCTCTTCCGGTTTCGGGGTGTAGCCATTTGCTCATTCGGTTTCGGGGGTGTAGCCATTTGCTCGTCTGGTTTCCTTTTCATCTTGCCGTTTTGATAAGAGAACTTCTCGTAGGTATTATATACATTCCTTTTTCTCTTTATTTATGGCTAAAAGGGTATGCAACTTCACACTTCTGAGTTAGGGGATAAGGAGTTTAAACACTTAATTATTAACTATAAAATCCCTTTGAGCCTACACCCTCGCTTGCCTGACTCTAACTTTCGGATGATAAACCTCCCCTCGGGGGATACTGCGATTGGCATTTATCATAAGATTTTTGACTTGTCTGGTGTTAGGATCCCATTCTCTACTTTCCTTTTAGATGTTATTAGGCATTATAAGGTTCATATATCACAGCTGGTTCCCTTGGGTTTATGCAAGGTCATCATTTTTGAGGTTCTTTGTCGTAGCCTGGATATAAAGCCTACAATTACTTTATTTCGGGTATTTTTGACGCTTTCCAAGCAAGGGGATTGGTTTTCTTTTGCCAAGCGTAGGGGTGATTTGTCGGTTATGAAAGATCCTAAGTCTTCCCTTAAGGAGTGGAAGAGTAAGTTTTTCTTGATAGACCGTAGGGCTATTCCATTCCATATGCCTTGGAGGCACCCATATTCTCGTATTACAGACAAGGTTTCCACACAGTTTAATCAGGATCATGTGAACCGACTGAGTTCTCATATTATTAGACACCGTGATATTCCTGGGGGTACTGGTACGTTCTGGTATTATCAGAGTGTGGGGCGACTCCTCATGTGATCCGATCATTAGGCATCGTGATGGCACTGTATGAGGGGTTTCCTTTACTTATTTTACCCTGTTACATTTTGCTTAGCCCTCCTTTTATTTTTAGGTTCTCTTTTTATTTTTCTAACACTTGTCTCTTTTTTGCAGCTATGAGTATCTTTGATTTCTTTCGTAGGCCTGTTTTGAGTGAGGTTATGGTGGGGGCAGATCCACATGAGCAGGATACATCCATCTTGCAGCGGGTCACCAATAATACTACGATGCCAGCACCTACTGGTGCTAGTATCCCTCCTACCACTGATGAGGAGGCTGCTGTTACTCGTCCTGATCCTCAGGTTCTTTGGAAGGCTAAGGGTGATGCGAAGCGAAAAGCCTCTACTTCAGCAGACATCCCTGTTGGTGTAACCAAGAAGACTAAGGCAAGTAGGAAGCAGTCTGGTACAGGTTCCAGTGGTCAAGGAGTTGAGAATAGAGATGAGCATGAGTTGAACGCTGATGACGATGATGATGATACTGGTCATGATGACGCGGCTTATGATTTTGATGACGCTATCGAGCAGTCTGGCTGTGTTTCCCCTAGTGAGTACTTAATTGTTATACCCCTTCGATCTTTTGACCCGAGGACTAGACTAGATGTGTCTTATCCTCCTATTATTCTTCCAGGTAGGGGAGTTCCTACTACTCTCAGCGCTGATATCTCAGGAGTTCGTGAAGGGGTGACTAGGACTAGCTCTCATGTGTCCCATGGTGAGTTTTCCTTACTGGTCTCCTCCCCCCTTTTTTGTAGCCTTTATTTGACTTTGTACTCCTTGGTTTTTTGTAGGTGCTGTTACAGACCTTCATCCTTCTGCTAGGGATAGTGCTTAGGTGTTATCTACTGGGTTTACTGATACTGAGCCTTATATTACCATGGATGAGCACATTGATATTGATGGAGATCAAGATGATATTGCTCATAATGATAATTTGATTCGAGACGGAGCTAATCCTCAGGACAATGTTGTTCAACATGATGATGCAGCCCAGGGTGGGGTATTGTTGGGGATGAGCCTCATAGGGAGGCCTCTCCTTTGTCGACTGGGCCTTGTTATATCGGTTATCCTTTTGATGAGGAAGCTATTGACCCTGCTCCTATGTACTCTCGGGCAGAGTGGGATAGGAGACACGTAGTTTATTTTGGTATTATGTCTAATGAGTTGTTCAGGGACCCCCAGATTTGTAGGACTCTGCAGGATCCTGCTGCAGCTGAGGTTTATCAAACGTCTAGGCTTTCCCTAGATCAGTTGACTAATCAGATAAGTATGCTTCCGTGTCAGATGATGTCTCACGGGAATGAGTTGTCTAATTGGTATGCTATCCTTTGGAGAGATCATGGTAGTCTTTCCGCCAAGTTTAAGCATTTACAGACCGTTCTTTCTGAGAGGGCTACCTCTCTTAGGCATCAGACTGAGCTTACCAAGAGTGTTGAGGTGAAAGCTAAGGGTAAGGACCAGGAAATTGCTTCCGTACAGAGGAAGTGTGATAGGTGCAAAGCTGAGAGAGATGCTCTTTGGGCTGAGGTGAAAGATCTTGAGGCTGAGCTTGTGACTGCCAAATCACAACATGTTGGTAGGGTGGAGGACTTGGATCATCAGCTGACGTTGCGTGGAAATGACATCCTTACGAGGGATGATACTATTTCTAAGATGAATATGCGACTCCAAGGGATTACTAAAAAGATCACTTCCTTTTTTCAGTCTAGCTTCGAGCCATTGGTTAGGGGGTTCCTTGGTAGTTCCGAGTTTAACCAGGCGTTCACCCAAGTGTTGCATTTGGCTGTCTACACTGGTCTTGAGCAAGTTTTGCATAGGGAGAGAACTGAGGAAGAGTTTCAGGCTATTTCTTGTAGGCTTAAAAACTTCGTTCTTGATGCTGAGGCCCAGTCTGCTGTTGCTTCGGATGCCTTCCCTAGTCACGCCTTTCCCTTCTTTGGTAAGGTGTGCAGTAGGGCTGCTGACTCTAGTTTATGAGAGATTGCTAAGCTTAGGCCTGGCCCAGTGGCTCCTCCTAGCCAGACTCCTGCTGTTCAGCCTGTCCAGTCTTTTGGTCATACTATTTCTCATCGTCCGAAGAAGAAGAATACCTCAGGACCGGGGTCTTCCTCAGTTGTTTGATGTAGTTTGTGCTTTGTACTTTCCTTTCTTTATTTATGTTGGTTGCCCTCCCTGTTTTGGGCTTTTAGTACTTTTATCTTCCTTTGTATGCTACTATAACTATGTTGTCAATTTTTCCATCGTATGTATGATGGCTTTTATATGCATGCATTCTTGAGTATTATGTGATATGTTGTGATAATATTTGTTTAGAGCTGCGCTTTGCTTTGTTATTATTTGTTTAGCTAGTGTCTAAGATTTGTTACTAGCACATGTTTTTGCTAGGCTTTGCCACTTGTGCTTAACTGTCAATGCCCTGACTTCATTGGGCTAGGGTTGGGATGTATCACATGTGACCCATATTTTGTTGCCTAGTGTTCTCACGAATGCCTATGAGAACGTTTCAGCCTTACTAATAAGTCTGGCATGATACATCCCATCTTTCCCTTATTTGACGAAACTCAATTTTAGTTCGTGTGTCATAGGTATAGCATTGTAGGCTCATGCTACTCCTCTTCTCCAGTGTAGCTACTCACTAGAGGTTAATTTTTCGTGAGAAGAGTAGGAGGGTTTGTTCCTATTCTTCTTCTACAGAGTCAATTTGTAAAGGTTGCTCAGCCTAACCACCATGGTACTAATTTCACCATAGGGAACTAATTGGTAGGCGTTACCCTTTGCGGCTAGAGGTAGCGAACCGTCTGTTGCCGCGTGTTTGTTTCATAGCAAAAGATTAAAACATATGGTCTTAACAAAAATATGAGGAAAATTATTTTCATTCATATCACTAAAGAAGAAACAATACATAAGTTGTGGTTATAATCATCTCCGGAGCAAGGCTACACTTTGAAAATTGCTTCTCCGGAGGAAATACATAATAGTTTGTTAACATAAACTTGTGCTTTTACATATATCACTTCCTTATGTTGCTGGCATGCCAGGTCCTAGGTATTTCTCTTCCTTCCATTGTGCTTAGTTTATAGGATCCACTCTGAAAAGCCTTGATGACCTTGTAAGGTCCCTCCCAGTTGGGTCCAAGCTTGCCTGTGTTCTCTGCCCTTGAGGCCTCATTCTTTCTAAGGACAAAGTCTCCCACTTTAAACTGCACATGTCACACCCTTTTGTTGTAGTACTTCTCCACCTGTTGTTTGTACCAAGCTTCCTTGATACCTGCTATTTCTCTTCGCTCTTCTAGCAGGTCTAGGTTCAGGCGGAGCTCTTTGCCATTGGTTGCTTCATTTATGCTGGAGACTCTGTGTGTTGGCATACCAATCTCTGCTGGGATGACTGCTTCAGTACGTAGGTTAGGCTGAAAGGTGTCTCTCCATTGCTAGTCTTTTTCATTGTTCGGTGCGCCCATAACACATTAGGAATTTCTTCAACCCAAGGTGACTTCCCTTTCTCAAGTCTTTTCTTAATTCCTTCTAGCAAGCTTCGATTTGCCCTCTCCACTGCTCCATTTGCTTGTGGGTGGTGCACTGAGGTGGAAACTAGCTTTATTTTCAGCTTTTCTGCACACTTTTTGAAGGGGTCGTTTATGAACTGAGTTCTATTGTCTGTGACGATAGTGGCTAGGATCTCAAACCTGCAGATAATGTTATCCCATACAAAGTTTATCACCTGCTTCCCAGTGATGGTTGCTACTGGCTTTGCCTCCATCCATTTTGTGAAATAGTCGATTGCCACTATTAAGAATTTCACTTTTCCAGGTCCCAATGGGAGGGGTCCGACTATGTCCATTCCCCACTTCATGAATGGCCACGCTGACGTTACTGAGATCATGTCTGCCTTAGGTAGCTTGGGTACAGAGGCATGTGCTTGGCAGTTATCGCATGCCCAGGTGAGCTTCCTAGCATCCCTATGCATAGAGGGCCAGTAGTATCCCACGTTCATGGCCTTAGCTACCACTTGCTTAGTTCCATCGTGCATTCCACACGAGCCCATGTGCACTTCTCTCATGACATAATCAGCTTGTAGAGTGTAAAACCCGAGATTTTTCGTTCATTAAATAATAATGAAGTATGTTTCAAAACCCTTTTCGAAACAATACAAAAGTTATTTGAACTGAAAACAAGACAAAAGTCGTATAACCCGTGTACCGACAATTTAATAATTTAATTACTTAATTTTTTTTTGAGAGATACTTAATAAACGATTTGATTAAATTGTTTAATGTTTCATTTACCTACGGAGAGGTTAAGTGAGAAGTATTTGTATTAAAACGATACTTACGTTATTAAAACGATAAATGATAAATATTTGTCGTTTAGATAAACGAACACATCATTTGTATTTATAAGACATATAAATACTACATTTTAGTGGAATAGTGATTTTAAAATCAATGGCGCGATTTTCGTAAAACGAATAGAATTTTATAAAATATAAACGAGCCCCGAACCGTGTATTAACGAAAGTTGTAATATAAGTTACACTTTAGGCCCTCTTGTGGCCTTATGAGCCCATCTATTAAACTTTGGATAGTTAATGGACTTAATAAGCCCAATAAGAAGTTTAAGAAGCCTAACACCTCTTTTGGCCCACTTGACAAGCCACCAACACACCTCACTTCCCCGTTGGAACAACTCTAGGTTGGTGACACATGTCCATCATGTCCACCCACATTCTTTCTTCTCATTGGACCAAGTCTAGGTGGGTGACACTTGTTACATGTCCCTCCACTATATATAAACCCTTTGTCTACACATGTCCTTCATTTCTCTCACACAAAACACACACACACACACACACACCTGCAAAGCTTTCAAGCTTTTCATCCATGGCTTCCACCCCGTAGCCACTTTAGAAAATCGTCCAAAATGTTTAGATCTAGTCCGGATCTATCCATGCATGGTGGTTACATCAAGTGAAACTTGTAGATCTAGTCCGGATCTATCCATGCATGGTGGTTGTATCAAGTGTTGACAAGATCTTGGATGTTTGCTTGCATGCATCACTCACTAGTACCACGACTTCGATAAAGCCTTGTAAGATCTCATCTCGTTCTTAATTATTTTCCTTTTCTTTTTCTTGATCTTATATATATATCCCGAATATATATATATACGAAATGGATTAATGAGTATTGGGATATTGTATATGAAATTTTGAACACTAAAAATCAAGCTAAACAAGCTCTAGTAACGATTTGATTTATAACAATTTTTGAACCGTAGCAAAAACAGATTTCATGTCGAGCTCAGTAGGTTTGGGGTACTAAAAACTTACATATTAAGATAGATAATTGTTTTGTGATTAATTCTCTGGGTGGCTCGTCCCGTGACGAATTTTAGATAGCAAGATATGACCAAAATAGTGAAAACTAGTCAGATTTGAACATACTGTTTTGATGGACTGTTTTCTCGTAAAATTTGTATACTGAGCTATAAATATGTAAAACTAAAAGTTGTAGATAAAATCATGAAGAACTAGAATCAATTAGACGGTTTACCAATTCCTTACGGTTTGAAAATGGTGGCCAAAATAGTGAAAACTAGTTAGAACTGAACATATAGTCTTTACGGACTGTTTTCTCATATAAGAACTCAGAACCATTGAAAAAGGTAAAACTGTAGGTTGTAGATAAAATCATGAACAAGTAGAATCAATTGGATGGTCTACCAATTCTTTACGGTTTGGAAATGCGGCCAAAACGGTGAAACCGAGTTTGGCTGCCCAAAAACAGCCAACTCTTCTAAGTGATAAAATTTGTGCATTAGCTATGGTAAGTATAAATTTGGGGTAATTAGACTTATAATCAGTATAGTACATGATTTAATAATGGTTTTGGTAAAAAGAACACACTTAGATGATTTACGGTTCAAGAGATATCAACAAATTAGCAGGACACGTCGGGAAAATTATAATAAATGGATTATAACTCATTAACGTAAAATGTGATGATTTTTATATAAACCGACGTGGTAGGACACACTTGTAGGGGATCTTGGACTTATTTATATACTGATGACTAGATGACCCGAGACCCGACCAAGGTGAAATATTAAGTGTATGTGGTTGTGATGCGTTTTAGAACCCAAAAACTATACAAAGTGGACTTGGGCGATAAAAGCCCAACTTACACTTGTAATGACTAGTGGGCCATTATTGGACCTGAGATCTATAATCAATTTGGAGTAGTATACTGAATTTAAAATGGAATTAAGTCATATACTTGGGTAGTGGACCACTATTGGGCTTAAGATGGGCTAAAAGTGTCAACTTGGATTTTTCACTTAAAATGACTAAGTGTTCACCTAAAAATTGTATAAAGAATCATAAAACTTATGCAATGTCCAAGTACTTATTAAGATATAGTTATTACATATATGTACGATTTATTTCTTGTCTCGAGCCTAAGACGCGCCTCGTTATATTCAGGTCTCATATGATCATGTATCGATTGTTGACATTTATTCTTGATTGACGTTCGTTCTCTATTAACTATTGTGACGATTGTATCAGGTGAGTTCATAGCCTCACTTTTTAAATCTTTTATGATTTTTCAAACCCGCGAGGGGGAGACATGCTATTAAATAACTGCAACTTGTTTTGACAATATGACTATAATTTAATTATAGGATGTAAATTGAACTATAACCTGTTTTGACTATATGATTGATAGATATTTAGTCTATAGAACGTAAATAGAACTGTAATCTGTTTAAACAATATGATAGATATTTATACTATATAACGTAAATTGAATGATACTCTTAATTACGATTTCCTATTACAGAAATTGTTAAATTATGGGAAATTGCCCGAATGTTATAAATAGATCTATTTGGGATTGACCATCCCCATCTGGGTGAGTCATGCTCACTGTGCCTTGGCCGGGCCAACAGATGTATACCATGTTGGAACTAGGGTTGGGTGTCTTTTTGTAGGACACTACGTTCTCATCTGTTGAGAACTATGAAAGGTTAAGCTTTTCAATTAATGAAAATGTAATTATCTTTTGTATATATGCTTTGTGCATTGCTACTATCTATAAGGTTTGCGTTACTAAACTTAATGATATACTACTTAGCAAACACTAAAATGGGAATAATGGAAATGCAAAACTTGGTTACTTTACACTGCTTAGTAAAACCTACTAAACTTGATTATTTTACACTACTTAGTAAAATACTGTAATGATAGTATTAGATATACTAAATGTGATTATTTTACACTACTTAGTAAAATACTGTAATGGTAGTATTAGATATACTAAACTTGGTTATTTTACACTACTTAGTAAAATACTGTAATGGTAGTATTTGATATACTAAACTTGATTATTTTACACTACTTAGTAAAATACGGTAATGGAAATATTGGATATATTAAACTTGATTATTTCACACTACCTTGTAAAATACTGAAATGGAAATATAGGAAGTACTAAACCTAATCTTGCTCTGCTTAATAACACTTATTGAACTTGATTTTATACTGCTTAGTACATTAAGGAATAGCATAATTGGAAACTTTAAATTTGGATTTTATATCAAATACTAAACAATACCATGTAGGACAACTTAAAATCCTAAACTATGATTTTACAAAACTCTATGAATTCACCAACTTTATGTTGACCGTTTTAAGAATGTTTTTCCCAGGTTATTTAGCAAGATTATTTGAGCATGGATTGAGCATCATTTAGGAGCATAAAAATGACGGGGGATTATCTTTTACTGGGATATTCATAACAAATGTTATTCAAAGATTTAAACGATTGTACCAAATCAATGTTTACATCAATTGTATTTCAAAAATCATATAATTATGATATGTGCTTTGTAAGCTATTTGCTCATCGATCCACCATTGTGATACCCGGTCTGGGGGTGTGACAGATAATGGTATCAGAGCTTTAGTTATAGCGAACCAGATAAATTTTTAAATAAAATAAGAATAAAAATATTTTTCTTTTATTTAAAAAGTTGGACTATAACTATACAAAAATCTTTTTGGGGATTTTTTTGGGACATACTTAGAAAGCATATAGCATAGAGAGCATGTATAACTATATGATTTAAGTGCGCATTCATTCTTCTATGCATTTATAATTGTTGATTGTATTATATGATAACTTTGTACGTATTTACGTATTATGACTATTTAATATTTATTATAGAAATATTAAATACTCAAGTTACTTAATAAAACAAATAAACATGCCATGTTAGTAGGGAGCTTTATACTAAAGATGTTCCATCTCGATATTACGTTTTGACTGAGTGGTTGGGTTTACGATTTAAAGTGCCCTCGCTCCTCAAACGTTTATAGAATGCCTTCTAAAGTATGATGGCCTGAACAATGCATTGTAACCACGAACAATCTAATACATAATAAACCAATGGAAATATTTAAATGGAAATTAAATAAAATCTTTGGAAACATTTGGAAATCTAACAAAATCTTTAGAACCCGTTAGAAAATCTAAGAAGAGTTTTAAGTCTCTAAAAATCTAAATAGATCTATCTATTTTACTCAATCTTGGAAAATCTAAATTGATTTTTATAAAAATCTAACTGAATAATATGCGTCTTGCAAAATCTTGGGAGAAATCTAAACTAGATTTTTATAAATCTTTAGTAAACCTAATTAGATTTTATAAATATTGAAAAATCTAATAAAATGTTGGGGAAAAATCTAAAATTAGATTTTATAAATTTTTCTTTGGAGATCTAGACTTAATCTTTAAGAACCAGTAATAAGCTTGTAAGGTTTCATAAACTTCACCGCTAGATAAATGATTAATGTTATTAATGGACTAGTTAAGACCACGTGACAATAGCCCAAAACTTGAATAGGCCTATCTATTGTCTTAGGGACCGATGTAATAAAACTTGTAACATTAATGGATCTAAAAATGTAATTAGGCCCATTAAGAAATCCTTAGCTCATAAGAATTGTTAATGGATCTTGTAAGCTCAACAAGGGTTTGGGAAGCCCATTAGCTCTTTTGGTACACTTAATAAGCTCACTTAGTGATTTTACACTTACGTAAAGTTTTTTTTACCAAAGATATAACTTATAAAAACTTTTAGACTAAGAATGTTAGTTTATAAAACTTATGAGTTAAAACCGTAACACTTGAAACTTGTCATGATAAAACAGAAATTACAAGGACTAATATTGTAAATATTTGAAAGTCTAGGGATTATTAAGTGCCATTCATGACTTATTATACCTTAAGGACCACTTTTGTAAATTCTTGGAAGTTAGATTGTCATTTTATGACTCTAAGAACTAATGGTGTAATCAGCCGAAACAATTAGAAGCCCTAAGGGTTAGTTCGCCACTTATTGGAAGTTATAAAACCTAATGTTAAATAGAGGGACTATTTTCACCATTTCCTGAAAATACTAGAAACCTTAAGAACTAAAGCTGTTAAGAACCAGAAAGTGTACATTTGGTAAAATATAGAGGGACTTGTTTTGCCAATAACTGAAACTTAAGCAAACCCTAGAACCTTTATTTCATTTAATGTATTAAAACTTGAGTATACTATCTTTACATAGTTATTTGGTGAATAGGAACCGGTTAGTTTATTTTGACTATTAGGATAACTGACGGGCCACTTAATGAAAACGGATTTACAACAACAGTACATGTTGGATCATTTAACAACAGACTAGGGAGCGTTATCTCGTGCACTACATTTTATTAAATGTTTGAACTTGTCGTTATGTATATATATATATATATATATATATATATATATATATATATATATATATATATATATATATATATATATATATATATATATATATATACCTTATTAGAAGGAATTATATGATATAATGCCTATGCTTATGATTGTAATATATTATTATATTATATTATACATATGAACTCCTTGTTTGATGCGTATTCTTGCGCACGTTATCGCGCGTCAACATGTATTTTCTCTCGCTTATGATTTTGTACGTATACCTACGGAACACGACTTATTTGCGACTCACATACGTTTACTTTTAATAATATCATGTGGTATTGTTTGGATAAATTTGCATCTTTAAATGATGCGGTGGGACCCAAAATCAAGGTACTTAAGATCCTATATTTTACATATGGGACCTGAGTCTCCTGATCCTGAGTTAATTATGATTCTGTCTTTAGACGGAATGGGACGTCTAAAGGTGAAATCATAATTCACCGGACCACAAGTTTATTTATAATTTCGTATTAAGATGTTATGGGACGTCTGAAGACGAGGGATTATAAATTAACGGAATGCAAAGTATCTTAATAATATCTATTATCTTAGACGTTATATTTATCCTAAGTAATAAGCATTGCCGGGAATATTTAGGTAAGGTGGGCTATGAAATCCTTACTTAAAACGAGTGAGGACGCTTGTTCGTTTGAATAAAGAAATCATAGGTCACCGAAGAGGGTTATGAATTTCACCTTACATGGATGAGGACGCTTTTCGATGTAAATAGAAATTTATAATCACATGGGCTTAAATGTATTCGACATGACTCATTATTGATATTATTTTAAGTATCCGACTATGTACATATCCCTTTTTGACTTGCGATTTCCTCTAGTAGTATCTTATCATTAAGATAACTCATAATTGATGTTATTACATCACCATCTAGAAACCTAATAAGACTCGTATTCATCTCTTTTGGATCATAGCATTGTGCTCTTGATTTTTGGCTTATCCTTAACCCAAATATCATTTCCGCTGCATTCGACCGCGTTAGGGGATGTCCACTTCCGTTGCATTTGAACCTTTTGAGGGTGCCTACTTTCCGCTGCATCTGACCCCTTTCAAGGAGTGTTCTTTTCCACTGCATTTTGAACCCTTTTTGGGAGTGCTCACTTCCATTTCATTTGACCCCTTTGGGATGTCACAGAAAATAAAGTTGGTTCATCTGCCATGAGGAAACGAAACCTCGATCATTCGAGGAGACGATAAACACAGACTTTATCGACACTAGACTTAGTGTCATCTCTTGTACCAAAGACCAGAAATACTTGGTAAGAGGATGCCCAATCTTCTAAGATCGCATTTCTCAAATCGACAAGAAAGACAGACCCAAGAATAAAAGACATGCCCAACTCTCAATGGGTGTATTTTGTAGGGTTATGTTTGTCATCTCCCAAAAAGCAATAATGGGTGTCCAATACTCTTTTGGACAATCTTCTTCCTCTTTGGATCCAATTTGTTCGACAATACCATTGTCTAACAAGCCTTGAAATGAATGACTTCCTCCTTTTAGAAGTCTAAATTTGTGTAAATTTTGGAACCACCAAGAGTAGAGGCATGTCCCTTTCAGCATCTCACCAGGGATGCACACTTCTTTATTCTTCGTATCTTCTTTGATTTCCATCATCTGAAGTACTTCGTTTCTATGCAATTTATGCCCCGGCTCAGCCATAAATGAAGCAGATTCTTTGCAACTTCCTACCCAAGCAACACCAACAAGTATCTTAGCCATTTCGCTGAGTGAAGTTTTGGTGTCAAACTAATGTTTGCTTTCCACAGGCTAGAAGTACATCGGGAAGCCCTTCGCGTGAAAATTGTTGACGCAAGACCGGTACCAGCCAAAACTATATTTCTAACTCGACATAGCATAAGCCTATTAAAGCTTAATAGACTTAAAAATCTATTGAAGGAATAGTAGAAACATTAATGAACTGTTATCTATGATCATCAAGACACATTGGGGCCCGGGAGGCACATCTAAGAAAAACCAAGACTTAAGACAAGTTTGTCCTAGTCAACCCAACCTTTTAAACTTAAAACTTGAGTTCACAAGATTACACGCTCAAGAAAAAGTGCTCTCACTTGTTCCCTGAACAAGTAACTTTATCTTTAGCTTCGAGAACAAAACTAAAATAACGGGTAGGTGGTGTAAAACCCCTAAAATTTAGATTTCTACATACATCACCGGCTTCATTAATGTTATCATTCATCGTACCATATTGTAATGAACTACCTTTACAATGTATCATCACAAGACTTATTGTGTTTTGACGAATGATTTCTTAAATTCCAAATGACACGCGAATTGTGCATGATAGCTGGAATACAACCCGAAAGTTTATCATGAGGTACAAAAGATCTAGTACATCTACTCAAGACCTGCCCAACAGGTCTGCTAGATAGGACTGGTACTGATAGGGCTGGTAAGGCTGCAGGTGCCGACATAGTACTCTGCAATGCTTGTATAACCCAATCAGGACTCCTTAAGCAAACTGAGTACAATCAGCAACTGGGACCGCAGTCTGCTAACGACTCCTCGAAGGTAGGCGATCTCTGCTGTCACTCCATAGTGACAAACAACTGCAAAATCAAAGAAGGTGGGCAAAGACTGCCCTTGTGCAGTAAGAGAAGAGTGGGTCTTATGCTGAAGAACCCTCTAAGGTGTGAGTATGCCGATGGAGGAAGTAGTTCTCCTCCAACAACCACTGCAAGGCCTCGTGGCCCAAAAACCTCATGCTATCTGGGTATCTACCCATATGGTCCAAGAGAGAGAGTCTATGCGCTCATGCATGACAGTGTACCCCACCTGGCCTGCTATCAACAGGCTGTGGATGTCCGTCATGTCCTGCTCCTGGCTCACGGCCAGAGCAGCACTCCGAACTTGAACAGGATCAGCATGTCTAGTTCCGGAACCCTCTCCAACCTCAAATCCTGGCTTGTAGGTTTTCTAAATGAATATCTATCGTCGTGAGCTTAACCAACTAAGTTGACCCTACATCGACTTTTCCTAGTTGCCCTCTCTTAATTGTCATTAATTGATCAGCGAGCTTCTGTCGCTTTATCGGATTGAAGGTCAAACCTTCGGATAATACTATCCATCCATAGTAGTAGCATCATCCCAATACTGCTCAATCGAATATATAGAGCGACCCGGGTAAAGATCTCTTTGTGTAGCTTTCCGTTCATCCATAATGGAAGCAGCACCCAATTACTGCTCAATCGGACATATAGAGCAAACCGAATAACTATGTCTTTACATTATTGGCACCATTCGTTTCTGAGCATGTCTAAGATGAACCTTTAGATCTATGACATCTATACCCTAACAAATGACAAAGTTTTTAATAGCTTCGAGGACGAAGCTAAAATAATGGGGTGGTGTTGTAAAATCCATGATTTTACCATGATGAAATGTAATAAAAGTCTACCTAATGATCCTAGATCATTTCTGAAACTAGTAATACTAATCAAGTTTCGAGGATGAAACTCAAGATGGCATGTGGATGGTGTAAAACCCAAGATTTTTCATTCATTAAATAATAATGAAGTATGTTTCAAAACCCTTTTCGAAACAATACAAAAGTTATTTGAACTGAAAACAAGACAAAAGTCGTATAACCCGTGTACCGACAATTTAATAATTTAATTACTTAAATTATTGTCGAGAGATACTTAGTAAACGATTTGATTAAACTGTTTAATGTTTCATTTACCTACGGAGAGGTTAAGTGAGAAGTATCTGTATTAAAACGATACTTACGTTATAAAAACGATAAATGATAAATATTTGTCGTTTAGATAAACGAACACATCATTTGTATTTATAAGACATATAAATACTACATTTTAGTGGAATAGTGATTTTAAAATCAATGGCGTGATTTTCGTAAAACGAATCAAATTTTATAAAATATAAACGAGCCCCGAACCGTGTATTAACGAAAGTTGTAATATAAGTTACACTTTAGGCCCACTTGTGGTCTTATGAGCCCATCTATTAAACTTTGGATAGTTAATGGACTTAATAAGCCCAATAAGAAGTTTAAGAAGCCCAACACCTCTTTTGGCCCACTTGACAAGCCACCAACACACCTCACTTCCCCATTGGACCAACTCTAGGTTGGTGACACATGTCCATCATGTCTACCCACCTTCTTTCTTCTCATTGGACCAAGTCTAGGTGGGTGAGACTTGTCACACGTCCTTCTACTATATATAAATCATTTGTCTACACATGTCCTTCATTTCTCACACACACCTGCAAAGCTCTCAAGCTTTTCATCCATGGCTTCCACCCCGTAGCCACTTTAGAAAATCGTCCAAAATGTTTAGATCTAGTCCGGATCTATCCATGCATGGTGGTTACATCAAGTGAAACTTGTAGATCTAGTCCGTATCTATCCATGCATGGTGGTTGTATCAAGTGTTGACAAGATCTTGTATGTTTGCTTGCATGCATCACTCACTAGTACCACGACTTCGATAAAGCCTTGTAAGATCTACATCTCGTTCTTATTTTTTTCCTTTTATTTTTCTTGATCTTATATATATATCCTGAATATATATATATATATATATATATATATATATATATATATATATATATATATATATATATATATATATATATATATATATATATATATATATATATATATATATATATATATATATATATATATATATATATATATATATATATATATATATATATATATATATATATATATATATATATATATATATATATATAGATATATATATATATATATATATATATATATATACGAAATGGACTAATGAGTATTGGAACATTGTATATGAAATTTTGAACACTAAAAATCAAGCTAAACAAGCTCTAGTAACGATTTGATTTATAACAATTTTTGAACCGTAGCAAAAACAGATTGCATGTCGAACTCAGTAGGTTTGGGGTACTAAAAACTTACATATTAAGATAGATATTTTTTTTGTGATTAATTCCCCGGGTGGCTCGTCACGTGACGAATTTTAGATAGCAAGATATGACCAAAATAGTGAAAACTCGTCAGATCTGAACATACTGTTTTGATGGACTGTTTTCTCGTAAAATTTGTATACTGACCTACAAATATGTAAAACTAAAACTGTAGATAAAATCATGAAGAACTAGAATCAATTGGACGGTTTACCAATTCCTTGCGGTTTGGAAATGGTGGCCAAAATAGTGAAAACTAGTCAGATATGAACATATTGTCTTTACGGACTGTTTTCTCATATAAGAACTCAGAACCATTGAAAAAGGTAAACCTGTAGGTTGTAGATAAAATCATGAACAAGTATAATCCATTGGATGGTTTACCAATTCTTTACGGTTTGGAAATGGAGGCCAAAACGGTGAAAACGAGTTTGGCTGCCCAAAAACAGCCAACTCTTCAAAGTGATAAAATTTATGCATTAGCTATGTTAAGTACAAATTTGGGGTAATTTGACTTATAATCAGTATAGTACATGATTTAATAATGGTTTTGGTAAAAATAACACACTTAGATGATTTACGGTTCAAGAGATATGAATAAATTAGCGGGACATGTCAGAAAAATTATAATAAACGGATTATAACTCATTAACGTAAAATGTGATGATTTTTATATAAACCGACGTGGTAGGACCCACTTGTCGGGGATCTTGGACTTATTTATATACTGATGACTAGATGACCCGAGACACGACCAACGTGAAATATTAAGTGTATGTGGTTGTGATGCGTTTTAGAACCCAAAAAACTATACAAAGTGGACTTGGGCCATAAAAGCCCAACTTACACTTGTAATGGCTATTGGTCCATTTTTGGACCTGAGATCGATAACCAATTTAGAGTAGTATACTGAATTTAAAATGGACTTAAGTCATATACTTGCGCAGTGGACCACTATTGGGCTTAAGATGGGATAAAAGTGTCAACTTGGATTTTTCAGTTAAAATGACTAAGTGTTCACCTAAAAATTTTATAAAGAATCATAAAACTTATGTAATGTCAAAGTACTTATTAAGATATAATTATTACATATATGTACGATTTATTTCTTGTCTCGAGCCTAAGACGCGCCTCGTTATCTGATGAGATGGCATTTATACATAATCTCATCGTTCTTTTCGGGCTTTAAATGCATAAAAATGTCATAAAATACCATATATATGCTTGTGTTTGTTTACTTGTGTATTTTAGGTATGGATATCGTGAAAAAGACAAAAGATCACAAGAAACAAGGAAAAATGGACACGAGTAACGAAGCCGTACAAAGAACCGGGCCCTAATTCATGAATTATCCAAGATTAACCCTTGAAGACTTGAAGATATGCAAGATTGATCCTCAAACAATGAAGAAATGACACTTAAAACCCTTGTGAAATAATAATTACAAGTTTGGTCCCTTAAGTTTGTCAAAATTTCAAAAAGGTCCTTTAACTTTGAAGAAATGGCAAGAATAGTCCCTCAACTATTCAACATTGTCAATTATGGTCCCTCATAAAGGCAAAGAATCATTGAAGACCTTTGAAGATCAAGAAAGTCCAAGATGAGCCCTTGAATTTTGGAAAAATGGCAAAAACAACCCTTTAAACCTTGTCACCAAAGTTTTGTGGCAAAAGTATAAACTTGGAAATTTTATTAACAAAGGAAAACGGATTTGAAGGCTTAAAAACTTGTTTTACCACCTTTCTGAAAACACAAGGACCAAATATGTGCAAGTGAAACATTTGAAACGATTATTGCGCCAAACAAACACCTTTCCCCCAATTTCGGATCAAAACTTACCACTGTTCACCATCAAGAACCCAATAACTATCACAACTTAAACAAAGGGTAAATTTCAATTACCCATTCCCACACTTGATTCACACGTCCAGAAACCTATCCTACACATAAAACCTTAACCTCCACTCACCAAAGGACCCCACACCAAAAACCGTTTCACCCATCACATGACAACTTATTCCCCAAGGATTGCCACGTGTCAAGATCAACAACCTACACTCTTTGCTTAACTCCAAAGCTATTTTGAACGGTTTTTATCATTTTGGATAGCTCATATCAAAGATTCGTCTAGAAGACCTCAAGGACAATTTGGGAATTTCACTTCTAGGGTTTATGAACAGTGTAAGGCTAGCGTTTGCCTATAAAAGGAGACCTCAACCTGTGTGAGTCCCTTTGTTCCAGTTTTACCTTTTAAACTTGTAATTCCTTTTTAAAATTTATAAAAGTTGGTATTTTTCGAAAATTGTAATTCCTTTTTATGTTTTTGAAAGTTGGTGTTGTTTAAAGGTGATTCTGAGTTCCATTTGTTGTTATAAGTGTGCTTGAGTCATTTGGTTCAAGGACGTTTATGTTTGGTAAGGTTTTTCAAGTTTGAAAAAGCTTGAAAAGAGGTTTCTGAATTTGCTTATTTTTGTGTACTAATCCTTAACCAAAAGCTATAAGCTCTTGCAAGCTTGTTGACACCAAGCTTGTGAAGGGATTAGGGCCTTTAGTTGGGCTGTTTGTTCATTGTGTTGAAGAAATCAAGCCCTTGAGTTTCTGCTTTGAAACATCAACCAGGGCATTCATCCATCTTTCTTATTGAAGTACCTTGGTCTTGTTCTAGTTGTTGAACAAGCTCCAAGGAGCATTGCTGGTCCTCCTAGGATGTTGTGGAGGACAGGTATAATCTCTTGTTAAGATTCCTCTAAAAAATCAAACGATCTTGTCTGTTTTGCATTTTGGTATGTGATTTGGTGATTCTGTGTTTGTGCTTTGTGTTTTATGGTTGTAATCTTTTAGTTTTCACCTAGTCTAGCTGTTTGAATGATAAAATCTGTAGGTTGTGTTTAAAAATCACAAGTTGCTTTGAAAAGTGGTGGATTAAGGACTGTTTGGGTTTACTGGTTCATAAGGCCTTGTGGCCTTGTGCCCTTGGTTCTTAGGGTTCGGGAAGTCTAAACAAGTCATTTTGAACAAGTTTTAGTCCTTGGTTAAGTTTCTGAAAGTTTGGAAAAAGGATTGGAAGTTTTGCTAAAATCTGATAAAAGTGCTTTTGAGATTGGTCAAACACATCAGATCCAATAACTTCTTTGTTACTTGGATCTAAGGTCTGAAATCAGGTTTGGGAACAGTTTGGGTGATAAGCTATCTATTGGTTATATGGTTGTTGAATTTGGTGGCTTATTGTGTTTGTTATAGCTTATCAAAGTTGGCTGAAGTGGTCATTTGCATCAGCAAAGTGACCACCTCATTTGGTGTTTGCATTGGTATTTCTAGTATAAGGCTTGTTGTTTTGTTGCTTGGATCCTATTTGTGTGCTGCTTGTGAGGTTATTTGGCTACTTGGATTTACTTGTTGATAGCTTATAAGCTTACTAGCTTATTGGCTTATTTGTGCCAAAACTTGTCAAGACTACTCAACTGGTAGGCCTTGATTCACAAGGTTTGCACTCAAACCTTGACCAGCAGGGTGCAAAACAAGTCTAAACACTTCATTAAGTTTGTCAATGTCCAATTTGTGCTTGTCAGCGTTTGAATTTCACTTATCAGCGTTTGACTTTTGGTCACATAGCTTATTGAATCTGTTTTGCTTATTGGTACATGCAACAACTTGGTTTCTGTAATAGAACTCATTTTTCTCAGCTTAATATCAAGTCTGGAAGGTTACAAGTCTTTTGGTTAAGCTTTTGCTAGGAAACTAGCTTATTTGGCTTTTTCAGAGTGCTTATTGGTTCTTACAACTTATTCTACTTGGCTTTTTGTGATTTTCTTGATTGATTATTCTTAGTTAAGCTATTTATGAGCTTTTGCAAAAAACTAGAGCTTCTGAAACAGCCTAGAACTCAAACCCGACTATTTTGTCGTTTAGTGGATTTGTACTTTGCTTATTTCTGGCTTATTGAGTGTGCTTTTTCAAAATTTCTTTTTACAGATCTCTTTAGTATCCCAAGAGAAGGTTGTGTGTCAAATTAGAGCTTATGGCATTAGCTTATTGCTTAATGGGCTTAATGGCCCAATAAGGATAAGCTGTTTGATCATTAAGCTGTGATAAGCTCACTTTCAGCTTTTGGGCCTTCAGAGTTTTGTGTTTAAAATTAAATTTTAAGTCAGATAGGGCTTTTCCAAATCAATTGGGCCAAGTTTGACTTTTTGGGCCCATTAAGCCCATTTGTGTTGACTGTTTTGGGTTTTGGCCCATTTGAAGGCCCAATAGGGGTATTCTGGTCATTTCACTTCCATTTTCTGTTTAATTAGGTCAAAATAAACTAGTTTGCAAGTTTTTAGAATATTTTAGAATTTTTGGAATTTTAATATTATTTTAATATTATTTTTCTATTATTTTTCTATTATTTTTCAAATTTCACATTTTTGCACTTTTTATATTTTTCTTAGCTTAAATACATTAAAATAGGATTTTTGCAACTTTTAGATTAATTTTATCACTTTTAGATTAATTTTTATAATTATTTTAAGTTTTAATAGTTTTTAAATAATTTTAAATAGTTTTTATTAGTTTAAAAATTTCTAAAAATAGTTTTTAATCTTTTTAGGTCATTTTAGAGGTTTACCAATTGAAAAATCTTTATTTGGGCTCTTTGATAATTAATTTGATTTTAGGGCTTTAATTAGCATTTAAAAATTGAATATTTAATTAATTAAAAGGTTTGAAAATTTTTTGATCATTGGTAAACTCTTAGTTTATTTATTTTGATTTTTGGTGAATTTTTGGTAATTTTGAGAATAATTTTTATTTTAGCTCAATTTACGGTTTTACGTTAAGTCGTAATAGTAATTAATTTCACGTCTTCGTCATCCTCTTTTCTCATCCCCTTCTAACCAATATTAATCTCAAACCAATTACGAATTACTCACACACATATACCTCCTTGGTAAACGAACTTGGAATTTGATTAGGGTCATTTGTACACGGTTTTCCTAAACCGTCGTATTTAATACTTTCCCTATTTTACGTTCTTTGTTTTCCTAAACAAGAGTTGTAATTTACTACAATCATTTTTTGCGCCGCTGCCGGGGAGGTGTGTCGTGATTAATTTGTCTTGTTGTTTTCAATATTAACCATAAATAGTATTTGTATTAGTAGAAATCTACTAATACGTATTATCGGTTTTTTACGTTTTTCTTGTGAAATTATTATTACTATATTGTATTAAGTATCACAATCAATACATGATATCTCCAAAAGTGTGAAAACACAACCTTATTTGGGATTTGATCTCCTAATTATTGTATTCGAATCTCAAACAAAAAGAAAAAGGCAAAAATAGATAAATACTTTCGTGAAGCTCGATTTTGAAAAATACAAACTATAAGGTGGGTATAAGGCGGGTATTATAAAATATACCCTAAGGAAAAAGACTCTTAAGTGCTTCGCGCCGCCTCGTTTTCCCGCTTGCTTGTGAGTATTTTGAGATTGAAGGCTAATCGAGGGTTTTTCCGCCCAAAGTATTAATACGTATAATATATTTGCTTGGTTTTCTTTGTGATTAAACCCTCTTGAACAATTTGGTTTTCACCAAAGTTCTAAAGTCATTCGAAGGCGTTCACTCCACGTGATCGTTTTCATTCCTTTGAGGCTTCTTTAATCAAGAGTTTGATTCGAGGAGAGATTTGGTAGATTGTTGTCTACGAAGATACACCAAAATACAAAAAAAATTAAAAACAATCAAAAAAAAAAAAAATTTGAAAATTCACAAAACACCCAAAAAGAATCTCCTTTGCTCACCTCCCATTCTTTGTGAAGTTTATGATCACTCGTAATCAAGCAAAACGAGCTCGTAAACGTCTTCAAAAGCAAGCAAATCAAGAGACGTTGATTGAAGAACAAACTCCAATTGTTGAACCTATTGTAGAAGAAGTCGTCATGGCTAATCGTACTATGATGGAGTTGCTACAAGCACCCACCGAGGGTTTTGGAGAGGCCATTGTGATTCCCGCTATCCTTGCGGAGAATTTCGAGATTAAGACGAGTTTAATGTCGATGTTGCAAGCAAATAAGTTTAGAGGTCATGAGAAAGACAACCCGCATTATCACATAAGGAATTTTAATCGTCTCACCGCTACTAGCAAGTTTAAGGATGTTCCACATGACGCCATTAAGATGATGTTGTTTCCATACTCGTTAGATAGACCCGCTAAAATTTGGCTTGAGAAAGAACCGCCAAATTCAGTTTTGACATGGGGTGATCTCGTTTCTAAGTTTGTGAACAATTTTTTTCCACCATCTAAAACAACACATTTGAAAAATGAGATTTCAAGATTTGTGCAACGAAATAATGAAAGTTTTTCAATGGCATGGGAACGATTTAAGGAAATGTTACATGAATGTCCACACCATGATTTTTCAGAATTGCATCAAATTGATACTTTTATAATGGGCTTAATGATCATGAACGAGATTATTTGAATGCCGCTGCGGGTGGTAATTTTTCGTGCAAAACGACCGATGAAGCTTTAAAGTTTATTGAGAATAGATCTAAGGTTTATAGCCCTCGTAACACACCGAGTGTTGCCAATTTGGGTTCGTCATCGTCGTCATCGTCTCATAGCATTAATGCCCTACATGATGAAGCTAATGAGGAAAATCGGTTTTTCGATAGATTTGTTAATCTTATGACTCATTGGAAAGCTCAAGAGGCTTTGAATTCCGCTTCAGTTAAAGCGGTTGCTAAGAGTTGTTTGTCTTGTGGTGGAGCTCATGATCTTTCCGAGTGCATTACCGCCGATGGTAACACTTCGAGTGCTTATGTAGCAACGGGAACTTACAACCAAAACGGCCAAGGTTCCCGCCCAAATCAAACTCCACCTAATCAAAATGCTAATAACTATCGAAACAACAATCAAGGTGGTAATTATCAAGGCAATTCACGTAACTACAACAAAGGGAATTATCAAAGTGGGAATGGACAAGTCACTAATCAAAACCAAAACCGTGATTTTCAAAACACTACACAAGGTTTTCAAAATGCTCACACTAAAAATCTTCAAGGAGAATTTTTGGATTATGCTAAAGCAAATGATGCTAAATTTGATAACATGCAACATGAGATGATTAGCTTAAGATCCGAGTTGAGAAACAAGCTTAAAAACGAACTTGCTAATGAACTTAAAACTCATACAAATAAAATGGAAGGAAATGTTCAACGTCTTCAACAAAATCAACAAAAGATAGAACAAGGACAACATGAGATTAAGCAAGAATTGTTAAAAGCGGATGCTAGGCAATCAAAATTTGAGGACCGTATGGCAAAAATGTTTGAAGCAATCATGTGTAAACCCTCTTCCTCGGGTGGTCTTCCTAGTGATACCATTGCAAACCTGAAGGGAGAAATGAAGGTTATTACTACACGAAGTGGTAAAAATTTCAAGGAACCAATCTCTCGTCCAAGTACTTCTACGGAGAAGGAAATCGAGAAAGAGCCCGAGGTGATGGTCGAAAAGGAGCATATTACAAGCCCACGAAGTACCGCTCATACCACACCTACGGTTGAACCAATACCAATTGTGGAACCCGAGTTTCCAAGGCCGTTGCCTAATGTCCAACCCACACCACCCTTACCTTACCCTTCAAGACGTAACAAGGAAAAGGCACAAGAACGGAATAATTATCAATTTGAGCTTTTTATGAAAATGTTTCGTGACATACATTTTAACATAAGCTTTGCCGATGCTTTAATCATGATACCTCGATTTGCCGCAAACTTCAAAAGTATGCTAAACAACAAAGAGAAGTTACAACAATCGTCTAGTTGTTCATCGGTTTTTCTTAGCCGCATACCACAAAAAGTCGGTGATCCCGGTAAATTTTTGATTCCGTGTGCAATTCAAGATATGGAGGAATGCTACGCCTTGACCGATCTTGGTGCTAGTATTAATTTAATGCCTCTTGAGATTTTCAAATCGCTTTCGCTTCCGGCTCTTACTCCTTCGAACATGTCTATCGAGATGGCCGATCATTCTATGATTTTAGCATGTGGAGTAGCCGAGGACGTTTTCGTTAAAGTCGGAAAGTTTTACTATCCCGTTGACTTTATCGTTGTAGACATTCCTATCGATCGAAAAGTTCCTCTCATTTTGGGTCGTTCATTTTTGGATACATCAAGAGCACTTATCGATGTTCATGCTCGAAAAATCACCCTTCGTTTCAATGAGGAAGAACTTATCATCAATGCAACAAAAAACTCCAATCTTTCTCATGTCTATTCTATTGCAACTTTAAACCATGGTAATTCAACCAATGTCGTTTGCAAAGAATTTTCACCAAGAGTTTTAGGAAATGTCGCCAAAAACAATTTACCATTTCCTCCGCCGGTGGAGGTTATGAGTGTAAAGCCAACAAAGAAGAAACCGTCAATACTTGAATCGAAAAATCCTTCACCTCACCTAGAACATTCATTCTTCAAAAGTGTTGATAAGTTGCCGGTTTCTACGGAAGATCTTTCGGATGACGAATATGTTGACCCCGATGGGGAGGTTTTCTTTGTCGATAAACGTTTTGAGAACTTACCACCACCAAAACCAAAATGGTTTTCAAATGTGAGAATTTTTAGTGTGACTAACATCATCTTAGAAACACCAATATTTTTGACATAATCAAAAAGGGTTTTCATAAGGAGAGTTTAAAAGGTAAAAAAGGAAAAGATTTTAAATGTGATTTAATTGATTTTTCTACAAATCTAACTCCGTCATCACCACGTTTTTTGAGTGCTACAAGCTCGTCTACTCCTTTTGACGATGATTTGTGTGGTCTTAGTGTGGGGGAAGCCCCTTTTGTTCCCTCATCCTTGTCCACCAAGGACGAGATATTCGATCCTGGAATTTCATGTAAAGGGAAATCTCGGTCTTCCACCGATGCAATAAATGGAAAATCTTTCTATTTGATTGGTGCGAGTCTACCTCGAGTAGCTCATCGTTTTTGTGACTTACCCATTGTCCCACCCTTCTATTTCTTCTCATCTATTTTCTTTAAACCCTTTGGGTTTGTGTTGGCACATGTTGAAGTGGCGTTGATTTGTTTATCCAATGAAAACGAAGACGCCATCTTCGATCCCGGTATTTTGTATCATTAAAGGACTTAGTCCTTAATACCGGTTGTTTTTGGGCCTTGTTTATCATGTAAGCCCCATCAAAAATTGACCATACCATGATTTTCCCCAATGATAATTAGCATTGAGGGGATCGAGCCGAGCTCATGACTCGGTAATAAAAAAACGAGGTTCCTCGTGGGGGAGATCCCATGCTTATCCTTTTATGATTACTAATAACTAGTGAGGGGATTTGTACCCTTCCAACTCGTTGTTTCGTGGTTGTTTATGATTGTGTCATCTAGATCATCATCATCATCTACGATTGAAGACTCTCGTGTTCGTTTACGTGAGCCTCCATCGTTTGCTTGAAGAAGTTTTTCACGAATCCATTGACATATCCATTATTGTTCTAACAATTATCTTTTAGCATAATTCATAAACGGCTTTAGATATATTGTTGATCACCCTTTCCATGCTAGATCCTAAGCATTCGATTCTTCGTCTCTAGTATGGGGGTGCTCCACCTTTAGACTCGAAACACTGAGGACAATGTTTACTTTTAGTATGGGGGGTGAATAGATACTTGCCTTGCTACGCCCTCACGTTTTCCAACTTTCAATGTTTTGTTGCTAATAAGGCTAAAAATGGCCAAATTTTAGAATTTTTCTTAGTTTTCATAAGTGTTTTTAAGACACGAATGTATATTTTCCGATGGGTAGAATAAGAGCTAATTTTTGACTTGATGGGCATTTGGAGCCATTTACATTCCTTAACCCGCTCAATTCAAGTTTTGCTAGACTTTTATATAGGGAACTTTAAAACGCGAAAGTCTTAGCTCATTCGGGTTAAGAACAAGAACTTTTCGCAAGTTCCTATAATTGATCCTAGAAAGTCACTTATCAAGGGAACTATAAAATGCATTCTCTAAACTTAAAAAAGTCAAAAAAAGTGCAAGATCCTATAGGTGGCTTGAAAACCCAAAACTTTGATTTGATATAGTCTTAATGAAAGCTAATCCAAATTTGGCTTAATTTTGACTTGCATGGCTAAGTATTCACGAGTCTCTTTAATTAGAGGTCTTTACATAGTGAAGAACGAGAGATGATAGAGTTAGACAAGTGATCATGCTAAACGTAGAACATGAAAATGTTCTTTCAAAAACTCATATGTTTTTAATTGTGGCTTGTTCTTCCCATAAGATCAATGCATTAGGAATAAAAATAATTGCAATAAGTAAGGTCGTACGATTTGAAAGGTTACTTAGCCTCTAGCGCAAGATCGTTTAAAAGTTGCTCGGGGTTGAATAGAGTTCATAGCCAAGGCATAAATTACTGAAGCGGGACGCGAAGATTGGTGAAGATCCAAAAAGGCCCTAACAAGGCATGATGAGCTCTATTTTGTTACTAAAGATCCAAGATGATGTGAAGTATCATTATCCCTAAATCAATATGAAGGATCGAGACACACGACGAAAAGCAATTACTCCCCTAAAGATCATGGATAAAGTCTATCCAAAAAGACCCTTACAAGGTATGAGGATAAATATATCCAAGTCTGAAAAGGAGGCGGACCGTTGTATATCAAAGTCCAAAATAAAGATTGAAGAAAAATGATGAAGTCGTGGTCCAAATATGAAGAATCTCTCAAAAACGTCAAGTGAAGAAATTCCAAATATATGAAGAGAAGACCATAATTTCAAGAACGTCTTCCCAAGATTTGAAGTATGAAGTACATGCCAAATATCGGTCCGAGAAAGGTCTCAAATCGTGAAACGAGTTATGCCAAGATATGAACTTAAGGAGATACACGAGAAGCCGTTTTAAAAGATTTTGTCCTTCGGCTAACTATCGATTAAATCTTGCTACTTTGCTTTCGGACTAATAACTACTCAAATAAATCAATATGAATCACTTGTGATCCATGACAAATAGTTAAAAAATGCTAGTAACCCATTTCCTTTTATAATAACTAGGATTGCGGGGAGAAAAAGTATTACACAATTTGGACGTATGAGTAGTGTTAGCATTGTGACTTGTACCAACAATGATCTCGTTTTTGCACTTAGCATGGAATATATTACAATCAAGGATGACGAAATTTACTCTAAGGGACATTTACTTGTTTCTATTCTTTAACCCTAAAAGTCACATTCGTGATGAAAATCATACATTATGTCTTTACACATTCTCGTAGTATTTTTGCAAGTCTTTTAATTTTCAATAAAGGTTAATAAAATTGAATTTTGGTGATGCTTAGATACTTTATTCAAGCATTGCGTGAGGGCACGTCAATGGCTTAGTATGGGGGAGTGATGAGATGGCATTTATACATAATCTCATCATTCTTTTCGGGCTTTAAATGCATAAAAATGTCATAAAATACCATATATATGCTTGTGTTTGTTTACTTGTGTATTTTAGGTATGGATATCGTGAAAAAGACAAAAGATCACAAGAAACAAGGAAAAACGGACACGAGAAACGAAGCCGTATAAATAACCGGGCCCTAATTCATGAATTATCCAAGATTAACCCTTGAAGACTTGAAGATATGCAAGATTGATCCTCAAACAATGAAGAAATGACACTTAAAACCCTTGTGAAATCATAATTACAAGTTTGGTCCCTTAAGTTTGTCAAAATTTCAAAAAGGTCCTTCAACTTTGAAGAAATGGCAAGAATAGTCCCTCAACTATTCAACATTGTCAATTATGGTCCCTCATAAAGGCAAAGAATCATTGAAGACCTTTGAAGATCAAGAAAGTCGAAGATCAGCCCTTGAATTATGGAAAAATTGCAAAAACAACCCTTTAAACCTTTTCACCAAAGTTTTGTGGCAAAAGTATAAACTTGGAAAGTTTATTAACAAAGGAAAACAGATTTGAAGGCTTAAAAACTTGCTTTACCACCTTTCTGAAAACACAAGTACCAAATATGTGCAAGTGAAACATTTGAAACGATTATTGCGCCAAACAAACACCTTTCCTCCAATTTCGGATCAAAACTTACCACTGTTCACCATCAAGAACCCAGTAACTATCACAACTTAAACAAAGGGTAAATTTCAATTACCCATTCCCACACTTGATTCACACGCCCAGAAACCTATCCCACACATAAAACCTTAACCTCCACCCACCAAAGGACCCCACACCAAAAACCGTTTCACCCATCACATGAAAACTTATTCCCCAATGATTGCCACGTGTCAAGATCAACAACCTAAACTCTTTGCTTAACTCCAAAGCTATTTTGAATGGGTTTTATCATTTTGGACAGCTCATATCAAAGATTCGTCTAGAAGACCTCAAGGAAAATTTAGGAATTTCACTTCTAGGGTTTATGAATAGTGTAAGGCTAGCATTTGCCTATAAAAGGAGACCTTAACATGTGAGAGTCCCTTTGTTCCAGTTTTACCTTTTAAACTTGTAATTCCTTTTTAAAATTTATAAAAGTTGGTATTTTTAGAAAATTGTAATTCCTTTTTATGTTTTTGAAAGTTGGTGTTGTTTAAAGGTGTTTCTGAGTTCCATTTGTTGTTATAAGTGTGCTTGAGTCATTTGGTTCAAGGACGTTTATGTTTGGTAAGGTTTTTCAAGTTTGAAAAAGCTTGAAAAGAGGTTTCTGAATTTGCTTATTTTTGTGTACTAATCCTTAACCAAAAGCTATAATCTCTTGCAAGCTTGTTGACATCAAGCTTGTGAAGGGATTAGGGCCTTTGGTTGGGCTGTTTCTTCATTGTGTTGAAGAAATCAAGCCCTTGAGTGTCTGCTTTGAAACATCAACCAAGGCATCCATCCATCTTTCTTATTGAAGTACCTTGGTATTGTTCTAGTTGTTGAACAAGGTCCAAGGAGCATTGTTGGTCCTCCTAGGATGTTGTGGAGGACAGGTATAACCTCTTGTTAAGATTCCTCTAAAAAATCATACGATCTTGTCTGTTTTGCATTTTGGTATGTGATTTGGTGATTCTGTGTTTGTGCTTTGTGTTTTATGGTTGCAATCTTTTAGTTGTAACCTAGTGTAGCTGTTTGAATGACAAAATCAGTAGGTTGTGTTTAAAAATCACAAGTTGCTTTGAAAAGTGGTGGATTAAGGACTGTTTGGGTTTACTGGTTCATAAGGCCTTGTGGCCTTGTGCCCTTGGTTCTTAGGGTTTGGGAAGTCTAAACAAGTCATTTTGAACAAGTTTTAGTCCTTGGTTAAGTTTCTAAAAGTTTGGAAAAAGGATTGTAAGTTTTGCTAAAATCTGATAAAAGTGCTTTTGAGATTGGTCAAACACATCAGATCCAATAACTTCTTTGTTACTTGGATCTAAGGTCTGAAATCAGGTATGGGAATAGTTTGGGTGATAAGCTATCTATTGGTTATCTGGTTGTTGAATTTGGTGGCTTATTGTGTTTGTTATAGCTTATCAAAGTTGGCTGAAGTGGTCATTTGCATCAGCAAAGTGACCACCTCATTTGGTGTTTCCATTGGTATTTATAGTATAAGGCTTGTTGTTTTGTTGCTTGGATCCTATTTGTGTGCTGTTTGTGAGGTTATTTGGCTACTTGGATTTACTTGTTGATAGCTTATAAGCTTACTGGCTTATTGGCTTATTTGTGCCAAAACTTGTCAAGACTACTCAACTGGTAGGCCTTGATTCACAAGGTTTGCACTCAAACCTTGACCAGCAGGGTGAAAAACAAGTCTAAACACTTCATTAAGTCTGTCAACGTCCAATTTGTGCTTGTCAGCGTTTGAATTTCACTTATCAGCGTTTGACTTTTGGTCAAACTTGGTCACATAGCTTATTGAATCTGTTTTTCTTATTGGTACATGCAACAACTTGGTTTCTGTAATAGAACTCATTTTTCTCAGCTTAATATCAAGTCTGGAAGGTTACAAGTCTTTTGGTTAAGCTTTTTCTAGGAAACTAGCTTATTTGGCTTTTTTAGAGTGCTTATTGGTTCTCACAGCTTATTCTACTTGGCTTTTTATGATTTTCTTGATTGATTATTCTTAGTTAAGCTATTTGTGAGCTTTTGCAAAAAAACTAGAGCTTCTAAAACAGCCTAGAACTCAAACCTGACTATTTTGTCTTTTAGTGGATTTGTACTTTGCTTATTTCTGGCTTATTGAGTGTGCTTTTTCAAAATTTCTTTTTACAGATCTCTTTAGTATCCCAAGACAAGGTTGTGTGTCAAATTAGAGCTTATGGCATTAGCTTATTGCTTAATGGGCTTAATGGCCCAATAAGGATAAGTTGTTTGATCATTAAGTTGTGATAAGCTCACTTTCAGCTTTTGGGCCTTCAGAGTTTTGTGTTTAGAATTAAATTTTAAGTCAGATAGGGCTTTTCTAAATCAATTGGGCCAAGTTTGACTTTTTGGGCCCATTAAGCCCATTTTTGTTGACTATTTTGGGTTTTGGCCCATTTGAAGGCCCAATAGGGGTATTCTGGTCATTTCACTTTCATTTTCTGTTTAATTAGGTCAAAATAAACTAGTTTGCAAGTTTTTAGAATTTTTTATAATTTTTGGAATTTTAATATTATTTTTCTATTATTTTTCAAATTTCACATTTTTGCACTTTTTATATTTTTCTTAGCTTAAATACATTAAAATAGGATTTTTGAAACTATTAGATTAATTTTATCACTTTTAGATTAAATTTTATAATTATTTTAAGTTTTAATAGTTTTTAAATCATTTTAAATAGTTTTTATTAGTTTAAAAATTTCTAAAAATACTTTATAATCTTTTTAGGTCATTTTAGAGGTTTACCAATTGAAAAATCTTTATTTGGGCTCTTTGATAATTAATATGATTTTTAGGGCTTTAATTAGCATTTAAAAATTGAATATTTAATTAATTAAAAGGTTTGAAAAAGTTTTGATCATTGGTAAACTCTTAGTTTATTTATTTTGATTTTTGGTGAATTTTTGGTAATTTTGAGAATTAATTTTTCTTTTAGCTCAATTTACGGTTTTACGTTAAGTCGTAATAGTAATTAATTTCACGTCTTCGTCATCCTCTTTTCTCATCCCCTTCTAAGCAATATTAATCTCAAACCAATTACGAATTACTCACACACATATACCTCCTTGGGAAACGAACTTGGAATTTGATTAGGGTCATTTGTACACGGTTTTCCTAAATCGTCGTATTTAATACTTTCCGTATTTTACGCTCTTTGTTTTCCTAAACAAGAGTTGTAATTTACTACAATCATTATCTTTAGGTCTCGTATGATCATGTATCGATTGTTGACATTTATTCTTGATTGACGTTCGTTCTCTATTAACTATTGTGACGATTGTATCAGGTGAGTTCATAGTCTCACTTTTTAAATCTTTTATGATTTTTCAAACCCGCGAGGGGGAGACATGCTATTAAATAACTGCAACTTGTTTTGACAATATGACTATAATTTAATTATAGGATGTAAATTGAACTGTAACCTGTTTTGACTATATGATTGATAGATATTTAGTCTATAGAACGTAAATAGAACTGTAATCTGTTTAAACAATATGATAGATATTTATTCTATAGGACACAAATTGAATGATACTCTTAATTACGATTGCCTATTATAGAAACTGTTAAATTATGGGAAATTGCCCGAATGTTATAAATAGATCTATTTGGGATTTACCATCTCCATCTGGGTGAGTCATGCTCACTGTGCCTTGGCCGGGCCAACAGATGTATACCATGTTGGAACTAGGGTTGGGTGTCTTTTTGTAGGACACTACGTTCTCATCTGTTGAGAACTATGGAAGGTTAAGCTTCAGTTTCGATTAATAGAAAATGTAATTATCTTTTGTATATATGCTTTGTGCATTGCTACTATCTATAAGGTTTGCGTTACTAAACTTAATCATATACTACTTAGCAAACACTAAAATGGGAATAATGGAAATGCTAAACTTGGTTACTTTACACAGCTTAGTAAAACTTACTAAACTTGATTATTTTACAATACTTATTAAAATACTGTAATGGTAGTATTAGATATACTAAACGTGATTATTTTACACTACTTAGTAAAATACTGCAATGGTAGTATTAGATGTACTAAACTTGATTATGTTACACTACTTAGTAAAATACTGTAATGGTAGTATTAGATATACTAAACTTAATTATTTTACACTACTTAGTAAAATACGGTAATGGAAATACTGGATATGTTAAACTTGATTATTTCACACTACCTTGTAAAATACTGAAATGGAAATATAGGAAGTACTAAACCTAATCTTGCTCTGCTTAATAACACTTACTGAACTTGATTTTATACTGCTTAGTACATTAAGGAATGGAATAATTGGAATCTTTAAATTTGACTTTTATATCAAATACTAAACAATACCATGTAGGACAATTTAAAATCCTAAACTATGATTTTACAAAACTCTATGAATTCACCAACTTTATGTTGACTGTTTTAAGCATGTTTTTCCCAGGTTATTTAGCAAGATTATTTGAGCATGGATTGAGCATCATTTAGGAGCATAAAAATGACGGGGGATTATCTTTTACTAGGATATTCATAACAAATGTTATTCAATGATTTAAACGATTGTACCAAGTCAATGTTTACATCAATTGTATTTCAAAAATCATATAATTATGATATGTGCTTTGTAAGCTATTTTCTCATCGATCCACCACTGTGATACCCGGTCTGGGGGTGTTATAGAGAGGCCCGGCACACCTCATCAATGGAACTAGGTAAGACTTCTTGTATAAGACATCATCTTCAATAGTGTAGTTTTCAATCTTTTCCATTAGTGTCCTATCTTCCACCGGGTCTTCTGGCAGCTTTCCCGTCTCCAAGTAGTATCTGATTAGAGTCATCCATGTTGGGCCTTCCTCTTCAACCAGCATGTTCACTTCTTGTGTTTCGACTGAGCGCTCGTTTAGCACTTATACTAGCACTTCTTTTGATAGGTGATCGAATTGTACTGCAGCCAACTTGCTAAGAGCATCTGACTTCCTATTCTCAGCTCTCGGGATATGGGATATCCGTTATCTGTTGAATGTGCCAGCCAACTCTAAAACTTTTTCGAAGTACTTTATCATCTTCTATCCTCTAGCCTCATGTGAGCCCTCCACTTGACTAGCTACCAACTTAGATTCTACTAAGGCATGTATGTACTTTACTCGCATATCTGTTGCTATTCGCAACCCTTCTAGCAATTCTCTGTACTCTGCTTCGTTATTTGAGTCGGGGAAGTTTAACCTGAGCGCATAGGAGTACTCTACATCGTCTGGAGCGATCAGGATGACTCCTGCTCCTGATCCTCCACTGTTTGATGCTCCATCAATATACAACCTCCATGCTCTCGGGCCTGGGGTTAGATCTTTCTTGGAGTTGGACGACTCTGGGATGTCTTCTACCATGGGTGTTGGAGCTGCTACTGAAGCCACTGCCCTCTCCATTGGTGATTCTGCTAGGAAGTCTGCTAGGACCTGCCCCTTCACGGCTACCCTTGGTATATAAGTTATGTCGTATGTCCCTAGCTCGACAGAACATTTTGCGAGTCTCCCTGATGCTTCAGATTTGCTCAACACTTGCTTGATTGGGTTATCGGTTATGACTTTGATTGGGTGAGCCTGAAAATGTCTCCTCAGCCGTCTAGCAGCGTGGACCAGGGCTAGTGTAACACCCCCAAATTTGCACAATTCAATACAGCGGAAGACTCGTTGGTGTTACGGGATAGCACATTACTCACATCATAGACAACACATAAAAATCGCGTCGTTTAATAATAATAGCATTTCCATTCATAAATATCAAAGTTACATCGGTCCCAAGTCATATTATTTCATGCAAGTTTTACAAAAAATTTGAATGGAAGTTATTGTTTAAGGGCGGGCCATGAATTCTTGTCGTCTTCCCGAGAATTACCTTCAAGTACCTGAGATAAAACATGTAAAAAGAAAAGGTCGGCGATAACGCCGAGTGAATTCATAAAGTTTAATAAATTCCATCAATATAACTTTGGTATAAAATTATTACCAAAAATCATTTCGTACAAATCATTGTAATAGGCCATAAAATAGCCAAAGTCATTTTTATACAAATCCCTATCGAAAATCATAATATAGGCATTTGCCTTAAAAATCATTATACGAGCCAATGTCGTAAAAACATCATACAATACGTTTTATAACGTTGTAAAGATTAAATAAAAACCGTTATATGAATATGGTTATATAAAACCAAAACACTAACATAATATCAATAGTATGACCCCGTATTGCTATCAGGCAATACATAGTAATTCGGTGCGTATAGCAGTATTTCGTTAATTTGGATTATTATAAGTCGCATGACATTGTTACCTTACTACAACAAACAACGGGTAGCTAACCCGATACTCAATTTGCCCATCTAAATTAGCGTGTCGTGACAAAGGTCACGCTATGGAAATCTTCTCATACATAAATTCGCTTACCAATCAATGTGGCACGACGGGGATCAACCGTCAAGGCGCGAACTGGGGTGATCGTCCCCAAATAGTACTATTATATGCATAAGCGTCTACCAAATCCCGGTAGTTCACAATTCATGCTAATGGGACTTTTAGTGACATAACCTAACTTTAATAATCCATTTCATTTCATCTATCGGGTCATTTAATCATTCATCGGGCCATACAATCATTCGGGTCCAAATCAATAAACAAACAATCGGGACAAACGTGTCCTATTTTATAAAAATTAACATGTTATCTCCCTCGCGGGTTTCTAAAACATTTCATAAAAACATTTAAAAGGAGTGTGAGGCTATGAACTCACGTTGATGTGGGAAGGCGGGTTATCGGCAATTCGGACGTACGGTACGTGCTTCAATCACGGAAACCTATATAAATAATAATCGGTCTTAGACGTTTGTCCAATGACTTAATAAAAATAACAATTATGTATACATATGATTATATATATATATATGATGATCAAGTGGGTGTACATATTCTCTTTTACTCATTTTAGTGTTTATGTATTGGTAACTTCTTACTATTTTACTAGTTTTACTTATTTAGGTGCTTTAGGTCCAATAAGCCTATTATAAGTTCATTAACTTGTATTAATCCATCTCATACTTGTATTATCAGTATTTACACTTTACATGTTGGGCCCAAATGGGTTAAGCCCAATAAATAAGTTTATAAGTGTTTTAGTCCAATAACGTTAACTTAGCCCGTTAATGTCCGTATGTTATAAAGTTCGGGTTTTATCGGTTTTTATTAGTTATATATGCTTATATATCAGTATATGAGTTTATAAAAGTTTACATTAGACGGGTCCAACCGTCTAAGTTTTATTTAACAAAAACGTTAATTTTACGGTAATAGCCGAAAAAATCGTAAAAATCATGTTTATAGTTTTATAACTTATAAAACTTATCAAACTACCATTTTTATAAAATGTCCATTTGTTTATCCTTATACATATTTATATAAATGTATTATATGAGTTAGTGGGTTTTAATTCATATTTTATACTATTTTTATTTGAGTGCTTATATAATACTATTATACTTTAATTTCCAAAATCTGATTTTTACTTTCATGTTCACCGAAACTGTCATATCTAGAGTTCTATATGGAGATAGAAGCTCAAATTTTTATGACATAAACTACATGATATGTGCTCCATTTCAATCTACTATAGATACTGTTGAATCAGACTCTAAGTATTTTCTAAAAATCGTCCAAAACAGTGTACTAAGATTTGCACTCTAAACTTGTTTTGATCATATCTCACTCATCCTAATGATTCCATTGCATGGCCAACTCTCACATGTGTACAAGACATATTACTTACTGTATATCCATTAATATATGCCATTTTATCAGTTCATGACATGGTTCTTTACTGTTTTATACAGCCATCATTTTTAAGCATGATTTTAACCTTTTTACATATAGTTTTTCATCTTTTTACCCATGATTATCAACACCAAATCCCCACACAATATTTTTATCATCATATATCATCATACATATATAAATTTAAGAAGAAAATACATGATTACATAATCAAAATTAACAAGAGGATGGGAAGAACTATCTTTATACCACCATGATGATGTAGGTTGTGATCAAAACATGGATTTTGATGGAGAAACTTGTGATAAACCAAGACCATCTTCAAGACCACCATTCTTCAAGAACTCCTTGTGGAAAATCAGCCTTAAGACTCCATAGAAACTCCTCCTTGGTTGTTATAATCACCACCAATCAATAGGGTTTCAAAAGGGCTTCAACTTATGTATGAATAACATGAGATTTCATGGTTAAAAGTTGATCAAATAGGGTGTTGGATGGTGAAGTGGGACGGCTCAAAGGGAGAGCAAGAGAGAAAATGTGTGTGGTTTGCATGTTGAATAATGGGAGAAGTGGTTTAGTTGCTAGTTTTGGTGTAAGCTTAGCTTACAATGTAAGCTTAAGTGACAAGTGTTAGTATCTTGTCAACAACTTGACACCAAGTTGTTGAGGTGTTGTGTTGTAGCCGTGGGTTTGTGGGGGTGGGGCAAAACTTGTTTTTGTCTCATCCCCAATAATTTACGGGTACTCCTCGATTCTAGTTTCCTCGATTTGCGTGCCCTCGGGTCATTTTACGAAAAACGTTTTTACAAATTATGAATCAACGGCACAAAACGAATCTAATAAAAATTGTCTCATCAAAAACGGAGTTCGAAAACGTAAATACGTAATCCTAAGGTTTCCGGTTTAGTCGTAAAGGACGTTAAAATAAAATCTTAAGTCCTAGTCTCTTCTCGTAAATTTGTGAGTTTATGAACCAACTCAAAATTAAAATCCCAAAATAATATTTACGGATAATTTATTTTCTGAAATATCGGACTGTCACCAAAGACGGTGTATGTAAACGTGAGCACGTAACGTAGAATCCTCCGGTTTAGACGTAGTCGATGCTACTTCAAGACGTAAATCCAAATTTCTTCCCAAAAATAAGTGAGTTCATAATATAACATTAGAATAATGTTTTTAAATAACACTTGAGAATAAAATATCAACCATAAATTGACGGATTGTCACAGCATTTACCCCTAAACAGGATCTTTGTCCTCAAAGATCATCTTACTACTCGCTTCTTATAGAGTTAAAGCCATGTGGGTATCTCTTCCACATTCGGTCTTTGCTCACAAGTGTAATCCATTACAATACGCGAGTTTCATCAAACATAACTACGGGAATAAGATCAGGCTTAATGTGGACTTACTTTCTCTATCCATGATGTTCACGGGTTTTTGATGAATGAAACTTTTCGCCGATCTAAACATTACTAAGAAACAATCAGATTCTCACTTGATAGATATTCCATCAAGTTCGATTTACGAAACATAATTCACGCAGCTCTTGAAGTCCTAGGGTAGATCCAGCTTATATGCCTTTCAAACCAATCCTTTACATCATCTCATTGGTCCCATACAACGGGGACTTATATCCCATGATCTTTCAGATCATCAATTCATTTTTCCATAGTTAAAATTTTTGGCATAACTTCGCTACCCATCTGGCACTTCCAGATCTATATTTCATATTCACATAACCTCTTGCCCACTACCGGCAGTTAATATTCAGATCCTAATTTCAACAATCATTTCAGGTCTCGCGGGTCGAGTAATTTATAAGGTTAGGTTCGCCATCCTAGGAAACCTTAAACCTAAAATACATGTCCAACTCACAATGGGTGTATGTCGGGTGTCTTCATCCCAACTCTTGATTACAGATGCTCTCATATTTAGATCCTAACAAGATTCGATCTCGATACTAACACGATGATTATCAATGATAATCTCTCCAAAGGAAAACGATTATACGGTTTATTACCAAAGGTCAATCATTCAAACATAGAATAGCATTTATAGTATTTTGTATCGTTACTTTACCTCGTCCCTTCGATTGGGGTGGTACATAGTACTCTCATCAAGATTCGTTCTCAATGACTTCTGAGCAAATCTCTAGAAATTCGATGCGAAGCGAGGATCTTGATAGATATGATCGATACAGGCACACCATGCTTACATAACTCCTTTAAATACAAAAAGAGTCAATTTCTTCATCGAGAATATATCATTAACAAGAATGATATTATCAGATTTGGTCAGTCTGTCGACGATGACCCAAATTGAATTAAATTCAGATGATGACCTTTGCAATAGCTAGACGTTTACTAATGTAAGAAGCAATTTCTGCCTTCATAATTTGCCATTAGTTCAACTTCTTCTGATAATGATACATTAAATCAGAAATGACAAGAATAGAATACTTATACTTACAAGATTCCAATATGACTACATTTCTAAATCTCCATATTTAGGCAACCACAAGTGGCCTTTTATACATTCAACGCCATTGGCTTCTCAATTCTAATGGTTCACATTAGCCGTGAACCCCCTTTTTATTATTTATATTATCCTTTTTACAAACATCGTTTATATTTAAATTGTTTGGCAATTTATTTTGCACATTCATTATTAAGAAATACATCGTAATTGATTCTTTATCCTTTTTATATAAGGTGTCAGTATCCACATTCATCTTTCCTGATGAAATATTTATCATAACCAAAAATTCAATCAGATTTTTTTTCATATTTTCTAAGTCTTAGTTCTATCTCAACTATTATTTTTATCAGTTTTGTTTGATCTGACGTTTTAAAGCGTTGATAATTATTACACGTAAATTAACAATAAATATTAAGTTTTTATGAAACGTAAACGTTAAAAGTTTAAATTTCTTAGTTCGACCAATTATAATAAAATGTTCAAAACAAATTTGAATTTAATTAACACGATTTTTGTTGATTTATCAAAAATAATTAATAGGATTCGTAAATGTTCGAAAAATCTTTGTTTATATTTTGGCCAAAATTTTCTTAGTTGAAAAGCAAAAATTTTCGTTTCAAATCAAAGTCATGGTTTAAATGGTTTCCTCAATTCTTCTTAGGTTGTCTAGAAGTATACACAAACATTTACCCCTAAACAGGAGTTTAGTTAAATGATTTGTGTATAAGGGAATAATCCCTTAAAATCCTTTGTTAAAACGTTTGTCAAAACATATTTCTATTTTCTTTTTGGTAAAACCCAAAGTCCTAAATGACTTCTAATTTTTGAAGATTCAATATATATATATCTCTTACCATCATTAATCAAACGGTCATTTTATGTAAAGGTTTAAGTCTTAAATCACATGTTAATTATTCAAGGTATACGTTTTTATTGTTCGGCCAATTCAGGGCAATTTATAAATAATTATTAACTCATTCTTATTCTTATAAACAAACAAATGGTCCTTAATGATAACAAGCATGAATTTATCAAATTACAGCCTACACACGTAATTCACCAAATTTAAGGATGCTACATGTGTATTAGTCAATCCAAACGACATCATGTGATACTCATAATGTTCATTACAAGTACCAGATGTAGTGATTGGAATAGATAATCTTCTTTGCGGATGCGAAGTTGATAATAACCATGCCGTGGATCAAATCTTTAAAACATACGCTAGAACCTTGTAAATGATCGAACAAATCTTCCATTTTGAGTTATGGATATCGTTTTCGATTGTCAATTTACTCAGTTCACAGTAATCTATAAATATAAGGAATGATAACACCATAGCTCTTCATGATGTCGAACTCGGTAGAATAAAATCTTTCTCCGACAACTCTCTCAGTTGTACGGTAATTCCTTTAATTCAGATGGTGCTGACGTACAGTGCACAAACCACAGGTGCAGCACCGGAAATATAATCAATACCAATTTCAACTTGCCTTAATGGCAAAAGTCTAGGTAATTTATCAAAAAATACTTACTAAAGTTTCAGATAACATAAACATCTTTTAATACATTTATTTTAAGTTCTTTCTAGATTATAATATCTATGACTAATTCACAATCATTCATGGTATAATTTTAAGTCTAAATACAGGATATCGTCATCCACCAAGAATTATTTAGATCACTTTTGATAATCAACATCTTATCTTTTAGGGGATTTCTATTCGAGTTCCCATCAATTAAGACAATGTCGTCATGTCATAATCAATCAATCCATTCTACTGGCATTACCAACTTTTCAGTTTTATTGTCGTCGATAAGATGTGAACTTCTCAAAAGTCTAATAATAAATCATAATCCTTCACAAATTCAAGGATATTTGGAGACGTAACTAACCTTAAAAGAGTAAGGTCAATGCATAATCTACATGAGAGGATTTCAAATCAGATACAGACGAAAACATTTAATGAATATGAATATATCCCATGTTTTCATAAATTGAGTACGCATTCGAAAGCTCCTCGGATCGTTACCCAGGTCATTCAAATGAAATCAAATCATAAGAAATGATAAGAACGTCAATACATCCAGTCGGGTATCAACACTCGGTAATCAGATACTTTTCCTAAGAATCTTACTACGGGAGAATTGGACAAGAAGGGAATATCAATTGTCAAATAAGACAATTTCCACAGATGAGTAAATTCGACTCAGAAGAATAAATGGTACGGGCACATATGTAGGTGTCCCTAACACCATGTCCTTATTTTTCACTTCTTGCAGATCTCATAAAATTTAATCTTTCACAATCTTCAAAGAAAATGTAGTGTTTATTCATTAGTTTTATGGTGACTACTAATCAGTCTTGCATGGTCCATTCCAAATTATATGTAGGCGCGCAACTATATACAATTTCAAGATTAACGATGCAATACTCAGTTCGTCAAAACTTTATCATCATGTTTATAATAAAAACATTTACATGCTTAATTCTTAAATAAGAATCAAAATAAATTTACAAAGATTTTCCTTGTTATGAAAACAATTAAGTTTTCCAAGGTATTTCATAATCAACTTTATTTCAATAATGATCACTTATAAATCTCACTTTGAATAATATAGTGATGAAAATTCAATTTTCTTAAAGGATACTGTTTTATCTTATAAAAACAATGAGTGATCTGCAGAAGAGTGATGAAAGCTTGTTCACCAAGAATTAACTACGATATGATAGGAGATGAGCTTAGCCAATTAATCATGAGGTTCATGACCTCGATGACACTCAAAAGAGAATAATTCACAACGTAACTCAAATCGAGATGAATACTTGTTTAATGGTTGCATCACTAATGCGAACATTAGGATGAAGCAATAAAGATAGATATCATTGATACATGTAGAATTTAGCAATCAAAGGTAGTCTTTTCATTAATCACAAACAAGTCAAACTGTACCGTAACACATTGCGTGTCACTATGTCATACAATTTCCAAAAATCATCCTACCAACTGATATCTCAGTTAAGTTAGGGATTTTTAAAAGATACCACAATGAATACTATTCTACAAGAGTCATTAGGTGTCCCACCTGTCCCAGAAGATCCATCGGTCCCAATTTAGAAGAAGATTTCTTCAATTTATTTCTTGGACACTGGGCATCCTCATTAGTGGACAATGGCCTAGGAACAACCCTTAACACGAATCAACAATCAATTAAAACCTTATAATTCAATCAAAAAACTTAACGATTTCCTCTTAACAATTTCATATTCCATATAGGTTAAATTTTACTTCATTCAAGTTTCAACCAAATCATACTCAATGTGATATCCTACCTCATTTTCCAATACTTTCAACCTTATTCATAAATCTTAAAAGGGCAATAAAAGCTTGATATGAACAACACTTAATTTCCAATCCTATATCTCTTACAACAACAATTATCAAATGAGTCACTAGTATGAAATGACTCACACATTCAATCAGATTTCTCAGAAAGGTACTAGTGGCATGAGGCTTTTGGATAATGGTTCCAATGACAGCCTCAAGTGCAACATTCACACTTTCGATTTCAATTTAAGAATTGGATGACACGAATCAGATGACATCTTTCTAGGTGGTAACATTTTGTCAAACTCCACTCTATAAGGAAAGATCGTCATGGCATCGATATCAGATTTAATCTCACCAATTCTTCTTCAATATCACAATCAACTAATATGTATATTTCTACGAATATCAACCATTTTATTGGGATCATAAATATCCGCAACTTGGTTTAGATCTAGGATAGCTAGAATTCCTACGAGAATAGCTTAGATTCATTTACTAGGGGATTTAGGGTTCCTTGTGACAATCTACGTCGTATAAATACCTTGTATAAATATCAAAATAATCATCAAACAATCATGTAATCAAATTACAACATATATTATATATATAATCCAAGTTATATATATATTAAAATAACACTTCTCAATCTGGCCTTGTCGGTAACTCGGGAATTCCTCGGCACCGTTATAGTCAAAAGATTTTTAGACATTTTTAGAAAAATGTTTATAGTTAAAAGATTTTGAAATGTTTTATTCAAAACCTTAGTTTTAAAAATCTTTCATTCTCTATAACGAGAGCTCTGATACCAAACTATAACACCCACAAATTTACACAATTCAATACAGCGGAAGACTCGTTGGTGTTACGGGATAGCACATTACTCACATCATAGACAACGCATAAAAATCGCGTCGTTTAATAATAAAAGCATTTCCATTCATAAATATCAAAGTTACATCGGTCCCAAGTCATATTATTTCATGCAAGTTTTACAAAAAATTTGAATGGAAATTATTGTTTAAGTGCGGGCCATAAATTCTTGTCGTCTTCCCGAGAATTACCTTCAAGTACCTGAGATAAAACATGTAAAAAGAAAAGGTCAGCGATAACGCCGAGTGAATTCATAGAGTTTAATAAATTCCATCAATATAAATTTGGTATAAAATTATTACCAAAAATCATTTCGTACAAATCATTGTAATAGGCCATAAAATAGCCAAAGTCATTTTTATGCAAATCCTTATCGAAAATCATAATATAGGCATTTGCCTTAAAAATCATTATACGAGCCAATGTCGTAAAAACATCATACAATACGTTTTATAACGTTGTATAGATTAAATAAAAACCGTTATATGAATATGGTTATATAAAACCAAAACACTAACATAATATCAATAGTATGACCCCGTATTGCTAGTCAGGCAATACATCATAATTCGGTGCGTATAGCAGTATTTCGTTAATTTGGATTATTATAAGCCGCATGACATTGTTACCTTACTACAACAAACACCGGGTAGCTAACCCGATACTCAATTTGCCCATCTAAATTAGCGTGTCGTCACAAAGGTCACGCTATGGAAATCTTCTCATACATAAATTTGCTTACCAATCAATGTGGCACGACGGGGATCAACCGTCAAGGCGCGAACTGGGGTGATCGTCCCCAAATAGTACTATTATATGCATAAGCGTCTACCAAATCCCGGTAGTTCACAATTCATGCTAATGGGACTTTTAGTGACATAACCTAACTTTAATAATCCATTTCATTTCATCTATCGGGTCATTTAATCATTCATCGGGTCATACAATCATTCGGTTCCAAATCAATAAACAAACAATCGGGACAAACGTGTCCTATTTTATAAAAACTAACATGTTATCTCCCTCGCGGGTTTCTAAAACATTTCATAAAAACATTTAAAAGGAGTGCGAGGCTATGAACTCACGTTGATGTGGAAAGGCGGGTTATCGGCAATTCGGACGTACGGTACGTGCTTCAATCACGGAAACCTATATAAATAATAATCGGTCTTAGACGTTTGTCCAATGACTTTATAAAAATAACAATTATGTATACATATGATGATTATATATATATATGATGATCAAGTGGGTTTACATATTCTCTTTTACTCATTTTAGTGTTTATGTATTGGTAACTTCTTACTATTTTACTAGTTTTACTTATTTACGTGCTTTAGGTCCAATAAGCCTATTATAAGTTCATTAACTTGTATTAATCCATCTCATACTTGTATTATCAGTATTTACACTTTACATGTTGGGCCCAAATGGGTTAAGCCTAATAAATAAGTTTATAAGTGTTTTAGTCCATTTTGTTGTATTATTAGTCCAATAACGTTAACTTAGCCCGTTAATGTCCATATGTTATATAGTTCGGGTTTTATCGGTTTTTATTAGTTATATATGCTTATATATCAGTATATGAGTTTATAAAAGTTTACAGTAGACGGGTCCAACCGTCTAAGTTTTATTTAACAAAAACGTTAATTTTACGGTAATAGCCGAAAAAGTCGTAAAAATCATGTTTATAGTTTTATAACTTATAAAACTTATCAAACTACCATTTTTATAAAATGTCCATTTGTTTATCCTTATACATATTTATATAAATGTATTATATGAGTTAGTGGGTTTTAATTCACATTTTATACTATTTTTATTTGAGTGCTTATATAATACTATTATACTTTAATTTCCAAAATCTGATTTTTACTTTCATGTTCACCAAAACTGCCATATCTAGAGTTCTATATGGAGATAGAAGCTCAAATTTTTATGACATAAAGTACATGATATGTGATCCATTTAAATCTTTTATAGCTACTGTTGAATCAGTTTCTAAGTATTTTCTAAAAATCGTCCAAAACAGTGTACTCAGATTTGCACTCTAAACTTGTTTTGATCATATCTCACTCATCCTAATGATTCCATTGCATGGCCAACTCTCACATGTGTACAAGACATATTACTTACTGTATATCCATTAATCTATTCCATTTTATCAGTTCATGACATGGTTCTTTACTGTTTTATACAGCCATCATTTTTAAGCATGATTTTAACCTTTTTACATATAGTTTTTCATCTTTTTACCCATGATTATCAACACCAAATTCCCACACAATATTTTTATCATCATATATCATCATACATATATACATTTAAGAAGAAAATACATGATTACATAATCAAAATTAACAAGAGGATGGGAAGAACTATCTTTATACCACCATGATGATGTAGGTTGTGATCAAAACATGGATTTTGATGGAGAAACTTGTGATAAACCAAGACCATCTTCAAGACCACCATTCTTCAAGAACTCCTTGTGGAAAATCAGCCTTAAGACTCCATAGAAACTCCTCCTTGGATGTTATAATCACCACCAATCAATAGGGTTTCAAAAGGGCTTCAACTTATGTATGAATAACATGAGATTTCATGGTTAAAAGTTGATCAAATAGGGTGTTGGATGGTGAAGTGGGACGGCTCAAAGGGAGAGCAAGAGAGAAAATGTGTGTGGTTTGCATGTTGAATAATGGGAGAAGTGGTTTAGTTGCTAGTTTTGGTGTAAGCTTAGCTTACAATGTAAGCTTAAGTGACAAGTGTTAGTATCTTGTCAACAACTCGACACCAAGTTGTTGAGGTGTTGTGTTGTAGCCGTGGGTTTGTGGGGGTGGGGCAAAACTTGTTTTTGTCTCATCCCCAATAATTTACGGGTACTCCTCGATTCTAGTTTCCTCGATTTGCGTGCCCTCGGGTCGTTTTACGAAAAATGTTATAAATTATGAATCAACGGCACAAAACGAATCTAATAAAAATTGTCTCATCAAAAACGGAGTTCGAAAACGTAAATACGTAATCCTAAGGTTTCTGGTTTAGTCGTAAAGGACGTTAAAATAAAATCGTAAGTCCTAGTCTCTTCTCGTAAATTTGTGAGTTTATGAACCAACTCAAAATTAAAATCCCAAATTAATATTTACGGATAATTTATTTTCTGAAATGTCGGACTGTCACCAAAGACGGTGTATGTAAACGTGAGCACGTAACGTAGAATCCTCCGGTTTAGACGTAGTCGATGCTACTTCAAGACGTAAATCCAAATTTCTTCCCAAAAATAAGGGAGTTCATAATATAACATTAGAATAATGTTTTTAAATAACACTTGAGAATAAAATATCAACCATAAATTGACGGATTCACAGCTAGGTTGAGTTTCTCAATCGGGGAATAATTTGCTTCTGCTCCTTACAAGGATCAGCTAACTTAGTGAATAGGCATCTGCTTTCCTTGCCTCTCCGTGAGGAGGACAACACTGACTGCTTCCTCAGCAGCTGATAGGTACATCATCAAGGTTTCTCCCTTCTTCGGGGTGGTGAGCGTAGGTAGCTTTGACACTAGCTCTTTCATTTCTTGGAACGCTGCTTCTGCATCCTCTGTCCACTTGAAGTCCTTCTTGTTGGTGCATTTGTTTAGAGTGTCTAGGAAGGGCAAGGATCGTTCGGCCGATTTGGACAAGAAACGGTTCAATGCTGCCAGCTTCACGCAAAGGGATTGCATTTGCTTCATGGTCTTGGGTGAAGACATGTATGTGACTGCTTTTGTCTTCTCGGGGTTAGCCCGTATTCCTTCCGAGGTAACTATATAGCCCAATAATTTTCCTTCCTCTACTCCAAATGAGCACTTATTGGGATTGAGCTTCATGTTTATCCTTCTGAGGGTGGAAAAGGTTTGTTCCACGTCTCTAACGATGTGTTGCTCGGTCTGGCTCTTGATTACCATGTCATCTACATATGCTTGGAGGTTTACCCGATCTGCTCCTTGAAGGCAGAGTCGACTAATCTTTGGTATGTATCCCCGCATTCTTAAGACCAAACGGCATCTTGGTGTAGCAAAAGACTCCTTCTTCTGTGTGAAAGGCAGTCTTTTCTTCGTCTTTCTTATTCATCTGGATATGATGATATCCCCTGTAGGCGTCTAAGAAGCTCTTGTATTTGTATCCCAGCAAAGATTCTATCTTCCAATCAATCTCCGGTAAGGGGGATAAATCTTTGGGGCAGGCTTTGTTAAGATCCTTGTAATTGAGGCACATTCTCCAGCTTCCATCGACTTTCTTCACTAGGATCGGGTTAGCGACCCATGAGGGGTAGCGCACTCGTTTCATGATTCCTGCCTTGAGCCACTCATTTACCTCGTCTGTGACTACCTTCCTTCGATTTGGTGCAAGGCTTCGCTTTTTCTGTACCTTAAGCTCAATGTGAGGATAGGTGTCTAGGCGATGTTCTGTGATTGCTCGGGGTATACCAGTCATATCGGCTGGTGTCCATGCGAAAACATCAACATTTTTTCTGAGAGTCCTTATGAGTGCTACTCAACATTCTGGGGAGAGGTTTCCTCCTATGGTGACTACCTGGTCAGGGTAGTCATCATTCACCACTATCTTTTCATCAGGCTTTAACTTGGGTGCTGACCTTGGCTTAGACGGCTTCATCCTCTTAGTGGGTTGTGGTTCTTCTTCCTCCCTTTGCTCCATGGGCTCCTTCCCTGGCCTTCTGGGGTAAATGGCATTTAGTGGTGGGGGGGGGGGGGGGGGAGCACCATGGGCTAGCCTTCCCGGTGTACTTCTTTGGGCTAGCTCTTTTGTGCGAGCTCTCTGAACTCGCGATTGTGTCTCTTCCATGAGTCTACATTCTTTCAAGGTCTCTCTGCTTGTAATCAAGGTCGATATCCCACATGACGTTGGGAATTTAACCCTTGAGTGTATGGTGGAGGCCACAACTCCTAAGTTTCTCAACCCTCGTTCTTTCGAGTAAATCATTATACGGCGAGGGGCTCTTAACTATAGCGAATTCCATCATCACCGTCCTGGTTCTCCCATAATCTCCCATCATGACCTCTAGGTTAATGACACCTAAAGGGTAATGGAATTCACCTGAGAAGCCTACCAGAGGTATCCTAGACTCTCTTAGCCTTGACCTTGTTTGGTAGCTTAGGTTTCTAAAACAATGCCTATACATTATTTCTAACGAGGAGCCCCCGTCAACATACACTCTTCTCACTACGCATCCTTCTATCATGACATCCATTATCACTGGGAAATCCCTCAGCTGATAGCGCGATACTGATGAGAGTGTTATGACATTGTCCATCTAATTCTCTACTCTCTCATAGCGTCTCTTCCGGTACCCCTGCGATCCCATCATGTTTATGATATTTTCTTTCCCTTTGGCTGGTCCTTTGTCTTTCTGGACTCCTTGCCTGATATCTTTCACAAAGTGCGCTAGTCTCCCTGAAGCTACTGCTTCTTCAATTCGCTTTTTGAGGTTAAAGAAATTATTCATGTCGTGACACCGATCTTGGTGAATGTCATAGAACTTGTTCATGTTTCTGTTTCCAGGGGTTCCTACCATGGGGGGAGGGGGTGGGAAATTCATGTTTTCCGTGGTTAGGATTTCCTTTAAAGTTTTGGTCAGTAGTGTGAAAACTTCCTTCCTAGCATAGGGAGGGCATATCCCCATGTCCCTTCCTTGGCTCCTCCTTTGGTTTCTGTTCCTAGATCCATCTGGGTTCCCTGTCCAGCCAGTTTTCTTATTCCCCCTTTCCCATTGCGGGGCCTTGACAATGGCCGTGGTGTCAGCAACTGTCTCTCCTCTGATGAAGGCTCTGACTCTTTCCCACATTTCATCCACTACTTTTGGGATCTTACCGTTGAGTTTCTTAGCTAGTTCCGGGTGTCCATGCCCGTGCATGAATGCCGAAATCCTTAGCACTGGGGGTACACCATTAATGTGTGAGCTTTCAGCTTTAAAGCGATCCATAAATGCCTGGAGGCTCTCATTAGGCTTCCATTTGATCCCATGTATCTCGGTGGGATCTTTATCATATCGTTTCTGTTGTGAAAACTTCTCTAAAAACTTGTTGCTCAATTCTTCAAACCTATCCACACTCTTTGGATCTAAACTATTGAACCAGTTCCTTGCTAAGCCACCCAAAGTCTGACGAAACATCTTGCACCACACTGGCATGGGCCAATCTTCTTGCTCAGCAGCAGCAGAAAAGATGCTGAGGTGGTCTTCTGGGTCTTTGCTTCTTTCGTAGACACGGACATTGGCTGGGAGCTTAGCTCGCATGTGATATCTGAAATGTGTGATTCGAGAGGTAAAAGGCATGGGTTGAGGTCGTCTGTATGGCGTACTCAAGTCTTATGACTCGCTATCAGACCTTGAGTCATACTCAGATCCTAAGCTTAACTTCCTATGAGAGGACTTGACTGATCGTGACTTGGACTTGGTATTTCTAGCTTGGCTCATCCTATTCGAGTGGCGTTGCTTGGATACAAATTTCTTTCGTGAGTGGCTCCTTTGATGCCTTTGGACAGACCTAGAGCGACCTCTCCTCCTTGGTATGGATGAGCTGTCAGAGGAGTATCCTCTTCCCTCTCTCACAGAGGGGCTCCTTTGAGAGTCTTCAGATTCCACCTCCGTACTAAAGAGGTTTCGGGGAGTCATTTTCTCATGATTTTGCTCATCAATTTTCTTCATCATAGTCTTCAATGTTTCAATGTGTTCTTTGACATACGCTAGAGTAAGGCGATCTTGGACAGGTCTGGGGAGAGCAGGGGTTGTCTGCGGAGGATCCCTTTTGGCCCCGAGCGTCCCAATGTTCAAGTTTGCACCTTGCTCTAGTGTAGGACCTTGATCACCGTTCTCCATTACTTAGTTTTTGGTAATTTGGTATTCCCAGTCCTACGGATGGCGCCAGATGTTGAAGCAAATTTCTGGAGAAGCTTCTTCAGCCCTGATCCTCAGGTATCTTAAGGCTACTCCTTCTAATAAATCCTTGGCTTGCTCCCTTAGAGTATCTTGTGGCTAATCCTTCCTTGTGAAGCCCTAGCTTCCTTCTTCAGAGTTCCTTAGTCTAGCCCTTAGTCCCCTAGGCTAAAAAATAAAGAACACTGTTAGCTCGCCTCGGGGTTTGAATCCGAGACCAACTACGGCGTGAGAGTAAGTATGTGGTTCTAGTGAGTGGTAATTCTAGAGAGAGAGTAAGTAGTAAAGTGTGTGTGTAGAACTTAACCTTTGTTCCTGAGGGAACATCTCCTTTTATACTACTTAGAGGTGACTCTAAGACACACGAATTGTGGAGTCAAGGTTGTCTTGTAAGAGCAGCACCTGAATAGTTGATGAGCACCAGGTCTGTCTTTCGTGGCCAGAGCTATCCTCATGCTCCTCTAGTACTCGTCGTGGTCCAGGCGTCTGTACCATTCGTACATTATCGTACTATGTGAGCCAGGTGTAATCATCTTCCTCCGATGGAGGCTATGCTCTATGAATGTAGGCCTAGCATTGTGTCTAGGTATAGCCTTGTCTGGGTCTAGCCTTGTCTGGGTCTAGCCTTATCTGGGTCTAGCCTTGTCTGGGTCTAGCCTTGTCTGCTCCTTAATAGTGCTCTGCCCCTTGCTATTGTCTCTGGACCTAAAGTGATCCTCATCACCTTAGCTATTCCAATGAGCTATTTTGGCTTAAGATAGCTTTGCTCATGGAGCATTAGAGATTAGTTGTATTTGTCTCATCTTAAGCATGGGGGTGTGACTATACCTCATTATAAGATAACAGCAATTGGTGTTGATGTTTTGAGCGTACATGACCAAGGTGTAAAGGAATAAAAGCAATGCTACTTCATGTATTATTGTTCCTTACTGGTTTGCATCTGACGTAGCTAAATCAAATATTATATACAATTGTGAAAGTCGTTTGATCCAAGGTGTATGGTTGTTTGTCGCTGTGGGGTCAATACAAGTTAAAAAAGGGTTGTGCATTGACTAAGTGACGTGAGATTGATGATTACCAAAGAAATCACGTGGGTATGGTCAGTGAATGTGATTATTTTTCTCCAAGGATATTAATAAATAAAATATGTGTGTTGATGCTTTCATGTGGGTTTTGGACGAAGGACAAATTGCTATGGGACAGCTCATACTCACATTCGATTTGACTGCAGAAATTGGGAAGTAACATACGCTAATAACATTATTTAATTCTTGATATCACATGTTGAACAAGAGTTAAGTTTGTGGGACAAATGATTGTTCAAATTTTGGTATCAAGGGAATTATAAGTGGACGTGTGAATTTTCAAGGACTTCGTTGCAGCAAAAAGACAGGTTGGGATGTGTTAAACAGTAACGAAAAACAGGTTTGTAACAGTAGAGTAATTTTTTTAGTTGCCCCGTTTTTTTTATTTTCCCATGTTGTAAATTTAAACCCACTGTTTGGGTTTGTCACAGGTCAATAGCTAAACAGTAGCATTAAAAGATCCCTCTGCTTTTGAAAAAAGTTCCCGCTGTTTTCATTAAAAAGTTCCCCCTGCCTTTGAAAAAGTTCTCACTGTTTTTGAAAGTTTCCCCTGCTTTTAGTGTCTGATTGTTGGACAACAATGATTTTGGAGTTTGGTTTATTCACAGCAACTGGTCTTAAAGCTTGATTTATTTTCATGATTATGAAGAAGAATTTTTGTGATGATATTGACGTTTGAGGTAAATTTTTGCGGATTGGTGTTCTATTATATCTTCAAATTAGCAGGTTTGAAGATAACTTGTAGGTGTTTATAAGTTGTGATAAAGGACTTGATAAAAAGGTAGCACTGTACGAGATCATTCTTAAGACGCTCTATGCTTGTATTTGATATTGTATGTGCCTCATATAATAGTGGTGATGATTTTTTGTCACGAGGCTTCTACTCATTATTGCCGTGAGTTTTGGAGTCTACTCATTATAGCCGTGAGTTTTGGAGTCACATGGTTAGTACAAGACATGGAACACAGGTTTGTGTTATTCTACTTCAACATCAAGATTGTTATGCTTATTTTTCTTCAAAGTCATTACACATAGCCGACTGAATTAAAAGATTCATTAATGATTAGCACAATTTAAGGGGAAGCTAAATTATTGAATTGCTAGTCATTCGCATATGACAATAAGATGAAGATTTTTACTACTACTCATTGGTATTACTACAACTAATGTGAGTATCTACTGCTCAAAATCATTTTTTATTAGGATCTCCCACATATGAGCTTCATGGAGGGTATTTTGAAAAGTAGAATACTTGGGTTTGATGTATGATATTGGTTAGTAGTGGTGGATATCAAGGTTGCTCACATACAAGACCCTATTTGATCATGTCAAAAGGGGAAGATGTCTACAAGAATGAGTAATTTGTTGAACTTTGATGTTGTATGCTTAAGGGAAAGTGTTTTGACATCATCAACTAGGGGAAGATTGTTGTGTCAAAAGTTGATGAGTCAAAACACCATGGAAACAAGAAGGAGCATCTGATGCGCAAAGGCTTGAACACGCTGTTAATGTTAAGAAGCACTCTGAAGTGGCTGGCTTAATGTTAGGAAAAATGGCTCCTCCACTTCAACAGGAAGAATGAGCTATTTTCACCTAAGCGAATGCTTGATGCGCTCAAGGCTATGTTAGTATTAGAATATATCTCTTGTATATATGGAATGAATATTACATCCATAATTATCTCATAGTTAGTTAGGATGGATATGTATCAACTATTGTGTATAAACCCCCTTGGGGATAATGTAAGATAACAATCGTGTCTCATTCATTATCCCCAATGGGGTTTATATACAATAGTTGATACATATCCATCCTAACTAACTATGAGATAATTATGGATGTAATATTCATTCCATACATACAAGAGATATATTCTGATAAATAATGACGTTAAGTTCTGGGTATTATATTCTCACCTCACTCGTATTGCGTACCACTAGGAAAGACGAGGGCACTTCCTCCTAAAGAAGTCCTCACGATACCACGTTAATCTCGATCCAAGTCTTGAATTACATCGCACCTTTGTAATGGTAATCTTACTCTACTTCAAACGCTTAACCTCTCGATCGAAGATCTCCACTGGTTCTTCTACAAAATGCAACTTGTCGTCAAGTTATATCCCACCTAAAGAGGATGAATAAATCCTTATTCGCCAAGAACTTCTTCAAGCTCGACACAAAAAAATTACGCGAATTGCACGAACCTCATTCGAAGACTCCAACTTATAAAGAATCTGTCCCACCCACTGGGTGATCTCGAACGGTACAATGTACCTTGAACTTAACTTTCTCTATTTCCACAACAGATTACACCTTCCTAAGGTGATACCTCAATCATTACCATGTCTCCAACTTCAAATTTCCAACGGCTCCCTATGGTTATTGGCACAACTCTTCTGACCACTTCTCGAGGTTAACAAGCGATTCTCAATCCATACGATCTTTTTCCGTAGTCTTCGAAATCATCTGAGTTCCAATCATTTGTCCTTACTCTACCTCATTCCAACAATCTGGCGATCTACACCACCGTCCACTGTCCTCACAAAAACAATTACTCATAAAGGAAGTCGCGTGGGTCCAACAAAACTCCATCGGACGTATTACGATCTGATTCCAACACAAAAGACATCACTAGGAACGTAAAACTAAGTTACGACATGTTTGCAAAATAACCAAACCATGCCAAATCAATAAGTTAATCAGGTTAACTCATGCTTGTTAAATGGTCAAGCCATGATAAGTAAGAATACTTGACAAGACCTTCGGGTAAGTGTAGTCAATTGGAAGGTTGCAAGTTAAAGGAGATCCACTGGCCGGATAGCCATGGACGCATATCAGAAAGAAATAACAAGAAAATATTTTCGTCATCGGAGAGCGCTCACACACGGATCCATACTCAAAAGATAATACAAAGACACGATCTCATTTTCTCCCACGCGCATTCGAAGTCTCAATAAGCATCGTCATTGAAGGTAAAAAAGATATTACATGTTACGTGTTCTCCATGATCGGACGCCATTGGAAAATACCATCTCAAGTTCGCACAACTTACGATCACTCGACTAGATCACATACCACATAAGTACCTAAAAGCAAAGGTCGAACATAAACATCAAATATTGATCTCCACCGTTGATCATCGAGAAAAGCCTTGAACGATCCCTTGAAACTAACAACTCAATTTTCAAAACATGACCATCTAACCCCTCCATTAAAGCGATACTCGATTCTCAATTTCTAAAGTCTTCTCACTTGTGATGTCAGCTACCACATACTTCTCGAGGTGGTAATGAACTTATTAGTTCTAGTCATTAAGAAATTTGATCCATTGGCGGGGATTCATAATATACGGGTGTACCAACAATTTCTGCTCCAGTGCTCAGCATACAAAAGCGCCCCAATAACTTCTGCTTCAGTGTTCAAGGTGATGCATCATATTCCTCGTTTGCTCGTCATACTAGCTCCAAGAGTTTTGTTCATCAAGAAAAAGTCTTCTATAACCATTCGATAGTAGTAAGTAAAATCCTAAAATCTTTTATCCGATACAAGTTGTCGATGATATCTTGTTCCTCAGTCAATCCACAAGTACATCATAGATCCCGGTGACGCTTAAACAAGTCACCTATTCTCGGAACAGTTAACGGTTCTTAACAATTAGTAGTAAGTAAAATCCCAAACTATATATATTTGATTAGGATATATATATCTTAAGTCCAACATTGGCATCCTCCTTTTCGTCAATAAACGTAGTCATATAATATCAAATCAAGCGTCGCATTACATAGTAGATGTCGCCTTGGATAATTGATTCTTCAAAATCATAAGAAGTACTCGGAACACGAATATCACATCAATCAAATACGTTTCAAAAGGAGATGTCCTAAAATGGCACATCACGATATGATGATAACAATCGAACTTAAACAAGTCGATATGCGATAGATTACGAAACAATATATACATACTCAAAGTATCAAACGAATTTCACACTCGTATTCAGATAATACATAATTATCGAGATCGGTGATTGGTAGTGAGGCCAAATCTTATACAAAACCGTATTATAAAATGTACGACAATCATTCAAGGACCATTGCTTCACGCACAATGCTTTTAAATACCATAGTATATTCATACATATACATACTACAAATTAATACATACACATAGGTTCACATAATCACAATCAATCATAAAGTAATGCAAGAATAGCCTTACCGGAGCCATGCGGAGTAGTTTTGTGCTTAAAACCTTTTAGAACACACCAAAGTTATAGTTTAGGTTTTTCAAAATCGACCTAGTTCTCTATAACTTGCGGCTCTGATTACCATTTTGTAACACCACCAAATTACCACGCAGCGGAATACCACTTTGGGGCGCTACTCATAGCACGTCATACACAATCATAGACAACGACCTCAAAAGAAACGTTAAAATAATATATAACATTGTCTAAAAATTTCCCATCCCAAATTGATACCATCAGAGTAGCGTTTAGTCCCAAAAACCGTTACCAACACAACAATTTTCACAAAAGACTTAAAGAAATAGTTCATTTCAAAGGATGGAAATTTATAAAGATCTAGACAAGTAAGCACCAACTCCCTCCTAGCATGATCCGCTGCTATCCATCTTGATTACCTGAAATACATGCTTAAAATTATCAACACAATGTTTGAGCGAATCTATAGGTTTTGTAAATCATTATTTGAACACAAGTAGAAAAACCAATCATGATCCTCAAATCAATTATTAAGGCATCTCGTATAAATAGCAAAAGCTATGTGATTGTATTAAGCTAATGACACCGACCCCTAAACCAATTAGTCACCCACGCTAAAAGGCCGGCATGACTTAGATGAAACCATTGCCCCTACTAGAGTATCAATTGCTAAATTTATACCCATACTTCTTATTCATCGAAATTATCCGTTTGAGCAGCGCACTCAACGTACTCTCTAGTCTCGGATAGGGTTGTTGATAGTAGTAAAAATACGTGGTTTAGGAGAAACAACGTATAAGCGGTAAGTATCAAGTGTACGTTTAAGAAAACATAAAACACTTATGAACCAAGTTGTGAGTTCGTTCACCAAGGAGGATTAATGTGTGTGTTAAACTTGTAGTATTTGAGATTAATATCAATGGAATGAAAAAGATCTAAATCGAATGACGGATTAAGCTAAAAGTTAAACTACGACGTAGAAAACGTAAGATCGTAAAAATGGACAAAATAAAATTTTTAACTAAAAATTAATTAACAATCAAAAATAAATCCAAAATAATATAAATAAGAAAAAAAATTAACAAAAATATTTTAAAACTATTTTGAACTTAATATTCAACTTCAAAGTCCGTTTAAAAACCCAAAAATCAAAATTCTTAACTAAAAGTTCAAATTCAGTTTTTTCTATTTGTAAACCTCAAAAACATTTAATAAAAACTAAAAAGTATTTTTTGAAACTTTTTCCAAACTTTTTTCTATTTTTATAAGCCTAAAAATGATTTAAAAAGAAAATAATGATAAAAAATAAATTAATAAAGAGAAAACTATGAAACTTAGCGGAAAAATCTAAAAACTAATACTAAACATAGGAAAAATGCTGGGTTAGAAAAACTACTTTCAATAAGATGGAAATTGAAGAATAAGCTATGGCTTTTTTTAATTAAGCTAGACTGAAGGACTGGTTAATTAATTAACTATGCAAGGCTTTACCAAAATAAAGCACTTGGTACAATGGACGGGCACGTTACTCCTGAGCTACAGGTCGCGTGTTCGAGCCATGCCAAGCTGAGCTTTTTGCTAACATTTTTTTATGTTTTCTTGGTTAAGACTTGTAGGACAGTAACTAATAACCACCAAAACACTAACAAATGCCAAAACTAACACGAATTAAACAAAGTCAATGCTCAAAATGAACATAGACTTCACTTTTTTTTCTCTTTTTCACTTGATTCTTTGTTTTTATGAACTTTGGGGGATTTTGGATGCCTGGCTAGGGAAGTTGGTTGTTTTGCTTGGGCAACAAGGGCACCCCACAACCAGTTGGGTTGTGGGGAGTCAAATAAAACACAATAAAACAGATCCAACACAAAATATGCACACAATCACCACTAATCACTTGGAAAGATAGAAAAAAGAGAGAAAAATGCAGAAAGTTAAGCTGCTGATCTAGTATGCACTTTGGTGATATTCAAACAAAATAATCTTAAAATTCAGACCTACAATTACCAAAACCTAAGCATGGCAGTTCTAGGCACAACCAAACTAGGCAGACTAAAGGCACTCAAATTGGTAAATCAAGAAAATAGTAAGCTTATGCCCCCCTTATCCTTATATCAGACTTGTGGTTTATGGCTCACTTTTTGGTGACTTTCAAACAAGCTACACAACAACAATAGGGATTGAAACTTATAAATGAACATACAAAGACAAAAGTTGTCCTAAAACTAAGCAGATTTCAAGATGTTTTTTACCTCAAAATGAAAGGTTAAAAACAGTGAACCCCAACTGTTGTTTTAGAAACTTTTTAGGCATAAATATTTGAGTCAAAAATCATAAAACCTTTGACATATGACAACTCAACCAAGCTCAGAATCATTTTAACTCTAATGTTCATAGTAAATCCAAGCATCGTCAACTCACAAACATAACAGAACTTGATCATAGATAGATTTCATTCCAACTTGCAAAAACCAAATTTTTAACTATACCACAGATATTCTTAAACTATCATAGCATGCACACTTTACTTTTTCTCAAAAGTTGAATGATCTACCCCTTTTGAAAGATTAAACCGAACACCACTTAAAACCACTAATTCGAATTTTAACAATGCCAAAGTAATTAAATAACCTAAAACAACCCAGATAAACACAACTCTATGAATATTATCACCTAAGAAACATATTTAAGCAATCAAAACACAATTACATATCATGGATCACAAATTCACATAGCATAAATGTTCCAACAAATGTAAAAAGGAGAGAAGAAAATGTTCACCTCCCCCCACTTACATCCAAGCAAGGGGTCGGCTATGCTACCCAAAAAACACTTGATCAACAACTGAACAAGGTCCTTGGGTGTCTTGGACAACAACAGTGGTGAGGGTGCTTGTTGGGGGTTCAACAACTGAACCAAGCACCAAAACCAAACAATGAATGGACTGCTAAGAAGAAATTTAGTTCAAACTTAAAAGCTTGGGACCAAAAGCTTGGTAAGGAGCTTTAGGTTTGAAGCTTTTAAGTAGTAAGTGCTCAAATAAACAAGGTACAAATAAAATTGGTGACAAAAGGGACTAGTTTTATACAAGAAATTGGTTCCCTCAAACTTACTTGTCTCTTTAACCAATCATACTCCAATGATTATCAGCAAATCATGAAGCCATGGCCAATTTTTAGGATAGAAAGTAAGATGCTTGAATCCAAAGTACTTAGCAGAAAGCTAGATGAGAATTTTTTTTCAAAACTTTTTCTTCTTGAAACAATAACTTAAAACGGATTATAACTAAAACTAAGAATAGGTAAACGGGACTTGCTTTAATCACAAAACACTACACCAACTTTTTTCATTCATTTAGAAAAAAGGCATTACAAGGCTGTGAATAGGAAAAACAAGAACAACCCTAGTGAACTAACTACTGCCCTTTATATAATAAGGCTACAAAGATTCTAGAAAGGAAAAGAAGCTAAACCCTAATGTAGATGAACTTCCACAAGTGCCATCATGATATTCGGATCAAACTCAGAATATGCTGATTTTGAATTTGGTCCAAGGTGCCATGTGATTGATCTTTGGCTTGGAGTGCTGTTGCTAGATGTTTGTATATGATCTTAGCCATTTGAAAATAAGTAGCCAACAAGAAATCCATGTGAGGTGTTGATTTTCTGCCATTGTTTGTCATCTTGTTCAAATGGTGCAGGGGACCATGGAAGCGGGTCCCTTGATGTCATGGAAGGTGATATAAAGGTGGGAAAGGGTTTAAAGGGTGATCAATTAATGATCTGGAGATTTGGGGGTCTTGATTTTGTGAGATTAGTGAGACTGGTTTGCTAGGGTTTATAGGTTAACATTTGTGTGTTTGATATGGGTTTGGGAAAAAAAAGTATGTTATCCACCAGTTAAATTAATTAAATAACATGTTTAAAAAAATGTTTTAATTAATATAAAAGTGGTTAGTGGTGTGATGTGCTGGGTTTTGATTGGTGGGTGGTGATGATGTGGAGTGGTGACTGGGAAGCAACATGTTTGTCTTTTGGCAATTTAACCCCCTGGTTTATACAAAAAGCTTCACAGATTCACATGCGTATTTCCCTTTTGTGAGTAAGTTTTTATTTTCACACTTTTGCCACAAAATACTTTTGAAAGGTAATTCCAAGGGTTTATTTTGCACTCTCTTGAATCTTTATGGGCTGAATATGACTTTTCTTGAAACTTAAAGGACCAAACTTGTATTTATGAGTTTTACAAGGGCCTAAAGTGACAAGTCTTCAAACTCGAGGGACCATTCTTGCTAATCTTCAATTCTTCAAGGACTTTCTTGGAATTTTAACACTTGGGTCTGGTTCATTGTGCGGCTTCGTTTCCCGTGTTTGTTTTTTTCTTTATTCTTGTGATATTTTGTTATTTTCTCGATATCCGTACCTAAAATACCCATAGAACAAACACGAGCATATATATGGCACTTTTAATGATATTTTCACCGTTTTAAGCCCGTATTGAACGATGAGACTATGTATAAATGCAGTCTCATCACTCCCCCATACTAAACCATTGTCGTGCCCCCACGCAATGCTAGAATAAAGTATCTTAGCATCTCCAAAATTCATTTTTATCAACTTTTATTGAAACGTAAACTTGCTACAATACTACCACTTGTGTTATAGACATAATGTACGAGTTTCATAGCAAAATGGGACGTTTAGGTTCATAGAATAAGAACACGTCAATGCCTCATAGAGATAAGTTCTTCCTCCTTGATTTTCACCCAATTCCATGCTAAGCGTGTAACAAGATCATTTTTATTACAAGTTAGTAATGCTAACACTACTCATATGCTCTAATTACGCACTTAGACTCCCTTATTCCTAATTGGTATCTCTTATATTTTATTTTGTCTTGAATGATCATGATGATACATTTTTGACTTATTTTAATATTTATTTAAGCCGAAAATAAATTAGGACGGTTTCATTAATAAGTAGCTAAGGGACACGATCTTTTAAAAGGTTTCTTCCAATCATTTAAAGTTCATATCTTGGTATAACTCGTTTCACGATTTGAGACCTTTCTCGGACCACTATTTGGCATGTGTTTCAAACTTCAAATCTTGAGAGAAGATCTTGAAATTATGGTCTTCTCTTCATTTTAGGTATACATCTTCATCTTGATACGAGATGTTCAAATTTTGACCACGACTTGTTCATTTATCCTCTTCTTTATTTAGGTTTTTTGATTAACAACGATCCGCCTCCTTATAGGACTTGGATTGATTTATCCTAATGCCTTGTTAGGGCCTTTTTGGATAGACTTTTCCGCAACCTTTTTGGGAGAGTATTGCTTATCGTCGTGTGTCTTGATCCTTCATATTGATTTTGATTAATGATTCTTCACATCATCTTTGGATCTTTAGCAACAAAAGGTAATCCTCATGCCTTGCTAGGACCTTTTTGTATTCCCCAATCTTCGCGTCCCATTTCAATAAGTTATGCCTTGGCTATGTACTCTATTTAATTACAAGTAACTTTTAAACGATCTTGGGCTAGACGCTAACATATTTTATAAACCGTACGACCTTATTTATTGCATTTATTTGTATAAAAGCGTGGGGAGAATAAGCGAATAATTAAGAGACATGAGTTTTTGAAAGAATATAGATACTCTACGTTAAGCATAGTAACTTATAAATAACTCTATCATTTCTCGTCCTCATTTAAGAGACTTAACCTAATAAAAGTTAAGGAATCGAAGCTAAGTGCTCCACGCACACGGTCGAGTCAAAAATTACTCTTATTCTCTCCATCGGAAAGTCTACATTCGTGTCTTAAACAATTATGAAAACTAAGTGCTCCACGCACACGCATGTGTCTCTATTTCCTCTTGTTCCATTTTTTAGCAATCACATTTGTAATTCCTTTTTTATAAATTATAAAGTTTGGTATTTATGTTATAAAGTAATTCCTTTTATTGAATTTTAAAAAGTTGGTGTGTGTTTGATTGCTAGACTGAGTTCCATTATCATATTTCAAAACACTTGTGTTTTGAAGATTTTCAGAAAAGGTTTTTGAAAAAGTGTTTCTATTTTCAGAAAATCCAGGAATTTGTGAAGTGAAAGTGGATCATATTCTTGTATTTTCTGCTATTGTCTTGTTTTTGAAACGTGTTAAAGGTTTCAAAGTTTGAGGAAAAAGTTTAAGAGGTTTTAAGTAAAATCAGTTTGTATTGTTTGCTTGTGTTTTCATTTTCTTTTTGCAGGTTTCATTGTTGATTGTTTGATAAAGGTTCTGCATAGACCCAGGTCTATTGGAGGTGGTTTTTCAACCACTAAGGGTCCTGGATGTAGGACCCTTAAGGTAGTTCTTGTTTCCCCTTTTCATTTTTAGTTTCTGAAAATTTTATGTGATTTGGTGATTGTGCATGAAAAGTGTTTAAGTTGTTCATGTGGTTTGATTCGAGTTCTTCTAGGTGTAATATGCATGATAGAAGCTTTTTGAATCAGTTTGGTGTAGCTTAAAAGAGATTTGCTTTGTTTAATTGTGTTTATCAGTTTTTAAGGGGTGTTTGGGATTAGGGTTGAACATAGGATTGCTGTTGTTAATCTTGAGTTTTAATCTGTCTAATTCACTCCATAGGGTAGCATTAGGTTGTTTGTGAGTTTGGTTTTCAGTTTTGTGAAGTCTTAAACAAGTTTGTATGCTAAAAAGTGGATAATATGGTCTAAAATCAGAAACTGCATTTTGTTCATGCCATTGTATGATTTTTGCCAACCAAATTTGTTAAGCTGTTAGATTATAGGCCATCTGAGGTTTGTATATCAATTGCTTGCTAGCTGATTAGTTTGTGTGCATGATTCAAGCTTTTGAAATTCATTTGTATGCATGTAACTTGGTTATCTTGTTCATCAGTCCACATCAGTAACTTGTATGCCATTGTTGGCTTGATTTGTGTGCCTTATCTTGCCTGTTTTTGTGTGTATCTTGACTCCCTACACTCAACTGAGTGTAGGGGTGCCCATTGTCCAATCAAAACATCCACAAAATCATCAAACCAAGCCCCTCTTGGTTAATATTCACAAGTGAAGAACACTCATTTGTGTTCATCAGAAACCAAGTGCTACATGGGCACGTTTTTTGATCCAATTGGCTTAATCTTTATTATATTGGAATTGTGTTTATGTTTTTGAGCTTAAAAGGTTACTGGATTTGAGTTTAAAAAAGTAAAAAAAAAAAGAAAAAAAAAAGCAAAAAGCTCACCTTGCCTGGGCTCGAACACGCGACCTTGCTTTCCAAGGACTAACGTGTTAACCAGTGATCCAGATGGCTTTTTACGTTATAGCTTCATTCCATTAGTTATTTAAGGGGTTTTGGTTTTGTCTTTTCATAAATAAGCCGTAGCTTATTTTGGCTGTTTCAGCTTATTTAATAAGCTTATTTGGGTTAGCTTATTTTTCCTAGGTTCTTATTAGGGTTTTAGACTTTTCTGTTTAAAAAGTATATTTTTCCCTTTATTTATTTATTTATTAGGATTATTTTTAGTTTAATTTTTAGAAAGTAAATAAAAAATAGTAAAAAGCATTTTAAAAATCCAAAGAAATAGTTTTTAGGTTTTATTTAAGTTATTTGAGGTTTACATCACAAAAAGTTTTCAAAAAGTCTAATTTTTAATTTTATTTGATTTTAGGGTTTTTAGACAACTTTAAAATTTAATCTAAAATTAATAAAAAGGTTTTTGGAACTTTAACTTGCATTTTTATCTTAGTTATATTATTCTAGATTTTTAGTAATTTTTTAGAATTAATTTATAAACTTTTTATTTTTTAGAATATTTTAATATTATTTTATTCCCAAAAATAGAAAGTTTGTTTTTTCTACTTTTTTCATTTTTCCTAGGTTAAGGACATATAATTAGGAGTTTTCTCACTTTACAAATATTTTTTAGGCTTTTTATTTATTTTCTATATTTAATTTAAGTTTTAATAGATTTTAATAGTTTTTAAGTAATTAAAAATAGTTTTTATTAGGTTTTAAAATTTTTAAAAATAGTTTTTAGCTTAATTAGGTTAATTTTGAGGTTTACAAACTATAAAATCTTGTTTGGGGATTTTTGATAATTAATTGTGATTTTTAGGGCTTTAATTAGCATTAAAAAGTCATTATTTAATTAATTAAAAGGTTTTAGCAAGTTTGGATTTTTTGTAAACTCTTAGAATATTATTGTGGATTTTTAGTAATTTTTAGGAATTTTTAGGTTAAAATTTTAATTTTTGTGGTTTTTAAGGTTCTACGTCTTAACTTTCTAGTAGTGATTTTTTCGTTAATTTTTTATTTTTACGTCTTCGTCATTTTCTCTTCTCTTTTCTTCTTAATGAAATCATCAATCAAAATCAATTCATTTCACAATACACGTGCCTCCTTGAGAACGAACTCACTCTTACTTAGGGTCATTCACACACGGTTTTCCTAAATCGTCGTGCACGCTTACCACTATTTTGTTGCCTCTTTTCCTAAAAAGGTATACAAAACTACTACATCAATTTTTGGCGCCGCTGCCGGGGAGGCGTGTTGTGTTTTGATTGAACCATTGTTGTTTTTTATATAGCCATAATAGTATTTGTATTAGTAGCACTCTACTAATACGTATTATCGTTTTTCGGTTTTTGTGTGAATACTATTAATATATTGTATACGTAGAACAATAAATTCACAAGTACTCGAAATACGTGAGAAATCACAACCTTGATTCGGGATTTCATCACTCGATCATTGTATTCGAATCTCAAACTAAAGAAAAAAGGCAAAAATAGATAAATACTTTCGTGAAGCTTAATTTTGATAATACAAACTATAAGGTGGGTATAAGGTGGTTGTATTTCACGACCTAAAGGAAAAAGGCTCTTAAGTGCTTCGCGCCGCCTCGTTTCCTCCGCTTGCTTGTGCGTATTTGATTTTGAGAGTGAATCGAGGGTTTTGCCGCCCAAAGTATTATTACATATCATATATATTTTCTTGGTTTCATTGATTAAACCCTCTTGAACGATTTGGTGTTCCACCATCGTTCTAAAGTCATCGAAGGTGTTCACTCCACGTGATCGTTTTCATTACTTGAGGCTTCTTTAATCAAGAGATTTGATTAAGGAGGAGATTTGTAGATTTTTGTCTACTTAATACATTTCACCAATTTCCAAAAAGTTAATACAATCAAAGACCACAAAAAAAAATAAAATTCAAAAACACAAAATACCAAAAAGAATCTTCTTTGCTCGTCTCCTCGTTGTACGTGACGTTTATGCTAACTCGTAATCAAGCAAAACGTACACGTAGACGAAAGAACAAAACTCCCACTCCAACTCATTCTAGTGAGGAGTCTCCTATTGACGAACCCATTGTACGAGAAGCACCAACCATGGCGAATCGAACTATGATGGAGTTACTTCAAGCACCCACCGAGGGTTATGGAGAAGCTATTGTGATTCCCGCAATCCTTGAGGAGAATTTTGAGGTGAAAACGGGTTTGTTGTCGATGATCCAAAACAACAAATTCCGTGGTGATGAGAAGGACAATCCTCACAACCATATCCGCCAATTTAATCGTCTTACCGCCACGTGCAAATTTAAGGATGTCTCGAATGACTCGATTAAGATGATGCTTTTTCCGTATTCCTTAGCGGGGCCCGCTAAAATTTGGTTAGAGAAAGAGCCACCCAATTCTATATTGACGTGGAAGGATCTCGTTTCAAAGTTCGTGAACCAATTTTTTCCGCCCTCTAAGACTACGCATTTGAAAAATGAAATTTCTAAATTTTCACAAGAATCAAATGAAAGTTTTTCTACGGCTTGGAATAGGTTTAAGGAGATGTTACATGAATGTCCTCATCACGGTTTTTCCGACTTACATCAAATCGACACGTTTTACAATGGACTTAATGATCATGAAAGAAATTATTTAAATGCCGCCGCGGGTGGTAATTTTTTGTGTAAAACGGTCGAGGAAGCTTTGGTCATAATTGAGAATAGGTCTAAGGTTTATAGCCCTCGTCACACACCGAGTGTTGCCAAAATGGGCTCATCATCGTCTCGTTCCATTAATGCCTTGCAAGATGAAGCAAATGAGGAGAATCGATTTTTCGATAGGTTTTCGACTCTTATGTCCCATTGGAAAGCTCAAGAAGCTTCAAATTCCACTTCGGTTAAAGCGGTTTCTAAAAGTTGTTTGTCGTGTGGGGGAGCTCATGATCTTTCCGAGTGCATTACCGCGGATGGTAACACTTCGAATGCTTTTGTAGCCACGGAAACTTATAACCAAATCGGTCAAGGTTCCCGCCAAAATCAAGCTCCACCAAATCAAAATGCTAATAACTATCGCAACAACAACCAAGGTGGAAATTACCAAGGAAATCAAAGGAATTACAACAAAGGTAATTACCAAAGTGGAAATGGGCAAATTTCAAACCAAAACCAAAACCGTGATTTTCAAACTAATGCCCAAGGTTTTCAAAACGATCACACCAAAAATCTTCAAGGAGAATTTTTGAATTATGCTAAGGCTAATGATGCTAAGTTTGACAATATGCAACGTGAAATGGTTAGCTTAAGATCCGAGTTGAAAAACGAGCTTAAAAACGAACTTGCTAATGAACTTAAAACTCATGCTAGTAAAATGGTAGGAAATGTCACACGTCTCCAACAAAATCAACAAAAAATGGAGCAAGGTCAACATGAGATTAAGCAAGAATTGTTAAAAGCGGATGCTAGGCAATCTAAATTTGAGGACCGTATGGCTAAGATGTTTGAAGCTATCATGTGTAAGCCCTCTTCTTCGGGTGGTCTTCCTAGTGATACCATCGTGAACCCGAAAGGAGAATTGAAGGTTATTACTACTCGTAGTGGTAAAACTTTCAAAGAACCCATTTCTCGTCCAAGTACTTCTATGGAGAAGGAAAAAGAGAAAGAACCCGAGGTTGTGATTGAAAAGGAGAAAATTACAAGCCCACGAAGTACCGCTCAAACCACACCTACGGTTGACCCAATACCAATCATGGAACCCGAGATTCCAAGGCCGTTGCCTATGCCTACTTTGCCCCAACCCACACCACCTTTACCCTACCCTTCAAGACGAGACAAGGAAAAGGCACAAGAACGAAATAATTATCAATTTGAACTCTTTATGAAAATGTTTCGTGACTTGCATTTCAATATAAGTTTTGCCGACGCCTTAGTCATGATGCCTCGATTTGCCGTGAACTTCAAAAGTATGTTGAATAACAAAGAGAAATTGCAAAAATCGTCTAGTTGTTCATCGGTTTTTCTAAGCCGCATACCTCAAAAAGTCGGTGATCCTGGAAAGTTTTTAATCCCATGTGCTATCCAAGACATGGAAGAATGCTACGCCTTGGCCGATCTTGGTGCTAGTATTAATTTAATGCCTCTTGAGATTTTTAAATCGCTCAATCTTCCCAATCTCACTCCTTCAAGAATGTCAATCGAAATGGCCGATCATTCTACGATTCTAGCTTATGGAATTGCCGAGGACGTCTTTGTGAAAGTTGGAAAGTTCTACTATCTTGTAGACTTTATTGTTGTTGACATTCCCATCGATCCTAAAGTTTCGTTAATTTTAGGTCGATTTTTTTTGGATACCTCGAGAGCACTTATCGATGTGCATGCAAGAAAAATCACTCTTCGTTTCAATGAGGAAGAAATCGTCATTAATGCAACCCAAAACTCCACTCTTTCTCATGTGTATACTATCACATCTTTGTACAATGTCAATCCCATCAAAAGCATTTGCAAAAAGATTTCAAATAGAGTTTTAGGAGTTGTTGAGAAAAATGAAGTTCCGTCCCCTCCGCCGGTGGAGGTTAAGAGTGTTAAGCCTACGATTCCAATCTTGAGTGATTCTTCGGATGATGAATACGTTGATCCCAATGGGGAGGTTTTCTTTGTTGACAAAAGATTTGAAAACTTACCACCACCTAAACCAAAAAGATTTCAAAATGTGAGAATTTTTAGTGTAACTAACATTGCTTTAGATACACCAAATATTTTTGACATAATTAAATCGGGTTTTCACAAGGAGAGTGTAAAAGATGAAAAAGGAAAAGATTTTAAATTGGATTTAAAAGATTTTTCTATAATTCTAACTCCGTCATCACCGCGTTTATTGAGTACTACAAGCTCGTCTTCTCCTTTTGACGATGCTTTGTGTGGACTTAGTGTGGCGGAATCCCCTTATGTTCCTTCCCCTTGCTCCACCGAGGACGAAATATTTGATCCTGGAATTGCTTATAAAGGGAAATCTCGGTCTTCCACCGATGCAATAAATGGAAAATCTTTTCATTTGATTGGTGCGAGTCTACCTCGAGTAGCTCAATGTTTTCATGACTTACCCATTGTCCCACCCTTCTATTTCTCTCCTATTTTCTTGAAACCCTTTGGGTTTGTGTTGGCACACGACGAAGTGGCGTTGATTTCTTTTTCCAATGAAAACGAGAACGCCATCTTCGATCCCGGTATTTTGCACCATCAAAGGACTTAGTCCTTTATACCGGTTGTTTTTGGGCCTTGTTTATCATGTAAGCCCCACTAAAAATTGACCACACCATGATTATCCCTAAATGATCACATTTATGGGGATTCGAGTCGAGCTTTTGACTCGGTTATCAAAAACAAGGTGCCTCGTGGGGGAGACCCATGCTTATCCCTGTACATATTATTGCTTTCTAATTAGTTTAATGTGAGGGGATTTGTGCCCTTCCAACCTTTATTCCGTGGTTGTTTGTGAATTGTGGTTTTTAGATCATGATCTTCACGATTGGAGCCTCTCGTGTTTCGTTTTATGGGAGCACTCGATCGTTTGCTTTGGAGGCCTTTCCCAATATCCAAATGATATATCCTTTTGATGTTCTAACCTTAGGTTTTTAGCACACTTCATAAACGGCTATTGATTTAACGGTTACACCCTTTCCATGCTAGATTAGGCATTCGACTACGTCTCTAGTATGGGGGTGTTTGCACCCCTAGACTCGAAACATTGAGGACAATGTTTAACTTTAGTATGGGGTGTTGAATAGATACTTGCCTTGCCAAACCTTCACGCTTTCCAAAGTTTATCGTTTTCGTTGCAAAATAAGGCTAAAAATGGCCAAATTTTAAAATTTTTCTCATGTTTTATAAGTGTTTGATGACACGAATGTAGATTTTCCGATGGCGAGAATAAGAGTAATTTTTGACTCGACCGTGCGTATTGAGCACTTAGCTTTGATTCCTTAACTACACATTAGGCTAAGTCTCTTAAATGAGGACGAGAAATGATAGAGTTAATTATAAGTTACTATGCTAAACGTAGAGTACTCGTATTCTTTCAAAAACTCATGTGTTCTCGTTGTTTGCTTATTCTCCCTTCGCTTGTAAATATTTTTTGCTTAATAAATATTGACTTAGCGGTTTAGTTAGGATTGTTGGGTTTCTAGTCTTTTCTAGTAGCTTCCGTGTAATTAAATTGGGAAGACATTAAGGTATCGCCAGCGTCACGGTTTTGAAGTATTGGCACCCTAATAATCGAAAGCTTCACCCAATAATAAGATTTCAAGTGCTCACCTAAATCAAGCAAACAATTTGAAGCCCCACAAGGCCTAAAATCTATGAAAAATTGAAAGTGAATCAAGCCTTAATCTTCGAAGCTTTAAAGATCCAAAATTCGCTTTAGCCTGAGGATATACGTCTTTGGCTAATAAAACCACCGATGAGGAGGATAATAAAAGGCAAGGCAAGACCGAAGTCATAATAAAAGCTTCATGGCGAAGTTGAATAAAAGATGGAGGTAAACCAAAGATAATAAGGCCCTTCCGTTAGGGGGCATATAAAAGTCTTGGTAATAAGTCTCATGTTCAAAACCGTTATAAAACCGTGTTTATCGATTCTTCTTGTCAACTTAATTTTTTAACATCGTTGTCTATTAGGAGGGGTTATTGATTTGATGGTCTTAGTTACACTGTTAGGACTCTATTTTTAGACCAAAATCTCTATTATCGCATAAGTCAACAATGTATCCTCGTGATCATTAAGACAAAATAAAATATAAGAGATACAACTTAGGAATAATGGGAGAATAAGTACGTGATTAGGGCATATGAGTAGTGTTAGCATTACTAACTTATAATGACAATGATCTCGTTGCACGCTTAGCATGGAATTAAGGTGAAAATCGAGGACGATGAAATTATTTCTAACGAAGCATTCACGTGTTCTTATTCTATGAACCTAAACGTCCCATTTTGCGATGAAAATCATACATTATGTCTAAAACGCAAGTAGTAGTAATAGTAGTAGTATAGCTAGTTTATCATTCAATAAAGTGAATAAAATGAATTTTGGAGGTGCTTCGATACTTTATTCTAGCATTGCGTGAGTGCACGGCAATGGTTTAGTATGGGGGAGTGATGAGACTGCTTTTATACATGGTCTCATCGTCCAAATCGGGCTTAAAATGCATAAAATATCATTGAATATGCCAAATATATGCTCGTGTATTTTTAGGTACGGATATTGAGGAAATGGCAAAAGATCACAAGAATCATTCAAAAACGAACACGGGAAACGAAGTCGCACAATGAACCGGGCCCAAGTTTGGATTTTACAAAATGCCCTTGAAGAATTGAAGATTGTCAAGTTTGGTCCCTCAACTTTTGAAGATTTACACTTTATACCCCTCAAATATTCAACATTATGAATAGGGTCCCTAAAGTTTGAAGATATTACAAGATCAGTCCTTGAAGAATCCAAGAAATACATTTAAAACCCTTGGAAAAAGTTTTGAAACAAGTTGTGCCATAAATGACAAGTTTGCAAAAGTTGATACATGGAAAGAAGGCGTTGATAGCATTTATTTACAAAGTGAACAAAAGAGAAAACCTTGGGGGCTGTTTTTGCCAGACAGCCAAACTCCTTCCCTCCAATCAGTATCTTCCACGTCATCCCCCACTCACCATCCACCAATCACAAGACTCATCTCCACCACGTCACACTCCACTTAAATTTTTAAAAAACTGATTATAACTAATCAGTTATTATTTGGAGGCAAACAATTTTTTAAATCCTATTAAACCCCAAAACAAATCAAACCCCACCCTGCTACTCCCTTAATCCCATAAACCCTAAAACCTAATTTTCCCAAATCAAGGGGTTTTTACCCAATTCCCTCCAGATCCTTGATTCCCCACTTTCTCACCCTAACCCACATCACAAAACGCCACAAGACACACCCATGTGTCTTGTGGGACCCTCCCCTGCACACGTCTCTTTCCCCAAACCCTATAACCCGACCAAACCAACGTATGTTACTCCTTGGCCCCCAAGTTCAAAATCAACGTCCAGGATCAAAGTTGCAAGCTGGCCATCACTCTCATATCACATGGAGCGCATTTGACTGATTTTGAAGATGAAGACCCAAGGGCTTATTTGGAATTCCAGCAATTAGGGTTTAGCACTAGTTTATGTTTTCTAGATAGTTCTATCTATTTGTATAAATAGAGACGCATGTGTCTCTATTTCCTCTTGTTCCAGTTTTTAGCAATCACATTTGTAATTCCTTTTTTATAAATTATAAAGTTTGGTATTTATGTTATAAAGTAATTCCTTTTATTGGATTTTAAAAAGTTGGTGTGTGTTTGATTGCTAGACTGAGTTCCATTATCATATTTCAAAACACTTGTGTTTTGAAGATTTTCAGAAAAGGTTTTTGAAAAAGTGTTTCTATTTTCAGAAAATCCAGGAATTTGTGAAGTGAAAGTGGATCATATTCTTGTATTTTCTGCTATTGTCTTGTTTTTGAAACGTGTTAAAGGTTTCAAAGTTTGAGGAAAAAGTTTAAGAGGTTTTAAGTAAAATCAGTTTGTATTGTTTGCTTGTGTTTTCATTTTCTTTTTGTAGGTTTCATTGTTGATTGTTTGATAAAGGTTCTGCATAGACCCGGGTCTATTGGAGGTGGTTTTTCAACCACTAAGGGTCCTGGATGTAGGACCCTTAAGGTAGTTATTGTTTCCCCTTTTCATTTTTAGTTTCTGAAAATTTTATGTGATTTGGTGATTGTGCATGAAAAGTGTTTAAGTTGTTCATGTGGTTTGATTTGAGTTCTTCTAGGTGTAATATGCATGATAGAAGCTTTTTGAATCAGTTTGGTGTAGCTTAAAAGAGATTTGCTTTGTTTAATTGTGTTTATCAGTTTTTAAGGGGTGTTTGGGATTAGGGTTGAACATAGGATTGCTGTTGTTAATCTTGAGTTTTAATCTGTCTAATTCACTCCATAGGGTAGCATTAGGTTGTTTGTGAGTTTGGTTTTCAGTTTTGTGAAGTCTTAAACAAGTTTGTATGCTAAAAAGTGGATAATATGGTCTAAAATCAGAAACTGCATTTTGTTCATGCCATTGTATGATTTTTGCCAACTAAATTTGTTAAGCTGTTAGATTATAGGCCATCTGAGGTTTGTATATCAATTGCTTGCTAGCTGATTAGTTTGTGTGCATGATTCAAGCTTGTGAAATTCATTTGTATGCATGTAACTTGGTTATCTTGTTCATCAGTCCACAAGTGTGTTTATCAGTAACTTGTATGCCATTGTTGGCTTGATTTGTGTGCCTTATCTTGCCTGTTTTTGTGTGTATCTTGACTCCCTACACTCAACTGAGTGTAGGGGTGCCCATTGTCCAATCAAAACATCCACAAAATCATCAAACCAAGCCCCTCTTGGTTAATATTCACAAGTGAAGAACACTCATTTGTGTTCATCAGAAACCAAGTGCTACCTGGGCACGTTTTTTGATCCAATTGGCTTAATCTTGATTATATTGGAATTGTGTTTATGTTTTTGAGCTTAAAAGGTTACTGGATTTGAGTTTAAAAAAGTAAAAAAAAAAAAAAAAAAAAAGCAAAAAGCTCACCTTGCCTGGGCTCGAACACGCGACCTTGCTTTCCAAGGACTAACGTGTTAACCAGTGATCCAGATGGATTTTTACGTTATAGCTTCATTCCATTAGTTATTTAAGGGGTTTTGGTTTTGTCTTTTCATAAATAAGCCGTAGCTTATTTTGGCTGTTTCAGCTTATTTAATAAGCTTATTTGGGTTAGCTTATTTTTCCTAGGTTCTTATTAGGGTTTTAGACTTTTTTGTTTAAAAAGTATATTTTTCCCTTTATTTATTTATTTATTAGGATTATTTTTAGTTTAATTTTTAGAAAGTAAATAAAAAATAGTAAAAAGCATTTTAAAAATCCAAAGAAATAGTTTTTAGGTTTTATTTAAGTTATTTGAGGTTTACATCACAAAAAGTTTTCAAAAAGTCTAATTTTTAATTTTATTTGATTTTAAGGTTTTTAGACAACTTTAAAATTTAATATAAAATTAATAAAAAGGTTTTTTGAACTTTAACTTGCATTTTTATCTTAGTTATATTATTCTAGATTTTTAGTAATTTTCTAGAATTAATTTATAAACTTTTTATTTTTTAGAATATTTTAATATTATTTTATTCCCAAAAATAGAAAGTTTGTTTTTTCTACTTTTTTATTTTTCCTAGGTTAAGGACATATAATTAGGAGTTTTCTTACTTTCCAAATATTTTTTAGGCTTTTTATTTATTTTCTAGATTTAATTTAAGTTTTAATAGATTTTAATAGTTTTTAAGTAATTAAAAATAGTTTTATTAGGTTTTAAAATTTTTAAAAATAGTTTTTAGCTTAATTAGGTTAATTTTGAGGTTTACAAACTATAAAATCTTGTTTGGGGCTTTTTGATAATTAATTGTGATTTTTAGGGCTTTAATTAGCATTAAAAAGTCATTATTTAATTAATTAAAAGGTTTTAGCAAGTTTGGATTTTTGTAAACTCTTAGAATATTATTGTGGATTTTTAGTAATTTTTAGGAATTTTTAGGTTACAATTTTAATTTTTGTGGTTTTTAAGGTTCTACGTCTTAACTTTCTAGTAGTGATTTTTTCGTTAATTTTTATTTTTACGTCTTCGTCATTTTCTCTTCTCTTTTCTTCTTAATGAAATCAGCAATCAAAATCAATTCATTTCACAACACACGTGCCTCCTCGAGAACGAACTCACTCTTACTTAGGGTCATTCACACACGGTTTTCCTAAATCGTCGTGCACGCTTACCACTATTTTGTTGCCTCTTTTCCTAAAAAGGTATACAAAACTACTACATCAATTTTTGGAAACACCATGGGGTAGAAGAATATTCCTTGGAATTCACTACACCAAGTGTCCCGAGAGGAAATGTTTTGGTGCTTTTCTTATTCTCGTGAACACTTTGGTGAGGATCTTCCAAACGAGAGAGATCATCGGCCGCAAGATTCTCGGCTCCTTTTTTGTCTTTTATGGTGACATCAAATTCTTGTAGCAGGAGAATCCAACGAAGCAATCGCGACTTAGCATCAAGTTTAGAAAAGAGATACTTGATGGACGAATGATCCGTATACACTATGATTTTAGTTAAGACGAGATAAGGTCGGAATTTCTCAAATGCATACACCACGGCAAGTAATTCCTTTTCCGTTGTGGTGTATTTTAGTTGAGCCTCGGTCATCTTCTTACTAGCGTAGTGGATAGGTAAGAAATGCTTATCATGACGTTGCCCCAAAACGGCCCCAATAGCGTAATCACTAGCATCACACATAAGTTCAAAGGGGAGATTCCAATTTAGAGCAACAAGAATGGGAGCTTCGTTTAGTTTCCTTTTAGGAACTTCAAAGGCTCGAACACAATCTTCGTTAAATATGAAAGGGGCATCTTTTTCGAGAAGGTGTGTAATGGGTCGAGATATCTTTGAATAGTCTTTGTGAAGCGACGATAAATCTCACGTGGCCTAGGAAACTCCTAACTCCCTTGACGGTTTTGGGATGAGGTAATTTGGCGATAAAGTCAATTTTAGCTTTGTCTACCTCAATCCCTGCTTTCGAGACCTTGTGCCCTAAGACGAACCCCTCCTTACACATGAAATGACATTTTTCCAAATTGAGCACAAGGTTGGTTTCCTCACAACGTTTTAGCATTTTGTCTAAGTTGTCTAAACACGACGTGAACGAACTACCAAACACCAAAAAGTCATCCATGAAAAATTCCATCTTCATCTCGTTCATGTCATGAAAAATAGTCATCATGCACCTTTGAAAGGTTCCCGGTGCATTGCAAAGTCCGAATTGCATTCTACGATAGGCAAATGTTCCATATGGACACGTAAACGTAGTTTTTTCTTGATCACGAGGATCGATGGGGATTTGAAAGTAACCGGAAAAACCATCTAAAAAGCAATAGAAATCGTTTCCCGCAAGTCGCTCCAACATTTGATCCATGAAGGGCAAGGGAAAATGGTCTTTACAAGTGGCGTCATTTAACTTACGATAGTCAATACACACCCTCCAACCGGTCACGAGTCGAGTTGGAATTAACTCGTTGTCATCATTTAGCACAACGGTCATTCCTCCCTTTTTAGGGACACAATGGATTGCGCTCACCCGAGGGCTATCAGATATAGGGTAAATCATTCCCGCATCAAGTAGTTTAAGAACTTCCTTTTTGGTGAGCTCGTGAATTTTGGGGTTTAACCTTCTTTGACATTGGATTACGGGCTTGTAGTCCTCCTCCATTAAAATTTTGTGGGTACAAAATTTTGGGTTAATACCCTTAATGTCGAAAAGTTTCCACGCAATTTCCCCTTTGTGAGTCTTCACGACATCGATAAGTGCGGTTTTTTCATCATCCAAAAGTTTTTTCACAATAATAACCGGAAACTTATTGTCTCCTTCCAAGAATATGTATTCAAGGTGAGGAGGAAGATCTTTCAATTCGAGGGTTGGTGGTTCCTCGATTGAAGATTTTGGTTCAATACTCATAACCTCCATCGGCGGAGGAAATGGGAAATCGTTTATAAAAATCCTCATCGTTGTCGAGGTCTTCATTAGAAGTTCTAGGTACATCAAACTCTTCCAAAGTAAAACCCCCTCCTTCAAATGGAGTGAAAGAAGGTGTCGAATTATCAAGGATTGGATCGAGCATAGTGGGATTGCCACTATTTGCTTTATCGGCAAAGCCTAAAATCTCTTGTGAAAATTCTTCGCAAACGACATCGATTAAATCAACATGGTTCATAGTCGCGATAGAATAAACATAAGAAAGATGCGAATTTTGGAGTGCCTTTATAACAAGTTCCTCGTCATTGAAGCGTAAAGTGATTTTCCTAGCATGCACATCAATAATCGCTTTTGACGTATCCAAAAATGGACGACCTAAAATGAAGGAACTTGAGGATCCGTGGGGATATCGGCTACGATAAAGTCTACCGGATAATAGAACTTTCCCACTTTCACAAAACTTCTTCGGCCGTTCCACATGCGGGAATTGTGGAATGATCGGCCATCTCGATAGACATTTTTGAAGGAGTAAGATTAGGAAGGTTGAGCGACTTAAACATCAAAAGAGGCATCAAACTAATACTAGCACCAAGATCGTCCAAGGCGTAGCATCCTTCTGTATCTTGGATACCATACGGAATTAAGAATTTACCGGGATCACCGACTTTTTAAGGTATGCGGTTAAGAAAAACTGATGAACAATAATTAATTTTTTTTCAATTTCTCCTTATCGTTCAACATACTTTTAAAGTTGGCGGCAAACCGAGGCATCATAATTAAAGCGTCGGCAAAACTTATGTTAAAATGCAAGTCACGAAACATTTTTATAAAAAGCTCAAATTGATAATTGTTATGTTCTTGTAATTGTTCCTTGTGACGTCTCGATGGGTAAGGTAAGGGTGGTGTTGGGTGGGACATAGGCATAGCCTTTGGAATCTCGGGTTCCAAACTTGGTAAAGGGTCGATCGTAGGTGTGGTTTGAGCGGTACTTCGTGGGATTGAGATTTGCTCCTTTTCGACCACCACCTCGGGTTCTTCCTTAATTTCCTCCTCCGTAGGAGTAGGCTCTTTAAAGGTCTTACCACTACGTGTGGTAATCACTTTCATCTCTCCCTTCGGGTTTTATATGATGTTTCTAGGAATACCACCCGAAGTAGAGGCTTTGTTCATCATGATAGCTTCTAAGATATCATTAAGCTTAACATCTTGCTTACCGACACTTTGGTCTATCCTTTGTTCAAGCTTATAGTTACTTTTCTCGATTTTGTTTTTTTTGACCTCTAATTTGGTTTGTAAAATCGTTCTTCAATTCAATTTTCATGTTGGCATTTTCCTTAGCAAAATTTGCTATTTCCCTTGTGTTTTTAGTCGTTTCCCTAGCTTGACTAGCTAATTGTTCTTGTATATTTTCAAGAATTTTGTCATTTACCGTAGCGTAATTCAAAAAGTCATTTGGAACCTCTTTAATGTAAGCATTTTGAAATCCTTGACTCGGGTTTTGAAAATTACGATTTTGATTTTGGGTTTTCACTTGACCACTATTCCCTTGATTCTCATTGTTATAATTACCCTTGTTATAATTCCGTTGATTTCCTTGGTAACCACCTTGATTGTTGTTGCGATAGTTATTAGAATTTTGATTGTTTTGATTAGGTGGAAAACCCGGTGGAGTCAATTGATTAGTGCGGGTAACTTGACCGTTTTGGTTGTAAGTTCCCGTGGCCGCTTAGGCACTCGAAGTGTTACCACCGGAGGTAATGCACTCGGAGAAATCATGAGCTCCAACATAATAAACACAAGTAACCTCAACCGCATTAGCCGTAGCGGGAGTGGGTTGTTCACCAATTTTAAGCTCTTTTAACAATACCTTAAACCTATCGAACAATTTGTTTTCCACATTAGACTCAATTTGTCTAACATCAATGGTAGGTGACAATTAGGCGAAGCCATGTTAACACTCGATGTGTTACGAGGGCTATAAACTTTGGACCTATTTTCAATGATTTTCAATTCTTCTTCGATCGTTTTACACAAAAAATTACCACCCACGGCGACATTAAGATAATCTCGTTGATGATCATTCAATCCATTGTAAAACTTGTCGATTTGATGTAAGTCAGAAAAACCGCGATGAGGACATTCGTGCAACATTTCCTTAAACCTATTCCAAGCCGTTGAAAAACTCTCACTATATTGTTGTGAAAACTTTGAAATCTCATTTTTCAAATGCGTAGTCTTAGAGGGCCGAAAAAATTGGTTAACGAATTTGGACACGAGATCCTTCCACCTCAATATGGAATTAGGTGGTTCTTTCTCGAGCCAAATTTTGTCGGACATCCTTAAACTTGCAAGTCGATGTAATACGGTTGAAATGGAGAATGTGGTTATGAGGGTTGTCCTTTTCGTCACCACGAAACTTGTTAGCTTGGATCATGGACAATAAACCCGTCTTAACCTCAAAATTCTCCGCAAGGATAGCGGGAATCAGAACCACTTCTCCATAACCCTCGTTGGGTGCAACTCCATCATAGTACGATTATCCATGGAAGCTTCTTGTTCTACAATGGGTTCGTCAATGGGAGATTCTTCAATAGAAGGAGTTGGTGTTCCTTCCTTTCGATTTCGACGTTTACGTGCACGTTTTGCTTGAGAACGAGTTAGCATAAACGTAATGTACAACGTGGGGGTGAGCAAAAAAGATTCTTTTGGGGTTTTTGTTTATATTCAGTTTTTTTGTGCTTTTGATTGTTTTTAAATTTTTTTGGATTTTTCTCGTGAATTACGTAGACACAAATCTACAAATCTCTCATCGAATCAAACCTTTTGATTAGAGAAGCCTCAAGGAGTAAAAACGATCACGTGAAGTGAAAGCTTTGGATTACTTTAAAATGTTGGTGGAATACCAAAACGTTCAAGAGGGTTCAATAATTCAAAACCAAGAATATATATATGATACGTAGATTAATACTTTGGTTGGAAAACCCTTAATTAGCGCTCACTTTCTAAGTACGCACAAGCAAGCAGAGGAAACGAGGCGGCGTGAAGCACTTAAGAGCCTTTTTCCTTTAGGTCGTGAAATACAACCGCCTTATAACCACCTTATAGTTTGTACTTGTCGAGATTAAGCTTCTTAAAAGTAGTTATCTATTTTGCCTTTTCTTTGTTTGATTTCGATACACACACTAACGACCAGAACACCCACTAATGGGGCGTGATTTCTTGCGTATTTGGAGGTACTTTAGATTTATTGTGATACGTTATACAATATAGTAATATTGATATTCACAAAAAACGATAAAAACCGATAATACGTGTGATTAGAGTGCTAACCACACAAATACTAATTATGGATAGTATAAAAAACAAAATTTTCCAAATTTAAACACAACACGCCTCCCCGGCAGCGGCGCAAAATGATAGTAGTAAAAATACGTGTTTTAGGAAAAACAACGTATAAGCGGTAAGTCATAAGTGTACGTTTAGGAAAACGTAAAAGACTTATGACCCAAGTTGTGAGTTCGTTCACCAAGGAGGATTAATGTGTGTGTTAAACTTGTAGTATTTGAGATTAATATCTGTTAGCCTCAAAATATTGAGTCAAACAAGAATGTTCGGTCATAGGTTTTTATTGTAATATTTATTAGAACGTTGTAATAAGTAGTTATTTAGTCGTGGTTCACGGGCTTGGATTTAAACTAATTAAAGTCCAAAAAGACAAGCCCGGCCCAATATATAGTCCATTAAAGCCCGCATGTGGGTGGACTATATATACTACCCTCCTAGCATGTTAGGAGGGTGGATGGTCATTTGTAACAACTTCTTTTCTTAATCTAATCTCACCAAGTTAATCATCTCCTCTCTACTTTCTCTCACTACTTTCTCTCTCTAGGAATTCATCTCTTCTTCATCTATTTTCTTTCTTTCTTCATTGCTTAATCATCACAAATACAAGGGACAACATTTGGTATCAATCGCCATGGGGTAGTTTTGTGATTTGTTGTTGATTTTACTTGGTTCGTGTGATTTTCTTTCATAATCATCTCGAATTCAAAGTTTTTTTGTGTTTTCCGTGCTTTACTTCTTCATCTACATCTTATACATAGTTGTAGTAGTGATTTGGTACATTTACTTTGGCTAAAAACACAAAATTTTTGGGTTTTTTGATCATTTTTTGGCTTAAAATCACGTATTGGTTGAGTTTTGTCCGAGAAAAGGGGGATACATTCCGATTGGTATAATCGGAAAAGGGTTTATAGATTCCGATTGGGATTCCGATCAACATTCCGATTGGACTTCCAACATTCCGATTGGACTTCGAACATTCCGATTGGACTTCGAATATTCCGATTTGTCATTCCGATCATACATTCCGATCATCCATTCCGATCATACATTCTGATCAGACATTCCGATCAGACATTCCGATCATACATTCCGATCATACATTCCGATTGGACATTCTGATTAGTCATTCCGATCATACATTCCGATTGGACATTCCGACGAAGTGATTCCGATGACATGTTTTTGCTAATTTTTGTTTGAGTATTTTTTAGACTTAGCCACCATCTAGACTAGTTTCGGAATATCGTTTCCACGAAGATAAAAAAAAAAAAAATAATAAAATAAAAAAAAAAAAAAAAAAAAAGAGTTAAAAAAATTTCGTCAAGTAAATTCAAATTTTTTCCATACTAGTTTTAGGACATTTCTAGCTCGATTTCAAATTTTGGCGATTACAAAATTTTTGGACTACCGTTTTTGTCGGACTGGAGAATTTATTGTCGGCCTGGAGAAAAATTGCAATTTTCGGAATTTAAACCACAACAACAATCACAACAAATCTACTTAAGATCCATATTCACTTCATCATTTCAGAGAATATTGAGATGGATTCTACTGCCGAATATCGTGTGACGAACAACAACATAATGGTGGCGGGTAACAAAGAGAGACCACCAATGCTTGTATCTGGTAGGTATGCTCAATGGCAATCACGTTTCATACGATATCTTGATACAAGACCTAATGGTGATGCCTTGAGGAAATGTATTACTCTTGGACCATATATATTTAAGAAGATCTCAGTTCCTCCAAGAGCAGCCACAGATACTACTGATCCAATACCTGCAAGTGAACGTGATGAAACAAGAGCTGATCTCACACCTGAAAATTGTGCTTGGCATGATGCGGAGAAGGAAACCATCTATATGGTTTTAAGTGGGATTGGAGATGATATTTACTCCACGGTTGATGCATGCCCGACAGCACATGAAATGTGGACTGCTATTGAACGCTTGCAACAAGGAGAATCACTCAACAAACAAGATGTCAAAACAAACTTGTTCTGGAATTTTGGCAAGTTTACTTCAAGGGATGAAGAATCAATTGACTCGTACTACTCTAGGTTTTATAAGATGATGAATGACATGACAAGAAATAACCTGCAAGTCTCCACCATGCAAGTCAATGTTCAATTTCTTCAACAACTTCAACCCGAGTGGACACGGTTCGTCACTTTGGTGAAACAACAAGAAAAGTTAGACGAGGTCTCATATCATCGACTCTTTGACATCTTAAAGCAATTTCAGAATGAAGCAAATGAGATTCGAGTTGAACGTGTTGCCAAGACGGCTAATCCACTTGCTTTACTGACTACCACTCAACATGTTCAAGATCCTCACTCCCGTGCTCCTAAGCCATACTCCAATACATCCTCTTCACCACGATATTCCACATCATCTAAGTCTTCATCTTCAACAAAATCTCGAGGTAAAGCGCCAAGAGCACCATCACCACCATCTGAGTCCTCATCTGAAGAAGATAGTGATGAAGACCAAGCTCAAAATAACCGAGAGATGAAACAACAAATTGCTTACATAATGAAGACTTACAAGAAAATCTACAAACCCACCAACAACAATCTTCGCACATCATCTAACACAAAGAACCGATATGTTGAGAGTCCTCCAAAGTATGACACACGTCGACGTGGTGAAAGTCCTTCTAGGTATGATCGACATAATCCAACGCATGTTGAGGGTTCTGCAAGATATGATCGACAAACTCCAAAGTATGATACTCAGAGGATTGCTGCTGCTACTGGGAATAGGGAAACGGTTGGAAGTCAAGTGGTTCAGCAGAGTGGGATTCAATGTTTTAATTGCCAAGGTTTTGGGCATATGGCAAAGGAATGCAGGAAGCCGAAAAGGGTTAGAGACTCCAGCTATCACAAGGAAAAGATGTTGCTATGCAAAAAGATGGAAGCAGGGGTTAAATTGTCAGCTGAGGAAGGAGCCATGCTTGATGATACTGATGATGAAGATTCTGATCAAGAGCTTGATGCACATTACTCGTACATGGCAAAGGTTGAAGAAGTTCTCAAAGTCACTGAAGATGACAATGGCCCTATCTTTGACACTGAGCCAATCGATAAGGTACACACTACTGATGAATATAATGTGTTTGGTGATATTCCTGAGCATAGTGATCTACCCAATGCCATTAATGACACGTGTATGATGGAAACGGTTGATAGCAATACCACACCCGATTCATCAGACATGTGCAATAATGAGTCTGAGGATGATCAACATGCAAATGGATATGATGAAGAGGAACGTATTGCGCTTGCTAATTTAATTGCTACTTTACAAAAAGATGTCACTGAAAATAAAAAGAGTCAAAAGCAATTAAAGAAGGCAAACGCTACGCTCACTCAAAGCTTTGAAGAATGCAAAGCTGCTCTTATCAAATCTACTGAGATGACTGAAAGCTATAGAGATGAACTCCTTCAGAAAACCAAAGAGCTTGAGGGGTACAAGGGAAGTGCGTTAAAAAAACCAAAAGGACGATTTTGAAAACAAATATAATACAACTCTTGAGTTATTAGCTAAAGAGAAGCGTCAATATAATGTTTTCTTAATGGATGAACGTCAAAAAACGTACCTTGCCAATACCAAAGTTAATGAACTTGAACAAAAGCTCTCTATGACCACTACTGATTCTGCTAAAATTCTAGAGGATAAGAAACAAGAGGTAGATGCGTTAAAACAAGACTTCAAAAGTAGATATGATAAAGAAACCGAAAAAGTTACGAAACTAGAAGCACAAGTCAACTTTTTGAAGAACGTTGTTTATAAAACGCATGATTCTATTCAATCCGTAAGAATGCTAGCACCTCCATCGATGTTTAAGGGTCAAGCTAGCTTTGCAAGTCCTGAGTACCTTGCCAAAGCTCAAGCTGCGAACCCGTGTCTCTATCTTGATGAGACTGAAAGGACAGATCTTGATTGCATGCCTGTTAGTGCCGATAGTGAAGAGACTGCCCTTTGGGATGCTGATAGTCAACCACTTGTTAATAAGGAGTTTGTGAAACCTTATAATTATGCTTATGAGAATAGTCTTTATGGCCTGTTCAACAAACAAACTCAGAAAACTCGTGAGGAAGTGTTCTTAGAATGCAAACAAAAGAGAATTCAATGGAAGAAAGCATTTGCCCCTAAGAAATCTAATGTTTACAAATACATCAACTACCTCCCTCTAGATGAATCTAAAAGCAAGAGTAGGAAAACATTAGGTATTCTTAAACATCACATAGATAATGTTAAATCTATTGTTGAACGAGACTGGGCAAAACGTGAAAATGCTGAATGGACACGTCCGATTCCTCAAGATATTACCCTGCTTGTCAAAGAACTCTTAATTCCAAACACGGCGTTGATTAAAGAAACTGCTCTTCAACTTGAGGAGTTCATTCGGACTGAAATGTTTGATGATTTAAAATATGTTGAATCTATTGAGAAACACATTGATGATCTTCAAATGGAGAAGTCTGATTTCTCAGATGAATATGATTTACTCTTGCAAGAATGCGTTTCTAAAGATGTTATGTGTGCTTATTTTACATCCGGTGCTGATATTGATGAATATTCTGAAGTTGCATGCCAATATCTTGATAAGATCAAAGAATGTGAACGTCTTGAAATTGAGCTTTCGAAACGTAAAGAAAATGTTGACAAAAAGGCTTTTGAGTTACTTCAACACAAAACTGATTTCCTTCAAAAACATTGTCATTCACTTGAACTTGCTTTGCAAAAAGATGTTGGTCGTTTTCCACATGATAATAAATTGCAAGAAAAACTTTCGCAAACATTTCGAGAAATGAATGAACAGAATTTGGAAATTAAAGGGTTGAAAGCTCAATTACAAGACAGGGACAGAGCGATAGCTGAGTTGCAGAAACTCATTGCTAAAATGGGTGGGAAAATTGTGGAACCTAGCATTAAGAAAAATGTGGTTAGACAACCCAATGCCTCTAAAGAGAATAGATCCTCTATCTTGGGAAAACCATCTGCTTTATCTAATTCCTCGTTTGCAAAACCTGTGTTTGCCCCCAAGATGGATGGAAAGGAAAGGTTACCACAAGCTCAACCCATAAGGAATCCTGTAGCACCAAGCGTTAAGCACAATAATGTGATTGAACCAGGGATGTATAGAATCCCCACTAAGCCCACAAACAAAGATACTCACTCGCCTCAGACTTCTAGAAACACTAATATTCGTGTGTCTTCTACTACAGGAATAGTCTCTACTACTAGTGTTAGCCGGCCTCAGCTTAAGAGCACTCAAGAGAATGATAAGGTCTGGAAACACAAGAATCAAGGGAAGATGAAGCAAGTAGAAGAACACCCTAGGAATTTGAATGTTTTTAAGAATAAAAAGTCTGTTATCGCATGTAATGACGATCTGAATGCTGTGAATGATTTGAATGCTATGAATGTGAAATTTGTTTGTGTCAAATGTGGCAAGTGTGCTAATGCTAATCATTCTATGTGTGCGATAAATAAAGTCAAAGGCGTAGATACTAGAACTAAGAAGCAAGTTGCAATGCCTATTAGAGCTAGTAAACCCAAACGCAAAGTGAACCATTCTGGTGCAACCCCCACTAAGAAAAGTAATGCATCAGACTCCACCACTAAGAATCCTAGAAGCAAAATTAAGGAATTATATGAGTCTGCCAGTAAGTCTTGGAAATGGTGGTTTGCTAATCAATGTCCTCCCGGATATAAATGGATGCCTAAAGTTAGGACAGAAAATGTGAAAACGAGTGTTAGTTTGCCTTTAAATGTTGATAAGGACACTAATGATTCTACTATCACAACTACTGTGGTATCCAATTTAGCAAATGCTCCATCGTGTTCTAACTCTTCTGCAGGTGATACAAATAATTCTCTTCATAATGGACTCCGGATGCACGAAGCACATGACGGTGAATCTCAAGCTTCTAATTAACTTCGTGGAGAAGTTCCTAGGTACGGTCCGATTCGGAAATGATCAATTTGCACCGATCCTAGGATATGGAGATTTGGTTCAGGGGAATATCACGATTAAAAGGGTATACTACGTCGAAGGGCTCAATCACAATCTTTTCTCGGTTGGTCAATTCTGTGATGCGGATTTGGAAGTTGCTTTCAGAAAGAAGACATGTTTTGTTCGTGATTATGATGGGAATGACTTACTTACCGGTACACGGGGTACTGATCTTTACACAATTTCACTTCAAGACACAACTTCATCAACTCCAATTTGCTTCATGGCTAAAGCTTCAACGACTCAGGCATGGTTATGGCATCAACGTCTTTCTCATCTCAACTTTGATACCATTAACTTGCTTTCCAAGAAAGATATTGTGAGAGGCCTTCCAAGCTTGAAATTCATCAAAGATCATCTTTGTTCTTCTTGTGAACTTTGTAAAGCTAAACGAAGTAGCTTCAAAACAAAGACAACACCAAGCTCTAAAGGACGGTTAGATCTTCTTCACATGGATCTGTGTGGTCCAATGCGTGTTCAGAGTATCTATGGAAAGAAATATATTCTGGTAATTGTCGATGATTACTCAAGGTACACATGGACTCACTTCTTGAGGTCCAAGGATGAAACACCCGACGTTCTCATCAGCTTCCTACAATTGATACAACGTGGTCTTCAAGCTCAAGTTAAAGTGGTTCATACTGACAGAGGTACAGAATTTTTGAATTCTAATCTGAGAAAGTATTTTGAAGCCGAAGGGATTGAACATGAAACATCTATTGCTCGAACACCCGAACAAAACAGCGTTGTTGAAAGACGAAACCGTACTTTGGTTGAAGCTGCTCGAACATTATTATCCGCTTCAAAACTTCCACTATACTTTTGGGCCGAAGCCGTGTCAACCGCATGCTACACACAAAACCGCTCCTTAATTATCCCAAGACACGAAAAGACACCATATCACATAATTCATGATCGAAAACCTTCACTCAAACACCTTCATGTTTTTGGATGTACTTGTTACATTATACGAGATGGTGAAAATTTGGATAAGATGAAAGAAAAAGGTGATGCATGTATTCTTGTGGGATATGCAACTCAGTCTAAGGGATATAGAGTGTTCAACAAAAGAACAAAATTGATTGTCGAGACAATTCACATCCGATTTGATGAATCTCAAGAAATGGCACTTGAACAAAACAGTTTAAGTCCCGACCCACAACGACAAACGACTTCCGTTCACAACCGCATGGAACTCGGAACTCAAGACCACAGCAATGAACCGTCAAGTTCAACGCTGGTTCCAGAAAATGTTCCTAGAGCTGATATGACAGTCGACACGACCATTGAAGAGTTGGAAATGTTATATGGACCAATGTATGATGAATATTTCACGGGGGAGAAACAAGTTGTATCGAAGTCTTCCGCTGTCACTCATGATAAGAATGATGAAACCGATCATCGTCAACAACAAGATACAACTTCATCTACTTCAACACGGGTTGCTGCAGATTTACCTCCTCAGAATATTACTTCAACAATCGATCCTACAACATCCACAACTACTGTCATTGCTCCAGAGAACACAAATCAAGCAGACAATGCATTATCTGACGAAGACGAATTCATCAACCCATTCGGTACACCGGTACACGAAATTGGAGAGTCTTCTACTCGCCATGTTGATCCGTCAAATATGCATACTTTCTATCAACGACATCCTTCAACACATCATTGGACCCGAGATCATCCTTTGGTTCATGTCATTGGAAACCCTTCACAGCCCGTTCGTACAAGACGACAGCTTGAAACCGATGGCGATGTTTGTATGTTCGCACTCGCCGTGAGTACTGCTGAACCGAAAAACATCAAAGAAGCCATGGCTGATCATGCTTGGATTGAATCGATGACGGATGAACTTCAACAGTTTGAAAGACTTAAAGTCTGGGAACTGGTTGACAGACCATACGATGTAACACCATTAAATCTTCGGTGGATCTGGAAAAACAAGATGGATGAAGAGAACACGATCATCAAGAATAAATCTAGGCTAGTGGCTAAAGGGTATGGACAGAAAGAGGGTATTGATTTCGAAGAATCATTTGCACCAGTAGCTCGAATGGAAGCGGTCAGGATTTTTCTTGCTTATGCTGCACATAAGGGATTCATCGTTTATCAAATGGACGTAAAGACGGCGTTTCTTAACGGTCCTTTGAAGGAAGAAGTTTATGTCACGCAGCCGGAAGGATTCGTCAATCCTCATTATCCTGACAAGGTGTATCGTCTCCACAAAGCACTATATGGACTCAAGCAAGCTCCAAGGGCGTGGTACGACGAGCTCTCGAAATTTCAGGTCTCCAAAGGTTTCTCAAAAGGTTCCATTGATTTAACTTTGTTCACTTATAAATATGGGGATGACATTCTGCTTGTGCAAATTTATGTTGATGACATTATTTTCGGGTCTACAAACCCAAAACTTTCAAAATGGTTTGTAAAAGTAATGCACAGCAGATTTGAAATGTCTATGATGGGTGAACTAAAATTCTTTCTAGGAATTCAAGCTCACCAATCCCCAAGTGGTATCTTCATTAACCAAGCTAAGTATTGTCAAGAAATAATCAAAAAGCATGGTATGACATCATGTGACCCCGTTGGGACACCATTATCAACCACATCCCTAGATGCTGATTTGGAGGGATTACCCATAGATCAAACGAGATATCGTTCCATGATCGGGTCCCTCATGTACTTGACTGCAAGCAGACCTGATATTCATCATGCTACGTGTTATTGTGCACGATATCAAGCACGACCAACTGAAAAGCACCTCAAGGAGGTTAAACGGATCTTTCGGTACCTTAAGAATACCATTCACATGGGACTCTGGTATCCGAGGGAAACCGGTTTCTTTCTAACGGCCTATTCAGATTCTGATCATGCAGGGTGTCTTGATACACGTAAAAGTACTTCTGGTGGTGCACAATTTCTAGGTCAAGACAAGCTTGTGGGATGGTATTCCAAGAAGCAGGATTGCACGTCACTTTCATCAGCCGAAGCGGAGTATGTGTCTCTATCTGCGTGTTGTGCTCAAGTTCTTTGGATGAGAACACAACTCACGGATTATGGCTTCCATTTTGATAAAGTACCTATGTATTGTGACTCAAAGTCGGCCATAGCCATCTCCTGCAATCCGGTTCAGCATTCCCGCACGAAGCACATTCATGTCAGATATCACTTCATTAAGGAACAAGTTGAAAGAGGTATTGTTGAATTATACTTTGTTGGAACTGATTACCAATTAGCTGACTTGTTTACAAAAGCTCTTTCGAAAGAGAGGTTTGCGTATCTAGTTAGGCAAATTGGTATGAGATGTTTGACTCCAGCAGAACTGGAGGTTCTGGCAAAGAAGCCTGCTTGATTCATCTATCAAACATCTACCTGTAAATATTAATCAAAAAGCAAAATACAAAAGAAAAAAATCTTTGATAATCCAAAAATATTCTTCTCGACATGTCTTTCAGTATCGATAATATGGACGTACCTAGAAATGTCGCTCAATAACGACACGGGTGTGTACATAAAGCTCGAATGAAAGTTGTAAATATTTTTCAAAACATGTCATTTCTATCTTTTCAAAAGGAAATTGTCTATTTTGGACAATATTTCCAACAACGGGTAGAGCAATCTATCTCGGGTTGAGCTTGTCACAAAACATTCAACGTTTTGAGCTCAACACAATGGCTTGTAATCACTTTCAGATTGCAACCCGGTTCTATATTCACGGGGGAGTGTACGATTTCGTGCTCTTACCCTTAGCAAAAGAAGTTAAATCTTCTTACACTTGAGTGGATTCGTCAAGACATTCAAAGTCTATGAACTCAAGTTTATGCTTTAGAAAAACCTTTCGACAAAAAGAATTGATTTTTCAAAAAGCGTTGAACACAATTTTTTTTTTCAAGAATTTCTCAATGATATTCAAAATCTTTCAAAAATTGTGTGTTCAACAACTCCTATCCTCAAAAGTTTAATGTGGATCAAATCCTCGTAATGACAATTCCATTGGATCAATTTTTGAGGGGGAGCAATTCAACTTCATGCAAAAGATTAACACATCTTTCTCCCGAAGATTTTCAAGACTATTTTTCAAAATATATTTTAATCAAATTTGGTATCTCTAATATCAAAAGATTTTATATATTAGAGATAGGGGAGAAAATGTTATTAAAATGTGATCTATAAGACTCAAGCACTTTAACTCTTACCCACATGTGCGAAACACTTTCGATTATCGATGCACATGTGAAGGGGGAGATTTTCTGAAACGACAAAACTAGCAAGGTGTTAAATGTTTTTCAAACACTTTGTTAGAATTTAAAGTGGTTTTCATGGTTACGATCAAATACCCACAACATATTTAATTCATGACGTTATTGGTGTCAAAAGGGTGGTTAGGTTTATGTCCTATGATCCAACCAGAACCGGAGGGATCTTCCCAGGGACAATCCAATAGATTATTAGAAGTCCTTAGGAAAGATGGAGTAGAATGTGAACGTAGCAGAATGCCGACTAAGTACTGATGCTAGCACTGGAACAATCACAACAAGGTGCTAGTAATGACGTCTTGGTAAGCATTGAAGGGGTTGAAGAATGAAAAAGAAATGTAAGGATAAAGGGTCTAAAGAAAGAAGCCCTCCATACAACTTAGGCAGAAACCAGGTCAACTCATCATGAAGACAAACTCATCATGGACCCAGTGATGTGAAGCACAACCCTTTCCTAGCTACTCAGGCTTCTCTCAAAAAAAGTTTGTTTTATTGTCACGGAGATCAACACGACTTCTATTGACTTTCTCACTCCGAGATTGTTGATATTGAATAGGTGGCATCTGCTCCAGCCTCCAACCACTAAAAGTGCACAAATCGAGTCTAGAGCCAAGAGATCAATCAAATCTCGTTAGGACACACGGATGAAGATCAAGAGAGTCCTACGCTATATCCTTGCGATATTGCTAGAACACTCAGAGTGATACTACTTAGTATTCACAATGATGAGTGGAAATCCTTCCAGTGTTAACATCAAACAGCACTGCGGTAGGTCATATGCAAGATTCTTTATGAATTGAACATATGTAAAACTGAAAAGCAACAGTGGTTTGATTCTGAATTGATTCAAACTCGTTTCAGGTTTCTACGCAATATCTTTATGGTCTTGCCAGAACATTCAGAGTGATATTCATTAATATTCACAGTGACGAATGGAAATCCTTCTAGCGTCAACATCAAACAGCGCTACGGTAGGTGACTTGTGAGATTCTCATGAATCAAACTTGTGTCAACTGGAAAGCAACAATGGTAAGATTCTTAATGAATCAAACTTGTTCCAGGAATTTGAATTGACGACTTCAATCAAGCGGATATTTATCCAATTGATTCACTCTTTATGTTCGCAGTCTTGCTTTGAGACGGTCGAGTAAAGAGAACGGCTAGTACAGCCGCGAAACCCTGTCAAGGAGATTCTTAATTGAATCTACCTGATCACAGGTACGATATTTAATATCGTATAACGGTCTTCACCGACCGGAGGTAAAACGCTACCGATTTAGGACGAATGTCAAAGCCATTCAGTCCGTGTCTATGTTTTGTCTCGAGAAGGTGGCGTCACGGTGTACTCAGCAAAGTCAAAGATTCACAACCACATATTCATGCCCAAAGACTTATCCAACAATTGATAGTGTGAGCATGTGGATAAAGACACAAGATCACAAGATGGCAATGACAAGTCAAGGATGATTTAAAGATCTCAAGACTAAAAGACAAAGTCGAAAGACAACGACAAAGGCTCAAAGATCACAGCATGAAGGAACAAAACTACTGTTACACGTTCAAGACTCATTTATGACGAAATTCATTAATCTCCATTGGAATCCAAATATCAAAGAGGAATGACCTCACATTGGGGGAGATTGTTAGCCTCAAAATATTGAGTCAAACAAGAATGTTCGGTCATAGGTTTCTAATGTAATATTTATTAGAACGTTGTAATAAGTAGTTATTTAGTCGTGGTTCACGGGCTTGGATTTAAACTAATTAAAGTCCAAAAAGACAAGCCCGACCCAATATATAGTCCATTAAAGCCCGCATGTGGGTGGACTATATATACTACCCTCCTAGCATGTTAGGAGGGTGGATGGTCATTTGTAACAACTTCTTTTCTTAATCTAATCTCACCAAGTTAATCATCTCCTCTCTACTTTCTCTCTCTAGGAATTCATCTCTTCTTCATCTATTTTCTTTCTTTCTTCATTGCTTAATCATCACAAATACAAGGGACAACAATATCAATGGAATGAAAAAGATCTAAATCGAATGACGGATTAAGCTAAAAGTTAAACTACGACATAGAAAACGTAAGATCATAAAAATGGACAAAATAAAATTTTAAACTAAAAATTAATTAAAAATAAAAAATAAATCCAAAATAATATAAATAAGAATAAACATTTAACAAAAATATTTTAAAACTTATTTTCATTTTAATATTCAACTTTAAAGTCCGTTTAAAAACCTAAAAATCAAAATTTGTAACAAAAAGTCAAAGTTCAGTTTTTTCTATTTGTAAACCTCAAAAACATTTAATAAAAACTAAAAAGTATTTTTTGAAACTTTTTCCAAACTTTTTTCTATTTTTAAAAGCCTAAAAATGATTTTAAAAAAATAATGATAAAAAATAAAATAATAAAGAGAAAAATATGAAACTTAGCAGAAAAATCTAAAAACTAATACTAAACGTAGGAAAAATGCTAGGTTTGAAAAAAACTACTTTCAATAAGCTGGAAATTGAAGAATAAGCTATGGTTTTTTTAATTAAGCTAGATTGAAGGAGTGGTTAATTAATTAACTATGCAAGGCTTTATCAAGATAAAGTACTTGGTACAATGGACGGGCACGTTACTCCTGAGCTGCAGGTCGCGTGTTCGAGCCATGCCAAGCTGAGCTTTTTGCAAACATTTTTTTTATGTTTTCTTAGTTAAGACTTGTAGGACAGTAACTAATCACCACCATAACACTAACAAATTCCAAAACTAACAAGAATTAAACACAGTCAATGCTCAAAATGAACACATACTTCACTTTTTTTTCTCCTTTTCACTTGATTCTTTATTTTTATGAACTTTGGGGGATTTTGGATGCCCGGCTAGGGAAGTTGGTTGTTTTGCTTGGGCAAAAAGGGCACCCCCACAACCAGTTGGGTTGTGGGGAGTCAAATAAAACACAATAAAACAATCCAACACAAAATACGCACACAATCACCACTAATCACTTGGACAGATAGAAAAAAGAGAGAAAAATGCAGAAAGTTAAGCTGCTAATCTAGTATGAACTTTGGTGATATTCAAACTAAACAATCTTGAAATTCAGACCTACATTTACCAAAACCTAAGCATGACAGTTCTAGGCACAACCAAACTAGGCAGACTAAAGGCACTCAAATTGGTAAATAAAGCAAACAGTGGGCTTATTCCCTCCTTATCCTTATATTAGACTTGTGGTTTATGGCTCACTTTTTGGTGACTTTCAAACAAGCTACACAACAACAATAGGGATTGAAACTTATAAATGAACACACAAAGACCAAAGTTGTCCTAAAACTAAGCAGATTTCAAGAATTTTTTAGCTCAAAATGAAAGGTTAAAAACTTTGAACCCCAACTGTGGTTTTAGAAACTTTTTGGGCATAAATATTTGAGTCAATAGTCATAAAACCTTAGACATATGACAACTCAACCAAGCTCAAAATATTTTAACTCTAATGTTCATGGTAAATCCAAGCATCGTCAACTCACAAACATAACCGAACTTGATCATAGATAGATTTCATTCCAACTTGCAAAAACCAAATTTTTAACTATACCACGGATATTCTTGCACAAATCATATATTAAACTATCATAGCATGCAGAGTTTACATTTGCTTAAAAGTTGAATGATCTACCCCTTTTGACAGATTAAACCAAACATCACTTAAAACCACTGATTTGAATTTTAACAAAGCCAATGTAATTAATAACCTAAAACAACCCAGATAAACACAAATATATGAATATTATTACCTAAGAGACATATTTAAGCAATCAAAACACAATCACATATCATGGATCACAAATTCACATAGCATAAATTTTCCAACAAATGTAAAAAGGAGAGAAGAAAATGTGCACCCCCCACTTACATCCAAGCAAGAGGTCGGCTATGCTGCCCAAAAACACTTGCTCAACAACTGAACAAGGGCCTTGGGTGTCTTGGACAACAACAGTGGTAAGGGTTCTTGTTGGGGGTTCAATAACTGAACCAAGCACTAAAACCAAACAATGAATGGACTGCTAAGAAGAAATCCAGTTCAAACTTAAAAGCTTGGGACCAAAATCTTGGTAAGGAGCTTTTGGTTTGAAGCTTTTAAGTAGTAAGTGCTCAAATAAACAAGGTACAAATAAAATTGGTGACAAAATGGACTAGTTTTCTACAAGAAATTGGTTCCCTCAAACTAACTTGTCTCTTTAACCAGTCATACTCCAATGATTATCAGCAAATCATGAAGCCATGACCAATTTTTAGGATAGAAAGTAAGATGCTTGAAGCCAAAGTACTTAGCAGAAAGCTAGATGAGAAATTTTTTTGAGAACTTTTTCTTCTTGAAACAATAACTTAAAACGAATTATAACTAAAACTAAGAATAGGTGAACGGGACTTGCTTTCTTTACAGAACACTACACCAACTTTTTTAATTTATTTAGAAAAAAGGCATTACAAGGCTGTGAACAGGAAAAACAAGAACAACCCTAATGAACTTGTTGATCCCAAACTTAGATCGATTAGCTTTGTGTTAACGAGATTGAATCAAGATTAACACGTAGAGAAACTTTATGTTAACAACAATTGAAGTGTTATGCGGAATTAACACTTAGAATTAACAACAATGCTAAACATAATATAAACCAAACTTTCACTTCGATTGATAAAACTTGCATACAATGAAAGTGTACAAATGTATATCAATACTAAACCCTAAGACCTCATTTTATAACACAAGGAGTCTTGAACAATAATCTACCTATGAACTATTTTAGGAAAAGATAAACAATGAGAATACAATATAGAATATATCTTTTACTGAGTATAAAAACGTGTTGACTAAGTAGTTGATAATAACTGGGATTTCCTTTGTCAGCGCTTGAATATTTCTTGTCAGCGTCCAATCTGTCAGCGCCCAAATATCTCTTGTCAGCGTCTGAAATCCCTTTGTCAGCGGTATAGTGATGTAGCTAATTTTATTCCATTCAAGGAGGAAGGAGATTCTGCCTCATACTTCCCCTTCAGCAAACTCTAAAGAGTTTCTACATCCTCTCTATCCAGGCTGGCAAACAAAGAAATAAATGAAGTAAAAGTATCTACCTTTCCTCCAGCCCGGGCGATTACCCAAAAACCAATAGATCCTCCTCATACTTAATAATTGGATTCTAAAAATCAAAGGCACAACAGTAGTCATACCAGATGCCTCCAAAGGAGAAAGCACCATGTTTTTCTTCAAAACAACCTCATGTGGATTCAACTGATCAAGATTTGGAAATTTAAGCTTGAATCCCTTCTTCCTTGGTTTTGGCACAATAGTAGCCTTTTCAATCTTCATAGCTTCCTCAATTTCTTCTTGTCTTCCCATAGAAAGCACCCTAAACGTATTCTCCTCACAAACACGCTCCTAAATAGGAAATGCAAAATACTCAAATTGTTCAAAAGAAATCTTCTTCAATTTAGAATAAGTCCATCCTGTTTGATGACACCTAAGAAGCATGTAATAAAGCTATCTTATGTCCTTTTTTCTTTTATAAAGTACCTTGTTTGCCCTATGCCTCAAAATGATCTTACAATCACTTTGAACTCTCAACAGAATCTCCAAACCCCAAATCAATTCTGACAAAGTCATGTCTAGATTTTCTGTAACCTTCTCTTCCTATTTGAAATACATGGCAACCACAACAGGCATATCAAAATCAACCTGCATCTTCAACTGATTGAGCTTTTCCTTAGCTAGCTCATCATCACCATATTCTAATCTTTCTGGTTCTTCTTCTAAAATATTAGAACCATGATCACTCTCTTCTTCTTCATCATCAGAATCAATCTTTTCATCACTCTCAGATTCAGAGGTAAGAATCTGTGCTTCAATACTACCTTTCTCAAGCCCCTTTTTTTCTTTCTCTTGCAACTGATGAGCAAGAATGTCATCAAACTTTTTCTAGGCTGCATCTTTAGGAATATCTTCTACTACTAATGCAGCTTTACCTTTATCCATAGGATCAATAGAGGGTAAAGTAGAAGATTGTACCTGAGTGGAAGGCTCCTGAATCATGAGTGGTGGTTGGGATACACCAATCACACTTGGAATCCTGTCAGCGTCTCAAATAGGCATGTTAACGTTCAAATTGTCCTAGTTAGTGGCTGATAATCCACTAGCTTGTAACATCATTTTAGTGAAAGACTGCTTCATGGGAGTGATAAAAAAGGTAGCGGGTTGTTTCTTCATCCCTGTCAATGCTTTAGCTACCTACTTTGTCCCATACGAACCTTCATGGGACCCCTTATCACTAAAATTAAATGGCTCAGTAGGTTCATCCTCCTCTTTGTACGAATCATCTTCAGAGGACAAAACCATAGCTCTCCTTTTTCATGAGCCAACAACTTCCAAAACAACTATCCTCTCCCTTAATTAATTGAGTTCAAGGCCTTGGTCAGTGACTATTTGTACAAGTTCCACATTAGACTTTTACAAGCCAATGTAGATAGTCGTCAATTCTAAAATAGAAAATGGTTGTGGACTGCCCTCCTCCAAAATGGGGATTTGACACCTCAAAATGGATTCATCAGGAAAAACTCTCTCAGCTTCATGGCTAGGACCACTAGAGGAGTAGACTCTAGTAGTCCTTTGTCTTTTCTCCAGGCAAAAGTCAAAAGGTTCATATGAGGAAGTGGACTGGTGAACATGTGTTTGGGGTGGTGAGGTGACAACGTGTGAAATGGGTGTGTCAGTGGCTGAAACGCGAGTGTCAACGGCTGAAGGGTCAATGTTCATAGGGTCATCTTAGTAGGGTGAAGGTGGTTGTTGTTCTTGTTCAGGTTCAGGTTCTTGGTGAGGTTGAGGGTTGTTGGCTGCTTCAATAACAGCCAACATGGGAGGTGTCAAAGGTAAGGTTTGAAAGGTCTAGTATTCATGGACATAAATTTTTTTAGCTTTTTGAGTAAGGATCTTATAAAAATTATCATGATCCCTACGATAATAACCTTGGTGCTCAAAAAGCATTTGTTAAAATCTAGGGTAAGCAAGAGTCATCTTGCTACCCTTGTTTTTCAACATGCCCTCAAAAATCACATGGGAAAAATTATATTTTTTCCCAGTGGCCAAAAAAATAAGAATACAACCAAAAGAATGATTGATTTCATTAAAACATGTACACTTAGGACTAAGACACTGAAAGAAGAAATGTATCAAGAACTTTCAGGCTGGGGGAATTTGTTGTTTTGAATATTTATTAATTTTTCCCTCAGGGGGAAACTCATATCCTAAGCCTCTAAGTCCTTCTTCTAACTGATCATGAGGAAGGGTAGTCACACCATCAGCATCATCAAGTTATAAAGCTTGACGAATAAGTGCTTGAGTGACCACCCATTGTGTCCAATGAACAGTCCCTAACAATGTAATCACTCCATCAACTGTTTCTGAACTTGTAGTGTTCCAAAACTGTTTGATGTGTGTGATAGGAATGAGTGGAGCATGAGTCAAAGCATACCTTATGTTAGAAGCCAAGAGTTACTCAATCATTCCTGTGTATTAAGGATGATATGTGTCATCAACCTCAAGATAGGCAATCATGTTATGTTGATCCCTGAATCCCAAATTAGCACCAGCAGGTTTAAATAAAGGAGCCATGAAAACTGTTTGCGAAAGGTTAATATGAATGAAAATGATAATGAAGGTTATGGAGAAAAGAGGAGACAATCAAGCAAGTTACCCTGTTCTAAATAGTATGAGCCGTATATATAGGAGGTAAACTAGGATACTATTGGTTGAAAAGAGGTAAGGTATTCAAAATATAATGATAAAAATCTTGAAAAATAATAACTTATCTCTTAGGTTTAAGGAAATTACCAAACCCCATAAAATTACGGCCCAAAATATCGCAAAATTAACAACTAGGTGGGACCCAGTGTTCTTCAACGGTCAAAATTCAAGTGTCAGCGGGTAACAGCTATATTTTGTCAGCGTGTAAATTTGCCATGTCAACGTTTGAAAATGTGCTTGTCAGCGGATGAACCACTATGTGTCAACGACCAAAAATAAAAAGAAAGAAAATAAAAAGACCTTAACCAAGTGGTTTATCCTAAAAAAAGATAACTCATATCTGATACAGACTGAAATTAGCATTCTCTGTCCAATTATACACACTTGCATAAGCAAGATAGACATAACTGTCCTGAAGTGAACCTTGCTAATTAGTAAGTCCTTTAGAGTGAAGTTATCTTATATAAACCCTTGGTAACTCCCAGGTAAGCCCATTTTTATTTACACTAAGTCCCCCAACCAACTAATCCCAGTTCTAGGCCAAAAAGTCTTGGCAACATGCATAGTATATCAACTTTGCATGATACAGTGCCTCAAGAACTAGAAATTCCAACAATTCTTAAAAAGAAAAGCCTTCATTATTCCTAAGTCTTACTCACTAGTGGACACAATCTAGAATTGTGATAAGAGCACTCTATGAGTACCCAAATACCTAAAGGTTTACCTCCCCTTAACAGAAGCATACAAATCATTATATGTGAAGAAGCAAAATTTTATTTCAAGATAGAAATGTAAACACTTCAACCATCATAAATAAAAGTTTGCAACTCTGTATCCATCCTAATGTAGCTCCACTTTCCTGCATAGTTAGACAAAAACCACAAAAACACATCAACAGAGGCTACCTTTCCTACGATAATGAGTAGAGATAACATGTCAGTGAATAAAAATATAACAGTGGAAAGACCAACAATGCATGTTCCTTGAGCATCCACTATCCCAATATCCTTGATCATTAACCTGCTTTTGGATAGTCTGCTCATAAAGAAAACAAATTAGTTTTCTTTAGAGATCCAAGCCTTGTCAGACTTGGATCTATATAGGTGTTCAACTATAGTGGTCTTATTCTTTACCACAAATCCCTGTTCATCCCTTTGTGACCTAAACACCCAATTTGTTTGAATAGGTCTAGTAATGACCTTCTCAAGATATTTAAATCTATTGCAAGTCACTAAAATACCATTAAAATTAGATTTTTGCTCTTGTTTAGGTTTCCAAGTTAAGTGAGATGATGCCCTATACCCTTGACCCTTAACCCTTATTAACCAAGTGTCTTTGTTTATATGATCTAACAACATCTAGTTTTAGCATAGAATGACCAAACCTAGGGTTGTCAGCGGCTTGTCTAGCCCTGTCAGCGGATAGATTGTTCCTGTCAGCGGATAAATTGTTCATGTCAGCAGCTAAATTAGGGTTTCTATAGGAACCCACTGTTTGTTAGACAAAGTGTTAGTCTTTTGAAAGGGTCTTTGACCATGAGCAGTAGCCGCTTTTGAAAAATAAGGAGCAGGTCTAGCAGCTTGTGGCTTTGTGTGGACAAAAGGTTTGTGATTGACAGTGGGTGGCCTATTGTTAGCGACTTGTTTGTATCTGCAGACACAGTTATAGGCCAAATGAGAAAAGCTCCCACATGTGTAACAAGCCTTTTTAGACACCAATTTAGGCTTGGACTGACAAAACCCCGTCCCATTAACACTCACTTGGCTTTGAGGTGACCTAGGTTTTCTATAAATTTCAGCATACTTGACACTAGGTTTACTTTTTGGTGTTGAGCCAAGATTAATAGTTTTCCCAGTGGTGGGATTGGTCACAACAACGAGTTTAGACTCAACTGGTTCATCATTAAGCAGGCCACCCTTAACAAATAGAAAAGGGTTAGCTGTTTTTCATTGTTCTAGGCCCGTCACCTTTTTCCTATATTCCTCAACTAGACTAAGCACATGTTGTGGATGAATAAAATCCTCCTTTTATAGTTTAGGTATGCCAGTCCAAGAAAGATCCTTTTTAAGGACACCATAAAAGTTTCTAGCAGGTGGTGGGACAACAGCATATTCTTTCATCCCAATCCCAGACATGTCCCCATGCTGTCCTTGCTCACCCACACATTTTTCTAGTGTTTGGCTAGCTTTTTCAAACTTCTCAATTTTTAACCCTACATTTTCCTTAGACCTGATAGCTTCATCTAACTTAAGTTGTAAGTCTGCTATAGATTTCATTAAGGAATCCCTAGCTTCATTACTAACTTTCAGATCTATGGTTAAAACATTAATATGATTTTAAGGTCAAATTCCATTTTCTTGTACTCCTCAACCATCCCATCAGATTGAGCAAGTCCCCTCTTATAGTTAGCTAGTCTGACTTCTACATCAAAAACATCAGATTTATATTTTAAGACTTCTTGATTAAGATTTTCAATGTTTAACCTACAACCCTTACTACAGAAAGCATCATCATATACCTCATTGTCTAATGAAGAGGAGTAATGGGCCATAAGAGCATATTGCACATGCTCTTCTTCCTTCTCATCAATCAAAGCTTGATTTTGTTCCACTTCATATGCCATAAAACTCTAGTCCCATCCAAATCCATCAATTCCTTGCATGGAAACCATAGCCTTTGATCCAGCATCTTCAACCTTGATGATCTTGTTTGAGTTTTTCCAGCATCAGTTCTACGTGGAGATCTGCATTCCCTCATGAAGTGTCCCATCCTATGACAGTTATAGCATTCAACCTTTGATTTATCAAAACCAGCAGTTTCTTTGCCATTTTAAGTCATTCTCCTTCCAAACCTTTTGTTCCATCTATTGGCCCTTATACTAACAAGTCCCATACTCCACTTGATGTCCATCTCTTTAATATAAGCATCACTAATTTGCTCAAAATCCTCATAAGTAACTAGAGAACCACTTGGCAAGGCAGCAATGTATGCACACACAGTATCCAAGTCAATACCAGCTGGTTTAAGACTTGGAGAACCAACATTGTAGGTGTCAACGGCTGAGGATGAGTCGCTGACATATGTCGATCCAATGACTGGATGCATATTCAAGCCGCTAACATGAGAAACATTGTCAGCGTTTTGTGAATCATTGTGAGAGATGAATGCCACACTTCCAAATGTTGAATTTCTCCCTTGTTTGAGCATGGCTTCAGGTTCCATGGTCCTTAGTTGGTTATAGATGTCATCAAAGGAAGCATTCTTGTAAGCCTTGGTAGCGATGATAGATTTTACATGAATCTCCCATGCATCAACAAGACCTCCAAGGAAGGTAGTTGAGATATCTTGCTCCTCAAGACCTGTTCCCATAAAAGCCAATTTGCTAGTAATGTCTTGAAGATGACTTCTCACCTCACTTAGCTTCTCATTAGGTCGAGCTTTAAAAACAGTATACATAATTATTAATTCCTTCTTCCTTTGTTTAAGGGTTTCCTCATTACCACCATAGATGGTTTTAAGAGCTGCCTAAAGTTCCTTAGCAGACTCATACTTTCTGAATTTATGTTGCTCCTTAGGACCAAGAGCCAGTTTGAGTGTGCTCAAGGCTTTCATATCATTCCTTTTTTCTGATATCTCAGCTGACACCCCTTCCATCTTCAGGTATTGGAAGTAGATCATTACCAATCTGTCTAGCTGTTCTTCTTGCTTCTATAGCAGTAGCAATCTTTTGATCCTTCTTAAATTTATTACCATATTTAATGACTTCCTAGAGAACATAGTTATTAACTTGAAGATATTTCTCAAAATTGAACTTCCAGAGTTCAAAGTTATCAGGATCAAGGATAGGAATTTTGAGATTGTGATTTGATGAGTGTGAGACTTCAGTTGAGGTAGACATGATGTCTGCATGTGTTTCTAGGGTTTTCAACGATTTAGGGTTTTTGTTCTTAGATCAAAAGTTCCTCCACAAGCTCTGATGCCACTTGTTGATCCCAAAATTAGATCGATTAGCTTTGTGTTAACGAGATTGAATCAAGATTAACACGTAGAGAAACTTTGTGTTAACAAAAATCTAAGTATTATGCAGAATTAACACTTAGAATTAAGAACAATGTGAAACACAATATAAACCAAACTTTCACTTCGATTGATAAAACTTGCATACAATGAAAGTGTGAAAACGTATATCAATACTAAACCCTAAGACCTCGTTTTATAACACAAGGAGTCTTGAAAAATAATCTACCTATCAACTATTTCAGGAAAATATAAACAATGAGAATACAATATAGAATATATCTTTTCCTAAGTATACAAACGTGTTGACTAAGTAGTTGATAATAACTGAGATTTCCTTTGTCAGCGCTTGAATATTTCTTGTTAGCGTCCAATCTGTCAGCGCCCAAATATCTCTTGTCAACGTCTGAAATCCCTTTGTCAACTGCATAGTGATGTAGCTAAGTTTATTCCCAACAGAACTAATTACTGCCTTTTATATAACAAGGCTACAAAGATTCTAGAAAGGAAAAGAAGCTAAACCCTAATATAGATGAACTTCCACAAGTACCCTCATGATATTCAGATCAAACTCAGAATATGCTGATTTTAAATTTGGTCCAAGGTGCCATGTGATTAATCTTTGGCTTGGAGCGTTGTTGCCAGTTGTTTGTATATGATCTTAGCCGTTTGAAAATAAGTAGCCAACAAGAAATCCATGTGAGCTGTTGATTTTCTGCCATTGTTTGTCATCTTGTTCAAATGGTGCATGGGACCATAGAAGTGGATCCCTTGATGTCGTGGAAGGTGATATAAAGGTGGGAATGGGTTTAAGGGGTGATCATTTAATGATCTGGAGATTTAGGGTCTTGATTTTGTGAGATTAATGAGATTGGTTTGCTGGGTTTATAGGTTAACATTTATGTGTTTGATCTGGGTTTGGGAAAAAAGGTAAACATGTTTAAAAAAATGTTTCAATTAATATAAAAATGGTTAGTGGGATGATATAGTGGGTTTTGATTGGTGTGTGGTGATGATGTAGAGTGGTGACTGGGCAGCAACATGTTTGTCTTTTTGGCAATTTAACCCCCTGGTTTATACAAAAAGCTTCACAGAATTCACATGCGTATTTCCCTTTTGTGAGTAAGTTTTTGTTTTCACACTTTTGCCACAAATACTTTTGAAAGGTAATTCCAAGGGTTTATTTTGCACTCTCTTGAATCTTTATAGGCTGAATATGACTTTTCTTGAAACTTAAAGTGATAAGTCTTCAAACTTGAGGGACCATTCTTGCCAATCTTCAATTCTTCAAGGATTTTCTTGGAATTTCAACACATGGGTCTGGTTTATTGCGCGGCTTCGTTTCCCGTGTTTTTTTTGCTTGATTCTTGTGATCTTTTGTTATTTTCTCAATATCCGTACCTAAAATACACATTGAACAAACACGAGCATATATATGGCACTTTTAATGATATTTTCACCGTTTTAAGCCCGCATTGGACGATGAGACTATGTATAAATGCAGTCTCATCAGTTGTCAACCCCGTAGTACTACCATTTAAATTAGTGGCTACTCCCAACTCACAACAAAGAGTTAGAAGATAGTTAACGGCTCATGAATTTAGGGACTTCAGCAAAAAGGTACTTATACCATCAAATCAAAAGGCAACATTCGGGTCCCAACAATCATTCATGACTTGTGTTCTATTTCATTTCAAATAGCATGTATCCCCCTCGCGGGGTAAAATCATTTGCAAGTTAGTATAAAAGCGAGGCTATAGACTCACCTTGATGATATGCAAAGCTAGTAGTAGAAGTGATCGCCAAAGTGAAGATGCCCCAAATACACACGTCAAAAGCCGCCACCTAACAAATAAGGTGCGCACTTAGCAACATACTTAAGTATTTCAAAACATACTTAGTATAATAATATCAACGACTCAAAATAGTATGTACATAGACATGGTCAACCAATGCAAGTGAATCCCCTCTAAACTCCACAACATGTACTAGCTTTCCAAAACTAGCACCTTCAAAATTGATCCATCTCAACATGCCAAATCAACGCGGTTCAAGTACCCAACACGAGTCTTCAATATCAGAATATACACTCATACTTAAGACTTATAATCTTTGGAAATTTCAGAAGCTAATAGATTAGCCTCTCGCCTCAAACTATGACGCGAGGTTAAGTACCTCCCCAATAATACTCAGCCGATACCTACCAAAAGTACCCATAGTTTTTACCTACTTAAAGAACTCCGTTTTCGACGAAACTTGGTGACAAACTCACACATAACCTGAATAAAACTCAGTTTAAATTTCATCCAAAAATATTACTCCTAAGGTCGTCTGCTCAACACATCTTTAGACTTCAAAAACCGGACAGTTTTGCATACTTGACTCGTAAAACCATTTTGACTTCGTTAAACACTCCAATTTACAAAACCGACACTTGAATTTAAAAATAGACTCGAAATGCTAAGTTTAGAACCTGAGAACCGCCCCTGAAAATTTGTAAAACTCAACTTATAGTCCCCTAGATTTGACCCAATATCGACAACAATTTCGTATTGTGTCGATACGCATCTCCCGGTACACGAATATTCAAACTATCATAACTTCCTCCTCGTTATGAGTTAGAAGCTCTATCTAATATCAAAACGACCGTCTCGACGACCACTAAAACTATAACCAATCATACCAACACTTAACCAACATTTACTGTTCGAAAAAAATCCTTAAACTCACTGGTCAAAAAGGACTCTTTAAAAACCATACCAAAACCCATTTTGACCCATTTCCAAAATCACCAACACATCAAATAACTTATATCCATCTCCTCAACAACTCCTAACACCTCTAAATCACTTTCATATCACCCTTTCTAAAAGCTCACATCAAAATCATACATACAACACTTAAAATCAATGATCAAGATCAATAACAACACATGTAATTCATTATAATAGATCAAACAACCAAAATCTTTATGAAAAAATAAAAGTCAGCATGTAAGTAAAAGTTATACCAAATTGATCACCTTTCAATTTTAGGAATGGGTCTTTGTTTAGTTTTTGTTGAATCAAGCTCAATCAAAAATGGTGATGGTGTTTTGGTGCAATGGGGTGACGGCAACAAGAAAGAAAGGAGTGGAGAGAAGAAATTTTTGCATGGAGGAAATGTGTGTGTTTTTGTTAGGTAGATTTTTTTTCCTTTTATATGGTGGGTGGGGATAGATTTTTTCAATTTGTGAATTCTTTTGGACTAAAGTGTAAAACACTAGTTAAAAAGCAAGAAATGACTATCTGTAATTTTTAAAATATTTACGAGAGTTGGGTTTCGTCCTTGCTTCATAAAATATAAATTTCGTTTGTTAAATCGATCGTTTTAGTTAGACGCACACAAAACAAAATAGTAAGGTTCCGACTCGACTTAATACGTAATGAAATAAAAATTTCAAAAATTTCAAATATCGAAATAATTGATACTAAAATATAATATTTGGGCATCCATTGGCTTCGTGATCACTATCAGTACTCTTGAATCGTGACAACAATTAAATAAAGCCACATATTACCGGTTTCAACGTAAATCGTCAAACATAACGATACTCACCCTTACTTAGAAATTCAAAATCAGTCACATAGCTAGAGTAAAATAATGACGTTATGTTCGGGGTATTATAAAAGTGAATTTTTTGATTCCAACGAGAACAACCTCGGCTATCCCCACCGGATAAGCAACCATACGATTAGCTAACTCTAAAGTCATACGAGTGGGGACTAGCTCGGGTAGAGATAATTGTTTCCACACGGACAATGGCATAATATTGATACTCGCTCCTAAGTCCGCCAAATCCATACAGTTCTCTACCCTGGGGAAATTTCGAGGGATAAGGAATCGACCGGGGTTACCGAGCTTAACCGGTAATTTTCTCAAAAGAACCGCGGAACAATTTTCATTCAATTGGGTGTTGGCGATATCAAGCAATTTTTCCTTGTCGGTCAAGAGGTCCTTTACATTTTAGCATACTTAGGCATGTGAGTGGGAGCCTTGACAAAGGTGATATTGAAATTCAATTGTTTAAACATTTTCAAGAAGAGAAACTTGTATATCATCCTTATTCTTCAACTTTTCCTTCCTCAACCCTGAAGGGTAAGGTATATTGGGTTTTGGAGAAGATTGAAGAAGAACCGGTTCACTCACAACCTCAGGAATAGGCTTAGTAACTGAAGGGTTAGTGGAAGATTGTGGGGAAGGGTGAATATAAGGTGTAGAAGGGTTGCTTAAGGTAGGAATGTCACAAGTAGGGGGTGAAGGTGGGTGAGTAGAAGTTGATGGGATCTCGGGCCCTTGAATCTCAATGATTGGTGAAGAAAAGGAAGGTCCCTCGGTTGTTTGACCACTCCTTGTAGTGATAGCATCCACATTAGCCCTAGGTTTGGTTTCGGTGTTAGAAGGGAGAGCACCTTAGGGTCGAAGGGTTTGCAACATTTGCATGAATTTCCTATCCGTGGACTCTTGTATTTCCTTAAGCTTTCAATCTTGCTCACTAAGTTTTTGAAGAACCAAGGCCATTTGAAGATTAGGCATATTGAACCCTTGATTTCGAAAACCTTTGTTTTGAAATTAATTATAGTTTTGAAAACCTTGATTTTGAAAACCTTGGTTATTGAACTCTTGATTTTGATTATTAAACCCTTGGTTTTGACCTTGAAAATTTCCTTGGTTTGAATTATAACCCTTACGTTTGAATTCCCTTGAAAATTACCCCTTTGTAGACCTTGGTTCCTATTTTGGTATTGGGTAATTTGACTGGGTGACGGTGGTCGTTGATGAGCTACAAACCCAGGGGGAGCCAAATAGTTAGTAGACTTATACGAAAAGTGGTTAACATCAACATTAGGTTTAAAATGAACCCTCTCATTTTCATCATTGTTATTATAAGCATAGACTTCTCCTTGGGGTTGATTATAAATCTTATCACAATTAAAGTGTGAATGTGGTCCACCACAAGTCTCACAAGTCTCACTAAGGGCATGAACATGTCTGTAGGAGGGTTTTCAACTTTTAAAGCAAGATTTTTCACAATTGAAGCAAGTTCTTTTATTTGATTTGTAACCTCGTGATTAATAGAATCTCCTCCATTAGCATTAGCCATTTGAGCCCTAGTTCGACTCGGAACTTTTGCCTTGTTTTCAATAATATCCCATGCTACTTGCATCGTTTTAACAAGAATATTACCCCTCGCGGCCGAGTTTAGTGAATCTTGGTCATTTAGACTCAATCCTTTGTAAAAGGCATTAATTTGGTGAACTTCGGTAAAACCGTGTTGTGGACATTTTCTCAAAAGCTCCTTAAATCGATCTCAAGGTTCACTAAATGTCTCACCGTACTTTTGCTCAAAGTTAATGATGTCATTCTATAATGCGGTAGTACGTGAGGGTGGGAAGAAATAATTAATAAACTTAGTCTCTAAATCCGCCCATGTAGTGATACTTTGGGGTGGTTCCTTGTCAAGCCAAATCTGGGCTTGCCCCTCGAGGGAGAAAGGAAAGAGTAGCAATCGAATTGCCTCTTGTGGCACCCCATTATATTTCATGGTGTTTGCTAAGTGTAAAACCTCTTAATATGAGCGTGTGGGTCATCATGAGTACGACCCAAAATTGGCGTAGCGGAAACCATTTGAATAAAACCCGTTTAAGTTCAAAATTATTTGCTCCAATATCTGGCACCATGATCGCGTCATCATTTCCCTCAACGCGGGATTGCAAGATCTCGATCATCGGTCGGTTATCCATGGCTATAGTAGTGTCGAAAGCTCGATTCTCGAGATCGGCTTGATTTGTGACAGTATTTTTGTTCGTCTTCTTTTTAGAAGGATGAGGTACACCACTTGGTATGTGTGTACGTGCGCGGGTGCGCATACAACTAAAAAAACAAGGAGTAAGGGAATTGGCCTTGATGACTTTGAAAGGGGAGGGATTACCCCAATCGAGGTTCGATGTCAAAAAGCTACAAAAAATATATACGTAATACTACTTGGGTGGCACACCACTTACTACTATCACCTTCAAAAGAATCACAAGGGAGCGAAAGAACGAGACGGCGCGAAGCACTTAAGAGCCTTCTCCTTTCGAATGTGAACTACACTCTCCTTATACCCTCACACAGTGAGTTCTCTCTCTAGATCAAATAGCTCGTAGTATTTATCTATTGTGCCTTAATTAAATTTGATCGATACACGTGAAAAGCACCGAAACGCCACTAATCACGGTGTATTGCAAAGCAATACTTATGGAGATATGTGTATTGATTGTCCGTATCTACGTATACGTAATATATATAGTAATATAAAAGAAAATATTTTTGTATTTTTGTATTTTTTAAAAAGATATATTCACAAGAAAAAGATGAGAAAAAACGAAGTAAGAAAAATAATATGTAGAGTAGTACTTAATATTTTTTGTGTAACACTTTAGGGAAAGTGTTACTTTTTTTATTTTTATTTTTAGTGCAATTCTTAGGAAAGAAATTGCTTTTTGTGATTTTTTTTTGTATTTTATATTTTATATTTTTTTTATATTTTTGATTTTTTTAACAAGAAAAATAACGTACAAAAGTAAACGGATCCCAAAATTCAAATCGTCTCACGAAAAATCGTGAATCGTATCGAGATCGAACCGGCAGCGGCGCCAATTTAATATTCGTTTTTAGTTATAATCGTTTTTCCTCGAATCGAATCGAATTGATATCCAATTTTAACGTAAAGATTAGTCGTTTTTGGTTCAATAAAAGGATTTGATATCGATTTCTAATTCAAACAAAGCCAGCAAAAATGTAAAAATATCTATAATATGTAATACGTACTATTCTAGAAACAAGGTGCATGTACCACAATTAAAACACAAAGTACAAGTATGCAAATCACAAAATATGACAAATAAAATGTAAATGTTATTAAAGAAAATGCAAAATGTAAAAATACCCAAAAACGTAAATATAAAATTGCTAAAATATTAAATTGATTTCTAATATATTTTTTAATATTTTTTAATTATATTTTTATTCAATAAAACTAATTTTTCTAATTAAAATCTAATTTTAGAAAAATGTTTATTAATTTTTTGAAACTAAAACGGGTTTAGAAACTAGTACATCCCACGTTTTAATATTCCAAACCAAACAGGTCGAAGTCCGAACCGGCCCAATACTCAAAACCCAGCTCAGTTGAGTTTTGGGTTAAAAGAAAATAAAAATGAAAGATAAGGACTGATGAACAATTAATTATTCGTTCCCAAAATAGAAACAAGTAGATAGATTAAAGACTAAAAGGCAATAAGCAAAAACGGGCTTAATTGGTTTTAGCTTATTGTGAGCTTAATATTGGACCTTTTTAGCTCTAGTTTTTTGCAAAAGGTTCTGTAAAACCCGCATTAAAATAACATGAACAGTACACATGAACAGTAAATACACGAAAATAGGATAAAATTAAAACTTTCCATTTATAATATATTTCACGTGTCACGATAATAAATAACATGTACTTATGTATGTATATTATAAATGTGTTACGTCCACGACATATAAATTCACGATAAATAAAAAATGAGCGCACACTACATAATATTTAACTTAGAAAAGTTGCGGGTTCCCTGTTGGGCTCCCTTTAGGCCGCGGCTAGGAAGAAAGAAAGGAAGAGATGGGCTTTGGCCCATGACCCAATGGAAACCCCTGTTAAATAAAAACACAGGAAACCTATTAGTCATAATTTTAGGTTACAGAAAAAGTTCACCCTTGCCTCCTTTTCCTCTCTTGCCGCCGGCCATAAGTCACCACCAAGAGCAAACCGAACGAATTTTGCTAGTTGATTTTGTGTGTACGTGTTCGTGATCAAAACTCTTTTCTTCCACGCATTCGGTATAATCAAAACCTTTCTTTTCTTATTACTTTTCTTATGAATTCATGACATTAATTTAATTAATCTTAACAACTAATCAAAAAAACATGTGAGATTAATTAAAACATGAATTAAAGGGGTGTTTGTTGTTTGGCCGAGACCCACCAACCGAGAGCCGAAGCTCTCGGCGTGGCTACAACACCACCACCTAGAACCTCCAAGGTCTCGGTTTGGGTTAGTTTGGCTCGGACACAGGCGAAGGGCCCCGACAGCGATTCAGAGGTGGGTTTTGATGTGGGTTCGAGGCTAACCGAGACCACTAGGGTCTCGGTATGGCTCGGTATAACAAGGACAATGGGAACCAGGTAACAACCGGTGGGAACCGGTGATGAACCGGTGGGAATCGGTGTAAACTAGTGGGAACCGAGCCGGTAGTGGCAGTCGTGGCTCGACAGTGGGAACCGAAGGCCACCAGTGGCTACCGGTCAGCCGGTCTAGCCACTGGTGGGGCTGTTTGTTTCAGATTACATGCTTTAGCTTATATGTGACACGGGTACAGGCTCGGGTTAATTTTAAAACACGAGTTCGGGTTTCAGGAAAATATTAAAATCATAAAATGTGTTTAATTAAATTATTTCTAGACTATTTAATTTAATTAAATGCATGACTTAGGTTAAATATTAAATTAATATTTCATGTATAACCTAAAGTATTTTACTTAGCTTAATTAAATTAAAACATGTATTTTTAATTAAATTCTTATAATGTATAGTTTAATTAATTAACCAAGTTATTTAATTAATAAGCTATAACCTTTAAACCATGACTTGTATTTACTAATTAAACTTTACTTATTATTAATAATCCAGCTTATTTCTAATTATGGAAACTTACAATTTTTTGGAACTTTTTAGTTTTAGAAACTTACTATTTATGGAAACCTACTATTTTTAGAAAGTTACTTAGTATTACAATACAAGTATTATAATACCATACTACATGAATAGTAAACAACAGAATACAAGAATAACTAAAGATTAACACTTAACTCAGTTAAAACATGACTTAACATGAATAATAAGCTAAGAACAGACAGAACCAGTAAAACACATGTAATTCAGACAACTCATACACGTTCCCATTCTTATGTAGTATTATCCGTCAAGGCGGAGTAGGTTCTTCAGCGTTTCCATTAGCTTCTACTGGACACAAGGTACGGATTTCCCGTCCTTCAGTAAGGACAATCTCTTCTTTTATAAGGATTTCCCGTATGCAGCCAACTGTTTTCCCTAGTTGTTACAGATTAAATGCTTATGTTTTATTAGTTACCTTAGCCATATACATGCATGCCAGTTTCACCTACTTATGGAGGTACCATAACCATAACACTAGAGGCACTAGTGTTATGACTTTACCACGGTAGAGTGATAGCTCGTGGCGTCCCTTTCAGTTTATTTGGCCTTTATTATTATATTATCATGTGGGGCATATGGGTGCATCAAAGTTACAGTGTCAGTCAGGATTTCATAGTGAATGTGGTGTGTGCCTTGCATCCTTCACAAGGAGCTGATCCTTCCTACCTATTACCATTTAATTAGAGGCATCCCCTCTAATTGCATGATGAGGTCACCCCTCCAAGTATTCATACACGTTGTTGACCTCATGACCTATATTGGCTTTTGGTATATTAAACTAATATAGATTTTCATAAGTAACATAAGTTATGTTTTCAAAACTAAAACCAGTAAATATGACATACATCTAGGTTTCCCAGGACTTATTCATTTCCGCTGCTTTTCATGCTTTATATGCTCTTACTATGCTTCATTACTCTATGTTTCCATGCTTTATTGTATATCCATGCACTGAGCGTTATGCTCAACCGTTTTCCATTTCCATGTTCCCAAACGGCAGGTACCTAAGGTCGCAAGTAGGATCTCCAGAGTATGTGCATTCGGATGGAAGCTATCCAGCCTCTTTTACCTTATGCATTTATTCCTTTTTTCATACTTTACTTCATTTGGACATTGTTTAGTCCTTTCATTTACTGTACTTAGTATTGCTTGTGTGTAAGTTACTTAGACTACCGATTTTTGATTCTGGTATTTCTATTTATGGCCATGAATGTTTAGACATTTACCTTGCATGCTTTGATGACACACCATATTTTACTGTAGCATTCCATCTTAACAAATGGGGTGTTACAATTATGGTATCAAAGCCCAAGGTTTTGACCTATAGCTCTGTAAAACATGACCTGTGACTTATGGGTAGTCACCAGCGTCTTCCTAAAACTGACAGTTGGTTTTCATGCATTCATTCATTTTCATTTATTTCGTGCATTCATGTCATTGTCGCTGGTTTATGACTAAGTAATGGTTGGTAGAGGACTGGCCCTATTTAGTCGCATGTGCTTTTATCGAAACTTTTAACTTTGGGACCGACCCATAGGCGTCCCCCGCTATGTCTTTTGTTTTGGGTGAACTGACCATAGGCGTTTACCCTCGCGCATATAAAAGGTTTTATAAACTGCATCATGTATTCTAAACTGTTACATGCATTATAAACTGTTCCATCGATTTATACATTGTTCATGCATTTTATGCTCATCTTATTTTAGACTTATCATTTATGTTGCATTATTTTGTTTAAACTGTCAGATGGTGAACACACGCAATGCTCAGGAATTGGCTGCAACTGTCAATGCAGCTTTACAAGCCATCCTTCCCTAACTTTGCAATGAAATCATGGACGAAGTTCATGTTGAAATTCAAGCTCAGGGCGTTCAATTTGGCCCTCATCCTGAAAACCACTACAACAATAATCCACCACCACTACCACTAGTTATCCTTATGACTTGGTTGGAGCGATTCAACAAACAAAGACCCCGTTCATTTGAGCAGACTGACAGCCCCAATGAGGCTGAGGCTTGGATTTCTCACATCGAGAAGATATTCGATGTGACAGGTTGTGACGGTGTTTTCAAGGTAAGACTGGCTTGCTATAAGTTTGAAGGTGATGTGCTGTAGTGGTGGAAGTCTATCAAGCAGTCCAATGGTGGTGATACTTGGGTTGCACTGTTGACTTGGGACCAGCTTAAGGAGCTCTTCCTTAATCAGTACTTCCCACATGCTGAGCAGGAGAAGTCTTCCAGAAACGATCATGTCTCATGCATGTAATCCTGAAACAGGCTCTCAGCTAGCTAGGACGCCTTCTGGAGGATTGACACATCCTATCTGTCCTACTTTTCGCGTATACATTCTGGTGTTTGTTACCTAGGTACTGGTGGTTGTTTCAAGTGTGGCCAACAAGGCCATCAGTAGAAGGATTGTCGCTAAGGTGAGATAGAAGGCACCTCTGGACATGCCGACACCAAACCACCTCCTACTTCTTGTCGCGTGTTCACTACTACTAGAGATTAGGCTAACAAGATTTCAGGTACAATAACTGAGAATCTCTTTATGAATGGTTTGACAGCATGTGTTCTGTTTGATACTGGAGCGACTCTTTCAGTCATATCCACTACTTTTGCTGTACGTTTTAGGATTTCCCCTATGCCATTAGATAATGCCTTATGCATTTCTACGCCACTTAGGGACTCTGTACGAATCACCCAGGTGTACAGAGATCTTCCCCTAGAATTTGATGATAAGATCCTTAGAGTTGACGCACTACCTTTGGACATGTGCGATTTTGACTTGATTTTGGGCATGAACTGGTTATCTAAACACCAGGCTATGATTGACTGCCACACTTATCGAGTTATATTCGGTGATGTTAAATCTCCAGAGTACATACACCATGGTTTTCTGCCAAGTAGGCCAGTACAAATTATTTCATCCATGGAGGCGCGTGCATTACTAACACACGGTTGTCAGGGATTTATAGCCAATATTCATGACATTAATGCCGAGTCTCCATCAACCCAAGATCAGCCTATTGTGTCAGAATTTCCTGACGTCTTTCCTGATGAACTTTCGGGCATACCACCTGTTCGTGAAGTCTAGTTTGGAATTGAGCTCATCCTAGGTGCAGATCCAATTTCCAAAGCTCCTAATCGCATGGCTCCAATAGAGCTTAAAGAATTAAAACATCAGCTGCAGGAACTTCTGGAACGAGGTTTCATCCGTCCCAGTGCATCGCCATGGGGTGCACCGGTACTTTTCATGAAGAAGAAAGACGGCAGCATGCGGTTGTGTATAGACTACCGTGAGCTGAACAAGATCGCGATCAGGAATCGTTATCCTTTGCCACGAATTGATGACCTTTTCGATCAACTTCAGGGAGCCAAGTATTTGTCCAAGATTGATCTGAGGTCCGGTTACCATCAGTTACGGGTTAAAGAGCAGGATATTTCTAAGACTGCTTTCCGTACACGATATGGGCATTACGAGTTCGTAGTCATGCCATTCGGACTCACAAATGCTCCCGCAGTCTTCATGGATTTGATGAACCGTGTCTTCCATGAGTTTCTGGAAAAATTCGTTATCGTGTTTATTGATGACATCCTGATTTTCTCCAAATCCAAGGAGGAACATGAGGAACACCTTCGTACAGTCTTGTAGATTCTTCTTCAGAAGCAGTTGTATGCCAAGTTCTCCAAGTGTGAGTTCTGGTTAAGCAAGGTGGCATTTCTTGGCCATATTGTATCTGCAGAGGGGATCACCATGGATCATGCAAATGTTAAAGCTATCACCAAATGGCCGAGACCTACATCTGTAACAGAGGTCAGAAACTTTCTGGGTTTAGCTGGCTACTACCGCAGGTTTGTAGAGAAATTTTCACGGTTAGCCTTACCATTGACTAAGCTGATGAGGAAAGAAGAGAAATTCGTCTGGACGGAAGAACGAGAGAAGAGCCTTGAAGATCTTAAGCAGAAGTTAGTGACTGCACCTATTCTTACTCTTCCATTTGGCTCATTTGGATTTCAGATCTATAGTGACGCTTCAGGAAAGGGTCTAGGTTGTGTTCTCATGCAACATGGGAAGGTTATTGCATACGCATCACGACAGCATAAACCTTATGAAGAAAACTATCCCACTCATGATTTGGAACTTGCAGGTGTTTTTTTTTGCACTGAAGATCTAGAGACATTATTTATATGGTGAATCATGTGACATATTCACCGATCATAAGAGTCTCAAGTACATCTTAACCCAGAAGGAGCTGAACATGAGACAAAGGAGATGGTTAGAGCTATTGAAGGACTATGACACCAACATTCAGTACCAACCTGGTAAGGCGAATTTGGTGGTAGATGCTCTAAGAAGAAGTTCGGGTATGATCGTTGGCATCTAGATTACAAAGGAGATCATTCGTGACCTAGAGATGACTGATATTGAGTTCTGTGTACGACAGCACGGTTACTGGGCTAATCTTAGAGTGGAACCAGACATACATTCTAGGATCAAGGAAGCTCAGAAGGTCGGGTATGATCGCTGGCATCTGGATTAAAAAGGAGATCATTTGTGACCTAGAGATGACTGATATTGAGTTATGTGTACGAGGACAACACGATTACTGGGCTAAACTTAGAGTGGAACCATACTTACATTCTAGGATCAAGGAAGCTCAGAAGGATGATGGTGAGATTTGAGCTATCATTCAGAACCTTGATCAGCAGACGGACTTTCGTGTTGACGATGACGGTATCTTATGGCAGGGCACTAGACTAGTGATTCCTGATGACTCTACACTCAGGGAAGCTGTGCTGACTAAAGCTCACGGCTCTCCATTTACCATACATCATGGTTCTACTAAGATGTACCACGACATCAAGCAACATTTTTGGTGGAGTGGTATGAAGCAGGATGTTGCCACCTTTATTTCTAAATGTATGATCTGCCAGCAGGTTAAGATCGAACACCAGCGAGCTAGTAGTTTACTACAACCATTAGATATTACAGCATGGAAGTGAGACAAGATCTCTATTGATTTTGTTACTGGTCTTCCTGTGACTCAGAGGAAGAACGACGCCATCTGGGTTATTGTTGATAGATTGACTAAATTTGATCATTTTCTGCTGATCCGCAAGGAGCATCCGATCAGCAAATTGGCAAACACTTTTTAGAAGGAGATCATGAGACTGCATGGTACTCTATCAGAAATCATCTCTTACAGAGATCCCCGTTTCACATCACATTTCTGGCAGGGTCTGCAAAAAGCTTGGGGCACCAGACTTAAGCTCAACACTGCCTTTCATCCTCAGGCCGACAAACAGTCGGAACATACCATTCAGACATTAGAGGACATGCTGCGGGCGTGTGCTCTAGAGTGGTCAGGAAGCTGGGATGATTATATCTATCTTGTGGAGTTTGCATACAACATCAGCTGGCACGCTAGCATCAAGTGTGCACCTTTTGAGATGTTATATGGTAGGAAGTGTCGCGCCCTAATCTGCTGGGATTAGGTGGGTGAACGACTAATTGAAGGTCCAGAGATGATTTAGGTGACAATTGAAAAGGTCGTTGTCGCTAAGGCAAAGATTCAGGAAGCTCGTGCTCGCCAGAAGAGCTACGTTAATAAACGTCGTAGAGATGTATCTTTCAACGTATGTGATCACGTTTTCCTCAAGGTATCACCTGCACGGGGAGTTAAACGTTTTGGAATCAAAGGGAAGCTCAGTCCTCGCTTCAACGGACCGTTCAACATCATAAAACGCGTTGGTGAAGTGTCATATCGTTTAGCGTTACTGCCTCAGCTATCACACGTTCACAACGTGTTCCATGTGTCCTTACTCAGAGGATACAACTATCATCCAGTCCATGTAGTCCAGTATCTGCTCGATCATATTCGAGAGGATCTTACAAATGTCGAAGAACCCGAGAGAGTTCTTGAACGACAAGATCGTGTCATGCGGAAGAAGATGATCCCTTTCGTCAAAATCCTCTAGAGGGATCATCCTGAGCGGGAAGCCACTTGGGAGACGGAGGAGTCTATACGGACTTCTTACCCTCATTTCGCGTTCTGATTCGGGTATGTTTCTTTCAGTTTATGTTTTCTCCAGTTCTAGGACGAACTGTTCTTTTAGAGGGGAAGAGTTATAAAACCAGCATTAAAATACCATGAACAGTAAATACATGAAAATACGATAAAATTAAAACTTTTCATTTATAATATATTTCACATGTCATGATAATAAATAACATGTACTTACGTATGTATATTGTGACAATCTAACATTTTCAGGTAGTAAATTATTTTCTCGTATAATATTTTGAAACTTATTTTTGTGTTGGTTGATGAAATCACAATTTACGGATTTAAATTTGGGCTTACGTGCGTAATTTAACGTCCTTTACGACTAAACCGGAAACCTTAGGATTATGTATTTACGTTTTTGAACTCCGTTTTTTATGAGACAATTTTTATTAGATTCGTTTTGTGCCGTTGATTCATAATTTATAAAAACCTTTTTCGTAAAATGACCCAAGGGCACACAAATCGAGGAAACTAGAATTGAGGAGTACCCGTAAATTAGTGGGATGAGACAAGTATACACTTGCCTCACCCTACTCTATGGGACGGCTAACATAACTTCACCACACCCCATGAGGTGTCAACATTTAGTTAACAAGTGATACACATGTCTTGTTTTCTTAACAAGCTAACTAAACACCTCAAAACCACTTCCCATTAGACCACTTCTCACTTTCATCTCATGAAAACCACCATAAAAACTCTCTCTCTCTCTCTCACCCTTGCCGTCCAAAAACCATCACCAGACACCCCATTTTGATCAATTTTAACCATAAATCTTGTGTTATACAAACATATGATGAAGAACTCTTGAAGCTTTATTGATTGGTAGACATTATAACATCCAAGGAGGTGATTTTCTTGTGTCCTAGGGCTGATTTCTCAACAAAAGTTCTTGGTTAAAGGTTATCTTGAAGATAGTTTTGGTGTACATCAAAGTGTTGTCATCAAAAGACAAGTTATAGTCTTGGTTGGTAAACAAGATCATTCTTTCCATTTTCATTGTTATTTTTGTAAATGTAAAATGTATTTTCTTTCCTAATGCATATGTATATGATGATATATGATGATAAAAATATTGTGTGGGGATCATTTGTTGATAAACTTGGATAAAAAGATGAAAAACTACAAGTAAAAGTAGTAAATCTTGCTTAATTATTAGGCTGTATGAAAACAGTAAACAACCATATGTTAAACTGATAAAATGGTATAGATAAATTGATATATAGTAAGTATTAGGACTTGTACACATGTGAGAGTTGTCCATGCAATGGAATCATTATAATGAGTGAGATATGATCAAAACAAAATTTAAGTACCATCTGAATAGTCTGTTTTGTGAGGACTGTTAGGGACACTTAGACTTGGATTGAGCAGTAGCTAAAACTAAGTTAATTGTAGCACATAATATGAAGTTTATTTATTATAAAAATGAGCTTCTATATTCTTGTAGAACTCAAGATATGATAATAATGGTGAAAGTTTAACTAAAAATCAGATTTGTGAAATTAAAGTATAATAGTATAATAATAGCACTCAAATAAATATAGTATAAAATGTAAATTTAAAACCACTAACTTATATATTACATAATAATAAGTATGTACATTAATAAATAAATGAGACATTTTATAAAAATGTCAATTTGATAAGTTTTATAAGTTATAAAACTATAAACATGATTTTTACGTCTTTTCGACTAAAACCGTAAAATTAACGTTTTCGTAAATTAAAACTTAGACGGCCGGACCCGTCTAATGTAAACTTTTTATAACTCATATACTGATATATAAGTACATATTACAAGTAAAAACCGATAAAACCCGAGCTTTATAACATATGGACATTAACGGGCCAAATTAGCCTTATTGGACTATTAATCCAACTAATTTGGCTAAACGCTATGAACTTACTTATTGGGCTTAACCCACTTGGGCCCAACATGTAAGTATAGGATGTAACACCCCCAATTTCAGTCATAACAGCGGAAGGGTCATTGGGTGTTACTATCATGGTTCAATCTCATAATCATAGAAAACGGCTCAAAACGAGACGTTTTAATAAACATCCATTCAATTTCATTTAATCAAGATAAAATATCATACACGGTCCCAGATGATTCAAAAGTTTTACAAATTATTATAAATGATAAAAGTTATTTGAATGGTTATGTTTTAGAAAAGTGGGCCAAAACATTTCAAATATGCAAGCTTCACGAAACCGCCTTCCTCGAGTGCCTTCAATATGGACCTGAGATAAAACATGCTTAAAAAGTCAGCAAAATTTGCCGAGTGAATCTATAGAGTTTAATTTAAATAGAGTGAACACAAGTATGAAAAATAACCTTCCATGGTTAATAATTCATTAAAAGACAATTATGTTGTACGGACATAATTATCGTTGTTATTTCCATAAGCCTCGTGACATTGAACGTTAACATATATTATTTCAGCCCAACACACCTAGCCAAGTGCGTATATTTCTCTTATACAATGCATCCGATGTTTCATTACTAGTGCATCACAACACCACGCGAGAGCTAATCGCGACCGGACTGGGCGTCACCCCGATAGATCTATCCATGGCATTAGCGTTACTTCGATTAACAATTCACGATTCATGGGTCTTTTAAGGCTAAAACAAACTTATATAACAACTTTCATCTAAGCATACAATCAAGTTCCTTTGTGTTCAATTTTAAAACAAAGAGGGTTTACCACAACTTCTCGTTGCTCCCATCATTTATAATAAATACTTTTCCAATAATAAGGGTTTCCACAACTTCTTGTTGCACTCATACTTTTCCAATAAGTAGAGTTTCCACAACTTATCGTTGTACCCTTAAATTTCAATAAAACAACTTTTCAAGTAAAATAGGGTTTCCACAACTTCTCGTTGCCCCGTTTATTTTAGTAAAACAAGCATGTTATCCCCCTCGCGGGTTTTATAAAACAAGTAAACATGTTAAGAGCGAGGCTATAGACTCACCTTAGCCAATAGTGGTAATGAGACGATCGCCGACGATTAGTGATGCCCGTTTAAACACGAAAACCGCAACCTACCAAATAAGGCGCGTTCGTAAATAATCGACTTAAGTATAAATCATACTTAAATAATATAAAAATCAAAATTACAAAACCAAGACAATCCCGAAAATTTTAATAATACAAGTGCTATTACTATACCCTTTTTATTCAACACTATTCTTTTAAACACTTGCACTCTCGATATTGACCCGTCATAAGACGCCAAGTCAACGCAAGTCAACTTATCATTTTACTTCCCTCGGACCAGTAGCTAAGTCATTTATATAATGACTTAACACTTGAGTAAATTACCATGTCCAATGGCGAATACTCAACTCACGCCACACAAGTATTGAACTACGTGTCCAAAATACCAATCAGCATGTACACTCCAAATGTACACACCAATCTACCCTATCTACACTTGTCCGTTTTCGATGAAACTTGGTCACAAACTCACATATAATATGAATAAGACTCAGTTTAAATTTCATTCAAAAATATTACTTCTAAGACCTTCTGCCCGACACATCTTCGTGTTGTAAAAACCGGACAGATTTACGTCTTCAACTCGTAAAACTATTTTGACATATTTAAACAACTCCATTTACAAAACCGACACTTGGGTTTGAAAATAGACTCATGACCTGAGGTTTAGCAACTTACATCAGTCCTTGAACATTTTTAAAACTCATTCTATCGTCCCCGAGATTCGATCCAAATATCGACAACAATTTTCGGATTGTGCCAATACCCGTCTCCCGGTACACGAATACTAAAAGTAGCATAACTTTTCGCTCGGAATGAGTTAGAAGCTCATTCAAGTGGCAAATCGAAGCTAAAAGAATCCTCTACAAGCCTATCCTATTAGTTTCATCATTTTCAAACAGTAAGATTTCCAAAATTTACGTTTTACCTACTGGTCTAAAACACCTTCTAAAATCTCCCACCAAATCATATTTTTGATCAATTCCAACCATTTTCCTCATCATCATACACCCCAAATATCATCCTAAACAAATCATCTAACCCATAACACCCTTGAATAATTATTTAAAAATTTACCCACTCAAAATAATAAACATGCAACAACATCCCACTCAAATATAATAATATTAACACTAATATACAACATAAAAATGGATCAAACACAACTAGTTCATCAAGAGAAATAAAATTTTTGAAAAGTTAATGTATGTGGATAAAAATTATACCAAAATGATCCTTGTTGAATTTACAAAGTGGGTCTTGTTTTAGTTTTCTTGGATTCAAGCTTGATTTTGAAAAATTAAAGGGTTTATGTGGGTGAGGGTGGACGGTTTGTAGAGAGAGAGAGGGAAGGGAGATGAAATTTTTTGTTGTAATGAATTTTATATGAAAATTTGATAGTGGGAAAATTATATATAGTGGGGTGAGGGTATTTTTTTTTGCCAATTTGCATAGTTTTGGTCCAAAATACAAAGTAAATAGTTGTAAGGGTATAAAAGGTAAATATTAAATTTTGAAAATATTTACGGGACTCGGGTTTCGTAAATATACTTTTCGAAAGTTAAAACGCTTGAAAATATAATAATGAAGCTTCGACACGACTTAAAACGCAATTAAATCGAAAACGTCGAAAATATTAAATATCGAGACAATCGATAATAAAACGTAAGTTTTTGGGCATCCGTCGGTATCGCGATCATTCGTAGTTCTCGTCATTCGTTAAAACGTAAAAACACGAGAAATAAAAATAAATACAATAAAATCATTCATTTAATAATTTGAGAATATAATATCGATACTTAATGTATTTCTTGTCATTTTTCATCGAAACGACATCCTTACGTTAAGTTTCAAGCCATAACCTTCTCGGTTAATCGATAAATTTAAAATTCTCATTAAAATAAATATATAATACTTAATAGTCGAGATTAAAATAACGACCTGAAATTGACGGATTGTCACATTATCCCCACCAAATTGGGATCTTCGTCCCGAAGATCAACTTGCGTTCTTCCTCGATCGCTCGTTGAAAACAAAGAGTTAAACGTATTTTGGTCCTCGTCTTGAGTTCCATCACACATGACAATAAAAATTCGACTTCGTTTCTGTTGCCTAACTTCCTTATCGATAATATCAACAAGTACTTTGATGAAATGCAACTTACTGTCGATTCATACTTCATCAAGAGAGATAATAAGATCTTCGTCGGGAAGAAATTTCTTTAGGTTCGACATATGAAAAGTATCGTGAATTCCTTGCGGCTCTCGAGGTAATTTAAGTTTTCATGCCATCGGACCTACCATCGATATCATCTCGAATGGTCCAAACTAACGGGGACTTAACTTCCCACGTTTTCCAAAATACACAACACCTTTTCAAGGTGATAGCTTTGGCATAACTTTTCCACCGACCTCGATTTCCAAAGGTTTTCGCTTCACATCGTCATAACTTCTATGTCTAACAACGATTCTTAATTAGCACGATCGATTTATTGATCGAAATAAAATGAGTAGAGTCAATCAATCAATATTGACAGAAATCGAGTCATATCCAGACTGAGTTTTCGAGAGCTTAACAATGAATCCATTGTAATTTGCTCCAACTTCACGAATGATGACGAATAACACAATCGTAATCACTTAAAAGGCTTATTTACCTCTTTTATTCCAGAATACATTGTAGGCTCTTACTATCGGTGGATACCGTACCTTAATGCCATACAATTTATGTCTCAATAGACGAAGAGTAATAATCACCGTACCCAATTACAAGTCATGGGTTGTGCAGCTTCATCATTCTTCCTAGTTTTCCTACAAGCATATACAAATCAAACAGCTCTAAATCCTTCAAGAGATATATCACGATTAACAACAAAATCTTCACTTCCTTCGAGTAATGATAAGATCGACGTGTCGCAGAGTTTTCTTTTCATAGTCTGAAAAGCTTTCTCTTCATCATCGCCACACACAAACGGTTCATTCTTTTTAGTTAGCTTAGTTAATGGTTTTGACATCAAAGAGAATCCTTCGTTAAACCTTCAGTAATAACCAGCCAAACCTAGAATTTGTCGTACTTCAGTTGGAATAGTTGGAGCATTCAAATTTTCGATGGCTTCCATTTTCGCAGAACCAACATGTATGCCACTTTTGTCAATCATATGGCAGAGAAGTTGCACAGAACAGAGCCAAAAATCACACTTTAAAATTTTTGGGTACATCTTTTCGTTCTTTTAGAAGGTTCAAGATAATCCCTAAGTGTTCGGCATGTTCTTTCTTGCTCTTAGAGCAGATTAGAATATCATCAATGAAAACAATCACGAATTTATCAAGACACGGCTTACAGATACAATTCATTAAGTCAATGAATACAGTGGGTGTACTGGTCAAACCAGAAGGCATAACCCTAAACTCATAATGATCATCACAAGTTCTAAACGCCGTAATAGGAATATCTTCCTCGCGTATGCGAAGTTAATGATAAGCAAAACAAAGATCAATCTCGGAGAAAACACCAAAATCTTGGAGAAAACACGAGAGTTTCGAAGTTGATCAAATAGATCATCAACTAATAGAAATGGGTAACGATTCTTGATCGTTAGCCTATGCAGCTCTCGGTAATCGATACACATACGAAACGAATCATCTTTCTTCTTAGCGAATAAAATAGGAGTTCTACAACTGACAAGCTCGATCGACTAAAACCTCTATCAGATAGTTCTTAATACTGCAAAAATAATTACTTCAACTCAGAGGGTGCTAATGACTATGGCTCATGTGCCACAGTTGCAGCACCAGAAATCAGATCAATTAGGAATTCTATTTGCCTTGGAGGCGGAAGCCTTGGCAAATCTTCCAGAAACACTTCAAAATAGTCACAAATGACTAGAGTAATTCTACTTACTTCTCTTACGATTCCTTCTACGATACCTAAGCCATGAATAATCCATAACCTTTTCCGATATACTTACGAGCTCTAATGCATGAAAGAATTTTCAATTTGGAATTATATTTCCCTTCAGTAACATCAGCCTTGCCTTGAATTATGTGTCCCATGAGCTAATCAGCCATGCAGACAACTTCACAAATAGTAAACGGCTTTGAAGAAGTCACATCACCGCATATATTCCTGGTCAGCCGTAAATATACTGCTTGACCTTGACGGTTCGGGTTCCAACATTCTTAGACATAAAGGAGTAAACTTATGGAAACACTTGATATATCTACCAATATTAGTTCCCTTCAGTTTCATATTGTACATCACTTGCTCCATGCTTTAGAAATACTTCGAGGACAAGCTCCTCAGTTAACCGTTTCCTCACCTTAGTCCATGGTGTCCCATAAGTAACGATACCTATGGAAGCAAGTCTGCCATTCCACCAAATTAATGCACGACCTTGGAGAGTAGCGATTTCAAACTGCACCTTATCCTCCTGATTAGGGTCACAGATTTAAAAGACTGACGCCAAATTTCCAACAACTGACACAGTCCTCTATCATCTTTAGTCCCCTTAAGAGTCTACGGTTTGCACTTAATGAATGAAGTGTAGTTATAGCTTCAAATTTCAGATACATTTGTTTCATCCGTACCACGAACATTATCGACTCCAGCTTCAGCTCCACCGGTTCCAGTTCCACCAGTTTTAGCTTCAGCTCTAGTTCTAGATCCATCATTCATGTTGGCCATGAATTTAACTAAAGATGCATCAACTTATTCACTAATAACTTGGCACGTTCGTGCTTCAGTCTTAGCTTTCATTTACTGCATGAGTCTTGTGTAGTGCAAATCAAATCATAATGAGTATTCATTCAATGATTGCGTTACACCACAAGAATTTACAAGAGAAAAGAAAAGAAAGATAATAATAGAACGATGTAGAATTAGGAATCAAAAGATAGTCATTCCATTGATCGCAAACTAGTACAAGTCGTATTGTCAAACATTATAGATAATCATCGTCTAATGCCATACAACTTAAAAGACTAGTCCTACTAACTGTTGTCACAGTTTAGTTAGGGAATAATGAGAGATACTACAATTGATAAACTAATCTACTAAGAGTTACTAGGTAATTCACATGGCTAAGAAAGCTCCTCGGTCCCACAAGAAGAAGATTTCTTCAATGTCTTTCAGAGACGCTTGATATCCTCCTCAATTGGCGCTTTTGGAACAGCCTCAATACAACCATTTCACGATTAAGGAATTAAAGAAACAAAATCAAAGAATGAATCGAGCAAACGAATTATGAGTCAATAAGACTTTAATCACGCAGATGCTATATGCTTAAGCCTACACATTTATGAATCATTATTTCCACGGATTGATCAAGTCCTTCCAAATAAGATTCAGAAATTTGTAGTCCAACAATTTATAATTTCCTTGTTCAAATAAATGGCCAATTTATTCAACGATTATAAATCACTTTATTCAAGCATTGCCAGCTCAACGCAAAAGATCAAGATCGAAACAAATGAGAAACTGATTTAACAGAAAATGATCAGTGATATGATATGGAATCCTGGTTGGCATGTGAATACCATACAAATCAATCTCAATTCCTAACAATAAATAGTACCATCTCGGACAAACTTGTTTTTATCAAAACAGTATAATGTCGAAGATTTATGAAAATGCAAATTAAATTCGCTAAACGAAATAAGCGAATCGATAAATCAAGGATAAGAACCAAGGAAATCAAAATCCTTGTAACAAAAGAATATCAACAGAATATTAACCTTCGTTGGGATCATGTCTATCCACAACTTAGTTAATCTCGAGAATAACATGATTCATTTCAGGAATAGCTTCGGCGCTAGCATAAAATGACTAGGGTGGCTTCGTGACAATCGACGTCGTATAAATATCTCGTATAAATATAAAATTATCATTTATAATTAAATAAATGAAAACATACCTTGTAATTCACAAGTTCAAATAATCGATAAAGATTACAACATATATATAATCCCATATATATATATAAATACTATCATTCTCGTCCATTGGCCACTCGGAGGTTTCGCTTGCAACAGTTATAGTTAAAAGATTTCAAAAATTCATTTTTGGAAAATCTTTTCGTTCTCTATAACTTGAGCTCTGATGCCAATCTGTAACACCCCCAATTTCAGTCATAACAGCGGAAGGGTCATTGGGTGTTACTATCATGGTTCAGTCTCATAATCATAGAAAACGGCTCAAAACGAGACGTTTTAATAAACATCCATTCAATTTCATTTAATCAAGATAAAATATCATACACGGTCCCAGATGATTCAAAAGTTTTACAAATTATTATAAATGATAAAAGTTATTTGAATGGTTATGTTTTAGAAAAGTGGGCCAAAACATTTCAAATATGCAAGCTTCACGAAACCGCCTTCCTCGAGTGCCTTCAATATGGACCTGAGATAAAACATGCTTAAAAAGTAAGCAAAATTTGCCGAGTGAATCTATAGAGTTTAATTTAAATAGAGTGAACACAAGTATGAAAAATAACCTTCCATGGTTAATCATTCATTAAAAGACAATTATGTTGTACGGACATAATTATCGTTGTTATTTCCATAAGCCTCGTGACATTGAACGTTAACATATATTATTTCAGCCCAACACACCTAGCCAAGTGCGTATATTTCTCTTATACAATGCATCCGATGTTTCATTACTAGTGCATCACAACACCACGCGAGAGCTAATCGCGACCGGACTGGGCGTCACCCCGATAGATCTATCCATGGCATTAGCGTTACTTCGATTAACAATTCACGATTCATGGGTCTTTTAAGGCTAAAACAAACTTATATAACAACTTTCATCTAAGCATACAATCAAGTTCCTTTGTGTTCAATTTTAAAACAAAGAGGGTTTACCACAACTTCTCGTTGCTCCCATCATTTATAATAAATACTTTTCCAATAATAAGGGTTTCCACAACTTCTTGTTGCACTCATACTTTTCCAATAAGTAGAGTTTCCACAACTTATCGTTGTACCCTTAAATTTCAATAAAACAACTTTTCAAGTAAAATAGGGTTTCCACAACTTCTCGTTGCCCCGTTTATTTTAGTAAAACAAGCATGTTATCCCCCTCGCGGGTTTTATAAAACAAGTAAACATGTTAAGAGCGAGGCTATAGACTCACCTTAGCCAATAGTGGTAATGAGACGATCGCCGACGATTAGTGATGCCCGTTTAAACACGAAAACCGCAACCTACCAAATAAGGCGCGTTCGTAAATAATCGACTTAAGTATAAATCATACTTAAATAATATAAAAATCAAAATTACAAAACCAAGACAATCCCGAAAATTTTAATAATACAAGTGTTATTACTATACCCTTTTTATTCAACACTATTCTTTTAAACACTTGCACTCTCGATATTGACCCGTCATAAGACGCCAAGTCAACGCAAGTCAACTTATCATTTTACTTCCCTCGGACCAGTAGCTAAGTCATTTATATAATGACTTAACACTTGAGTAAATTACCATGTCCAATGGCGAATACTCAACTCACGCCACACAAGTATTGAACTACGTGTCCAAAATACCAATCAGCATGTACACTCCAAATGTACACACCAATCTACCCTATCTACACTTGTCCGTTTTCGACGAAACTTGGTCACAAACTCACATATGAATAAGACTCAGTTTAAATTTCATTCAAAAATATTAATTTTAAGACCTTCTGCCCGACACATCTTCGTGTTGTAAAAACCGGACAGATTTACGTCTTCAACTCGTAAAACTATTTTGACATATTTAAACAACTCCATTTACAAAACCGACACTTGGGTTTGAAAATAGACTCATGACCTGAGGTTTAGCAACTTACATCAGTCCTTGAACATTTTTAAAACTCATTCTATAGTCCCCGAGATTCGATCCAAATATCGACAACAATTTTCAGATTGTGCCAATACCCGTCTCCCGGTACACGAATACTAAAAGTAGCATAACTTTTCGCTCGGAATGAGTTAGAAGCTCATTCAAGCGGCAAATCGAAGCTAAAAGAATCCTCTACAAGCCTATCCTATTAGTTTCATCATTTTCAAACAGTAAGATTTCCAAAATTTACGTTTTACCTACTGGTCTAAAACACCTTCTAAAATCTCCCACCAAATCATATTTTTGATCAATTCCAACCATTTTCCTCATCATCATACACCCCAAATATCATCCTAAACAAATCATCTAACCCATAACACCCTTGAATAATTATTTAAAAATTTACCCACTCAAAATAATAAACATGCAACAACATCCCACTCAAATATAATAATATTAACACTAATATACAACATAAAAATGGATCAAACACTACTAGTTCATCAAGAGAAATAAAATTTTTGAAAAGTTAATGCATGTGGATAAAAATTATACCAAAATGATCCTTGTTGAATTTGCAAAGTGGGTCTTGTTTTAGTTTTCTTGGATTCAAGCTTGATTTTGAAAAATCAAAGGGTTTATGTGGGTGAGGGTGGACGGTTTGTAGAGAGAGAGAGGGAAGGGAGATGAAATTTTTTGTTGTAATGAATTTTATATTAAAATTTGATAGTGGGAAAATTATATATAGTGGGGTGAGGGTATTTTTTTTTTGCCAATTTGCATAGTTTTGGTCCAAAATACAAAGTAAATAGTTGTAAGGGTATAAAAGGTAAATATTAAATTTTGAAAATATTTACGGGACTCGGGTTTCGTAAATATACTTTTCGAAAGTTAAAACGCTTGAAAATATAATAATGAAGCTTCGACACGACTTAAAACGCAATTAAATCGAAAACGTCGAAAATATTAAATATCGAGACAATCGATAATAAAACGTAAGTTTTTGGGCATCCGTCGGTATCGCGATCATTCGTAGTTCTCGTCATTCGTTAAAACGTAAAAACACGAGAAATAAAAATAAATACAATAAAATCATTCATTTAATAATTTGAGAATATAATATCGATACTTAATGTATTTCTTGTCATTTTTCATCGAAACGACATCCTTACGTTAAGTTTCAAGCCATAACCTTCTCGGTTAATCGATAAATTTAAAATTCTCATTAAAATAAATATATAATACTTAATAGTCGAGATTAAAATAACGACCTGAAATTGACGGATTGTCACATAGGACTGATGTTAAAAGTGTAAAATGGACTAATATAAGGTAATGGGCTTATAATGGGCTTATTGGGAGTTGAAAAGTAAAGAAGATAAACTAGTAAAACTAGTATAAAAAGTTACCAACACATAACACTATAATGGGTAAATGAAGATGTACAATCCCACTTGATCATCATCATATATATAAAATCATCATATATATACATAGTTATTATTTTTATAAAGTCATTGGAAAAAAGTCTAAGACCGAGTATTATTTATATAGGTTTCTGTGATCGAAGCACGCCCATAGCCGATAATCCGCCTTTCATTATCAACGTGAGTTCATAGCCTCGCACTCTTTTAAATGTTTTATAAATTGATTTGTAAACCCGCGAGGGAGATAACATGCTAGTTTTTGATAAAAAATAGAACACAAGTAGTCCTGATGGTATGCTTAATGATATGGACCTGAATGATGCTATGACCCAATAAACGAGATAAAAAGGATTATTAGTAGTTAGGTTATGTCACTTAAAGTCCCATTAGCATGATTTGTGAACTACCGGGATTTGGTAGACGGTTATGAATATGATAGTACTATTTGGAGACGATCACCCCAGTTCGCGCATTGACGGTTGATCCCCGTCGTACCACATTGATTGGTAAGCGAATTTATGTATGAGAAGATTTACATAGCGTGATTTTTGTGACGACACGCTAACTTAGATGGGAAAATAGTTTGTCGGGTTCGCGGCCCGTTGTTTGTGATAGTAAGGTAACAATGTCATGCGGCTAATAATAATCCAACACAATCCAGTAATGAAGCAAATAACGATAATAATGTTACCTATAATGGTAATATTGAGACTATGGTCTCATGGACGGTTTAAGATGTATGCTTTGCTTATTATATTGCCTGACTAGCAATACGAGGAATTACTTCTGATATTATACTTGTGTTCTGATTTCAATGATTGTTTTATATAACAGTTTTATTAAACTCCATGAATTCACTCGGCATTCGCTGATATGATTTTTGCATGTTTTATCTCAGGTGCATGAAGGTAATTCGGATGGAGATCGACTCTGATGGCCCACATAATAATAAAACTGTTCATTCGATCTATGTTTTGTAAACTTAATGGCCTGTATAATTTGGGACTTGTTGTACACTTGAAACTTTTATTTCGAATGAATGTATGTTAAACCTTGTACAACCATTTTTATGTGTTGTCTATGATTGGAGTTATTGTGCTATCCCGTAACACTCTAAAGACTCTTCCGCTGTACCGATATGAAATTTGAAGTGTTACAGTTTGGTACCAGAGATCTCGTTATAGAGAACGAAAGATTTTAAAAATCAAGGTTTTGAACAAAACTTTTCAAAATCTTTTAACTATAAACATTTGAGAAAATATTTGAAAAATCTTTTGACTATAACGGTGCCAAAGATCTCCGACGTTACGAACAAGCCTTATTGAGAAGATATATATTTTGATATATATAATTTAATTTATATATATGTATATATCGTGGTTTCAGTATGTAACTGTTTATAATTATTTTATGCTAATACGAGATATATATAAATGCAGATTGTCACGGCTGACCCTAATATTCCTGTAGAAAACCATGCTATTCCCGAACCTAATGTAGATGATAACCCTTATTTAGACTTGTTGGATTATGATTTAAATGAGGATATGGATGATGATGATGAGGAGGAAGCATTTGAGGATCCCGAGCCCGAGATACGACTAGGAGATCAGATGGCCCCTCAGGTTGATATTGTAGAGAATGAGAATGATAATGTTGGTATTGAGAATGATGATGAGATTGGTATAGATAATGTAGATAATGAGGATGACGACGAGGATGTCGAGGAGGAGATAGGCATAGATGATGAGGTTGATGATGATGATGAGGCTGAGCTTATTTACCCTTATGTTGTACCGGAGGGTGAGCCCTTACCCCCTCCAGTTTATTAGTCTGATTCTGAGATTGAGCTACTTAGAGATGAATTGTCTGAATCATCTGAATCTTATAAGCTCAATTTTTGTAAGAGTAATTTTAAGCTGTGAAAATGAATGGAATATCAATTGGATTTAAAAATCATCAACATAATAAGCAATAAGATCAGAAATCCAATTCAACTTATTTTTAAGCAGTTTGACCAAATTTTGACTTTTTACAAAATTGATTCTTATTATCCAAAAATGATATTAAGCTAACTCTCAACAAATTTTGTGAAGAACTTAACACTGAGAAGCTATATATAAGCAAATGGTGAGTTATGATAAGCACTATGTTCAAACAGTCTATAGAGCTACTTTTGGAGCTTAATCGTGACTTAAATAATGTAAAGGATTAAGCCTTAAATCACATGTTAAATATTCAAGGTACAGGTTTTTACTGCTCGGCCAAACAGATGGTCCTTAATGATCACAAGCATGAATTTATCAAATTACAGCATACACACGTGATTCACCAAATTTATGAATGCTACATGTGCATTGGTCAATCCAAACGACATAACATGAAACTCATAGTGTTCATTACAAGTTCTGGATGTGGTGATTGGAAGAGATAATCTTTTTCGCGGACGCGAAGTTGATGATAACCATGCCGTGGATCAAAATTCTGAATATACGCTAGAACCTTGTAAATGATCGAAGAAATCATCCATCTTGGGTAATGGATATCAATTTTGATCGTCAATTTATTCAGTTCACGGTAATCAATCAATATAAGGAATGATAACACCATAGCTCTTCATGATGACGAGTTAGGTAGAATAAAAGCTTTCTCCGACAACTCTCTTAGTTGCACGGTAATTCTTTTGATTAAGATGGTAATAAAAGGTTTTTAAGCTCGTATGAAAGTTCGTTAAACCGATCTTTTCGAATTGATTACCGATTAAAAGTGCGACTCAATTGTTCTTGGTGGAAAGTAAAAGGAGATTGGTTTTCTATTCTACTAAAAAGGTAAACGCGTGAAGTAGATAAAAATAAGCTAAAAGCAATTAATGATAAAGATGAAACAATTTAAAAATAATAAAACTGAAATTTAACTTACTGAAAACTTACTGAAAACTTACTGAAAACTGCTTACTCGGAATGGAATGCTTCACTCGGAATATTCACTTCATTCGGAATAAGTGCTCATGCGGAAAAGGGTAACTCATGCGGAAAAACACCTTCATGCGGAATAAAGGCTGACTCGGAATATTTTGTTCATGCGGAATATATGGCTCATTCGGAATAATCAAAAAGCCTTGGTTCGGAATACTGATGCTTCATTCGGAATGTAAGCTTATTCGGAAAAAAATTGGAAAGAATCACTCATTCGGAATAAGATGTTTATCCGGAATATTGGCTTATGCGGAATAAAAAGATGAAAACACTCGTTTGGAATAAACTTCCTTCATCCGGAATACCTTCGTTCGGAATATTTGTTGATCCGGAATGTTTCGTTCATTCGGAATATCTTGGACTCATTCGGAATATTTACTGGTTCGGAATGCTGAGCTTGATTCGGAATAAATTGACAAAACGTTGGTTCAGAATATTGCTTGGTTCGGAATAAAGAAAGGAAAACTTTGGTTCAGAATATTATATGCTCATCCGGAATATCTAACTAAAAACCTTTCGCTCGGAATCTCTTGCACTCATTAAGAATCTGGGCAAACTTTGAAGACGAAGAACAGGGAGAAAAATAAAACACGAATTTAAACCAAATTCAACCAAGTTTCAACCAAAGATTAAACAAAACTAACCACCAATCATCTACTAATGATAAACTTTAAACCAAATCAATAAAAGCATAAAACCCACTTGTTTTTAAAGATCAAACTCAACAAAATAAAAACTTAAACTTAAGAATCAATAAGAAGAACAAGATTAAAAGGAAACTTGTATTAAGGATTAAGGTTTAACAAAAAAATTGAAAGATTAAAACTTACAAGAACTTGGAGAAATCAACAGAAAATAAAAATCACCAACCTCCTTAATGGAGTTGGTTACCTACGGAACAAAAGGAAAAACGAAAACAGAAAAAATGAAAAACTGACTCCTCAAATTGTGAGGAGGAGGCCTATTTATAGGTGTGTTGAAGTGGGTTGGTTAGTGGGCTTTCTCCTTTCTTTTAGTCTTCTCGTCTTTTCAGTAAAGTTAACGTTTTCGACTCTGATTCGGGATTTGTCGATGAATATATTCAACTCGTCTTTTAATTTCTTCGTTTAATAGACTTGAGTTCTTCGACATATAAAAATCTTCCATCTTTGGTCCCTTTCTTCGATAAATCTTCAAATAGGCCCATTGACTTCAAATCTTTTGCATCTTGGACTATAGACTTTGTCTTTTCGTCTTTTCGTCTTTTTCTTCAATAAAACCCGTGCAATCCCATGTTTTCTTCAATATTTATCCGGTTGGCTCTGAAAACACAACAAACACATAAACCACGCATAATTCCAAAAAATTGATATTAAATACGCGTTTTGGTCTCGTTTAAGCAAGAAATAAGTGGTAAAAGGATGGGTGTTTTCACACCTATCAAATCCCCTACACTTAACCATTGCAATGCCCTCATGCAATGCATTAATTTTAAAGCACGGTTTACATTTCTCCTCATAAATAACCCCACCTTGGCCTTTATTAAATTCTAAACACTAAGGAAACCAAAAGAACAAAACAAGTAAAGAATTCAAACACTTACATTGGGGTTTTAGGTTGTCATGAATGTTCATAATTCTCAAGTTTCACATTCCCCATACCAAGCTTAAAAACGAGATCATTGTTATTATAAGTTAGCAAACTAACACGAACTCATGTGGCCCAATTATTCACTTAGACTCCCTTATTCCTAGGTGTATCTCTTATATTTTATTGTTGTCTTGAATGATCACGAGGATGCATTGTTTGACTTATTTTGATAGTTATTTAAGCTGAAAACAAAGTGGGACGATTTAATCAATAGTTAGCTAAAGGATAAAATCTTTTAAAACTGCTTCTCGGGACCTCATAAAGTTCATATCTTGGCATAACTCGCTTCACGATTTGAGACCTTTCTCAGACCGATATTTGGCAGCGACTTCATACTTCAAATCTTTGAGAGACGATCTTGAAATTATGGTCTTATCTTCATAATAGGAATTTCTTCACTTGAAGTTTTGAGAGATACTTCATATTTGGACCACGACTTCTTCATTTTTCTCCAATCTTTATTTTGGACTTTCATATACAACGATCCGCCTCCTTTTAGGACTTGGATCTATATATCCTCATACCTTGCTAGGGTCTTTTCGGATAGAATTCTCCATGATCTTTTGGGGAGCACTTTCTTTTCGTCGTGTGTCTCGATCCTTCATATTGATTTTCGATAAATGATTCTTCACATCACTTTTGGATCTTTAGCAACAAAATGTAGCCCTCATGCCTTGTTAGGGCCTTTTCGGACTCGCCAATCTTCGCATCCCGCTTCAATAAGTTATGCCTTGGCTATGAACTCTAATTAATACCGAGCAACTTTTAAACGATCTTGGGCTAGAAGCTAAGTAACTTTTTAAATCGTACAACCTTATTTATTACAGATAAATTTATTAGCAAGCGATGGGAGAATAGGCTTATAATCAACTCACATAAATTCACGAAAGAATACCAAACTTATAATTGACTCTATCATCTCTCGTTCTCCACAATTTAAAATATCAAGGAATGAGACTCGTGGATGCTTAGCCAATTAAATCAAAGTTTTGGGTTTTCGAGTCATCTATAGGATCTTGCAAATTCTTAGACTCTTTCAAGTTTAGAAATCTCATTTTAAAGTTCCCTTGATAAACGACTCTCTAGGATTAATTATAGGAACTTGCGAAAAGTTCTTGTTCTTAACCCGTGAGAGTTAAGACTTTCGCGTTTTAAAGTTCCCTACATAAAAGCCTAGCAAAACTTGACTTAAACACGTTAAGGATACTAGCTAGAGTAAACTTAGATAAGTAAACTCGGGTTGAGTCAAAATAATCACGACTTTGAAAAATTTAAAACCACTATATTGAAAATTTATTCTAGCAAGGAAAGAAAATAATCATAACAAAGGAAAATACAACTATACAACTAGGCCAAAATAGATCAAATATTTTGAAAAATGTCGAAAAATCAAGTTTTCTGGTTAAAATGAGGACAAATTCATTGAAAAGACCACTTACTTCGATAGAAGTCCCCCTACACTTGATATAAACATTGTCCTCAATGTTTACGCATGTGGGAAAAGTCTCCCCTACACTTATGACATTGTGCACGTTGGTTAAATCAAGCTAAGGAAGAGACAACTAAAGTGATCAATTTCAAATGTGAGTATGAAGAAAATTGAATCACGATAGTTGAGAGATAGAACCTGATTGCGGACAACACGGGAGCACGGTTCTTCAAAGATTCCAAAAGTGCACTTATCCCTGTAATCACATCACCATACAAACACAAGCAACCTATATAGGTCCCCCTGCACTTAGGAGGAAAAATGGAAAGGGATAGATACTCGGGTTGCCTCCCGAGGAGCGTTTGTTTTTGTTAACCGAGTCACGAGCCTGACTCGACCCAAAATTAGTTCATGGGAAACGTGGTGAGGGATGGAATCATCTCATGAGAGATGTCCTCACCAAAGTACAACTTCACACGCTGGCCATTCACCTTAAAATTGGGCCCATTTGGTTGAGAAAGCTCAATTGTGCCATAGGGAAAGACTTTGGCGATGGTGAATGGACCAGACCAGCGGCTCTTCAACTTGCTCGAGAAGATCTTCAACCGAGAGTTAAAAAGTAAGACTTGATCACCAACGTGGAACTCTCGGTTCTTAATCCTTGCATCATGGATGATCTTGGTCTTCTCTTTGTAGATCAACGAGTTCTCATAAGCTTCGTTCCTTAGTTCGTTGAGCTCGTTGAGTTGAATCTTCCGAAGATCGCCGGCTTTGTTGATGTCAAAGTTGGCCCACTTCAAGGCCCAGTATGCCTTATGTTCCAGCTCAATAGGGAGGTGGCTTGCTTTCCCGTACACAAGACGATAAGGTGTACAACCGATCGGCGTCTTATAGGCGATACAAAAAGCTCACAAAGCATCATCTAACTTATCGGCCCACGAGGCACGATGCTCTCGCACAGTACGCTCCAGAATTCGCTTCAATCCACGGTTGGAAATCTCGGCTTGACCATTGGTTTGGGATGATAGGCGGTGGAAAGATGGTGATTGACACTATACTTAGCCATGACTCTTGCGAATTGATCATTGCAAAAATGAGTCCCGTCGTCACTGATAATAGCACGAGGAACACCGAATCGAGCAAAAAGTTGCTTCAAAAAGTTCACAACCACCCTCGCATCGTTTGTAGGGAGAGCCTTAGCTTCAACCCATTTAGACACGTAGTCAACGACTACGAGGATGTACTTGTTCCCTTTAGATGATGGAAATGGCCCCATAAAGTCGATGCCCCATAGATCAAAGATTTCACATTCTTGTATGAAATTTTGAGGCATCTCATCTTTATGTGTGATCTTGCCTTGTCTTTGGCAAGCATCACAATGTTTAACCATGTCATGAGCATCACGATAAATGGTGGGCCAATAAAATCCAGAGTCGAATACTTTCTTCGCGGTGTAATTGGGACCAAAGTGACCACCGGTGGGTCCTTTATGGCAAACGTCAAGGATTTGAACCGCTGCCGGCCCATCAACACATCGACGAATAATCAGATCAGCACATTGTTTGAAAAGGTAAGGGTCGTCCCAGAAATAGTGTTCAATGTCTTTAAAGAACTTTTTCTTTTGTTGGGACGTTAACCCTTCCTTGAGAATTCCACCCGCTAAGTAGTTTGCAATTTCCACAAACCACGGGGTGTCATCAAGATTGGAGTTGATAGACATTAAGGCTTTAAGGGGAAAAGAGTCATTGATCTCTTGATTTGGATGATCCCCTTGATAAGGATCCTCAAGTCTACTCAGATGATCCGCGACTAGGTTTTCGGCACCCTTCTTGTCACGAATTTCAATGTTGAATTCTTGATGGAGCAAAACCCAACGAAGTAGTCTTAGCTTAGAATCTTGCTTAGGCAACAAGTACTTCAACGCGGAATGATCGGTATACACGATGGTGGTAGAAAGGACAAGATAGGGGCGAATTTTTTCAAAAGCATACACTACAGCTAAAAGCTCTTTTTCGGTAGTGGTATAATGCAATTGAGGCCCCATCATTGTCTTGAGGACGTGCTTGATAGCCTCCTGTAGAATAGGTACAGTTGGCGGCATACACATTTTCCGGTTGTCGTGAATCGAGGGACAATCGATGTATGAGTGAGATCCCCCGCATATGTCACATGATTGAGTCAAAGCACTAGCTTGGGCAGTGATAGCTTTGGTATTATTGGTGGCTTGGAGAGCAAGTGATTCAACAAGCGAAGTAAGCTTATCAATTCTCTTGTCGCTCTCATTAGTGCTAGCACTAGCCACATTGGTCCGAACACTTTTGGTTTGCACTCTAGACTTGTTCTTAAATAATATCCCAAGCAGCATTAGAAGACTTAACCAAAAGATTACCCCCCAAGGCACTATTTAGTGAATCTTGGTCATTCATGCTTAAACCATTGTGAAAAGTATTAATTTGATGTACTTTTGTTAAACCATGTTGTGGACACTTTCGTAAGAGTTCCTTAAAACGGTCCCAAGATTCACTAAATGTCTCACCGTACTTTTGTTTAAAAGTAATGATTTCATTCCGCCAAGCGGTAGTACGTGAGGGTGGGAAAAAGTAGTTGATGAATTTGGTCTCTAAATCCGTCCACGTAAGAATACTTTGTGGCGGTTCCTTATCAAGCCAATGCCGGGCTTGTCCCTTTAAGGAGAAAGGAAAAAGTTGCAAGCGAATTACCTCTTGTGAAACCTCATTATACTTAACCGTATTAGTGAGTTGAAGAAACCTATTAGTATGGTCATGAGGATCATCAATTGAACGCCCCAAGAATGGTTGAGTAGAGACCATTTGAATGAAGTCGTATTTGAGCTCAAAGTTGTTGGCTCCAATCGCGGGTATGACAATAGCATCGTTGTTGCCCTCTACATGTGCTTGCAAAAGTTCGATCATTGGACGATTGTACGGTAGAGGTTTGATGTAGAGTGGAATGTATATGTGATAATTAAGAACGTTATAGGGTAAATTAGAAAATTACCTTTAGGAAAAAGTAATAGTAAAAAATTACCAAAGACGAATTCAATTAAACACGTGATGAACCAAGTTCGTTGTACACGAAGATCGAGTGAATTTGAGACGTTTCGTTTTGATTAGGACAATTGATTTTAATGGTTTTTCGGTTTTTAAACTAAAATTAATTCTACAAAGTTTAAACCTTAAATTTATCCTAAAGTGCATGAATCGTAAACCCCAAATTTTTAAATCTAAAACAATTACTTAAAAATTAAAACTATTTTAAAATTAAACGATTAAAAAAAATCTATAAAAATTAATTTATTTAATAAAAATTACTTTTAAACTATTTTAAAATCTATTGACAACTATTTTTACTTTTACAAATTTAATTAAAATAAATTTACTTAAAACTAATTAAACTTTTAAAATTAATAAAAACATTTTAATTTAATTTTGAAACTATTGATTATTAAACTCAAAATTACTTTAAATAAAAAAACATATTAATAAAAATTTATTAAAAACGGACACAAATCTTAAATCACAATCTGCCAAAAGCAGATTACTATATTAATTAAAGTACTGATAGAGAAATCAAAAGAGCTTGTAGCTCAAGTGGTTAACACACTGGGTGTTCATTCGTGAGGTCACGAGATCAAGTCCTAGGAAGCACATTTTTTGTGATATATTTTTGGATGATGAAAATAAGAAAAACAATAAACTAAACACTCCCAATTGAGGAGTGTTGGCCAAATACGAACACAAAGCACAAACATCAATTAAAACCAGCAATCAGCAACACAAATAAAGCAGATATATCAGATCTAAAATCAGCAAACTAAAGAGAATGAATGAGCAAAATAAAGCTAAAAGAAAGCTGTTAAAATGCTCAACCTAACAGTAAAGTAAAAACTGATTAAATCTGCTATAAGCAATCAACAGATAAAGTCTACTCATTTATCCAAATCAGCAAATTACTGAAAATCATTTATCAGTAAACCCAACTCCTAAATAAAAGATCTCAGAGCTAGCAGACTCTAGCAACACTCAGATTTAACCATCATCTTCAAATAACAGTTAAATGAAACCAAAATCGTTAAAGCAATAAGCAATTTAACTTTTCCCGCTGGTTTCAAAACTCATTATATAATAGCATCCTAACAACATCTATCAGTAAACTGATATCAAAAGAAACTCATCATTCAAAAGCTAACAATCACAACTAATTCATTCAGATTCATAACACAATACACTAAAAACAATATTACATCAGAAAAAATCATAACCAAACATTAGCAGTATTCTGAATAATCTAAACAATAATATCAAAACTATTTAATGCAGAAAGTTAACAAGACAGATTCATTGTCACGTTTAAGCAGATCCTTAACATCACTCAAAAATCAACAACATATAACAAATCCAATGTCAATTTTAACAAACTAAATCTAAATATCAGATTCATTAATTTCCAATCTAACTAAAAACATTAATAATCAATTTAGCAGAACATAGCATAAACAATGAAAATAACTTAAAAGAACTTAAAACCTTTTGAAGAAAGCCGTTGTGAAGAAGGTTAGCGTTGTGCTACCTTAGAACCGAAACGAAAACACCATCCTTCGAACCACCATCACCATCAAATAGAATCTCGAACAGATTTTAAAAGACTTTTCAGTAGGGAAAGCTTTTTCCCCAAATTCACTTATATTAATCAATCAAAGCTATTTAATTAACTTTGATCAATCAATGTTCATATAATGTCAAAAATAGATTATAACAAGAATAATCAATAAAAGCAGTAAATTAATAAGAACTTTTGAAACTCAAATCCACTTTCATTAAACTCAGTAAAAGAGTACAAAACTATTAAAAATGAAATACAAATTATTCTAAACCTATTTTAACATTATAACTCTAAAGAGAAAAATGGAATGAAGATTACAAGTATTTTGGGGGTTTATATAGCCAACCCCTAGGCTGTTGAGGGGAGGTTGTTGAGGCAGAGAAATCATCTTGGCCCTTCAAAGGGTATCTTCGTTCTTCTCTTTCTTCCAATCTTGATCTAACGGTGGATATTCACACACTAGCACACGGCTTTTCAACGTGGCATCCGCTTGTGCTAGTTGTGCTTCTTTGATGAGGAGGTGGCCACTCTTCATTGGTAGATTGGGAATAATGAGGTGTCTTGTCCAGTGATATGCTGCCGCGTTGCCTTGCTCTTCCACTCTTTTCTTCCGAAAACATGGGGGATTTAATTCCCCATGTGTGAATCACACGTGTGATGTGAAAGCCCCATTTAATTTAAGTGAATTAATCAACTAGGGTTTTGAAACAGTAAATTTTCGTCTGGTTATTTTTGGGGTGGAAGAAGGAGATACATAGAAGTTATCGAATGGTATTTTTTATTTGTGTGGGTGGGAAAGTAGGTAACTATAAAGCGTGTGTGTGTGGGAAGTTTTGACTGAATGTGACTTAAGTAATACTCACAAGTCGTCTGTTTAAAATTAAAAAACCCTAGAGCCCAACTAGCCTTAAATTCGTCCAATGTAAATACATGGGATTTGACTCATTAAAACTTCCCACGTTACTTCTTTTGGAATTGTTATGGGCTGGATTTGGGCTTCATCCGTCTCTTTATTTTAGCTATGAATTGGGCCCAAGTTAATATAAACTTATCCGTCCCATTTTAATTTAACTTTTATAGTGGGATTTTCAGGCCCATTTAGCTCATGTGGGACCCACTTGGTTCAAATAATCTTCAATAAATTCAAATCCGCTTAAATCGAGCTAGTTTTTGGCTTCGTCGATCTTTTCTTCAAACTTCGTGTCAGTTTTGCCGGTTTTCGCGAACTTGGTACCTACACACACGAAACAACAAAACAACATATATACAAGGCATTTTCATAATATTTATGCATTTTTAGTTGTTTTTAGATACAATTGATATGAGTATAATCACTCATATCACACTCCCCCTTGCTGAGCAATTACCGTGTCCTCACGTAATGATAAAGTAAAACACTAACTACACCATTATTCAACTTTTTAAACTTTTTATTTTGCAAAGACATAATGTATTGCTTTCATTATTTGAAAAATAACTTTAAGGATCAAAAAACTCAAATAGATTCATCGTCCCCGACTTTTCACTTTTCCATGTCAAGTGCAAAAACAAGATCATTGTCAATCATAAGCCCCAAAATTAAACCAACTCATACAAGTAATTTGTGTTAAACTCAATCTCCTATTATTCCTAATTGTATCTCTAGATTTTATTTGTCATTCACCCAAAGGCTCATTTGACTTTATTTTGATATTTATTAGTCCAAAAATGAAGGCAAGAACGGTGTAAACTCAACACTCAAAACCTAACCTCGACTTCAAAAACCGTTGTCACTAAAGAAAGCCCACATCAAGGATAACTTAACACGATTTGAGGGATAAATCCCGGACCCGAAATTTGGCTAATATGGCTACTTAAAAGCAAAAATAAAACCTCCAAAGTCAATTATGACCTTATTAATGGAGTTAGCAACAATCACATTATAACACCTTTTGGCTCTTTAAGATGCAATTGTGCTCCTTATTTAAAATCCACACCCGAAGGCTCCTTGGACAAAAATAAGGGAATTGACTTCACCATCCCACCTTATGGCTCATGATGATGAAGCAATTTTTATTCAACACGTCCCCTTGCCATACACCCTAAGGCTCTAATGACAAGGTTAGTGCTACATGACTCCCACCCGAAGGCTCCTAGAGAACATGTTTTTTATTTATTCTTCTTTATTAATATGATATGTATAGTAAGCCAATTTTCCGTAATCCCATGATCAAAAGTCCAAGACGCTGACACCCTTAATGTGTTCTCACTTTAATTACAAGGGAAGAAAAAGAAGGAGTTACGAGTTAAGATATCAAGCATAAACCGCTAAAAACTTCATTTATTAAGCAATTATTATTCAAGTGTGGAAAGTAAATACGAGGAGATTAAATCAAACACAAAAATACTTGCACAAAGAAGAATTAATTTTAGAAACTTATGATTGAACTCTATCATCTCTTGTTCTCCATATTGTAAAATTTCAAAAATGTGAAATCAATGGATACTTAGCCTATTAAAGCAAAGTTTTAGGTTTTGATAGGTGTGTAAACACCCATCCTTTTACCACTTAATTCGGGCTAAAACAAGACCAAAACACGTATTTAATATCATTTGTTTGGAATTATGCGTGGTTTTTGTGTTTATTGTGTTTTCAGAGCTAACCGGATGAATATTAAAGAAAACATGGGATTGCACGGGATTTACCAAGGAAAAAGACTCAAGACGAAGTCTATTGTCCAAGAGGTGCAAAAGATTTGAAGTCACTAGGCCTATTCGAAGATTTATCGAAGAAAAGGACTAAAGATGGAAGATTTTCATAAGTCCAAGAAACTCAAGTCTATTTAACGAAGAAATTAAAAGACGAGTTGGATTTAATCGACGACAAATCCCGAATCAGAATCGAAAACGTCAACTTTTCTGAAAAGACGAGAAGACAAGAAGAAAGGAAGAAAGCCCACTCACCAACCAACCACTAGGAGTATAAATAGTCTTTCCCTTCACACAATTAGGGAGTTAGTTCATTTTTTTCTTTCCCAGTTCCTTTGGTTCGTGGTTTTCATCACAAACACCACTAGGGTGTTTAATGATTTTTCATTTTTTTCTTTTCAATCTTGTAATCATTGTTCATTAACCTTGTTACTCTTCCATTAATCAATCTATTCCATCTTTCTATTTATCTTGTTCTTCATCATTTTTATTGCAAGTTTCTAAGTCTCTTTTGATTCTAGTTTGATTCTAAAAAGTTGTTGATTTAGTGTTTTTATTGGTGGGATTTGTTTCTTATGGTATGTTAATGATTATTGGTTAGTTTGGTAAAACCTTTTTGAGTATTTAGTTTGATTTTGATTAAAATTTCGTGTTCCCTGTTTTGGGTCGTCTGCTACTGTTCTTCATCTCCCAGATCATTCCGATTAGCCTTTACTTTCCGAATAGATCATTTTGTGTTTCCTTTGTTCGGAACATTTTCAAATATTCCGAATAGGGGTGTTTTCGTTTCATTACTCGGAATATTCTGGATATTCCGCATAGCCATTTCTCAGTTTCCTTATTCGGAACATTTTTCCGAATAGCCCAACTTTCCGCTTAAGCGTTACTTTCCGAATAGGCTTTTTATTATTTTCTTATTCGGAACTTTTCACATATTCCGAATAGGGCCTCATTTTCCGAATAGGACTATTCTCGTTTCCTTATTCGGAACTTTTCAAATATTCCGAATAGCACTTAGTTTTTCCGCATAAGGTAATTTTTCCGCATAGGGCAAGTTTTCCGAATTGAGTTTTTTATTCCGCATAGCAATCTTTCCGCATAGGGAACTTTCCGAATGGCCATACTTTCCGCATAAGCCCAACATTCCGCATAGGGTATTTTACTGTAAGGGTATTTTTCCAAGTATTAATTCAAGTTTTGTTTGTTGCTAGTTTTAAGATTACTTCATTACCATTTTATTCATTTATCTGTTTAGTAGAATAGAAAACCAAATCCACTTTTTGTCACCAAGAACAAATCATTCCACTTTTAACTGAGATCAATTCAAGAGGATTCCGAGAATAATATTCTGAACCCTAGCAAAATGCATGTATCAAATGGCGCCGCTGCCGGCTCCTCTCGTTAAGATCAAAAGTTTTTGTGAGAATTTGGATTTTGGGATCCGTTCCCCGTGAACGTTACTTTTTCCTAAAAATTTTCAAAAACACTAAAAAATATAAAATTTTCAAAAATCCTAAAAAGTAAAAAACATAAAAACCAAAAATATTTTTGCTTTGTTTTTCTTTGTTCGTTCTTTTGCAGGTGTATGCGCACTCGATCCACGTCTTATCAAGAGCCCGAGCCTCTCGATAACTTAGACATGGCTGGTGTACAAAACAACAATAACATACCACCTCCGAACAACAATAATAACAACAACAACCCGCCCTTCAACAACATGAATAATAACAACAATGAGCACCTTCCGGATAATCGCCCAATGATTGAACTGCTGCAAGCTCATGTCGATGGCAATACGGATCCAATTGTTATACCACCAATTGCCGCCAACAATTTCGAGCTCAAGTCAGGCTTTATCCAGATGGTCTCAGCTCAACCATTCTTGGGACGCACCATTGATGATCCACACGACCACATCAAGAGATTTCTACAACTCACCAACACGGTCAAGTTCAATGGGGTTCCACAGGAGGTTATAAGGTTACAACTTTTTCCCTTTTCTTTAGAGGGACAAGCCCGGCATTGGCTTGCTAAGGAACCGCCACAGAGTATTCTCTCGTGGACGGATTTGGAAACAAAGTTTATCAATTACTTTTTTCCACCCTCTCGTACTACCGCTTTGCGGAACGAGATTATAAACTTTGAACAAAAGTACGATGAGTCATTCAGTGAATCTTGGGATCGTTTTAAAGATCTTTTAAGAAAATGCCCACAACATGGTTTTACCAAAGTACATCAAATTAATACTTTTTACAATGGTTTAAGCATGAGTGACCAAGATTCACTGAACAGTGCCTCAGGGGGTAATTTATTGGCTAAGACTTCCAATGCTGCTTGGGATATCATTGAGAACAAATCTCGTGTGCAAACCAAGAGTGTTAGGACCAATGTTGCTAGTGCTAGCACTAATGACAGCGACAAGCGACTTGACAAAATCACCACGCTTCTTGAATCGCTTGTCACCCACACCGTCAGCAACAACAACAGCAACAACGCCAAAAATGCACAAGTGAACGCTGTCAGCCAACCTTGTGAGATATGCGGCGGTCCCCACTCTTACACAACTTGTACCGCCACCCAAGATTACCCTGCTGAGAATGTGAATGCGGCATATGGCACATATCCTCAACCCGCTTATCAGGCAAAACCTCAAGGTGACTGTAACTTGCTCAGCTATCGCAGCAACAACTATCTTTCACCACCTGGTTTCCCTCCTACCAACCCAAACCAACAACAAAACCTTAACCGCTCTCCTCAACAACAACAACAACCTCGACAACCATACATCCCACCTCACAAGCAACAACAACCACCTCCACGTAACAATCAAGTCTACCAACAACCTGCTTACCAACCACCTGCATACAATGCCTCTCCCAACCAAGCCACCACTGCACTACACCAAGAGGTTGCAACCTACATGAGGACCAATGATGTGATAGTGGGAAATCTCCAAGAGGAAGTGCGCAATTTGAAGGCAGACTTGGTCAAGCAAGGAAATGAATTGAGAGCTGACATGAGAAACACGTTGGATAGCCAAACTAATGATCTGAGGAACATGATGGCTAGTTTCTTCCAAAGTAGTCAACCCTCTTCTTCGGGTACTCTTCCGAGTAACACCGTTGCGAACCCAAGAGGGGAGATGAAAGCAATCACTACTCGAAGTGGTAAAGGTACCAAGGAACCCGAGACTCCTATACCTCCACCGGTGATTGTGACTAAGGAGAACGAGTCGCCTGCTCCTATTCCTCATCCTTCTCCTTCCCCAATTTCTCCACCTCTTCATTCTACCCCTCCTCCACCCGTGGTTGTGAGTGATCCTATTCCTCTAAAGCCTTCCTCTTCTTCCAATATACCTTATCCTTCAAGGTTGAGGAAAGAGAAGCAAAAGAGCAAGGATGATATTCAGGTTTCGAATTTCCTTAAAATGTTCAAACAACTGAATTTCAATATCTCCTTCGCTGAGGCTCTCGCTCACATGCCCAAGTACGCGAAAATGTTTAAAGATCTTTTGAGCGACAAGGAAAAGCTCCTCGATATTGCCAACACCCAACTTAATGAGAACTGCTCCGCAGTGCTCTTAAGGAAATTGCCAACCAAGCTTGGTGATCCGGGTCGTTTTCTTATCCCTTGCAATTTCCCAGGAGTAGAGAATTGCATGGCCCTAGCCGATCTAGGTGCCAGTATTAATCTCATGCCTCTAAGTGTTTGGAAGCAATTATCTCTCCCAGAGCTAGTCCCCACTAAAATGACTTTGGAATTGGCCAACCGTACGGTTGCTTATCCAGTGGGGATAGCCGAAGATGTCATTGTAGGAGTCGACAAATTCACCTTCCCTGCTGATTTTGTTGTCGTCGACTACGAGATGGACCCTCGTGTACCACTGATTGTTGGTCGTCCATTCCTTAGGACCGGTCGCACTCTTATTGATGTTGAAGCCGGAGAGCTTATCATGAGAGTGGGTGACGATAAAGTAGTCTTCAACATGGGAAAGTTGTCCAAACAACCTTATTCATATGAGAGTGTTAATTGTATTGACGTTCTTGATGAGGCTTGTGAAGAACACTTTAATGATGCTTGCAAAAGTATTCCTACCTCTCTTCCCACTGTTGAGACCGTGTCCTCTATTGATTCATCATTGTCTCTATTTGGAGATAGTGATTTATTCTGGAACAATCTTGAAGATGCCATGGGAGATGCGAATTTAGCTACTAATGATTCTCCCACCGAGGGGGATGAAGACATGAATTTCTTTGACAATCTTCTCACCGAAGACAATCCTTCGCCTCTATCTCCCACGGTCATTGCTATCGATGCCACGACTTTGAAAACGCCTCCCGTCGAAAATCCTCCAGATTTGGAACTTAAGGAGTTGCCGCCACATCTCGAGTATGTGTTCCTTGACGACAACAAGAAGTCGCCCGTCATTATTGCGAAGGATTTGAAAGATGAAGAGAAGACTCGCCTCGTCGCTGTGTTGAAAGCTCACAAGAAAGCTATTGCGTGGAAAATCTCGGATATTCGTGGAATTGATCCTCACTTCTGCACACACAAAATTCTCATGGAGGACGACTTCAAGCCCGCAATTCAAAGCCAACGAAGGGTGAATCCAAAAATACATGAAGTCATCAAAACAGAGGTTCTTAAACTTCTTGATGCGGGTATGATTTACCCTATTTCGGATTCACCATGGGTTAGTCCAATTCATTGTGTGCCCAAGAAAGGCGGAATAACCGTTGTTCCCAATGAACACAACGAGTTAATTCCCACTCGTCTCGTTACTGGGTGGAGAGTTTGTATAGACTACCGCAAACTCAATGATGCCACGAGAAAGGATCATTTCCCTCTACCTTTCATGGACCAAATGCTTGAACGATTAGCCGGTAATGAATATTACTGCTTTCTCGATGGATTTTCGGGTTATTTTCAAATACCCATCGATCCCCAAGATCAAGAGAAGACTACATTCACTTGTCCCTATGGCACCTTCGCTTACAAAAGAATGCCTTTTGGCTTATGTAATGCGCCCGGGACTTTCCAAAGGTGCATGTTAGCTATCTTCCATGACATGGTTGAACAAACCATGGAAGTCTTCATGGATGATTTCTCGGTTTTCGGGGATTCCTTCTCTGCTTGCCTTGCCAATTTAGAACGTATGCTAAAGCGGTGCGAAGACACTCGCCTTGTTCTAAATTGGGAAAAATGCCATTTTATGGTAAAAGAAGGCGTCGTGCTTGGACATAAGATTTCGAAAGCCGGTCTTGAAGTAGACCGTGCTAAAGTCGATGTTATAGCTAAGTTGCCTCCACCTTCAACCGTGAAGGGTGTGAGAAGTTTTCTGGGTCATGCGGGCTTCTATCGTCGATTCATTAAAGATTTTTCTCAAATCGCTCGCCCGATGACCCATCTCTTGGAAAAAGATACTCCTTTTATCTTTTCCAAAGAGTGCCTTGAAGCCTTTAACTCACTTAAGGATAAGCTAACCAAGGCACCCGTCTTGGTTACCCCTAATTGGGAGCTGCCCTTTGAGTTGATGTGCGATGCTAGTGATTTTGCTATTGGAGCGGTTCTTGGACAAAGAGTGAACAAACACTTCCAACCGATCCATTACGCTAGCAAGACAATGACTGGGGCACAATTGCATTATACGACAACAGAAAAAGAGCTTTTAGCTGTCGTCTATGCTTTTGAAAAATTCCGCCCCTATCTTGTCCTTTCCACCACAATCGTGTACACTGATCATTCCGCGTTGAAGTACTTGTTGACAAAGCAAGATTCCAAACCAAGACTTCTTCGCTGGGTTTTGCTGCTCCAGGAATTTAAAATCGAAATTCGCGATAAAAAAGGAGCAGAAAACTTAGCCGCGGACCATCTTAGCAGACTTGAGGATCCATACCAAGGGGATCATCCGACCAAAGAAATCAATGATTCTTTTCCCTTGGAGACCTTAATGTCTATAAAATCGAAGCCGAATGAAACCCCGTGGTTTGCGGACTTTGCAAACTACTTGGCGGGTGGAATTCTCAAGGAAGGGTTGACGTCCCAGCAAAAGAAGAAGTTTTTCACCGACATCAAGACTTACTTTTGGGACGACCCTTACCTATTCAAACAATGTGCCGACCTGATTATTCGCCGATGTGTTGATGGACCGGCAGCGTCGGACATCCTTGATGCTTGCCACAAAGGACCCACCGGTGGTCACTTTGGTCCCAACTACACCGCTAAAAAAGTGTTTGATTCGGGATTTTATTGGCCCTCCATATACCGTGACGCTCACGATATGGTCAAGCGATGTGATGTTTGCCAAAAGCAAGGCAAAATCACACATAAAGACGAGATGCCTCAGAATTTTATTCAAGAGTGTGAAATTTTTGACGTGTGGGGTATCGACTTTATGGGGCCATTCCCATCCTCTAAAGGAAACAAATACATCCTTGTAGCCGTTGACTACGTTTCAAAGTGGGTTGAAGCCAAAGCTTTGCCTACTAATGACGCAAGGGTGGTTTGTAACTTTTTGAAAGCTTTATTCGCTAGATTCGGTGTGCCTCGCGCCATTATTAGTGATCGTGGGACTCATTTCTGCAATGACCAATTTGCTCGAGTCATGGCTAAGTACGGTGTAAACCATCGTCTTTCCACAGCCTACCACCCACAAACTAATGGCCAGGCTGAAATATCCAACCGAGGTCTTAAGCGTATTCTTGAAAGAACCGTGGGAGAGCATCGTGCCGCATGGGCTGATAAACTCGATGATGCTTTGTGGGCTTTCCGTACTGCTTACAAGACCCCGATCGGCTGTACGCCTTATCGTCTTGTGTACGGGAAAGCGTGCCACCTCCCCATTGAGTTGGAGCACAAGGCCTATTGGGCCTTGAAGTGGGATAATTTTGATATAAACAAAGCCGGTGACCTACGCAAGATCCAACTCAATGAGCTAAATGAACTTCGGAATGAGGCTTATGAAAATTCTTTGATCTATAAGGAACGAACTAAGCTCATTCACGACTCCAAGATCAAAAACCGAGAGTTCCATGTTGGAGACAAAGTCTTACTTTTTAACTCTCGGTTGAAAATCTTTTCGGGCAAGCTGACATCTCGTTGGTCCGGCCCATTCACCATCGCCCAAATTTTTCCATATGGTACTCTCGAGCTCGCTCAACCTAATGGACCGAATTTTAAGGTGAATGGCCAACGAGTGAAGTTGTACTTTGGTGAGGACACCTCTAAGGAGGTGATTCCATCCCTCACCACGTTCCCCATGAACTAATTTTGGGTCGAGTCAGGCTCGTGACTCGGTTATCAAAAACAAGCGCTCCTCGGGAGGCAGCCCGAGTATCTATCCCTTTAACCCCCTAAGTGTAGGGGAGGACCTATTTTGGTCACTTGTGTTTGTGTGGTGATGTGATTACAGGGATAACTGCAATCTTGGAAATCTTTGAAGAACTGTGCTCCCGTGTAATCCGAAATCCGGTTCTATCTCTCAACTATCGTGATTCAATTTTCTTCATACTCACATTTGAAATTGATCACTTTAGTCGTCTCTTCCTTAACTTGAGTTAACCAACATGCACAATGTCATAAGTGTAGGGGAGACTTTTCCCACATGCTTAAACATTGAGGACAATGTTTATCTTAAAGTGTAGGGGAGACTTCTATTGAAGTTTTAAGTGGACTTTTCCATGAAAATGCCTTCATTTAACCGGAAAATCCTATTTTCCAGCATTTTTCAAATTTTTTATTAACTTTGGCCATTTAGTTGTAATTTTTAAATTTTTATCGTTGCTTTCATATGTATATATCCCGCAATAAAGTCAAAAATATTAATAAAGTGGTGTAGCTAGTTTAGGAATCTTTGACATATTAGGCCCGTTGCGTTTATTTTGACTCAACCCGAATAGACTTATCCAAGTTTACTCTAGCTAGTATCCTTAACCATATAGACCTTAATTGGTTTATTAGGCTAAGTGTCCACGAGTCTCATTACTTGAGATTTTAAATTGTGGATGACGAGAAATGATAGAGTCAATTATAAGTCGGTATTCTTGCGCAAGCTCACTTGGTGTAATTATTTGCCTATTCTCCCATCACTTGCTAATAATTTATCTGCAATAAGTAAGGTCGTACGATTTGAAAAGTTACTTAGCTTCTAGCCCAAGATCGTTTAAAAGTTGCTCGGTAATGATAAGAGTTCATAGCCAAGGCATAACTTATGAAGCGGGGCGCGAAGATTGGCGAGTCCGAAAAGGCCCTAACAAGGCATGAGGATTCAATTTTATTGCTGAAGATCCAAAGTGATGTGAAAGGCATTATTCCTAAAGTCAATATGAAGGATCAAGACTCACGAAGAAAAGCAATCAACTCCCATAAAGATCATGGAGAAGTCTATCCGAAAAGACCCTAACAAGGTATGAGGATAAATAGATCCAAGTCCGAAAAGGAGGCGGATCGTTGTATCTCAAAATCCCAATTAGAGATTGAAGAAATAATCATGAAGTCGTGGTCAACAAAGTTGGAGTACCCCTCAAAAGTCTCCAAGTGAAGAAACTCTATTATGATGAGAAGACCATTATCTCAAGAACGTCTCTCGAAGATATGAAGTATGAAGTACATGCCAAATATCGGCCCGAGAAAGGTCTCAAATCGTGAACCAAGTTATGCCAAGATATGAACTTTTTGATATCCCGAGAAGCAGTTTTAAGAGATTTTGTCCTTTAGCTAACTATTGATCAAATCGTCCTACTTTGCTTTCAGCTTTAATAAACTATCGAAATAAGTCCAAAAATGCATCTTCATGATCATTCTAAGACAAAAATAAAATATAAGAGATACACTTAGGAATAAGGGAGTTTAAGCATTTAATTAAGCCATGTGTGTAAGTGTTTGATTTACTAACTTATAATAACAATGATCTCGTTTTTAAGCTTAGTTTGGGGAACGTGAAACTTGAGGGTGATAAATCTTCGCAACACCAAAGCCCTAATGTAAGTCCTTGATTTCTTTACAAATTATTTCCATCCTTTTGTTTACTCTAAAGTTTTAATTTCTCTTAGTATTTTAATTGTTGTTTAGTAGAGTTTAAATAAGGCCAAGGTTGATTAATTATGAGAAAAATGTAAATTTGCTTTATCACTAAGCATTGCATGAGGGCATGGCAATGGTTAAGTGTAGGGGATTTGATAGGTGTGTAAACACCCATCCTTTTACCACTTAATTCGGGCTAAAACAAGACCAAAACACGTATTTAATATCATTTGTTTGGAATTATGCGTGGTTTTTGTGTTTATTGTGTTTTCAGAGCTAACCGGATGAATATTAAAGAAAACATGGGATTGCACGGGATTTACCAAGGAAAAAGACTCAAGACGAAGTCTATTGTCCAAGAGGTGCAAAAGATTTGAAGTCACTAGGCCTATTCGAAGATTTATCGAAGAAAAGGACTAAAGATGGAAGATTTTCATAAGTCGAAGAAACTCAAGTCTATTTAACGAAGAAATTAAAAGACGAGTTGGATTTATTCGACGACAAATCCCGAATCAGAATCGAAAACGTCAACTTTTCTGAAAAGACGAGAAGACAAGAAGAAAGGAAGAAAGCCCACTCACCAACCAACCACTAGGAGTATAAATAGTCTTTCCCTTCACACAATTAGGGAGTTAGTTCATTTTTTTTTCTTTCCCAGTTCCTTTGGTTCGTGGTTTTCATCACAAACACCACTAGGGTGTTTGATGATTTTTCATTTTTTTCTTTTCAATCTTGTAATCATTGTTCATTAACCTTGTTACTCTTCCATTAATCAATCTATTCCATCTTTCTATTTATCTTGTTCTTCATCATTTTTATTGCAAGTTTCTAAGTTTCTTTTGATTCTAGTTTGATTCTAAAAAGTTGTTGATTTAGTGTTTTTATTGGTGGGATTTGTTTCTTATGGTATGTTAATGATTATTGGTTAGTTTGGTAAAACCTTTTTGAGTATTTAGTTTGATTTTGATTAAAATTTCGTGTTCCCTGTTTTGGGTCGTCTGCTACTGTTCTTCATCTCCCAGATCATTCCGATTAGCCTTTACTTTCCGAATAGATCATTTTGTGTTTCCTTTGTTCGGAACATTTTCAAATATTCCGAATAGGGGTGTTTTCGTTTCATTACTCGGAATATTCTGGATATTCCGCATAGCCATTTCTCAGTTTCCTTATTCGGAACATTTTTCCGAATAGCCCAACTTTCCGCTTAAGCGTTACTTTCCGAATAGGCTTTTTATTGTTTTTTTATTCGGAACTTTTCACATATTCCGAATAGGGCCTCATTTTCCGAATAGGACTATTCCCGTTTCCTTATTCGGAACTTTTCAAATATTCCGAATAACACTTAGTTTTTCCGCATAAGGTAATTTTTCCGCATAGGGCAAGTTTTCCGAATTGAGTTTTTTATTTCGCATAGCAATCTTTCCGCATAGGGAACTTTCCGAATGGCCATACTTTCCGCATAAGCCCAACATTCCGCATAGGGTATTTTACTGTAAGGGTATTTTTCCAAGTATTAATTCAAGTTTTGTTTGTTGCTAGTTTTAAGATTACTTCATTACCATTTTATTCATTTATCTGTTTAGTAGAATAGAAAACCAAATCCACTTTTTGTCACCAAGAACAAATCATTCCACTTTTAACTGAGATCAATTCAAGAGGATTCCGAGAATAATATTCTGAACCCTAGCAAAATGCATGTATCAAATGGCGCCACTGCCGGCTCCTCTCGTTAAGATCAAAAGTTTTTGTGAGAATTTGGATTTTGGGATCCGTTCCCCGTGAACGTTACTTTTTCCTAAAAATTTTCAAAAACACTAAAAAATATAAAATTTTCAAAAATCCTAAAAAGTAAAAAACATAAAAACCAAAAATATTTTTGCTTTGTTTTTCTTTGTTCGTTCTTTTGCAGGTGTATGCGCACTCGATCCACGTCTTATCAAGAGCCCGAGCCTCTCGATAACTTAGACATGGCTGGTGTACAAAACAACAATAACATACCACCTCCGAACAACAATAATAACAACAACAACCCGCCCTTCAACAACATGAATAATAACAACAATGAGCACCTTCCGGATAATCGCCCAATGATTGAACTGCTGCAAGCTCATGTCGATGGCAATACGGATCCAATTGTTATACCACCAATTGCCGCCAACAATTTCGAGCTCAAGTCAGGCTTTATCCAGATGGTCTCAGCTCAACCATTCTTGGGACGCACCATTGATGATCCACACGACCACATCAAGAGATTTCTACAACTCACCAACACGGTCAAGTTCAATGGGGTTCCACAGGAGGTTATAAGGTTACAACTTTTTCCCTTTTCTTTAGAGGGACAAGCCCGGCATTGGCTTGCTAAGGAACCGCCACAGAGTATTCTCTCGTGGACGGATTTGGAAACAAAGTTTATCAATTACTTTTTTCCACCCTCTCGTACTACCGCTTTGCCGAACGAGATTATAAACTTTGAACAAAAGTACGATGAGTCATTCAGTGAATCTTGGGATCGTTTTAAAGATCTTTTAAGAAAATGCCCACAACATGGTTTTACCAAAGTACATCAAATTAATACTTTTTACAATGGTTTAAGCATGAGTGACCAAGATTCACTGAACAGTGCCTCAGGGGGTAATTTATTGGCTAAGACTTCCAATGCTGCTTGGGATATCATTGAGAACAAATCTCGTGTGCAAACCAAGAGTGTTAGGACCAATGTTGCTAGTGCTAGCACTAATGACAGCGACAAGCGACTTGACAAAATCACCACGCTTCTTGAATCGCTTGTCACCCACACCGTCAGCAACAACAACAGCAACAACGCCAAAAATGCACAAGTGAACGCTGTCAGCCAACCTTGTGAGATATGCGGTGGTCCCCACTCTTACACAACTTGTACCGCCACCCAAGATTACCCTGCTGAGAATGTGAATGCGGCATATGGCACCTATCCTCAACCCGCTTATCAAGCAAAACCTCAAGGTGACCGTAACTTGCTCAGCTATCGCAGCAACAACTATCTTTCACCACCTGGTTTCCCTCCTACCAACCCAAACCAACAACAAAACCTTAACCGCTCTCCTCAACAACAACAACAACCTCGACAACCATACATCCCACCCCACAAGCAACAACAACCACCTCCACGTAACAATCAAGTCTACCAACAACCTGCTTACCAACCACCTGCATACAATGCCCCTCCCAACCAAGCCACCACTGCACTACACCAAGAGGTTGCAACCTACATGAGGACCAATGATGTGATAGTGGGAAATCTCCAAGAGGAAGTGCGCAATTTGAAGGCAGACTTGGTCAAGCAAGGAAATGAATTGAGAGCTGACATGAGAAACACGTTGGATAGCCAAACTAATGATCTGAGGAACATGATGGCTAGTTTCTTCCAAAGTAGTCAACCCTCTTCTTCGGGTACTCTTCCGAGTAACACCGTTGCGAACCCAAGAGGGGAGATGAAAGCAATCACTACTCGAAGTGGTAAAGGTACCAAGGAACCCGAGACTCCTATACCTCCACCGGTGATTGTGACTAAGGAGAACGAGTCGCCTGCTCCTATTCCTCATCCTTCTCCTTCCCCAATTTCTCCACCTCTTCATTCTACCCCTCCTCCACCCGTGGTTGTGAGTGATCCTATTCCTCTAAAGCCTTCCTCTTCTTCCAATATACCTTATCCTTCAAGGTTGAGGAAAGAGAAGCAAAAGAGCAAGGATGATATTCAGGTTTCAAATTTCCTTAAAATGTTCAAACAACTGAATTTCAATATCTCCTTCGCTGAGGCTCTCGCTCACATGCCCAAGTACGCGAAAATGTTTAAAGATCTTTTGAGCGACAAGGAAAAGCTCCTCGATATTGCCAACACCCAACTTAATGAGAACTGCTCCGCAGTGCTCTTAAGGAAATTGCCAACCAAGCTTGGTGATCCGGGTCGTTTTCTTATCCCTTGCAATTTCCCGGGAGTAGAGAATTGCATGGCCCTAGCCGATCTAGGTGCCAGTATTAATCTCATGCCTCTAAGTGTTTGGAAGCAATTATCTCTCCCAGAGCTAGTCCCCACTAAAATGACTTTGGAATTGGCCAACCGTACGGTTGCTTATCCAGTGGGGATAGCCGAAGATGTCATTGTAGGAGTCGACAAATTCACCTTCCCTGCTGATTTTGTTGTCGTCGACTACGAGATGAACCCTCGTGTACCACTGATTGTTGGTCGTCCATTCCTTAGGACCGGTCGCACTCTTATTGATGTTGAAGCCGGAGAGCTTATCATGAGAGTGGGTGACGATAAAGTAGTCTTCAACATGGGAAAGTTGTCCAAACAACCTTATTCATATGAGAGTGTTAATTGTATTGACGTTCTTGGTGAGGCTTGTGAAGAACACTTTAATGATGCTTGCAAAAGTATTCCTACCTCTCTTCCCACTGTTGAGACCGTGTCCTCTATTGATTCATCATTGTCTCTATTTGGAGATAGTGATTTATTCTAGAACAATCTTGAAGATGCCATGGGAGATGCGAATTTAGCTACTAATGATTCTCCCACCGAGGGGGATGAAGACATGAATTTCTTTGACAATCTTCTCACCGAAGACAATCCTTCGCCTCCATCTCCCACGGTCATTGCTATCGATGCCACGACTTTGAAAACGCCTCCCGTCGAAAATCCTCTGGATTTGGAACTTAAGGAGTTGCCGCCACATCTCGAGTATGTGTTCCTTGACGACAACAAGAAGTCGCCCGTCATTATTGCGAAGGATTTGAAAGATGAAGAGAAGACTCGCCTCGTCGCTGTGTTGAAAGCTCACAAGAAAGCTATTGCGTGGAAAATCTCGGATATTCGTGGAATTGATCCTCACTTCTGCATACACAAAATTCTCATGGAGGACGACTTCAAGCCCACAATTCAAAGCCAACGAAGGGTGAATCCAAAAATACATGAAGTCATCAAAACAGAGGTTCTTAAACTTCTTGATGCGGGTATGATTTACCCTATTTCGGATTCACCATGGGTTAGTCCAATTCATTGTGTGCCCAAGAAGGGCGGAATAACCGTTGTTCCCAATGAACACAACGAGTTAATTCCCACTCGTCTCGTTACTGGGTGGAGAGTTTGTATAGACTACCGCAAACTCAATGATGCCACGAGAAAGGATCATTTCCCTCTACCTTTCATGGACCAAATGCTTGAACGATTAGCCGGTAATGAATATTACTGCTTTCTCGATGGTTTTTCGGGTTATTTTCAAATACCCATCGATCCCCAAGATCAAGAGAAGACTACATTCACTTGTCCCTATGGCACCTTCGCTTACAAAAGAATGCCTTTTGGCTTATGTAATGCGCCCGGGACTTTCCAAAGGTGCATGTTAGCTATCTTCCATGACATGGTTGAACAAACCATGGAAGTCTTCATGGATGATTTCTCGGTTTTCGGGGATTCCTTCTCTGCTTGCCTTGCCAATTTAGAACGTATGCTAAAGCGGTGCGAAGACACTCGCCTTGTTCTAAATTGGGAAAAATGCCATTTTATGGTAAAAGAAGGCGTCGTGCTTGGACATAAGATTTCGAAAGCCGGTCTTGAAGTAGACCGTGCTAAAGTCGATGTTATAGCTAAGTTGCCTCCACCTTCAACCGTGAAGGGTGTGAGAAGTTTTCTGGGTCATGCGGGCTTCTATCGTCGATTCATTAAAGATTTTTCTCAAATCGCTCGCCCGATGACCCATCTCTTGGAAAAAGATACTCCTTTTATCTTTTCCAAAGAGTGCCTTGAAGCCTTTAACTCACTTAAGGATAAGCTAACCAAGGCACCCGTCTTGGTTACCCCTAATTGGGAGCTGCCCTTTGAGTTGATGTGCGATGCTAGTGATTTTGCTATTGGAGCGGTTCTTGGACAAAGAGTGAACAAACACTTCCAACCGATCTATTACGCTAGCAAGACAATGACTGGGGCACAATTGCATTATACGACAACAGAAAAAGAGCTTTTAGCTGTCGTCTATGCTTTTGAAAAATTTCGCCCCTATCTTGTCCTTTCCACCACAATCGTGTACACTGATCATTCCGCGTTGAAGTACTTGTTGACAAAGCAAGATTCCAAACCAAGACTTCTTCGCTGGGTTTTGCTGCTCCAGGAATTTAAAATCGAAATTCGCGATAAAAAAGGAGCAGAAAACTTAGCCGCGGACCATCTTAGCAGACTTGAGGATCCATACCAAGGGGATCATCCGACCAAAGAAATCAATGATTCTTTTCCCTTGGAGACCTTAGTGTCTATAAACTCGAAACCGAATGAAACCCCGTGGTTTGCGGACTTTGCAAACTACTTGGCGGGTGGAATTCTCAAGGAAGGGTTGACGTCCCAGCAAAAGAAGAAGTTTTTCACCGACATCAAGACTTACTTTTGGGACGACCCTTACCTATTCAAACAATGTGCCGACCTGATTATTCGCCGATGTGTTGATGGACCGGCAGCGTCGGACATCCTTGATGCTTGCCACAAAGGACCCACCGGTGGTCACTTTGGTCCCAACTACACCGCTAAAAAAGTGTTTGATTCGGGATTTTATTGGCCCTCCATATACCGTGACGCTCACGATATGGTCAAGCGATGTGATGTTTGCCAAAAGCAAGGCAAAATCACACATAAAGACGAGATGCCTCAAAATTTTATTCAAGAGTGTGAAATTTTTGACGTGTGGGGTATCGACTTTATGGGGCCATTCCCATCCTCTAAAGGAAACAAATACATCCTTGTAGCCGTTGACTACGTTTCAAAGTGGGTTGAAGCCAAAGCTTTGCCTACTAATGACGCAAGGGTGGTTTGTAACTTTTTGAAAGCTTTATTCGCTAGATTCGGTGTGCCTCGCGCCATTATTAGTGATCGTGGGACTCATTTCTGCAATGACCAATTTGCTCGAGTCGTGGCTAAGTACGGTGTAAACCATCGTCTTTCCACAGCCTACCACCCACAAACTAATGGCCAGGCTGAAATATCCAACCGAGGTCTTAAGCGGATTCTTGAAAGAACCGTGGGAGAGCATCGTGCCGCATGGGCTGATAAACTCGATGATGCTTTGTGGGCTTTCCGTACTGCTTACAAGACCCCGATCGGCTGTACGCCTTATCGTCTTGTGTACGGGAAAGCGTGCCACCTCCCCATTGAGTTGGAGCACAAGGCCTATTGGGCCTTGAAGTGGGCTAATTTTGATATAAACAAAGCCGGTGACCTACGCAAGATCCAACTCAATGAGCTAAATGAACTTCGGAATGAGGCTTATGAAAATTCTTTGATCTATAAGGAACGAACTAAGCTCATTCACGACTCCAAGATCAAAAACCGAGAGTTCCATGTTGGAGACAAAGTCTTACTTTTTAACTCTCGGTTGAAAATCTTTTCGGGCAAGCTGACATCTCGTTGGTCCGGCCCATTCACCATCGCCCAAATTTTTCCATATGGTACTCTCGAGCTTGCTCAACCTAATGGACCGAATTTTAAGGTGAATGGCCAACGAGTGAAGTTGTACTTTGGTGAGGACACCTCTAAGGAGGTGATTCCATCCCTCACCACGTTCCCCATGAACTAATTTTGGGTCGAGTCAGGCTCGTGACTCGGTTATCAAAAACAAGCGCTCCTCGAGAGGCAGCCCGAGTATCTATCCCTTTAACCCCCTAAGTGTAGGGGAGGACCTATTTTGGTCATTTGTGTTTGTGTGGTGATGTGAGTACAGGGATAAATGCAATCTTGGAGATCTTTGAAGAACCGTGCTCCTGTGTAATCCGAAATCCGGTTCTATCTCTCAACTATCGTGATTCAATTTTCTTCATACTCACATTTGAAATTGATCACTTTAGTCGTCTCTTCCTTAACTCGAGTTAACCAACGTGCACAATGTCATAAGTGTAGGGGAGACTTTTCCCACATGCTTAAACATTGAGGACAATGTTTATCTTAAGTGTAGGGGAGACTTCTATCGAAGTTTTAAGTGGACTTTTCCATGAAAATGCCTTCATTTAACCGGAAAATCCTATTTTTCAACATTTTTCAAATTTTTTATTAATTTTGGCCATTTAGTCGTAATTTTTAAATTTTTATCATTGCTTTCATATGTATATATTCCGCAATAAAGTCAAAAATATTAATAAAGTGTTGCAGCTAGTTTAGATATCTTTGACATATTAGGCCCGTTGCGTTTATTTTGACTCAACCCGAATAGACTTATCCAAGTTTATCCTAGCTAGTATCCTTAACCATGTAGACCTCAATTGGTTTATTAGGCTAAGTGTCCACGAATCTCATTACTTGAGATTTTAAATTGTGGAGGACGAGAAATGATAGAGCCAATTATAAGTCGGTATTCTTGCGCAAGCTCACTTGGTGTAATTATTTGCCTATTCTCCCATCACTTGCTAATAATTTATCTGCAATAAGTAAGGTCTTACGATTTGAAAAGTTACTTAGCTTCTAGCCCAAGATCGTTTAAAAGTTGCTCGGTAATGATAAGAGTTCATAGCCAAGGCATAACTTATGAAGCGGGGCGCGAAGATTGGCGAGTCCGAAAAGGCCCTAACAAGGCATGAGGATTCAATTTTATTGCTGAAGATCCAAAGTGATGTGAAAAGCATTATTCCTAAAGTCTATATGAAGGATCAAGACTCACGACGAAAAGCAATCAACTCCCATAAAGATCATGGAGAAGTCTATCCGAAAAGACCCTAACAAGGTATGAGGATAAATAGATCCAAGTCCGAAAAGGAGGCGGATCGTTGTATCTCAAAATCCCAATTAGAGATTGAAGAAATAATCATGAAGTCGTGGTCAACAAAGTTGGAGTACCCCTCAAAAGTCTCCAAGTGAAGAAACTCTATTATGATGAGAAGACCATTATCTCAAGAATGTCTCTCGAAGATATGAAGTATGAAGTACATGCCAAATATCGGCCCGAGAAAGGTCTCAAATCTTGAACCAAGTTATGCCAAGATATGAACTTTTTGATATCCCGAGAAGCAGTTTTAAGAGATTTTGTCCTTTAGCTAACTATTGATCAAATCGTCCTACTTTGCTTTCAGCCTTAATAAACTATCGAAATAAGTCCAAAAATGCATCTTCATGATCATTCTAAGACAAAAATAAAATATAAGAGATACACCTAGGAATAAGGGAGTTTAAGCATTTAATTAAGCCATGTGTGTAAGTGTTTGATTTACTAACTTATAATAACAATGATCTCGTTCTTAAGCTTAGTTTGGGGAACGTGAAACTTGAGGGTGATAAATCTTCGCAACACCAAAGCCCTAATGTAAGTCCTTGATTTCTTTACAAGTTATTTCCATTCTTTTGTTTACTTTAAAGTTTTAAGTTCTCTTAGTATTTTAATTGTTGTTTAGTAGAGTTTAAATAAGGCCAAGGTTGATTAATTATGAGAAAAATGTAAATTTGCTTTATCACTAAGCATTGCATGAGGGCATGGCAATGGTTAAGTGTAGGGGATTTGATAGGTGTGTAAACACCCATCCTTTTACCACTTAATTCGGGCTAAAACAAGACCAAAACACGTATTTAATATCATTTGTTTGGAATTATGCGTGGTTTTTGTGTTTATTGTGTTTTCAGAGCTAACCGGATGAATATTAAAGAAAACATGGGATTGCACGGGATTTACCAAGGAAAAAGACTCAAGACGAAGTCTATTGTCCAAGAGGTGCAAAAGATTTAAAGTCACTAGGCCTATTCGAAGATTTATCGAAGAAAAGGACTAAAGATGGAAGATTTTCATAAGTCGAAGAAACTCAAGTCTATTTAACGAAGAAATTAAAAGACGAGTTGGATTTAATCGACGACAAATCCCGAATCAGAATCGAAAACGTCAACTTTTCTGAAAAGACGAGAAGACAAGAAGAAAGGAAGAAAGCCCACTCACCAACCAACCACTAGGAGTATAAATAGTCTTTCCCTTCACACAATTAGGGAGTTAGTTCATTTTTTTTTCTTTCCCAGTTCCTTTGGTTCGTGGTTTTCATCACAAACACCACTAGGGTGTTTGATGATTTTTCATTTTTTTCTTTTCAATCTTGTAATCATTGTTCATTAACCTTGTTACTCTTCCATTAATCAATCTATTCCATCTTTCTATTTATCTTGTTCTTCATCATTTTTATTGCAAGTTTCTAAGTTTCTTTTGATTCTAGTTTGATTCTAAAAAGTTGTTGATTTAGTGTTTTTATTGGTGGGATTTGTTTCTTATGGTATGTTAATGATTATTGGTTAGTTTGGTAAAACCTTTTTGAGTATTTAGTTTGATTTTGATTAAAATTTCGTGTTCCCTGTTTTGGGTCGTCTGCTACTGTTCTTCATCTCCCAGATCATTCCGATTAGCCTTTACTTTCCGAATAGATCATTTTGTGTTTCCTTTGTTCGGAACATTTTCAAATATTCCGAATAGGGGTGTTTTCGTTTCATTACTCGGAATATTCTGGATATTCCGCATAGCCATTTCTCAGTTTCCTTATTCGGAACATTTTTCCGAATAGCCCAACTTTCCGCTTAAGCGTTACTTTCCGAATAGGCTTTTTATTGTTTTCTTATTCGGAACTTTTCACATATTCCGAATAGGGCCTCATTTTCCGAATAGGACTATTCCCGTTTCCTTATTAGGAACTTTTCAAATATTCCGAATAGCACTTAGTTTTTCCGCATAAGGTAATTTTTCTGCATAGGGCAAGTTTTCCGAATTGAGTTTTTTATTCCGCATAGCAATCTTTCCGCATAGGGAACTTTCCGAATGGCCATACTTTCCGCATAAGCCCAACATTCCGCATAGGGTATTTTACTGTAAGGGTATTTTTCCAAGTATTAATTCAAGTTTTGTTTGTTGCTAGTTTTAAGATTACTTCATTGCCATTTTATTCATTTATCTGTTTAGTAGAATAGAAAACCAAATCCACTTTTTGTCACCAAGAACAAATCATTCCACTTTTAACTGAGATCAATTCAAGAGGATTCCGAGAATAATATTCTGAACCCTAGCAAAATGCATGTATCAGGTTTTCAAGTCATCTATAGGATCTTGCATCTTCTTATACTTTTTCAAGTTTTAGAATTTGCATTTTAAAGTTCCCTTGATAAACGACTTTATAGGATCAATTATAGGAACTTGCGAAAAGTTCTTGTTCTTAACCCGAATGAATTAAGACTTTCGCGTTTTAAAGCTCCCTATATAAAAGCCTAGCAAAACTTAATTTAAACACGTTAAGGAAAAGCTAAGGTTAAAAACCGAGTCGAGTCAAAAACTATTTTTATTTTCACCAACGGAAAGCCTACATTTGTGTCAAAAGCACTTATTTTTTTATTAAAACTTCAAATAACAATAAAAATTTAAAATTCTTATGAAAAATGAGAAAAACAATACGTTTAGACACGACAAAAGCAATAGCAAGCGATTATATCGATTGACTCCCCCATGCTAAAACCAAACATTGTCCTCAATGTTTTCTAGCTCAAGAGTAACACCCCCTTGCTAAAACACGAAGAGTCTAATGCAAATTTCTAGCATGGAAAGAGCACGCAAATCTATAAGTCGTTTATTAATTATGCCTCAAGATAAAACGTTAGTAGATAAAAATCAAAGGATAAAGAGTGTGCCCCTTTTTGGCATTCAAAGAATGGAAGATCAAGTGGACCGGCAAAAACCGAACACGAGAGTCTTCAAAAATTAGGGTCATACCTAAGATTCACAACACAACAAAACACGAGCACGAGCTTGAAAGATCAAGCCTTATTAGTGTTAGAAAATAGAAAGAAGATAGAATGTATGGGACTCCCCCACAAGGCACCTTGTTTTTGTTCACCGAGTCATGAGCTCGACTCGATCCCCGCATTCATTGGTCCTTAGGGAAAAAGGTGAAAACCGGCATAATGGAATAAAATCCAACATTAAGCACGATGTCGTGGTCAAAGATTACATCCTCGTTGTCGGATGACAAACGAAAGGATAAAACTCCAACACAAATCTCTAAAAAGAGATGGTAGTCACAAATAATGGTATGGATGTAGCATGCTCCCCGAGATAAACTCGCACCAAGATGATTAAAAAGTCGTTCAATTATTGCATCGGTGAAAGGCCGAGATTTCCCTAAATCAAAGATTCCGGGGTCGAATACCTCGTCCTCGGTGGAGAAAGGAATAGACAACACGATGTCATCCCCCCATGCTAATCCTAAATCATATAAAGCACATGGTAATGGTGTGGTAAAAGTCTCAACCATAGTGGTTTTAACTTGCATGACTTTGTTGACCTTGTCACTCTTATGAATGTGAACAAAGGGGTCATGGTACTCAAAATGAGTCGCATGAAAAACCCGCACATTAAGATCAAAGCGAGTGGGAAGGATGATTGGAGCAAAAGTAATTTCTCCCTCCGGCTCACCATTATCATCATCATAAATCGGGTGATCCAACCAAAAGTCTTCATCAATGTCATTAGACTCTTCCTCAAATTCCGAAGGAATGTCTATATAAAGAAACTCATCAACCTCCGTCAAAAGAAGATCATCATCACAAAGGTTGTGAGATGTAGGAAGTATGATGCTCTAAAAATCCTCTTGAAACAATGGATTATTGTTCATTGAAGCTTCAAAGAGAGGATTTGAGTAAGTCACAAAAGTGTCGTCACTCTCGTAATCACAAGAAATATCCGACAAAGTATCAAGTGTGTCACACTCGGATACAAGATCATCATTCTCATTAGAAGGAAATTCATCGGCGAATTCCTCGAGAATGGTAGGTATAACACGAGAATCACGCTCGATCTCGAGATAGGAAACGTCTTCACTTCCCCGTGGAAGTGGATCAATGATAGCAAAAAGTTCATCGGCGAACTTATCGAATGAATAGTCACTAACCTCACTCGGTATGAAGTTAGGAATCAAAGGCTCTTCAATGGAAGATTGTGCCTTAGGAACATCAATTTGATCCTTCAAAGAGAGTAAAAATGAGTCCATTTTCAAAGATTGTTCAATTAAAGCAATATTACTCTCGGGATCAAAATTCTCACTATTAAACTCACTAGCATCAAATGGTGCACTTAAGTATTCATCAATTTCTTTTTCAATCTTAGAACTATCATCCTCGTGTGGAGTGAATGGAGATGAGGAAAGATTACAACATGATTCAACAAAGCAAGCTTCTTCCTTTCCTTTATCACAAAATAAAGTTTCCAAAATTGGAAAAACACCTTTATCAAAAAGAGCTTTCTTATTACTTTCCAAAGTCTCAACAAGTTTGACACTTTCAACTTTCTTAGAAGCAAATCTTGGAATCTTTTCCGGTTTGAAAACAATGCTTTTATCTCCATAAAAAAATTTAATTTCCTCTTCCCTCATATCAACTTGAACTTGATCCGTGCACAAAAATGGACGTCCTAAAATGATAGGCACACGAGGATTGGTCTCATAATCAACTATAGCAAAATCGGCTAAGTATTAAAACTTTCCCACTTTAACAATGACATTTTCCGCTATACCAACCGGACGAGTGGTGGTATCATTAGAAAGCTCAATGATCATTCGAGTGGTACTAAGTGGTGCATAGTCAATAGTTTTCCAAATGGATAGGGGCATTAAGTTAATGCTAGCTCCTAGATCGGTTAGGCCTTTGCAAACCCCAAGCTCATTGAAAACACAAGGTATCAAGAATTGACCCGGATCTTTATACTTCTCTAGAAAGAAATCAAAGAAAACCGAGGTACTAATCACATTTAAAGTAGCCTTGGTGACATCTAGAAAAGTTTCCTTAGGTGGGGGGTTAAACTCAACCACTTCAACTTCTTCATCACAATCATCATAAACGGTTATGGCCTTAAGCTCTCCCTTCGGGTTAGCAATGGTATTACTAGGTAAGCAATCCGAAGAAGATGACGGTTTAGACATAAATCCCTCAAACATCGAAAGCAATTTATTTTGACCTTGTTCCAAACTTTGTTGCATACGATTGTCACTTTGCTCTAGCCTTTGCTCGAAACGGTTTTGGTTTTGTTCAAGTCTTTGTTGATTAAGCTCAATCTTATTGTTTTGCCCTTTAATCGTATTTTGAAACTCATTTTTCAAAGTTGCCATTTGTCCTTGAATGTTATTTTGAAAAGCTTTCAAATTTGCCTCATTCGTTTTAATGTAGCTTGACAAATCATTTTGATTATTGCTTTGAAAACCTTGATTGTTTTGATTAGCATTAAACCCATTTCCTTGATTAAAATTCCCTTGGTTACCACGGTTAAAATTATTCCCATTGTTTCCATTGTTGTACCTATTTTGAACTGGTGGAAAACCCGGTGGAGCAACATGATTTTGACGAGGAACTTGACCGTTGGAGCCATAAGTTCCCGTCGCGGAAAAAGCACTAGCTTGATCAAACCCCGTGGTTAAACAAGCATGATTAGGATGTGCTCCACCACATGATACACAAACATTCTCAACCATATTAATCGATCCATGAGGATTCTTCCTAATCTCATTCAACAAAGTCGCAAATCCATTATCAATCTTAGAGTCCAATCTAGCAATCTCGATATTAGACGAATTCACATTGGAAGCACTCGGTGTGTTTCGTGAATATTGTGCTCTAGGCTTATCCTCAATTATTCTCCACGTGTCTCTCGGAGTTTTTCTTAAAAGATTACCACCCGCGGCGACATTTAAAGAATCTTGTTCAATCATATTAAGCCCATTATAAAAAGTATTTATTTGATGCAATTCCGAGAAATCATGCTGTGGACATTGTCTTAACAAACCTTTAAATCTTTCCCAAGCAACCCCAAACGATTCATGCACTTTTTGTTCAAATCTAGTGATCTCGTTTTTAAAGTGTGTTGTCTTAGATGGTGGAAATAAATAATTCATGAACTTAGAAACTAAATCATCCCATGTTAAAATCAAACCCGGTGGTTCTTTCCAATACCAAATCTTAGCATTACCCTTGAGCGAGTACAGAAAAAGCATGAGCTTAATCACGTCATTCGGCACATCTCTAAACTTGAGAGTCGAGGTAATTCGAAGAAAATTCCGAATGTGAGAATGCGGGTTATCGGTCTCATTGCCACGAAATTGGTCGGCACGAATGAGCGATAAAAGACCCGTCTTAATCTCATAATGATCCGCCAAAATAGCCGGCACAACGATTTCTTCCCCATACCCTTCGGTGGGTGCACGGAGCAATTCCTCCATTGTTCGGTTATCGGCCATCTCTACAACAATAGGTGGAAGCTCGGGTTCCACTATTCGTTGTTGACGATTTCTATTTCTACGAGGAATATTTTCAAGCCTATTAAAATCAATCACAAGTCGAGAAGAACGTAATTGCATACACTACAAAGACGAGAATTTAGAGGATTGAAGAAAAGAAATTAGACAAGAAGAAGATTATTTTTGGTATTTTATTTGGTATTGCTCAATAAAAAATGATCGATAAAAAACAAGGAATAAGGATAACTACTATAGAAGTAAATTACCCTCGGTCGACTTTGAAACGATAGGTGAAAACCTAAACGTCTCGAGGTTCAATAAGTAAACTACAAAAATAAAATTTAATACTACTTGAGTCGGCAAACCAATAATAGGTCGTCCCTCTCAATATACGCACAAGCAAGCGGGGAAACGAGGTGGCACAAAGCACTTAAAAACCTTTTTCCTTAGACGGCCTTTTATAGCACGTCGCCTTATACCTACTATATAGTTTGTATAAATCGAGTTTAAACTTCTTATTAGTATTTATCTATTTTGCCTTTTATTTTTGTTTTGGATTCGACTACAATAGCTAGGTGATGAAATCCCAACTAAGGCCTTATTTGAAAAGTAGGTAAATTTATTGTTCTACGTAATACAATATATTAATCACAAAAAACGAGAAAACGATACATACTATATAATAGAAAAATAACAAAACTTTCCGAGGACGAAAAGGGTCTTCAAATCAACGATCAACAAATCTCCATGAAAACGAATCGTACACAAGATCCGGCGCCAAAATTTTTGATGTGATCGTGATAGTATAGTGATAATTAAGAACGTTATAGGGTAAATTAGAAAATTACCTTTAGGAAAAAGTAATAGTCTAAAATTACCAAAGACGAATTCAATTAAACACGTGATGAATCAAGTTCGTTGTACACGAAGATCGAGTGAACTTGAGACGTTTCGTTTTGATTAGGACAATTGATTTGAATGGTTTTTCGGTTTTTAAACTAAAATTAATTCTACAAAGTTTAAACCTTAAATTTATCCTAAAGTGTATGAATCGTAAACCCCAAATTTTTAAATCTAAAACAATTACTTAAAAATTAAAACTATTTAAAAATTAAACTATTAAAAAAATCTATAAAAATTAATTTATTTAATAAAAATTACTTTTAAACTATTTTAAAATCTATTGACAACTATTTTTACTTTTACAAATTTAATTAAAATAAATTACTTAAAACTAATTAAACTTTTAAAATTAATAAAAACATTTTAATTTAATTTTGAAACTATTGATTATTAAAACTCAAAAATACTTTAAATAAAAAAACATATTAATAAAAATTTATTAAAAACGGACACAAATCTTAAATCACAATCTGCCAAAAGCAGATTACTATATTAATTAAAGTACTGATAGAGAAATCAAAAGAGCTTGTAGCTCAAGTGGTTAACACACTGGGTGTTCATCCGTGAGGTCACGGGTTCAAGTCCTAGGAAGGACATTTTTTGTGATATATTTTTGGATGATGAAAATAAGAAAAACAATAAACCAAACACTCCCAATTGAGGAGTGTTGGCCAAATACGAACACAAAGCACATACAGCAATTAACACCAGCAATCAGCAACACAAATAAAGCAGATATATCAAGTCTAAAATCAGCAAACTAAAGAGAATGAATGAGCAAAATAAAGCTAAAAGAAAGCTGTTAAAATGCTCAACCTAACAGTAAAGTAAAAACTGATTAAATCTGCTATAAGCAATCAACAGATAAAGTCTACTCGTTTATCCAAATCAGCAAATTACTGAAACTCATTTATCAGTAAATCCAACTCCTAAATAACAGATCTCAGAGCTAGCAGACTCTAACAAAACTCAGATTTAACCATCATCTTCAAATAATAGTTAAATGAAACCAAAATCGTTAAAGCAATAAGAAATTTAACTTTTCCCGCTGGTTTCAAAACTCATTATATAATAGCATCCTAACAACATCTATCAGTAAACTGATATCAAAAGAAACTCATCATTCAAAAGCTAACAATCGCAACTAATTCATTCAGATTCATAACACAATACACTAAAAATAATATTACATCAGAAAAAATCATACCCAAACATTAGCAGTATTCTGAATAATCTAAACAATAATATCAAAACTATTTAATGCAGAAAGTTAACAAGACAGATTCATTGTCATGTTTAAGCAGATCCTTAACATCACTCAAAAATAAACAACATATAACAAATCCAACCTCAATTTTAACAAACTAAATCTGAATATCAGATTCATTAATTTCCAATCTAACTAAAAACATTAATAATCAATTAAGCAGAACATAGCATAAATAACGAAAATAACTTAAAAGAACTTAAAACCTTTTGAAGAAATCCGTTGTGAAGAAGGTTAGCGCTGTGCTACCTTAGAACCGAAACGAAAACACCATCCTTCGAACCACCATCACCATCAAATAGAATCTCGAACAGATTTTAAGACTTTCCAGTAGGGAAAGCTTTTTCTCCAAATTCACTTATATTAATCAATCAAAGCTATTTAATTAACTTTGATCAATCAATATTCATATAATGTCAAAAATAGATTATAACAAGAATAATCAATAAAAGTAGTAAATTAATAAGAACTTTTGAAACTCAAATCCACTTTCATTAATCTCAGTAAAAGAATACAAAACTATAAAAAATGAAATACAAATTATTCTAAACCTATTTTAACATTATAACTCTAAAGAGAAAAATGGAATGAAGATTACAAGTATTTTGGGGGTTTATATAGCCAACCCCCTAGGCTGTTGAGGGGAGGTTGTTGAGGCAGATAAATCATCTTGGCCCTTCAAAGGGTATCTTCGTTCTTCTCTTTCTTCCAATCTTGATCTAACGGTGGATATTCACACACTAGCACACAAATTTCCAACATGGCATCCGTTTGTGCTAGTTGTGCTTCTTTGATGAGGAGGTGGCCACTCTTCATTGGTAGATTAGGAATAACGAGGTGTCTTGTCCAGTGATATGCTGCCACGTTGCCTTGCTCTTCAACTCTTTTCTTCCGAAAACATGGGGGATTTAATTCCCCATGTGTGAATCACACGTGTGATGTGAAAGCCCCATTTAATTTAAGTGAATTGATCAACTAGGGTTTTGAAACAGTAAGTTTTCGTCTGGTTATTTTTGGGGTGGAAGAAAGAGATACATAGAAGTTATCGAAGGGTATTTTTTATTTGTGTGGGTGGGAAAGTAGGTAACTATAAAGCGTGTGTGTGTGTGGGAAGTTTTGACTGAATGTGAGTTAAGTAATACTCACAAGTCGTTTGTTTAAAATTGCAAAACCCTAAAGCCCAACTAGCCTTAAATTCGTCCAATGTAAATACATGGGCTTTGACTCATTAAAACTTCCCACGTTACTTCTTTTGGAATTGTTATGGGCTGGATTTGGGCTTCATCCGTCTTTTTATTTTAGCTATGAATTGGGCCCAAGTTAATATAAACTCATCCGTCCCATTTTAATTTAACTTTGATAGTGGGTTTTTAAGGCCCATTTAGCTCATGTGGGACCCACTTGGTACAAATAATCTTCAATAAATTCAAATCCGCTTAAATCGAGCTAGTTTTTGGCTTTGTCGATCTTTTCTTCAAACTTCGTGTCCGTTTTGCCGGTTTTCGCGAACTTGGTACCTACACACACGAAACAACAAAACAACATATATACAAGGCATTTTCATAATATTTATGCATTTTTTAGTTGTTTTTAGATACAATTGATATGAGTATAATCACTCATATCTAGGTTCATTGTTTTTATTATACATGTTGGGTTGAGGTGGATTATTATTATTGTTGTGTACACCGGCCATGTCTAAGTTATCGAGAGTCTCGGGCTCGGGATAAGACGTTGATCGAGTGCGCATACACCTGCAAAAGAAATAACAAAGAAGAAATATTTTTGATCTTTTATGTTTTTAATTTTTTTTGTATTTTTAAAAATTTTATATTTTTTTAGGATTTTTGAAAATTTTAAAGCAAGGAAAATAACGTTCAAAGATGAACGGATCCCAAAATCCAACGCGTCTCTCACTTAAAACCTTTAATCTTAACGAAAAGAGTCGGCAGCGGCGCCATTTAATACAAGGTTTTTAAGCTCGTATGAAAGTTCGTTAAACCGATCTTTTCGAATTGATTACCGATTAAAAGTGCGACTCAATTGTTCTTGGTGGAAAGTAAAAGGAGATTGGTTTTCTATTCTACTAAAAAGGTAAACGCGTGTAGTAGATAAAAATAAGCTAAAAGTAATTAATGATAAAGATGAAACAATTTAAAAATAATAAAACTGAAATTTAACTTACTGAAAACTTACTGAAAACTGCTTACTCGGAATGGAATGCTTCACTCGGAATATTCACTTCATTCGGAATAAGTGCTCATGCGGAAAAGGGTAACTCATGCGGAAAAACACCTTCATGCGGAATAAAGGTTGACTCGGAATATTTTGTTCATGCGGAATATATGGCTCACTCAGAATAATAAAAAAGCCTTGGTTCGGAATACTAATGCTTCATTCGGAATGTAAGCTTATTCGGAAAAAATTTGGAAATAATCACTCATTCGGAATAAGATGTTTATCCGGAATATTGGCTTATGCGGAATAAAAAGATGAAAACACTCGTTCGGAATAAACTTCCTTCATCCGAAATACCTTCGTTCGAATATTTGTTGATCCGGAATATCTAACTGAAAACCTTTCGTTCGGAATATCTTGCACTCATTCAGAATCTGGGCAAACTTTGAAGACGAAGAACAGGGAGAAAAACAAAACACGAATTTAAACCAAATTCAACCAATTTTCAACCAAAGATTAAACAACACTAACCACCAATCATCTACTAATGATAAACTTTAAACCAAATCAACAAAAACATAAAACCCACTTGTTTTTAAAGATCAAACTCAACAAAATAAAAACTTAAAACTTAACAGTCAATAAGAAGAACAAGATTAAAAGGAAACTTGTATTAAGGATTAAGGTTTAACAAACAAATTGAAAGATTAAAACTTACAAGAACTTGGAGAAATCAACAGAAAATAAAAATCACCAGCCTCCTTAATGGAGTTGGTTACCTACGGAACAAAAGGAAAAAAGAAAACAGAAAAAATGAAAAACTCACTCCTCAAATTGTGAGGAGGAGGCCTATTTATAGGTGTGTTGAAGTGGGTTGGTGAGTAGGCTTTCTCTTTTCTTTTAGTCTTCTCGTCTTTTCAGTAAAGTTAACGTTTTCGACTCTGATTCGGGATTTGTCGATGAATAAATTCAACTCGTCTTTTAATTTCTTCGTTTAATAGACTTGAGTTCTTCGACATATAAAAATCTTCCATATTTGGTCCCTTTCTTCGATAAATCTTCAAATAGGCCCATTGACTTCAAATCTTTTGCATCTTGGACTATAGACTTTGTCTTTTCGTCTTTTTCTTCGATAAAACCCGTGCAATCCCATGTTTTCTTCAATATTTATCCGGTTGGCTCTGAAAATACAACAAACACCCAAACCACGCATAATTCCAAACAAATGATATTAAATACGCATTTTGGTCACGTTTTAGCAACAAATAAGTGGTAAAAAGATGGTGTCTTCACACCTATCAGTGCAGTCGTAGGGTGCACTAGCTACAGGTGCAGCACCGAGAATATAATCAATACCAAATTCAACTTGCCTTATTGGCGAAAGTCTAGGTAATTCATCAACAAATACCTCATAAAGTTTCAAATAACAGGAACATCTGTTAATAAATTTGCTTTAGGTTCTTTCAAGATTATAAGATCTAAGACTAGTTTACAACATTCATGGTATAATTTCAAGTCTAAATGCAGGATATAGTCATCCATCGGGAATTATTTAGAAAACCTTTGATAATCAACATCTTATCTTTTAGGGGAATTCCACTCGAGTTCCATCAGTTAAGAGAATGACATTATGTCATAATCAACCAGTCCATTCTAATGGCATTACCAACTTTCTAGTTTTATTACCGTCGATAAGATGAGAACTTCTCAAAAGGCTAAGAATAACTCGTACTCCTTCACAAATTCAAGGATATATGCAGACATAGCTAACATTAAAAGAGTAAGGTCAAAGCATAATTTACGCGAGAGAATTTCAAATTAGATAAAGACGAAAACACTAACGAATATGAATATATCCCATGTTTTCATGATTTGAGTACGCATTCGAAAGATCCTAGGATCGTTACCCAGGTTATTCAAATGAAACCTAATCAAAAGAAATGATAGGAACGTCAATACACCCACTCGGGTGTCAACACTCGATAATTAGATACTTTTCCAAAGAATCTCACCATGAGAGGATTGGACAAGAAGGGGATATCAATTGTCAATTAAGACAATATCCACAGAGGAGTAATTTCGATTCAGAAAAATAAATGGTACAGGCACATATGTAGGTGTCTTTAACAATATGTCCCTATTTTTGCACTTCTTGCAGATATCATAAAATTTAATCTTTCACAATCTTCAAAGAAAATTTAGTGTTTATTAATAATTTCATGATGACTACTAATCAACCTTGCATGGTCCCTTCCAAGTTGTATGTAGGCGCGCAACTATATACAATTTTAGGATTAACGATGCAATACTCAGTTCGTCAAAACTTTGTCATCATGTTTAAAATATATATATCCATGCTTAATCATGAAATAAAAATCAAATGAATTTACAAAGATGTTCTTTGTTATGAAAACAATTAAGTTTTCCAAGGTGTTTCATAAACAACTTTATTTCAATAACGATTACTTATAAGTAAAACTTTAAATAATCCATATGGTGATGAAAATTCAATTTTTCTCAAGGGACACTGTTTTAATCTTATAAAAACAATGAATGATCTGCAAAAGAGTGATGAAAAGTTGTTCACCAAAAATTAACTACGATATGATAGAAAACGAGCTTAGCCAAATGTTCATGAGGTTCATGACCTCAATGGCACTCAGGAATATAAAGAGAAGAATCTACAACACAACTCTATCCGAAATGAGTACTTTCTCAAAGGGTGCATCACTAATGCGAACATTAGGATGAAGCAATAAAAGATAGATAACTTTGATACATGTAGAATTTAGCAATCAAAGATAGTCCTTTCATTAATCACAAACAAGTCAAAAATTATACCATAACACATTACGTGTCGCCATGTCATACAATTCCAAGGACTCATCCTACCACTGATGTCTCAGTTAAGTTAGAGATTTTAAAAGATACTACAATGGATACTAATCTAAATGAGTCATTAGGTGTTCCACATGTCCCGAAAGATCCATCGGTCCAAATTTCAGAAGAAGATTTCTTCGAGTTATTTCTTGGACACCGGGCATCCTCGTCATAGGACAATGGTCTAGGAACAACCCTTAACACGAACCAACAATCATTTAAAACCTTATAATTCAATCACAGGACTCAACGACTTCCTCCTAACAATCTCATATTCCATACGAGTTAAATTTTACTTTATTCAAGTTTCAATCAACTTATACTCAATGCGACATCCTATCTCATTCTCCAATACTTTCAACCTTATTCTTAGACCTTGAAAGGGCAATAAAAGCTAGATATGCATAACACCAAATTTCGAATCCTATAGCTCTTTCAACAATAGTTATCAAATGAGTCACTAGTATGAATTGACTCACACATTCAATTAGACCTCTCGGAAAGGTACAAGTGGCATGAGGCTTTTGGGTAAAGACTCCAATGACAGACTAAAGTGCAACATTCACCCTTTCGATTTAAAATTTAAGAATTGGGTGACACCGAATTAGATGACACCTTTCCAGGTGGTAAGGTTTTGTAAAACTCCACTCTATAAGGTAAGATCGTCATGAAATCGATATCAGATTCAATCTTGACAATTCTTCTTCAATATCACAATCAACTAATACCAACATTTCTACGAATATCAACCATTTTGTTGGGATTATTAACATCCACAACTTGGTTTAGATTTGGAATAGCTAGAATTCCTACGGGAATAGCTTCGATTGATTTGCTAGGGGAGTTAGGGTTTCTTGTGACAATCTACGTCGTATAAATACCGCGTATAAGTATTAAAATAATCATCAAAAATCATGTAATCGAATTACAACATATATATATAATCCAAGTTATATATATATTAAAATAACACTTCTCAGTCTGGCCTTGTCGGTAACTCGGGAATTCTTCGGCACCGTTATAGTCAAAAGATTTTTAAACATTTTACTCAAAATATTTATTTAAAAATATTTATGGTTAAAAGGTTTTTGAAATGTTTTATTCAAAACCTTGGTTTTAAAAATCTTTCATTCCTTATAACGAGAGCTCTGGTACCAAACTGTAACACCCCCAAATATTCATACTTTAGTTCAGCGGAAGAGTCGTTAGTGTTACGGGATAGCACATTACTCAAATCATAGACAACGCTTAAAAATCACGTCGTTTAATAATAAAGCATTTTCCATTCATGAATATCAGATTACATAGGTCCTCAGGTCATAATATGTCATACAAATTTACAAAAAATTTGAATGGAAATTTTATTTGAAAGTGGGCCATAAATTCTTGTTGACTTCCCGAGAATTACCTTCAAGTACCTGAGATAAACATGTTAAAAAGTCAACGAAACACCGAGTGAATTCATAGAGTTTAATAAAAACCATTAATATATCACCGGTATACAATTGTTACCGAAAATCATTTGTACAAATCTTTGTCGTAGGCCATAAAATAGGCCAAATACATTTTATAGGAATATTTGTCGTAAATTATAATATAGGCTTTTGCCTTCAAAACCATTATACGAACCAATGTCGTAAAAACATCATATAATACGTTTAATAACGTTGTATAGAATTTAATAAAAATCGTTATATGAAAATGGTTATGTAAAACCAAAACACGAACATAATATCAGTAATAAGACCCCGTATTGCTAGTCAGGCAATATATTATAATTCAATTCGTACATCAGTATTTTCATTATTGGATTATTATAAGCCGCATGACATTGCTACCTCACTTTAATAAACAACGGGTAGCTAACCCATAATTCCTTTGCCCATCTAAAACATCGTGTCTTCACAATAATCACGCTTATATAAATCTTCTCATACATAAATTCGCTTACAATCGATGTGGCACGACGGGGATCAATCGTCAAGGCGCGAACTGGGGTGATCTTCCACAAATAGTACTATTATATGCATAAGCGTCTACCAAATCTCGGTATTTCACAATTCATGCTAATGGGACTTTTAGTGACATAACCTAACTAATAATACTCTATTTCCTTTCATTCATTGGGTCAGATAATCATTCGGGTCCATATCAATAAGCATACAATCGGGACAACTGGTGTCCTATTTTTATTAAAACTAACATGTTATCTCCATCGCGGGTTTATTAAACATTTCATAAAACATTTAAAAGAGTGCGAGGCTATGAACTCACATTGGTGTGGGAAGACGGGTTATCGGCAATTAGGACGTATGGTACGTGCTTCAATCACGGAAACCTAGACAAATAATACTCGGTCTTATACTCTTGTCCAATGACTTTATAAAAATAATAGTTATGTATATATGATGATATCATAAGTATGATGATGATCAAGTAGGATTTTATCTCTTCATACAACATTATAGTTGTTATGTGTTAGTCAATTTAGACTAGTTATACTAGTTTTAACCCAATTACATATTAAGACCCAATAAGCCCATTAAGAGTTCAATTCATTATATTAGCCCATTTATACTTTTAATACCAGGCCTATACTCATATGTTGGGTCCAAATGTGTTAATCCCATGAGTAAGTCCATTAGTGTTAAGCCAAACTAGTTGGGATAATGGTCCAATAAGGCTACTTTGGCCCATTAAGGTCCATAAGTTATAAAGATCGGGTTTATCGGGTTTTACTTGTCAAATGTGTTTACATATCAGTATATGAGTTATAAAAATGTTACATTAGACGGGTTTGACCGTCTAAGTTTTATTTGGCGAAAACGTTAATCTTCCGGTTTTAGCCGAAAAGACGTAAAACTTATATATAGTTTTATAACTTTAGAAAACATTTGAGTTTTTAGTTTTATAAAAATGCCATACTTATTTATTGTAGTATACAACTTATTTTATAATAATTATTATTAGTTAGTGGGTTTTATATATTTATTTTATAATAATTTTTACTTGAGTGCTCTTTTTATAATATATAGATTATTTACAAATCTGATTACTAAAGTCCATTCCACCATTTTTTCCATATCTTGAGTTCTACAAGGAGATAGAAGCTCAAATTTGAGTAGCACAAACTACATGATATATGCTACAAATAACATCTTTTATAGCTACTTCTCAATCATCTTTTAAGTATTTTAAATAATTCGTCCAAAACAGACTATACAGATTTGTACCTCAATAGTATTTTGATCATATCTTGCTCATTTTAATTATTCCGTTGAGTGGCCAACTCACCAAATATGTGAAAATCATATATCTAACTGTATATTTAATAATCCAGGCTATTTTACCAAGTGATCATATTGATACTTACTGTTTTATACAGCCTATGAATCTAACCAAGATTTTAACATCTTTACTTGTTGATTTTAGTCTTTTTAACCAAATCTATTAACACAAAATCCCCACATAATATTTTGATAAACATTCATCATCATATACATATACATTTATAAAGAAAATACATGATTACTTTTACAAAATAACAAGATGATAGGAAGAAACAATCTCTATACCACCAAAGTGATGAAAAGGTTGAGATTTTGGATGAGCAAGGCTTGGTTCTTGTCACCCAATCTTTAATCTTGGCAAATGAACTTTTGAGTTCTTCAAATGGATAAAACACCTTCATGTAAATCAGCCCTAAACCTCCTTGGAAACTCCTTTTTAGTTGTTAAGATCACCTCAAATCATCATGTCTTCAATGGGTTATCATCATATGCAAGTTATACATATGATTTGTGGTTAAGATTTTTGATCAATGGTGGTGTTTGTGGTGTATATGGGACGACATAAGAGAGCCAAGAGAGAGAGAGATTGTGTGTTTTGCTAGTTTGCATGGAAGAGAATGGTAAATGGTTTTTGGTTCCATGGTTTTGTTAGTTTTAGTAAACTTGGGAGGAAAAGTGTCCATCTACTTAACATATTTTTGACAACCAAGGGGTGTGGTGTCATGTTGTGGCCGCCCATAGTGAGGGGGTGGGACAAGTGTAACTTGTTTCATCCCCTTATTAATTTACGGGTACTCCTCGATTCTAGTTTCCTCGATTTACGTGCCCTCGGGTCGTTTTACGAAAAACGTTTTTATGGATTATGAAACTACGGCACAAAACGATTCTAATAAAAATTGTCTCATCAAAAACGGAATTCAGGAGCGTAAATACGTAAACCTAGGGTTTCCGGTTTAATTGTAAAAGACGCTAAATTATGCACGTAAGTCCTAATTTCTTCTCGTAAATTTGTGAGTTTATGAACCAACACAATTTAAAATTCCAAAATAATATTCGAGAATAAATTTATTTCCTGAAATGTCGGACGGTCACAAAAACGGTGTATGTAAACGTAAGCACGTAACGCAGAGTTTTCCGGTTTAGACGTAGTCGATGCTACTTTAACAAGTAGACCCTTATTTCTTCCCAAAGGTGAGTGAGTTCATAAATTAACAATAAAATAATGATTTTAAATAATACTTGAGAATAAAATAACGACCTCAAACTGACGGATTGTCACATCAGTTACCCCTAAAGAGGATTTTAAGCAGCCCTCAGCTTATATGCCTTTCAAACCAACGTTTTACATTATCTCAATGGTCCCATACAACGGGGACTTATTTCCCATGACCTTTCAGATCATCAATTCACTTTTCCATGGTGAAAACGTTTGGCATAACTTCGCTACCCATCCTGCACTTCAAGATTTACATCTCACAATGGGTGTATGTCGGGTATCTTCATCCCAAATCCTGCCTACAGATGCTCTTTTATTTAGATCCTCACAAGATTCGATCTCGATCCTAATACGATAATTATCAATGATAATCTCTCCAAATGAAAACGATTATCCCGTTCATTACCAAAGGTCAATTATTCAAACATAAAACAAGACTTCTAGTGTTTGTATCGTTATTTTACCCTGTCCCTTCGATTGGGGTGGTAAAGAGTACTCTCATCAAGATTCGTTCCCAATGACTTCTGAGGAAATCTCTAGAAATTCTACGCGAAGCGAGGTTCTTGATAGAGATGATCGATACAGGCACACCATGCTTACACAACTGCTTTAAATACAAAAGAGTCAATTTCTTAATCGAGAATCTATCATTAACGAGAATGATATTAGTAGATTTGGTCAGTCTGTCGACGATGACCCAAATCGAATCAAATCCAGATGATGACCTTGGAAGATTTGTGATAAGAATCCATGGTGACTCTATCTCACTTCCAAACAAGAATTATAAGATGTAGAAGCAATCCTTATGGATTTTGGTGTTCAGCCTTGACCTTTGCAATAGTTAGACGTTTACTAATGTATGAGGCGATGTTTGCCTTCATAATTCGCCATCAGTACAACTTTTTCAGATAAAGATACATTAAATTAGAAATGGCATGAATAGAATACTTAAACTTATGAGATTCCACCATGACTAAATCTCGAAATCCTCCATATTTAGGCAATCACAAGCGGCCTTTTATACATTTAACGCCATCGAATCTCATTTCTAATGGTTTTCATTAGCCGCGAAACTCTTTATTATTTATATTATCCTTCTTACAAGCATCAGTTATTTTTAGATTGTTCGAGCAAATTATTTTGCACAGTCATTACTAAGGAGCACATCCTAATTTGTTCTTTATTCTTTCTACATAATGTGTCAGTATCTACATTCACCTGCCCTGATAAAATAATTATCATGACCACAATTCACTCAAAAATTCTTTCTTCATATTTTCTAAGTTTTAGTTTCTTCTCAACTATTATCTTTATTAGTTTTGCTCAATCCGACGTTTAAAGTGTCAATAAATATTACAAGTAATTAAATAATAAATATTTAATTTTTATGAAACGTAAACGTAAAAAAAAATTAAATTTCTCAGTTCGTCCAATCATAGAAAAATGTTCAAAATAAATTTGAATTTAATTAACACGATTTTTGTTGATTTATCGAAAATAATTAATAAGATCTGTAAATGTTCGAAAAATCTTTGTTTATAATTTGGTCAAAATTTTCTTAGTTGAAAAGCAAAAATTTTCGTTTCAAATTCCAAGTCATGGTTTAAATGGTTTCCTCAATTCCTCCTAGGTTGTCCTGAGCTATACACAAACATTTACTCCTAAGGGAGTTTAGTTAAGTGATCTGGGTATAAGGGAATGATTCCTTAGAAATCCTTTGATAAATATTTGTCAAAACATTTTTGCACTTCCCCTTTTTTTTGGTATAACCCAAAGCCTTATTGGCTCTAATCGTTGAAGAGTCAATACATATTTCACTACCATTAATCACACGGTCAAATAATGTAAAGGATTCAGCCTTAAATCACATGTTAAATATTCAAGGTACATGTTTTTACTTCTCGGCCAATTCAGGGCAGTCTATAAATGATTATTAACTCCTTCCTATTCTTAGAAACAAACAGATGGTCATTAATGATCACAAGCATGAATTTATCAAATTAAAGCATACACACGTGAGTCACCAAATTTATGAATGCTACATGTGCATTGGTCAATCCAAACGACATAACATGAAACTCATAATGTTCATTACAAGTTCTGGATGTAGTGATTGGAATAGATAATCTTTTTCGCAGACGCGAAGTTGATGATAACCCTGTCGTGGATCAAATTACTGAATATACGCCAGAACCTTGTAAATGATCGAAGAAATCATCCATATTGGGTAATGGATATCAATTTTGATTGTCAATTTATTCAGTTCACGGTAATCAATAAATATAAGAAATGATAACACCATAGCTCTTTATGATGACGAGCCCGGTAGAATAAAAGCTTTCTCCGACAACTCTCTCAGTTGCACGGTAATTCTTTTGATTAAGATGGTGCAGTCGTAGGGTGCACACGCCACAGGTGCAGCACCGGAAATATAATCAATACCAAATTCAACTTGCCTTATTGGCGGAAGTCTAGGTAATTCATCAGCAAATACCACAGAAAGTTTCAAATAACAGGAACATCTTTTAATAAGTTTTCTTTAGGTTCTTTCTAGATTATAAGATCTAAGACTAGTTTACAACATTCATGGTATAATTTCAAGTCTAAATGTAGGATATGGTCACCCATCGGGAATTATTTAGATCAACTTTGATAATCAACATGTTATCTTTTAGGGAAATTCCACTCGAGTTCCATCAATCAAGACAATGACATTATGTCATAATCAACCAATTCTTTCTAATGGCATTACCAACTTTCTATTTTTATTACCGTCGATAAGATGAGAACTTCTCAAAAGGCTAAGAATAACTCGTAATCCTTCACAAATTCAAGGATATATGGAGACATAGCTAACATTAAAAGATTAAGGTCAACGCATAATTTACGCGAGTGAACTTCAAATCAGAATAAAGACGAAAACACTAATGAACATGAATATATCCCATGTTTTCATGATTTGAGTACGCATTCGAAAGCTCCTCGGATCGTTACCCAGGTTATTCAAATGAAACCTAATCAAAAGAAATGATAGGAACGTCAATACACCCAGTCGGGTATCAACACTCGATAATTAGATACTTTTTCAAAGAATCTCACCATGAGAGCATTGGACAAGAAGGGATATCAATTGTCAATTAAGACAATATCCACCGAGGAGTAATTTGAATTCAGAAAAATAAATGGTACAGGCACATATGTAGGTGTCTTTAACAATATGTCCCTATTTTTGCACTTCTTGCAGATCTCATAAAATTTAATCTTTCACAATCTTCAAAGAAAATTTAGTGTTTATTAATAATTTCATGGTGACTACTAATCAGCCTTGCATGGTCCCTTCCAAATTGTATGTAGGCACGCAACTATATACAATTTTAGGATTAACGATGCAATACTCAGTTCGTCAAAACTTTGTCATCATGTTTAATATATATATATATTCATGCTTAATCATGAAATAAAAATCAAATGAATTTACATAGATGTTCTTTATTATGAAAACAATTAAGTTTTCCAAGGTGTTTCATAAACAACTTTATTTCGATAATGATTACTTATAAGTCTCACTTTAAATAATCCATATGGTGATGAAAATTCAATTTTTCTCAGGGGACACTGGTATAATCTTATAAAAACAATGAGTGATCTGTAGAGTGATGAAAAGTTGTTCACCAAGAATTAACTACGATATGATAGAAAACGATCTTAGCCAAATGTTCATGAGTTTCTAGACCTCAATGGAACTCGGGAATATAAAGAGAAGAATCTACAACACAACTCTATCCAAAATGAGTACTTGCTCAAAGGGTGCATCACTAATGCGAACATTAGGATGAAGCAATAAAAGATAGATAACTTTGATACATGTAGAATTTAGCAATCAAAGATAGTCCTCTCATTAATCACAAACAAGTCAAAAATTATACCATAACACATTACGTGTCGCCATGTCATACAATTCCAAGGACTCATCCTACCACCGATGTCTCAATTAAGTTAGAGATTTTAAAAGATACTACAATGGATACTAATCTACATGAGTCATTAGGTGTTCCACATGTCCCGAAAGATCCATCGGTCCAAATTTCAGAAGAAGATTTCTTCGAGTTATTTCTTGGACACCGGGCATCCTCGTCATTGGACAATGGTCTAGGAACAACCCTTAACACGAACCAACAATCATTTAAAACCTTATAATTCAATCACAGGACTCAACGACTTCCTCTTAACAATCTCATATTCCATACGCGTTAAATTTTACTTTATTCAAGTTTTAATCAACTTATACTCAATGCGACATCCTATCTCATTCTCCAATACTTTCAACCTTATTCTTAGACCTTGAAAGGGCAATAAAAGCTCGATATTTATAACACTAAGTTTCCAATCCAATAGCTCTTTCAACAATAGTTATCAAATGAGTCACTAGTATGAATTGACTCACACATTCAATTAGACTTCTCGAAAAGGTACAAGTGGCATGAGGCTTTTGGGTAAAGGCTCCAATGACAGCCTCAAGTGCAACATTCACCCTTTCGATTTCAAATTTAAGAATTGGGTGACACCGAATCAAATGACACCTTTCCAGGTGGTAAGGTTTTGTCAAACTCCACTCTATAAGGAAAGATCATCATGACATCCATATCAGATTCAATCTTGACAATTCTTCTTAAATATCACAATCAACTAATACCAACATTTCTACGAATATCAACTATTTTGTTGGAATTATGAACATCCACAACTTGGTTTAGATATGGAATAGCTAGAATTCCTACCGGAATAGCTTCGATTGATTTACTAGGGGAGTTAGGGTTTCTTGTGACAATCTACGTCGTATAAATACCGCGTATAAGTTTTAAAATAATCATCAACAATCATGTAATCAAATTATAACATATATATAATCCAAGTTATATATATATATATATATATATTAAAGTAACACTTCTGAGTCTGGCCTTGTCGGTAACTCAGGAATTCTTCGACACCGTTATAGTCAAAAGATTTTTAAACATTTTACTCAAAATAATTATTTAAAAATATTTATGGTTAAAAGGTTTTTGAAATGTTTTATTCAAAACCTCGGTTTTAAAAATCTTTCATTCTCTATAACGAGAGCTCTGGTACCAAACTGTAACACCCCTAAATATTCATACTTTAGTTCAGCGGAAGAATCGTTGGTGTTACGGGATAGCACATTACTCAAATCATAGACAACGCTTAAGAATCACGTCGTTTAATAATAAAGCATTTTCCATTCTTGAATATAAAATTACATAGGTCCTCAGGTCATAATATGTCATAAAAATTTACAAAACATTTGAATGGAAATTTTATTTGAATGTTGGCCATAAATTCTTGTTGTCTTCCCGAGAATTACCTTCAAGTACCTGAGATAAAACATGTTAAAAAGTTAGCGAAAACGCCGAGTGAATTCATAGAGTTTAATACAAACCATTAATATATCACCGGTATACAATTGTTTCCGAAAATCATTTTGTAAAAATCTCTGTCGCAGGCCATAAAATAGGCCAAAGACATTTTATAGGAATCTTTGTCGTAAATTATAATATAGGCTTTTGCCTTCAAAACCATTATACGAACCAATGTCATAAAAACATCATATAATACGTTTTATAACGTTGTATAGAATTTAATAAAAACCGTTATATAAAAATGGTTATGTAAAACCAAAACACGAACATAATATCAGTAATAAGACCCCGTATTGCTAGTCAGGCAATTTATTATAATTCAATTCGCACATCAGTATTTTCATTATTGGATTGCCGCATGACATTGCTACCTTACTATAACAAACAACAGGTAGCTAACCCGTAATTCCTTTGCCCATCGAAAACAGCGTGTCGTCACAATACTCACGCTTATATAAATCTTCTCATACATAAATTCTCTTACCAATCAATGTGGCACGACGAGGATCAACCGTCAAGGCGCGAACTGGGGTGATCTTCCCCAAATAGTACTATTATATGCATAAGCGTCTACCAAATCCCAGTAGTTCACAATTCATGCTAATGAGACTTTTAGTGATATAACCTAACTAATAATAATCCATTTCCTTTCATTCATTGGGTCATATAATCATTCGGGTCCATATCAATAAGCATACAATCGGGACAACTAGTGTCCTATTTTTATTAAAACTAACATGTTATCTCCCTCGCGGGTTTATAAAACATTTCATAAAACATTTAAAAGAGTGCGAGGCTATGAACTCACATTGGTGTGGGAAGACGGGTTATCGGCAATTAGGACGTATGGTACGTGCTTCAATCACGGAAACCTAGACAAATAATACTCGGTCTTCGACTCTTGTCCAATGACTTTATAAAAATATTGGTTATGTATATATGATGATATCATAAGTATGATGATGATCAAGTGAGATTTTATCTCTTCATACAACATTATAGTTGTTATGTGTTAGTCAATTTAGACTAGTTATACTAGTTTTAACCCAATTACATATTAAGGCCCAATAATCCCATTAAGAGTTTAATTCATTATATTAGCCTATTTATACTTTTAATACCAGACCGATACTCATATGTTGGGCCCAAGTAGGTTAAGCCCATGAGTAAGTCCATTAGTGTTAAGTCAAACTAGTTGGGATAATGGTCGAATAAGGCTACTTTGTCCCATTAAGGTCCATAAGTTATAAAGCTCAGGTTTATCGGTTTTTACTTGTCAAATGTATTTACATATCAGTATATGAGTTATAAAAATGTTACATTAGACGGGTCCGACCGTCTAAGTTTTATTTGGCGAAAACGTTAATCTTTCGGTTTTAGCTGAAAAGACGTAAAACTTATATATAGTTTTATAACTTTAGAAAACATTTGAGTTTTTACTTTTATAAAAATGCCATACTTATTTATTGTAGTAAACAACTTATTTTATAATAATTGTTATTAGTTAGTGGGTTTTATATATTTAATTTATAATAATATTTACTTGTGCTCTTTTTATACTATATAGATTATTTACAAATCTGATTACTAAAGTCCATTCCACCATTTTTCCATATCTTGAGTTCTACAAGGAGATAGAGGCTCAAATTTGAGCAGCACAAACTACATGATATGTGCTACAAATAACTCCAGTATAGCTACTTCTCAATCATCTTCTAAGTATTTTAAATACTTCGTCCAAAACAGACTATACAGATTTGTACCTTAATAGTATTTTGATCATATCTTGCTCATTTTAATGATTCCGTTGAGTGGCCAACTCACCACATATGTAAAAATCATATATCTAACTGTATATTAAATAATCCAAGTTATTTTACCAAGTGGTCATATTGATACTTACTGTTTTATACAGCCTAAACCTCCTTGGAAACTCTTTTTTAGTTGTTAAGATCACCTCAAATCATCATGTCTTCAATGGGTTATCATCATATGTAAGTTATACATATGATTTGTGGTTAAGATTTTTGATCAATGGTGGTGTTTGTGGTGTATATGGGACGGCATAAGAGAGCCAAGAGAGACAGAGAGAGAGAGAGAGAGAGAGAGAGAGATTGTGTGTTTTGATAGTTTGCATGGAAGAGAATGGTAAACGGTTTTTGGTTCCATGGTTTTGTTAGTTTTAGTAAACTTGGGAGGACAAGTGTCCATCTACTTAACTTATTTTTGACAACCAAGGGGTGTGGTGTCATGTTGTGGCCGCCCATAGTGAGGGGGTGCAACAAGTGTAACTTGTTTCATCCCCTTATTAATTTACGGGTACTCCTCGATTCTAGTTTCCTCGATTTACGTGCCCTTGATTCGTTTTACGAAAAACGTTTTTATGGATTATGATACTACGGTACAAAATGATTCTAATAAAAATCGTCTCATCGAAAACGGAATTCAGGAGCGTAAATACGTAAACCTAGGGTTTCCGGTTTAATCGTAAAAGACGCTAAATTATGCACGTAAGTCCTAATTTCTTCTCGTAAATTTGTGAGTTTATGAACCAACAGAATTTAAAATTCCAAAATAATATTCGAGAATAAATTTATTTCCTGCAATGTCGGACTGTCACAAAAATGGTGTATGTAAACGTAAGCACGTAACGTAGAGTTTTCTAGTTTAGACGTAGTCGATGCTACTGTAAGACGTAAACCCTTATTTCTTCCAAAAGGTGAGTGAGTTCATAAATTAACTATAAAATAATGATTTTAAATAATACTTGAGAATAAAATAACGACCTCAAATTGACGGATTGTCACATGACAGATCTAGAATGCTATAAGATAAAACAGATAACAACCTATCAAATCGAGATCAAAATGAGAAGATTCAAGCTGTTATATCAATCTAGATCACACTTCATCAAACAAACACAGTTAAATCCTATTTTATGCCTAGGAAGAGTAAATTGAGCTTGACCTGATCCTTACAGGCCTCCTTTGATGGAGAAATAAGCTCAAGCACAATCAACTACACCTAATACACCACAATCAACCACAAAACTAGCAAGATCAGTTGATTTCAAGGATTTGAATTCAAATGATCTCAATTCCCTCCAAAACTCAACTAGCTTTAAAACTGAACCAAACACGGTCAATTCAACTCTAATAGCTTGAATTGAAGCTTAACAACATCAAACATCATAAACACAATCAATTGAACAGCTATAGTAACCAAAACCAGAGATTGAAGATGATGAACAATACATATGTGAATTTTTATTGAATGATTGGTGAATTTGAGTACAAGTCGTAGGTAACTGATTGCAGCAACTAAAGCTATTACAAACTAAAGCTAAAATGAAAGGAGAGGGATTTGCCTATGAATTAAGCTAGAAAAATAACTGTGTGAAAAAATAGGAGTGGAAGTGGTATTTAAAGGCAGTTAGGGGAGCGTGTGGGTGACAAGAGGAACTCTAGAATGACAGGAGTGTCAGGCGGTGCCAGGTATATGTCCAATTAAAGAAAGACACGTGGATGAGGGTTTGTCAAGAATCTGGTAATTCGGGTGTTTTTTATTCAGGCAATGACACTCTAATTGACTGATACCATTGGATGCGTCTTACTCTTGCAATCATTTTTCATGTTAAACTCGTCGTCTAAAATGGCCTGTAGCGATGGCAGTATGATGGTGAATGAGAGAGTGACACGTGTCACGTTATGGTTGGTTCTTTATTCAGAAAAGCGCCTTGCCAGCTTGGCAATCCAAGGGGATAAAAAGGAGTGTTTTGATTGGTTAGAGTGTGTAAATATGGATTCAGATCCATGTGACCCTTGTTGCTGCCTTCCCATTGGTCCATTTGGCTAAGAGTTTAGAAACTTTGGCATATTGGCAGTTTTAACCCTTGTACTTTGAAAACTTGAATCATTGGCATATAACTTTGTAAAATCTTCATCTTTAGCCCTCAAACTTTCACACTTTTGGCACTTTTGGTCCTTTTGACTTTTTTTTACTTTTTCTTCATAAATTGACCGTGAAATCCCGTGTTTTCTTCGTCTATGTCCTTTTGTACCTATTTTTACAACAAACACAAAACCACGCGTAATTCCGACTTTTACGTTTATAAACTTACGTTTTAGTTTGGTTTTTCCTTGTTTTAAGTGGTAAAAAGGTAAGTATTTTGACACTTATTATTTCTCTACTAAAAATAAAGTCAAATGTTGAACATATGTTGAGACAAAATATATCTACGAGGAAATTGTATGAGACTCCAAGAAAGTTTGATCTGTAATTTTAAGATCGCATTTCTATTGGAAATTCTAAAACCAAAATGCTTGCATGGCTACGCTCAAACCACTTAAGCTGGGAAAATAGTCCAAGATGTTCATGTAGCTAGTTAGGCGAGAATTCTTACTATATATTTTAAAATTTCATTAGTTATTCGATCAAAAGAGAAGAATCTATAAGTACTACCAAAAATTACCACAAGTATCACTTTCTTGACTTGTACGCATTGTTTAAAAACTAAATTACATAAATGGTTTTTATGGTTTACTAGAAATTACATTAAACGTCCCTAGTAGTTTAAGTTTCCATTCGTGGTCCTTATCTTTATAAAGAATAACACATATATCACAGAGAAGTTAGTAGAGGGAATAGTAGGTGCAGAACCACCGTTAGTCAACCTACTTTACTTATTAATTTTGTGTATTACAAGCCGTTTATCTACAATTTTCTACACCCCTCATTATTATAAAATTTATGTCTTATGTATGATCAACCTCCATTAACTAAAAATACTAGCTTCACCTGATTTTATCTTTCACCATAACATCGATCACTCTTGTGGTATGGAGAAAATTGCATCGTACATGATAGTGTAAGGTGAAGGACTATCAATGTTGTACTAAATTTTTCTATCCATTTACCAAATTAAACTAAAACACAACCTTTTTATAACGTAAGTAGTGCCGGAACTAGGAAATTAAGTAGTAAGGGGCAAAAAAAATAGGATACTAAGAACAAAATGCGAAAAAACCTCGAGTATTTTTAATTAAAAATGAAGGATTTATAAGTTGTCAGAGCGTTGAATATTGAGATTTAATATATGGTTGGGGAAATTTAAGCTTTTGGTGGAGCGCACTTTTAAAGAAAGCATAAAATCAAAAAAATTACACCAAAATTTCATTTTGTCGGACTAGCTATCGAGCACATGTTCCATGTTTCGTACATGGACCAGTCCCTGAATATAAGCACACCTTGAAATTTTAAGCTTAGCCAAACATCCCCTAATCATTTTAACCGCTATAAATAAAATTATAAAGATCACATATTTCCTTATTAATTACTACAATTATAGGTAATATACTCAAATTTAATTGTTTGCATGCTCAAAATGTTTTTGTCTTCAATTCGACAATTAGTACAGATGTAACAAATAAACACTGGTTACACATCTTAGTATATAAGATTACTTAATACGAATAATATCAGTTGTAAAAATAATAACAAACATCAACATGGTAAAGTACTTGTTCACCGTAACACTTCTTTTATCTCTCATGACGCCAGGTAATAGTTAATCCTTTGGCTCTTGACTTAGTAAGATAATTATTTTAGTTTATTTATAAAATATGTGATTTAAAATGCAAAAAGTAAACAAGCACATTGTTAATGGTTACAAACTTATCAGCTTGAGCTTATAGGCTATTTGAGTTAATAACCTTTATATGCTTGTAACCATATAAAATGAGTTTATTGGCATTTTAAATTTTCATTAAACATATTATCTAGCCTTTGAGGGTTTCAAATAAGAATTTGAGTTTTTTTTAATTCTCATATCGAGCATCTTTTAGTAATTAAGTAACTTCGTATCTATAAGTAATACTTATAAAGTCTAGATATATGAGTAATTTTATTATTGCATTTGGTTTTGATGATACAAAATATGCTCGTTGGACTGGCAAAATTATGTTTGAGCGTGTAATTTTTACAGAAATTTAGGTTTGATTCAAATTGGCAGGTTTGATTATGGCACAGTTCGTTTGTGAGGAGAATAATCCTTTTCGTAATTGTACATTGAATGAATGTTTCAATATATGCATTTTTTTCCATCCTGACCGTCACACAGCTGCACAATGCAAAGGTCAAGACATATGCCACTGTTATTATAAATGTGATTATCCACCAGAAGCAACATATACATCAACGCAAAACAACAAGAAACGTGAACATTTTGAACTCTCCCCCTTTCCGTCACCTGATAAATCTCCGTACCCTTCACCATGAATAATCTCATATCAATAAAGTTTCTTCTCGAAAAGTGTCACTAAGATTCATTGAGAAGGATACTATTTGTATATCGTCATGGAATAATGACATGTATACGCGTGTTTCTGAATTAGCAATTAATAAAGATAATAGAATAACTGTTTGTTAAGCGATAGTTTAAATATAAAGCTAGCAAAGAGCTAGAACCAGTTACAAGTTAATGATAATTAGATATTTCATTCAAGAGTCCCAATCTAAATTTGATTTACAACGATTAAAGCACTAATAAAAATATGACCTAACAATCTTATCAAAAAGAAAACCAGAACGCGAAAGATTGGTTCCAAACAAAAACTTGATTTCAATGCTTCCAAATGACACACTAAGTAGTGTAACATACTATTTCAAACAAATCTTCGGAACACTTGCAAAACCGAAGAATCTGTAACTAAACAAGCCAATCATAATACTTGCTTTCTACAAGATGTCCATTAGCCCTATATGGAACAAGTTCTATATAGAATAAAATTTAACCCGACCCGATCTGAGTATATTTGAGTTGAGTTACTTAGGTTCATAATCTAACTCCGACTAACCCGACAGTCCTTCATTGACACATAATTAAAAGAGTAAATTACATAAATGTTCTTGTGGATTACCAAAAATTGCATTAAACCAACCTGCTTATAATATAAGGATCACGTAGATTTTACGCTTAGCCAAACATCCCCTTATCATTTTAATTGCTATAAATAAAATCATAGAGATCCCCTCGTGCCCTATTAATTAATGTTGTAGGTAAATATTCTCAAATTTAAGCGTTAGCATGCTCAAAATATTTTTGTTTTAAATTCAACAATTAGTACTGATGTAACTGTAGAAACTAGAAGTGGGGGGGGGGGGGGTGAATAGTTTCTATGACTAAGGTCCAAATTAAATTGTGTTGGTCCCCAAATAACTAGTTTCATAGTTGTTAATTCAATTTCTAAATCATTTACTATATCTAGTTATTATGGAAATGTAATACATGAATGTAAAAGTAAAGGGTAAGGAAAGAATCAACCTAAGGTAAGACACCATGATTTATAGTGGTTCGACAACGAAGCTGTCTCTTCATTCCTACTCCACTCCTCGGGTACACCTTACTCGAGATTTCCGCTATATCTACAAGCTCCCTTCTTGGCGGAGAAAATACAACGTCGCTTACAATGATTTCTGACACTAAGCTAAATATCGAGATCTAATCTTAGCTAGGACCAATCTACACACGGCATCTACTTCACATTTTCTGACACAATGCTAGATGTCAAGTTCTAATCCAAAGCTAGAACCAATCTTTGTTGCCCATCTTATTTTCCGACACAAGGCTAGATGTCGAGTCCTAATCCAAATCTAAAACCAATCTTCGCAACTCTTCACTTTCAAGTTAAGTGAGAACTCACAAAATACATACACACAATCACATCAGTAGTTTAGTGAGAACTAATACACAAGACTCATTAAAACACAAGACACATCCAAGTATACACATATAACTTGGATATACACAATACTAATCCAATTATACACATATACAATGGATTTTCACAAGAAAAATCCAAGTATACACAAATACCTTAGACCTACACAAGATTTAAATAACGAACTGATGAACATGACTAGATCTAAGAAAGGATGATCTTTATCAAAGCTTCATCTTTTATCACATCATAAATGTGTGAGTGATCTTCTCTTTGGACAAGTAAAGAAGGGGATCAAGAGGATAATCATAAGTAAACATACTTAACAAATTAAGTGATCATTTGCTAATGATTGGAAATATAGAAAGAAGATAAGAAGCACAAAATTGTCCAAAAAGGTTCATTTGAAAATGAAAATATGATCCAGTTTTTATAGGGGACTAAGTATAACGGCTCTCTAGGTGTCGCTCATTAAATGGGATGGCGGCTCAATATTTATATTGAGCCGTAGACACCTATATTGAGCCGCGGCTACTAGAGTCTGCTCCTTTTTGTCCTTTAGTGTGGAAATTCCATCTGGTGAAGTTTATACCTCAATGGTATATTCTTAGGCCATTTGAAATATGCCAAATTCAAATATTTATTTTCTATTTTAATAAAACATTTTCTTAAAAATAAAGTTTATCAAAATATTTTTTCACATTTGTATAAATGTGAGTTTTGAGGTTAATCACTTTCTATGATCACTAAAAATATATAAGATATGTTTGCGTAAGACTTAAATGATTATTACCTTGATGATAGTGTTTTTTGAATAATTCATCTTACGGTTATCTTGACGATAAATGTTTTTACACTTTGTCGTGATCAAAGCTAAGAAAGATTAGTTATTACAAATAATGATTTTAGGCGTTGGTTGCATTAACAATCTCCCTTTTTTTTATTACGATAAACCATAAACTCATTTATGTAAAAACAAAAGTTTTCAAATTATTAACGAGTTTATCACTATCGTTTCTCCCCCTTTTGTCAAAGCAAAAAGGTAGCACAAGTCTTTGAAGAAGATAATAATCGACTTTACTAGTAGCTCCCCTTTCGGCTTACTCTCCCTAGCTTGGGGCACCAAGTGTTCGAGCTATGGTGACGAGCTACATACAATGGTTAGCTGATAGAAAAGAAACACCAATGTAATTGCAAAAGCCACTACCCACTAAACAACTTGAGAGGGAGAAAGAAAAGAAGTCCCAAATTATAGAGTGAGTATTTGGTAAGTATGTCCAAGGAGAGTAATTTGACAAGCTCAATTCGCAATTGTTGGAATAAAGGTATAAAAGAAACATCCAACAATTTGAAGATATAATGTGAAAGGGTTAAAATCATGTAATTTTTGGAATCACCCAAGAAAATTCGAGGTTTAACCAATATCAACTCTCAACAATATGTATGATAAAAATAATTAGCAAAACAAGCAATAACACACATACCAATCATATTAAAATAAATATGAGATCACATTCAATAAGAGATTCATATTTGAAAATATGAATACGAAAGCAAAATATGAGAAAATTAAAACAACATAAGCATAACAACTATTCTGGTAGAAGTAATCCTTCAAGATTGCTTAGGTTTTTATTTTAGACTCAAGTGATTAAAACACAACATGTGTTTTAACCGGTAAATAAGACGAAGGTGCATCTTCTGGAGATTTGATCACGGGAACAAATATTCCAAGAGGAGGTCGAGTGAGGAGAAATTCAAGAAAATTTAACTTCTCATACACATGAGAAAGTTCAATTTGTTGAAATCTACAACATGCACTCAAACTTTCATGATGACAAAGAAAATCATTTTATGGGGGACGTCCATCATAATAAGAAGGTGGTTGAAGGGAAGGAGAATGTGGATAAGAGAGGTTACCATTACAATACTTAGCGAGGTTAGGAAAAGAAGAGAGTTCATTAAGTTGAGGTGTGTTGAACGGTTTAAGTGGTGGCAGAAGAGCTTCCCTTTCTCTGGTAATTAGATTGATTGAGTAAGACGGATTCGAATACTCAATTGGAGAGAAAGTAGAAGTCTTGCAAGGTTTGGGAGAAAAGGTTCATAGTGATCCTTGTTCTTCTAGATCCAAACAGCTTTCACTGAAATTTTTGGTTTCTTGGAAAGCTTAGAAGAAGAAGCTTAGGGTTTAGAAGGTTATGACAAAGAAATGTCAAGGTTAACTTTAGAATAAGAAGATATTGCGGGGGATGAGAAGAGAACTCCCAAAACAAGAGGATCTAACGAAAATAGACAAGGCAAAGAATATAAAGAAAACCAAAAGGTTTCAAGAAATGTTTAGCTCAAATAGGCAAACAAAGAATCTTGAAAAAAAATAGTGGTCAAATAAGAAAGACCAAAAAACGAGCCACAAAGTGGCTGACTGCATGCGGTTTAGCAAATGAACCTGCGGCTCAATAAAGATATTGATCCGCGTCTTCCTTATTGATTCACCGACAGGGGACATGAAATTTCAAATTTTTTAAAGGTTTGAGAAAAGACAAGCCTTTTTCAAATTTTATAAAATCTTGAATTTTTACCTCTAATAGCACTAGGTTAGCATATGGTTGTATAAAGAGCAAAATACTTACAAGAGTATCTTCAAAAAGGGTGACAAAATATTTAGATAACATTTTGATCAAGTTTTAGTCTAGTTTTTTAGAGGTGACAATAGATTTAGGTTCAATTTTAATTCAAAATTGAAGTTGATTAGTGTGAAAAAATAAGTTATAACACACAAAAGTTAAATCCATAGACCATCTTCATGAAAACTCTTGAAAGAATATAAAGTACAAGAAAATAAATACAACTATCTATGCAAAAGCTAGCTATTTTTAATGTTGGTTGAGTAGTCTTCTTGAAAAGATATTTTAAAAATATCATCATTCATCTCCTAAGAGGAGGAGGATTGGTAAACAAAGTTAACAAGAACCCTTGCAACCGTGCATGAAGCCCAAACATTTCCATCCGAAGAGTTTGGATGATATAGTTGTTGTAAAGACAACATGGGCAACTAGTACCATGTGCTTAAAAAAACTAAAGAAATATGGATCACCAATGAAGTTAGAGATAGGAACATCTAAAATTGGAGTGTTTGGAGGAGGAAGAGGCATGGTGTCCAAAGGTGAAATGAGTGAAATGGGTGAAGGTTCAACAAATTCATCCTCAAAGGGAATGCTTTGGAGGGGTTAGGGGTTCACATCCAAGAGAGGACTTGGAGAGAAAGGTGAAGACAACTCATTCATCCTAGATTAGAAGAAGAAGAGGTATAACCATGAAAATGGTTAGTACCATGAGTTGAGCTTGTCTTGCATGGTGCAAGAGGTGGTGAAGGAGATGAAGAAATAAGATTTGGAGAAGTCTCATTCTTAGATGTAAGAAAAGATGAAGAACCTTTCTTAGGTATCTTAATCCTTAACTTAAGACTCTTTTTGGTGGTTGAATTTTTGGAAGAGTTTGAGGATCTAGTGGACATCATAGTTGTGTGTTTAGGTTAAGAAAAGTCTAAGAGGATGAAGAAGAAGAAGAGTCAATGGTGGTTTAAGAAGACAAAAAGGATGAGCCAAAGAGGTAACGGGTTAAAAATGTCTTTGGTGAATAATGAAAATTGCTAGGCTTAATTGGGAAAAACCTGGTATTTAGCAAAAGTTTTATCCATGTTTACAAAGATTTAGAGAAAATAGTGTAAAGCAAAGATTCTGTCAAAATCAACACCACCGGCTCAATAAATAAACTTGCGGTTCAATATCGATAATGAAGCAAAAGTTTTATCCATGTTTACAAACATTTAGAGAAAACAGTGACTTCTAGCATTCTTCACAAGCCCAGATTTTAAGCACTAGTTTATCAAGCTAAAATAGATTACCAACCAAAATCTAAATAGCTAACTACGACATAATTGCACATAATCATGTAAATTGAAAGTTCTATCACATGAAACATAATTAGGATAAAAATCTAGTCAATCCAAACATTAGGTATTAAAGTTACACACCAAAGTCTAATGAAAATAAAACGTCTATTGCAATACAATGTTCAACATAATAACAAATGTGATCATCCAAGACATCCAAATGGCTTCACTTTTTCTTCTTGCCAAACTTCTTTAGCATGTTCCCCATGGCTTTGAAAGCTCCCCTCGTTTCAACACGATGATTGTGCAACTCTCCTCGGGTATGAAGGATGGGATGGTAAACATCCTCAAGATTGAAATTTGGAGGTAGTTGACTCGATGAAGGAGAAGGAGGACAATGAATTTGGTCTAACCCATCCATGAAAGTGTTAAAAGACTAGGAGGAGCCATTCGAGGAACCATTGTTGGTACTAGTTCCAACATCATCACCATCACTTGATGATGAGGAATTTTCCTCATTGGATGATTCCCTTTGATCACCTCTACGCCTACCTCGGTCACTCCTAACCTTTCGTGGACGATCCTTTTGAATAGGTTACATCACACGATCGGCGTGCAAATATTCAGAGATAGAAAGTTGGGGGTAGTCACGATCAACCCTTTTAAAAAGGCGAGTGAGGAGCATGGCATAGGGAAGGTTTGTCTTTAGCTTGGTGATAACGTAATGGATTTATCGAGCGATGAAGCACGCAAGATTGTACTTGATGGATTGACATACACAAAACATCATATGTGCCATACACACGGGAATGCGATCCCGGTTTCCACCATGAAAAAATGCGTTCTCCCAAATTAAGTCGGCCTAAGAGACCATACATTGATTAAGGTCACTTACGAGTATCTCATAAGGAGACAACACACGTCTCTTAGAGTGGATACTATGTACAACGTTTCCACCACGGGGTTGAGTGATAGAGTCAAGGATGAATTCTAGTTCGACCATAGGAGTACTTATGGAGGAACATCGACACATGATTCCAAGGAATCAATCTTCCAGGCATCCGTGAACGAATTTGACCTTCATAAGTTACTCGAAGTGTCTTACCAAACTCCTCGAGAGAGTAACTAATGGGTTTTACCACGAATGGCGAAGTTAACAAACATTCCAAAATAATTAGTATGAATGGAATAAGTGCTAAAGTACTCTAAGAGGAACTGAGTACATATTACCTCATTTATGTTTAGAATACAATCAAAACCATTACCCTTAAACATTTGTAGAATGTAGTCATATCCGTCAAAATCCTAATAGACAACCCGACCCTTATAAAAGTAACGGGATTGAAGTAAACGAAGGGTGTTTGAAAGGTGGTCGGATCACAAGACTCGACAAGGTTAGGCATATAACGATGGGTCTTTTGGTGGTCATTTTGATATTCCGAAGGCATGATTTAGTACCTATATTATAAAAAAAAACACTTCTACAGTCAGTCTTTGTTATATATAGATTAGTAAAAATCAAAATCATAAGAATGTGTTTAATCAATTTCTTGACTAACCAAAGGATGATTCCTTATCATTCTTATGCTCACATTGTACTAAATTCATTTTCTACAAATGTATATGAACTATGCGAATCAACCATGAATTTGAACGTTTTCAAAATTCGTTTTTAGGTAAGCATTAACAATGCAATTACCAATGTGTTAAAGGGTTCATATCAATTCCATCATTAAACCAAATTAATTTGATTAAAATACGGATTTTGTCTATAAGTGGGTTTAGTGAAATCACAAGGAATATGAACCTAAAGGAATCATAGCACTAAAACTATGGATACGCACATTCCTAATTTGGTTCTATTTCAATATAATTTCAAAAATCCATAATTATGAAATTAAGAACCGTAGAACAAATTGATTGAAATTGAGTGAAGATAATTATAATTAATCGATGCTAGATAAAGGATGAATGAAACCCTTGTCTTGAAATCAATTAATTTGAGTGATTTGGAAGGGTTTGAAAGATGTTAATGGTGGTTTTACTTGTTTCCTCGTCGCCACAACATAAAGAAGGAAGGATGAATGTTTGAAAAAGTGTAAAATAATAAAACCGAGATTATTTTATGCTTTGTGGCGCGCGACTCATTATCAATAATGAACCGCCAATACTACCGCACCTATTTAAGGAATCGTGGGCAGAACATAGGTCTTGTCCGTGAAAATGAAAGATATTATTCAAACCAAGTTTTTCTAAAATACTTAAAACATATATTAAGCCTTCTTAAAATCATTAGACCACTTCAAGACTAGGTTATAATACCTTAATAAAGGATTACAAGTGGAATCAAAACTGAAAAACACCGAAATAGACCAAAACAAAGAAACGACTACTCGTAAACGAAAAGAGAGAAGAGAGAAAGCAAGAGGAGTGAATCCAAGCCAAGTATCAATGCTCAAGAAATGAATGACCATATTCATGTTGCGGAAACGAAGAGCTTGTGTCATATATAGTGGTTTAAGACGTGCCTTTTCGGCGTAAGTTGAAATGGGTTTGGTAATGAACCATACCAAGATATTTTTGTTATATATAGTAAGAACACATACAAATAAATGTATTAAACTTTTAAAAAACATGAGCAATGAATACAGATTCACTTTCTCTCCCATGTGATCAAACAAATATCATTGTTAAGGGTTACAATGACAATATCCTTGGAATATTTCAATTCCAAATGTGTAGTACCCTAACAACAACATATGATGTAGTTTGGTATCTCCAAGGATTAATCAGTCAATTTAAAGATGAGCTCAATTGCACATACTACACATGATATATAGCCTACTAACCGTATTAAGTTGCAAACCATATAAATAATGCTTGATATTTAAGCTACTACTAACTCACTCTACAACTCCTATTGGAGTCAAGTATCCAAGATCATGAAGGTTTGAGAGGGTGAAAGAATAGAATCACATACCATAAATAAATTGTTGGGAATAAAATGACTAAGTCCATAGCCGCTGACAACAAGGATTCTAGACACTGACAAATGGAAAGAAGTCTGTTAGGACCTCTGGATTAGATATTTGTAATAGATAAGCTAGGAGGTATGTAATTCCTCTTGGTCCTAGTAGTAGTAGGAGCAATACGTGCTCCTGGTCTAGTAGAAAGTCAAACATTATTATTAGTAGTAGTTTGTTAGGATATGCATGAGATATTTAGGAAAGAATATTCATATAAGAAGTTACACGTTTTGGTTTAATGTAGTATTAGGGTTTCCTTGTAATATAAAAGGAACCCATTGGCAGAAGGGTTAGACACACCTTCATCATTATTATTCATTTCATATTAATAGTAGAAATCCTTAGTAAGGATCAAGTTATTCAGTTATTCTGTTTTTTCTTATTCATAGTATTTGTATTTCACACTTATACTGTGTGTTACATTAAGAGTTTCTCTGTGAACAGACTTGTGATTAAAGAAGTCGTTCACCATCCTTAACAGGCTGCAAGATCCACATCTAGTGGACCCAACAAGTGGTATTAGAGCCTGGGAGAGTCTCTGCTCAAGAAGAATCAATTTTTTTCTTTTTACTAACATCATTGTTTAATCATGTCTGCTTATAGTTCTACTGTAACAGGAGAAGCTAGCACCTCTAAAACATAGCAAACACTGAAAATCGTTGCTACTGTTTCTAATACTAATGGAAGATTCCTACTCTTGAAGAAGGATGAGTATAATAGCTGGGCCATGAAGATGTAATGCTGGATCACCAATACTGATCTAGACCTATGGAAGATTGTCCAGAATGGCAACAACAAGAAAACTACTGGTAGAGACAAGAATGGTAATATCACCATTGTCGATCCTAAAACTCATGAAGAAATCACTGATGTTCAGAAGGAAATCAAAGCAAAAACTATTTTTCTTCAGTCCCTTCCTGATGATCATATGGGTGATTCTTATCACTTGGATGATGCTAGGGAGATTTGGAATGGAATAAAGGCATGATTTGTAGGGAATGAGGAATCCAAGAAGATGCGCAGATCAATGCTGAGAGATGAATTTACGGAATTCAAGATTTCTGAAACAAAAGGTCTTCATCAAGGGTATGACAGGTTTGAAAAGATTCTTAGCCAATTGAATCAACTCAGGTCTAAACCTGAAAATGAAGACATTAATGCTAGGTTTCTTAGAGCCCTGTCTCATTCATGGAATCAGGTAGTCATCTCTTTAAAGGCAAAAGGAGGCCTTGACTATCTTTCTTTTGATGACTTGTTTTCTAAACTCAAAACCTTTGAGTCTCACGTGAGAGGATACTCAAGTGATTCCTTTCCTACTCCAGCTAACTCTACTTTTGTGAGTTCCATGGGATCTAGTCCAATGTCTTATGCCAGTAGCCCAAGCTATACTTTGTCATCCCAACATACTTCTACTCATGAATCAAAAGCCAAGACTGGTAGCATGGTAGAAGCTGTTCTTCACACTTTTGTTGTTGATATTGATCCATAACAGCAGCTTGCTTTTGATGATTTCAAACAGGTTGATAAACTTGACTTGGAAGAAATGGATATACAATGGCAGATGGCTATGCTCACTCTCCGGGTTCATAAGTTTGAAAAGAAAGCCGGTCGAAAATTCAACTACAACCCAAGAGAGCCAGCCAGGTTTGATAGAAGCAAGGTCAGATGCTATAACTGTCAGTAGAAAGGAAATTTTGCTAGGGAATGCCCTAACAAAAATGACTAGGAGAAGAACAGGTATTCAACCTTCAAGGTTCAAGAGCTCAAGGATGAAAAGAAAGCTTTGGTGTCTGTTGACTCCATGGTTAACTGGAATGATCATCAAACTGCTACCTTGGAATCAGCTGAAGCTTCTACTGATGTATTTGCTATGATTGTTGGGCACCTATCTGATGCAGAGGAAGCAGAAGAATTTGCTCTTATGGGAATCTCGCCTCAAGTACAAAATTGCCCTCTTGGTTGTCATGATAAATATTCAGAGCTCTTGACTCAATACAATGAACTAAATGAACAAAATGATAAATATTTTTTAGAAGTTCAAGCTTATAAGAGTTCTCTAAAAACTTTGGAACAACAAAAGAAGTGGCTTCAAGATACTCAACGTGAATATGAGGATAAGATTAGAGTTCTAAGCATTAATTTAGAAAACACCACTAACATGCTTACATATACTGAAAAGCTTAATAATGAATGTTTTAAGGCTAAGCAAGACATGCAAGAAAAATTGGATGTTATACTTTTATGATTTGAAAAATGGCAAAAAGCACCCAAGAATCTCCCAAAGTTAATAGATAGTAGTATGTCTGGTAGGACTAAGAGAGGATTAGGCTTTGATAAATATATTTATTCAGAAGATGCATTTGATTTATCTTTTTCAAGTGTCTTTGATCCTGACAAGGAGGAGGAGGGAAAACCTAGTTACAATAGGTTTAAACCAGCTGCAGCAATGCATGTTGTTCCTCCACCTCTTACAGGAACTTTTATGGCCATACCTAGGCATACTGACTTGGATGGATCACAAATGCATGAGTCTCCAAAAAGCTCTACTAATACTAATGACTTTGTCTCTTGTACTTTTAGTGACAAGGCCAGTGACTATGCATCCTGTGGTTCAAGTGAAGAGTCAAGACCTTCAAGTCCCAATACAAAAGACCCAGCTACTACTAGTGCTAGGATGAGTGATGAGAGAGTTGCTTTTGCTTCTACTTCTACTATTTCTAGTTCTAGTTTGTTGAGTTCTAAGAATGTTGATTCTCCTAGAATTGTTTGTAATAAGAATAGCAGTGTGAAACAATGTCATTTGAATAAAAGGTATTTCAAAACATGTTTTGTTTGTGGTAGTAAATTTCATTTGATTAAGGATTGTGATTTTTATGATCAAAAGCCTTCTGGTTATCAAGCTTATCCTGCTCCTGGTCCACCAGGAGTTGTTCCTTTTCCTTCTAGAAGACTAAATACATGTGCCCAATCTTATTCTTATAGTAGAAGGACCTCTCCTTCAGCTTCTAATCTTTGGAGAAGCAATGCTTATGCCTACAATAGACCAACCATCAACTATTTTCAGAACTTTATTCAGAATTATGCTTTTAATTCAAACCAAATGCATTTTGGGTTGGGACATTTGGGTTCTGCTGTTAAGCCCTCAGAAGGTTGTTCTTGGTCACAAAGAACACCCATATGATGAACATGCAACCTAAGAAAAACAGTGGATCTCATCACTCTTCTTGGCTATCTACTAAAGATACACAAGGCAGACTCAAGCATGAAAAGGTCTGGGTCCCCTTAAGAAACTAACTTTTGCATATGACTTTTCTGTTGTTGTAGATTACTCCATACCAATATCCAACTCTTGGAATAGTAGATAGTGGATGCTCTAGGAGCATGACAGGAAATAAAGGACTTTTATCTAACTTTGTACCATTTCAAGGCGGAAAGGTGTACTTTAGAGGTGGTGAAGGAAGGATCTCTGGCAAAGGAACCATTCAGACACCTAACCTTAATTTTGAGCAGGTTTACTATGTGGAAGCACTTCAACACTTCAACTTGATCTCTGTCTCTCAGATTTGTGACAAGAAGCAGTTTGTCCTCTTTACGGATACTAAAGCACTGGTGTTATCCAAAGACTTTAAGCTAGCGGATGACTCCCAAGTTCTACTCAAAATCCCTAGAAGACATAACCTCTATAGCATCAAGCTGAATGAAGTTAATCCTACTGGTCAACTAGCTTGTTTGGTTGCCAAAGCATTAGAAGATGAAGCCACCAAATGGCATAGAAGGATGGGACATGTAAACTTCAAGACCATTCACAAACTAGCGAATATGAACTTGGTCTCTAGTTTACCTCCCAAAACTTTCAGAAATGACATCAATTGCCTTGCGTGCAGCAAAGGCAAACAACACAAAGCATCCTTCAAGGCCATTACTTCTCTCAGCCTTATAACTGAACCATTTCAGCTACTACACATAGAATTGTTTGGTCCTACCTCCATTAGGAGCTTTGACCATAAACACTACTGTCTTGTGGTAACTGATGGTTATAGCAGGTTCACGTGGGTTTTCTTTCTGGCTGCCAAAAGTGAGACCTACTCCATTCTCAAAGACTTCATTACACTCATTAAGAATCAGCTATCAAAGAAGGTGAAAGGTATCCGATGTGACAATGGAACCGAATTCAAAAATGCATACCTCATAGCACTTTGCAATTCCAAAGGTATCAAAAGAGATTATAGTGCTACCAGGACTCCTCAACAGAATGGTGTTGTAGAAAGGAAGAACATGACTCTTATAGAAGCTGCAAGAACCATGCTTGTAGATTCCAAGCTTCCAACTATGTTTTGGACAGAAGTTGTCAACACTGTAAGTTATGTGTTGAATATGGTTTCGATTACCAATCCCCATGAGAAGACTCCCTATGAGCTACTCACAGCCAAAGTACCAAGCATTGCTCCTTTGAAGCCATTTGGCTGTCCTGTCACCATTCTGAATACTAGTGACTATTTGGCGAAATTTGATGGCAAGGCAGATGAAGGTACATTATGGGATATTCAGCTCATTTAAGAGCTTATCGTGTTTATAATCTCCATGCCAAGCGTGTCATTGAAACTATAAATCTCAGGTACTTTGAGGAGAAGACAAACATCCAAGGCAAATGTCCTGAATGGTATTTTGATCTTGATTATCTTAGTGACTCATTGGGATATTTTCGTTTCAAAACTAACCAAGATGCATGTCCACAAGTATTTGCAACTTCTAGTGCAGGTGCTACTTCTAGCTTTTCGGACTCAGATGAGGATGATGACATTTTTGTTGTACCATCCTATTCCACCATAGTATCTCCCAACACTAATGCTACTCATATTGATTCTTCTTCATCAGACATTGTAGATTCATAAGGAGCTCTTAACACACTGCTCAAGCAACAACAAGATGCTACTATAGCAGCTACTCAAGGAGGCTTTGAGTTTCCCTTGAGTACTCATGTTGTACCAGTTACTCTTAGTGATCCAAGTGTCACTCCTAGTGCAAGTTTAACACCTATTGGTAGTCCGGTTAGTGATCCTGCTTCCACAACTAGGTTCTCTGGTACTTCTGACTTGGGAAACTATCAAAATAAGACTTCTACTAAGCTGGATGATATTCATAAGCAGCCAATAGATGGCATTTTCGACTCTGATTCATATGATGATGACATTGTTGGAGATCTTAATAATTTGGCACCAGAAGAGGATGTAGATGCTACTCCTGTTCACCAGATCAATAAAGACCATCCTACTACTCAACTCATAGGAGATCCTGGTTCTACTGTCAAGACTCGCCACATGCATAAGAAAGCAACGTCTGGTCATCATGCTCTTGTGAGCTACATTGAAGACCAAAAGCGTAATAATCACACAGATTTTCTTCACTGTTTGTTTGTGTGTGTTCTTTCATAGGTGTAACCTAGGTCAGTCTCACACGCTCTTGAGGATCAAAGTTCGGTTGATGCTATGCAGGAGGAGATGCAACAGTTCTTGTTTTATAATTTTTGGATCCTAGTTGACTTACCAGATGGAAAGACAACAAATGGTACCAAATGGATTCTCAAAAACAAGAAAGATGCAAGGGGTATTCTGGTTAGAAATAAGGCTAGGATGGTCGCACAAGGTCACACACAACTAGAAGGAATTGACTATACTGAAGTCTTTGCTCCTGTTGCTAGGATTGAGGCCATTCATCTGTTTTTGGCTTTTACTTCTTATGTTGGCTTTACGGTTTTTCAGATGGATGTCAAGAGTACGTTTCTCTATGGCAAGATTGACGAGGAAGTTTATGTCACTCAACCTAAGGGCTTTGTGGATCCACTTCATCCCAAGAAAGTCTAAAAGGTGGTCAAAGCTCTTTATGGACTTCATCAGGCTCATAAAGCGTGGTATGAGCGTCTGTCCACTTTCTTGTTGAAACACGGCTATAGAAGAGGCACTATTGACAAAACACTGTTCCTTAAAAGGAATGCCAAGGACATCATCCTGGTTTACGTATATGTGGATGATATTATCTTCGGTTCTACTAGGAAGGAATGGTGTGATGAGTTCGAATAGCTAATGAAAGGTAAATTTTAGATGAGTGCCATGGGAGAACTCACATTTTTCCTTGGTCTTCAAGTCAAGCAGCAGTCAGATGGTATCTTCATTAGTCAAGACAAGTATGTTCATGAGATCATTCAGAAGTTTGATGTGGAACCTCTTAGACCAGTAGTAACACCTTATGAAGTCACTAAAGTCAAACTAAAAAATGAGCCAGATCCTCCAGTAAATGTTAACATGTACAAGTCCATGATTGGCTCACTCATGTATTTGACTACATCAGGCCCAGATATTATGTTTGCAGTAATTGCTTGTTCTAGACACTAGGTGGCTCTAACCGTGTCTAACTTGAATGTAGTCAAGAAAATCTTCAAGTATATCAAGGCATAACACAAGCTAGGATTGTGGTATCCAAGGGAATCACCTTTTGTTCTTGAAGCCTATAGTGATAGAGACTATGCAGGTGCTAATAATAATAGGAAGTCTACTAATGGTGGTTGTCAGTTTTTGGGTCAAAGACTTATCTCATGGCAATGTAATAAACAGACAATCGTAGCTACCTACTCAACAGAAGCTGAATATGTATCTGCTTCTAGTTGTTGTGGACAAGTCTTATGGATACAAAATCAAATGCTGGATTATGGGTTCAACTTCATGAACACCAAAATTTTCATCGACAATCAAAGCACTATCTGCATTGTGAAGAATCTTGTGTTTCATCAACAAACCAAGCATATCGAGATTCGGCACCATTTTATACGGGATGCCAATGAGAAGAAGCTGATACAGGTTCTTAAAGTATATAAGGATGATAATGTTTCTGATTTGTTGACTAAAGCATTTGATGGTCCAAGGTTCAACCACTTGGTGGTTCACATTGGTATGGTCAATCCTTGAGGTCTAGGATTGAGGGGAGGCTAAGCCTAAGGGGAGGCTTATTATACATATTTACTTGTACAGTCTTACATAAGGTATGTGACAATCCGTTAATTTATGGTTGATATTTTATTCTCAAATATTATTTAAAAACATTATTTTAATGTTATATTATGAACTCACTTATTTTTGGGAAGTAATTTGGATTTACGTCTTGAAGTAGCATCGACTACGTCTAAACCGGAGAATTCTACGTTACGTGCTTACGTTTACATACACCGTTTTGGTGACAGTCCGACATTTCAGAAAATAAATTTGTCCGTGAATATTATTTTGGGATTTTAATTTTGAGTTGGTTCATAAACTCACAAATTTGCGAGAAGAGATTAGGACTTACGATTTTAATTTAACGTCCTTCACGACTAAACCGGAAACCTTAGGATTACGTATTTACGTTTTTGAACTCCGTTTTCGATGAGGCAATTTTTATTAGATTCGTTTTGTGCCGTTGATTCAAAATTTTCTAAAAACGTTTTTCGTAAAACGACCCGAGGGCACGCACATCGAGGAAACTAGAATCGAGGAATACCCGTAAATTAGTGGGATGGGACAAACTAATTTATCCCACCCCACTATACACATGGGACAGCCACCAAGAACCACACACCAAATAGGTGTCAAATTACAAGCTTAATGCTTACACTTGTAAGCTAAGCTTACAAGTTAAGCTACCACTACATCAAAACTAGCAAAACTAAAACCATTTGTTCATTATTCAACATGCAAACCACACACATTTTCTCTCTTCTCCTCTCTTTGTGTCGTCCCTATTGCCATCACCACCACCATTCATCCAAAAATTTCTACCACAAATCATATGTATAACTTGCATATGATGGAAACCCATTGAAGATATATTGATTGGAGGTGATTATAACATCCAAGGAGGAGTTTCTATGGAGTCTTAGGGCTGAATTTCCACAAGGAGTTCTTGAAGAATGGTGGTCTTGAAGATGGTCTTGGTTTATCACAAGTTTCTCCATCAAAATCCATGTTTTGATCACAACCTACATCATCATGGTGGTATAAAGATTGTTCTCCTCATCCTCTTGTTATTTTTGATTATGTAATCTTGTATTTATTTTACTTATGTATATGTATATGATGATGAATGATGATTAAAAATATTGTGGGGGGATTTGGTGTTGATAAACATGCTTAAAAAGATGAAAAACTATAAGAAACAAGGCTAAAATCTTGTTTCGATTGTTGGCTGTATAAAACAGTAAAGAACCACATGTTAGACTGATAAAATGGCAAAGTAGAATCAATATACAGTAAGTAATATGTCTTGTACACATGTGAGAGTTGGCCATGCAATGGAATCATTGTAATGAGTGAGATATGATCAAAACAAGCTTAAAGTACAAATCTGAGTTCACTATTTTTGACGATTTTTAGAAAATACTTAGAAGCTGATTCAACAGTAGCTATAGTAGAGTTAAATGGATCACATATCATGTAGTTTATGTCATAAAAATTTGAGCTTCTATCTCCATATAGAACTCTAGATATGGCAGTTTTGGTGAACATGAAAATAAAAATCAGATTTTGGAAATTAAAGTATAATAGTATTATATAAGCACTCAAATAAAAATAGTATAAAATGTGAATTAAAACCACTAACTTATATAATACATTTATATAAATATTTATAAGGATAAATAAATGGAGATTTTATAAAAATGGTAGCTTGATAAGTTTTATAAGTTATAAAACTATAAACATTATTTTTACGACTTTTTCGGCTATTACCGTAAAATTAACGTTTTTCGTCAATTAAAACTTAGACGATCAAACCCGTCTAATGTAAAGTTTTTAAAAGTCATATACTGATATATAAACATATATAACAAGTAAAAACCGATAAAACCCGAACTATATAACATACGGACATTAACGGGCTAAGTTAACGTTATTGGACTAATAATACAACAAAATGGGCTAAAACACTTATAAACTTATTTATTGGGCTTAACCTATTTGGGCCCAACATGTAAAGTGTACATACTGATAATACAAGTATTAAATGGATTAATACAAGTTAATGAACTTATAATAGGCTTATTGGACCTAAAACACGTAAATAGGTAAAACTAGTAAACTAGTAAGAAGTTACCAATACGTAAACACTAAAATGAGTAAAAGAGAATATGTAAACCCACTTGATCATCATATATATAAAATCATCATATGTATACATAATTGTTATTTTTATAAAGTCATTGGACATGAGTCTAAGACGTGTATTATTTTTCTAGGTTTCCGTGATTGAAGCACGTACCGTACATCCGAATTGCCAATAACCCACTTTCCCACATCCACGTGAGTTCATAGCCTCGCACTCTTTTAAATGTTTTTATGAAATGTTTTATAAACTCGCGAGGGAGATAACATGTTAGTTTTTATAAAATAGGACACCATTTGTCTCGATAGTTTGTTTATTGATTTGGACCCGAATGATTGTATGACCCGATAAATGATTAAATGACCCGATAGATGAAATTAAATGGATTATTAAAGTTAGGTTATGTCACTAAAAGTCCCATTAGCCTGAATTGTGAACTACCGGGATTTGGTAGACGCTTATGCATATAATAGTACTATTTGGGGACGATCACCCCAGTTCGCGGCTTGACGGTTGATCCCCGCCGTGCCACATTGATTGGTAAGCGAATTTATGTATGAGAAGATTTCCATAACGTGACCTTTGTGACGACACGCTAATTTAGATGGGTAAATGAGCTTCGGGCTAGCTACCCGTTGTTTGTTGTAGTAAGGTAACAATGTCATGCGGCTTATAATAATCCAAATAACGAAATACTGCTATACGCTCCGATTTATGATGTATTGCCTGACTAGCAATACGGGGTCATACTATTGATATTATGTTCGTGTTTTGGTTTTATATAACCATATTCATATAACGGTTTTTATTTAATCTATACAATGTTATATGACATATTGTATGATGTTTTTAAGACATTGGCTCGTATAATGATTTTTAAGGCAAATGCCTATATTATGATTTTCGATAAGGATTTATATAAAAATGACTTTGGCTATTTTATGGCCTATTACAAAGATTTGTAGAAAATGATTTTTGGTAATAATTTTATACCGATGTTATATTGATGGAATTTATTAAACTCTATGAATTCACTCGGCGTTATCGCTGACCTTTTCTTTTAACATGTTTTATCTCAGGTACTTGAAGGTAATTCTCGGGAAGACATCAAAAATTCATGGTCCGCACTTAAATATTAATTTCCATTCAAATGCTTTGTAAAACCTGTATGAAATAATATGACTTGGGACCTATGTAACTTTGATATTTATGAATGGAAATGCTTTATTAATAAACGACGCGATTTTTAAGCGTTGTCTATGATGTGAGTAATGTGTTATCCCGTAACACCAACGAGTCTTCCGCTGTATTGAGTTGTATAAATTTGGGGGTATTACAGTTTGGTACCAGAGCTCTCATTATAGAGAACGAAAGATTTTTAAAACTAAGGTTTTGAATAAAACATTTCAAAATCTTTTAACTATAAACATTTTTCTAAAAATGTCTAAAAATCTTTTGACTATAACGGTGCCGAAGAATTCCCGAGTTACCGACAAGGCCAGACTGAGAAGTGTTATTTTAATATATATATAACTTGGATTATATATATATATATATATATATATATATATATATATATATATATATATATATATATATATATATATATATATATATATATATATATATATATATATATATATATATATATATATATATATATATATATATATATATATATATATATATATATATATATATATATATATATATATATATATATATATATATATATGATGTAATCTTATTACATTATTGTTTGATGATTATTTTGATATTTATACGAGGTATTTATACGACGTAGATTGTCACAAGAAACCCTAACTTCCTTAGCAAATTAATCGAATCTATTCTCGTAGGAATTCTAGCAATCCTAGATCTAAACCAAGTTGTGGATAATTATGATCCCAACAAAATGGTTGATATTCATAGAAATGTAGATAGTAGTTGATTGTGATATTGAAGAAGAATTGGCGAGATTAAATTTGATAGCGATGTCATGACAATCTTTCCTTATAGAGTGGAGTTTGACAAAACGTTACCACCTAGAAAGATGTCATCTTATTCGTTGTCACCCAATTCTTAAATTTGAAATCGAAAGGGTGAACGTTGCACTTGAGGCTGTCATTGGAACCATTACCCAAAAGCCTCACGCCACTAGTACCATTCCGAGAAGTCTGATTGAATGTATGAATCATTTCATACTAGTGACTCATTTATTAGCTATTGTTGTAAGAGCTATAGGATTGTAAATTAAGTATTGTTCCTATAGAACTTTTATTACCCTTTTAAGGTTTATGAATAAGGTTGAAAGTATTGGAGAATGAGGTAGGATGTCACATTGAGTATAAGTTGATTGAAACTTGAATAAAGTAAAATTTAACCCGTATGGAATATGAGATTGTTAAAAAGGAAGTCGTTAAGTTTTGTGATTGAATTATAAGGTTTTAAATGATTGTTGGTTTATGTTAAGGGTTGTTCCTAGGCCATTGTCCAATGACGAGGATGCCCAGTGTCCGACAAATAAATTGAATAAATCTTCTTCTGAATTGGGACCGATGGATCTTCCGGGACAGGTGGGACACCTAATGACTCTTGTAGATTAGTATTCATTGTGGTATTTTTAAAAATCCCTAACTTAACTGAGACATCAGTTGGTAGGATGAGTTCTTGGAATTGTATGACATAGTGACACATAATGTGTTACGGTACAATCTTGACTTGTTTGTGATTAATGAAAAGACTACCTTTGATTACTAAATCCTACATGTATCGATGTTATCTATCTTTTATTGCTTCATCCTAATGCTCACATTAGTGATGAAACCATTGAAAAAGTACTCATCTCGATTTGAGTTACGTTGTGGATTATTCTTTTTGAGTGCCATCTAGGTCATGAACCTCATGATTATTTGGCTAAGCTTATTTTCTATTATATAGTAGTTAGTTCTTGGTGAACAACTCTTCATCACTCTTTTGCAGATCACTCATTGTTTTTATAAGATAAAACAGTATCCCTTGAGAAAAATTGAATTTTCATCACTATAAGGATTATCCAAAGTAAGATTTATAAGTGATTGTTATTGAAATGAAGTTGTTTATAAAGTACCTTGGAAAACTTAACTGTTTTCATAACAAAGAAAATATTTGTAAATTAATTCTTGATTCTTATTTAAGAATTAAGCATGAAAATGTTTTTGTTATAAACATGATGATAAAATTTTGACGAACTGAGTATTGCATCGTTAATCTTGAAATTGTATATAGTTGCGCGCCTACATACAATTTGGAAGTGACCATGCAAGGCTGATTATTAGTCACCATAAAACTAATGAATAAACACTACATTTTCTTTGAAGATTGTGAAAGATTAAATTTTATGAGATCTGCAAGAAGTGAAAAATAGGGACATAGTGTTAGGGACACCTACAAATGTGCCTGTAGCATCTATTCTTCTGAGTCGAATTTACTCATCTGTGGAAATTGTCTTATTTGACAATTGACAATTCTTTCTTGTCCAATTCTCCCGTAGTGAGATTCTTAGGAAAAGTATCTGATTACCGAGTGTTGATACCCGAATGGATGTATCGACGCTCCTATCATTTATTTGATTAGATTTTATTTGAATGACCTGGGTAACGATCCGAGGATCTTTCGAATGCGTACTCAAGTCATGAAAACATGGGATATATTCATATTCGTTAAATGTTTTTGTCTGTTTCTGATTTGAAATTCTCTCGCGTAGATTATGCGTTGACCTTACTCTTTTAAAGTTAGTTATGTGTCCAGATATCCTTGAATTGTGAAGGATTATGAGTTATTATTAGTCTTTTGAGAAGTTCACATCTTATCAATGGTAATGAAACTGGAAAGTTGATAGTGCCAGTAGAATGGATTGATTGATTATGACATGACGACATTGTCTTAATTGATGGGAACTCGAGTAGAATTCCCCTAAAAGATAAGATGTTGATTATCAAAAGTGATCTAAATAATTCATGATGGATGATTATATCCTGCATTTAGACTTGAAATTATTCCATGAATGGTTGTGAATTAGTTATAGATATTGTAATCTAGAAGAACGTAATATGAATTTATTAAAAGATGTTTCCGTTATCTGAAACCTTAGAAAGTATTTGTTGATGAATTACCTAGACTTAGCCATTAAGGCATGTTGAAATTGGTATTGGTTATATTCCCGGTGCTGCACCTGTGGCGTATGCACTATACATCTGTACCATCTGAATTAAAGGAATTACCGTACAACTAAGAGAGTTGTCGGAGAAAGATTTTATTCTACCGAGCTCGTCATCATGAAGAGCTATGGTGTTATCATTCCTTATATTTATAGATTACTGTGAACTGAGTAAATTGACAATCGAAAACGATATCCATAACTCGAAATGGAAGATTTGTTCGATCATTTACAAGGTTCTAGCATATGTTTATAAGATTTGATCAACGGCATGGTTATTATCAACTTCGCGTCCGCAAAGAAGATTATCTATTCCAATCACTACATCCAGAACTCGTAATGAACATTTTGAGTTTCACGTGATGACGTTTGGATTGACTAATACACATGTAGCATTCATAAATTTGGTGAATCACGTGTGTAGGCTGTAATTTGATAAATTCATGCTTGTGATCATTAAGGACCATTTGTTTGTTTATAAGAATAAGAAGAAGTTAATAATTAATTATAGATTGCCCTGAATTGGCCGAACAATAAAAAGTTGTACCTTGAATGTTTAACATGTGATGAAAGACTTAATCCATTACATTATTTAACCATGTGATTAATAGATAATGGAATCTATATTGACTCTTCTAAAATTAGAGCCCTTTTTAAGACTTTGGGTTTTACCAAAAAGAAAATGGAAATATGTTTTAACAAATGTTTTAACAAAGGATTTTTAAGGGATTATTCCCTTATACACAAATCATTTAACTAAACTCCTGTTTAGGGGTAAATGTTTGTGTATACCTCAAGTCAACCTAAGAGAGATTGAGGAAACCATTTAAACCATGACTTGAAATTTGAAACGACAATTTCTGCTTTTCAACTAAGAAACTTTTGACCAAAATATAAACAAAGATTTTCTGAACATTTACGAATATTATTAATTATTTTCGATAAATCAACAAAAATCGTGTTAATTAAATTAAAAATTATTTTGAAACATTTCATATAATTGGACAAACTGAGAAAATTTAAAAACTTTTTGCGTTTACGTTTCATAAAAATTAAATATATATTATTTAATTACTTGTAGTAATTACCGACGCTTTAAACGTCGGATTGAGCAAAACTGATAGAAACAATAGTTGAGATAGAACTAAGAATTAGAAAATGTGAAGAAAGAATTTTCGAATAAATACGGACATGATAAGTATTTCATCAAGAAAGTGAATGTAGATACTGACACATTATGTAGAAAATATAAAGAACCAATTAGGATGTGTTCCTTAGTAATGACGATGCAACATAAATTGCCGAACGATATAAAAGTAAACAATGATTGTAAAAAGGATAATATAGATAATAAAAGGGGTTCGCGGCTAATGTGAACCATTAGAATTGAGAAGCCAATAGCGTTAAATGTATAACAGGTCACTTGTGATTGCCTAAATATGGAGGATTGTGAGATATAGTTATGTTGGAATCTGTAAGTATAAGTATTCTATTCTTGTCATTTCTGATTTAATGTATCATTATCAGAAGAAGTTGTACTAATGGCAAATTATGAAGGCAGACATTGCCTCATACATTAGTAAACGTCTAGCTATTGCAAAGGTCATCATCTGAATTTGATTCGATTTGGGTCATCGTCGACAAATTGACCAAAACTGCTAATATCATTCCCGTTAATGATAATGCTAGATTCTTGATGAAGAAATTGACTCTTTTGTATTTAAAGAAGTTGCGTAAACATTGTGTGCCTGTATCGATCATCTCTATCAAGATCATCGCTTTGCATCAAATTTCTAGAGATTTGCTCAGGAGTCATTGAGAACGAATCTTGAAGAGTGTATTGTTTACCACCCCAAATTGAAGGGACGAGGTAAAGTAATGATACAAAACACTAGAAGTCTTATTTTATGCTTGAATGATTACCTTTGGCAATAAACCGTATAATCATTTTCCTTTAGAGAGATTATCATTGATAATTATCGCATTAGGATCGAGATCAAATCTTGTGATGATCTAATTATTAGAGCATCTGTAAGCAAGAGTTGAGATGAAGACGCCCGACATACACCCATTGTGAGTTGGACATGTCTTTTAGGTTTAAGGTTTCCTATGATGGCGAACCTAACCTTACAAAATACTCGACCCGCGAGACCTGAATTGATTGTTGAAATTAGGATCTGATTATTGACTACCGGTAGTGGGCAGGAGGTCATGTGAATATGAAATGTAGATCTTGAAGTGCCAGATGGGTAGCGAAGTTATGCCAAAAATTTTAACCATGGAAAAATGAATTGATGATCTGAAAGATCATGGGATATAAGTCCCCGTTGTATGGGACCATTGAGATGATGTAAAAGTTGGGATTGAAAGGCATATAAGCTGGATCTACCCTAGGACTTCAAGAGCTGCGTGAAATATGTTTCGTATATCGAACTTGATGAAATGTCTATCAAGTGAGAATCTGATTGTTTCTTAGTAAAGTTTAGATTGACAAAAAGTTGCATTCATCAAAAACCCGTGAACATCATGGATAGAGAAAGTAAGTCAACAATAAGCCTGATCTTATTCCCGTAGTTATGTTCGATGAAACTCGCGTATTGTAATAAGTTACACTTGTGAGAAAAGACCGAATGTGGAGGAAATACCCACATGGCTTTAACTCTATAAGAAGCGAGTAGTAAGATGATCTTTGAGGACAAAGATCCTGTTTAGGGGTAAATGCTGTGATAATCCGTCAATTTATGGTTGATATTTTATTCTCAAATATTATTTAAAAACATTTTTTTAATGTTATATTATGAACTCACTTATTTTTGGGAAGTAATTTGGATTTACGTCTTGAAGTAGCATCGACTACGTCTAAACCGGAGAATTCTACGTTACGTGCTTACGTTTACATAAACCGTTTTGGTGACAGTCCGACATTTCAGAAAATAAATTTGTCCGTGAATATTATTTTGGGATTTTAATTTTGAGTTGGGTCGTAAACTCACAAATTTGCGAGAAGAGATTAGAACTTACGATTTTAATTTAACGTCCTTTACGACTAAACCGGAAACCTTAGGATTACGTATTTACGTTTTTGAACTCCGTTTTTGATGAGACAATTTTTATTAGATTCTTTTTGTGCCGTTGATTCAAAATTTATAAAAACGTTTTTCGTAAAACGACCCGAGGGCACGAAAATCGAGGAAACTAGAATCGAGGAGTACCCGTAAATTAGTGGGATGGGACAAACTAATTTATCCCACCCCACTATACACATGGGACGGCCACCAAGCACCAACACACCAAATAGGTGTCAAATTACAAGCTTAATGCTTACACTTGTAAGCTAAGCTTACAAGTTAAGCTACCACTACATCAAAACTAGCAAAACTAAAACCATTTGTTCATTATTCAACATGCAAACCACATACATTTTCTCTCTTCTCCTCTCTTTGTGCCGTCCCTATTGCCATCACCACCACCATTCATCCAAAAATTTCTACCACAAATCATATGTATAACTTGCATATGATGGAAACGCATTGAAGATATATTGATTGGAGGTGATTATAACATCCAAGGAGGAGTTTCTATGGAGTCTTAGGGCTGATTTTCCACAAGGAGTTCTTAAAGAATGGTGGTCTTGAAGATGGTCTTGGTTTATCACAAGTTTCTCCATCAAAATCCATGTTTTGATCACAACCTACATTATCATGGTGGTATAAAGATTGTTCTCCTCATCCTCTTGTTATTTTTTATTATGTAATCTTGTATTTCTTTTACTTATGTATATGTATATGATGATGAATGATGATTAAAAATATTGTGTGGGGATTTGATGTTGATAAACATGCTTAAAAAGATGAAAAACTATAAGAAACAAGGCTAAAATCTTGTTTAGATTGTTGTCTGTAAAAAACAGTAAAGAACCACATGTTAGACTGATAAAATGGCAAAGTAGAAGCAATATACAGTAAGTAATATGTCTTGTACACATGTGAGAGTTGGCCATGCAATGGAATCATTGTAATGAGTGAGATATGATCAAAACAAGTTTAAAGTACAAATCTGAGTTCACTGTTTTGGACGATTTTTAGAAAATACTTAGAGGCTGATTCAACAGTAACTAAAGAGTTAAATGGAGCACATATCATGTAGTTTATGTCATAAAAATTTGAGCTTCTATCTCCATATAGAACTCTAGATATGGCAGTTTTGGTGAACATGAAAATAAAAATCAGATTTTGGAAATTAAAGTATAATAGTATTATATAAGCACTCAAATAAAAATAGTATAAAATGTGAATTAAAACCCACTAACTTATATAATACATTTATATAAATATGTATAAGGATAAATAAATGGACATTTTATAAAAATGGTAGCTTGATAAGTTTTATAAGTTATAAAACTATAAACATGATTTTTACGACTTTTTCGGCTATTACCGTAAAATTAACGTTTTTCGTCAATTAAAACTTAGACGATCAAACCCGTCTAATGTAATGTTTTTAAAAGTCATATACTGATATATAAACATATATAACAAGTAAAAACCGATAAAACCCGAACTATATAACATACGGACATTAACGGGCTAAGTTAACGTTATTGGACTAATAATACAACAAAATGGGCTAAAACACTTATAAACTTATTTATTGGGCTTAACCTATTTGGGCCCAACATGTAAAGTGTACATACTGATAATACAAGTATGAAATGGATTAATACAAGTTAATGAACTTATAATAGGCTTATTGGACCTAAAACACGTAAATAGGTAAAACTAGTAAACTAGTAAGAAGTTACCAATACGTAAACACTAAAATGAGTAAAAGTGTGACACCCTAGAATCGAGGTCATTAACGTTACCCTAAATTACGCTAATTTTTGAAATTTTTAATAAATTATAATTTCTATACTTATAAGTATTTTGGTTAGAGCCGATGTTCGAGGTTATAATTTTTACGGTTGACGTTTTAAGAAGGACGATGACGATTACGATCCCGAGGGATGCCCAATTTCATATAATTTTTGACGATTTATCGATAATGTAATTTTTCGAGAATTTTATTTACGGTTCGTGTTAAGTTGAGTCGGGTGAGTTTTATAGCCTTCCGAGTACATTTAAAGTATCCCAAAAATATTTTGGAGCGTTCGGGAAGATTTCCGACTCCCGTAAAATTTTCAAAATTGACAAATGAGTCAAACCCGCAAAGTTTTGAGGTCGTTTTCTATTTAAGGACAAAAGAAGCCAAAAATTGCACAAAGGTCCCTCCTAACCCATCAAAAGGGCCAAAATGGATAAACACACAAACACACACAACATTTACAAAAAAAAAATCAAACCCACTCCCTCTCTTCTCTCTCAAACCGACGGACACCCCCACCCACATCAAAAATTCACCAAAAATCATTTTCCACTTGATTTTTCAAAAATCTAAGGTTAGACCACACTTAGTTTAGTCATTCCCCACATATTCATGTGCTCAAATCCAACATGCATTGATAAAAATTTTTCAAGATTTTTCCATATGATCCAAATTCGTTTTTGAGGCTAAATGAGCTAATGCATGTTGATATTAAGTGTTATGGAAGTATAAACACCAAGAAAACCCACCAAAATTAATTTGGTTGTGGTGATTGGGTCACCCAAACCCCACGGCAAAGGGGGTGTTTGGGGAGCCATGGTGGTTGTTGATTTTGCATGTTGTTCTTGTGATTGGTTCATTGTTTTAGGATGATTCACATAGGTTTTATTACTTGCATGTTCATTTTCTTTGATTCTTGATTTTGGGTTTGATTGATCAATAGGGGTAGGATTGAAGTTTGATGTTAGGATATGTTTGGGAAGGCTTAGGATGATGTTTAGTGATGATTAGAAGTCTTGGAATCGAGTCTAAGCATGTTTTTGGTATGGTCATTTTTAGGCAGAAACATTTGGTCCATTTTATAAAAATGATTTTTGTTCCAGGTCTTGAAAGCTAAATTTAGTGATATAGGGTCTTTCTAGCTTTAATTTGGTATAAGGTAGAGCCCGTGACTCAAAACGAGCTAAAAGTTATGACATTTTAAAGATCGGGTACCGGGAGACGAGGACTTTCACAATCCGAATTTGTGCAAAGTTTTAGTCAAATCCCGAGGGTCACAAGTATAATTTGGTAAATGGTCAAGGGTCAAAATTTGGTCCCTAACCTGTGTAAATGGGTCTATATGTTGACTTAGGAGTCAAAGAAGTCAAAGGTATTTTTCATATAGGTCAAAGAGGTCAAAATTGGTCGAAGCGCAATTTCAGCCCGTAAAATGTAGTCGTGGAAATGAGTTGCGTAACGGGTCGTAAAAGCAAAAACTTTTATTGGGCTTAAAAACATGTTATCTACAGGTCATATAGGATTTTTGGAAATTTTGTCAAATTTTATAAGCATGGTTTAATAAGGTAAAACAGCCCGTACTTTAGTCAAGTACCGGCGAGAACGAGTAAAAATGGACAACGTAACTAATAAGAACGAATGGAATAAAATGAATGATACTTGTTGTTTTGTTTTTGGCGTGAGTTATACTTGTCCTAAGTGACTTGTATATATGTATTTTATACAGTACCGTAAGTATTTAAATGAGATTACTCATTACGCGTTATTTGTGATAGGTGTTGATTTAACCGGGCATCCGTTTCGTCGTCAGTGATCACTCCTCGAACTACCGACTACTTAATATCTAAGGTGTGAATTTATAGCCTCGCTTATATTTATTTCAAATTGTTTTACCCGCGAGGGAAATGCATGCTAGTTTTTAAAAAGGAACGTATATCATGAATGATTGTTAGACCCGAAAGTTGCCTTAGAATTGTGTTGAGTACCAAAGTTGCAAAAGTCCCTAAATTCATGAACTATTAACTATTGTCTTGCCCTCGAGTAGGGGGAAATAGCCGCTTATGCAATTTGTAGTACTACGGGGTTAACGACCCAATGCTAGCCGAGAAGCTGTACTTATAGTAAGTTCTGCGGTAGATTATTTTGTATGAGAAATAAGGTATAATTGCAACTGATGCCTTTAGAAGGGGCACTGGTTTCATCTGAATCATGCCGGTATATTTACGCGGGTGATTGAGTTAACGGATTAGTGTCATGAGCTTAAACACAATTGTCAGTATCCTGATTATAGTTTGTTTGATCGACAAGACTATAAATGATCACGAATGGTTTTTATTATATATACGTTCAAATGGATTGAAAAACCTATGAATTCCACTCAACGTTTTCGTTGACCAAATTTTTGGCATGTGTTTCAGGTAACCGTTGAGAAGTAGGATGGAGCATGCATGGGATGGATGTTGTGTGTACGGCTTGGTGTCCGCTTGTTTTTCCCTCCTTTTCTACTTAAACAATTTTTATGTTTAATGTCATGTGGTTGTAAACTGAAGTTTTTGGGGTTGAGATTCATGGGGACCGAAAACGCTAAACTCTGTGCACTATTTGGGGTTGGAAAAACTGTGGACATGTATCATCTAACAAATTTTAAATTTCAAGTTTTAAGTTGACGTCTTTTTAGAGTCGTTTGATATATCTGGTGTGCAATGAATACTGTGTAGCACCCATTGTTGTAGTTCCGCTGCGCATAACAATTGTGGGGGTGTTACAGATTGGTAATCAGAGCCACGAGTTATAGAGAACTAGGTCGTTTTTTAAAATCCTAAACTATAACTTTTGGTGTCGTAAGAAAAAGGGTCCAAGCACACACAACTATCCTGCATGGCTCCGGTAAGATTTATTGTTGTATTTATGGCATTTGACGTATACTTTTGAGTAAAGTATATATGTGGGTAATTATTATATAAGTATGGAATTACTATATGTAGACGTTAAATTTTACGAGAAATATCCGACATCGTAATTTTCATATTAATCATGCATGAGCATCATATTATTACATTTCGGGCATATGTACCACCTTTGCATTGCATTTGCATGCATATATTTATAACTATTGTATAATTACTTATGTACCCTCCGAAATTCGCTGTTATTGCAGGAATGGCCGAGGTACCGCCCAACGATAACGGAAACGATTACGTCGTAGGTCACGAAGGGGGACCGCTTCCTCCGAACCCGCCAGACAATAATAATGGATGGATCGCTCCAGAAGACGAAATAGGGCCGGAAAACGACAATGGCGAAAGTGAGGTGGATAACTTCAGCATGAGTAGTGACGAGAATGAGGATTCCGAAGAAGAGCCCGAGGAGCTATTGGATGATGGCATTCCCGAGGATGCCGTGGGCCAGACCGAACCCGATTTGTTTCAATCTCCGAATTCGCCGAAGGGTTATGAGGTACCACCGACCGGTCGTTATGAGCAGCAACCCTTTGATCGCCCGATGGACAATAGTAATGGGAGCAGTGGAGAGTCATCCAAGTCGCCATCGATTCATGAGAATATTGCAAGGGTCTATTTTCCGAGACCGAGTCACTACTGGGATCCCGCAGGTCGTTTGGGGAGGATGGAAAGGTTGATGTATGAGCGGTTTGTAGTTGAGACTAGGGTGATTAAAAAGTTTGATAAGACTGAAAGGGAACATCAAAGACTGTTGGAAAGGACTTCAAGAATTGCGTATGATGGGATGATGAACACAAGTGCCATCAACAGTTTAAAATCAATGGTTGCGAATTTAAGTGCTAGTCTTGACCGTGTGAGGGAAGATCAGATGAGGTTGTCGAGGATGCAGAGTTGGGAGCATCGTGTGAGGGATTCATTGCCCCCGGATTGGAGATTCGTGGTCGATGTGGAGATGGAGGCGAATGACTTCATGGTTCAGCCGCCCACTGGAGGTGCTTGTATTTCGGTGGGAAATCAGGTAGCGATTGAGTGTGGATCCACATCAGGGATGAGAAAGGAAACAGAATGTGGGCCGGATGAGAAAGGAAAGGGAAAAGTGGATGATGTGGATGAGGACGTGAGTGATGAGGAAACCGAGGAAGACGACGACGAGCCGCCATCCAAGAGGCCGTGTGGATCACCACATGCCTAGTTACTTGTTTTGTATTTTTCTTTGATCATTGTAATAGAACTATTTTAGACCTTTGTATGATGGTATTATGACGAGAAACTCAAGTACTTGATGTTTTGTGGTGAACGATTGTAGTGGCATTACTTGTCACGATTTTGGTTAACTATCAATACAATCTATGTTACCTTTCATGATCTGTGATATGTCTTAAATTTGATCTTTTGTGGTGTGAATTGATGAATATTAGTAACTCCGTAGTGATGTGTCGTTGTATGTATTTTATGTCTGGGAAACTTGATATGAATACTTACATTGTTTTTCTATTTTCCTTGTCTTGCAGAAAGAGATATTCGATAAAACAATGCCTCCAAAGTTGACTGCCGATCGTGTTAACAACATGATTCAGGAAGCAATAGCTAATGCGTTGCAAGCGGACCGAGCTGGGAGAAATCAGGATCCAGGAAGGAACGCGGGGAGACAGCCAGCCCCGAGAGTGTGTACCTATTCTAGCTTTATGAAGTGCGGTCCCACGCAGTTCCGTGGAAATGGGTGGAGCTTTAGAACTTAGACGATGGTTGGAAAAAGTTGAGAGTACATTTGAAATCAGTGGTTGTGCAGAGGCGGATAAAGTAAAGTTTGCAGCGGCTACGTTTCTGGATGATGCGTTAAGTTGGTGGAATACCCAGGTAGCTACGGTTGGATTGGCTGTAGCAAATGCAAGGACGTGGAATGCGACCAAAGCCTTGTTGACAAAGAAGTTTTGCCCAGAGGAGGAATTGGGGCAATTGGAGGACGAATTGAGACATTTGACCTTAAAGAACAACGATATAGCTGCTTACACCAGGAGATTCAATGAGTTAAGTCTTTTGTGTCCGGACATATTTGCCAATGATGCCAAGAAAATGAAGCAGTATATTAAGGGTTTATCTAGCAACATCAAAGGTGAAACAACTTCGTCGAAACCTGGAACGTTTGATGAAGCGGTTCAAATGGCACACGCTTTGATGGACGTTAAGCTTCAGGACAAGCAGAATTACATTGCTGAGGGCAACAAAAGGAAATGGGAGGCAGCCCAAAGTAATCAATCCCAAGGCCAGAACCGAGGAGGAAATCGAAACAACCATGGGCCGAACCGTAATCAGCAGTTTAATCAGAGAAGGAACGAAGGGATGAGGGCAGTGACGAACCCTAGAGGTGTGAAAGTGAACCCCCATTGTGGAAAGTGCAACTTGTATCATGTTGGAAATTGCCCGCCGGCATGCGGCAAGTGTGGAAAGGCAGGTCATAGGACAGCTAGTTGTCAAACGGGAGGAGTAGCCACTGGGGCTAATGCTATCAGGATGAGGGGATGTTATAGCTGTGGAGAAAGAGGGCATGTGCAAGCAAATTGCCCGAAGACAGGAAACAGACGGGGAGGAAATAATGCGGCAACTGTGTATCAAGTGGGAACTGCTGATAAACCACAAGGTCCAAATGTGGTTACCGGTACGTTTTTGCTAGACGCTTGTTATGCTAGTATTTTATTTGATTCTGGCTCCGACAAGAGTTTTGTAGACGTTAGATTTAGTCGTCATATCGATAGAGAACCGGTGTTGTTAACGACTAGTTATAATGTTGAATTAGCCGATGGAAAAATTGTTAGTACGAATTCTATACTGAAAGGGTGTACCTTGAAGTTAGGAAACTACGCTTTTAAAATCGACTTGATGCCTATAGAGCTAGGATCGTTTGACGTGATTGTGGGAATGGATTGGCTAATGGCGCATAGTGCTACGATCGTCTGTGGTGAGAGATTGGTGTAGATTCCGCTGAGGAATAGGGTTTTAACGGTAAAGGGAGACGAATGCACTTCTCGTTTGAAGGTGATTTCGTGTTTGAAGATGATGAAGTACGTAGAGAGTGGATGTGATGTGTTTTTGGCACAGGTTTCGAGCGATGGTGATGTAGAGGCGAGGATCGAAGAGGTACCAGTTATTCGCGAGTATCCGGACGTTTTTCCAGACGAGTTGCCAGGTTTACCGCCTACCCGTGAGGTCGAGTTTCGAATTGATTTAGTGCCAGGAGCTGCGCCGGTTGCACGTGCACCTTATCGCTTAGCACCATCTGAGTTAAAGGAGTTAGCGGATCAATTGAAGGAATTGATGGACAAAGGATTTATTAGGCCGAGCTCATCACCTTGGGGAGCGCCAGTGTTGTTCGTAAAGAAGAAGGATGGTTCGTTTAGGATGTGTATCGACTATAGAGAACTCAATAAGCTGACGGTTAAGAATCGGTACCCATTACCGAGGATTGATGATTTGTTCGATCAATTGCAAGGTTCCAGTGTATACTCTAAGATCGATTTAAGATCAGGGTATCATCAACTGCGTGTAAGAGAGGAGGATATTCCTGTAACCGCCTTTCGTACGCGGTATGGACACTTTGAATTTCGAGTGATGCCGTTTGGGTTGACGAACGCGCCTGCTGTATTCATGGATCTTATGAATCGCGTGTGCAAGCCGTATCTAGATAAGTTTGTTATTGTTTTCATCGACGACATACTTATTTACTCTAAGAGTAAGGAGGAGCACGAGAAGCACCTAAGAAAGATTTTGGAGTTGTTAAGGAGGGAGAAGCTGTATGCAAAATTCTCTAAGTGTGAGTTTTGGTTGGAATCAGTGCAGTTTCTAGGTCATGTGATTGATAGTGAGGGAGTTCGTGTAGATCCTGCTAAGATCGTAGCAATCAGGGAATGGTCAGCACCGACGACGCCGACTGAAGTTCGACAATTTTTGGGTTTAGCTGGGTATTATAGAAGGTTTATTGAAGGATTTTCGTTGATTGCGACACCATTGACGCGGCTTACCGAGAAGAATAGGGTGTATGAATGGGGAATTGAGGAAGAGCTTGCTTTTGAAACGCTCAAGGGTAAGTTATGTTCCGCGCCGATTTTATCATTGCCTGAAGGAACCGAAGACTTCGTGGTGTATTGTGATGCGTCTCGTAAGGGTTATGGAGCAGTATTAATGCAACGTGAAAAGGTGATAGCTTACGCGTCGAGGCAATTAAGGAAGAATGAGGAGAACTACACGACGCACAATTTGGAATTAGGAGCGGTAGTTTTTGTGTTAAAGCTGTGGAGACACTATCTGTATGGGACAAAGTGTGTTGTATTCACTGATCACAAGAGTTTGCAGCACATTTTAGATCAAAAGGAGTTGAATATGCGACAAAGACGATGGGTTGAACTACTGAGTGATTATGACTGCGAAATTCGCTATCACCCCGGGAAGGCGAATGTTGTAGCGGATGCATTGAGTAGGAAGGAACGGGAGAAACCTTTGAGGGTTAGAGCTTTAGTGATGAGTGAGAGCGTTGACTTAACCGAAACCATACTGAAGGCTCAGGAGAGAGGATTGATGAAAGGGAATGTTGAAGCCGAGAATTTGGGACGAATGTTGAAACCTCTTTTCGTGATTAGGTCAGACGGACTAAGATATTTTGAGAATCGGATTTGGTTGCCACTGTGTTCATCTGAGGAAGGAAAGCCTGGAATGCGAGAATTGGTTATGAATGAGTCGCATAAATCGAAGTATTCGATACATCCTGGATCGGATAAGATGTACCACGACCTTAAGAAAGTCTATTGGTGGCCGAATATGAAGGCAGATATTGCTCGTTACGTCAGTAAGTGTTTGACTTGCGCGAAGGTTCAGGCAGAACATAAGAAACCATCTGGATTGTTGGTACAACCGGAAATCCCAGAATGGAAATGGGAGAAAATCGCAATGGATTTTGTGACGGGATTACCTAGGACTCCTAGTGGATGCGATATGATATGGGTAATTGTGGATAGGTTGACGAAATCTGCTCATTTCTTACCTATGAAGAAGACGGACAGCATGGAAAAACTCGCCAGCGTGTACGTGAAAGAGATCGTCTGTAGACATGGAGTGCCGTTATCGATCATTTCGGATCGCGACAGTAGATTTACGTCGGAATTTTGGAAATCGCTTCAACGTGCGATGGGCACTGAACTGAGTTTAAGCACGGCTTATCACCCGGAAACTGACGGCCAGAGTGAACGAACGATTCAAACGATGGAGGACATGCTCCGAGCATGCGTGATCGATTTTGGAGGAAGTTGGGAACGCCACTTGCCTCTAGTGGAATTTTCATACAATAATAGTTATCATGCGAGTATCAAAGCGGCACCGTTCGAAGCATTGTATGGAAGGAAGTGTAGATCGCCCGTGTGTTGGAGTGAAGTAGGGGAGTGATTGTAGAGTTTTACTACTCTTTAGGAAAAGAGCGTAAATAGCGGAAAGTATTAAGTACGACGGTTTAGGAAAACCGTGCACAAATGACCCACAATCAAATAAAATGAGAGAAAGAGTTCGTTTCCCAAGGAGGTATGGTGTTGTGAATTAACTTGTAGTTATTTGAGATTAATATTAAGAGAATGGGGATGAGAAGATGAAAGACGGTTACGTTAAAATTAAATTACGACGAAAACGTAAAGCCGTAGAAAAACCACAAAAATTAAAAATTAAACTAAAACCAAAAACAAAATCAAGAAAAGATTAAAAAGCTAAAAAGGAGTCTTAAATAATATAAATAAAGTTAAAAATCCAACAAAGATATTTTAAAACCCTTTATTAATTAAATAATTAATTTTAAATGCTAATTAAAGCCCTAAAATTAAATTTAACTAATTCAAATGTCTAAAATATGATTTTATTGAATAATCACTTAACTTATATTATTAGAAGACTAAAAAGTAATTTTCTAAAAATTAAAAGCTATTAAAACTATTTTTAAAACTCTAAAAATGATTAAAAATGATTAAAACCTAATTAAACTTAAAATAATTATAAAAATAAATCTAAAAGTTATAAAAATATTCTAAAAATGGAAATAGTCCTAATTAATGACAAAGAACCTAGGAAAAATGAAAAAGAAAGAAAAATAAAATTTTGAAAAATTAATATTAAAATAATAATAAAATAATGCTAAAAATAAAAAGTTTATAAAACTTGAAATAAAAAATTTCTAAAAATCCTAAATAATATAACTAAGAGAAAAACACTAATTAGAGCTTCTAAACCTTTTTTAATAATTTTATAAAAATCTTTAAAGTTTATAAAAAACCTTAAAATATTATAAAATTAAAAATAAATGTTTTTGAAACCAAAATTAGATGTAAACCTCAAAAATATATTTTAAAAACTAAAAACTATTTTTCCTAGAAATAAAAACTCTTTTTGGTATTTTTTAATGATTTAATAAAATACGGCTATTAATTAATTCCTAGAAAATAATAAAATAAGAGGAAAATTTTGAAACCAATTTTGAAAATTCACTAAACCTAATACTTTTCTAATAAAAATGAAAAGAAACCAATCAGCTTAATAAATAAGCTGGAAATGGAAGGAAAAGCTACGGCTTAAAATAATAAGCTAGAAATCATATGCCCTTAAGTAATAAACTTTTCACTTCTATACACAAGATAAATGCTAGCACACTGGTAAGAGCCTTGAACCCTCCAACGAGAGGTCAGGGGTTCGAAGCCAGGCTAGTGGATTTTTTGCTATTTATTTTTTTTTTTATTTTCCTTTTTCAATCCAACCAGTGACTTGTAACAAGCTTGAAAACCAATTCCAACTTCCTATTTAGCCAAGATTTAAGCACCAAGAAGATCAAAATGTTGCCAGGTTTGATGTTTTTCTGATGAACAATGGGAGTGCACACTTGTGCACTTCTTGATGCCAAGAGGGGCTTGGCAATGTGTTTATTTGGAATGCTTATGGACAAATGGGTCACCCTTGTGCTCATAGAAGCACAAGGAGTCAAGTAATAAGCAGAATAAACAACTAGCACACCCAAGATAAGCAAATCAAGCACACCCTAGCCTATTGAAGGTTGCTGATGTGATAGAGCAGAACAGTGGGCTGTTTAAGCTTATAACTAGCTCCCTAGTGAACTACAAAGCTACAAACATGGCACACACTTACTTCAAATAGCACCAAATCAATCTGCAAACCTGAAATACCCTAAACCTAAACAGAAATCAACAGATCATGCTCAAAATCTCACAAAATTAAGTAGAATATTGCACATGCAGATTTTAAGACATGATTTCACTTTTTGATGCACAAACTAGCTCCAAACTTCTTCAAATCTACCTAGCAACTAACTAGCAACCTTTCTCAAGCTTTTTTATACCTTCTAACACTTGATTAAACAAAAATCAAAGATCTATTACCCTGCTAATCCTTGTTGCCAAACACCTCTTTAAATTTTTGAAAAACGTTTTTAACACACAAAAACACTAGCAAACTTAACAAACTTGTTCAATGATCATATAGCATGCATACAATCACAAAACAACTAGAATCCAACAGCTTAATCACACAAATATCATCAAATCAATCAAAACTCATGCAACTCTATTTTTTCTGAAATTTGAACAAGGAAAAAGGTTTATACCTTAGGGCTTTACATCCAAAGCCCTAGAGGATGTAAATCCTCCTCCCTACCAGCCCGGGCTGGTGCTGAACACTAGTCAACAACTCCTTCACAACCTGTTATGACAATCAAAAAGAAAACAAGAACAAAATACAATAATATATTTTCTGTTTACTTTTTCTTCCTTTTTTAAATCCTTCCAAATTCTTTCCAAACTTCTAAAAATGTTTTGATAACACTTAAATCACCAAACCAAAACAACTTCTAACACCAAAACCTTAATGTAGCAGATTATACCAAAAACTTTCAAATTTCCAAAACCTTGAACAAATTTTGAAACACAAATTCACTTAACCAAAATAACAATGGAACTCAGAATCAAGCTTCTTCACAACACACAATCTTTTAAAAACAATAAAAAAGGAATTATACTTGAATTATTCAAAAACCAAACTTTTTATTTCTTTAAAAAGGAATTACATGTGAGAGACTTGAAACTGGAACAAGGGCTTCACACATTCTGTGAGCTCCTTATATAGAGACCTAATGAACATTCTAGGCTCTTAAACATAAAACCCTAATCACTAAGAAAATCCCAAATATGCCCTTGAACGGTTTTGAGTGGTGAGCTGTCCTTTTTGATCTCTACCCTTCATTTATGCATTGTGGCTAAGCAAATGATCAAAACCATTGATTGGGGACACGTCATGTGCCTTGGAGGACAAGTTGTAATGTGATTGGAGGAGAGGGAATTGGGGGTGGGGACCTCAAGTGGTGGGATTGGTGAGTTTGTGCGTGGGAAAGGTTTATACGTGTGGGAATTACACGTGGCCAAAAGGAATTAGGTTTTAACCCAAGTTAAGTGAGGGTGAAATCTGGGTGGTAAGAAATGTGAACAGTAAACATTTAGATCCGAAAATGGGGGAAATAAAAGTGTTAAGCGGGTGTTTTTGTTTAAATGTTTGGAAGTTGTCACATTTGGTCCTTGGGTTTTGGATATTTTGGCATATGAAGATTTGAGCCCTAAAAACGCATCTCCTTTGTTAATAAGTTTTCACACTTGACACTTTTGGCATAAAAACTTTTCCAAAGCTTTTCAAGGATGATTTTTGACACTTTGTGATAATTCAAGGGCTGAACTTGGACAATGATGATCTTCAAAGGTCTTCATTATGTCTTTCACTTCATGAGGGACCATATTTGGCAATTTGAAATTGTTGAGGGACTATTCTTGCCATTTCTTCAAAGTTGAAGGACCTTTTTGCAATTTTGACAAACTTAAGGGACCAAACTTGTAATTATTAATATACAAGGGTTTTAAGTGTCATTTCTTCATTCTTGGATGATCAATCTTGTATGTCTTCAAGTCTTCAAGGGTATTTAATGAAGATTCCATGATTAGGGCCCGGTTCTTTGTACGGCTTCGTTTCTCGTGTTCGTTTTTCCTTGTATCTTGTGATCTTTTGTCTTTTTCACGATATCCATACCTAAAATACACAAGTAAACAAACACAAGCATATATATGGTATTTTATGACATTTTAGTGCATTTAAAGCCCAAAAAGAACGATGAGATCATGTATAAATGCCATCTCATCACTCCCCCATACTAAGCCATTGCCGTGCCCTCACGCAATGCTAGAATAAAGTATCTAAGCATCACCAAAGTTCAATTTTATTAACCTTTATTGAAGAGTAAAAGACTTGCAACATACTACGAGAATGTGTAAAGACATAATGTATGATTTTCATCACCAAAAGGTGACTTTTAGGGTCAAAGAATAGAAACAAGTCAATGTCCCTTAGAGTAAATTTCGTCATCCTTGATTGTCATACATTCCATGCTAAGTGCAAAAACAAGATCATTGTTGGTACAAGTCACAATGCTAACACTACTCATACGTTCAAATTGTGTAATACTTTTTCTCCCCGCAATCCTAGTTATTATAAAAGGAAATGGGTTACTAGCATTTTTTATCTATTTGTCATGGATCACAAGTGATTCATATTGACTTATTTGAGTAGTTATTAGTCCGAAAGCAAAGTAGCACGATTTGATCAATAGTTAGCCGAAGGACAAAATCTTTTAAAACGGCTTCTCGTGTATCTCCTTAAGTTCATATCTTGGCATAACTCGTTTCATGATTTGAGACCTTTCTCGGACCGATATTTGGCATGTACTTCATACTTCAAATCTTAGGAAGACGTTCTTGAAATAATGGTCTTCTCTTCATATATTTGGAATTTCTTCACTTGACGTTTTTGAGAGATTCTTCATATAGGACCACGACTTCATCATTTTTCTTCAATCTTTACTTTGGATTTTGATATACAACGATCCGCCTCCTTTTCGGACTTGGATATATTTATCCTCATACCTTGTTAGGGTCTTTTTGGATAGACTTTCTCCATTCTTTAGGGGAGTAATTGCTTCTCGTCGTGTGTCTCGATCCTTCATATTGATTTTGGAATAATGATACTTCACATCATCTTTGGATCTTTAGCAAAAATAGAGCTCCTCATGCCTTGTTAGGGCCTTTTTGGATAATCGCCAATCTTCGCGTCCCGCTTCAATAAGTTATGCCTTGGCTATGAACTCTATTCAACCCCGAGCAACTTTTAAACGATCTTGCGCTAGAGGCTAAGTAACCTTTCAAATCGTACGACCTTACTTATTGCAATTATGATTTATTCCTAATGCATTGATCTTATGGGAAGAAAAAGCCACAATTAAAAACATATGAGTTTTTGAAAGAACATTTTCATGTTCTACGTTTAGCATGATCACTTGTCTAACTCTATCATTTCTCGTTCTTCACTATATAAAGACCTCTAATTAAAGAGACTCGTGAATACTTAGCCATGCAAGTCAAAATTAAGCCAAATTTGGATTAGCTTTCATTAAGACTATATCAAATCAAAGTTTTGGGTTTTCAAGCCACCTATAGGATCTTGCACTTTCTTGGACTTTTTCAAGTTTAGAGAATGCGTTTTAAAGTTCCCTTGATAAGTGACTTTCTAGAATCAATTATAGGAACTTGCGAAAAGTTCTTGTTCTTAACCCGAATGAATTAAGACTTTCGCGTTTTAAAGCTCCCTATATAAAAGTCTAGCAAAACTTGAATTGAGCGGGTTAAGGAATGTAAATGGCTCCAAATGCCCATCAAGTCAAAATTTAACTCTTATTCTACCCATCGGAAAATAAACATTCGTGTCTTAAAAACACTTTTGAAAACTAAGAAAAATTTTAAAATTTGGCCATTTTTAGCCTTATTAGCAAAACAAAACATTGAAAGTTGGAAAACGTGAGGGCGTAGCAAAGCAAGTACCTATTCACCCCCCCCATACTAAAAGTAAACATTGTCCTCAATGTTTCGAGTCTAAAGGTGGAGCACCCCCATACTAGAGACGAAGAATCGAATGCTTAGGATCTAGCATGGAAAGGGTGATCAACAATATATCTAAAGCCGTTTATTAATTATGCTAAAAGATAATTGTTAGAACAATAAAGGATATGTCATGGATTCGTGAAAAACTTCTTCAAACGAACGATGGAGGCTCACGTAAACGAACACGAGAGTCTTCAATCGTAGACGATGATGATGATCTAGATAACACAATCACAAACAACCACGAGACAACGAGTTGGAAGGGTACAAGTCCCCTTATTAGTGAATATAAAGCATAAAGATAAGCATGGGATCTCCCCCACGAGGCACCTCGTTTTTGATTACCGAGTCATGAGCTCGACTCGATCCCCTCAAAATGTGAACATTTAGGGATATCATGGTATGGTCAATTTTTGATGGGGCTTACATGATAAACAAGGCCCAAAAAGCAACCGGTAAAAAGGACTAAGTCCTTAAATGATGCAAAATACCGGGGTCGAAGATGGCGTTCTCGTTTCCATTGGAAAAACAAATTAACACCACTTGAACAAGTGCCATAAACTCAAAGAGTTTGAAGAAAATAGATGAGAAGTAGAAGGGTGAGACAATTGGTAAGACAACCGTTTGAGCTACTCGAGGTAGACTCGCACCAAGCAAATAGATATAGTTTCCATTTATTGCATCGGTGGAAGACCGAGATTTCCCTTTACATGAAATTCCGGGATCGAATATCTCGTCCTCGGTGGACAAGGATGAGGGAACATAGGGGGCTTCCCCCATACTAGCACCACACAAAACATCGTCAAGAGGAGTAGACGAGTTTGTAGTAATCAAATCACGCGGTGATGACGGAGTTAGATTTGTAGAAAAATCAATTAAATCACATTTAAGATCTTTTCCTTTGTTATCTTTTAAACTCTCCTTATGAAAACCCTTTTTGATTATGTCGAAAATATTCGGTGTTTCTAAAACGATGTTAGTTACACTAAAAATTCTCACATTTTGAAACCGTTTTGGTTTTGGTGGTGGCAAGTTCTCAAAACGTTTATCGACGAAGAAAACCTCCCCATCGGGGTCAACGTATTCATCATCCGAAAGATCTTCCGTAGAAACCGGCAACTTATCAACACTTTTCAAGAATGAATGTTCGAGATGAGGCGAAGAATTTTTTGATTCAAGTATTGATGGTTTCTTCTTTGTAGGCTTAGCACTCATAACCTCCACCGGCGGAGGAAATGGTAAATTGTTTTTGGAGACATTCCCTAAAACTCTTGGTGAAAATTCTTTGCAAATGACATTGGTCGAGTCACCATGGTTTAAAGTTGCAATAGAATATACATGAGAAAGATTGGAGTTTTGTGTTGCATTGATGACAAGTTCTTCTTCATTGAAACGAAGGGTGATTTTACGAGCATGAACATCGATAAGTGCTCTTGATGTATCCAAAAATGAACGACCCAAAATGAGAGGAACTTTTCGATCGATAGGAATGTCTACAACGATAAAGTCAACGGGATAGTAAAACTTTCCGACTTTAACGAAAACGTCCTCGGCTACTCCACATGCCATGATCGTAGAATGATCGGCCATCTCGATGGACATGTTTGAAGGAGTAAGAGCCGGAAGCGAAAGCGATTTGAAAATCTCGAGAGGCATTAAATTAATACTAGCACCAAGATCGGCCAAGGCGTAGCATTCCTCCATATCTTGAATAGCACACGGAATCAAAAATTTACCGGGATCACCGACTTTTTGTGGTATGCGGCTTAGAAAAACCGATGAACAACTAGACGATTGTTGTAACTTTTCTTTGTTGTTTAGCATACTTTTGAAGTTTGCGGCGAATCGAGGCATCATGATTAAAGCATCGGCAAAACTTATGTTAAAATGCAAATCACGAAACATTTTCATAAATAGCTCAAATTGATAATTATTCCGTTCTTGTGCTTTCTCTTTGTTTCGTCTCGAAGGGTATGGTAAAGGTGGTGTGGGTTGGTCATTAGGCAACGGCCTTGGAAACTCGGGTTCCACAATTGGTTTTGGTGTAACCGTAGGTGTGGTTTGAGCGGTACTTCGTGGGATTGTAATGTGCTCCTTTTCGACCACAACCTCGGGTTCTTTCTCGATTTCCTTCTCCGTAGAAGTACTTGGACGAGAGATTGGTTCCTTGAAAGTTTTACCACTTCGTGTAGCAACAACCTTCAATTCTCCCCTCGGGTTGTTAATGGTATCACTAGGAAGACCACCCGAAGAAGAGGGCTTACACATGATAGCTTCAAACATTTTACCCATTCGGTCCTCAAATTTTGATTGCCTAGCATCCGCTTTCAATAATTCTTGCTTAATCTCATGTTGTCCTAATTCCATCTTTTGTTGGTTTTGTTTAAGACGTTGGACATTTCCTTCCATTTTGTTTGCATGAGTTTTAAGTTCATTAGCAAGTTCATTTTTAAGCTCGTTTTTCAACTCGGACCTTAAGCTAATCATCTCACGTTGCATATTATCAAATTTAGCATCATTTGCTTTTGCATAATCTAAAAATTCTCCTTGCAAATTTTTCGTGTGAGCATTTTGAAAACCTTGAGTAGTGTTTTGAAAATCACGGTTTTGGTTTTGATTAGAGATTTGTCCATTCCCACTTTGATAATTCCCTTTGTTGTAATTGCGTGTGTTGCCTTGGTAATTACCTTGGTTGTTGTTTCGATAATTATTAACATTTTGGTTTGGTGGAGCTTGATTTTGGCGGGAACCTTGGCCGTTTTGGTTGTAAGTTCCCGTTGCTACATAAGCACTCGAAGTGTTACCATCCGCGGTAATGCACTCGGAAAGATCATGAGCTCCTCCACACGATAAACAACTCTTAGCAACCGCTTTAACCGAAGCGGAATTGGAAGCTTCTTGAGCCTTCCAATGGGACATTAGATTAGCAAATCTATCAAAAAACCGATTTTCCTCATTAGCTTCATCATGTAAGGCGTTAATGTTACGAGACGATTGTGATGACGATGACGAACCCATATTGGCAACACTCGGTGTGTTACGAGGGCTATAAACCTTAGATTGATTTTCAATGATTTGTAAAGCCTCATTTGTCGTCTTGCACAAAAAATTACCACCCGCGGCGGCATTTAAATAATCTCGTTCATGATCATTAAGCCCATTATAAAAAGTATCAATTTGATGCAATTCCGAAAAATCATGGTGAGGACATTCATGTAACATCTCCTTAAATCGTTCCCATGCCATTGAAAAACTTTCATTGTTACGTTGCACAAATCGTGAAATCTCATTTTTTAAGTGTGTTGTTTTCGATGGTGGAAAAAACTTGTTCACAAACTTAGAAACGAGATCGGCCCATGTCAAAATCGAATTTGGCGATTCTTTCTCGAGCCAAATTTTTGCGGGTCCATCCAACGAATATGGAAACAACATCATCTTAATGGCGTCATGTGGAACATCTTTGAATTTGCTAGTAGCGGTGAGACGGTTGAAATTCCTAATGTGGTAATGCGGGTTGTCTTTCTCGTGACCTCGAAACTTGTTTGCTTGCAACATCGACATTAAACCCGTCTTAATCTCGAAATTCTCCGCAAGGATGGCGGGAATAACAATTGCCTCTCCAAAACCCTCGGTGGGTGCTTGTAGCAACTCCATCATAGTACGATTAGCCATTACGACTTCTTGTTCTATAATAGGTTCAACAATTGGAGGTTCTTCAACAATCAACGATCCTTGATTTGCTTGCTTTTGAAGACGTTTACGAGCTCGTTTTGCTTGATTACGAGTGATCATAAACTTCACGAAGAATGGGAGGTGAGCAAAGAAGATTCTTTTTGGTTGTTTTGTGGATTTTTAATTTTTTGTGTTTTTGATGATAATTAATTTTTTTGGATTTTGGTGTATCTTCGTAGACAACAATCTACAAAATCTCTCCTCGAATCAAACTCTTGATTAAAGAAGCCTCAAAGGAATGAAAACGATCACGTGGAGTGAACGCCTTCGAATGACTTTAGAACTTTGGTGAAAACCAAATTGTTCACGAGGGTTTAATCACAAAGAAAACCAAGCAAATATAGTATACGTATTAATACTTTGGGCGGCAAAACCCTCGATTAGCCTTCAATGTCAAAATACTCACAAGCAAGCGGGGAAACGAGGCGGCGCGAAGCACTTAAGAGCCTTTTTCCTTAGGGTATATTTTATAATACCCGCCTTATACCCACCTTATAGTTTGTATTTTTCAAAATCGAGCTTCTCGAAAGTATTTATCTATTTTTGCCTTCTCTTTTTGTTTGAGATTCGAATACAATAATTAGGAGATCAAATCCCAATTAAGGTTGTGTTTTCACACTTTTGGAGATATTGTATTTTGATTGTGATACTTAATACAATATATTAATAATATTCACAAAGAAAAACCAAGAAAACCGATAATACGCGTTAAGGGAGTTCCACTTAACACAAATACTATTTATGGATAATATCAAAACAAAATTTTCCAAATTAAAGCACGACACACCTCCCCGGCAGCGGCGCCAAAATGATTGTAGAGTTTTACTACTCTTTAGGAAAAGAGCGTAAATAGCGGAAAGTATTAAGTACGACGGTTTAGGAAAACCGTGCACAAATGACCCACAATCAAATAAAATGAGAGAAAGAGTTCGTTTCCCAAGGAGGTATGGTGTTGTGAATTAACTTGTAGTTATTTGAGATTAATATTAAGAGAATGGGGATGAGAAGATGAAAGACGGTTACGTTAAAATTAAATTACGACGAAAACGTAAAGCCGTAGAAAAACCACAAAAATTAAAAATTAAACTAAAACCAAAAACAAAATCAAGAAAAGATTAAAAAGCTAAAAAGGAGTCTTAAATAATATAAATAAAGTTAAAAATCCAACAAAGATATTTTAAAACCCTTTATTAATTAAATAATTAATTTTAAATGCTAATTAAAGCCCTAAAATTAAATTTAACTAATTCAAATGTCTAAAATATGATTTTATTGAATAATCACTTAACTTATATTATTAGAAGACTAAAAAGTAATTTTCTAAAAATTAAAAGCTATTAAAACTATTTTTAAAACTCTAAAAATGATTAAAAATGATTAAAACCTAATTAAACTTAAAATAATTATAAAAATAAATCTAAAAGTTATAAAAATATTCTAAAAATGGAAATAGTCCTAATTAATGACAAAGAACCTAGGAAAAATGAAAAAGAAAGAAAAATAAAATTTTGAAAAATTAATATTAAAATAATAATAAAATAATGCTAAAAATAAAAAGTTTATAAAACTTGAAATAAAAAATTTCTAAAAATACTAAATAATATAACTAAGAGAAAAACACTAATTAGAGCTTCTAAACCTTTTTTAATAATTTTATAAAAATCTTTAAAGTTTATAAAAAACCTTAAAATATTATAAAATTAAAAATAAATGTTTTTGAAACCAAAATTAGATGTAAACCTCAAAAATATATTTTAAAAACTAAAAACTATTTTTCCTAGAAATAAAAACTCTTTTTGGTATTTTTTAATGATTTAATAAAATACGGCTATTAATTAATTCCTAGAAAATAATAAAATAAGAGGAAAATTTTGAAACCAATTTTGAAAATTCACTAAACCTAATACTTTTCTAATAAAAATGAAAAGAAACCAATCAGCTTAATAAATAAGCTGGAAATGGAAGGAAAAGCTACGGCTTAAAATAATAAGCTAGAAATCATATGCCCTTAAGTAATAAACTTTTCACTTCTATACACAAGATAAATGCTAGCACACTGGTAAGAGCCTTGAACCCTCCAACGAGAGGTCAGGGGTTCGAAGCCAGGCTAGTGGATTTTTTGCTATTTTTTTTTATTTTTATTTTCCTTTTTCAATCCAACCAGTGACTTGTAACAAGCTTGAAAACCAATTCCAACTTCCTATTTAGCCAAGATTTAAGCACCAAGAAGATCAAAATGTTGCCAGGTTTGATGTTTTTCTGATGAACAATGGGAGTGCACACTTGTGCACTTCTTGATGCCAAGAGGGGCTTGGCAATGTGTTTATTTGGAATGCTTATGGACAAATGGGGCACCCTTGTGCTCATAGAAGCACAAGGAGTCAAGTAATAAGCAGAATAAACAACTAGCACACCCAAGATAAGCAAATCAAGCACACCCTAGCCTATTGAAGGTTGCTGATGTGATAGAGCAGAACAGTGGGCTGTTTAAGCTTATAACTAGCTCCCTAGTGAACTACAAAGCTACAAACATGGCACACACTTACTTCAAATAGCACCAAATCAATCTGCAAACCTGAAATACCCTAAACCTAAACAGAAATCAACAGATCATGCTCAAAATCTCACAAAATTAAGTAGAATATTGCACATGCAGATTTTAAGACATGATTTCACTTTTTGATGCACAAACTAGCTCCAAACTTCTTCAAATCTACCTAGCAACTAACTAGCAACCTTTCTCAAGCTTTTTTATACCTTCTAACACTTGATTAAACAAAAATCAAAGATCTATTACCCTGCTAATCCTTGTTGCCAAACACCTCTTTAAATTTTTGAAAAACGTTTTTAACACACAAAAACACTAGCAAACTTAACAAACTTGTTCAATGATCATATAGCATGCATACAATCACAAAACAACTAGAATCCAACAGCTTAATCACACAAATATCATCAAATCAATCAAAACTCATGCAACTCTATTTTTTCTGAAATTTGAACAAGGAAAAAGGTTTATACCTTAGGGCTTTACATCCAAAGCCCTAGAGGATGTAAATCCTCCTCCCTACCAGCCCGGGCTGGTGCTGAACACTAGTCAACAACTCCTTCACAACCTGTTATGACAATCAAAAAGAAAACAAGAACAAAATACAATAATATATTTTCTGTTTACTTTTTCTTCCTTTTTTAAATCCTTCCAAATTCTTTCCAAACTTCTAAAAATGTTTTGATAACACTTAAATCACCAAACCAAAACAACTTCTAACACCAAAACCTTAATGTAGCAGATTATACCAAAAACTTTCAAATTTCCAAAACCTTGAACAAATTTTGAAACACAAATTCACTTAACCAAAATAACAATGGAACTCAGAATCAAGCTTCTTCACAACACACAATCTTTTAAAAACAATAAAAAAGGAATTATACTTGAATTATTCAAAAACCAAACTTTTTATTTCTTTAAAAAGGAATTACATGTGAGAGACTTGAAACTGGAACAAGGGCTTCACACATTCTGTGAGCTCCTTATATAGAGACCTAATGAACATTCTAGGCTCTTAAACATAAAACCCTAATCACTAAGAAAATCCCAAATATGCCCTTGAACGGTTTTGAGTGGTGAGCTGTCCTTTTTGATCTCTACCCTTCATTTATGCGTTGTGGCTAAGCAAATGATCAAAACCATTGATTGGGGACACGTCATGTGCCTTGGAGGACAAGTTGTAATGTGATTGGAGGAGAGGGAATTGGGGGTGGGGACCTCAAGTGGTGGGATTGGTGAGTTTGTGCGTGGGAAAGGTTTATACGTGTGGGAATTACACGTGGCCAAAAGGAATTAGGTTTTAACCCAAGTTAAGTGAGGGTGAAATCTGGGTGGTAAGAAATGTGAACAGTAAACATTTAGATCCGAAAATGGGGGAAATAAAAGTGTTAAGCGGGTGTTTTTGTTTAAATGTTTGGAAGTTGTCACATTTGGTCCTTGGGTTTTGGATATTTTGGCATATGAAGATTTGAGCCCTAAAAACGCATCTCCTTTGTTAATAAGTTTTCACACTTGACACTTTTGGCATAAAAACTTTTCCAAAGCTTTTCAAGGATGATTTTTGACACTTTGTGATAATTCAAGGGCTGAACTTGGACAATGATGATCTTCAAAGGTCTTCATTATGTCTTTCACTTCATGAGGGACCATATTTGGCAATTTGAAATTGTTGAGGGACTATTCTTGCCATTTCTTCAAAGTTGAAGGACCTTTTTGCAATTTTGACAAACTTAAGGGACCAAACTTGTAATTATTAATATACAAGGGTTTTAAGTGTCATTTCTTCATTCTTGGATGATCAATCTTGTATGTCTTCAAGTCTTCAAGGGTATTTGATGAAGATTCCATGATTAGGGCCCGGTTCTTTGTACGGCTTCGTTTCTCGTGTTCGTTTTTCCTTGTATCTTGTGATCTTTTGTCTTTTTCACGATATCCATACCTAAAATACACAAGTAAACAAACACAAGCATATATATGGTATTTTATGACATTTTAGTGCATTTAAAGCCCAAAAAGAACGATGAGATCATGTATAAATGCCATCTCATCAGGGAGAGTCAATTGACTGGACCCGAAATGGTTTTAGAAACGACAGAGAAGATCGTGCAGATCAAGAACCGACTACTTGCTGCGAGGAGCCGACAGAAAAGTTATGCCGATAACCGAAGGAAACCGTTGGAGTTTGAAGTTGGAGATATGGTTATGCTCAAGGTATCGCCATGGAAGGGTGTGATTCGTTTTGGGAAGAAAGGAAAGTTGAGTCCGAGGTATATTGGACCGTTTAAGATCGTTGAACGAATTGGACCAGTAGCGTACAAGTTAGAATTGCCGACCGAGCTTAGTTCTATTCATGACACGTTTCACGTATCGAACCTGAAGAAGAGTTTGGCAGACAAGGAATTGGTGATTCCTTTGGACGAGATTCGACTAGACGACAAAATGCAGTTTGTGGAAGAACCTGTGGAAATTGTGGACCGGGAGGTCAAGCGGTTGAAGCATAGTAGGATTCCTATTGTGAAGGTCCGATGGAATTCTAAGCGTGGACCGGAATACACCTGGGAACGTGAGGACTTTTTCAAGGAAAGGTATCCTCATTTGTTCCAGTAAGACGAAATGTGAGTACAAGAAGAGGCGAGCGCCGGGACGTCGCTCTCTTTAAGGAGGGGTGGATGTGACACCCTAGAATCGAGGTCATTAACGTTACCCTAAATTACGCTAATTTTTGAAATTTTTAATAAATTATAATTTCTATACTTATAAGTATTTTGGTTAGAGCCGATGTTCGAGGTTATAATTTTTACGGTTGACGTTTTAAGAAGGACGATGACGATTACGATCCCGAGGGATGCCCAATTTCATATAATTTTTGACGATTTATCGATAATGTAATTTTTCGAGAATTTTATTTACGGTTCGTGTTAAGTTGAGTCGGGTGAGTTTTATAGCCTTCCGAGTACATTTAAAGTATCCCAAAAATATTTTGGAGCGTTCGGGAAGATTTCCGACTCCCGTAAAATTTTCAAAATTGACAAATGAGTCAAACCCGCAAAGTTTTGAGGTCGTTTTCTATTTAAGGACAAAAGAAGCCAAAAATTGCACAAAGGTCCCTCCTAACCCATCAAAAGGGTCAAAATGGATAAACACACAAACACACACAACATTTACAAAAAAAAAATCAAACCCACTCCCTCTCTTCTCTCTCAAACCGACGGACACCCCCACCCACATCAAAAATTCACCAAAAATCATTTTCCACTTGATTTTTCAAAAATCTAAGGTTAGACCACACTTAGTTTAGTCATTCCCCACATATTCATGTGCTCAAATCCAACATGCATTGATAAAAAATTTTCAAGATTTTTCCATATGATCCAAATTCGTTTTTGAGGCTAAATGAGCTAATGCATGTTGATATTAAGTGTTATGGAAGTATAAACACCAAGAAAACCCACCAAAATTAATTTGGTTGTGGTGATTGGGTCACCCAAACCCCACGGCAAAGGGGGTGTTTGGGGAGCCATGGTGGTTGTTGATTTTGCATGTTGTTCTTGTGATTGGTTCATTGTTTTAGGATGATTCACATAGGTTTTATTACTTGCATGTTCATTTTCTTTGATTCTTGATTTTGAGTTTGATTGATCAATAGGGGTAGGATTGAAGTTTGATGTTAGGATATGTTTGGGAAGGCTTAGGATGATGTTTAGTGATGATTAGAAGTCTTGGAATCGAGTCTAAGCATGTTTTTGATATGGTCATTTTTAGGCAGAAACATTTGGTCCATTTTATAAAAATGATTTTTGTTCCAGGTCTTGAAAGCTAAATTTAGTGATAGAGGGTCTTTCTAGCTTTAATTTTGTATAAGGTAGAGCCCGTGACTCAAAACGAGCTAAAAGTTATGACATTTTAAAGATCGGGTACCGGGAGACGAGGACTTTCACAATCCGAATTTGTGCAAAGTTTTAGTCAAATCCCGAGGGTCACAAGTATAATTTGGTAAATGGTCAAGGGTCAAAATTTGGTCCCTAACCTGTGCAAATGGGTCTATATGTTGACTTAGGAGTCAAAGAAGTCAAAGGTATTTTTCATATAGGTCAAAGAGGTCAAAATTGGTCGAAGCGCAATTTCAGCCCGTAAAATGTAGTCGTGGAAATGAGTTGCGTAACGGGTCGTAAAAGCAAAAACTTTTATTGGGCTTAAAAACATGTTATCTACAGGTCATATAGGATTTTTGGAAATTTTGTCAAATTTTATAAGCATGGTTTAATAAGGTAAAACAACCCGTACTTTAGTCAAGTACCGGCGAGAACGAGTAAAAATGGACAACGTAACTAATAAGAACGAATGGAATAAAATGAATGATACTTGTTGTTTTGTTTTTGGCGTGAGTTATACTTGTCCTAAGTGACTTGTATATATGTATTTTATACAGTACCGTAAGTATTTAAATGAGATTACTCATTACGCGTTATTTGTGATAGGTGTTGATTTAACCGGGCATCCGTTTCGTCGTCAGTGATCACTCCTCGAACTACCGACTACTTAATATCTAAGGTGTGAATTTATAGCCTCGCTTATATTTATTTCAAATTGTTTTACCCGCGAGGGAAATGCATGCTAGTTTTTAAAAAGGAACGTATATCATGAATGATTGTTAGACCCGAAAGTTGCCTTAGAATTGTGTTGAGTACCAAAGTTGCAAAAGTCCCTAAATTCATGAACTATTAACTATTGTCTTGCCCTCGAGTAGGGGGAAATAGCCGCTTATGCAATTTGTAGTACTACGGGGTTAACGACCCAATGCTAGCCGAGAAGCTGTACTTATAGTAAGTTCTGCGGTAGATTATTTTGTATGAGAAATAAGGTATAATTGCAACTGATGCCTTTAGAAGGGGCACTGGTTTCATCTGAATCATGCCGGTATATTTACGCGGGTGATTGAGTTAACGGATTAGTGTCATGAGCTTAAACACAATTGTCAGTATCCTGATTATAGTTTGTTTGATCGACAAGACTATAAATGATCACGAATGGTTTTTATTATATATACGTTCAAATGGATTGAAAAACCTATGAATTCCACTCAACGTTTTCGTTGACCAAATTTTTGGCATGTGTTTCAGGTAACCGTTGAGAAGTAGGATGGAGCATGCATGGGATGGATGTTGTGTGTACGGCTTGGTGTCCGCTTGTTTTTCCCTCCTTTTCTACTTAAACAATTTTTATGTTTAATGTCATGTGGTTGTAAACTGAAGTTTTTGGGGTTGAGATTCATGGGGACCGAAAACGCTAAACTCTGTGCACTATTTGGGGTTGGAAAAACTGTGGACATGTATCATCTAACAAATTTTAAATTTCAAGTTTTAAGTTGACGTCTTTTTAGCGTCGTTTGATATATCTGGTGTGCAATGAATACTGTGTAGCACCCATTGTTGTAGTTCCGCTGCGCATAACAATTGTGGGGGTGTTACAAAAAGAGAATATGTAAACCCACTTGATCATCATATATATAAAATCATCATATGTATACATAATTGTTATTTTTATAAAGTCATTGGACATGAGTCTAAGACGTGTATTATTTGTCTAGGTTTCTGTGATTGAAGCACGTACCGTACATCCGAATTGCCAATAACCCGCTTTCCCACATCCACGTGAGTTCATAGCCTCGCACTCTTTTAAATGTTTTTATGAAATGTTTTATAAAACCGCGAGGGAGATAACATGTTAGTTTTTATAAAATAGGACACCATTTGTCCCGATTGTTTGTTTATTGATTTGGACCCGAATGATTGTATGACCCGATTGTATGATCCGATAAATGATTAAATGACCCGATAGATGAAATTAAATGGATTATTAAAGTTAGGTTATGTCACTAAAAGTCCCATTAGCATGAATTGTGAACTACCGGGATTTGGTAGACGCTTATGCATATAATAGTACTATTTGGGGACGATCACCCCAGTTCGCGCCTTAACGGTTGATCCACGTCGTGCCACATTGATTGGTAAGCGAATTTATGTATGAGAAGATTTCCATAGCGTGACCTTTGTGACGACACGCTAATTTAGATGGGCAAATGAGTTTCGGGCTAGCTACCCGTTGTTTGTTGTAGTAAGGTAACAATGTCATGCGGCTTATAATAATCCAATTAACGAAATACTGCTATACGCTCCGATTTACGATGTATTGCCTGACTAGCAATACGGGGTCATACTATTGATATTATGTTCGTGTTTTGGTTTTATATAACGATATTCATATAACGGTTTTTATTTAATCTATACAACGTTATAAGACATATTGTATGATGTTTTTACGACATTGGCTCGTATAATGATTTTTAAGGCAAATGCCTATATTATGATTTTCGATAAGGATTTGTATAAAAATGACTTTGGCTATTTTATGGCCTATTATAAAGATTTGTACAAAATGATTTTCGGTAATAATTTTATACCGATGTTATATTGATGGAATTTATTAAACTCTATGAATTCACTCGGCGTTATCGCTGACCTTTTCTTTTAACATGTTTTATCTCAGGTACTTGAAGTTAATTCTCGGGAAGACATCAAGAATTCATGACCCGCACTTAAATATTAATTTCCATTCAAATGCTTTGTAAAACCTGTATGAAATAATATGACTTGGGACCTATGTAACTTTGATATTTATGAATGGAAATGCTTTATTAATAAACGACGCGATTTTTAAGCGTTGTCTATGATGTGAGTAATGTGCTATCCCGTAACACCAACGAGTCTTCCGCTGTATTGAGTTGTATAAATTTGGGGGTGTTACATGGTAGCTTCTAGCAACAGTTTTCATGGGTATTCGCGGTCTGTGCAACTTCTAGTGGAAGATTTTGGTTACTCCTAGTGGCAGTCTTCTGCTCCTAGTGGGTACAAACGCTTATTCTTCACTTGTGGTTGGATTCTAGTATCAATTTTGGGTCACTGTTCATTACGTTAACTTTTGTTGACCACTCGTTGCTCCTAGTGTTGACCTTTACGCGTTTTGACTTTCAGTCAACGCGAGTTACTTCTGGTGCACATATTGTGTTTATCTTTGGTAACTGAGATTTGCTAATTATGAGCTAAAGGGAAAGTGGTTATTTAGCATTAATGACTTAATTTGGAAAGGGTAACCCCCCATAATTAAGGGTCAATGAACAGTTTTTATGCCATTATTAATAGTCAAATGGCTCATTTGACTCAATTATCAAAACATAAACACACACTCATATGCTCCTACCCTTCACCCTTTTCAATCAATCATCTTCTATTGTTTCAATCATCATCAATGGCATCACTCCAGTACAAGCCAGATTATAACAAGGTGGCCTATCTTGGAGAAGGTCCTAAAAGAGACGAGTTCACTGACATCCTGGAATACATTGAAGCTTCCAATCTAAGGTATGCTCTTACTATTTGCCCCACTGTGTATGATACTTTTATCCGTCAGTTTTGGGCAACTGCCAACACCAATGCTGTTTTGGGTCGCCCATTAGAGCTCCATGCTACTATAGATGGTCGCTCCTATGTGGTGACTGAGGCATCCATTAGGTCTGCCCTTCATCTCCAAGATGAAGATGGCATTATCTCTCTTCCCAATGCGGAGGTGTTGGATAGTATGGCTGCCATAGGTTATAATCATGCGGGGAAGTTTAACTTCCATAAAAATAGATTTGCCCCTCAATGGAAGCTGTTGGTTCACTTTTTGATTCAATGTTTGAGTCCAAAATCTGGGATTTGGGGTGCGTTTCCCATCCCCCTTGCTACTGGTTCAATATGTATTGCTCAGGGTCGCATGTTTAACTTTTCTCGTTACCTGTTTGATAGCATGATTAGTGATCTTAGTGACACTGGTTCTAGGAAGAAGTTCTTGATGTACCCTAGGTTTTTGTAGCAGGTTCTTATGTGCTTACCTAGGAATAGGAAGGAATATGTGCCCCCTAAGCTTACTCAAAAAGTTTATGCAAATATGGCACTTGGTTATCATGGTCCTTTGAGGCCCCTCACTGATGCTATGATGGGCCTTGACCAAGGGGGTCCCAATGTGGTTCCTCTGGCTGGCCAAGCCGAGGAGGAACCTCTATTGGTGGATGATCCTATGGAGGAGGAGAACCCTGCTACTGGTGTGCCCTATGTGGAGGTTGAGGAGCCAGTTAGAGAGGTTGTGGAAGAAATGCTATCTACCTCAAAGGCTGCCCCTTCATCTCGCCCACATGAGTTCCCATTTGCTGATTCTCCCCCTCCTAGACCAGCTCCACATTCTGCTGAGAAGCCTTCTAGTTCTCATGCCCATATGGATGACGCATCAGTTGCTTCTGGTCCCAATGACACATCCGCAAAACCAAGTCCTCTTGGTGGGGAAGCTGAGGAACCTGTTAGTTTAACTTCTTTGCTTGCTCTTATGCACATGTACTATGCCAAGATTATTTCATTGGAGTATGAGCTCAACCAACACTGCAAGATCACAAGGGAGTTTGTGTTTCCATTGGCGAATAGGGTCAAATCCTTAGAGACGTAGCTCAAGCGCCATAGGAAGAAAGTGGTGCTCACTAATTCTGATGAAGATGTTGAGGAGGATGGGTTGACTATTTTGGCAAGGGTTGCGTTTGCTGCTAAGCCAAGTGATGACCTGCCTGCTCCTCCTAGTCCTTCTCGCATTCCAACTGCTGCTGCGGGCCCTATGCCAAGGGATGATGCTTCTGCTGGTCCTTCATCTCCCACTCCTAGTCCATCTCATGATCCAAAGGGTAAAGCCCCTATGACTGATGCACCCTCTCCTCCCAAAAAGCGAACTCACAGACAATTAGAGGAAGAAAGATTGGGGGAAGAGGCTGCTCCGAGATTGCAAGAAGAGTTTGACCATCAAGCTGCGGCTGAGGATGAAGCCCTACAACAACAGAGACGTGAGAAGCTAAGGCACAATGCCATGCATTGGGATAATCATGATTGGATGAATATTGTTACAATCCTCACTTCTGACTACTCCCAGTTCTCGATTTGTTGGGTGCAGATGTGCATCAAGGTAACTGTGTACAACGGGCAATGTCATTGATGCAAAAACAAAAGGAAGCTCTTGCTGCTCAGCTTCGTGAACAATGATGCAACAGACCTCTATCGCGTGCTGAGGAGAGACACTAGATACAACAGTATGTGAAGAATCAATCGGCTGCTTATTATTAAACTGGGTGGACATGGAAGAAGGTGAGGAGGCTATCTTTTGATGAGCTTAAGGATCTTTACACCAAGATGATCAAGCTTAGGTATACACCAGTGCCTGAACATGCTATCTATCGCCCACCTCCTCGTGTTGTCCATACTTCTATGCTTGTTGTTGCTCCTACTTCTTTGCCGGTTGTTCAAGAAGGTACTTCTGGGGTTTCATCTGCAAGTGCATCTACTACTGCTGTACCCACCACCACCTCTTCAAAGATTGATCCCACTCATTCTACTGTTGATACTATCACCACTACTGAAGCTACTCCCACTCCTGTTGTTAACCCCACACCTGTTACTCCTACTGTTGCTCCAACACCTACACCGGTTCCTCCACCATTCCCTACTTCATCTGAAGCTGCAGCCACTTATGAACCTATGGTTGTTGATGACTTTGTTTCTGCTGATGCTGCTCCTACCAAAGTCAAGGTTAAGGAGGAATCCTTTTCTGGTGTCCCCACCCCTCGCCGTTCTATTCGGAAGAAGAAGGCTCGTCGTAGTATGACTCCCATTTGAGAAGAGGGATCCTGCTAATCTCATAGATGCTTCTTTTGATAGTGAGACTGAGTTACCCCTTGGAAAAGGCTTGATTGTAGCTTGGGAGGTTCGGCCATCCTCCATTTCTCGTGGTACCTATACTCATAAGATTACGACTAGTTATGGCTACACTCAGTATGTTTCTGGATTGCAAAGCATTTTGTCGTGGGTGGAGCGTCGTGATCTTATGTTGTTGTATGGGTTGGTTGATGCTGAGATTCCTAAGTCTCCTAGTGAGCTTCCTAACTAGCTCGGGTTAACTATTTGGGGTGATTTGAAGTTAATGTTGGATTTCCCTCCTGATTCTCCAAGGGCTGGCGTATGGAAGGAACAACCTCGTTGGGTGATAAGGAGGTGGAAGTTGTATTCTAGGTGTGTTGTTCATGTGTTGGAACTTGAGTCTGGTGTTGTTGTGTTTATGCTTGTTGATGTGGAGTATCCGTTGACCATTGCTACCATGGAAGCTATGCTGGAGTGCCACCTGGTGGTGTCTAATGCTCCTTCTGGTAACGAGTCTGCCATGGCCACTACATTAGTTGAGGGAATTCAAGCTCGGCTGCATGCATACAAGGTTTCTACTTCTGGTATGTGATTGGTTTGTTTCTTCTATCTGTTTAATATACAAACATTCTTTTCACCAATATGTACAGTGATTGGTGACTAACATTTTAGTTTGTTTTAAAAACAAAAAACAAAAAATACTTTTATATAATATCTGCTTATACTTTTACAATGTGATGGAATTTCAAAACATGTAAATCATATAATATATGCTTATACTTTTCCATCATGCAACTGTTTTCCACTTTGTATTTTCACACTTGGGCTATCAGGAGAAGTACTACTGGTGTTAGACCTAGTCTACACAACAAATGGTGCTCAACTCACCATGTTTTGCAGACAAGAAAGAGTTGATTCATAAGGGTACAGCTCTGGTGTGATTATCAAATCCGTTGATGGTTGCCAGTTTACCCAAAATTGGATGGTTTTCACTTTCCTTGGTCCTAGACTGCAAAGTGGCTAGTCCAAGGGGGTACGGCTCTTGGTAAAGACTTATATCAAATCACTTGATAGCTGTAAGAGCTTTCTCAAAGCTATAGGGTTTTCAGCTCACCGATGCTTTATTGCTAAGAGTTGGCTAGTCCGAAAGGGTATGACTTCTAGTAAAGATCTAAATCAAATATGTTGACGGCTATGATGATTTGCCCAAAATCATTAGGCTACCCCCACTCACCATTGATTTACGTTCTAAGAGTTGGGCTGGGTTCTGGTCTCCCAGGGTGATGCTTATTCCACCACAAAGACTAGCTAGCCCAAGAGCGAGCAGCTACTTGGTAAAGACTCATCAAATCTACTCATGTTGCTGTAAAGATTCAACAAGGTGCAGATCTGTTTCAAGATTTCAAGAAGCTTCTCGGTGTTACTCGTTGCAGCAGTCTTTGTGTTTTCAATGTTGATGGTTCTATTGTTGCTGTTTGTGCTGCTGTTTCAATCCTCGTGCTGTTTTGCAAGATCTACCAAGAAACTTGAACTCAACCAGTCAAATTCAAGTTTAGGGCAGGATTGTTAGGACCTCTGGATTAGATATTTGTAATAGATAAGCTAGGAGGTATGTAGTTCCTCCTGGTCCTAGTAGTAGTAGGAGCAATACGTGCTCCTGGTCTAGTATAAAGTCAAACATTATTATTCTTAGTAGTTTTTTAGGATATGCATGAGATATGTTAGGAAAGAATATGCATATCAGAAGTTACACATTTTGGTTTAATGTAGTATTAGGGTTTCCTTGTATTATAAAAGGAACCCATTGGCAGAAGGGTTAGACACACCTTCATCATTATTATTCATTTCATATTAATAGTAGATATCTTTAGTAAGGATCAAGTTATCTAGTTATTTTGTTTCTTCTTGTTCATAGTATTTGTATTCTGCACTTATACTGTTTGTTACATTAAGAGTCTCTCTGTGAATAGACTTGTGATTACATAAGTCGTTCACCATCCTTAACAGGCTGCAAGATCCACATCTAGTGGACCCAACAAAGTCGCTGAAAATGAAGTTGCTGACAAAGAGAATCACAGCCACTGAAAGATTACATGAGTTGCATGGATCAACATGTCTTTGTTATATTAGGAAGATATGTTCGAATAAGTTATTTACTATGTTTATCTTTGAATATATTCCTAGAATAATGGATCTTAGCTTTTTGTTCAAGGTTCCTTATCATATGAAAGGAGACCTTGAGCTTTTTTATTTGATACGCTTTCAATATCTTTGTTCGCCGTTATTATTATCAATCAAAGTTGCAAGTTTGGTAATCGTTTGTGTTCATTGTTCTAAGTATTAATTCCGCATAGTACTTCGATTATTGCAAATATAAAGTTTCTCTACGTATTACTCTTGTAATCTCGATAATACAAAGCTATTTTGATCTTAGTTTGGGATCAAAAAGTGGTATCAGAGCTTGTTAAGGAACTTTGATTAAAATAACAAAACCTTAAAAATGCACAAAACCCTAATCTTAAGAACATCATGTCAACCTCATCTAATAACACCACATCTAACTCAACTGGTCCCCTTAACAACCTCAAAATTCCCATCCTTGACCTTGATAACTTTGAACTATGGAAATTCAGTTTTCAACAATATCTTAAAGTTGACAATTATGTCCTATGGGAGATCATTGAATTTGGAAAAACCTTCAATAAGGAACAAATGATGACCGATGCTAAAGCCCAAAGAATCAAAGATGGCAAGCCTGAGGTTGAAAGCTCAAGTCCTCAAGATGGAAGAGCTACGTCAGTTGAAGAGATAGCTCAAAGAAGGAACGATATGAATGCACTTAGTTGTCTTAAATTAGCTCTGGGACCAAAGGAATAATTTAAGTTCAGAAAGTAAGAATCTGCTAAAGTGCTTTGGGAAGCTATTGAAGCCACTTATGGTGGTAGTGAAGACACTCTCAAGGAAAGGAAAAAGATGTTGGTAAGGGAATTTACTATTTTTAAAGCTCTTCCCATTGAAAAACTGAGTGAAGTCAGAAGTCGTCTTCAAGACCTCACCAGTAAATAGGCATTCATGGGTTTGGACTTTGACGAAAAAGATGTCAACTATGATTTTCTTGGAGCTCTTGGTGAAACTTGGTATGTACAAGCTAACTCAATTATTGCCACCAAAAGTCACAAGAACACAACTTTTGATGACATTTACAATCATATGAAGATAATGGAACCTAAAATTATGCTAAGACATGGGAGTACATCTACTTCATCCTCTGGGAACATGGAATTTGTATCCCACAATGGTTCCACAGCCACTGACAATGTATCTTTTGTCAGCGGATTAGACTCTACGGTCGCTGACACATCCTAGTTTGCATCCCCAAGTCTCAAACCAGTTGGAATCGACTTGGATATTATGTGTGAATACATTGCTTCTTTCCCCAATGGTTCTTAAGTTATGTATGAGGATCTTGAGCAGATTAGTGATGCAAATCTTGAAGAGATGATCATCAAGTAAAACATAGACCTTAGTAGCATAAGAGCCAACAGGTTCTATAAGAAGTTTGGCAAGAATCTTACATTCAACAAGGGTTAATCTAATAGTTTTGGTAAATCCAAGGTTGAATGTTACAATTACCACAGAATGGGACACTTCAGATGGGAGTGTAGATCTCCACTTAGGAGTGATGGTAGAAAGGATGTTAGTAGTTCGGTTAAGATTGAGGATGCTGACTCAAAGGAAATGATAGCCATGCATAACATTAATGAAGTTTGATGGGACTGGAGCTACAAGGAGAATGAAGTGGTGCAGAATCAAGCCTTGGTCACTGAGAAGGAGGAGAATGCTCAATTTGCTCTCATGCCCAAATCTTCTTCTTCTTCATATGAGAATGAGGTATATAATTATGCTTATTATAGTAAGGGTGTAGGAAAAACACTGAAATTCTTAAGGCTGAGGTTTCTAGCTTAAACCAACAACTCTTAGATATAGATGCCACACTAAGAAGCTACAACAAGGGACTGGCACAATCTGATTGGATGGTTGCAGACTATTGGAAAATGGAGTTTGACCTTAAAAACAAAATTAAGATGTTAGAAAGAGACCTAAGACTTAGTAATGAATCCAAAGCATGCCTCATGGAAACTAAAACTAAATTACAACATAAGCTAGATGAAGCAATTAAGTCTAAAGAAAATGTAGGACTTAAGATTGAAAAGTTTGAAAAGGCTAGTGTAATACTGGACAAATGTGTGAGTGATCGACACAACCCCAAACATATGTCTCGAATTAGGATGCATGCAAAGGAATTTGCTGCTGTCCCACCTCCTCCAAGTAATTTCTATGGGTTCCTATGAGGAAAGACCTATCTGGAACTAGTATTCCAGAATTCTATGAGAAAGTTTTTATTCCTCCACCACGTGTGCTTGATCCAGTTGAAGAATATGGGAAGAAACGGATTGACTTAGAACAATGGAAGGCAGCTAAACCCTTTCTCTTTGTTAAAGGTGGTTTGCTTAGTGATGAATCAGTTGACCTTAAGCCTATTGTTGTGACCAATCCTAGTACTGGTAAACCTATTAACCTTGGTTCCCCTTCTAAAAAAAAATCTAGTGGTAGGTATGCTTAAATGTATAGAAAACCTAGATCACCATTGATGTTGTGTTTTTCACACATCTTTAGGAAAAGAGAGCAAAATAGGGAAAGTATTAACAAGTGATTTAGGAAAACCAAAAGTTATGACCGGAAGTGGGGATCGTTCTCAAGGAGGCTTGGTGTGTGTGTTAAGAGATGATTAAATTTGTGATTATGTTTATGAAAAGAGAAAATAGAAATGAGATTAGAAGAGAATGACGGTTACGATGATGAATTAAAGTAAGACGAAATGTCGTACACGTAAAACCAAAAAAGTAGCAAAATTAAAAGTTTACCCTAAAAATTCCTAGAAAATTGCAATAAATCCTAAATAATGTAATTAGAGTTTACAAAAAATCAAAAATCACTCAAACCTTTTATTTAATTAAATAAAAATTAATTTAATTAACAAAAAGCTCAAAATGAGATTTTTTTAATCGTGAACCTCTAAAATGACCTAACTTAATTTAAAACTATTTTTGAAAATTTTAAAATTAATATAAACAATTTAAAAACAATTAAAAACTATTAAAACTTAAAATAATTATAAAAATTAATCTAAGGACTATAAAAATATTCTAAAAATTGTAAAATTCCTAACTTAATGTATTTAACCTAAGAAAAATGTAAAAACTTGAAAAATCTAAATTTTAATTTTTAATAATAAAATAATAATAAAATAATAATAAAATAATATTAGAAATCTAAAATTTATAAAAAAAATCTAAAAAGTTGCAAACTAGTTTATTTTAACCTAATTAAACAGAAAATGAACTTGAAGTACCAAAAATGCCCCTATTGGGCCTTGAAATGGGCCAAATACCCAAACAGATCCTTAATGGGCTTAATATTGGGCCCAATAAGAAAAAGTCCTCAGAAATGGCCCAAAAGCTCCAGTCAAGCTTAAAATTTGATTTTTAAACACAATTTTCCAAAGGTCCAAAAGCTGAAAATAAGCTTAAGCTAGCTTATTTCAAAACAACTTATTCTTAATGGGCTTTTTGGCCCATTAAGTTATAAGCTGATGCCATAAGCTAAGATTTTACCCACGTCCTTCTCTTGACCTAATTAAGCTATTTGCAAAAAGAAACTTGAAATAAGCTCAAGGAATAAGCCTGAAATAAGCCAAAGCCCTCTTCACAAAACGACAAAATAGTCGTTTTTGAGTTCTAGACTATTTCAAGAGCTGATTCAAGTTGCAATAAGTCACAAATGGCTTAACTAAGCATAATCAACAAAAAGATTTCCAATAAGCACACTTAATAAGCTGAAATAAGCAATAAGTTAAATTTAAAAAAGACAAAATAGTCGTTTTCTAGTAAAAACTTAAAACCAAAAGCTGTAAACTTCTAGAATCACTTATAAGCTCAAAATATTAAGACATATTACAAAAAATAAGTTGTTGCACATTGGAATAAGCCAGAATGACTTATTAATAAGCTGAGCACTAATAAGTGTGAAAACACTTATCCTTTTACCACTTATTTCCAATAATAACAAGACCAAAACATGTATTTTATGTCGTAAAAGTCGGAAATATGCGTGGTTTGTGTTTTTATTGTGTTTTAGGACCAAAATATGAAAAAGAAAGAAAACACGGGCTTTCACGGGCTTTTATCGAAGAAAACGGGAAAAGACGAAGTAAAAAGATCAAGAGTGCATAAAGAACGGAAGTCCAAGACCTATTCTGAAGATTTATCGAAGAAAAAGTCTAAAGACGGAAGTTTAACGAAGTCGAAGAACTTAAGTCTAATAGAAGAAGAAAATTAAAAGACAAGTTCAAATCCCGAGACGACTTCGAGAAAAGACAAAGAATTAAAGTCGAGTCGAGAAGACGTGAAGAAAGAAAGAAAGAAGATGCAACACATGCACTCCTTCCATTTTCCTATAAATACCCTCCTAATACACATTAGGAGGGTGGTTAGTCTTTTTAGTTTAGTTTTCATTTTTCACTTTTTCTTTCTAGTTTTTAGAGAGAGAAAGTTCTCCACTTTCTCTCACTAAGTTTCATCTTTTCTTTTAAATTACTCAAGATTAAACATTTGTGTATTGCTTATTTTCATTAATCAAGTTAAGTTTAAGCTTTTAATCTTTCATCTCCTTCTACCTTTCTTTGAATTTTAGATTAATTTTGGTGCGAATTTCATATGATCAGTGTTGTTCTTAATGATTTCGTGCTTAAAAAGTTAATCTTTTTGTTCCTACATAAGCTTTCATTTGATTAAGCTTTAAGATTCTCATGCTTATTGGCTTATTTACATGTTTAGCTTATTACTTATAAAAAGTTTTCTTAAAAAGTTCATATTTTTATTGTTTAATTTGAAAGTTTGCTTATTTTTGAGTTGGATAAGTTGTGATTAGTGCTTATTTGATCCGGTTCAGTTTTTATTCGTTCAAGTTTGGTGTGAGCTTATTCATTTTAGCTTATTACTAGCTTAATCTCGAATCCCATTTATATCGGAAAGGGTTTAAACCCCTTTCCGATCAGCGTATTCCGACCAGCCACCATTTCTTCATTCCGATCATTAGATCGGATAAGGGTTAAACCCCATTCCGATTAACACCCTCTTTCCGATTACCAAATCGGAAAAGGGTTTAGCACATTCCGATTGTGGCATTGTTGAACATTCCGATTGGGAGTTTTGCCTATTATTCCGATTTGATCATTTGCTCGTGTATTCCGATCGGATATTTTTCTGAACATTCCGATTAGTACTTATCCCTGTATTCTGATTGGCATCATTTCTGAGATATTTCGATTGGGGTGTTTTCAAACATTTCGATTGGGGTTGTTGATCCAGTATTCCGATCAGTCACATTTCCCACATTCCGATCAACAGATCGGAATATATTCCGATCTGGACCCTTTTTGAACATTCCGATTTGACTGTAATTGTTTGTTTTCCTATAGTTTAGTTTCTTGTTTTTACAAAGTTTCTAAGTGTTAGTTTTATTTAGTGTGCTAGTATTTTTCTAATATTGCCTTTAAGTTTCCAAGCATTTAATTTTAACTCGTCATTTTAGTATTAATCTTTAAACTTCTACTTTACTCTACGACACTTAAATTACTTGCCAATAGTTTAAAATAGATAATCAACCAAACCATTTTCATTTCCACCAAGAACAATTGAGTCGCACTTTAGACCGGTAATCAATTCGAAAAGTTCGGAACAACGAAATTATTTTATACTAGGGTAAAACCAAGTATTAAATGGCGCCGCTGCCGGCTCTTTTCGTTAAGATTAAAGGTTTTTAGTGAGAGACACATTGGATTTTGGGATCCGTTCATCTTTGAACGTTATTTTCCTTGCTTTAAAAAAATTTCAAAAATCCTAAAAAAATATAAAATCTTCAAAAATACAAAAAAAATAAAAAATCATAAAAACCAAAAATATTTCCTTTCTATTTTTCTAATCTTTTTGTAGGTGTGCATGCGTACTCGTGCTCGTAAGAAGAAAGTAGCTCAAGCCGAAGTCATTACTCAACCAATTGTCACTATGGACAATCAACCAATGATCGAGCTTTTGCAATCGCACGTAGAAGGCAACACCGATGCAATTGTTATCCCTGAGATTGGAGCCAACAACTTTGAACTCAAATCTGGCTTTATACAAATGGTCTCTGCTCAACCCTTCTTGGGCCGCTCACTTGATGATCCTCATGACCACATTAAAAGGTTTCTTCAGCTTACCAATACGGTTAAGTACAATGGGGTATCACAAGAAGTGATTCGCTTGCAACTTTTTCCTTTCTCCTTAGAGGGACAAGCCCGTAATTGGCTTGATAAGGAACCGCCACAAAGTATTCTTACGTGGACGGATTTAGAGACTAAGTTTATCAATTACTTTTTCCCACCCTCACGTACTACCGCTTTGCGGAATGAAATTATTACCTTTGAACAAAAGTACGGTGAGTCTTTTAGTGAATCTTGGGACCGTTTTAAGGAACTTTTAAGAAAGTGTCCACAACATGGTCTAACAAAAGTACATCAAATCAATACTTTTTACAATGGTTTAAGCATGAATGACCAAGATTCACTAAACAGTGCTTCGGGGGGTAATATTTTGATTAAGTCTTCTAATGCTGCTTGGGATATTATTGAGAACAAATCTAGAGTACAAACCAAGAGTGTAAGAACTAATGTAGCAAGTGCTAGTACTAATGATGCCGACAAAAGAATTGATAAGCTTACTTCGCTTGTGGAATTGCTTGTTTTACAAAATGCCAACAATGCCAAACAATTCAATGCCCAAGCTAATGTTTTGAGCCATTCTTGTGATATATGCGGGGGATCTCACTCATACACCGATTGTCCTTCGACTCACAACAATCCGGAAAATGTGTACGCCGCCAACGGTACCTATGCTACAGGAGGCTATCAAGCACGTCCTCAAGGTGACTGCAACTTGCTCAGCTATCGCTCAAACAACTTTCTTTCACCTCCAGGTTTTCCCCCACAAAACCCAAACAACCTCAATCGCAACAATCAAAACCAACCACGTGCTCCCACTCCAAATCAATATCAAAACCAAAGAAACCCATATCCACCTCAAAGAAACAACCAAGTTTACCAACAACCTGCTTATCAACCACCCGCCTACCATGCCCCTCCTCTCAACCAACAAACAGCCTTACACCAAGATGTTGAAACCTACATGAGGACCAATGATGTAATCGTGCAAAACCTTCAGAGGGAAATGGACAACATGAAAGCAGATATGGTTAATCAAGGAAACGATCTTCGAGCTGATATGCGAAACACTTTGGCAAGTCAAACGAATGACTTGAGGAATATGATGGTTAGTTTCTTCCCTAGTAATCAAGCCTCTGGATCGGGTTCTCTTCCGAGTAATACCGTTACTAATCCAAGAGGGGAGATGAAAGCAATCACCACTCGCAGTGGAAAAGGTTTAAAGGAACCCGAGCTTCCTACACCTACACCGGTGATTGTGACAAAGGAAAACGAGTCTCCTTCTCCGAATCCTCCATCTTCTATTCCTCCAACTTCTACATCTCCTATTCCACCACCTTCTACTTCTACCCCTCCTCCACCCAACGTTGTGAGTGAGAATTCTATCCCAAAGCCTTCATCTCAACCCAATATACCTTATCCTTCAAGGTTGAGGAAAGAGAAATTGAAGAACAAGGATGATATCCAGGTTTCGAACTTCCTTAAAATGTTCAAACAACTGAATTTCAATATCTCCTTTGCTGAGGCTCTCACTCACATGCCCAAATACGCTAAAATGTTTAAAGATCTTCTCAGTGATAAGGAGAAACTTCTCGATATTGCTCAGACCCAACTTAATGAGAACTGCTCCGCAGTGCTCTTAAGGAAATTGCCCACCAAACTTGGTGATCCGGGTCGTTTCTTGATTCCGTGCAACTTCCCGAGAGTAGAGAATTGCATGGCCCTAGCCGATCTAGGTGCCAGTATTAACTTAATGCCATTAAGTGTTTGGAAGCAATTATCTCTCCCCGAGCTGGTCCCCACACGAATGACTTTGGAATTAGCTAGCCGTACGGTTGCTTATCCAGTGGGGATAGCCAAAGACGTCTTCGTTGGTGTCGACAAATTCACCTTCCCGGCGGATTTTGTTGTCGTTGACTACGAGATGGGTCCTCGTGTTCCATTAATCGTTGGACGTCCATTTCTGAGGACCGGTCGCACTCTCATTGATGTAGCCGCTGGCGAATTAATCATGAGAGTTGGTGACGATAAAATCGTCTTCAACATGGGTAAACTTTCTATGCAGCCTTCGGAAAACGAGAGTTTTAATTTCATTGATGTTCTTGATGAGGCTTGTGAAGAACATTTCAAAGACGCTTTTAAAAGTGGTTCTTCTTCTCTACCCAATGTTGAGACCGTTGCCTCAATTGCTCCGTCATTGACTCCTTTTGGAGAAAGTGACTTAGATGATTTTGAAGCTAGTTTGGGTCCTCTCGATCTTAAGTATGATGGTTCTCCCACCGATTGGGATGAAGACATTCGTACCATTGAGAAACTTCTCAATGAGGACCAAACTTCTACACCATCTCCTAAGGATATCTCTACCGATGAGCCGAAGTTGACTACGCCGTCCATCGAAAATCCTCCGGATTTAGAGCTTAAGGATCTTCCGTCTCATCTTGAGTACGTTTTCCTTGAAGACAACAAGACGTTACCGGTCATCATCGCAAATGACCTGAAAGATGAAGAAAAATCCCGACTTATCGCCGTGCTGAAAAATCATAAGAAAGCGATTGCTTGGAAGATCTCTGATATTCGTGGAATTGATCCTCACTTCTGCACACACAAAATTCTCATGGAGGACGACTTCAAACCCACTATTCAAAACCAAAGAAGGGTGAATCCTAAGATCCATGACGTAATCAAAAAAGAGGTTATCAAACTTCTTGATGCTGGAATGATCTATCCTATCTCGGATTCACCATGGGTTAGTCCCGTCCATTGTGTGCCTAAGAAAGGCAGAATCACCGTTGTTCCCAACGAAAACAACGATTTGATTCCTACTCGTCTCGTTACAGGGTGGAGAGTTTGTATAGAATATCGCAAACTCAATGATGCTACGAGAAAGGATCATTTTCCCCTTCCTTTCATGGACCAAATGCTTGAACGTCTAGCGGGTAATGACTATTATTGCTTCTTACACGGTTTCTACGGGTATTTCCAAATTCCCATCGATCCCAAAGACCAAGAGAAAACCACATTCACTTGTCCCTACGGAACATTTCCTTACAAACGCATGCCTTTCGGTTTATGCAATGCTCCTGGAACATTCCAAAGGTGTATGATGGCTATCTTCCATGACATGGTTGAAGAAACTATGGAAGTCTTCATGGATGATTTCTCGGTTTATGGCGATTCTTTCTCCGCTTGCCTTGCCAATTTAGAACGTATGCTTAAGCGGTGTGAAGACACTCGCCTTGTTCTAAATTGGGAAAAATGCCATTTCATGGTAAAAGAGGGCATCGTGCTAGGACACAAAATCTCCAAAGCCGGTCTTGAAGTGGACCGTGCTAAAGTCGATGTTATTGCTAAATTGCCTCCACCTTCAACCGTGAAGGGTGTGAGAAGTTTCCTCGGTCATGCGGGCTTCTATCGTCGATTCATCCAAGATTTTTCTAAAATCGCTCGCCCGATGACCCACCTCTTGGAAAAAGATACTCCTTTCATCTTTTCCAAAGAGTGTCTTGAATCCTTCAATCTTCTTAAGGATAAGCTAACTAAGGCACCGGTCTTGGTTACCCCTAATTGGGAGCTACCTTTTGAGTTGATGTGTGATGCTAGCGACTTTGCTATTGGAGCGGTTTTGGGCCAAAGAGTGAACAAACACTTCCAACCAATCCACTATGCTAGCAAGACAATGACAGGGGCTCAATTGCATTATACGACAACCGAAAAAGAGCTTTTAGCTGTTGTCTATGCTTTTGAAAAATTCCGCCCCTATCTTGTCCTTTCTACCACCATCGTGTATACCGATCATTCCGCGTTGAAGTACTTGATGACTAAGCAAGATTCAAAGCCAAGAATTCTTCGTTGGGTTTTGCTCCTTCAAGAATTCAACATTGAAATTCATGACAAGAAGGGAGCAGAAAACCTAGCCGCGGATCATCTCAGTAGATTTGAGGATCCTTATCCAGGGGATCATTCGAACAAAGAGATCAATGACTCTTTTCCCCTTGAGGCCTTAATGTCTATCAATTCTAATCTCGATGACACCCCGTGGTTTTCGGACATTGCAAACTACTTAGCGGGTGGGATTCTCAAGGAAGGGCTCACGTCCCAACAAAAGAAAAAGTTCTTTAAAGATATTGAACATTATTTCTGGGACGACCCTTACCTTTTCAAACAATGTGCGGATCTGATTATTCGTCGATGTGTTGATGGGCCGGCAGCGGTACAAATCCTTGATGCTTGCCATAAAGGACCCACCGGTGGTCACTTTGGTCCCAACTACACCGCGAAGAAAGTATTCGACTCTGGATTCTATTGGCCTACCATCTATCATGACGCTCACGATATGGTTAAACATTGTGATGCTTGCCAAAGACAAGGCAAGATCACAAATAAAGATGAGATGCCTCAAACTTTCATACAAGAATGTGAAATCTTTGATGTATGGGGCATCGACTTTATGGGGCCATTTCCATCATCTAAAGGGAACAAATACATCCTCGTAGCCGTTGACTACGTTTCTAAATGGGTTGAAGCTAAGGCTCTCCCTACGAACGATGCGAGGGTGGTTGTGAACTTTTTGAAGCAGCTCTTTTCTCGATTCGGCGTCCCTCGTGCTATTATCAGTGACCGCGGGACTCATTTTTGCAATGATCAATTTGATGAGTCATGGCTAAGTACGGTGTCAATCACCGTCTTTCCACCGCTTATCATCCCCAAACCAACGGTCAAGCTGAGATTTCCAACCGCGGACTAAAAAGAATTTTGGAGCGTACTGTAGAAGAGCATCGCGCCGCGTGGGCCGATAAGTTAGATGATGCTCTGTGGGCTTTCCGTACTGCTTACAAGACCCCGATAGGTTGTACACCTTATCGTCTTGTGTACGGGAAAGCATGCCACCTCCCTATCGAGCTGGAAAACAAGGCGTACTGGGCCTTGAAGTGGGCTAACTTCGACATCAACAAAGCCGGTAATCATCGCAAGATTCAACTAAACGAGCTAAATGAACTGAGGAATGAAGCTTATGAGAACTCGCTGATCTACAAGGAGAAGACCAAGCTCATCCACGATGCTAGAATTAAAAACCGAGAGTTCCATGTTGGTGATCAAGTCTTACTTTTTAACTCTCGGTTGAAGATCTTCTCGGGCAAGTTGAAGAGCCGCTGGTCTGGTCCATTCACCGTCGCCAAAGTATTTCCATATGGGACCATTGAGCTTTCTCAACCAAATGGTCCCAATTTCAAGGTGAATGGCCAGCGTTTGAAGCTGTACTTTGGTGAGGACATCTCTCATGAGATGATTCCATCCCTCACCACGTTCCCCATGAACTAAATTGGGTCGAGTCAGGCTCGTGACTCGATTATAAAAAACAAGCGCTTCTCGGGAGGCAACCCGTGACCTATCCTTTACTGCTTTCATAATAAGAGTAGGGGAGCCCCGTATGTGTTTGTTGTCTTGTTTCTTATGTTGTGCAGGGATTCAAGCTTCAAAGAGCATCTTGATGACTTTTGACGAACCGTGATACCGTGTTCCCATCTTCCCGGTTCTACCCTAAACTCTTGTGATTCAATATTTCATATGTTATATGTTCACATTGAAATCACTTTAGTTGTCCTTTCCTTAGCAAGATTTAAACAACGTGCACAATGTCCTAAGTGTAGGGGAGTTTACTCCCACATGCTTAAACATTGAGGACAATGTTTATCTCAAGTGTAGGGGGAACTTCTATCGAAGTAAGTGGTCTTTTCCATGAATTTGCCCTCATTTTAACCGGAAAATTTGATTTTTTCGACATTTTTCAAAATTTTTAATCTATTTTGGCCTAGTTGTATAGTTGTATTTTCCTTTGTTATGTTTATTTTCTTTCCTTACTAGAATAAATTTTCAATAAAGTGGTTTTAAAATTTTTCTTAGTCGTGAACATTTTGACTCAACCCGAGTTTACTTATCTAAGTTTACTCTAGCTAGTATCCTTAACGTGTTTAAGTCAAGTTTTGCTAGGCTTTTATATAGGGAGCTATAAAACGCGAAAGTCTTAACTCTCACGGGTTAAGAACAATAACTTTTCGCAAGTTCCTATAATTGATCCTAGAGAGTCGTTTATCAAGGGAACTTTAAAATGCGATTTCTAATCTTGAAAAAGTCTAAGAATTTGTAAGATCCTATAGGCGACTCGAAAACCCAAAACTTTGATTTAATAGGCTAAGCATCCACGAGTCTCATTCCTTGAGATTTTAAACTGTGGAGAACGAGAGATGATAGAGTCAATTATAAGTTTTGTATTCTTTCGTGAATTTATGTGAGTTAATTATAAGCCTATTCTCCCTCCGCTTGTTAATAAATGTATCTGTAATAAATAAGGTTGTACGATTTAAAAGGTTACTTAGCTTCTAGCCCAAGATCGTTTAAAAGTTGCTCGGTACGGATTAGAGTTCATAGCCAAGGCATAACTTATTGAAGCGGGATGCGAAGATTGGCGAGTCCGAAAAGGCCCTAACAAGGCATGAGGGCTACATTTTGTTGCTAAAGATCCAAAAGTGATGTGAAGAATCATTTATCGAAAATCAATATGAAGGATCGAGACACACGACGAAAAGCAAAAACTCCCCAAAAGATCATGGAGAAGTCTATCCAAAAAGACCCTAACAATGTATGAGGATAAATAGATCCAAGTCCTAAAAGGAGGTGGATCGTTGTATATCAAAGTCCAAAATAAATATTGGAGAAAAATGAAGAAGTCGTGGTCCAAATATGAAGAAATCTCTCAAAACTTCAAGTGAAGAAATTCCTATTATGAAGAGAAGACCATTATTTCATGAACGTCTCTCAAGATTTGAAGTATGAAGTCGCTGCCAAATATCGGTCCGAGAAAGGTCTCAAATCGTGAAGCGAGTTATGCCAAGATATGAACTTTATAAGGTCCCGAGAAGCAGTTTTAAAAGATTTTTTCCTTTAGCTAACTATTGATTAAATCGTTCACTTTATTTTCAGCCTAAATAACTATCGAAATAAGTCAGACAATGCATCCTCGTGATCATTCAAGACAAAAATAAAATATAAGAGATACACCTAGGAATAAGGGAGTCTAAGTGAATAATTGGCCCACATGAGTTCGTGTTAGTTTGCTAACTTATAATAACAATGATCTCGTTTTTAAGCTTGGTATGGGGAACGTGAAACTTGAGGATGATAAACGTTCATGGCTGCCAAAACCAATGTAAGTGTTTGATTTCTTTACTTGTTTCTATCTTTTTATGTTTAGTATTTAATAAAGGCCAAGGTGGGTTATCTATGATGGAAAATGTAAACCGTGCTTTAAAATTAATGCATTGCATGAGGGCATTGCAATGGTCAAGTGTAGGGGATTTAATAAGTGTGAAAACACTTATCCTTTTACCACTTATTTCCAATAATAACAAGACCAAAACGTGTATTTTATGTCGTAAAAGTCGGAAATATGTGTGGTTTGTGTTTTTATTGTGTTTTAGGACCAAAATATGAAAAAGGAAGAAAACACGGGTTTTCATAGGCTTTTATCGAAGAAAACGAGAAAAGACGAAATCAAAAGATCAAGAGTGCATAAAGAACGGAAGTCCAAGACCTATTCTGAAGATTTATCAAAGAAAAAGTCTAAAGACGGAAGTTTAACGAAGTCGAAGAACTTAAGTCTAATAGAAGAAGAAAATTAAAAGACAAGTTCAAATCTCGAGACGACATCGAGAAAAGAAAAAGAATTAAAGTCGAGTCGAGAAGACGTGAAGAAAGAAAGAAAGAAGATGCAACACATGCACTCCTTCCATTTTCCTATAAATACCCTCCTAATACACATTAGGAGGGTGGTTAGTCTTTTTAGTTTAGTTTTCATTTTTCACTTTTTCTTTCTAGTTTTTAGAGAGAGAAAGTTCTCCACTTTCTCTCACTAAGTTTCATCTTTTCTTTTAAATTACTCAAGATTAAACATTTGTGTATTGCTTATTTTCATTAATCAAGTTAAGTTTAAGCTTTTAATCTTTCATCTCCTTCTACCTTTCTTTGAATTTTAGATTAATTTTGGTGCGAATTTCATATGATCCGTGTTGTTCTTAATGATTTCGTGCTTAAAAAGTTAATCTTTTTGTTCCTACATAAGCTTTCATTTGATTAAGCTTTAAGATTCTCATGCTTATTGGCTTATTTACATGTTTAGCTTATTACTTATAAAAAGTTTTCTTAAAAAGTTCATATTTTTATTGTTTAATTTGAAAGTTTGCTTATTTTTGAGTTGGATAAGTTGTGATTAGTGCTTATTTGATCCGGTTCAGTTTTTATTCGTTCAAGTTTGGTGTGAGCTTATTCATTTTAGCTTATTACTAGCTTAATCTCGAATCCCATTTATATCGGAAAGGGTTTAAACCCCTTTCCGATCAGCGTATTCCGACCAGCCACCATTTCTTCATTCCGATCATTAGATCGGATAAGGGTTAAACCCCATTCCGATTAACACCCTCTTTCCGATTACCAAATCGGAAAAGGTTTAGCACATTCCGACTGTGGCATTGTTGAACATTCCGATTGGGAGTTTTTGCCTATTATTCCGATTTGATCATTTGCTCGTGTATTCCGATAGGATGTTTTTCTGAACATTCCGATTAGTACTTATTCCTGTATTCCGATTAGCATCATTTCTGAGATATTCCGATTGGGGTGTTTTCAAACATCCCGATTGGGGTTGTTGATCCAGTATTCCGCTCAGTCACATTTCCCACATTTCGATCAATAGATCGGAATATAATCTGATCTGGACCCTTTTTGAACATTCCGATTTGACTGTAATTGTTTGTTTTCCTATAGTTTAGTTTCTTGTTTTTACAAAGTTTCTAAGTGTTAGTTTTATTTAGTGTGCTAGTATTTTTCTAATATTGCCTTTAAGTTTCCAAGCATTTAATTTTAACTCGTCATTTTAGTATTAATCTTTAAACTTCTACTTTACTCTACGACACTTAAATTACTTGCCAATAGTTTAAAATAGATAATCAACCAAACCATTTTCATTTCCACCAAGAACAATTGAGTCGCACTTTAGAGTGGTAATCAATTCGAAAAGTTCGGAACAACAAAATTATTTTATACTAGGGTAAAACCAAGTATTAAGCACCAATTATAACTAGCAGTGGCTAGAAGCAGGGGAAAGGAGTTCCCACTGCCTTGACTTTTTTACTTGGCTTTTTAGAGAGTTTCACTTGATATTTTTGGACAATCAAGGCACCCTTGTTAATTCAATTTTTGGACAAACAAGGAGTCAATAACAAGCAAATAATCACAAAATCACCCAGCCAATCAGTGCAGTTAATTCAATCTTTGCCCAGATGTGTTCCAGACAAGTAATAAGCGGGTCTGGCAGTTATAAGCTACTTTTAAGCTAGTAAAAGCTAACCACAAGCCACCAAATGCATACACAAGCTCAACAAAACTTAGAGTAACACAAATTAACACATTTCATGCAACAAATCCAACAAATGAATAAGATCTAAGCACATGCAGTTACTGATGAACAATGAAGAACACAAGAACAAAGTTTGCTGAACTACTTGACACAAAATCTAAATTCAAGGCCTCAGTTCTATCACATATGTTGAATTAACAAAGATTAAACACTTGTTATCCCTAGGTTAACATAAAAACTAGGTGTGCACAAGATTTTAGAGCAAAACAACAGATTTTCAAGATTTTATGGCCACTTGTTTGATTCAGTGTTTCAATGCATAAAACTTGCATATATCAGATCACAAACACCTCAATATCAGATACACACTCAAATAACACCACAATACTAACTCAAAATCACACAAACTTGAACAACAGTCAATCAAACACCCTTTTAACTTTTTAAACTCAATTTTAACAAAGTAAAAGTCTTCTCAAGATTGATTTAAGCCCAGTTTAACATCATAATATACCACAAGTGAATCAAGAACCAATTTGCAGGCATAAAAACACACTTATACCAGCAAAATCACAAAATCACATAAATACCAAATAATAATCAGAAAGATGAAATTTGAGAATACAAACCTCCAAGATGTACATCCACACCTTAAAATTAAAGAGCTGAGGTGCTAGCAAGAACAAGCACCAGCTTCCCCCTGCTAAGAACAACAAACAGGCCTAGCCAAAGGCTTGAGCCTAGGTTAGCACAAATCAGATAAATAAGGTGACAAGAGACCAAGTATTTGCAACACTTAGGCTCTCACAAGCCTTGTACCTTTCCTTAAGGCCTCACCACCCCTTAATCAACCAAGATCAGGAGGCTATGATCACTCTTAATTTCAATCTACAAGCTGTTGTACCAAAAGTACATAGCAAACTACTTGACTGGTTTTTATTATAAAAACGTATAACCAAACTCCAATATTTCTCAAGCTAGTTGATTTGTGACTTATGTCACTTAAAGAAACGCCTCAATGAACAATCCTCACCAAAGCACATGCCAAATTCTTGAACTCAGTCAAGAACAAAGGGACTCAAAGGCTTATAGGCTATCTTGGACTTGTTCAGGGTTTTGTTTAAGTACAAAAACGTGACAATACAACTACTTAACACAATAATAATCAATGGAACTCAGTTTCAATGACAACACAATACCACAATTTTATTAAATTTTAGAAAAATGGCTTTACAAGGCTTGACAAAGTAAAACTGAGAACAAGGCTAAAAGTTGTAAACTTATGCCTTTAAATAGGCTACATGAAGTCCTAAGGTACTGAAAATAAAGTGGAACCCTAATGCTTAAAGTTCCAAGTATGCCCTTGGAAGATTTTGAACTTTTGTTATCATGTGAAGATTTTGTTAATGCAAGTGATGCCTAAAAACATTATTAGTGTTAATTAATCTTTCTTAGTTTTGATCACAACAAATCATACAACACATTTAGTGTAAAACACAAAATGAATTATTTAACTAACACTATCATCAAGGTAATAATCATATCACTAACCTTTCTTAATCATACTTAGTGATCATCAAAATGATTATCCTTAAAACTCACTTTTGTTAATATGACAAAAGACTTTTTAATAAACTTTCTTTTTTAGAAAATGTTTTATTAAAATGGAAAATGAAAATTTGAAAATAGCATATTCCAAATGTTGTTAGAATATCCTTTGAAGGTTTCAAATACCTCATATATTCCCACCCCACTAAAAGAGAAAAAACGAAGCGTAGTCTAGTGGCGGTACCTTAAGTACCTACGCGGTTCCTTAGCAATATGGAACCGCGGGGTGAGATAAGGTACCGCGCACAGCTAGCCGTTGTAGATCCGTTATACTTTGTCTCCTTTAAATAGTGGGTCAAATCTCATTTTCTAGCAAGCCTCTTGGACGTTTTTCTCAGCCCTCTTTCTATTTTCTATAGCATAATCATTAGTAAATGATCACTTAAATTGTTAAGGATGTTTACATATGATTATCCTCTTGATACCCTCCTTTACCTTGTCCAATGAGAAGATCACTCACTCACTAGTGTTGTGATAAATATGAATCTATGAGCTAGTCATATTCATCATGATACCTTTTTTTGTTTTAGGTCAATCCAATGTATTTATGAATACTTGGACTAGTTGTGTTCATCCAAGTTATTTGTGGATACTTGGATTTGTTGTGTACATCCATTGCATATGTGGTTGCTTGGATTTGTGTTGTGTAAATCCAAGATACATGTGTGTACTTGGATAAGTCTAGTTGAGTTGTAATAGATTTGATTAGGAGTTCTCACTACACTATAAAGTGATGTGGTTGTGTCTTGTGAGTTCTCACTAAACTATAAAGTGACTTGTAGTTGTGTTGTGTGAAGTTCTCACTTAGCTTCAAAGTGAAGAGTCGTGAAGATTGGTTCTAGCTTTCGATTAGAACTCGACTTCTAGCCTTGTGTCGTAAAATGGTGAAGTAGGCAACGTCGTGAAGATTGGTTCTACCTTAAGATTAGAACTCGACATCTAGCCTTGTGTCGTTAAATTGTGAAGTAGGCAACGTTGTGTAGATTGGTCCTAGCTAAAGATTAGGTCTCGACATTTAGCTTAGTGTCGGAAAACAATGTAAGCAACGATGTAAGGTTTTCTCCACCGAGAAGGGAGCTTGTGGATATAGTGGAAATCTCGAGTAGGTGTACTCGAGGAGTGGAGTAGAAACGAGGATAGAGCCTCGTTGTCGAACCACTATAAATCTTGGTGTCTTCCCACTAGGTTGTCTCCTTCCTTACTCTTTACTTATTTCATTATCATTACACTTACCTATTATCTTTGCTAGTGCATTTGAATTGAACCTAATCATTATGCAACTTAGCCTCAAGTAAAAGATAGTTTTGACACAAACCAAATTGAAATTAATTTTAATTTGGTCACCAATCGAAGAGAAACTATTCAACCCCCCTTCTAGTTTCTACAATTGGTATCAGAGCGATGGTCACTCAAGATCTTTGAAGTATATTGTACTTCGAAACTTAGATCGATCCATTGTCTCCTCAAATTAGAAGGTCTAGTTGTACTAAAGTTTCTCTTTGGTCAAAATTATTTTTTCCTTTGAAAATAGGTCTTTTAATTGGTAATATTGCACCCCAATTAGATTAGTAGCCTTTATACATTTTAGATCTACTCTTGAAATGTATCTACTAGTTTGCATCTTGCTTTGTGTAGGTACTCATGAAGATCAATCACTTAATTGGTTGTGGATTGAGTTACTTGAACTTGTAGAAGACTCATCTTCATTGATCTTTAACATCTTTGAATGATGATACCAAGATGATTGGGAATGATACTAGTCCTTGAAGACTTAGTACTCATCATAGTCATTGATTGGGCATAGCACTTATTCCTTCATGGATTGCTCTTTGTGGCCAAGGTACGCTTTCATTCTTCCACACGCCCTTTTATCATTCTTTTGATCATTACTTGACTATGTGCTTGTTCTCGGCATCCTTGCCTTGACATTTATTTGTGGTTTGTGTTTCTTTTCCTTTATCCTCTCAAACCTTCATTGCTTGGATACTTGACTCACTATGGTGATGTAGAGTGAGTTAGTAGAAGCTTAAAGTATCAAGCATGATTTCCATGGTTTGCACCCATACGGTTAGTAGGCCCTTTGTGGGAGAGAAAGTGAATTAATACCTTGCTCATATTTTGGTTTAGACTAAGACTATTATTGAAAGTGATCTTCTTCTATACTTGAATAATTGCTTTGTGCTTATTCATTACCAAAGCCGTTTAACGTTTCGCCGGAAAGGCACGTCTTAAACCACTATATATGACACAAGCTCTTCGTTACCACTATTTGAAGATTGTAATTAATCCCTTGAGCATTGGTCCTAGTCTTGATTTACTTCCCTTGACTTCTCTCTACTTTACCGTTTTGCTACGAGTAGTCATTTGTCCGTTTCGGTTCTTTTCGATCTCGATTTAACTCGTAATCCTTCGTTAAGGCATATTGCTTAGTGTTATGATGATCCAATGATATTCTAAAAGGCTCATGATTTAATTTTAAGTATTTTAGAAAAACTTGGTTTTCAAAATTTGGCGTTTTTCATAGATAAAAACCTGCCTCTGTAGGCGGTTCCTTATCTAGGCGGTTCAAACCCGCGGTACTTTATCGATAAGGAACCGCGGGCAGAAACTTTTTATCAGGGCGCCAGTTTGATTATTTTATTCTTTTTCAAACCAAACCTTCTCTCTCCCAAAAACACACATCGACGGTTTTCTTGTTTTTCCACCATTGTTGAAGCTTCCAAAACCTTCAATCACTCAAATTAATTGATTCCAAGTTGTGGGTTTCACTCATCCTTCATCTAACATCAATTAATTGTAAGTATTTTTTTCATTCAATTTCATCTATTTTGTTCTAGGGTTCATCCTTTCATAATTGGGGATTTTTAAAATTGAAATTGAATTAAAACCTTAATAGGAATGTGGGTTGACATGGTTATTTTACTATGATTCCTTAGGTTCATATTCATTAAGATTTCACTAAAACCCACTTGTAGAACAAATCCGAATTTAGGCTAAATGATTTTGGTTGAAAGATGGATTTGAGATGAACCCATGAACAAGTAGGTAATGACATTGTTAATGCTTACCTAAAAACCTTGTTTTGAAAAACCAATGTTCTAATCCATTGTTGATCCAACATAGTTCATGTGTTCTTGGTTAATGATGGAATAGATGCATTGTGAACATGAGAATGATATGGATTCAATCCTTTGTTTGTCAAGAAATTGATATAACACATTCTCATATTTTCAATTTTTGATTTTATTTTTCATATGAGTGATTGGAAAAATATTGTCTTATGTTTATTTAGGTACTAATCATGCCTTCTCAATTTCAAAAGGATCATCAATACACTAGACAATACATGCCAAACCTCTCCCAAACCTATGCTTCCCCCCAACTTCAAAACGCTTTTCCATCCCTTTCCACTCGTTGTTTCCATGAGGGTAGAGTCGTTGACAAGGAAATAACGGGTTATGACTATATCCAATCTAAGTTTGAGCTTTCGGGGTTTGATTGCTTGCTCAACATAGAAGACGATATTTACCCCTTATTCCTTCTTGAATTCTTTAGCACCTACTCCATGCTTGAATACAATGGAGAAATTTTCATTCGTTTCGTGTTGAATGATCAATTGATTCAATACTCCCTCTAAAACTTTGGTCAAATTCTCGGTGTGCCATATGAAGGCACTTGTCGTTTTACGGATAAATGGAGACTTGATGCTCTCTCGGAATCCTACGATAAACCTCCAAATGACCTCACTAAAATTGATCTAGAGTTCATCCTTGACATCATCTCGAAAGAGCGTGATGGAAACGTTGTGAGAAGCCTTCATTCAAATGTACGAAATGTGAATAGATATGAAGTGCTCTCTAGCGACCTTAAGGATTTTATGGTCCAATGGGCCAATATCCTTAGGGAGAATGTGTTTTGTCTTGGTGGAAACCGAGATCATATCCCGGCGTGTATGGTGCATATGTTGAGTTGCATCTTTACATCCACCAAGTACAACTTGGCATTCTATATCGCTCGACAAATCAATTATGCCCTTTCGAAGCCCAAAACAAACCTTCCCTATGCTATGCTTCTAACTCGCCTTTTCAAAAGGGTTGCTCATGATTTTCCCCACCTCGATCTCTCTCGCTTCTACCCGGTTCATCGGGTTATGTTGCCTATTCAAGAGGCATATGCAAGAAAGACAAGAAGTGATCGAGGATCGAGAAAATCTGATCATCAAGAGATGGATGATGAGGACATGGACATGCCAACAAGTGATGGTGATGGCATAGGTACTAGTTCTCATTTCCACTCTTCGAGTAATTCCCATCCATCCTCAAACCCATTCGAGGATGAATTTGAAGACTTAGCTCCTCCTCCTCATCATTCTAGTGAAGTACCGGAAGGTCTCAATATGGAGCATCTTTACCGTGAAAACCTTAGAACTCGAGGGGATTTGCACGAACACCGGGTTGAATCAAGAAAAGGTTTCAAGTTCTTGGGGAATATGATCAAGGGATTGGGCAAAAAGAGAAGGTGAAAGCTTTGAAGTTTTTCAAAGAATACATGTTGGTAAACATGTAATGTTGAACAATATTTTTTTATTATCTTGAATGTGTATTAACTTATGCTACATGTTTGGATTATTATCTATTTTGATCCTTAATATTGTTTATGCCATCATGTTTGTGATTTACATAGCCTTGTGCATCTTTGTGATAGTTAGCTTACTTAGATTATGATCTGTAGTTAACTTTGGCTTGTGAATCTTTTGGGAAAAATCTGGGTTTTTCAAAAACTGGGATGAAAGATTTTTTGAAACCTCTGGTCGCAGTTCAATATCGACCAGCGGTTCCTTATCAATAATGAACCGCATGTCCTAGATAAGGAACCGCCGGCCACTGTGCACGACAGCATCTTTTGCTTTACACTGTTTTCTTAAATATGTGTAAACCTTGCATGATTTTTAGTAATAAACTGCACATTTCTTTAACTAGCTTACCTAAATTCATTATTCACCTAAAATGATTTTAACCCATTACTAGTTTGGATCATCCCCTCACTCATTTAAACCCACCTTGTTTGCCATGTTCTTCACACATCAAACATACCTCCCTTAACCCTAAACAACCATGGTGTGTACCAAAACCTCAAACACTTACAAGACCTCCACCCCAAGGAAAACACTTAAAATAAGGATTAAGGTAGCCAAGCCTAACTCCTCACCTTTCTACACACCTAAGAATGAGATGGTTCCTATCCTTATTTCTTCATCACCTTCCCCACCTCTTGCACCATGCAAGACATCATCCACCCATGGTACTAACCACTCCATTGGTTCTACCTCCTCTTCATTCAACTCAAGAATGAATGAGCTTACCCCACCCTTCACTCCAAGTGCATCCTTGGATGTGACTACACAACCACTCCAAAGCATTCCCTTTATGAATGACTTTGATTACACTTTGGTGACTTCACCATTTACCCCTCATAACTCACCCATTTCACCAACAGTGGAGAATTTACCTCCACACTCACCCATTTCCCCTTTAGGGAACATGCCTCCATTCTCACCCACGTCAACCTTGGAGAACTTGCCTCCTCTGCCTCCACCCAACTCAAACATTCCAATTTTGGGTGTTCCACTTTCCCTCCTTTTGGGTGATTCATACTATGGGTTTCAACAAACACATGGTCCTAGTTGTCCATGTTGTCTTTACAACCACTACATCATCCATAACCTTAGGATGGATATGTATAGACTACATAGGAGGTTGCAAGAGTTCTTTCTTGCCTTGTTCTCCATGCCTCCTCCTAGGAGATGAATGATGGAGTTTTCTTAATAAGAGTTTTCAACAAAACCAAGCCAAAGAAAACTACTTATCTAGATGTAATGTTAAGCTAGCTATGTATTAGTTAGTTTTATTTGTCATTGTACTTGCTTCCTTCATGAATGTTTCATGTTGTTGATCTATGGATTTAGCTTTGTGTGTTTCTATCTTTATGTGCACATTAATCAACTTTAATTTGAAATTAAAATTGAACCTAAATCTATCACAACCTCTAAAAACTTGACTAAAATTGGTTCAAAATGATATCTAAATTATTTTTTCACCCTTTGTCAAGACATTCTTTGTGAATGTGTTGCTTTTTGCAACCCTAGCATAATTTGATGCTAATAGAGGTAAAATTCAAAGATTTGCAACTTTTTGAAAAATTCTTAGTTTTTCCCAAAACCGAGGAAAAACATGGTTTCACGTCCACTGTAGGCGGCTTATTAAAAGTCGCGCGGTTCCTTATGTGGTAAGGAACCGCCGGTCCCTTTAAGGTACCGCGGGCAGAAATCAGTCTTTGACGAATTTTTGGTCAAAACTTTTAAAACCCTATACCCTGTTAAGATTCCTTGTTTACTCAAATTGACTAAACATTCCTTGACACTTCACATTTTGTATTCAAATTCTTACCTTGATTACATTTTACTTATACCCCAACCTTGAGATTTCATTCTCACACCTTCCCAACCTTGAGAATTCACTCTCACACAACCTTGAGATTTCATTTTCACACCTTCCAAACCTTGAGAATTCATTCTCACATAACCTTGAGATTTCATTCTCACACTCTCACAATGCCTAACTCCTACATTCCTAACCTTGACATTTCTTTGTCACAACCCCACTCACCCAAATCTTCCTCATCTAAGCTTCAAAGAAACCGAAAATCTCGGTTCGACCTATTTGGGTTAAGAAGAATGAACCATCTTCATCCAAACCACCCAAAAACCCTAACTTCTCTACAATCAAGTATTAGAATGAGACTTATACCATTAACCCCATCACCGGAGCTAAAGAAAATGTTCCTCCACCACCACAAACCTTCAAAACCCCTCAACTCAATGACCTTTCAACCTTCCCAAACCTCACAAGGCATTGTGAAAACATTCCCAAACCCATTACCCCACCACCACCAAACCCTAAGTTTGATGCCATACCCCCATCAAACGATTTTGTGTTGCATCATGGATCCTCGTGTGCTTGTTGTCGATTTCAACAAATTGAACTTGCTCATGTGTATGAGAAGTTAAAATTTCTTGAATTCCTCCTCACTCGACCTCCTATTCAAGTTTTCGTTCCGGTGGACAAAACTTCGAATGATGCATCGTCATCTTTTTAGTCTTTTATTTTTTTTAGCAATCTTGGAAAATATCACTATTAGACTAGCTTATGCTTAGTGGTTTATTTTCCATATTTATTGCTTTTAGATACTCATATTGTGTGTATGACTATCTTCTTTGTTGTGTCTTTTTCTTTTATGTAACCTTTGTGTTGTTTGTGTGTTATTTCATTAGTTCTATTTTGAGTTGATCATGGTTAATTTTTACAATTGCTTATGGTTGATTCTATTAATTCTAAACTTTAACCCATTGACAAGCTTATCATCTTCATCGGATTGAAGCTTGATTTTGTCAATTACCTCTTTGGACATACTTAGCAAGATACTTGCTTCTAATTAGAGATTTCTTCTCTCTCTCCCTCTCAAGTTACTTAGTAGGTAGTGATCATATATACATTGGTGTTTCTTTACTTTCTACTAACCTTTGTGAAGCATGTCACCTTAGCTCACAAACTTGGTGCCCCAAGCAAGGGGGAGCAACCACCAAGGGGGAGATACTAGCAAAGTTCGATGTTCTTCAAAGACTTGTGCTAACCTTTTTGCTACGACAAAGGGGGAGAAATGATAGTGATAAACTAGTTAATAATTCCATATTTTGTGTTTCTACGTAAATGAGTTTATCATTTGTCGTAATCAAAAAGGGGGAGATTGTTAATGCAAGTGATGCCTAAAAACATTATTAGCGTTAACTAATCTTTCTTAGTTTTGATCACAACAAACCATACAACACATTTAGTGTAAAACACAAAATGAATTATTTAACTAACACTATCATCAAGGTAATAATCATATCACTAACCTTTCTTAATCATACTTAGTGATCATCAAAATGATTATCCTTAAAACTCACTTTTGTTAATATGACAAAAGACTTTTTAATAAACTTTCTTTTTTAGAAAATGTTTTATTAAAATGGAAAATGAAAATTTGAAAATAGCATATTCCAAATGTTGTTAGAATATCATTTGAAGGTTTCAAATACCTCAGATATTCCCACCCCACTAAAAGACAAAAAACGGAGCGTCGTCTAGTGGAGGTACCTTAAGTACCTACGCGGTTCCTTAGCGATATGGAACCGCGGGGTGAGATAAGGTACCGCGCACAGCTAGCCGTTATAGATCTGTTATACTTTGTCTCCTTTAAATAGTGGGTCAAATCTCATTTTCTAGCAAGCCTCTTGGACGTTTTTCTCAGCCCTCTTTCTATTTTCTATAGCATAATCATTAGTAAATGATCACTTAAATTGTTAAGGATGTTTACATATGATTATCCTCTTGATCCCCTCATTTACCTTGTCCAATGAGAAGATCACTCACTCACTAGTGTTGTGATAAATATGAATCTATGAGCTAGTCATATTCATCATGATACCTTTTTTTGTTTTAGGTCAATCCAATGTATTTATGAATACTTGGACTAGTTGTGTTCATCCAAGTTATTTGTGGATACTTGGATTTGTTGTGTACATCCATTGCATATGTGTTTGCTTGGATTTGTGTTGTGTAAATCCAAGATACATGTGTGTACTTGGATAAGTCTAGTTGAGTTGTAATAGATTTGATTAGGAGTTCTCACTAAACTATAAAGTGATGTGGTTGTGTCTTGTGAGTTCTCACTAAACTATAAAGTGACTAGTAGTTGTGTTGTGTGAAGTTCTCACTTAGCTTCAAAGTGAAGAGTCTTGAAGATTGGTTCTAGCTTTCGATTAGAACTCGACATCTAGCCTTGTGTCATAAAATGGTGAAGTAGGCAACGTCGTGAAGATTGGTTCTACCTTAAGATTAGAACTCGACATCTAGCCTTGTGTCGTTAAATTGTGAAGTAGACAACATTGTGTAGATTGGTCCTAGCTAAAGATTAGGTCTCGACATTTAGTTTAGTGTCAGAAAATAATGTAAGCAACGATGTAAGGTTTTCTCCGCCGAGAAGGGAGCTTGTGGATATAGTGGAAATCTCGAGTAGGTGTACTCGAGGAGTGGAGTAGAAACGAGGATAGAGCCTCGTTGTCGAACAACTATAAATCTTGGTGTCTTCCCACTAGGATGTCTCCTTCCTTACTCTTTACTTATTTCATTATCATTACACTTACCTATTATCTTTGCTAGTGCATTTGAATTGAACTTAATCATTATGCAACTTAGCCTCGAGTAAAAGATAGTTTTGACACAAACCAAATTGAAAGTAATTTTAATTTGGTCACCAATCGAAGAGAAACTATTCAACCCACCCCTTCTAGTTTCTACAGATTTCTTGTCATTTTGTTGATGCTGAGTTGTTTTGGAGCAATCCTAGACGTCCAATGATGTGTAGGGACCAAGAAAATGCCTTTGGTCGTTGGATGGAACTTTTGGTTTTGTTTGTATGTTGAAGACGAATAGAGAGTGAGCAGGGGAGCCATGTGTAGTCTTCTTGGGTGATGGGGGGGCCAAAGTGGGGTTTGAGTTTTGTTAAGCATGTGTTCAATCATAAATCTGGAGAGGCTTAAGGGTTAATTGTTGCTTAATCAAAAACTCCCAATTTGTGTTCTTGGCTGATGAACACAGATTTTGATCTTGTTTTTGGGATTAATAAAGTGTTAGGCGCCATTTGTTTAATTAACTGTATTTTGAAAATATAGTTAATAAAACGGGTTAGTGGGATGGTGATGTGGAGGCTGAGAGGGTTTTGATTGGTGGAGAGAGTAAGTGGGGTGAGGTGTCATCCCATGGTTGGTCTAGGTAAGATAGTGTGTCGGCCAGGATTAGTCCCCCATCTCTCCCATTCTTTTCACTTGCCATTTAATCAGCCAAAAGTAGGATTCCTTTGTTAATGAAGTTTCAAAACTTCTATTTTGGCCACAAAACTTTTCACAAGGACTTGTTTTGTATTTCTTTGATATTTGAAGGACTGATCTTGCACTTTTTTGAACTTTGAAGGTCTTCATGGTATGTTTGAATATAAGGAGGACCAATATTGACAATTTAGTTTTGATGAGGGACTAAAATTGCCAATTCTTCAAAGTAGAGGGTCCTTTTTGCAATTTTGAAAAACTTTAAGGACCAATCTTGTAATTATGAATATACAAGGGTTTAAAGTGTCAATTCTTCAATATTGGAGGACCCTTCTTGTATAATCTTCAAATCTTCAAGGTTTATTCTTGGAAAATCATCACTTGGGTCCGGTTCATTGTGCGGCTTCGTTTCCCGTGTTCGTTTTTGCATGTTCTTTGTGATCTTTTGTCATTTCCTCAATATCCGTACCTAAAATACACAAGTAACAAACACAAGCATATATTTAGGTATTTTGATGATATTTTTATGCATTTAAAGCCCTTTTTGGACGATGAGACTATGTATAAAAGCAGTCTCATCACTCCCCCATATTAAACCATTGTCGTGCCCTCACGCAATGCTAGAATAAAGTATCGTAGCACCTCCAAAATTCATTTTTATTCACTTTTATTGAATGATAAACTAGCTACACTACTACTATTACTTCTACTTGCGTTTTAAACATAATGTATGATTTTCATTGTAAAACAGGACGTTTAGGTTCATAGAATAAGAACACGTGAATGCTTCGTTAGAAATAATTTCATCGTCCTCGATTTTCACCCCAATTCCATGCCAAGCGTGCAACGAGATCATTGTCATTATAAGTTAGTAATGCTAACACTACTCATATGCCCTAATCACGTACTTATCCTCCCATTATCCTAAGTTGTATCTCTTATATTTTATTTTGTCTTGAATGTTTCACGAGGATAAATTGTTTGACTTATGCGATAATAGAGATTTAGGTCTAAAAATAGAGTCCTAACGGTGTAACCAAGACCATCAAATTAATAACCCCTCCTAATAGACAACAATGTCAAAAAATTAAGTCAACAAGAAGGATCAATAAACACGGTTTTATAACGGTTTTGAACATGAGACTTATTACCAAGACTTTTATACGCCCCCTAACGGAAGGGCCTTATTATCATAGTTTTACCTCCATCTTTTATTCAACTTCGCCATGAAGCTTTTATTATGACTTCAGTCTTGCCTTGCCTTTTATTATCCACCTCATCGGTGGTTTTATTAGCCAAAGACGTATATCCTCACGCTAAGGCAAATTTTGGATCTTTAAAGCTTCAAAGATTAAGGCTTGATTCACTTTTGCATAGATTTTTCGGCCTTGTGAGCTTCAAATTGTTTGCTTGATTTAGGTGAGCACTTGAAATCTTATTATTGGGTGAAGCTTTCGATTATTCGGGTGCCAATACTTCAAAACCGTGACGCTGGCGATACCTTAATGTCTTCCCAATTTAATTACACGGAAGCTACTAGAAAGTGGGGATCGTTCTCAAGGAGGCTTGGTGTGTGTGTTAAGAGATGATTAACTTTGTGATTATATTTATGAAAAGAGAAAATAGAAATGAGATTAGAAGAGAATGACGGTTACGATGACGAATTAAACTAAGACGAAATGTCGTACACGTAAAACCGTAAAAAGTAGCAAAATTAAAAATTTACCCTAAAAATTCCTAGAAAATTGATATAAATCCTAAATAATGTAATTAGAGTTTACATAAAATAAAAAATCACTCAAACCTTTTATTTAATTAAATAATAAATTTTTAATGCTAAGTAAAGCCCAAAAAATCAATTTAATTAACAAAAAGCCCAAAATGAGATTTTTTTAATTGTAAACCTTCAAAAATGACCTAACTTAATTTAAAACTATTTTTGAAAATTTTAAATTAATAAAAACTATTTAAAAACAATAAAAAACTATTAAAACTTAAAATAATTATAAAAATTAATCTAAGGACAATAAAAATATTCTAAGAATTGTAATATTCCTAACATAATGTATTTAACCTACGAAAAATGTAAAAACTTGAAAAATCTAAATTTTATTTTTTAATAATAAAATAATATTAAAAATCTAAAATTTATAAAAAATTCTAAAAAGTTGCAAACTTGTTTATTTTAACCTAATTAAACAGAAAATGAACTTGAAGTACCAAAAATGCCCCTATTGGGCCTTCAAATGGGCCAAATACCCAAACAGATCCTTAATGGGCTTAATATTGGGCCCAATAAGAAAAAGTCCTCAGAAATGGCCCAAAAGCTCCAGTCAAGCTTAAAATTTAATTTTAAACACAATTTTCCAAAGGCCCAAATGCTGAAAATGAGCTTAAGCTAGCTTATTTCAAAACAGCTTATTCTTAATGGGCATTTTGGCCCATTAAGCTATAAGCTGATGCCATAAGCTAAAATTTTACCCACGTCCTTCTCTTGACCTAATTAAGCTATTTGCAAAAAGAAACTTGAAATAAGCTCAAGGAATAAGCCTGAAATAAGCCAAAGCCCTCTTCACAAAACGACAAAATAGTCGTTTTTGAGTTCTAGACTATTTCAAGAGCTGATTCAAGTTGCAATAAGTCACAAATGGCTTAACTAAGCTTAATCAACAAAACGATTTCCAATAAGCACACTTAATAAGCTGAAATAAGCAATAAGTTGAATTTGAAAAAGACAAAATAGTCATTTTTAAGTATAAACTTAAAACCAAAAGCTGTAAACTTCCAGAATCACTTATAAGCTCAAAATATTAAGACCTATTACAAAAATAAGTTGTTGCACATTGAAATAAGCCAGAATGACTTATTAATAAGCTGAACACCAATTATAACTAGCAGTGGCTAGAAGTAGGGGAAAGGAGTTCCCACTGCCTTTACTTTCTGACTTGGCTTTTTAGAGAGTTTCACTTGGTATTTTTGGACAATCAAGGCACCCTTGTGATCGGTGAATCACAAGGAGTCAATAACAAGAAAATAATCACAAAATTACCCAGCCAATCAGTGCTGTTAATTCAATCTTTGCCCAGATGTGTTTCAGACAAGTAATAAGCGGGTCTGGCAGTTATAAGCTACTTTTAAGCTAGTAAAAGCTAACCACAAGCCACCAAATGCATACACAAGCTCAAAACAACTTAGAGTAACACAGATTAACACATTTCATGCAACCAATCCAACAAATGAACAAGATCTAAGCACATGCAGTTACTGATGAACAATGAAGAACACAAGAACAAAGTTTGTTGAACTACTTGACACAAAATCCAAATTCAAGGCCTCAGATCTATCACATATGTTGAATTAACAAAGATTAAACACTTGTTAGCCCTAGGTTAACATAAAAACTAGGTGTGCACAAGATTTCAGAGCAAAACAACAGATTTTCAAGATTTTATGGCCACTTGTTTGATTCAGTGTTTCAAGGCACAAAACATTTCATATATAAGATCACAAACACCTCAGTATCATATACACACTCAAATAACACCACAATACTAACTCAAACAAACTTGAACAACAGTCAATCCCAAACACCCTTTTAACTTTTTAAACTCAATTTTAACAAAGTAAAAGTCTTCTCAAGATTGATTTAAGCCCAGTTTAACATCATAACATACCACAAGTGAATCAAGAACCAATTTGCAGGCATAAAAACACACTTATACCAGCAAAATCACAAAATCACATAAATACCAAATACTAATCAGAAAGATGAAATTTGAGAATACAAACCTCCAAGATGTACATCCACACCTTGGAATCAAAGAGTTGAGGTGCTAGCAAGAACAAGCACCAGCTTTCCCCTGCTAAGAACAACAAACTGGCCTAGCCAAAGGCTTGAGCCTAGGTTAGCACAAATCAGATAAATAAGGTGACAAAAGACCAAGTCTTTGCAACACTTAGGCTCTCATAAGCCTTGTACCTTTCCTTAAGGCCTCACCACCCCTTAATCAACCAAGATCAGGAGGCTATGATCACCCTTAAGTTCAATCTACAAGCTGTTGAACCAAAAGTACTTAGCAAACTACTTGACTGATTTTTGTTATAAAAACGTATAACTAAACTCCAATATTTCTCAAGCTAGTTGATTTGTGACTTATGTCACTTAAAGAAACACCTCAATGGACAATCCTCACCAAAGCACATGCCAAATTCTTGAACTCAATCAAGAACAAAGGGACTCAAAGGCTTATAGGCTATCTTGGACTCGTTTAAGGTTTTGTTTAAGTACAAAAACATGACAATACAACTACTTAACACAATAATAATCAATAGAACTCAGTTTCAATCACTAAACAAAACCACAATTCTATTAAATTTCAGAAAAATGGCTTTACACGACTTGACAAAGTAAAACTGAGAACAAGGCTAAAAGTTGTAAACTAATGCCTTTAAATAGGCTGCATGAAGTCCTAAGGTACTGAAAATAAAGTGGAACTCTAATGCTTGAAGTTCCAAGTATGCCCTTGGAAGATTTTGAACTTTTGTTATCATGTGAATAGTTCTTGTCATTTTGTTGATGTTGAGTTGTTTTGGAGAAATCCTAGACGTCCAATGATGTGTAGGGACCAAGAAAATGCCTTTGGTCGTTGGATGGAACTTTTGGTTTTGGCTGTATGTTGAAGACGAATAGAGAGTGAGCAGGGGAGCCACGTGTAGCCTTCTTGGGTGATGCGGGGAGCAAAGTGGGGTTTGGGTTTTGTTAAGCATGTGTTCAATCATAAATCTAGAGAGGCTTAAGGGTTAATTTTTGCTTAATCAAAAACTCCCAATTTGTGTTCTTGGCTGATGAACACAGATTTTGATCTTGTTTTGGGATTAATAAAGTGTTAGGCGCTATTTGTTTAATTAACTACATTTTGAAAATATAGTTAATAAAACGGGTTAGTGGGATGGTGATGTGGAGGCTAGGAGGGTTTTGATTGGTGGAGAGAGTAAGTGGGGTGAGGTGTCATCCCATGGTTGGTCTAGGTAAGGTAGTGTGTCGGACAGGATTAGTCCTCCATCTCTCCCATTCTTTTCACTTGCCATTTAATCAGCCAAAAGTAGGATTCCTTTGTTAATGAAGTTTCAAATCTTCTATTTTGGCCACAAAACTTTTCACAAGGACTTGTTTTGTATTTCTTTGATATTTGAAGGACTGATCTTGCACTTTTTTGAACTTTGAAGGTATTCATGGTATGTTTGAATATAAGGAGGACCAATATTGACAATTTAGTTTTGATGAGGGACTAAACTTGCCAATTCTTCAAAGAGGAGGGTCCTTTTTGCAATTTTGACAAACTTTAAGGACCAATCTTGTAATTATGAATATACAAGGGTTTAAAATGTCAATTCTTGAATATTGGAGGACCCTGTAACACCCCCACAAAATGCTATGCGCAGCGGAACTACAACATTGGGTGCTACACAGTTATCATTGCACACAAGATATATCAAACGACTCTAAAAAGACGTCAACTTAAAACTTGAATTAAAAATTGTTAGATGATACATGTCCACGGTTTTTCCAACCCCACTTGTTACAACAGAGTTTAGCGTTTTCGGTCCCCATGAATCTCGACCCAAGAATTTCAGTTTCACAACAACATAACATTAAAATTTAAAAATGTTTAAGTAGGAAAGGGAGGAAAAACAAGCAGACTCCAAGCCATACACACAACATCCATCCCATGCACGCTCCATGCTACACTTCAGCGGTTACCTGAAACACATGCCAAAATTTGGTCAACAAAAACGTTGAGTGGAATTCATAGGTTTTACAATTCATTTTGAACGTATATGAAATAAAAACCATTCGTGATCATTCATAGACTTGTCGATCAAACAATCTATATTCAGGATACTGACAATTGTGTTTAAGCTCATGACACTAAACCGTTAACTCAATCACCCGCGTAATAATTACCGGCGTGACTCAGATGAAACCATGGCCCCTAATAAGGCATCAGTTGCAATTATACCTTTTCTCTTATCACAAATTATCCGTCCGCAGGGGGTATCAACGTACTAGCCCTCGTCTCGGATAGGGTAGTCAACCCCATAGTACTATCACTTTGTATAAGCGGCTATTTCCCCCTTCGCGAGGGCAAGACAATAGTTAATAGTTCATGAAATTAGGGTCTTTTGCAACTAGGTACTCAACACAATTTCTAAGGCAACATTCGGGTCTAACAATCATTCATGACATACGTTCATTTTAAAAACTAGCATGCATTTCCCTCTCGGGTAAAACAGTTTGAAATAATAGTAAGCGAGGCTATAAATTCACACCTTATATATTAAGTAGTCGGTAGTTCGAGAGATGATCACTGACGACGATACGGATGCCCGGGTAAATCAACACCTATCAACAAATAACGCGTAATGAGTAATCTCATTTTAAATACCTTACGGTACTGTATAAAATACATAGATACTAGTCACTTAGGACAATTATAACTCACGCCAAAACAAAACAACAAGCATCACTCATTTTACACCATTCGTTCTTATTATTTACGTTATCCATTTTTACACATTTTCGCCGGTACTTACCGAAAGTACGGGCTGTTTTACTATATTTAACCATTCCTATAAAATTTGACAAAATTCTCAAAAATACTATAAGACCTGTAGATAACACATTTTTAATCCCAATAAAAGTTTTTACTTCTACGACCCGTTACTCAACGCTTTTCCAAAAACTACATTTTCCGGGCTGAAATTGTACTTCGACCAACTTGGACCTCTTTGACCTATTTGAAATGCACCTTTGACTTCTTTGACTCCTAAGTCCACTTATAGACTCAATTACACAGGTTTGTGACCAAAATTTGACCCTTGACCTTTTACCAATTCATACTTGTGGTCCTCGGGATTTGACTAAAACTATACATAAATTCGGATTATGAAAGTTCTCGTCTCCCGGTACACGATCTTTAAAACCTCATAACTTTTAGCTCGTTTAGAGTCACGAGCTCTACCTTATACCAAATTAAAGCTAAGAAGACCCTCTATGACTACATTTAGCTATCTAGACCTGTAGGAAAAATTATTTTTATGAAAAGGTCTTAAACTTTCTGCCTAAATTTATCCATACCAAAATCACACTTAAGCTCGATTCCAAACCTATTAATCATTACTAGGCTTCATCCTAAGCATTCCCAATCATAACCAAACACTAATTTCAGTCCCTAACCCCTATTGATCATCAACCTCATAATCTAAAAATCTAAAAACAAACATGCAAACATTTGTACCCATTTAACACATCAATAAACACAAGGCTAAACACAAAACCAATGCTCAAAATCATCAATCACCATGGCTCCCCAAACACCCCCTTTTGCCGTGGGGTTTGGGTGACCAAATCACCACAACCAAATCAATTTTGGTGGGTTTGATTAGTGATTATACTTCCATTATACATGAATTTAACATGCATTAATCCAATTAACCTCAAAAACGAGTTTGAATAATCTTGAAAATTTTTGGAAAAATTTTGTTAATGCATGTTTGAAATAACCATGGATTAACACTCACCAATGGATTTTAGAAGGTGGTCTAAGGTTAGATTTTGTCAAAACTAAAAAAAAAATGGTGGATGGTGGTGGTGTGGGTGTTTGGCCGTCGGCCTAGAGAGAGAGGGAGAGAGTTGTTTGATTTTTTTTTGTTAAGTGTTGTGTGTGTTTGTGTTTGTCACATTTTGTGAGATGGGAGGGGCCAAAGTGGTATTTTTGGATTTCTTTTGGCCTTAAACAAAAACGTCACTAAAACTTTGCGGGATCGACTCACTAGTCAATTTAGAAAATTTTACGGGAGTCGGAAATCATCCCGAACACTCCAAAATACTTTTGGGATACTTTAAATGTACTCGGAAGGCTATAAAACTCACCCGACTCAACTTAACACGAACCGTAAGTAAAATTCTCGAAAAATTACATTATTGATAAATCGTCAATAATTATAGAAATTTGGGCATCCATCGGGATCGTAATCGTCATCGTCCTTCTTGAATCGTCAATCGTAAAAATTATAACCTCGAACATCGGCTTTAACCAATATACTTATATATATAGAAATTAAAATTTATTAAAAATTTCAAAAATTAGCGTAATTTAGGGTAACGTTAATGACCTCGGTTCTAGGGTGTCACATCCACCCCTCCTTAAAGAGAGCGACGTCCCGGCGCTCGCCTCTTCTTGTACTCACATTTCGTTCTGCTGGAACAGATGAGGATACCTTTCCTTGAAAAATTCCTCACGTTCCCAAGTGTATTCCGGTCCACGCTTAGAATTCCATCGAACCTTCACAATAGGAATTCTACTACGCTTCAGCCTCTTGACCTCTCGGTCCATAATTTCCACAGGTTCTTCCACAAAATGCATTTTGTCGTCCAGTCGAATCTCGTCCAAAGGAATCACCAATTCCTTATCCGCCAAACTCTTCTTCAGGTTCGATACGTGAAACGTGTCGTGAATAGCACTAAGCTCGCTCGGCAATTCTAACTTGTACGCTACTGGTCCAATTCGTTTAACGATCTTAAATGGTCCAATATACCTCGGACTCAACTTTCCTTTCTTCCCAAAACGAATTACACCCTTCCACGGCGATACCTTGAGCATAACCATATCTCCAACTTCAAACTCCAACGGGTTCCTTCTGTTATCGGCATAACTCTTCTGTCGGCTTCTCGTAGCAAGTAGTCGGTTCTTGATTTGCACAATCTTCTCTGTCGTTTCTAAAACCATTTCGGGTCCAGTCAATTGACTTTCTCCTACTTCACTCCAACACACAGGCGATCTACACTTCCTTCCATACAATGCTTCGAACGGTGCTGCCTTGATACTCGCATGATAACTATTATTATACGAAAACTCCACTAGAGGCAAGTGGCGTTCCCAACTTCCTCCAAAATCAATCACGCATGCTCGGAGCATGTCCTCCATCGTCTGAATAGTTCGTTCACTCTGGCCGTCAGTTTCCGGGTGATAAGCCGTACTTAAACTCAATTCAGTGCCCATCGCACGTTGAAGCGATTTCCAAAATTCCGAAGTAAATCTACTATCGCGATCCGAAATGATCGATAACGGCACTCCATGTCGACGATCTCTTTCACGTACACACTGGCTAGCTTTTCCATGCTGTCCGTCTTCTTCATAGGTAAGAAATGAGCAGATTTCGTTAATCTATCCACTATTACCCATATCATATCACATCCACTAGGAGTTCTAGGTAAACCCGTCACGAAATCCATAGCGATTTTCTCCCATTTCCATTCCGGGATCTCTAGTTGTACCAACAATCCAAATGGTTTCTTGTGTTCTGCTTGGACCTTCGCGCAAGTCAAACACTTACTAACGTAACGAGCAATATCCGCCTTCATATTCGGCCACCAATAAACTTTCTTCAGGTCGTGGTACATTTTATCCGATCCAGGATGTATCGAATACTTCGACTTATGAGACTCATTCATAACCAATTCTCGAACTCCAGGCTTTCCTTCCTCAGATGAACACAATGGTAACCAAATCCGATTTTCAAAATATCTCAGTCCGTCTGACCTAATCACGAAAAGAGGTTTCAACATTCGTCCCAAGTTCTCAGCTTCAACATTCCCTTTCATTAGTCCCCTCTCTTGAGCCTTCAATATAGTTTCGGTTAAGTCAACGCTCTCAGTCATCACCAAAGCTCTGACCCTCAAAGGTTTCTCCCGTTCCTTCCTACTCAGTGCATCCGCTACAACATTCGCCTTGCCAGGGTGGTAGCGAACTTCGCAGTCGTAATCACTCAGTAGTTCAACCCATCGTCTCTGTCGCATATTCAACTCCTTTTGATCTAAAATGTGTTGCAAACTCTTGTGGTCAGTGAATACAACACACTTCGTCCCATACAAATAGTGTCTCCACAACTTCAACGCAAAAACTATAGCTCCTAATTCCAAATCGTGCGTCGTGTAGTTCTCCTCATTCTTCCTCAGTTGCCTCGATGCGTAAGCTATCACCTTTTCACGTTGCATCAATACCGCTCCATAACCCTTACGAGATGCATCACAATACACTACAAAGTCTTCGGTTCCTTCAGGCAATGACAATATCGGTGCGGAACATAACTTGTCCTTGAGCGTTTTGAAAGCGAGTTCTTCTTCATTTCCCCATTCATACACCCTATTCTTTTCGGTAAGCCTTGTCAATGGTTTTGCAATCAACGAAAATCCTTCAATGAACCTTCGATAATACCCAGCTAAACCAAGGAATTGTCGAACTTCAGTCGGCGTTGTCGGTGCCGACCATTCCCTGATCGCTTCGACCTTGGCAGGATCCACGCGAACTCCCTTGCTATCAATCACGTGGCCTAGGAATTGCACGGATTCTAACCAAAACTCACACTTCGAGAATTTCGCATACAGCTTCTCCTTCTTTAACAACTCCAAAATCTTCCTCAGGTGATTCTCGTGCTCCTCCTTACTCTTAGAGTAAATAAGTATATCATCGATGAAAACAATAACAAACTTATCTAGATACAGCTTGCACACGCGATTCATGAGGTCCATGAATACAGCAGGCGCGTTTGTCAACCCAAACGGCATCACTCGAAATTCAAAGTGTCCATACCGCGTACGAAAGGCAGTTACAGGAATATCCTCCTCTCTTACACGCAGTTGATGATACCCTGATCTTAAATCGATCTTTGAGTATACACTGGAACCTTGCAATTGATCAAACAAATCGTCAATCCTCGGCAATGGGTACCGATTCTTAACCGTCAGCTTGTTGAGTTCCCTATAGTCAATACACATCCGAAACGAACCATCTTTCTTCTTCACAAACAACACTGGCGCTCCCCAAGGTGATGAGCTCGGCCTAATAAATCCCTTGTCCATCAATTCCTTCAGTTGATCCGATAACTCCTTTAACTCGGATGGTGCTAAGCGATAAGGTGCACGCGCAACCGGCGCAGCTCCTGGCCCCAAATCAATTCGAAACTCGACCTCACGGGTGGGTGGTAAACCCGGCAACTCGTCTGGAAAAACTTCCGGATATTCGCAGATAACAGGTACCTCTTCAATCCTCGCCTCTAAATCACCATCACTCGAAATTCGTGCCAAAAACACATCGCATCCGTTCTCTACATACTTCATCATTTTCAAACAGGAAATCACTTTCAAACGAGAAGTGCATTCGTCTCCCTTCACCGTCAAGACTTTATTCCTCAACGGAATCTGAACTAATCTCTCGCCACAGACGATCATAGCACTGTGCGCCATTAGCCAATCCATTCCCACAATCACGTCAAACGATCCTAGCTCTATAGGCATCAAGTCGATTTTAAAAGCGTAATTTCCTAACTTCAAGGTACACCCTTTCAGTATAGAATTCGTACTAACAATTTTTCCATCGGCTAACTCAACGTTATAACTAGTCGCTAACAACACCGGTTTTCTATCGATATGACGACTAAATTTAACATCTACAAAACTCTTGTCGGAGCCAGAATCAAACAAAATACTAGCATAACAAGCGTCTAGCAAAAACGTACCGGTAACCACGTTAGGACCCTGTGGTTTATCAGCCGTCCCTACTTGATACACGGCAGCAGCGTTGTTACCTCCCCGCTTGTTTCCTGCCTTCGGGCAATTCACTTGCATATGGCCTCTCTCTCCACATCCAAAACATCCCCTCATTCTGATAGCATTCGCCCCAGTGGCTACTCCTCCCGCTCGGCAACCAGACGTCCTGTGACCTGCTTTTCCACATTTGCCGCATGCAGGCGGGCAATTCCCGACATGGTACAAATTGCACCTACCACAGTGGGGATTCACTTTTACTCCTCTGGGGTTCGTCACAGCCCTCATCCCTTCATTCCTTCGTTGGTTAAACTGCTGATTGCGGTTCTGACCATGGTTGTTTCGATTTCCACCTCGGTTTTGGCCCTGGGATTGATTGCTTTGTGCCGCTTCCCATTTCCTCTTGTTGCCTTCAGCAATGAAGTTCTGCTTGTCCTGGAGCTTGACGTCCATCAATGCGTGAGCCATCTGGACCGCTTCATCAAACGACCCAGGTTTAGACGAAGTCGTCTCACCCTTGATATTACTAGATAAACCTTTGATGTACTGTTTCATCTTCTTGACATCATTGGCAAAAACGTCTGGACACAAAAGGCTTAACTCATTAAACCTCCTGGTGTAAGCAGCGATATCATTGTTCTTCAAGGTCAGGTGCCTCAACTCATCTTCCAATTGACCCAATTCCTCTTCCGGGCAGAACTTCTTAGTCAACAGAGCTTTTGTCGCAGTCCATGTCCTTGCATTCGCTACAGCCAATCCAACAGTGGCTACTTGGGTGTTCCACCAACTTAACGCATCATCAAGAAACGTAGCAACCGCAAACTTCACCTTGTCCGCTTCTGAACAACCGCTGATTTCGAAAGTACTTTCAACCTTTTCCAACCATCTTCTAAGTTCTAGAGCTCCACCCGTTCCACGAAATTGCGTGGGACCGCATTTCATAAAACTAGAATAGGTACACACTCTCGGGGCTTGCTGTCTCCCCGCGTTTCTACCCTGGTCCTGATTTCTCCCGGCTCGGTCTGCTTCTAGCGCATTTGCTATAGCTTCCTGAATCATTGTGTTTACACGATCGGCGGTTAACTTTGGAGGCATGGTGTTATCGAATATCTCTTTCTGCAAGACAGGGAAAATAGAAAGACAATGTAAGTATACACATCAAGATTAAGATGGATTTCTTTTCCAAGACATAATATACATACAACGACACATCACTACAGAGTTACTAATATTCATCAATTCACATCACAAAAGATCAAATTTAAGACATATCACAGATCATGAAAGGTAACATGGATTGTATTGATAATTAACCAAAATTGTGACAAGTATTGCCACTACAATCGTTCACCATAAAACTTAAGTCCTCAAGTTTTTCGTCATAATGCCATCATACAAAAGTCTAAAACAGTTCTATTACAATGATCAAAGAAAAATACAAGACAAGCAACTAGGCAGGTGGTGATCCACACGGCCTCTTGGATGGCGGTTCGTCATCATCTTCCTCGGGTTCCTCATCGCTATCGTCCTCATCCACATCATCCATTTTTCTCTTTCCTTTGTCATTCGGCCCACATTCAGTCTCCTTTTTCGTCTCTGACGTAGACCCACACTCAATCGCTACCTGACTTCCCACAGTAATACAAGCACCTCTGGTAGGTGGCTCGATCATGAAGTCATTAGCTTCCATCTCCAAATCGTCCACGAATCTCCAATCTGGGGGCAATGATGCTCTCACTCGATGTTCCCAACTCTGCATCCTTGACAATCTCACTTGATCTTCCCTAACACGATCAAGACTAGCGCTCAAATTCGCAACCGTCGATCTTAGACTATTGATGTCGCTTTTGTTTACATTTCCATCATACTCAATTCTTGCAGTCCTTTCCAACAGTCTTTGGTGTTCCCTTTCATTCTTATCAAACCTCTTAATTACCCTGGTCTCAACTACAAACCGCTCATACATCAACCTCTCCATCCTCCTCAAACGACCTGCGGGATCCCAGTAGTGTCTTGGTCTCGGAAAGTAGACCCTTGCAATATTCTCATGAATCGATTGCGACTTGGATGATTTGCTGGACTCTACGTCGCTCCCATTACTTACTCGAACAAATCCTGGCACTGTTCTCAAATAGTCCTTGCAATTGTCCATCGGGCGATTAAAGGGTTGCTGCTCATATCGATCGGTTGGAGGTACTTCATAACCCTTTGGCGAATTCGGAGATTGAAACAAATCAGGTTCGGTCTGGCCTACAGCATTCTCGGGAATGCCATCATCCATTAGTTCCTCGGGCTCTTCCTCAGAATCCTCACTCTCGTCACTACTGATGCTAAAATTGTCCACCTCACTTTCATCATTGTCATTTTCCGGCCCTATTTCCTCTTCTGGAGCGATCCATCCATTATCATTGTCCGGCGGGTTCGGAGGAAACGGTCCCCCTTCGTGACCTACGACGTAATCATTTCCATTATCATTAGGCAGTACCTCGGCCATTCCTGCAATAACAGCGAATTTCGGAGGGTACATAAGTAATTATACAATATTTATAAATACATGCATGCAAATGCAATGCAAAGGTGGTACATATGCCCAAAATGTAATAATATGATGCTCATGCATGATTAATACAAAAATTACGATGTCTGATATTCCACGTATAATTTCAACGTCTACATATAGTAATTTCCATACTTACGTAATAATTACCCACATATATACTTCAACTCAAAAGTATACGTCAAATGCCATGAATACAAAAATAAATCTTACTGGAGCCATGCAGGATAGTTGTGTGTGCTTGGACCATTTCTTACGACACCAAAAGTTATAGTTTAGGATTTTCAAAAACGAACTAGTTCTCTATAACTCATGGCTCTGATTACCAATCTGTAACACCCCCACAAAATGCTATGCGCAGCGGAACTACAACATTGGGTGCTACACAGTTATCATTGCACACAAGATATATCAAACGACTCTAAAAAGACGTCAACTTAAAACTTGAATTAAAAATTGTTAGATGATACATGTCCACGGTTTTTCCAACCCCACTTGTTACAACAGAGTTTAGCGTTTTCGGTCCCCATGAATCTCGACCCAAGAATTTCAGTTTCACAACAACATAACATTAAAATTTAAAAATGTTTAAGTAGGAAAGGGAGGAAAAACAAGCAGACTCCAAGCCATACACACAACATCCATCCCATGCACGCTCCCTGCTACACTTCAGCGGTTACCTGAAACACATGCCAAAATTTGGTCAACAAAAACGTTGAGTGGAATTCATAGGTTTTACAATTCATTATGAACGTATATGAAATAAAAACCATTCGTGATCATTCATAGACTTGTCGATCAAACAATCTATATTCAGGATACTGACAATTGTGTTTAAGCTCATGACACTAAACCGTTAACTCAATCACCCGCGTAATAATTACCGGCGTGACTCAGATGAAACCATGGCCCCTAATAAGGCATCAGTTGCAATTATACCTTTTCTCTTATCACAAATTATCCGTCCGCAGGGGGTATCAACGTACTAGCCCTCGTCTCGGATAGGGTAGTCAACCCCATAGTACTATCACTTTGTATAAGCGGCTATTTCCCCCTTCGCGAGGGCAAGACAATAGTTAATAGTTCATGAAATTAGGGTCTTTTGCAACTAGGTACTCAACACAATTTCTAAGGCAACATTCGGGTCTAACAATCATTCATGACATACGTTCATTTTAAAAACTAGCATGCATTTCCCTCGCGGGTAAAACAGTTTGAAATAATAGTAAGCGAGGCTATAAATTCACACCTTATATATTAAGTAGTCGGTAGTTCGAGAGATGATCACTGACGACGATACGGATGCCCGGGTAAATCAACACCTATCAACAAATAACGCGTAATGAGTAATCTCATTTTAAATACCTTACGGTACTGTATAAAATACATAGATACTAGTCACTTAGGACAATTATAACTCACGCCAAAACAAAACAACAAGCATCACTCATTTTACACCATTCGTTCTTATTATTTACGTTATCCATTTTTACTCATTTTCGCCGGTACTTACCGAAAGTACGGGCTGTTTTACTATATTTAACCATTCCTATAAAATTTGACAAAATTCTCAAAAATACTATAAGACCTGTAGATAACACATTTTTAATCCCAATAAAAGTTTTTACTTCTACGACCCGTTACTCAACGCTTTTCCAAAAACTACATTTTCCGGGCTGAAATTGTACTTCGACCAACTTGGACCTCTTTGACCTATTTGAAATGCACCTTTGACTTCTTTGACTCCTAAGTCCACTTATAGACTCAATTACACAGGTTTGTGACCAAAATTTGACCCTTGACCTTTTACCAATTCATACTTGTGGTCCTCGGGATTTGACTAAAACTATACATAAATTCGGATTATGAAAGTTCTCGTCTCCGGGTACACGATCTTTAAAACCTCATAACTTTTAGCTCGTTTAGAGTCACGAGCTCTACCTTATACCAAATTAAAGCTAAGAAGACCCTCTATGAGTACATTTAGCTATCTAGACCTGTAGGAAAAATTATTTTTATGAAAAGGTCTTAAACTTTCTGCCTAAATTTATCCATACCAAAATCACACTTAAGCTCGATTCCAAACCTATTAATCATTACTAGGCTTCATCCTAAGCATTCCCAATCATAACCAAACACTAATTTCAGTCCCTAACCCCTATTGATCATCAACCTCATAATCTAAAAATCTAAAAACAAACATGCAAACATTTGTACCCATTTAACACATCAATAAACACAAGGCTAAACACAAAACCAATGCTCAAAATCATCAATCACCATGGCTCCCCAAACACCCCCTTTTGCCGTGGGGTTTGGGTGACCAAATCACCATAACCAAATCAATTTTGGTGGGTTTGATTAGTGATTATACTTCCATTATACATGAATTTAACATGCATTAATCCAATTAACCTCAAAAACGAGTTTGAATAATCTTGAAAATTTTTGGAAAAATTTTGTTAATGCATGTTTGAAATAACCATGGATTAACACTCACCAATGGATTTTAGAAGGTGGTCTAAGGTTAGATTTTGTCAAAACTCAAAAAAAATGGTGGATGGTGGTGGTGTGGGTGTTTGGCCGTCGGCCTAGAGAGAGAGGGAGAGAGTTGTTTGATTTTTTTTTTGTTAAGTGTTGTGTGTGTTTGTGTTTGTCACATTTTGTGAGATGGGAGGGGCCAAAGTGGTATTTTTGGATTTCTTTTGGCCTTAAACAAAAACGTCACTAAAACTTTGCGGGATCGACTCACTAGTCAATTTAGAAAATTTTACGGGAGTCGGAAATCATCCCGAACACTCCAAAATACTTTTGGGATACTTTAAATGTACTCGGAAGGCTATAAAACTCACCCGACTCAACTTAACACGAACCGTAAGTAAAATTCTCGAAAAATTACATTATCGATAAATCGTCAATAATTATTGAAATTTGGGCATCCATCGGGATCGTAATCGTCATCGTCCTTCTTGAATCGTCAATCGTAAAAATTATAACCTCGAACATCGGCTTTAACCAATATACTTATATATATAGAAATTAAAATTTATTAAAAATTTCAAAAATTAGCGTAATTTAGGGTAACGTTAATGACCTCGGTTCTAGGGTGTCACAGACCCTTCTTGTATAATCTTCATATCTTCAAGGTTTATTCTTGGAAAATCATCACTTGGGTCCGGTTCATTGTGCGGCTTCGTTTCCCGTGTTTGTTTTTGCATGTTCTTTGTGATCTTTTGTCATTTCCTCAATATCCGTACCTAAAATACACAAGTAACAAACACAAGCATATATTTGGGTATTTTGATGATATTTTTATGCATTTAAAGCCCTTTTTGGACGATGTGACTATGTATAAAAGCAGTCTCATCAACCACAAAGTCAGGCAAGTGTGAATGGGACAAGGTATTATCAATCTAGACCTAGGTTTGCATCTAAAAAGGCATATTATTCTTGTGGGAGCTTTACACATTTGTCATTTAACTGTCAAAGTGGACATAGTCAAGCCACTAACATGAGTGCACCCCTAATTAACAATCGACCTATTGTCCACCCTAGATCATAGGTCACTAGACCAGCTTCTTTCTTCTCTAAGGCAGCTAATACCAATGGCAAAAGACCCTTTCAAAAGACCAACACCTGGTCTAACAGACAGTGGGTTCTTGTAGCAAACCCTAATTTAGCCTCTAACAAGGCTTATCTATCCGCTGACAGGGCAAGACAAGATGCTGAAAACCCTAGATTTGGTATGGCCATGCCAAAACTAGTAGCTATCAGTCCTTATGTTAGACCATATAACAAAAGATACTTGGTTAATAAGGGACACGGGTCTAAGGAAGCATCCAATTTAACTTAGAAACCGAAACAAGAGCAAAACTCCAATTTTTAATGGTGTTTCAATGACTTGCAATAGATTTAAATATCTAAAGAAGCTCATTACCAAACCTATTGGAACTCATTGGGTGTTTAGGTCTGAAAGGGATGAACAGGGGTTTGTTATAAGGAATGAATCCATTCTTGTTGAACAACTAGATAGATCCAAGTCTTCTAAGGCTTGGATATCTAAAGAAAACTAAGTTGTTTTCTTTATGTGCAGGGTATTGAAATGCAGGTAAATGATTATGGATATTGGGACGATGGATGCTTAAGGCACATGACATGGAAGGAGGATTACGTATCAAATTTAACTCCTATTAGCAATGGTGATAAAGTGTATTTTGGTGGAAGCAGTGGAATCATCTCAGGGAAAGGCACACTAATCACCAATAATTTGAAGTTTGAGGAAGTCTTTCTGGTAAAAGAACTTGGTTATAATTTGTTTAGTGTGTCACAAATTTGTGACAACAAAAAAAAGGCTCTCTTTACTGATATATAATGTTTAGTGTTGAGTAAAGACTTTGAGTTGCCTGCTGAAAGGTTCATAGAATTTAGAACACCTAGACATAAGGACACGTATAATGTTAATCTGAATGGGATTAAAATGAATAATAATTTGTCATGTATTTATGTTAATGCTTTAGTAGATGAAAGTAATTTGTGGCACAGAAGGTTAGGTCATATAAATTTTAAGAACATGAATAGGCTTGTTAGGCATGATCTTGTCAGAGGATTTCCCTCAAAGGCATTCGAAAATGATCATAATTGTGTTGCATGCTTAAAAGTCAAGCAGCATAAGGCCTCCTTCAAGTCTAAGAGTGTGCATGCTAGTTCTAAACAATTACATTTGATTCATATGGAATTATTTGGTCCTACATTAGTTGAGAGTCTTAATAATAAATCGTATTGTTTTGTTATCACTGATGACCACTCTAGGTTCTCATGGACTTTCTTTTTAAGTAAAAAGAGTGACACTGTTGAGACTTTAATTAGTTTCATCTCTCAAATAGAAAAGAAAGCAGGATATGAAGTAGATATTATTAGAAGTGATAATGGTTGTGAATTCGGAAATCACCTTTTAGATGCCTTCTATGACAAGAAATGAATTTCTACGGTGTTTAGCATAGCAAGAACTCCATAACAAAATGGTGTAGCTGAAAGAAGGAATAGAACACTTATAGAAGCATCTAGAACCATGTTAGCAGATGTTAAGTTACCCATTGATTTTTGGGTTGAGGCTGTTAGTACAACTTGCTATGTATATAATAGTGCCTTAATCAACCAGTATCACAAAACCCCCCTTATTAGATATTTTGGAATAGGAAGCCCTTGATAGACTTATTTAGACCCTTTGGATGTCATGTAGTTATATTGAACACTAGTGACAACCTACGCAAGTTTAACTCAAAAGGTGACGAGGGATACATTGTGGGATACTCAAAGAACACAAAAGGTATAGGGTTTATAACAAGAAGGATAAGATTATCACAGAAAACATTCATGTTGCTTCTTGAAAAATAAACCTAATGATCCTGAAACTGAGCCTAATTGGTTATTTTATCTAGAACCTTTTTCTAGATCTATGAATTACATGCTTGTTACTAACCATGCAGATTTGGGAGCCACAAATACTAATAATGCATGTATATAAGCCAATGAAGTGTCTGGATCACAAGCAACTAAGAAAATCTTCCCCTTCAATGTCTTGGAGGTACCTTTTTGGAGTAAAGAATTCGTAGCAACATCTACTGCTGAGAAAAGAGAAGAGAGAAAAGAACCAGAAGAGCCTAAAATTGATGATATTGAAAATAACAGTGGCTTTGCAGCCCCTGACAAGCAAGATCTATCCACTGATAAGCAGGGTCAAGCCGCTGACAGCTCTTCTCTAGACTTTGACAAATCCATTCATGAAATTGTAAGTGAATCCAAACCCGAAGGTGATGTCAGTGGCTTCAGTACAACCGCTGACAATGTTACTAATGACAAAGATAGGTATGAAAGTGAAGAACAAGGTGATCTTAATAATCTGGAGACCACTATTCATGATGATGCCTTATTTGGGGGAGGATTGAATTCTCATGTCACTAAAAATCATCCTCCTACTTAATTAATTGGACCTCTAAATTCTCCTATACGATCCAGAAGAAAAATTAAGAAACAATGTGGATTCATTGCCAATATCCATAAGAAAGAAGATAATGAATGGATTCAAGAGTGTTTATTTGCATGTTTTATATCACAAGTAGAACCGAAGAAGGTTTTTGATGCTTGGTGTAGTGTAATTCGTACACGTTTTAGGAAAAACGCGTATGAGCGGTAAGTATTAAACTCGACGGTTTAGGAAAACCGACGAATAGAATAAATGCGAGTTCGTTCTCGGCGGAGGTGTGTGAGTTGTGTACCAATTATATAAAAACAATGCTTGGATTAGTGTCGTTTTTGGTTTTGAGAAGAAAGAAAATTAAAAGACGAGCTATGCTACGATTAAACTACGACGAGTGACGTAAAACGATGACGTAATTACGTAAAACGCGACAAAATTAAAAATTAAACCTAAAAATTAATTAAAACTTAGAACTAAGTCTAATATAATATAAATGAGAATAAAAATTCAATAAATAAATTTTAAAATCTTTTATTAATTAAATATTCAATTTTAAATGCTAATTAAAGCCCTAAAATTAAATATAATTAAGAAAAATTCAAAATATTATTTTATCAAACTAATATCTGACTTATATTATTTAAACACTAAAAAGTATTTTTCCTAAATTTTAGAAACTATTTTTCTATTTTTTAAATGCTAAAAACACTTTTTAAACTAAAATAATAATTAAAAATAATAAAATAATGCTAAACATAAAGTTACCGTTTCAAAAATCCTATTTTATAATACTTAACAGTAGAAAAATAGAAATATTGAAAAAGTAATTTTTACACTAAAAGACAAAATAGTTTGAATTAAAAACTATTTAAACTTAAATTAAATCTAAAAATTAATAAAATGAAGTGCATAGTAAACTTTTTTATACTAAAAATCTTAATTATTTTTCTGAATCTAGGAAAATTTGAAAAACTTAAAAATATTACTTTTCTGCACTAGAAGACAACAATCAAATTAATTAAAAATAATTAAAATTGAATTAAATCCAAAAAATACAAAATGAACAGTAAAATAAAATAAAACTTTTCTAAAATTAATAAAATAAATAAACCAAGCTAGGAAAAATAGAAACTCAGAGAAAGGATGAAAATCTTACACTAAAGACAAAAAAATGTGAAAACTGATAGTGACAAGGGTCTGAATCCCTTGTCTTTAAGTGTAACAGTGGGAAAGAAAGAACTAGCAGTGGGTAGTTTCTTCCCACTACTCTAAGCAGAAAAACGGGTCTGGGCACTATATGGTTGATTATGAGCTTCTTTGTGGGTTTTACTTGGAACAAAGGGCACCCCCACAACCAGTTGGGTTGTGGGGAGTCACATCAACAAGAAAATCAACAGATCCAATACAAAAATCACACAAAAATTGCACAAATCCAGTCACTGTGATGAACAAGCAAGTCTGGGACTACTTTGCTGATGCAAATGGTTTCCATGTAAGTTTCAGACTCACACAACTTGATCCAAATACCACAAATTCACAACTAACAAAGCCCAAATCCTTGATAACCAGATTATCTAACAAATAAAAAGATTTGGTGGTCAAAAACACAAAATTAAAACTGTCACAACCTACTGATTTTTTATGCTAGTTGTACCAAGAAATGAACATGCAAATATCTTTTAAACTTACCAAACTCAAACCTAGTGATTGATATGACCTACTATTACTACTTAGAGTGTGTTTAAGCTGGTTTTACTCCACCTAGTGTCACCTAAGGTCTCTTAAACCCTAAACCCAAACACCCCTTAAAACTGAACAACAAAATTTTAACAAAGCAAATTCTTGCAAAACCCTTCAAACTTGGTTTCTACTTAATCTATCATGCAAATAATCACTAAATCAAAGAAAACAAGTACTAGAACAAGCATTAAGCAGGTTATTACCAAAATCACATAGCATCAAAAATAACCAAAAAGAGGGTGGGTTCAAGCTTTACCTGCCTGACCTACATCCATGCCAAGCTATGGCATGTTGATGCCATCACCATATTGAGCTTATCTTAAGGCTTATGAAATGGTAGGCAGCTGTTTGTAGAGAAAGAACTGGTGGTGAGACAACAACAGTCACACACCACCACTATGTCTTGGAAATAGACCCTAAAAAGAAACAAGGAAAGAAAAAAGATAAATCCAAGTATCATAAGATGTATAAGCCTGTCAAGCTTATACAAGCTTAAGCTACAGTGGAGGTTAGATAAACAGATAACCACAACTCTTTGAAAACAACTTTTTGAAACAACTTTCTTGAAAACCTACCTTTTGAAAACCTTTTGGAAACTAAGCTAATTCAGAAGCTTATACAAGCTTATGAAGGCTGTTGGGTTGTCAATCAAACAGTCTTCAAAGCCTCTATAATCTACCACAAAAACTAGAGCTTTTGGCTTAAGTGTCCTCTCACCAAAACCTTTTTTTTCTTGATAAAACTTAACACAATTTTTGCAACAAAATAAATGTTTAAACTAACAAAATAGTAAAGATGGAACTCAGTCTTTGCACAATTTAAAAAGTTTCATTTTCATTAATAATTCAAAAAAAAAATACAAAAACTGGAACAAGGGATATGCACAAGCTTGCATTCTCCTTTATAGACAAAGATAGAAGATTCTAGTTCCTAAAACCCTAGTAAATAAAAAAATGTAATTGCCCTTGTCAATGATTTGAAAATCAGTCAAATGGCTCACATGTGATGCTGAGTTGTCCTTGTTTGATCTTGGACGTCCCAATACTCCTTAGAGGACAAATTTGGCTTATGGGACGTTGATCTTTTGTTGGATACCATTTTTGCCATAATAAGAGATGTAGGGGAACACTATGGGGACCTTTGGAGGTCACGGGTTGAGTGGGTTGTTGGTGGGTTTGAGTGAGGATGTGATAAATTACTGATTTGGAAGCTTATAGTGAAAACCCCTTTGATTAGTGGTAATTAGGTTTTTAGGGTTTAAGGGGTTGGGGGTGATAAACAGGGATGGTTTGATTTAGTTTAGGGATAAAAGTGTTTAAATGTTGTGTTAGGTGCGTTTATTAACTGATTAAATAAAATCACTTATACTAAAAGGTAGTGGAAGGGTGACGTGGGAGGAGGAGTGAAGGTGATTGGTGGATTTGGTAAGTGGGGGTGACGTGGCGGCTGAGTATTGGGTGATGATAGTTTGTGTGTTTGGCCCAAATAGTCCCCAAGTTTCCATTCTTTTGTCATTTAAAGTTTAAACAGCCATAACCCAATATCCTTTACAAATAATGTTTGCTTTTTTCCACTTTGGCCACAAAAAGTTTGGCAAACTTATTTACAGGACTAAATATGCACTTTTACCAAATTACAAGGACCATTCTTGTAATGTATTCAATATTCAAGGACAAACCTTGTACAAATGAATAGTGGAGGGTCATTTGTGACAAGTCTTCAAAATTGAGGGACCAAACTTGCCAAATCTTCAAACTTCAAGGGTATTTTTGGAAATTCAATTCTCGGGTCTGGTTCTTTATGTGGCTTCGTTTCCTGTGTTCGGTTTTGCTTGATTCTTGTGATCTTTTGTTGATTTTACGATATCCGTACCTAAAATACACAATGAACAAACACAAGCATATTTTGGGGTATTTTAATGATATTTTAAGCGTTTTAAGCCCGATTTCGACGATGAGATTATGTATAATTGTAGTCTCATCACTCCCCCATACTAAACCATTGCCATGTCCCCACGCAGTGCTATAATTAAGTATCATAGCACTCCCAAAATTCATTTTTATGTGACATTTATTGAAGACATAAACTTAAATAAACTACTACACGTGTTTAGACATAATGTATTGTTTTCATCACGATTAAGTGACTTTTAGGGTCAAAGAATAAGAACACGTGAATGACTCATAGAGATAAGTTCGTCATCCTCGATTTTCCCTCAATTCCATGCTAAGCATGTAACGAGATCATTGTTATTATAAGTTAGCAACACAATCATTACTCATGAGTGTTAATTACGTACTTAGACTCCCTTATTCCTAATTGGTATCTCTTATATTTTATTTATGTCTTAATGATCATGAGGATACATCATTGAATTATTTCGATAATTTAAAGGCCGAAAATAAAGTAGGACGATTTAATCGATAGTTAGCCGAAGGACACGATCTTTTAAAACGGCTTCTCGTAATCTCCTTATGTTCATATCTTGGCATAACTCGTTTCACGATTTGAGACCTTTATCGGACCGATATTTGGCATGTGTTTTGAACTTCAAATCTTGGAAGACGTTCTTGAAATAATGGTCTTCTCTTCATATATGGAATTTTTTCACTTGACGTTTTTGGACCACGACTTTATCATTTTTCTTCAATCTCTATTTGGGATTTTGATATACAACGATCCGTCTCCTTTTGGGACTTGGATATATTTATCCTCATACCTTGTTAGGGTCTTTTTGGATAGACTTCTCCATGATCTTTAGGGGAGTATATTGCTTTTCGTCGTGTGTCTCGATCCTTCATATTGATTTTGGAACAATGATACTTCACATCATCTTGGATGTTTAGCAACAAAATGGAGCTCCTCATGCCTTGTTATGGCCTTTTTGGAACTTTGCCAATCTTCACATCCCGCTTCAATAAATTATGCCTTGGCTATGAACTCTATTCGAACACGAGCAACTTTTAAACGATCTTGGGCTAGAAGCTAAGTAACCTTTTAAATCGTACGACCTTACTTATTGCGTTTATTTAAACAAAAGCGTGGGGAGAATAAGCTAATAATTACTACACATGAGATTGTGAAAGATTACGTGACTTATAATTAACTCTATCATTTCTCGTCCTCATTTAAGAGACTTAGCCTAAAAAGTTAAGGAATCAAAGCTAAGTGCTCAACACGCACGGTCGAGTCAAAAATTACTCTTATTCTCACCATCGGAAAACCTATATTCGTGTCTTGAACACTTATGAAAAATAAGAAATTTTTTAAAATTTGGCCATTTTTAGCCTTATTTTGCAAGAAAATGATAACAAAACGTTGAATATTGGATTGCATGGTGACGTAAGCAAGGTGAAGTATCTACTCACCCCCATAATAAAACTAAACATTGTCCTCAATGTTTCGAGTCTACGGGTGAAACACCCCCATACTAGAGACGAAGTCGAATGCTTAATCTCTAGCATGGAAAGGGTAAAACGAATAACCTATAAGCCGTTTATGAATTATGCTAATAAGATAAATGTTAGAACAGAAAAGGATATCATCGGTGTAAGATATTTTAAATCTTGCTTATGTTTAGAGAGAGAAAGAGATAGATAGATGGTAAGAACACACACACACACTTGAGAGAGAAATGAAGGATTACACCTTTTACTATGTGTAAAGTTATGTGAACCAACACCCTCTCCAACTAAGGAGAGGGTTTATATACCCAAGCCCATGAGATAGGCTTGGGCTTACATTGGCCGCCGACCTATACATGTTGTAGGCTTGGCTTGGCCTTGTTTGTTTAATAATAAGTTAACTAAACTACGAGCTACTACTTAGACTATTGTTGGAGTGACCGATCCTTTCTAATACGTAAAACGTATTTCCAACAATCTCCCCCTAAGGGAGGTCACTCCAAACAATGGCGTACCTAAGTTACAATAATAAAATAAACCTAGCATTCTCTGCTTGTCTTGAGCTCGTAGTCTTTGTCTTTTTTTCTTTTTCTTTTTTGGTGAACATGCTGATGTGATCTTTGATATCAATCTTTATCATTAATCTCTTGCCTTGATCTTGTGCATCCTTCACTTGTGATCTTCGCCTCTTTGTGACTTCATGTCCCACATACTTATACCTTCGTAATTCTTGAAAGCTTTAGAGTTCGATACAGCAAAAGACTTGATTTTTAGGCTTTCTAGAATTAGATGAATTATTAAGTGCATAAAGTATAAGCATGCGGGGACGACTTCTTCTCGGATTCACACGGAGACAACGCATTATCTATCGATTTATTCACTCCGAATATATTGATATTGAAAAGGTGGCACTCCTCTCCATCCTTCGATCACTAAAAATCCCAAATGCCTAAGGTTGTAAGGAGGGTTTCTTTCTTTAGACCCTTTATCTTTACAATTCTTTTTCATTCTTCAACCCCTTTAATGCTTACCAATACGTCATAATTAGCACCTTGTTGTGATTGTTCCAGTGCTAACGTAAGTACTTGGTCGGCATTCAGCTACATTCATAATCTTTCTCCATCTTTCCTAAGGACTACTATTTCTAGCTATGGAATGTCCTTGGGAAGATTCCTCTGGTTCTAGAGGAATCATTGGACTTTAATCTATCCTACCATCCTTATGTCACCCAATCTTCACCGTCGTGAATAGAGATGTTTTGGGTAAGTATATGTCACCATGAAATCCATTTTAGATGTGCAAATCCATTTTGCTCCCCCTTAACATATGCCACGATATTCGAAAACATTTCGCACATGTCGGGATGAGCTATCACGTTAAGTCAAACCTATTTTGATTAATCATTTCTCATATTAAATCACATTTTCTCCTCCATATTAAAAATATTAACAAAGGTTTTGGGAAGAAATAAAGAATAAATTGACAAGGTTGGACCTGATTGATGAGAACACCATCTGATAAGATCACATGGTTCTTGTCAGAAAATGTTGGTCGCCTCGTCACGTCTGAAGTCATATCTTGTCACCACATGTACGATTGGTATTGTTGTCTTGATACCAATTTGTTTTATAAAGTAAACACAATCCCTTACATGGTTATAAAGTAAACCATGCCCGAGAAAATTAATTCCCGTTGTGAGCCAAAGTTTTTATAAGAAATACTTGACTTTAATATGAAAAACAGGTTGTAGTCTGAAATAACTACAAGCCATATGGGCATGTTTTATGAAATATTTACAACTTTCGTACGAACTCTATTTATGGCGCCGTGTCGATATTAATCAACATTTCTAAGGCCGTAAATATTATTGTCCCAAAAGACATGCCTTTGAAAAATAAAGTAAAAATATTTTTGGATTTTTCTAAATTTTTTAGTTTTTATGGTTTTTATGGTTTTTATATGGTTTTATATTTTTGTATTTTGCTTTTGTGGATAAAAATATAAACAATATATACAGATGATCACCAAGGATACGGAGAATAGTTTACCACCACTATTCTTTCGCTTCATCTGCCAGCTCCTTAAGTGTCTCAGGCGAGAAGGTTCTCAAACCTAGCTTGTCGGCCAAAAATTCCATTCGAGCGCGATCTAAAGCCTTCGTGAAAATATTCGTCAATTGATACTCAGATTGGACAATGTAAAGCTCGATCACTCCATTTTCCACTTGCTCCTTGACGAAGTGGTAGCGAATGTCAATAAGCTTCGACCGAGAGAATTTAACATTGTTGCAGCATGATAGGTGTGTAAACACCCATCTTTTCTACCACTTAATTACAATAATAATCGGACCAAAACGTGTATTTTATGTCTTTTATGTCGGAATTATGCGTGGTTTGTGTTTTTGTTGTGATTTAGGATGAAAAGGTGAAAAGTGGAGAAAACACGGACATTCACGGGCATTTACGGACTTTTATTGAAGAAAAGGATGAAAGACGAAGTCAAGAAGTCAAGAGTGCAAAAAGAACGGAAGTCCACGACCAATTATGAAGATTTATCGAAGAAAAAGTCAAAAGACGGAAGTTTATCAAAAGCCGAAGAATTCAAGTCTATTTTATTGAAGAAATTAAAGACGAGTACAAAAGAAATCCCGAAGCCAAAAGTCCCTTAAGTCCAAGTTTAAAGAAGATTAGAAGAAAAGGACTAATGACGCAATTAATGAAGATTAATAAAAGGAGGGACTTAAGCTTGTAATTAAGAAGAAATGAAAGAGGGGAGGAAGCTTCCTAATCCTCCCCTTTAAATAGCCATTAGTTGTTAACTTTTCATTTTGTTGGCTAAGTGTGACAATTAGTCTTCCACCATTTACTTTCCTTGCACCTTTAATTACCTTGTCAATTTAAATACTTGTCAAATTTAATTACCTTGTCTTGCACTTAATTACCATTTAATTTCAAGTAAGTTTTTATTTTAATTCTTGTTAATCTTTATCTTTATCTTGTTAATCTCATTCTACCTTTCTTTAATCTTTGTGTTGATTTGTTTATGTTCATGTTCTTAATTTTTGTTGATTTATTTAAGTGGGATTTGATTATCTTGTTAGTTTTATTGTTTTGGATTGATTGTTTATGATTATTAGTTGTTTATTTGCTTGTTTGATTTAATCTTGTGTTTGGTTTAGCTTTGTTTTTGTTTAATTCGTGCTATTTTTATTCCCTTGTTCTTCGGCTTCTAGTTACTGTTCTTTCCCAGATTCGAGCCCAGATTTATTCCGAGTAAGCTTTTGTTTGGATGACTATTCGGAATATTGAACATTCCGAATAGGGGTTTTATTCCGAGTTGCAAGTTATTCCGAATAGAGGAGAGTATTCCGAGTAAGGGTTTAGCAGAGATTGCTATTCGGAATATCCATTATTCCGAATAGGAGGGATTTTCCGAATAGGAAATATTTCCGAATAGGCCTGAACATTCCGAATAGCAAGTGTTCCGCATAAGGCACTTTATTCCGAATAGCCACACTATTCCGCATAGAGTATGTATTCCGAATAGGGACAGATATTCCGGATAGAGACTTTATTCCGCATAAGTGTATTATTCCGAGTAGAGGGTTTTATTCCGAATAGCCTTTTTATTCCAGATAGGGACTTATTATTTTCAGTTTCTGCCCTTTTATTTTAAGCTTTATTTTTCCCGCCTTTTTCTTTAGTCGCACTTTAAGCTTATTTGCATTAGATTTATTTTAGTCTTGCCTTAGTTTAAGTTTTAGTTTTAGTTGCGTTTTAAGTTTGCCTTAGTTAGATTTAAGTTTGCGTTAATTTCATTTAGTGCTTTTTAAATTCTCGTCAAGCTTTTAATTACTTGCACCATTTACCTTATTAGATTTAGATTTACTTTAAGAGCACCTTTACTTTAATTGTTCTGCACCTTTTATTTTAAACACTACAACGACACATCTTTGTTCCACCAAAATAAGACTGACTCACACATTAAACACAAGTTTTTCAATTCGAAGAGAACATTAGAACGATAATTTTCATACTAGGTAAAAGCCTTGTATCAAATGGCGCCGCTGCCGGATCTTTTCGTTAAGATTGACGGTTTTCTGTGAGAGACACGTTGCTTTTTGGGATCCGTTCACTTGTGAGCGTTATTTTTCTTGTCTAAAAAATTCAAAAAATCATAAAAATTAAAAATTGATAAAAATCCATAAAAATTAAAAATTTCAAAAATCCAAAAAGATTATATCTTTATTGTGTATATATATTGTCTTTGTGTTAGGTTTTGTTTTCTTTTGCATTTTCAGGTGTATGCGTACTAGATCTTCTAATTATCAAGAGCCCGAGCCTCAAGAAGATTTAAGTATGGCAGGTGTTAACAACAACAACATTCCACCGCACCTCAATAATAATAATAATAACAACAATGTTCTTCCACAGCCCGATCTTCGGACCATGGAGGAACTTTGTCAACCAACCATGTTTGGACGAGGAGGACCGATTGCGCTGATGCAAATCAACGCTCCTGAGTTTTCGTTGAAGCACCACATGATTCAGCAAGTACAAACAAACCCATTCCATGGATTGCCTGATGATGATGCCAACAAACACCTCGACAAGTTCATTACAATCACTCAAAGCATGAAGTTGCCTGGGGCCACAATGGATGTTCTTCGCCTACAACTCTTTCCACATACTTTATCGCATCATGCCGAGAAATGGTTTGATCGTCTCCCAAAGAATTCTATTCACACTTGGGATGACATGACTCAACGCTTTTTGTGGCGCTACTTTCCACCATCCATGGTCACGAGCCTTCGCAATCAGATCAGCGGTTTCATGCAAGATCCCGATGAATCTCTTTTTGACGCTTGGGAGAGATATAATGTCTTGATCGATAGATGTCCAAACCACAACATGCTCCCTGTGACCTTAATAGATACTTTCTACAACGGTTTGACTTTTCGAGATCGTGATACGATCAATGCAGCCGCCGGTGGCACATTCATGAAAAGGAGACCCGAGGAGTGTAGAGAGTTAATTGAGAACATGACTACTCATCACAAAAACTGGGATTCCTCTGCTTCTTCAAGGAACAACCCGAGAGTCAATGTTTCCTCTACCTCAGCAAAACCTGAGATGACCGAAATCACCCGCATGATGGCCGAAATGAGCAAAAGTATTACGCTTCTCGCTTCAAACCAACAACAACAACAAGTTAAAGCGGTTGCTAATCCCTGTGAAACATGTGGCGGTCCTCACTCATACACCGATTGTCCTTCGACACAAGGAAATCCGGAAAATGTGTATGCAGCTTACGGTACTTATTCATCGGAAAATTACCAAGCTAGACAACAAGGGGATAGAAATCTGCTAAGTTACCGATCCAACAATTACCTTTCACCCGGTTTTTCTCCTCAAAACCAAAACCCCGCCAACAACTATAATAGAAGCAACCAAATCCCACCAAGAGCTTCTAACCCTTATCAACCACCCACCCAACAACACCCACCCATAAACACCGATGTTGATGCCATCATGAGAACTCAAGGTGAGCAAATCAAGAATCTATAGAGCCAAATAATCAATTTGAAAGGAGATATCTTGAAGCAAGGAAATGACATCAGAACCGAGGTTCGTGATAATATCCAATCTTACTTCAGCACTCAAACGACTGAATTAAAGAATCTATTGGCTAGTTTCTTGCCCGAAGCTCAACCTTCTTCTTCGGGTTCTCTACCTTCAAACACCGTCACCAATCCGCGAGCTAATGTAAGTACTATAACTACGCGTAGTGGAATTACCATTGTCGATCCACCTATCCCACCACCATCATTTACACCTCCTCCACCACCATGTATCCCTACTCCTCCTACACCTAGTAGTAGTACACCATTACTGTCTCCGCCTCGTCATGACGATGTATCTCGAAAGGACCCTTCAACATCACAACCTTTACCAACTACACCTTCACCTTCCCCTTATCAACCTATAATCCCATACCCTTCTCGCATAGGCAAGACCAATGATCTAACCAAGAATGACTGTCAAGTATCGAAATATGTGGATATGCTATCTAAAATGACCATCAACATTAGCCTTGTTGAAGAACTTTGCCACATGCCGAAATTTGTCAAAGCATTCAAGGAATTGCTCAGCAAGAAGGAGAAGCTGATTAAACTCGCCAACACACGCTTAAATGAAAACTGCTCAGCAGTTATTCTTAAAGAATTACCGGAAAAGCTTGGAGATCCCGGTCGTTTTGTGTTGCCGTGCGTGTTCAACAAAACTGAAGAATTTACTGCCCTTGCTGATCTCGGGGCTAGTATTAATCTTATGCCTTTGAGTGTTTGGAAAACACTATCATTACCCGACCTCATTCCAACAAAGATGACTCTCGAACTTGCAAACCGCACTCTCGCTTACCCCGTTGGTATAGCCGAAGACGTGTTCATCAAAGTTGGCACATTTACTTTCCCGGTCGATTTTGTCGTAGTTGATTATGAAATGGACCCTCGTATTCCTTTAATACTTGGTCGGCCATTCTTGAGAACTGGACGAGCATTAGTAGATGTGGCCGAAGGTGAGTTAATCTTACAAGTCGGGGATGATTCAAAAGTTTTTAAAATGGGGAAGCTTACAGGCAAATCCTTTGGAAGCCGAGAATCAGTGAATATGATTAATGTGCTCGATGACTTTACCGTCTATGATAACCCTCTATTCGATTCTTCCATCAATAATCCACTCTTTGACGATGATGTAGATGATTCTCGCTCTACTTTGGACGCTTCTCCCATTTATGCTTCTCCACCGGTCTTTGATGCTTATGATGATAACGATTCTAGCTCAGATTCGGATGATTTTGATTGTACTTCTGAGTATCCCGAGCTGCCTACTTTCGATGATTTTGATGAGGCCGATACTCTCTCGAGCGATTCTTCACATGATGAAGATCCTCCGCCATCACTCGATCCTACTTTGGACGATTATTCATTTGAGGAAGATTTTTCTGAATTTCTTAACACTTATTTCCCTCATGAGAGTGATGCACCTCCTTTGGACTTTGAAGATTATCGTCTTGATCCTACTTTGGATTTGAAGCACATTTTGTCAAAGGAGAAGAAACCGGTTGACACCGAAGTCCGTTGCACATATGATTTGACACCTCTTTGTCCCCCTTCTGAGGATGAGGTTGTGCTTCTTTGCGGATCTTCTTCACACTCGGCTGAGCCTGAGTGCTATTTTCCCCTGAAGGAAAAGGTGTTCGACCCCGGTATTGACATCTTTAAGCCATCTCAGTATCCACCTGATGAAATAAAAGGAAAAATCTTTGGAAATTTTGAAGACATACTTGCACCACTTCATCCATGCTTCCACCATGCTCCATCACTGCTTAAGGGAACCTTGCCTACTCTTCTTTGGCTTGCCTTGTTCGCCTTAAGCTTGTGCTATTTGATGGACAAAAACTATGTCTTTGATCCTGGTGGATATGTTTTATGCTTCTTCCGTTGATGATCAAGGTCGAGTCAGGCCCACGACTCGGTTAACAAAAATCAAGCGCTTCTTGGGAGGCAACCCATGCATCTATCTTTTCTCTTTCTTTACCATAAGTGTAGGGGGACCCTTTGGTTTGTTTTCCTCTCCTCACTTTTTAATCAGGGATTCAAGCTTCAATGATCCACTCTTGATGATTCTTGACGACCCGTGATTCCGTGTTCTACTTCTTCCCGGTTCTATCCTAAACTCTTTTCGATTCACTATTTTATATTTTCTCAATATTAAAATAGGAATCTCTTTAGTTGTCTTTTCCTTAGCGAGATTTAAACAACGTGCACAATGTCCTAAGCGTATGGGAGTTTACTCCCACATGCTTAAACATTGAGGACAATGTTTATCTTAAGTGTAGGGGGGACTTCTATCGAAGTTAAGTGGTCTTTTCCTTGTTTTTGTCCTTATTTTAACCGGAAAATCAATTTTTCGACATTTTTCAAAATTTTTGATCTATTTTGGCCTATTAGTTTTTACCATTGTATAGTTATTTTCTTCCTTATTAGAATAAATGTATTAATAAGTGGTTTTAATTTTCAAACGTTGTGAATCTTTTGACTCAATCCGAGTTTAATCTAGCTAGTATCCTTAACGTGTTTAAGTCAAGTTTTGCTAGGCTTTTATATAGGGAGCTATAAAACGCAAAATTCTTAACTCTCACGGGTTAAGAACAAGAACTTTTCGCAAGTTCCTATAATTGATCCTAGAGAGTCGTTTATCAAGGGAACTTTAAAATGCGATTTCTAAAGCTTGAAAAAGTCCAAGAATTTGCAAGATCCTATAGGCGACTCGAAAACCCAAAATTTTGATTTAATAGGCTAAGTATCCACGAGTCTCATTACTTGATATTTCAAACTGTGGAGAACGAGAGATGATAGAGCAAATTATAAGTCCGGTATTCTTTCGTGAATTTATGTGAGTTAATTATAAGCCTATTCTCCCATCGCTTGCTAATAAATTTATCTGCTAATAAATAAGGTTGTACGATTTGAAAGGTTACTTAGCTTCTAGCCCAGATCGTTTAAAAGTTGCTCGGTATGGATTAGAGTTCATAGCCAAGGCATAACTTATTGAAGCGGAACGCGAAGATTGGCGAGTCCGAAAAGGCCCTAACAAGGCATGAGGGCTATATTTTGTTGCTAAAGATCCAAAGTGATGTGAAGAATCATTTATCGAAAATCAATATGAAGGATCGAGACACACGACGTAAAGCAAAACTCCCCAAAAGTCATGGAGAAGTGTATCCGAAAAGACCCTAACAAGGTATGAGGATAAATAGATCCAAGTCATGAAAGGAGGCGGATCGTTGTATATCAAAGTCCAAAATAAAGATTGGAGAAAAATGAAGAAGTCGTGGTCCAAGTATGAATCTCTCAAAACTTCAAGTGAAGAAATTCCAATTATGAAGAGAAGACCATTATTTCATGAACGTCTCTTAAGATTTGAAGTATGAAGTCGCTGCCAAATATCGGTCCGAGAAAGGTCTCAAATCGCGAAGCGAGTTATGCCAAGATATGAACTTTATGAGGTCCCGAGAAGTAGTTTTAAAAGATTTGGTCCTTTAGCTAACTATTGATTAAATCGTTCACTTTATTTTCAGACTTAATAATTATAAAAATAAGTCAACAATGCATCCTCGTGATCATTCAAGACAATAATAAAATATAATAGATACACCTAGGAATAAGGGAGTCTAAGTGAGTAATTGGCCCACATGAGTTCGTGATAGTTTACTAACTTATAATAACAATGATCTCGTTTTTAAGCTTGGTTTGGAGAAAGTGAAAACTTGAGGATGATGATTATTCATAACGATTCCAAAACCCAAGGTATGCTTTTGATTTCTTTACTTTGAATGTTTATAGTTTTTATTTCTTTAATAAAGGCCAACGTGGATTGATTATGATGAAAAATGTAATCTGGCTTTGTAACTAATGCATTGCATGAGGACATTGCAATGGTCAAGTGTAGAAGATTTGATAGGTGTGTAAACACCCATCTTTTCTACCACTTAATTACAATAATAACCTGACCAAAACGTGTATTTTATGTCTTTTATGTTGGAATTATGCGTGGTTTGTGTTTTTGTTGTGATTTAGGATGAAAAGGTGAAAAGTGGAGAAAACACGGACATTCACGGGCATTTACGGACTTTTATTGAAGAAAAGGATGAAAGACGAAGTCAAGAAGTCAAGAGTGCAAAAAGAACGGAAGTCCACGACCAATTCTGAAGATTTATCGAAGAAAAAGTCAAAAGACGGAAGTTTATCAAAAGCCGAAGAATTCAAGTCTATTTTATTGAAGAAATTAAAGACGAGTTCAAAAGAAATCCCGAAGCCAAAAGTCCCTTAAGTCCAAGTTTAAAGAAGATTAGAATAAAAGGACTAATGACGCAATTAATGAAAATTAATAAAAGGAGGGACTTAAGCTTGTAATTAAGAAGAAATGAAAGAGGGGAGGAAGCTTCCTAATCCTCCCCTATAAATAGCCATTAGTTGTTAACTTTTCATTTTGTTGGCTAAGTGTGACAATTAGTCTTCCACCATTTACTTTCCTTGCACCTTTAATTACCTTGTCAATTTAAATACTTGTCAAATTTAATTACCTTGTCTTGCACTTAATTACCATTTTATTTCAAGTAAGTTTTTCTTTTAATTCTTGTTAATCTTTATCTTTATCTTGTTAATCTCATTCTACCTTTCTTTAATCTTTGTGTTGATTTGTTTATGTTCATGTTCTTAATTTTTGTTGATTTATTTAAGTGGGATTTGATTATCTTGTTAGTTTTATTGTTTTGGATTGATTGTTTATGATTATTAGTTGTTTATTTGCTTGTTTGATTTAATCTTGTGTTTGGTTTAGCTTTGTTTTTGTTTAATTCGTGCTATTTTTATTCCCTTGTTCTTCGGCTTCTAGTTACTGTTCTTTCCCAGATTCGAGCCCAGATTTATTCCGAGTAAGCTTTTGTTTGGATGACTATTCAGAATATTGAACATTCCGAATAGGGGTTTTATTCCGAGTTGCAAGTTATTCCGAATAGAGGAGAGTATTCCGAGTAAGGGTTTAGCAGAGATTGCTATTCGGAATATCCATTATTCCGAATAGGAGGGATTTTCCGAATAGGAAATCTTTCCGAATAGGCCTGAACATTCCGAATAACAAGTGTTCCGCATAAGGCACTTTATTCCGAATAGCCACACTATTCCGCATAGAGTATGTATTCCGAATAGGGACAGATATTCCGGATAGAGACTTTATTCCGCATAAGTGTATTATTCCGAGTAGAGGGTTTTATTCCGAATAGCCTTTTTATTCCGGATAGGGACTTATTACTTTCAGTGTTTGCCCTTTTATTTTAAGCTTTATTTTTCCCGCCTTTTTCTTTAGTCGCACTTTAAGCTTATTTGCATTAGATTTATTTTAGTCTTGCCTTAGTTTAAGTTTTAGTTTTAGTTGCGTTTTAAGTTTGCCTTAGTTAGATTTAAGTTTGCGTTAATTTCATTTAGTGCTTTTTAAATTCTCGTCAAGCTTTTAATTACTTGCACCATTTACCTTATTAGATTTAGATTTACTTTAAGAGCACCTTTACTTTAATTGTTCTGCACCTTTTATTTTAAACACTACAACGACACATCTTTGTTCCACCAAAATAAGACTGACTCACACATTAAACACAAGTTTTTCAATTCGAAGAGAACATTAGAACGATAATTTTCATACTAGGTAAAAGCCTTGTATCAAATTTAAGGCAATTGCACTTTTGTTGTCACAGTACATCGGAATTTTTTTGAAACCTAGACCATAGTCGGTTAATTACGATCTCGTCTAAAGAATTTGAGCACAGCAACCGGAAATAGCTATGTATTCTGCTTCCGTACTTGAAATTGCAGCGCTTTTCTGCCTTTTCGATGCCCAACTGATTAGTCAATCTCCTAGTAGTTGCAAAGTTCCACTCGTGCTACGCCTTGTATCTTGACAACCCGCGTGATCCGCATCTGCATATGCCATTAGTGCAATCGAAGAGTCCTTCGAATACCAAACTCCCCGATTAATGGTTCCTTTAAGATACCGAAAGATCAGTTTAACAGTAGCTAAGTGTAACTCATTAGGCCTAGTTTGATACCGAGCACACATACATATAGCAAATTGAAGATCAAGTCGACTAGCTGTGATATATAGAAGGGTACCGATCATTCCACGATAAAGTGTCGGATCAACGCCAACTCCATGTGAATCTGCATCAAGCTTAGTTCGTTCCACCATTGGAGTATCCACGGTGTCGCAAGATTCCATCTTATATTTATTAAGAGATTCAAGGGCATACTTGGATTGATTGATAAGATGCCTCTGGGACTCTGAGATATCTAAAGTCCTAAGAAAAATGATACCTTGCCCATCATTGACATCTTAAACTTGGATGACATGAGTGTCCCAAACTCATCGGATAAGTTTTCGGTCGAGGCAACAAATATAATATTATCAACATATATTTGTACCATAATCATATCTTTACCTTGTTTCTGAATGAAGAGCGTGGGATCCACCTTGCCTTTTGCGAAGCCTTGCGTAATGAGGAATTGTGACAATAGATCATACCATGCGCGTGGAGCTTGCTTCAACCCATAGAGAGCCTTCTTAAGCTTGTACATATGATTAGGATATTTAGAATTTACAAAACCATCCAGCTGTTGAACATAGACCTCTTCCTTGATTTTACCATTAAGAAATGCCATCTTCACATCCATCTGATAAACGATCATATTCATGTGGGCTGCATAAGCAAGGAATAGTCTAATAGATTCCAAACGGGCAACAGGTACAAAGGATTCCATAAAGTCGATGCCCAATAATTTCTTAAATCCACGAGCTACTAGTCGAGCTTTGTTCTTCAATATTCCGTCTAACTCATCGAGTTTCACCTTGTAAACCCATTTCAAAGTGAGTAACTGCACTTGATCCGGGCATGGGACAAGTTACCATACATCAAGACGTATAAATTCGTTAAGTTCTTCTTGCATAGCTTCTATCCAACAAGATTGGGTAAATGCTTATCGCCACGTCTTAGGTTCAACTTCACTGAGAAAAGCATCAAAGTGACAAAACATTGCACTTTCTTATAACTGACTTCGTGTGGATACCGGACGATTAGGATCACCAATAATAGAATCTATAGGATGATCCTTTGTCCACTTGCTGTCATGTTCACGAATCCGTGGATTGGATTAGACCGTAGTAGGAGTTTCCTCTAAGGTGGACGACCCGACTTGATTAGAGTCGAGAATTGGTACACCAAAGAATGGAAGTTCACGCATTTGAGCGAATTCCAAATCGTGATCATCATCATCAATAGGCATGACATGGGTAGTTGATGCATGTGTTGGTTGAGAATTACTCGTTGAAAGTATATTAATAAGTGTGAAAACACTTATCCTTTACCACTTATTTCCAATAATAACAAGACTAAAACGTGTATTTTATGTCGTAAAAGTCGGAATTATGCGTGGTTTGTGTTTTTATTATGTTTCAGGATAAAAATGTGCAAAAGAAAGAAAACATGGGCTATCACGGGCTTTTGTCAAAGAAAAAGACAAAAGACGAAGTCAAAAGATCGAGAATGCAAAAAGAACGGAAGTCCAAGGCCTATTCTGAAGATTTATCGAAGAAAAAGTCTAAAGACGGAAGTTTAATGAAGTCGAAGAACTCAAGTCTAATTATAGAAGAAAATTATAAGACAAGTTCAATTTATATCGACAAATCCCGAGACGACATCGAGAAAGACAAAGAAATTAAATCAAGTCGAGACGAGAAGAAAGAAAGAAGAAAGCTTAAGCACTTAACCTGCCCACCTCCTATAAATACCCTCCTAATATGTCATTAGGAGGGTGGTTAGTGTTAGTTAGTTTTTAGTTAGTTTTTAGTTTTTATTAAGTGTGTTTTTATTTTCTCACTAGTTTTTCTTTCAAGCTTATTAAATCTTTACATTAATCTTGTAATCTTTTGATCTTTATCCTTAATCAAATCAAGCTTATTTCTTAATTCTCATTCTACCTTTCTTAATCTTCTTTAATCTTGATAATCATGTAGTTTATTTTAATTTTGTGATGATTTGATTGTGTAGCTTATTTGGGTGTGCTTATTGAATTAGTGATTTTATAAGTTTTTAGATCATAGTGCTTATTTTCTTAATTTTTATGATTAATGGTTCTTAAAAATAAAATTTTTTTGATAAGTTAATATTTTTATAAAAAGTTCTTTTTGATTTCTAGCTTATTAGGTGTTTTAAAAAGTTTTCAAATTTTAGCTTATTCACCTTTTTCTAAAATCTTTTTGGTTTAGCTTTTGGTAAATTGCTTATTGATTTTTGGCTTATTTTTGCTTATTACTAAGTTTTGTTATTCGGAATCCTGTTATATCCTGCTTTTACCGGATAAGGGTCATAAATCCCTTATTCCGGATAAGCCAAAGAAACATAACTTTCCGTATAAGCCCCCAGTAGAACATTCCAGATAAGGGTGACTAACTCCCTTTTCCGGATAAGCTTTTTATCAAGTTTTCCGGATAAGCCTCATTACTTTCATTTTCTGGATAAGAGACTGGAGATGTTTTCCGGATAAGCTCATTAAAGTTTTTTGCGGATAAGGGCAAGAAACCATTTTCCGGATAAGGGTTTGAAGACGGATTGCGGATAAGCCTTCGATGTCACGTTTTTCCGGATAACCTGTTAAACCATATTCCGTATAAGACTTTATATATGTTTTCCGGATAAGTTCTTTAAGTATATATTCCGGATAAGCCCGTGTAAAAGGATTCCGGATAAAGCTCCCAAGCCTATATTTCGGATAAGCTGCAGTTCTAGTATTCCGGACAACATTTCGGATAAAGCCTCAGAAGAATTATTCCGGATAATCCTCGGAAGAATTATTCCGTATAAGACTCCAAACTAAGATTCCGTATAAGCCTTCGGATCTTTATTCTGGATAACATTCCGGATAAGGTTTCGTATTTCCAGTTTTTTAAGTTAAATTTTATTTTTCCCGCCTTTTTACTTAGCGTTATTCTAACTTGTCTTGTTTTAGTTTAAATTTTAAAGTTTACATTTTTATAAGTTTTCATCAATTACTTTTCAATTTTTAAAGTCTTTAATTTTAGCTTAAAATATTTGCATGCTTTCATTTTTTTACTCAACGATAATTTTCATTTTTAGCTTAAAATAGATAAACAAACCCTTTTATTTTTCCACCAAGAACGAATGAGTCACACTTTCTACTAGTAATCAATTCGAAAAGATCGGACGATAACTTCTTTTTATACTTGGCTAAAAACCTTGTATTAAATGGCGCCGGTGTCGGCTCTTTTCGTATGATTAACGGCTTTAAGTGAGAGACGCGTTGGATTTTGGGATCCGTTCACTGTTGAACGTTATTTGTTTTGCCAAAAATTTTCAAAAATCCATAAAAATTAAAAAATTTTCAAAAATCCAAAAAAATAGAAAAACAATAAAAACCAAAAATATTTCTTGTCTATTTTTCTCTTCCTTTTGTAGGTGTGCATGCGTACTCGTGCTCGTAAGAAGAAAGCAATTCAAGCCGAAGTCATAACTCCACCTATTGTCACCATGGACAATCTGTTGATCCCAAACTTAGATCGATTAAGCTTGTGTATACGAGATTAGATCAAGTTATACACGTAGAGAAACCTTTGTTTATGTATAAGATAATCTAAATGTTATGCGGAATTAACACTTAAACAAGAACACGCAAAGATGTAAACAAACTTTCACTAGATTGATAATAACAAACTTGCTTACAATGAAAGTGTTTAACGTATGAAAAACTTATATTGAACAATAACCTAAGGGTCTTCTTTTATAGACATAAGAAGCCTTGTACAAGAGTCTACGTATCAACTATTCTAGGTAAAGATAATTATAGAAAATACATTGTTGAACCTATCTTTACTAGAAACAATATACGCGTAGACCATATCTTTCTATCAGTGCTTGTCTTCAATGTATCAACGCTTGACTTCTTCTTGTCAACGCTTGATCTTTCAACGTTTGTTTTCTTCCTATCAACGCTTGTTTTTCTCTTGTCAGCGTTCAAGTGGACTGGCTACATTTTATTCCCAACAATCCTCCCCTAAACTTGATATCTACTCTAGTAATCAAGTTTCTGAATAAACATTAAGAACTAGGAGGAATCTTACAACGCTTATCAAATTGGTAATAAATATGTCTGATCAAATCTTTGGCCACGTCACTTTAATAATCAATCTCCAGCTGTGTTGTCTTCATCTTCTCCAAAACTTCTTTGGACATGGGATACTGAGCATCTACAAGAAGATACTCAGCAAACTTTGTAGAACTCAAATAATAAACAACAACAGCTGAATACAAACGCCATTAAAGACCACTGAGATCATCTTCAAGATCCTTCCAAACAACAGGATCTTCTTCTGTTGGTCCACACATTCTTTTGAATGTGGACCAATGTTTTATTCCATTGACTAAAGTAGGAGCTTCAGTCTCATACTTGGCCTCCAACAACCTCCAAAGGTCTACCAAGTCTTCTCTATCCAAACTTGCAAAGAGAGATATAAGTGTAGTAAAAGTGTGTACCTCTTTCCCATACCTGCCAATCTTCCAAAAACCACTTTCATCTTCTTCATAGCTTATTATAGGGTTTCTGGCATCAAGAGGTAACACTTGTACCATGTCTGAAGCTTCCAATGGTGAGAGCTTGATGATCCTTCTTATAACAGCTTCACTTAGATTCAATCTATCCATATCTTTAGGAAACTCAAGAGGGACTCCCTTATTCAAAGGTCTTGGAACAATCATTGCCTTCTTAAGCTCCATATCTTCTACAAGTTCTTCTTTCCTTTCATCAGAAAGAAGTCTTAGAGTGTTTTCTTCCTTCACTTTTGCCCAAATGGGATAAGCCTTGTACTCCAACTCTTCAAAGGATAATCCCAACAATTTCTTATAGGTCCATCCTGTTCCATGACATCTGAGTAGCATGTAGTACAACTCCCTTCTATCCCTTTTCAGCATTGAAAGAATATTGCTAGCTTTGTGTTTCAGAATTACCTTGTAGTCTTTTGTACTCTTAGAAGAATCTCCAAACCCCATATTTGGTCTGAAATAGTCAAATTTGGATTCTCCATACACCTATCTTCCCAAGCATGGTACATCTGAACAACTTCTGGCATATCAAAATCTACTTGCAATTTCAACTCATTCAGCTTCTCTGTTGCCAAATCATCACCATACTCAAGTCTTTCTGGTTGTTCTATTATCATCACACTTGAGTCTGAACTAGCTTCATCACTTCCTTCTTGTTCCTCTGAAGTGGAAACAAAAGGTGACACACCAACCTTCTTTCTTTCTTGTTCCACAAGTTGTGCAGCCAACCTTCTATCAAACTCTACCTGTGCTACATTCTTTGGAACTTCTACTTCTACCATAATTCATTTACCCTTATCTAATGGATCAATGATGGGTAAGGATGATGGTAATACCTGTGAAGATACATCTTTGATGATGGCTGATGAATGGAATACATCAACCTCATTTGCAGATCTGTCAATGCTTAAATTCCTTATGTCAGCGCCTAAATTACTCTTGTCAGCGCTTAACTTTTGCTTGTCAACGTCCAACTTACTTGTCTCAGCGCCTTTTTTAATTTCTTCCAACATAGCTGTAAAAGACAAGTTTAAGTTTGAAGGAGTAACTAGAGACGTATCAAAACCTGGCTGTTTCTTCAACTCAGTAAGGGCTTTAGCAACACCCAAAGATTCTCCATCATGTGACCCCTTATCACTCACATTAATCTGCTCATCCTCCCCTTTGGAAGATTCCTCCATCCCACGCTGTGTGCTAGCATTTTCCAAAATGACAATCCTCTCCCTCAATTGCTTGAGTTCAAGGCCTTGTGTACTGACAATGTGTACCAAGTCTGCATTTTGCTTTTGCAAGCTAATGCATACAGCCTTCAATTCTATCAATGTGTATGGTTCCAATCTTCCCTCCTCTAAAATGGGTATTTGACCTCCCAAGTTAGATTCATGGGGCATGGATGAGGTCTTAAAGATGTTAGGACTGTCTTGGCCAGCATCTAAGACAGAACCAATAGTCCCAGCCTCATCCATAGCACCAACCACACTTGTGGTGGTGGTTCTCTCTGCTACATGGCTAGGACCACCAGAGGAGAACACTCCAGTAGTCCTTTGGCATTTTTGCAACCTATATTGTGGTGGGGTAGAAGATGATGTGGATTGGGTGGATGTGGGAAGGTTAAGGGGTGTTTGGATCTGTGAAGGAATGGTGTCAACGTCTGGATTACTTCTGTCAATGCCAACATTTAATGTGTCAGCGTCGAAGGGTTCTTGGTCAAGTTCCATGTGTTGAGGTGAAGGCAAAGGTTTTGGTATTGGGTCAAGTTGTGGTTGTGGGTCTGGTTGGGGTTGTGCTGTTTCAATAACAGCAAGCATAGCTTGGGTAAGGGGTAATTCACGGTGAGGGGGTGAGTTCATCTTTGTAAAAATAGCTTTCTTTTGCACATGGATCTCATAAAAATCATCATGATCCCTTGTCTAGTAATTTTGGACATCAAAAACCATTTGTAAAAATCTGGGATAAGCGAATGTCATCTTATTCCCTTTGTTTTTCCACATGCCATCAAAAATCATTTTAGAATAATTAAACTTTTGCCTAGTTGTAATGCACACAATAGCACTAGCAATGGATCTATTAATCTCATTGTGTGCAGTACACTTGGGACTCAAACATTGTAAGATGACATGTATGAGGTACTTATAGGCTGGGTGAAATTCCTGTTTATGATATTTGTTTAAATTTCCCTCATCAGGGAAAGGATAACCCAAAGCCCTTAGTCCTTGTTCTATTTCATGAATAGGAAGCATGGTTATACCATCTGCATCATCAAGATGCAAAGCCTGGCGAACCAAGGCTTCAGTAACCACCCATGTACGCCCATGAACAATAGATGATAATGTAGTCACATTATTAACTGTTGAGGAACTAACTGTGTTCCAAAACAGCTTAATATGTGTGACAGGGATGAGAGGAGCATGAGAAAGAGCATACCTAATTTGGGATGCATTCAAATACGCCACCATCTGGGTGTATTGGGGAAAAAGAGTATCATCATCGTCCAAATATGCTACCATGTTGTGTTGACTCCTGAATCCCAATACCAAATCACTTGGTTTAAATTTTGGTGCCATTGTTGAAGAAAGTTGTTTGTGAATGATTTAGAAAGATGAATAATAGGAGAAAAATGTTAGACAAGAATATGAGGTACCTTGTTTAAAAATAGGACCCAAATATAGAGGAGAGATAGGTGCATGTGATTGGTCAACAATTTTCAAAATACAATCATGAAAATATTGAAAAGAAAATAAGTTATCTCATGCATTAATTAAAAGTTATCTACTCCAAAAATTACGGCCCCAAAATTCGTCAAAAATAACAACTGGGTAGGTCCCATTGAGTGTCAACGGTCAAAAATAACCCATCAACGCCCAACGGCTATATTCTTGTCAACGTTTTCCATAGCCGTGTCAGCGTCTAAATTGGTCATAACAACGCTTGATAAAATGTTTGTCAGCGTCCAAAAATAAAAGTAATAAAAATGAAAAATGACCTTAACAAAGCAATTTATCCTAGTGAAGATAACCTATAAGTTGATAATTATTATAGGACGGAAAGCACTGTCCAATTATGCACACTTGCTTATGCAAGATAGACATAACAGTCCTCTAGTGTCCCTTTCTAATCAAAAATCTTAACAACGAAGTTATCTCATAAAATTCCTTTTAACTCCCAGGTAAAACCCATAATAAAATCATTCACAAGTCTCCCAACAGACCACAACCAATTCTAGGCCAAAATTGTCTTGGCAACATGCATAGTATATCAACTTTGCATGCTACAGTGCCTCATGATTTAGTAAAACTAACTCATACTCACCTGTGGACACAATCTAGAATTGTGATAAGAGTATTTTAAGAATACCCAAAAGTCCTAAAGGTTCCTAAAACCTCCCCTTAAGCTGTGATACATATGTTGCCCAAAAATATTCATGAACATAAAAATTTATGTCAAGATAGGAATATAAATATTCCAACCATTATCCATAAATAAAAACATGCTCAAATGATCTTCCAAGGATCCATAAGCAACTCTGTATCCAATGGTATAATGCTAACACCACCTGCACATTTAGATTAAAAACCACAAAACTAACATTGTTGCTGACAACGTCCCGATAACACTTGTCAGCGTTAAGGAACCCTTTGTCAGCGTTAGAAAAATATATTGCTGACAACGTCACAATAACACTTATGAGCGTTAAGGTAACTTTTGTCAGTGTTAGAAAAATATAGTGGAAAATCTAAATCCTCAAAAAGACCAATAACAATGCATTATCATGTACATACTTCTACAATAAGACGCCAAAACACATATTATGTGAGATTGATCATTCCAATACTTGTTACCAAGTATTGAAACCTTCCAGCATCAAAAGGTTTAGTTAATAAATCAGACACATTTTCTTCTGTGTCAACCCTATTTGGTTGTATTAAACCCTTTTCAAAACAGTCTCTTATAAAATGATGTCTAATTTCTATGTGTTTTGTTTTAGAATGATGGACATGATTCTTAATAATGCATAAAGTGTTGTTATTGTCAACAAATATCTTGGTATGCATGAAATTATACCCATAATCCAACAGCTGGTTCTGAATCCATAAGACTTGTCCACAACAAGCAGCTGTAGCTACATACTCTGCTTCAGTTGTAGAATTGGTCACCACTGTTTGTTTCTTGCATTTCCAAGATATCAACCTACTCCCAAGAAACTGACATCCACCAGCTGTGGATTTTCTATCAAACTTATCACCTCCATAGTCACTATCTGAATATGCAATAAGCTCCAATGGTGAATCTTTTAGGTACCACAAGCCAAGATCTGGATAACATCTCAGGTACCTAAAGATTCTCTTGACAGCATAAAGGTGTAATTCTTTGGGAGTCACTTGATGGCGTGCACATGCACACACAACAAACATGATGTCAGGTCTTGAAGCTGTGAGATACATCAATGAACCAATCATTGATCTATAGTGCCTGACATCCACATCTTTTCCATCACCAACTTTTCCCCAAGGGTGTTCTCTATCCATAGGAGTAGTAGCCCTATTTTCATGTGGAGAAAAGCCAAACTTCTTTAAGATCTCTGCCACATATTTATCCTGAGAGATGAAGATACCATCTTCTTTCTGCTAAACTTGTAACCCTAGAAAGAAGTTCATCTCCCCCATTGCACTCATCTTGAATTTGTCTGTCATAAGCTTGGAAAAGTCTTCATTCATCTTTGGATTGGTGGAGCCAAAGATGATATCATTAACATAAACCTAAACAAGTAAGACATCCTTACCAGCCTTCTTTGTAAACAATGTCTAGTCTATGGTCCCCCTTTTGAATCCATTGTCCACCAAATAAGTGGACAATGTGCCATACCATGCTCTTGGGGCTTGATGAAGTACATACATAGCTTTCTTGACTCTATACACCTTGTCTAGATTCTCTGGATCCTCAAAACCAGGAGGCTGCATAACATACACCTCCTCAACAATTATGCCATAGAGGAAGGCACTCTTCACATCCATTTGATAGACAGTGAAGGCCATGCAGGAAGCATAGGCTAGAAATATCCTTATAGCTTCAATCCTTGCAATTGGTGCAAAGACCTCCTCATAGTCTATCCCTTCCTCTTGTGTATATCCCTAAGCCACTAAACGTGCCTTGTTTCTGACCATAATGCCTCTTTCATCTTTCTTGTTTCTTAGAACCCATCTTGTCCCAATAGGTCTGACATACTTGGGACAATCAACCAGCTCCCAAACATCCTGAATAGCAAATTGGTGAAGCTCATCCTGCATTGCTTCCACCCAACTTGGTTCTTTGAGAGCATCAAAGATTTTCTTAGGTTCATGTTGTGACAGAAAACAGGCAAACAAACATGCTTGAACAAGAGTTGTATCAACCTTCTTGTGTATACTGGCAATAAATCCACCAAGATTCTGATGAGATCTTCTAGTCTGAACAGGAGTCATGATATCCCCAATAATTTGTGAAGTGGGGTGATTCTTCATAGTAGAAGTGAGAACTCCTCCCTCAAAAAGTCTGTTGTCTTCAATCTCATCATCCATATTGCCAATATCTTCTTCAGACTCTCTTCCATCAATATTATTATGATTCTCTTCATGTATGCTTGAAGGTTCACCTTGTTCGAAATTGGAAGAGAAAATATGCCCAAAAGTATTGTCAACGCCTGAACCAAGGTTGTCAGCGTTTGGGTTGTCAACACCTGAAATGGTGTTGTCAACGTTTGAGCCATCAACGCCTGAAGTTGTCCTGTCAGCGCCAGATTTTCCTTTGTCATCGCTTGAGGGACCATGCATGTTGTTAACTAGTGGTACTTGGGGACCACCATTTTCCTTTCCAGCAGCAGTAGCAGCAAAAGCATCTGTCCATATGGGAATTATGACATACTCTTGTATGGGAGATAACTTGTCTGCTTGTGATCCAACCTCTTCATTAACCTGTGTACCTGAAACATCAATAACTGGGTCTTCCACAACATTTGAAGTTACCTTCACAATGTCTGGATTAGTAACAGGCATATAATTCAAAGTCCTAGATAGAGGTTCCAAGTCAAACAACCAATTTGGACCACTTTTAGGATAACTAGGTTTACTCCAAAAACCTAACATGTACTCTTTCAAGTATACGTTTTTCCTTCTTAAGGTAAACCCTATATCCCTTGCTCTACACTGAATAACCCATGAAGTAGCCTTCATCACCTTTAGCACTAAATTTACCTAAGGCATCACTAGTATCTAGTACAACTACATGACAACCAAAAGGTTTAAGAAAACCAATATTAGGTTTTCTTCCCCAAAGTAACTCATAAGGTGTTTTGATCTGTATCTTGTTGACCAATGCTCTATTCTGAACATAACAAGCTGTATTCACAGCCTCAGCCCAAAAAGCTATGGGAAAGTGAGCATCAGCCAACATGGTTCTGGCTGCTTCAATTAGGGTTTTATTCTTTCTCTCAGCAACCCCATTTTGCTGTGGGGTTCTGGCAACACTAAACTGCCTAGTAATCCCTTTCTTGGCACAAAAATCATCCAATAGCTTATTCCTAAACTCACCACCATTGTTACTTCTAAGCATTTTAACTTCATTACCTGTTTTCTTTTCTATCTGGGTAATAAAGTCAATTAAAGTATCAGCAGTGTCACTTTTCATAGCTAAAAAGAAAGTCCAAGTAAACCTAGAAAAGTCATATGTGATGACAAAGCAGTATGATTTACCATTCAAACTCTCTATATTAGTTGGACCAAACAGGTCCATATGCAGTAAGTGAAGTGGTCTAGAACTAGAGTGCATCTTTTTGGACTTAAATGAGACCTTGTGCTGCTTGCCTTTAAGACATGCAACACAAGAGTGGTCATTGTGGAAAGCCTTTTCAGGCAAACCATCAACCAAACCAAGTCTTACAAGTCTGTTTATATTCTTAAAGTTTATGTGCCCTAGTCTCGTGTGCCATAGATTACTCTCATCAACTGAAGCTTTAGCATAAAAACATGACATATTATTATTCATCCTAATCCCATTAAGATTCACATTATAGATGTCTTTATGTCTAGGTGTTCTATAGTCAATATATTTCTCATCTAGAATTTGAAAATCCTTGCTCAATACCAAGCATTCAGTATTAGTAAAAAGAACTTTATTTTTGTTATCACAAACTTGTGATACACTAAAAAGATTGTAATCAAGTTCTTTTACCAGAAACACATTTTCAAAACGCAAGTTCTTGGTGAGAAGTGTTCCTTTGCCTGTGATAGTTCCATATCCGCCTCCAAAGTAAACCTTATCACCATCCTTAATGGGAGTGAAGTTAGTAAGATAATCTTCCTTCCCAGTCATGTGCCTAAAGCATCCACTGTCCCAATATCTATAATCATTGACCTGTTTTTGAATGCCCTACACAGAAAGAAAACAAAATAGTTCTCTTTGGGAACCCAAGCCTTAGCAGACTTGGATTCATCTGGTTGTTCAACAAGAACAGACTTAGTTCTCATAACAACCCCTTGTTCATTGGATGAAATTCCCAGTTAACCCCAATTGGTTTTGTAATGACCTTTGAAATATAATTGAATCTGTTGCAGGTCATTGAAATCCTATCAGAATTAGGGTTTTGATCTTGCTTAGGTCTCCATGTCAAGCTAGAAGAAGCTTTAGACCTTTTTCCCTGTGGTTGCAAATATTTAGGTCTGGCAACGTTTCTGTCAACGTTGGATTTGGTCTTGTCAACACTAAAATTACCCTTGTCAGCGTTGAACCTAGGGTTTGCTACAGAAACCCATTGCCTATTAGACCAAGTATTGATCTTCTGAAATGGTCTTTGTCCATGAGTGTTAGACCCTCTAGTGAAGAATGGGGCTGGTCTAACAACTTGTGGACTTTGCTCCACAAAAGTTTTGGGTCCGACAATGTTTGACTTTTTAACAACGTTGACCTTGGAAGCATTGACACACTTATATGCTAAATGTGAAAATCTAGCACAAATGTAGCAGGCTTTTCTAGACACAACTCTAGTTCTAGAAGAGAAGAAGCCTGTTCCATTATATCTAACTTGGCTTTTAGGTGACCTAGTATTCCTATACATTTCTGCATACTTAATGCTAGGTTTTCTAACAGTGTTTGATCCAAGGTCAACATTCTTGCCAGTGATTGGGTTTGCTACCTTAATAGGGGTAGACTCATTTGGACTTTCACATAACAAGCCACCCTTAACAAACAAGGTAGGGTTGGCTTTCTTCCATTCATTCAAGTCAGTCAACTTTTGTCTATACTCTTCAACTGGGGTAATGACTCTTGGTGGAGGAATAAATTCCTCCTCTTGGAGTTCTGGTAAACCAATCCAAGATAGGTCCTTTCTTTGGACTCCATAAAAGTCCCCAGCTGGTGGTGGAACCACAGTATAGTCTTTCATCCCAATCCCAGTCATGTCCTTAGGATCCCTCTGTTTATTAACACATTCTCCTAGGGTTTGTGAGGCCTTATCAAATCTCTGAATTTTAAGGTCTACATTATCCTTATTCTTAATAGCCTCATCTAACTTAGCCTGTAATTCACCATTGACCCTTTCCATGATGTTTCTAACATCATTACTAGCATTTAACTCATGTTTTAAGATATTTATTTTATCTTTTAAGTCAAATTCCATTTTCTTGTACTCAGAAACTGTCTTCTTAGTTTGAGTGAGAGAAATTTGATAGTTAGACAATTTGCATCTCTCAGTACTCACATCACTTAACAATCTTAAAGCCTCTTTGTTAAGTTTTTCAGTATTTAAACGACAACCCTTACTACAAAAAGCATCATCGTATACCTCATTATCTGATGAAGAGGAGGAGTGTGCCATGAGAGAATATTGAACATGCTCTTCTTCTTCTATCTCAGCAACCAAAGCTTTATCCTCTTCCCCATCTTTAGCCAAACAACTCCAGTCCCATCCAATACCATCAATTTCTTGCACTGCCACCATGGCCTTAGGATCCTTAGTCTTAACAACTTGGCTTGAGGGTTTTCCAGCATCAGATCTTCTTGGAGATCTGCATTCCCTCATAAAGTGCCCCATACGATGACAATTGTAGCATTCAACCTTGGATTTATCAAATCCAGCAGTGTCCTTTGCATTAAAGGACATCTTCTTCTTAAACCTTCTATTCCACCTGTTTGCTCTTATACTAGCAAGAGCCATGTTCCACTTAATATCCATCTCCTCCAAGTGCTCATCACTTATTTGCTCAAGGTCCTCATATGTAAACACTGAACCATTAGGAAAATAAGCAATATATGCACACACAATATCCAGATCCAAACCAGCAGGCTTAACTCTTGGTGAGTCAATTTTGTATGTGTCAGCGTCTGAATATGAGGCGTTGACAGGACATGATCCAGCGTTGACACATGTTGATCCAGTAACTGGATGCATGTATGAGTCCTTCTGATTAAATTTACCTTCACTATGTGAGAAGAAGGCCATGTTACTGTTGGTAGACTTACTTCCATGCTCCAAAAGAGTTTCATTCTCCAACAGCCTCATTTTGTTGTAGATATCATCAAAAGTAGAACTTTTGTGAGTGTTATTGGCAAGTATAGATCTTGCCTCAATCTTCCACGCATCACAAAGGCTTTTAAGAAAAGTGGCAATAGTGTCAACATCACCAACTTGTGTCCCCATGAAGGACAGCTTGCTCGTAATGTCAAGCAGTCTGCTTCTAACACTGCTAAGCTTCTCATTAGGTTGAGCCTTGAAAACAGCATACTCATGCATGAGTTGCTTCTTCTTCTCTTCCTTAGTATCATCATTGCCACCATATGGAACTTCAAGGGCTGCCCAAAGGTCTTTTGCAGATTCATAACCTCTGTATTTATGTTGGTTATTTTGTCCCAAAGAGAGTTTCAGAATGTTTAGGGTTTTCATATCAACCCTTTTCTTTGCTACGTCTTCAGCAGACACAACTCTACCATCATCAGGTTTTTCTTTCTTATCTGCTTCTGAACATCCAGCAACAGCTGATCTTGTAGCAATGGCATCATCAATCTTTTAAGCTTTATTGAATGTGTTTCCATATTCAATAATTTCCCAGAGAGTGTAGTCATAGATCCCCAGATATTGCTCAAAGTTAAATTTCCACAGCTCAAAGTTGGTTGCATCAAGCATGGGGATCTTGATGTTTGGTAAAGATGAGGAGGAGGTTACTTCTGGATTTGACATGATGTTTTTAGGGTTTTGTGAAAATTATGGTTTTGGTGATTTTAGGGTTCTTGTGTTCTTTAAGATCAAAAGTTTCTCAACAAGCTCTGATACCACTTGTTGATCCCAATCTTAGATCGATTAAGCTTGTTATACGAGATTAGATCAAGTTATACACGTAGAGAAACCTTTGTTTATGTATAAGATAATCTAAATGTTATGCGGAATTAACACTTAAACAAGAACACGCAAAGATGTAAACAAACTTTCACTAGATTGATAATAACAAACTTGCTTACAATGAAAGTGTTTAACGTATGAAAAACTTATATTGAACAATAACCTAAAGGTCTTCTTTTATAGACATAAGAAGCCTTTTACAAGATTCTACGTATCAACTATTCTAGGTAAAGATAATTATAGAAAATACATTGTTGAACCTATCTTTACTAGAAACAATATACGCGTAGACCATATCTTTCTATCAGTGCTTGTCTTCAATGTATCAACGCTTGACTTCTTCTTGTCAACGCTTGATCTTTCAACGTTTGTTTTCTTCCTATCAACGCTTGTTTTTCTCTTGTCAGCGTTCAAGTGGACTGGCTACATTTTATTCCCAACAATCCTCCCCTAAACTTGATATATACTCTAGTAATCAAGTTTCTGAATAAACATTAAGAACTAGGAGGAATCTTACAACGCTTATCAAATTGGTAATAAATATGTCTGATCAAATCTTTGGCCACGTCACTTGAATAATCAATCTCCAGCTGTGTTGTCTTCATCTTCTCCAAAACTTCTTTGGACATGGGATATTGAGCATCTACTAGAAGATACTCAGCAAACTTTGTAGAACTCAAATAATAAACAACAACAGCTGAATACAAACGCCATTAAAGACCACTGAGATCATCTTCAAGATCCTTCCAAACAGCAGGATCTTCTTCTGTTGGTCCACACATTCTTTTGAATGTGGACCAATGTTTTATTTCATTGACTAAAGTAGGAGCTTCAGTCTCATACTTGGCCTCCAACAACCTCCAAAGGTCTACCAAGTCTTCTCTATCCAAACTTGCAAAGAGATATATAAGTGTAGTAAAAGTGTGTACCTCTTTCCCATACCTACCAATCTTCCAAAAACCACTTTCATCTTCTTCATAGCTTATTATAGGGTTTCTGGCATCAAGAGGTAACACTTGTACCATGTCTGAAGCTTCCAATGGTGAGAGCTTGATGCTCCTTCTTATAACAGCTTCACTTAGATTCAATCTATCCATATCTTTAGGAAACTCAAGAGGGACTCCCTTATTCAAAGGTCTTGGAACAATCATTGCCTTCTTAAGCTCCATCTCTTCTACAAGTTCTTCTTTCCTTTCATCAGAAAGAAGTCTTAGAGTGTTTTCTTCCTTCACTTTTGCCCAAATGGGATAAGCCTTGTACTCCAACTCTTCAAAGGATAATCCCAACAATTTCTTATAGGTCCATCCTGTTCCATGACATCTGAGTAGCATGTAGTACAACTCCCTTCTATCCCTTTTCAGCATTGAAAGAATATTGCTAGCTTTGTGTTTCAGAATTACCTTGTAGTCTTTTGTACTCTTAGAAGAATCTCCAAACCCCATATTTGGTCTGAAATAGTCAAATTTGGATTCTCCATACACATATCTTCCCAAGCATGGTACATCTGAACAACTTCTGGCATATCAAAATCTACTTGCAATTTCAACTCATTCAGCTTCTCTGTTGCCAAATCATCACCATACTCAAGTCTTTCTGGCTGTTCTATTATCATCACACTTGAGTCTGAACTAGCTTCATCACTTCCTTCTTGTTCCTCTGAAGTGGAAACAAAAGGTGACACACCAACCTTCTTTCTTTCTTGTTCCACAAGTTGTGCAGCCAACCTTCTATCAAACTCTACCTGTGCTACATTCTTTGGAACTTCTACTTCTACCATAATTCATTTACCCTTATCTAATGGATCAATGATGGGTAAGGATGATGGTAATACCTGTGAAGATACATCTTTGATGATGGCTGATGAATGGAATACATCAACCTCATTTGCAGATCTGTCAATGCTTAAATTCCTTGTGTCAGCGCCTAAATTACTCTTGTCAGCGCTTAACTTTTGCTTGTCAACGTCCAACTTACTTGTCTCAGCGCCTTTTTTTATTTCTTCCAACATAGCTGTAAAAGACAAGTTTAAGTTTGAAGGAGTAACTAGAGACGTATCAAAACCTGGCTGTTTCTTCAACTCAGTAAGGGCTTTAGCAACACCCAAAGATTCTCCATCATGTGACCCCTTATCACTCACATTAATCTGCTCATCCTCCCCTTTGGAAGATTCCTCCATCCCATGCTGTGTGCTAGCATTTTCCAAAATGACAATCCTCTCCCTCAATTGCTTGAGTTCAAGGCCTTGTGTACTGACAATGTGTACCAAGTCTGCATTTTGCTTTTGCAAGCTAATGCATACAGCCTTCAATTCTATCAATGTGTATGGTTCCAATCTTCCCTCCTCTAAAATGGGTATTTGACCTCCCAAGTTAGATTCATGGGGCATGGATGAGGTCTTAAAGATGTTAGGACTGTCTTGGCCAGCATCTAAGACAGAACCAATAGTCCCAGCCTCATCCATAGCACCAACCACACTTGTGGTGGTGGTTCTCTCTGCTACATGGCTAGGACCACCAGAGGAGAACACTCCAGTAGTCCTTTGGCATTTTTGCAACCTATATTGTGGTGGGGTAGAAGATGATGTGGATTGGGTGGATGTGGGAAGGTTAAGGGGTGTTTGGATCTGTGAAGGAATGGTGTCAACGTCTGGATTACTTCTGTCAATGCCAACATTTAATGTGTCAGCGTCGAAGGGTTCTTGGTCAAGTTCCATGTGTTGAGGTGAAGGCAAAGGTTCTGGTATTGGGTCAAGTTGTGGTTGTGGGTCTGGTTGGGGTTGTGCTGTTTCAATAACAGCAAGCATAGCTTGGGTAAGGGGTAATTCACGGTGAGGGGGTGAGTTCATCTTTGTAAAAATAGCTTTCTTTTGCACATGGATCTCATAAAAATCATCATGATCCCTTGTCTAGTAATTTTGGACATCAAAAACCATTTGTAAAAATCTGGGATAAGCGAATGTCATCTTATTCCCTTTGTTTTTCCACATGCCATCAAAAATCATTTTAGAATAATTAAACTTTTGCCTAGTTGTAATGCACACAATAGCACTAGCAATGGATCTATTAATCTCATTGTGTGCAGTACACTTGGGACTCAAACATTGTAAGATGACATGTATGAGGTACTTATAGGCTGGGTGAAATTCCTATTTATGATATTTGTTTAAATTTCCCTCATCAGGGAAAGGATAACCCAAAGCCCTTAGTCCTTGTTCTATTTCATGAATAGGAAGCGTGGTTATACCATCTGCATCATCAAGATGCAAAGCCTGGCGAACCAAGGCTTCAGTAACCACCCATGTACGCCCATGAACAATAGATGATAATGTAGTCACATTATTAATTGTTGAGGAACTAACTGTGTTCCAAAACTGCTTAATATGTGTGACAGGGATGAGAGGAGCATGAGAAAGAGCATACCTAATTTGGGATGCATTCAAATACGCCACCATCTGGGTGTATTGGGGAAAAAGAGTATCATCATCGTCCAAATATGCTACCATGTTGTGTTGACTCCTGAATCCCAATACCAAATCACTTGGTTTAAATTTTGGTGCCATTGTTGAAGAAAGCTGTTTGTGAATGATTTAGAAAGATGAATAATAGGAGAAAAATGTTAGACAAGAATATGAGGTACCCTGTTTAAAAATAGGACCCAAATATAGAGGAGAGATAGGTGCATGTGATTGGTCAACTATTTTCAAAATACAATCATGAAAATATTGAAAAGAAAATAAGTTATCTCATGCATTAATTAAAAGTTATCTACTCCCAAAATTACGGCCCCAAAATTCGTCAAAAATAACAACTGGGTAGGTCCCATTGAGTGTCAACGGTCAAAAATAACCCATCAACGCCCAACGGCTATATTCTTGTCAACGTTTTCCATATCCGTGTCAGCGTCTAAATTGGTCATAACAACGCTTGATAAAATGTTTGTCAGCGTCCAAAAATAAAAGTAATAAAAATGAAAAATGACCTTAACAAAGCAATTTATCCTAGTGAAGATAACCTATAAGTTGATAATTATTATAGGGCGGCAAGCACTGTCCAATTATGCACACTTGCTTATGCAAGATAGACATAACAGTCCTCTAGTGTCCCTTTCTAACCAAAAATCTTAACAACGAAGTTATCTCATAAAATTCCTTGTAACTCCCAGGTAAAACCCATAATAAAATCATTCACAAGTCTCCCAAGAGACCACAACCAATTCTAGGCCAAAATTGTCTTGGCAGCATGCATAGTATATCAACTTTGCATGCTACAGTGCCTCATGATTTAGTAAAACTAACTCATACTCACCTGTGGACACAATCTAGAATTGTGATAAGAGTATTTTAAGAATACCCAAAAGTCCTAAAGGTTCCTAAAACCTCCCCTTAAGCTGTGATACATATGTTGCCCAAAAATATTCATGAACATAAAAATTTATGTCAAGATAGGAATATAAATATTCCAACCATTATCCATAAATAAAAACATGCTCAAATGATCTTCCAAGGATCCATAAGCAACTATGTATCCAATGGTATAATGCTAACACCACCTGCACATTTAGATTAAAAACCACAAAACTAACATTGTTGCTGACAACGTCCCGATAACACTTGTCAGCGTTAAGGAACCCTTTGTCAGCGTTAGAAAAATATATTGCTGACAACGTCACAATAACACTTATGAGCGTTAAGGTAACTTTTGTCAGTGTTAGAAAAATATAGTGGAAAATCTAAATCCTCAAAAAGACCAATAACAATGCATTATCATGTACATACTTTTACAATAAGACGCCAAAACACATATTATGTGAGATTGATCATTCCAATACTTGTTACCAAGTATTGAAACCTTCCAGCATCAAAAGGTTTAGTTAATAAATCAGACACATTTTCTTCTGTGTCAACCCTATTTGGTTGTATTAAACCCTTTTCAAAACAGTCTCTTATAAAATGATGTCTAATTTCTATGTGTTTTGTTTTAGAATGATGTACATGATTCTTAATAATGCATAAAGTGCTGTTATTGTCAACAAATATCTTGGTATGCATGAAATTATACCCATAATCCAACAGCTGGTTCTGAATCCATAAGACTTGTCCACAACAAGCAGCTGTAGCTACATACTCTGCTTCAGTTGTAGAATTGGTCACCACTGTTTGTTTCTTGCATTTCCAAGATATCAACCTACTCCCAAGAAACTGACATCCACCAGTTGTGGATTTTCTATCAAACTTATCACCTCCATAGTCACTATCTGAATATGCAATAAGCTCCAATGGTGAATCTTTTAGGTACCACAAGCCAAGATCTGGATAACATCTCAGGTACCTAAAGATTCTCTTGACAGCATAAAGGTGTAATTCTTTGGGAGTCACTTGATGGCGTGCACATGCACACACAACAAACATGATGTCAGGTCTTGAAGCTGTGAGATACATCAATGAACCAATCATTGATCTATAGTGCCTGACATCCACATCTTTTCCATCACCAACTTTTCCCCAAGGGTGTTCTCTATCCATAGGAGTAGTAGCCCTATTTTCATGTGGAGAAAAGCCAAACTTCTTTAAGATCTCTTCCACATATTTATCCTAAGAGATGAAGATACCATCTTCTTTCTGCTAAACTTGTAACCTTAGAAAGAAGTTCATCTCCCCCATTGCACTCATCTTGAATTTGTCTGTCATAAGCTTGGAAAAGTCTTCATTCATCTTTGGATTGGTGGAGCCAAAGATGATATCATTAACATAAACCTAAACAAGTAAGACATCCTTACCAGCCTTCTTTGTAAACAATGTCTAGTCTATGGTCCCCCTTTTGAATCCATTGTCCACCAAATAAGTGGACAATGTGCCATACCATGCTCTTGGGGCTTGATGAAGTACATACATAGCTTTCTTGACTCTATACACCTTGTCTGGATTCTCTGGATCCTCAAAACCAGGAGGCTGCATAACATACACCTCCTCAACAATTGTGCCATAGAGGAAGGCACTCTTCACATCCATTTGATAGACAGTGAAGGCCATGCAGGAAGTATAGGCTAGAAATATCCTTATAGCTTCAATCCTTGCAATTGGTGCAAAGACCTCCTCATAGTCTATCCCTTCCTTTTGTGTATATCCCTGAGCCACTAAACGTGCCTTGTTTCTAACCATAATGCCTCTTTCATCTTTCTTGTTTCTTAGAACCCATCTTGTCCCAATAGGTCTGACATACTTGGGACAATCAACCAGCTCCCAAACATCCTGAATAGCAAATTGGTGAAGCTCATCCTGCATTGCTTCCACCCAACTTGGTTCTTTGAGAGCATCAAAGATTTTCTTAGGTTCATGTTGTGACAGAAAACAGGCAAACAAACATGCTTGAACAAGAGTTGTATCAACCTTCTTGTGTATATTGGCAATAAATCCACCAAGATTCTGATGAGATCTTCTAGTCTGAACAGGAGTCATGATATCCCCAATAATTTGTGAAGTGGGGTGATTCTTCATAGTAGAAGTGAGAACTCCTCCCTCAAAAAGTCTGTTGTCTTCAATCTCATCATCCATATTGCCAATATCTTCTTCAGACTCTCTTCCATCAATATTATTATGATTCTCTTCATGTATGCTTGAAGGTTCACCTTGTTCGAAATTGGAAGAGAAAATATGCCCAAAAGTATTGTCAACGCCTGAACCAAGGTTGTCAGCGTTTGGGTTGTCAACACCTGAAATGGTGTTGTCAACGTTTGAGCCATCAACGCCTGAAGTTGTCCTGTCAGCGCCAGATTTTCCTTTGTCAGCGCTTGAGGGACCATGCATGTTGTTAACTAGTGGTACTTGGGGACCACCATTTTCCTTTCCAGCAGCAGCAGCAGCAAAAGCATCTGTCCATATGGGAATTATGACATACTCTTGTATGGGAGATAACTTGTCTGCTTGTGATCCAACCTCTTCATTAACCTGTGTACCTGAAACATCAACAACTGGGTCTTCCACAACATTTGAAGTTACCTTCACAATGTCTGGATTAGTAACAGGCATATAATTCAAAGTCCTAGATAGAGGTTCCAAGTCAAACAACCAATTTGGACCACTTTTAGGATAACTAGGTTTACTCCAAAAACCTAACATGTACTCTTTCAAGTATACGTTTTTCCTTCTTAAGGTAAACCCTATATCCCTTGCTCTGCACTGAATAACCCATGAAGTAGCCTTCATCACCTTTAGCACTAAATTTACCTAAGGCATCACTAGTATCTAGTACAACTACATGACAACCAAAAGGTTTAAGAAAACCAATATTAGGTTTTCTTCCCCAAAGTAACTCATAAGGTGTTTTGTTCTGTATCTTGTTGACCAATGCTCTATTCTTAACATAACAAGCTGTATTCACAGCCTCAGCCCAAAAAGCTATGGGAAAGTGAGCATCAGCCAACATGGTTCTGGCTGCTTCAATTAGGGTTTTATTCTTTCTCTCAGCAACCCCATTTTGCTATGGGGTTCTGGCAACACTAAACTGCCTAGTAATCCCTTTCTTGGCACAAAAATCATCCAATAGCTTATTTCTAAACTCACCACCATTGTCACTTCTAAGCATTTTAACTTCATTACCTGTTTTCTTTTCTATCTGGGTAATAAAGTCAATTAAAGTATCAGCAGTGTCACTTTTCATAGCTAAAACGAAAGTCCAAGTAAACCTAGAAAAGTCATATGTGATGACAAAGCAGTATGATTTACCATTCAAACTCTCTATATTAGTTGGACCAAACAGGTCCATATGCAGTAAGTGAAGTGGTCTAGAACTAGAGTGCATCTTTTTGGACTTAAATGAGACCTTGTGCTGCTTGACTTTAAGACATGCAACACAAGAGTGGTCATTGTGGAAAGCCTTTTCAGGCAAACCATCTACCAAACCAAGTCTCACAAGTCTGTTTATATTCTTAAAGTTTATGTGCCCTAGTCTCGTGTGCCATAGATTACTCTCATCAACTGAAGCTTTAGCATAAAAACATGACATATTATTATTCATCCTAATCCCATTAAGATTCACATTATAGATGTCTTTATGTCTAGGTGTTCTATAGTCAATATATTTCTCATCTAGAATTTGAAAATCCTTGCTCAATACCAAGCATTCAGTATTAGTAAAAAGAACTTTATTTTTGTTATCACAAATTTGTGATACACTAAAAAGATTATAATCAAGTTCTTTTACCAGAAACACATTTTCAAAACGCAAGTTCTTGGTGAGAAGTGTTCCTTTGCCTGTGATAGTTCCATATCCGCCTCCAAAGTAAACCTTATCACCATCCTTAATGGGAGTGAAGTTAGTAAGATAATCTTCCTTCCCAGTCATGTGCCTAAAGCATCCACTGTCCCAATATCTATAATCATTGACCTGTTTTTGAATGCCCTACACAGAAAGAAAACAAATTAGTTCTCTTTGGGAACCCAAGCCTTTGCAGACTTGGATTCATCTGGTTGTTCAACAAGAACAGACTTAGTTCTCATAACAACCCCTTGTTCATTGGATGAAATTCCCAGTTAACCCCAATTGGTTTTGTAATGACCTTTGAAATATAATTGAATCTGTTGCAGGTCATTGAAATCCTATCAGAATTAGGGTTTTGATCTTGCTTAGGTCTCCATGTCAAGCTAGAAGAAGCTTTAGACCTTTTTCCCTGTGGTTGCAAATATTTAGGTCTGGCAACGTTTCTGTCAACGTTGGATTTGGTCTTGTCAACGCTGAAATTACCCTTGTCAGCGTTGAACCTAGGGTTTGCTACAGAAACCCATTGCCTATTAGACCAAGTATTGATCTTCTGAAATGGTCTTTGTCCATGAGTGTTAGACCCTCTAGTGAAGAATGGGGCTGGTCTAACAACTTGTGGACTTTGCTCCACAAAAGTTTTGGGTCCGACAATGTTTGACTTTTTAACAACGTTGACCTTGGAAGCGTTGACACACTTATATGCTAAATGTGAAAATCTACCACAAATGTAGCAGGCTTTTCTAGACACAACTCTAGTTCTAGAAGAGAAGAAGCCTGTTCCATTATCTCTAACTTGGCTTTTAGGTGACCTAGTATTCCTATACATTTCTGCATACTTAATGCTAGGTTTTCTAACAGTGTTTGATCCAAGGTCAACATTCTTGCCAGTGATTGGGTTTGCTACCTTAATAGGGGTAGACTCATTTGGACTTTCACATAACAAGCCACCCTTAACAAACAAGGTAGGGTTGGCTTTCTTCCATTCATTCAAGTCAGTCAACTTTTGTCTATACTCTTCAACTGGGGTAATGACTCTTGGTGGAGGAATAAATTCCTCCTCTTGGAGTTCTGGTAAACCAGTCCAAGATAGGTCCTTTCTTTGGACTCCATAGAAGTCCCCAGCTGGTGGTGGAACCACAGTATAGTCTTTCATCCCAATCCCAGTCATGTCCTTAGGATCCCTCTGTTTATTAACACATTCTCCTAGGGTTTGTGAGGCCTTATCAAATCTCTGAATTTTAAGGTCTACATTATCCTTATTCTTAATAGCCTCATCTAACTTAGCCTGTAATTCACCATTGACCCTTTCCATGATGTTTCTAACATCATTACTAGCATTTAACTCATGTTTTAAGATATTTATTTTATCTTTTAAGTCAAATTCCATTTTCTTGTACTCAGAAACTGTCTTCTTAGTTTGAGTGAGAGAAATTTGATAGTTAGACAATTTGCATCTCTCAGTACTCACATCACTTAACAATCTTAAAGCCTCTTTGTTAAGTTTTTCAGTATTTAAACGACAACCCTTACTACAAAAAGCATCATCGTATACCTCATTATCTGATGAAGAGGAGGAGTGTGCCATGAGAGCATATTGAACATGCTCTTCTTCTTCTATCTCAGCAACCAAAGCTTTATCCTCTTCGCCATATTTAGCCAAATAACTCCAGTCCCATCCAATACCATCAATTTCTTGCACTGCCACCATGGCCTTAGGATCCTTAGTCTTAACAACTTGGCTTGAGGGTTTTCCAGCATCAGATCTTCTTGGAGATCTGCATTCCCTCATGAAGTGCCCCATACGATGACAATTGTAGCATTCAACCTTGGATTTATCAAATCCAGCAGTTTCCTTTGCATTAAAGGACATCTTCTTCTTAAACATTCTATTCCACCTGTTTGCTCTTATACTAGCAAGAGCCATGTTCCACTTAATATCTATCTCCTCCAAGTGCTCATCACTTATTTGCTCAAGGTCCTCATATGTAAACACTGAACCATTAGGAAAATAAGCAATATATGCACACACAATATCCAGATCCAAACCAGCAGGCTTAACTCTTGGTGAGTCAATTTTGTATATGTCAGCGTCTGAATATGAGGCGTTGACAGGACATGATCCAGCGTTGACACATGTTGATCCAGTAACTGGATGCATGTATAAGTCCTTCTGATTAAATTTACCTTCACTATGTGAGAAGAAGGCCATGTTACTGTTGGTAGACTTACTTCCATGCTCCAAAAGAGTTTCATTCTCCAACAGCCTCATTTTGTTGTAGATATCATCAAAAGTAGAACTTTTGTGAGTGTTATTGGCAAGTATAGATCTTGCCTCAATCTTCCACGCATCACCAAGGCTTTTAAGAAAAGTGGCAATAGTGTCAACATCACCAACTTGTGTCCCCATGAAGGACAGCTTGCTCGTAATGTCAAGCAGTCTGCTTCTAACACTGCTAAGCTTCTCATTAGGTTGAGCCTTGAAAACAACATACTCATGCATGAGTTGCTTCTTCTTCTCTTCCTTAGTATCATCATTGCCACCATATGGAACTTCAAGGGCTGCCAAAAGGTCTTTTGCAGATTCATAACCTCTGTATTTATGTTGGTTATCTTGTCCCAAAGAGAGTTTCAGAATGTTTAGGGTTTTCATATCAACCCTTTTCTTTGCTATGTCTTCAGCAGACACAACTCTACCATCATCAGGTTTTTCTTTCTTATCTGCTTCTGAACATCCAGCAACAGCTGATCTTGTAGCAATGGCATCATCAATCTTTTAAGCTTTATTGAATGTGTTTCCATATTCAATAATTTCCCAGAGAGTGTAGTCATAGATCCCCAGATATTGCTCAAAGTTAAATTTCCACAGCTCAAAGTTGGTTGCATCAAGCATGGGGATCTTGATGTTTGGTAAAGATGAGGAGGAGGTTACTTCTGGATTTGACATGATGTTTTTAGGGTTTTGTGAAAATTATGGTTTTGGTGATTTTAGGGTTCTTGTGTTCTTTAAGATCAAAAGTTTCTCAACAAGCTCTGATACCACTTGTTGATCCCAATCTTAGATCGATTAAGCTTGTTATACGAGATTAGATCAAGTTATACACGTAGAGAAACCTTTGTTTATGTATAAGATAATCTAAATGTTATGCGGAATTAACACTTAAACAAGAACACGCAAAGATGTAAACAAACTTTCACTAGATTGATAATAACAAACTTGCTTACAATGAAAGTGTTTAACGTATGAAAAACTTATATTGAACAATAACCTAAAGGTCTTCTTTTATAGACATAAGAAGCCTTGTACAAGAGTCTACGTATCAACTATTCTAGGTAAAGATAATTATACAAAATACATTGTTGAACCTATCTTTACTAGAAACAAACTAGAAAAAATATACGCGTAGACCATATCTTTCTATCAGTGCTTGTCTTGAATGTATCAACGCTTGACTTCTTCTTGTCAAAGCTTGATCTTTCAGCGTTTGTTTTCTTCCTATCAACGCTTGTTTTTTCTCTTGTCAGCGTTCAAGTGGACTGGCTACATTTTATTCCCAACACAATCAACCAATGATCGAGCTTTTGCAATCGCACGTAGAGGGCAACACCGATGTTATTGTCATACCCGAGATTAGAGCAAAAAACTTTGAGCTCAAATCCGGCTTCGTTCAAATGTTCTCTGCTCAAACTTTCTTGGGGCGTTCGCTTGATGATCCTCATGACCATATAAAAAGGTTCCTTTAACTCACTAATACGGTTAAGTATAATGGGGTTTCACAAGAGGTAATTCGCTTACAACTTTTTCCTTTATCCTTAGAGGGACAAGCCCGGAATTGGCTTGATAAGGAACCGCCCCAAAGTATTCTTACGTGGACGGATATACAGACTAAATTCGTCAACTACTTTTTCCCACCCTCACGTACTACCGCTTTGCGGAATGAAATCATTACCTTTGAACAAAAGTACGGTGAGACATTTAGTGAATCTTGGGACCATTTTAAGGAACTTTTAAGAAAGTGTCCACAACATGGTTTCACAAAAGTACATCAAATTAATACTTTTTACAATGGTTTAAGCATGAATGAACAAGATTCACTAAATAGTGCCTCGGGGGGGGGGGGGGGGGTAACATTTTGGTTAAGTCTTCTAATGTTGCATGGGACATTATTGAGAATAAGTCTAGAGTGCAAACCAAGAGTGTTCGAACAATGTGGCTAGTGCTAGCACTAATGAGAGCGACAAGAGAATTGATAAGCTTACTTCGCTTGTTGAAACACTTGCTCTCCAAACCGCTAACAATACCAAAGCTATCAATGCACAAGTTAATGCTATGAGTCAGTCATGTGAAATATGTGGGGGGGTCTCATTCATACACCGATTGTCCTTCGACTCATTACAATCCAGAAAATGTGTATGCCACCAACAGTAACTTTTCTACGGGAGGCTATCAAGCACGTCCTCAAGGTGACCGCAATTTGCTCAGCTATCGCTCAAACAACTTTCTTTCACCACCCGGTTTTCCCCCACAAAATCAAAACAACCTCAATCACAACAATCAAAACCCACCACGAGCTCCAAATCAATATCAAACCCAAAGAAACCCATATCCACCTCAAGGAAACAACCAAGTTTACCAACAACCCGCTTATCAACCACCTGCCTACCATTCTCTTCATCCCAACCAAACCACCACATTTAATCACGAGGTTGAAACTTACATGAGGACTAATGACGCAATAGTGCAGAATCTTCATCGGCAAATGGCTAGCTTGAAAGGAGGTATGGTGAAACAAGGGAATGATCTTCGAGCCGATATGCGAAACTCTTTGGCAAGTAAAACGAATGACTTAAGGGATATGATGGCTAGTTTCTTCCAAAGTAATCAAGCCTCTGGTTCTGGTTCTCTTCCGAGTAACACCGTTGCTAATCCAAGAGGGGAGATGAAAGCAATCAGCACTCACAGTGGAAAAGGTTTAAAGGAACCCGAGCTTCCTACACCTACACCGATGATTGTGATAAAGGAAAACGAGTCCCCTTCTCCAAATCCTCCAACTTCTTCTTCTCCAAATCCTCCAACTTCTTCTTCTCCAATTCCTCCAACTTCTTCTTCTCCAATTCCTCCAACTTCTACTTCTCCAATTCCACCGCCTTCTATTTCTACCCCTCCACCACCCAAGGATGTGAGTGAGAATTCCATTCCAAAGCCTTCATCTCAACCCAATATACCTTATCCCTCAAGGTTAAGGAAAGAGAAATTGAAGAACAAGGATGATATTCAGGTTTCTAACTTTCTTAAAATGTTTAAACAACTGAATTTCAATATCTCCTTTGCTGAGGCTCTCGCTCACATGCCCAAATATGCTAAAATGTTTAAAGATCTTCTCAGTGATAAGGAGAAACTTCTTGACATCGCTCAGACCCAACTTAACGAGAATTGCTCCGCAATGCTCTTAAGGAAATTACCCACCAAACTTGGTGATCTGGGTCGTTTTCTCATTCCTTGCAACTTCCCCGGGGTAGAGAATTGTATGGCCCTAGCCGATCTAGGTGCTAGTATAAAATTAATGCCATTAAGTGTTTGGAAACAGATATCTCTACCGAAGCTAGTCCCCACACGAATGACTTTGGAATTAGCTAACCGTACGGTTGCTTATCCGATGGGGATAGCCGAAGATGTCTTCTTCGGTGTCGACAAATTCACCTTTTCGGCAGATTTTGTTGTCGTTTACTACGAGATGGACCCCCGTGTTCCATTAATCATTGGACGTCCATTCTTGAGGACCGGTCGCACTCTCATCGATGTAGCCACAGGTGAATTATCATGAGAGTTGGTGACGATAAAATCGTCTTCAACATGGGTAAACTTTCTAAAAAACCCTCTGAAAACGAGGGCGTTAATTTCATTGATGTTCTTGATGAGGCTTGTGAAGAACATTTCAAAGACGCTTGTAAAAGTGGTTCTTCTTCTCTACCCATTGTTGAGACCGTTGCCTCTATTGCTCCATCATTAACTCCATTTGGAGAAAGTGATTTCATTTTGAAAGAATTTGAAGCAACTTTGGGAGATGTGGACTTGCAATATGACGATTCTCCCTCCAATTGGGATGAAGACATTCGTACCATTGAGAAACTTCTCAATGAGGACCATATATCTCCACCATCTCCTAAGGATATCTCTATCGATGAACCGAATTTGACTACGCCTTCCATCGAAAATCCTCCGGATTTAGAGCTTAAGGACCTACCGTCTCATCTCGAGTACGTTTTCCTTGAAGATAACAAGAAGTCACCCGTCATCATCGCAAAGGATTTGAAAGAAGACGAAAAATCCCGACTTATCGCCGTGCTGAAGAATCATAAGAAAGCGATTGCGTGGAAAATCTCCGATATTCGTGGAATTGATCCTCACTTTTGCACACATAAAATTCTCATGGAGGACGACTTTAAACCCACTATTCAAAGCCAAAGAAGGGTGAATCCCAAGATCCATGACGTTATCAAAAAATAGGTTATCAAACTTCTTGATGCGAGAATGATCTACCCTATCTCGGATTCACCATGGGTTAGTCCGGTCCATTGTGTGCCTAAGAAAGGCGGAATCACCGTTGTGCCCAATGAAAACAACGAGTTGATTCCTTCTCGTCTCGTTACATGGTGGAGAGTTTGTATAGACTATCGCAAACTCAATGATGCTACGAGAAAGGATCATTTTCCCCTTCCTTTCATGGACCAAATGCTTGAACGTCTAGCGGGTAATGACTTTTACTGCTTTTTAGACGGTTTCTCCGGGTATTTTAAAATTCCCATCGATCCCAAAGACCAAGAGAAAACCACATTCACTTGTCCTTATGGAACATTTGCTTATAAAAGAATCCTTTCGGCTTATGCAATGCTCTTGGGACATTCCAAAGGTGTATGATAGCTATCTTCCATGACATGGTTGAAGAAACTATGGAAGTCTTCATGGATGATTTCTCGGTCTATGGTGATTCTTTCTCTCATTGCCTTGCCAATTTGGAACGCATGCTTAAGCGGTGTGAAGACACTCGCCTTGTTCTAAATTGGGAAAAATGCCATTTCATGGTAAAAGAAGGCATTGTGCTTGGACATAAAATCTCAAAAGCCGGTCTTGAAGTGGACCGTGCTAAAGTGGATGTCATAGCCAAATTACCTCCACCTTCAGCCGTGAAAGGTGTGAGAAGTTTCCTTGGTCATGCGGGCTTCTATCGTCGATTCATTCAATATTTTTCTAAAATCGCTCGCCCGATGACCCACCTCTTGGAAAAAGATACTCCTTTCATCTTTTCTAAAGAGTGTCTTGAATCCTTTAATCTTTTTAAGGATAAGCTAACTAAGGCACCGGTCTTGGTTACCAATAATTGGGAGGGATTGATGTGTGATGCTAGCGACTTTGCTATTGGAGCGGTTTTGGGCTAAAGAGTGAACAAACACTTCCAACCAATCCATTATGCTAGCAAGACAATGACGGGGGATCAATTGCATTATACCACTATCGAAAAAGATCTTTTAGCTGTAGTGTATGCCTTTGAGAAATTCCGCCCCAATCTTGTCCTTTCCATCACAATCGTGTACACCGATCATTCCACGTTTAAGTACTTGTTAACTAACCAAGATTCTAAGCCAAGACTTCTTCGTTGGGTTTTGCTCCTTCAAGAATTTAAAATTGAAATTCGTGACAAAAAGGGAGCTGAAAACCTAGCCGCGGATCATCTAAGTAGACTTGAGGATCCTTATCAAGGGGATCATCCGAATCAAGAGATCAATGACTCTTTTCCCCTTGAGGCCTTAATGTCTATCAATTCCAATCTTGATGACACCCCGTGGTTTGCAGACATTGCAAACTACTTAGTGGGTGGTATTCTCATCGAAGGGTTAACATCCCAACAAAAGAAGAAGTTCTTTAAATATGTTATGACTTACTTTTGGGATGACCCTAATCTCTTCAAACAATGTGCTAATCTGATTATTTGTCTGTGTGTTGATGGACCCGCAGCTTTAGGCGTTCTCGAAGCTTGCCATAAAGGACCCATCGGTGGTCACTTTGGTCCCAACTACACCGCGAAGAAAGTGTTTGATTCGGGATTCTATTGGCTCACTATTTATCGTGACGCTCACGAAATGGTTAAAAATTGTGATGCTTGCCAACGCCAAGGCAAGATCACACATATAGATGAGATGCCTCAAAATTTCATACAAGAATGTGAAATCTTTGACGTATGAGGCATCGACTTTATGGGGCCATTTCCATCATCTAAAGGGAACAAGTACATCCTCGTAGCCGTTGAATACGTTTCCAAATGGGTTGAAGCTAAGGCTCTCCCTACGAACGATGTGAGGGTGGTTGTGAACTTTTTAAAGCAAATTTTTCCTCGATTCGGTGTTCCTCGTGCTATAATCAGTGACCGCGGGACTCATTTTTGCAATGATCAATTTGCTCGAGTCATGGCTAAGTACGGTGTCAATCACCGTCTTTCCATCGCTTATCATCCTCAAACTAATGGTCAAGCCAAGATATCTAACCGTGGATTGAAGCGAATTCTTGAGCGTACTGTGGGAGAGCATCGTGCCTAGTGGTCTGATAAGTTAGATGATGCTTTGTGGGCTTTCCGTACCGCTTATAAGACCCCGATTGGTTGTACACCTTATCGTCTTGTGTACGGTAAAGCATGACACCTCCCTATCGAGCTGGAACATAAGGCATACTGGGCCTTGAAGTGGGCTAACTTCAACATCAACAAAGCCGGCGATCTTCAGAAGATTCAACTCAACTAGCTCAACGAACTAAGGAATTAAGCTTATGAGAACTCATTGATCTACAAGGAGAAGACCAAGATCATCCATGATTCAAGGATTAAGAACCGAGAGTTCCATGTTGGTGATCAAGTTTTACTCTTTAACTCTCGGTTGAAGATCTTCTCGGGAAAGCTGAAGAGCCGCTGGTCTGGTCCATTCATCGTCGCCAAAGTCTTCCCATATGGCACCATTGAGCTTTCTCAGCCAAATGGGCCCAATTTAAGGTGAATGGTCAGCGCGTGAAGTTGTACTTTGGTGAGGACATCTCTCATGAGATGATTCCATCCCTCACCACGTTTCCCTTGAATTAAGTTCTGGGTCGAGTCAGGCTCGTGACTCGGTTAACAAAAACAAGCGCTTCTCGGGAGGCAACCCGTGATCTATCCTTTAACGTTTTTATAATAAGTGTAGGGGGAGCCCCGTATGTGTTTATTGTCTTGTTTCTTCTAATGTGCAGGGATTTAAGCTTCAAAGATCCATTCTCGATGACTTTTGACGAACCGTGATCCCGTGTACCCGTCTTCCCGGTTCTATCCTAAACTGTCGTGATTCAATATTTCATATCTTATAAGTTCACATTGAAATCATTATAGTTGTCCTTTCCTTAGCATGATTTAAACAAATGGCACAATGTCATAAGTGTAGGGGAGTTTACTCCCACATGCTTAAACATTGAGGACAATGTTTATATCAAGTGTAAGGGGGACTTCTATCGAAGAAAGTGGTCTTTTCCATGAATTTGCCCTCATTTTAACCGGGAAATCTAATATTTCGACATTTTTCAAAATTTTTAATCAATTTTGGCCTAGTAGTATAGTAGTATTTTCATTTGTTATCGTTATTTACTATCCTTGCTAAAATAAAAGTTTAATAAAGTGGTTTTAAATTTTTCAAAGTCGTGAATATTTTGACTCAACCCGAGTTTACTTATCTAAGTTTACTCTAGCTAGTATCCTTAACGTGTTTAAGTCAAGTTTTGCTAGGATTTTATATAGGGAACTTTATAACGCGAAAGTCTTAACTCTCACGGGTTAAGAACAAGAACTTTTCGCAAGTTCCTATAATTGATCGAGTCGTTTATCAAGGGAAATTTAAAATGCGATTTCTAAACTTGAAAAATTCTAAGAGTTTGCAAGATCCTATAGATGACTCGAAAACCCAAAACTTTGATTTAATTGGCTAAGCATCCACGAGTCTCATTCCTTGAGATTTTAAACTGTGGAGAACGAGAGATGATAGAGTCAATTATAAGTTTGGTATTCTTTTGTGAATTTATGTGGGTTGATTATAAGCTTTTTCTCCCATCGCTTGCTAATAAATTTAACTACAACAAATAAGGTTGTACGATTTGAAAAGTTACTTAGCTTCTAGCACAAGATCGTTTAAAAGTTGCTCGGTATTAATTAGAGTTCATAGCCAAAGCATAACTTATTGAAGCGGGATGCGAAGATTGGCGAGTCCAAAAAGGTCCTAACAAGGCATGAGGGCTACATTTTGTTGCTAAAGATCCCAAGTGATGTGAAGAATCATTTATCAAAAATCAATATGAAGGATCGAGACACACGACGAAAAGCAAATACTCCCCTAAAGATCATGGAGAAGTCTATCCAAAAAGGCCTCAACAAGGTATGAGGATAAATAGATCCAAGTCCTAAAAGAAGGCGGATCGTTGTATATCAAAGTCCAAAATAAAGATTGGAGAAAAATGAAGAAGTCGTGGTCCAAATATGAAGAATCTCTCAAAAACTTCAAGTGAAGAAATTCCTATTATGAAGAGAAGACCATTATTTCATGAACGTCTCTCAAGATTTGAAGTATGAAGTCGCTGCCAAATATCGGTCCGAGAAAGGTCTCAAATCGTGAAGCGAGTTATGCCAAGTTATGAACTTTATGAGGTCTCGAGAAGCAGTTTTACAAGATTTTGTCTTCTAGCTAACTATTGATTAAATCGAGCTACTTTATTTTCAGCCTAATAAACTATCGAAATAAGTCAAACAATGCATCCTCATGATCATTTAAGACAATATTAAAATATAAGAGATACACCTAGGAATAAGGGAGTCTAAGTGAATAATTGGGCCACATGAGTTCGAGTTAGTTTGCTAAGTTATAATAACAATGATCTCGTTTTTAAGCTTAGTATGGGGAACGTGAAACTTAAGGATGATAAACATTCATGACAACCTAAAACCCAATGTAAGTCTTTGATTTATTACTTGTTTTGTTCTTTTAGTTTCCTTAGTGTTTAGCATTTAATAAAGGCCAAGGTGGGTTATCTATGATGAAAAATGTAAACCGTGCTTTGAAATTAATGCATTGCATGAGGGCATTGCAATGGTCAAGTGTAGGGGATTTAATAAGTGTGACAACACTTATCCTTTTAACACTTATTTCCAATAATAACAAGACCAAAACGTGTATTTTATGTCGTAAAAGTTGGAATTATGCGTGGTTTGTGTTTTTATTGTGTTTCAGGATAAAAATGTGCAAAAGAAAGAAAACATGGGCTATCACGAGCTTTTATCGAAGAAAAAGACAAAAGACGAAGTCAAAAGATCGATAATGCAAAAAGAACGGAAGTCCAAGGCCTATTCTGAAGATTTATCGAAGAAAAATTCTAAAGACGGAAGTTTAATGAAGTCGAAGAACTCAAGTCTAATTATAGAAGAAAATTATAAGACAAGTTCAATTTATATCGACAAATCTCGAGACGACATCGAGAAAGACAAAGAAATTAAATCAAGTCGAGACGAGAAGAAAGAAAGAAGAAAGATTAAGCACTTAACCTGCCCACCTCCTATAAATACCCTCTTAATATGTCATTAGGAGGGTGGTTAGTGTTAGTTAGTTTTTAGTTAATTTTTAGTTTTTATTAAGTGTGTTTTTATTTTCTCACTAGTTTTTCTTTCAAGCTTATTAATTCTTTACATTAATCTTGTAATCTTTTGGACTTTATCCTTAATCAAATCAAGCTTATTTCTTAATTCTCATTCTACCTTTCTTAATCTTCTTTAATCTTGATAATCATTTAGTTTATTTTAATTTTGCGATGATTTGATTGTGTAGCTTATTTGGGTGTGCTTATTGAATTGGTGATTTTATAAGTTTTTAGATCATAGTGCTTATTTTCTTAAATTTATGATTAATAGTTCTTAAAAATAAATTGTTTTTGATAAGTTAATGTTTTTATAAAAAGTGCTTTTTGATTTCTAGCTTATTTAGTGTTTTAAAAAGTTTTCAAATTTTAGCTTATTCACCTTTTTCTAAAATCTTTTTGGTTTAGCTTTTGGTAAAGTGCTTATTGATTTTTGGCTTATTTTTGCTTATTACTAAGTTTTGTTATTCGGAATCCTGTTATATCCCTCTTTTTCGGATAAGGGTCATAAATCCCTTATTCCGGATAAGCCAAAGAAACATAACTTTCCGTATAAGCCCCCAGTAGAACATTCCGGATAAGGGTGACTAACTCCCTCTTCCCGATAAGCTTTTCATCAAGTTTTCCGGATAAGCCTCATTACTTTCATTTTCCGGATAAGAGATTGGAGATGTTTTCCAGATAAGCTCATTAAAGTGTTTTGCGGATAAGGGCAAGAAACCATTTTCCGGATAAGGGTTTGAAGACGGATTGCGGATAAGCGTTCGAAGTCACGTTTTTCCGGATAAGTTGTTAAACCATATTCCGTATAAGACTTTATTTACGTTTTCCGGATAATTTCTTTAAGTATATATTCCAGATAAGCCCGTGTAAAAGGATTCCGGATAAAGCTCCCAAGCCCGTATTCCGGATAAGCTGCAGTTCTAGTATTCTGGATAACATTCCGGATAAAGCCTCAGAAGAATTATTCCGGATAAGCCTCAGAAGAATTATTCCGGTTAAGACTCCAAACTAAGATTCCGGATAAGCCTTTGGATCTTTATTCCGGATAAGGTTTTGTATTTCCACTTTTTTAAGTTAAATTTTATTTTTTCCGCCTTTTTACTTAGCGTTATTCTAACTTGTCTTGTTTTAGTTTAAATTTTAAAGTTTACATTTTTATAAGTTTTCATCAATTACTTTTCAATTTTTAATGTCTTTAACTTTAGTTTAAAATATTTTCATGCTTTCATTTTTTTTACTCAACGACAATTTTCATTTTTAGCTTAAAATAGATAAACAAACCCTTTTATTTTTCCACCAAGAACGACTGAGTCGCACTTTCTACTAGTAATCAATTCGAAAAGATCGGAGGATAACTTCTTTTTATACTTGGCTAAAAACCTTGTATTATATATCTTGACCACTTGTAGGTGTAGACGTATCTGATTGTGCTTCGGTTGCTGGAGCGACAACTTCGTTGATCGGAGCTATTACTTCAGGTTCTGGAGCAACAATACTTGGAGGAGTAAAGAATTCATCAAAGAACGGTTGAAACAATGTATGTCATTCATTCCTAGAAGGTGGTGTAAATGATGATGAAGAAGGGTTGTTTGGGACAAGACCAGAATTAATGTTGCTGGGTCCCATTTCATGAAGTGCGGGTTCAGAACTGCTTTGCTCAGAAGCCATTTTGAGCATGTTTTAAATCATGAAAACTTCTGCTCGAACTTTATTTACAACCCCGTGTCATTATTGAACGACATTTCTAGGATCATAAATATTATCGATTTCAGAAGACATGCCCTTTTTTTAAAACCAATTACTTGAGATTAAGATTTTGAATATCTTACGACACGAGCTCAAGTCCGAGAAGTTTTAAACTTCCCGTTGTTAAGGATAAGTTATCATCGGCGATAAACTTTCCTTTTGTTGAAGTCCGGGGCATAATCTAAAATGTGATTCTACGTCATTTACACGAGCTTAAAAACCTTTGAATAGTTTTAATGCAAGCTCGTGTCTGAGAAAATTTAATTTCTCGTTAATGAGGATAAGTTTATCATCGACGATAAACTTTCCTTTCTTTGAAGTCCGGGTCATCGTCTGTTATTTAACAATGAACCATTGTTGTTAGCTTAATCGTAAATCCCCTGAAACACTTGATTTGAAGATATCAGCTTCTTCAGCAACCAAACGCATACAGAGATTTGACCGGTTTGTTGTTGTTGATGCTTGACTCCGTTGATCCCAAACTTAGATCGATTTAGCTTTGTGTAAAAAAGAATGAATCAAGTTAAACACTTAGAGAAACTTTGTTGTATATGTAATGTCACACCCCAACATGGCGGAATATGGGGCGCGACGTATGTATATCATCACAACATGGCGTGTCTATAGAGATAACAAAATGAAATGGAAATGTCATAAAATGGTGACACAAATGTCATGACAATATCTCCACAAAATGCAGGAGTCTAGGCAAGTAGGTAACAGTCCTACCTCTAACCCAAGACAAACAATTATCACAAACAAAACATCATAAAGGTGTCCACAAAGTATCACTTATTCAAAACACATAGAAATAAACTAAGAAGGAACGGGGATCTCCTTCCAAATGCAATCCTAATGCCTCCAAAACTAGCCACTTCTATTCTCAAGCTTAACCACATTCTCACCTGAAAGAGACACTAAAACACGTCAACATAAAGGTTGTGAGAGTCATAGGTTTAGACTCCAACGCCAAAATCAAACCATAAGCTGTGAATAATAACAAAATTTAAGAACATATGGACAATGTGATACAAACATGCATTAACAACTAATATTCAAGATTTAACAAACCAAACCAAATCTAAGGCTCCCAGCCTTACCAAACACCATGGTCCCATAGGCGCCCATACACCTATGAACCAATCCCAAGGCCCCGCCTTGTCATCATCCCCTTGGTACCAAGTCAAAACATAAAACAATCATAAATCAACTAGTAGTTAATCACATAAGTATGCACAAGTCCATCACCAAACATAAAACATTCACAGCATAATTTATAAGACAAGACAGTGTTTCTTCCATCCCATCAGGAAGTCAAAATCATTAGTAGACATGGTACTATGATACTCACTTGATTGAGCTTCTCTAAAAATCCGCGCACTAGCAAAAAGCTAACAAACAAAAGCACACAATCAAAACATGAACCAAACACTAAAATGGCTTCTCAACCTATGATGGACATCTAACATTCTCCCATATATATATACCTCATTTATTTGCTCTAAGCATCTCATTACACCCCTCTATAAATCCCTTAACTTAGTTTACTTCATAACCCGTCTCGTTAATATTTTACCCAAAACAGTCCCAGTTTTTAGGTCTCCAAACTATAAGCCAAACGCCAACCTAACCTTACCCATGATCTCTGTAAAGGAAACCCTATGCCCTTACATATGTTAGCTAACTCCTCCCTTTTGCCCCAACCTTAAAGCTACTGTTAAGGACCCGATATATATATATATATATATATATATATATATATATATATATATATATATATATATATATATATATATATATATATATATATATATATATATATATATACTCCTGCCTATCCGCATTTTACCAATTTTGAACATAGAAAAAGTTTGTTATGATTAGGGGTTCTTACCCTAACCCATTTTCTTATCCCCACCCCTGGTCTCTTATTTAATATATAAACCAACTCCCATGTTCATTAGAGGGTTCAAATATACATCTAAGTACCTCAATCACCTTAAAACATTAAATTAAATCCGACTGATTTCAAAACTGTTTTGACCTCCGACTGTTGTAACTTGTTTTTGACCCACCTCCCGACCTAAACTTTATTTCTAGTTTCTTGCATTTGAAATCCACTTCAATTACCTATTCAGGGATGCTTGGATCGCAAAATAAGGGTTTGTAGAACTCTAGATATGATCAAAACAAGTGACCTAAAATTCTGCCCAGTTTTTAAAAACGAATTTAACACAATTAGCTTAATTAATTACCATCACCATGTATAATAATTATCTCTAATTAATCTAATCATTATAATATCATATATATATACAGATTTTAATTCAAACCCTAACCTAAATCCATCATTGGATGATTGAGAAAGAATTAAAAACACTTCAATTAAAAAGGGTTATAAAAATTTACTTTTGATTTATAAAAACCCCCAAATTTATGAAGAAGCCCTATTTTTTTATGTGACCGTCGACTCTAATAATTCTCTAGGGATTTATGAGAGTTATGATATAGTAAAATTCCTTATATAGTTTTTCTCCAAGAATCCTAGCCCAATACAACCCACCTTCCTTTTTTCTTTTTATTCGGCCCTAACCGACCCATATATATATATATATATATTTTTTTCTTTTATATTACTTATTATTATGTTATTAATAATACCTTAATTTACCTTAATTTATTTCAGCTCCTAAAACCTCCAAAACCTCAAAACCGTAAAACTAGTCAAATTTACGCGTTTACCGTAAAAGACGTAAAATATACAGTTTTAAAAAAATCTTAAATTTTGAAATAAACTTTATAACTAAGTCCTAAATGACTTAAAACCATCCCGAAAAATACTCACATGACTAAACACCTTACCCGAGACCTCTAAATGCTAAACCCCAAATCCTAAAAAAATACAATTTACTATAATACTTATACGTATACGTAAACACCAAAATAACACCATCTCATTTCATAGTCACTAATTGTGAGCTCATGAACATGAAATAACCGTTCTTCGATTTACTTATGAGTACTTTATACCCATATACGATATCTACATCAACCTCGTTCACGAAAAATAAACATGTAAACACGCTAACCATATAGTCACACATAAATTAACCTAAAAATAGGACCAAGTGACGAACCTCAAAACCACGATTGTCACATCACTCGCTCCTAATAGAAATCTCATCTTGAGATTTACTCCTTAGGATCGTCATTATCAAATAGCTGAGGATACTTATTCCTCATAAACTCTTCCCGTTCCCACGTGAACTCTGGTCCACGTTTTGAATTCCAACTAACCTTAACTAACAGTATCTTACTTCTTTTCAGTGTTTTAACTTCACGGTCCATAATTTCTACCGGCTCCTCAATAAAATGAAGACTCGCATCTATACTAATATCGTCCATCGATACTTGCAAGTCAGTTCTTTCCAAGCATTTCCTCAAGTTTGATACATGAAACACACCATGTACACTACTCAACTCTTCCGGTAACCTCAACCTATACGCCACTAGCCCAATCCTTTCAAGGATTTCAAATGGACCAACAAATCTAGGCGCTAACTACCCTTTCTTCTTAAACCGCATCACCCCTTTCCATGGTGAAACCTTTAGCATAACCTTGTCACCAATCTTAAATCCCAACGGCTTGTGCCTCTCGTCTACACAGCTCTCTTGTCGGTTCTTTGCCATTTTCAACCTGTCGCCACCTCCATAGTTTTCCAATACACCTCCGGTCCAATACGTTGGCCGCTTCTAACTTCATACCACTATAACGGTGATCCACCTCATCTCCTATGAATTAACTCCAGCAGTTTCTACTACAATTCCTATCACTAGACCTAACGACTTCTATCCTCTACGGATTTTCCATCATTCGGAAGTTCTCCCAACCTTAATCACATCTAATGGTATATGCAGGATTGCATAACCAAAAGCTTCCCATAACATTCACATGAAACATGTCATGACCACCACCTCATCCTTGCTTTCCCATGCTCGACACCAAGTAACTAACCATCGTTCATACTAACTGGTGCTACACCTTTTCTCTAGGTGGACGTTTCATTGGTCGTGACTACTAACCTCTTGCTGTAACGGTTTTCCCTTCAATATCACCCCACTATCTTGACAACCTTTTGCTCCATTGAATCATTCTTTCTCCATACTACTTTTCGCTTGTCTTTCCAAAATCTAAATTTCCATACCATCTTATATCCTGTCTTCAGCCTATAATTTAGGCGATTCCTCCTGTATTCCCTACATTCTAATAAATGGGGAATATGCCCCTCTAACCGGTGACTCTCTCTTTATAGAAGAATTATTCTTAATATATTGCGTTCTCCAACTATCTCCACATCTCACGCCAATGCTCTAGGCGTCTTTCTCAATTACCCCTATAGTATGCTCATACCAACCATTAGTCTATCAACAGTATACTACGCTTGCTTCAGATGGTTTCTTCCGTTGCCATAATCCTTCATAAGGCATTCCATACCTATTAGTTTAACTTTTACACAAAACCTCCTATTCCATCGTATCTGTACACAATCCTTTAAACTTCTCAAGTACGTGACTTCTCATTCCTCTTGAAATATGGAATGAATTAGTCAGTCTATCGACTATCACCCAACTCTCATCGTACTTATTCCTCCACCCCATTATGTATCCCTTCCACCAACTTCGTCCTTACATCGCCCTTTCTAAGCTACTCCTATCTATGTAGGAAGTAAAGTCTACGTCCCTTTTCTCCATGCGATTGTCCAAGCCACACAACATAAATGTTGACGCGTTCTCTGCTTTAGATAACTCAACTCGTGTAATCTACATCCTTCATCTAAACCACTCTAATACGTCATCCATATAGTTCAAGTTCGTCACAGCTTCAATTCCTTCTTCTTATTTCATGTTTCATCAACCATGCTTGCCTTTCCCAGATCGTACTTGGCCTTGGAATTTTCTTTCACCACTAAACTCCACCCATAACCTTTGCCAAATGTTCAATCAAGAGGACTTAATATGTGTTGGAGATTTTCATGATCCGTATAGATCATTCTCTACGTATCGTACCTTAAATGCCTCTAGCATTCTAGGCATATATAACAATCCAGCTCCACTAACTAAGTCTTATCTAGTTCTTCCAAATCTTCAGTTCCTGCAACATATAAGCAATCGCCTTTCTTTGTCGTTCTCGTACACATCCAAATCCTTGCTCCACGTATCATCATGCATGCTTTGCGAATTCATCCAGTCCTTCCGATAATGCCAAGATCGGCTCATTATCCAGTCAACCTACTCAGCCTCCAAAACGCTTCATCATCCTTCTTCACTTCGCCCCTTGCTGGTTCCATGATATACCAGCGTCTCTAACTACTCATCCTGGTCAACTTAATCCTAAACTCACACTTGAAAATCTTACGTATAATTCCCTTCCTAAACAACTCCAAAACCAACTCATAATTCGCCTCACTCTCCTTATTAGACTTTGAGTAGATCAAGATGTTGTCGATACTCCCGATGACAACTCGTTTATATACGTTCATGCACACTCGCTTCATTTACTCCATGAAAACTGCTAGTGCTTTGGTGAAGCCAAATGCATAACCGTAAACCCAAAAGCATCCATTCAACATTCTTAACATCATCCTTGCATCCTCTCTTGGCAGCAACATAAACAAATTTCTACCTCTTTCTACTCGCGAAATTCTACACACATTCTAAAAGATCGATACTCCTTCTTATCAACTCATCCAACCGCTTTCACATCACATTTACTACCAGGCAACTCAACCTTTATCTTGAATCCCTTGCAATTTCTAACAACTCCTGTCTTTAAAATCATTCCATCAATAATTGCCTTGGAAAGGCACTAACTACAACTCGTCTTGCTCCTTCTACTGGCTTTGTTCATGGTTATACTTCAAGATAATATGTAAACCTACTAAATCTTAAGAAATTTTCGGAAAATTTTACATACCTAACGAATATCACAAGTACCTTTGAAACATCACATCCCATTCCTACATTCTCTATGATGTGTTACTTGTGCCAATATCCATACTTTATACAAATCTCTATTCATCTCCCTTGGCACTCCGAAGAGACCTCATGACCACATTAGTTCGTCTTTCTACGAACTTCTAACTCTTTCCCCATCACAAAGGGCATTCCAACTATTCTCTCATATGACTATATCAATGCTCTTAATCAATACAAAACCAAAACTACATCTGGAACCCACCAGGCACGACCAACGAAAAAAAACTACTGATAACTAACGACATTTCACGTGCACTAGTTAAAAGAAGTCAAAAACCATGAGACTCAAAAGAAAACTCAAACCCAAAACATGTATAAATTCAAAATGACCCATGACAACGAAAAACAATCCAAGAAACACCCAATGGCAACCAAAACATATTACGCCCCGCGACATACTTTTTTAAACCTTGCACGACATCGACTTTCCATAAAAGATTATTTTTCTATACCTCTCCACATCTATGTGACTCAAACGATCTACAAACAACCCTCTATACGATCACCAGACTCAACTCAAAGACTAGGTACCCCAAACATCTTAAATCATAAGTTTAAAAAACTACTATTCAAAACTCATCCTTGAACTCGACACTTGTAACAATTTCAACCAGGCTACTGACCTCCCATGACTATACATTCTGAATATTTGGAAATTACGTTCCGGGTACATAATTTTAGGCTTTTGAATCACCTAAAAAAGCTTTAAAAACGAACAAGTTATGACCAAAACAATTTTATACTAGTTGTTTTCAAAACTAAAGAATCATCTTAGTAATTTACGTAATCCTTTTTAAATGAAAAGAAAATAAATTTATGTGAAATTTTCATGAACTTTGTTTAGTCTTGTATATATAATTATAAATGATGTATATCAATTAAACTCACTTATATGAAATATTTAAGTAGGAAAATTTTATTTTGCTTTATTTTAAAGAAGGTCTTTTAGAATTTGAAATAAACAAGTGTTGTTTACATAAAAAAAAACTTATGTTATATCTTGTTGCAAAAACGACTCCTACACAATACACCCTATCCTTATTTTACCGAATACAACCAACTATCTTATTCTATAGTAGATTTCCAAGTCTTTTTTTTCAATATATACCGACCAAAAGAAATGTAAGACTCAACACAAAAGATTTCATTATCCCAAAATAAATCCCAATTTATTTCAATATACTTAACACCAAGGACACCATTTTAAAAAGCACACGTGAAATAGGAAACTCGAAGAATACGCCACAACAGAGGTTGAATACCTAAAAAGAAGCGAGCTAGCAAACCCTACTACGGATACAATCGATAATAGCGAGGGATCATACATATGTAGGTAATATCGTGATACATATACTTAAATCCGTCTAACATCTACTATACAAGCATGTATTAACCCTCTTTCATGAAATCATACTTAGGAATTCATTGAAGTTGTGGTACTTGTATAACTATGTTGGCCACCATACTTATACAATTACCCTTTCTCCAATGCACTCCCTCCTATGACGACACTTATAAGAATCAATACAACATATAACACATAATCTACCAACTCACATAATCATACAATCACATAAAAAGAGGTTCAAAACTCTATCTATCAAAATAACATAGTCAAACTCTTGGAATACATAAATCCATAGTCTAGCTAAAATAGAAAAGACAAAATCCAAAACAAAAACATAATTAGTTATAAGTCATGTCTCCCATAAGAGTGGTAACAGCTTAACATCCTTCCTATCCACCTACTCCTAGTAACTCGAACCACCACATGATTCTTAGGGAACATACCTTAAACATCAAAAGAACATACTATACATTAGATGCACAAAAATAACGCCAACGACCGAAACTACTATTAACCACATTATGTACTATAATGTAATATTAATACAACATATAATAATGACTAGCGTAGACAATTAAGGTTCGATCCGCACTAGTCAAATTCTGAAAAGAAACTAACATGCGACTTAGTATGAACGATTATTGTTCGATCCATACTAGTCAAAACCCGACATGAAACATCATAAACACGAATCCAAAATATCCCGAAATATATATTTATATTGGCCAAATCTATGCACACATATTCCTGTGACGCCTATATGCAGGGACCCTTAAGCTATAGACTAGGCTACTAGACTAGGCAACCTAATTCTCTATAACCATTGCCTTTGATACCATTCTATCACACCCCAACATGGCAGAATATAGGGCGCGACGTATGTATATCATCACAACATGGCGTGTCTATAGAGATAACTAAATTAAATGGAAATGTCATAAAATGGTGACACAAAGGTCATGACAATATCTCCACAAAATGCAAGAGTCTAGGCAAGTAGGTAACAGTCCTACCTCTTACCCAAGACAAACAATTACCACAAACAAAACATCATAAAGGTGTACACAAAGTATCACTTATTCAAAACACATAGAAATAAACTAAGAAAGAACGGGGATCTCCTTCCAAATGCAATCCTAATGCCTCAAAAACTAGCCACTTCTACTCTCAAGCTTAACCACATTCTCACCTAAAAGAGACACTAAAACACGTCAACATAAAGTTGGTGAGAGTCATAGGTTTAGACTCCAACACCAAAATCAAACCATAAGCTGTGAATAATAACCAAATTTAAGAACATATGGACAATGCGATACAAACATGCATTAACAAGTAATATTCAAGATTTAACAAACCAAACTAAATCCAAGGCTCCCAGCTTTACCAAACACCATGGTCCCATAGGCGCCCATACACCTATGAACCAATCCCAAGGCCCCGCCTGGTCATCATCCCCTTGGTACCAAGTCAAAACATAAAACAATCATGAATCAACTAGCAGTTAATCACATAAGTATGCACAAGTCCATCACAAAACAAAAAACATTCACAGCGTAATTTATAAAACAAGACAGTGTCTCTTCCATCCCATCTGGAAGTCAAAATCATTAGTAGACATAGGGCTATGAAACTCACCTGATTGAGCTTCTCCAAAAATCCGAGCACTAGCAAAAAGCTAACAAACAAAAGCACACAATCAAAACATGAACCAAACACTAAAATAGCTTATCAACCTATTATGGACATCTAACATTCTCCCAAATATATACCTCATTTATATGCTCTAAGCATCTCATTTCACCCCTCTATAAAGCCCTTAACTTAGTTTACTTCATAACCCGTCTTGTTAACATTTTACCCAAATCAGTCCCGGTTTTTAGGTGTCCAAACTATAAGCCAAACACCCACCTAACCATACCCATGATCTCTGTAAAGGAAATCCTATGCCCTTACATATGTTAGCTAACTCCTCCCTTTTGCCCCAACCTTAAAACTACTGTTAAGGCCCCGACATATATATATATATATATATATATATATATATATATATATATATATATATATATATATATATATATATATATATATATATATATATATATATATATATATATATATATATATATATATATATATATATATATATATATATATATATATATATATATATATATATATATATATATAGATATACTTCTGCCTATCCGCATTTTACCGATTTTGATCATAAAAAAGTTTGTTATGATTAGGGGGTCTTACCCTAACCCATTTTCTTAGCCCCACCCCTGGTCTATTATTTAATATATAAACCAACTCTCATGCTCATTAGAGGGTTCAAATGTACATCTAAGTACCTCAATCACCTTAAAACATTAAATTAAACCCGACTGATTTCAAAACTGTTTTGACCTCCGACTGTTGTAACATGTTTTTGACCCACCTCCCGACCTCCAATTTAGTTCTAGTTTCTTGCATTTGAAAGACACTTCAATTACATATTCAGGGATGCTTGGATTGCAAAATAAGGGTTTGTATAACTCTAGATATGATCAAAACAAATGACCTAAAATTCTGCCTAGTTTTTAAAAACGAATTTAACACAATTAGCTTAATTAATTACCATCACCATGTATAATAATTATCTCTAATTAATCTAATCATTATAATATCATATATATATATATACAGATTTTAATTCAAACCCTAACCTAAATCCATCATTGGATGATTGAGAAAGAATTAAAAACACTTCAATTAAAAAGAGTTATAAAGATTTACCTTTGATTTATGAAAACCCCCAAATTTATGAAGAAGCCCTATTTTTTTGATGTGACCGTCGAATCTAATAATTCTCCAGGGATTTATGAGAGTTATGATATAATAAAAGTCCTTATATAGTTTTTCTCCAAGAATCCTAGCTCATTAAAACTCACCTTCCTTTTTTTTCTTTTTATTCGGCCCTAACCGACCCATATCTATATATATATATATTTATTTTTTTCTTTTTTATTACTTATTATTATGTTATTAATAATACCTTAATTTACCTTAATTTATTTCAGCTCCTAAAACCTCCAAAACCTCAAAACCGTAAAACTAGTCAAATTTACGCGTTTACCGTAAAAGACGTAAAATATATAGTTTTAAAAAAAATATTAAATTTTGAAATCAACTTTATAACGAAGTCCTAAATGACTTAAAACCATCCCGAAAAATACTCACATGACTAAACACCTTACCCGAGACCTCTAAATGCTAAACCCCAAATCCTAAAAAAATACAATTTACTATAATACTTATACGTATACGTAAACACCAAAATAACACCATCTCATTTCATAGTCACTAATTGTGAGCTCATGAACATGAAATAACCGTTCCTCGATTTACTTATGAGTACTTTATACCCATATACGATATCCACACCAACCTCGTTCACGCAATATAAACATGTAAACACGCTAATCATATAGTCACACATAAATTAACCTAAAAATAGGACCAACTGACGAACCTCAAAACCACGGTTGTCACATGTAACAATCTAAGTATTATGCGGAATTAATACTTAGAACAAGAACACACAAACAAAATAAACCAAACTTTCACTTTGATTGATGATTGAACTTGTGTACAATGAAAGTGTAAAACGTATATGGAAGATATGTGTAAGAGGTGTGTTTTATGTCTAACCCTAAGGCCTCCTTTTATAGGATAAGGAGCCTTATACAAAAAGCTAAGATAAACGTTTTTAGGAAGAGACATAAAATAAACATAACTTATTAACTAAATCTTTTTAATCATTAAGAATATATTCTAAATTATTATCTTCATATTTTGTCCACCAGCTTGAAGAATTTATCATTGGCAGATTTAGTCGTTGTCTTTGTGTTAAGATTCTTTATGTCAGCGTCTTGATAATTCTAATCAGCGTCTCAGCTGTCAGTGCCTCAATTCTTCTTGTCAGCTTTTGAAATCCCTTTGTAAGCGTCTGAGTGACTTAGCTAATTTTATTCCCAACAATCCTTCCCTAAACTTGATATCTACTCTAGTAATCAAGTTTCTGAATAAAATAAAACATACATAGAGGATTCTTACAAACATGCTCTATCCTTGAATTTGAGTATGAATAAACCTCAAAAAGTCAACAATCTTAATCATCTTCTGTAATACATCTTATAACAACAAGCTTCTTGAGTTACCTATAGAGTCTTTTGGAGCCTTCTTTATAACTTTTGTCACTCAAATTCAATTAATCCTCCCCTTTTTAAGACTCCTCTCCAAGATTAGTAACAAAGGACGGAACCATGAATATCCTTCATAGCTTCATATCATCTTCCAAAACAACAAGTCTATCAGTTCAAAATAGTGATCCTTGACAATTTGTACCAGTTCTGTATTTTGCTTTTGCAAGCTAATATAGATTTTCATCAATTCGATTAATGTCAAAGGTTTCATACTGTCCTCATCTACATTCAGGAAATGAATCCTCAATGTTGATTCATAGGACATGGGGATGGACTTATTGACGATAAGACTGACTTGACCTGCATTAAAGCTAGTGCCAATAGTCTCAGCCATCTCCATAACACTATACACCCTTGTGAAAGTGATCTCTGCTGCTACTAGATGTTAATAACTAGGAAAAACATCTCAATGATCATTAGGCTTCTAGATATCCAAAAATTCTCAAAAATGAAAGGGTGATGAAACATTTTAGGTCTATAAAGAAGTTTATAAATGACACCAGGTAAGATGTCACAGAATTAAATGGACTTGAGAATGTATAAAACTTTATTTAGAACATAAACAAAGGTAATATTCCTAAGGAAATTAACTAGACTCTAATAAGCAAGAGTGACAAACACTGTTCATGCATACACACATGCAAAAATATGATAGACACACATGAACTCAAGAGTCCTTTTTTCACAAATGCCCCAAAGAGAAAGTTAATTCAGATAAAACCTTTGCAACTCCCCAAGTAAGCCCAAAAATATAGCTACCCCAAGTCACGCAAACGACCACAGCCAATTCTAGGTCAAAAGTCTTGGCAGCATGCATGAAAAATAAATTACGTGCATGCTACAGTACCTCAAGAGATAGAAATTCACTAAATTTATAAAAACATGAGATCATAATTTCTAACTCCCACTCACAAGTGGACACAATCTAGAATTGTGCAAGAGTGCTCTAAGAGTACCCAAAAACCTAAAGGTTTACCTCCCTTTAATAGAAGCATACAAATCATAATATGTGAAGAAGCAAAAATTTTATCTCAAGATAAGAATGTAAATAATCTAACCATCATAAATAAAAGTTTGCAACTTTGTATCCATCCTAATGTAGCTCCACATTCCTGCATAGTTAGACAAAAACCACAAAAACATACCAATATAGGCTACCTTTCCTACGAAAATAGGTAGAGCTAACATGTCAGTGGATAAAAATAATAACAGTGGAAAGACCACCAATGCATGTTCCTTAAGCATCAACTATCCCAATATCCTTGATCATTAACCTGCTTTTGGATAGGCTGCTCATAAAGAAAACAAATTAGTTTTCTTTGGAGATCCAAGTCTTGTTAGACTTGGATCTGCCTACTTGTTCAACTAGAGTGGTCTTATTCTTTACCATAAACCCCTATTCATCCCTTTGTGACCTAATCACCCAATTTGTTCCAATGAGACTAGTAATGACCTTCTCAAGATATTTAAATTTATTGAAAGTCATTAAAATACCATTAACACTAGAGTTTTGTTCTTGTTTAGGTTTCCAAATTAAGTGGGATGATGCCCTAGACCCTTGACCCTTATTGACCAAGTATCTTTGTTTATATGGTCTAACATAAGGTCTGACATCGGTTAGTTATGGCATTTTCATACCAAACCTAGTTCTGTCAACGGCTTGTCTTGCCCTGTCAGCGTGTGAATTAGGGTTTACTTCAGGAACCCGTTGTCTATTAGACCAAGTGTTGGTCTTTTGGAAGGGTCTTTGGCCATGATTATTAGCATTCTTAGAGAAGAAAGGATCTGGTCTAGTGTCCTGTGGGCTAGATTGGACAAAAGGTCTGGGTTTGACCATGGTTGACCTATTGTCAACGTTGAATTTTGAGGCGCTGACACACTTATAGGCCAAATGAGAAAAACTCTCACAAGTGTAACAAGCCTTTCTAGACATAACCTTAGGTCTTGATTGAAAGAATCTTATCCCATTAACACTTGCTTGGCTTTGGGGTGACGTAGGTTTTCTATACATCTGGTGAGCCAAGGTCAATGGGTTTTCCAGTTATAGGATTGGTCACAACAATGGGTGTAGACTCATTTGGAATCTCACTAAGCATCCCACCCTTAACAAACAATGTAGGATTGGCTTTCTTCCATTGTTCTAAATCAGTCACTTTCTGCTTATATTCCTCTATTGGAGTAAGAACTCTTGGTGGAGGAATGAATTCCTTTTCTTGGAGTTCTTGTATACCAGTCTAAGACAAATCCTTTCTAAGGACACCATAGAAGTTCCCAACAGGTGGTGGAACATCAACATACTCTTTCATCCCAATTCCAGTCATATCCCTATAGTCTCTTTGTTCACCAACACATTTTTCTAGGGTTTGAGAAGCTTTATCAAATCTTTGAATTTTAAGCCCTACATTATCTTTGTTTTTGATGGCCTCATCCAACTCAGCTTGTATTACACCTTTGGATCTCTCTAAAATATCCTTGAGGTCAACGCTAGCTTTAAGGTCATGTGACAAAATGTTAATTTGATCTTTAGGTCAAGCTCCATTTTCTTATATTCAGCCACAGTCTTTTCAGTTTGAGCAAGTGCAAGTTGATAATTAGATAAATTGCATTTTTCATCAAAAACATCTTATTTTAACTTTAAAATTTCTTTGTTAAGTTTTTCAGTGTTAAAACGACAACCTTTACTACAAAATGCATCATCATATACCTCATTATCAGAACTTGAAGAAGAATTGGAATGTAACACCCCATTTTGTCACGCGTGATTATGGCGTGTCATCAAAGCATACAAGGATAAATGTATAAAACATTACATGACCATAAAGGAAATACCAGAATCAAACATCGGTACCCCAAAAGTAGAACTCATCACACACAAACATAAGTACTGTAAATGAAAGGACTAAACACTGTCCATGGAAATGAGTATCAAAGTATAAAGAAATGCATAAAGTAAAGAAGGCTAGGAAGCTTCCAATCCATATGCACGTACGCTTAAAGTCTACGAGCGTCCCTGAGTACCTGCCGTTTTGGGAACATGAAAAGGAAAACGGCTGAGCATAACGCTCAGTGTACGGATATACAAGTAAAGCATGAATAATATAAGCATATAAGCATGAAGCTGCAGAAAAGACTAATTCCTGGATAACCTGGTTATATCTTAGTAAAACTAGTTTTATAGTTTGAAAAGCCTTATGTTTATCTTGTACAAACTGTTTAACATATTTACCATTAGCCAATATAGGTCATGAATTATCCACGTGCATGAATACTTGGAGGGGTGACCTTGTCATGCAAATTAGAGGGGCTGCCTCTAACTTAATATACGGGTTTGGGTAGGAGGATCAGCTCCTTGTGAAGGATGCAAGGCACACACCACATTCACTTGAATATCTGTTGAAAACATGTAAACTAGGATGCACCCATACGCCCCACCTGATAATAATAATATGGACAAAAGCTGAAGGGACACCACGAGCTATCACTCCGTCGTGGTGAAGTCATAACACTGGTGCCTCCAGTGTTATGGTTATGGTACCTCCATAACTAGGTGAAACTGGTCATGCATGTATATGGTTTTAGGTATCTAATTAAACATAAGCAATTCAAAAACATATAAAACATATACTAGGGACAACAGTTGGCTGCATACGGGAAATCCTAATAAGGAAGAATGTCCATACTGAAAGGACGGAGAATCCGTACCTTGTGTCCAGTGAACGAAGAAGACGAACGGATGAGAGTCCTACTTCGGTATCACTAATGCTACATAAATACATACATGTATAAGTAGCAGATTACTGAGTACGTAACTGGTTTTATATCATGTCTTAGCTTGTTTTATATGTTCATGTCATATTTTACTCACTGAGGCTTTATACTGTGTTTATCATGTATTCTGTCTATTTTGCCTAAGTATTTCTTGTATTTCATGTATTATTATACTTGTTGTGTAATAATAAGTAACTTTATAAAAATAACAAGTTTCCTAAAATAGAAAGTTTCCAAAAATAGAAAGTTTCTAAAAATAGAAAGTTTCCAAAAATAGAAAGTTTTCAAAAATAGATTTACTGCTTAAAATAGATAAGTTTCTAAAAATAGAATGTTTCCATAAATAGATTAGCTGCCTTAATTAATTAAGTTTCTAAAAATAGAAAGTTTCCGTAATTAGATATAAGCTGGATTATTAAGCTAATTATATAAGCTTAAGTGTTTACTGATTAATATACTAAGTCATGTAATTAAATAGTATAGTTTATTAATTATTTCATGTGAATTAAATAAACTATAGATTAAAGTATTTAATTAAATATAACATGATTTAATTAAATAAAGGTAAAAAATACTTAGGTTAAAACATGTATTATTATCTATTAATAATATAACCTAAGTCATGTAAATTAATTAATTATAAGTCATGATTTTAATAATTAATTAATTATATAGTCTAATTAGAATGATAATTTCTTAGGTTAAAATTCATGTATTAATACTAATATTAATAACCTAAGTCATGTATAAATTAAATTAATCATGTACATGTTTTAATTAATTTAATCTAATTCTTGTAAAAATAAACTTGTAAAAAAAATAATTAACCTTGTAAAAACAACCCATGAACAGAACCCGTGTTTTAATCTAAACATGTCGTGAACCGTATTTATGAACCCCGTGAACCGGACCCGTGAACCGGTCACAAACGCACCCTTGGTCAAGTCTAGCCGGCGGCTAGAAAAAGTTCCCACCGACTAGTCGGTGGTTCCCCTTGCTGCCGCGGCTAGGGGTTCCCCCTGCTTTCCTTATTTAGCCACCGGCATAAGCCGGTGGTGGTTCTTGTTCTAGCCAAGACCCCCCCCCCCCCCCGAGTCAAAACCTACCTCGAATGAGGTCGGGGTTCCCTTTTCTCCTGCTGCCGAGACACAAGACACCACACCGAGACCTTGAGGTCTCGGTTGGTGCGAATCAAAACAAGCCGAGACCCCCTTGGGGCTCGGTTCCTTGTGTCGGCCACAAACAAACACCCCTTAACCATGATTTATTTTACCCCCATGTTTAATTGCATGATTATTAAGTTGTTATTAAATAACTCATGATTTCATGTGATCAATTAATCAAAACAATAAAAAGAAAAGGGTTTTAGGGTTTATCGATTACATGAATCAAAGGATAACGAACATACTAACACCCTTGCAATAAATCAATCACCAAAAATCAACCAAACACACCCTTTGTGTGTGTTATACCCGGCGGCCCAAGGAGACAAGAAGGAGAAAAAGATTTTAGGGTTTTCTTGTTTTCTAATATTTTGTTATTATGAAAATAATCTTTTCCCAAATTCTTGTTTTAGCAAAATTGCATGTGCTTGGCCATTTTTCTTGTCTTGTCCGCGGGTAAGGGGGCCACATGGGTAACCCGAATGTTGTCCGTATCTAATATTATGTGTGTACTCGTGTTCGTGTTTTACATGATTTAATTAGTTATTGTTCGTATCTTACTATATTTATTCATGATCGCAATAAATATACATACATACGTAATACTAAGCTCGTGATTATTTACGTTCATGATTTCATGTTCGTATGTTTCTGATTATAATTATTATTTAAATAATTATCGTGTCTTAATACGTATTAAATACTTATCGTGTTATCACACGTACGTAATACTTGTAATTCTTGTTCGTGAAACGTAAACGTGCTATAAAAGTAAAGTTCTAATCATGTACGTACGATCGTAAGGGTACTATTCATGGTAAAATCATGCGGGTTTTACAACTCTTCCCCCAAAAAAATAATGCGTCCCCGAATTATAGATTAAGTAAACTAGAAAAGAAGAACATACCCGAATTCAAAATATGAAATGAGGTAAGAAGCCCAGATAGACTCCTTTGTTTCCCAAGTGGCTTCCCGCTCGGTATGATCCCTCCAAAGGACTTTGACGAATGGAATCGTCTTCCTTCTCATGACTCGTTCTTGTCTGTCAAGAACTCGTTCGGGTTCTTCTATGAAAGTGAGATCTTCACGAATCTGTTCCAGTGGATATTGAACCATGTGAAGGGGATGATACTTGTACCCTCTGAGTAAGGACACATGAAACACATCGTGAACAATAGAAAGCTACGGAGGTAACGCTAAACGGTAAGATACTTCACCGACTCATTCAATGACATCAAACGGTCCGATAAATCGAGGACTAAGCTTCCCTTTTATTCCAAAACGTCTAACACCACGTGCCAGCGAAACCTTAAGGAAAACGTGATCTCCTACGTTAAAATGTAAGTCCCTACGATGCTTGTCTGCATAACTCTTCTGACGTGACCGTGCTTCTTGCAGTTTCTGCTTAGCTACTGCGACATCCTGCTCCTTAACCCGTAGCTGATGATAGCCCGACCTTAGATCAATCTTGGAGAAATGTTTGGCCCCTTGGAGTTGGTCAAACAGATCATCTATACATGGTAGTGGATACCTATTCCTAATGGTAATCTTGTTGAGCTCTCGATAGTCTATGCAAAGACGCATATTGCCGTTCTTCTTCTTAACGAATAAGACCGGTGCGCCCCATGGAGATGCGCTCGGTCGAATAAAGCCTCGTTCTAGAAGTTCTTGCAATTGATCCTTCAGCTCCTTCAACTCTATGGGAGCCATGCGATAAGGAGCCTTGGAAATCGGCTCAGCTCCTGGGATGAGCTCGATATTAAATTCTACTTCACGTGCAGGTGGTATGCCCAGAAGTTATTCTGGAAATACATCTGGAAATTCTGACACTATCGGCTGATTCTGAATTGATGGGGATTCAACATCCATGTCATGAACAGTAGCTAGATAACCCTCACAACCATGTGAAAGTAATGCACGTGCTTACAGGGTTGATATGATTTGTACAGACCTGCCGGGTACGAACCCGTTGTGAATGTACTCTGGCGCATTAACATCACCGAAGATGACTCGATATGAATGGCAGTTTATGGTAGCATGATGCTTGGATAGCCAATACATGCCCAAAATCATGTCAAAATCATTCATGTCCAGCGGAAGTGCGTCAACAGGACGAACCTTGTCGTCAAACTCTAGGGGAAGGCTCTTGTACACATGGATTATGCGTACAGAGTCTCACAAAGGCGTGGAAATACTCAATATATTCTCTAGTGGCATGGGGAGTATCCTAACATTCTTGGCATAAGCAGTAGAAATGACCGAGTGAGTAGCACCCGTATCAAACAGAACACATGCAGCTTGACCATACATATACAAGATTCTAGTGATGGTACCTGTAGACTTATTGACCTGATCGCGAGATGTCGTGTAAACGCGTCCACTAGTAGGAGGCGGCTTGGTATCAGCATTTCCCGATGTACCCATCATCTCGCCCTTGCGGCAATCCTTCATGCGATGGCCAGGAAGACCACACTTGTAACATGCGTCGCTGCCGCGACGACATGGCCCTGGGTGCCTACGATGGAAAGTAGAGCAAAGAGGATGTGTATATCCTCCAACAGGTGTCCTGACTGGCTGAGAGCCTGATAAAAACAATATACATGAGACATGATAATAGGTACAAAGGACAATACGGATAATCGTAAGATTGAATACCAATGATAGCTGGACGGTTAGGCTGTGAACCTCTCTGGTTCTTGTCCCTCCCGTTACCATGATTCCTGGTAGAATATTTGCTAATGTGTCAGAATTAAGAATTATAACATGTAATCATAAGAAAATGAGTAAGTATAAGGAACTGCTGATGTTGGAGTGTCCAGCGTTGTTACGGTAATTATCATTACCGCCACGCCTATCCGTAGCAGAACGGTCATGAGTCTGACCGTTTCCCTTGGGCTGATTAGGCTGTTGGTGAGTAGCCGACTGAGACCGGTCCCCAGTCTTCTGCCTGGAAGATACAATTTAAAGAGATGAAATATTGACATATACTGAAAGAATACGGATTGGTCACCGTTTGAATATGAATGTTTACCTCTTATCGGGTCTTTCTGCTTCCCCAAACTCATCTCTTTCATGCAACATCTCCAGCTTACGTGCTGCATCGGCCACTTGTGCTACCGTGTTGAACGTAGCACACACCAAGTTGTTTGCGACCGATGTACGAAGAGCCCACCTGAAGTGGTGTGCTTGCTCTTCAGGAGTACTTGCTGCTGCACCAAGGAAACCAGCCAAGCGAAGAAAGCGTTGCATGAACTCGTTGCTGTTCTCCCCAGCTCTCTGTCGGATTCCATGGTACTCCCTCTTCAGCTTGTCTTGCTCAGCCTTGGGAAAGAACTATCCCATCACCAAACCCCTGAACTGAGCCCAAGTCAAACCAGCCACCCAATTATCACCTCCCTCAGACTGCTTCAGTGCCATCCACCATGATAGTACATCACCTTCGAATCGGTAGCAAGCCAACCTTGACTAGAAGACGGGGTCACAGCCCATAGCATCAAAGATCTTCTCAATGTGAGCCAACCCGCTTTCATCTTCACTGGGGCTATCTGTTCTCTCGAAAGCTCGAGGGTGGAGCTTATTGAATCTCTCCAGCCATGTGACCAATGTTGCTGGAGGAGGAGGAGGAGGTACTGGGTGTTGCTGCTGGTTGTTGGCAGCCTAAACCTCAGCCCTGATTTCGTTCCTCAACTGAGGAAGCATAGCTTGCATTGCAGCTTGGATTGCTGCATTGAGTTGTTCCTTCTCGCGTGTGAGAACCATCTGACAGTATAACATAAAATACATGATTATTCTGATTAAAACATAAACTATATACATGAAGAAAAAAATTATACCAATAAATCATGAGAAAAAATTTTATGCAGGAAAAACTAGTACATGGATGCATGATGCAGTTTTATGAAAACTTTTGTATGCGCGAGAGTGAACGCCTATGGTCAGTTCACTCAAAACAAAAGACATGGCGAGGAGACGCCAATGGGTCGGTCCCAAATTTAAAAGTTTCGATAAAACACATGCGACTATATAGGGTCAGTCCTGTACCAACCATTACTTAGTCATAAACCTGCGACAATGACATATATATGTATGCATGAAAATGATGAATGCATGAAAATCGACTGTCAGTTCTAGGAAGACCATAGTGACTACCCACTAATCACATGACGTGTTTTGAGAGCCTATAGGTCGAAGCCTTGGCTCTGATACCATGATTGTAACACCCCATTTTGATAAATGGAATGTCACACGTGATTATGGCGTGTCATCAAAGCATACAAGGGTAAATGTATAAAACATTACATGACCATAAAGGAATTATCGGAATCAAACATCGGTACCCCAAAAGTAGAACTCATCACACACAAACATAAGTACTGTAAATGAAAGGACTAAACAATATCCATGGAAATGAGTATCAAAGTATAAAGAAATGCATAAAGTAAAGAAGGCTAGGAAGCTTCCAATCCATATGCACGTACGCTTAAAGTCTACGAGTGTCCCTGAGTACCTGCCATTTTAGGAACATGAAAAGGAAAATGGCTGAGCATAACGCTCATTGCACGAATATACAAGTAAAGCATGAATAATATAAGCATATAAGCATGAAGCAGCGGAAAAGACTAAGTCCTTGATAACCTGGTTATATCTTAGGAAAACTGGTTTTATAGTTTGAAAAGCCTTTTGTTTATCTTGTAAAAACTGTTTAACATATTTACCATTAGCCAATATAGGTCATGAATTATCCACGTGCATGAATACTTGGTGGGGTGACCTCGTCATGCAAATTAGAGGGACTGCCTTTAATTTAATATACTGGTTTAGGTAGGAGGGATCAGCTCCTTGTGAAGGATGCAAGGCACACACCACATTCACCTGAATAATCTGCTGAAAACATGTAAACTAGGATGCACCCATACGCCCCACCTGATAATAATAATATGGCCAAAGCTGAAGGGACGCCACGAGCTATCACTCCGTCGTGGTGAAGTCATAACACTGGTGCCTCTAGTGTTATGGTTATGGTACCTCCATAACTAGGTGAAACTGGTCATGCATGTATATGGCTTTAGGTATCTAATTAAACATAAGAAATTCAAAAACATATAAAATATATACTGGGGAAAACAGTTGGCTGCATACGGGAAATCCTAATAAGGAAGAATGTCCATACTGAAAGGACAGAGAATCCGTACCTTATGTCCAGTGAACGAAGAAGACGAACGGATGAGAGTCCTACTTCGGTATCACTAATGCTACATAAATACATACATGTATAAGTATATGATTACTGAGTATGTAACTATCATGTCTTAGCTTGTTTTATATGTTCATGTCATATTTACTGACTAAGGCTTTATACTGTGTTTATCATGTATTTTGTCTATTTTGCTTAAGTATTTCTTGTATTTCATGTATTATTATACTTGTTGTGTAATAATAAGTAACTTTCTAAAAATAGCAGGTTTCCAAAAATAGAAAGTTTCCAAAAATAGAAAGTTTCCAAAAATAGAAAGTTTCCAAAAATAGATTTACTGCTTAAAATAGATAAGTTTCCAAAAATAGAAAGTTTTCATGAATAGATTAGCTGCCTTAATAATTAAGTTTCTAAAAATAGAAAGTTTCGATAATTAGTATAAGTTTACTAATTAATATACTAAGTCATGTAATTAAATAGTATAGTTTATTAATTATTTCATGTGAATTAAACAAACTATAGATAAAGTATTTAATTAAATATAACATGAGTTAATTAAATAAAGGTGAAAAATACTTAGGTTAAAGCATGTATTATTATCTATTAATAATATAACCTAAGTCATGTAAATTAATTAATTATAAGTCATGATTTTAATAATTAATTAATTATATAGTCTAATTAGAATGATAATTTCTTAGGTTAAAATTCATGTATTAATACTAATATTAATAATCTAAGTCCTAAATTAAATTAATCATGTACATGTTTTATTTAATTTAATTTAATTCTTGTAAAAATAAACTTGTAAAAAAATAATTAACCTTGTAAAAACAACCCATGAACCGAACTCGTGTTTTAATCTAAACATGTCGTGAACCGTATTATGAACCCCGTGAACCGGTCCCGTGAACCGTTCACAAACGCACCCTTGGTCAAGACTAGCCGCCGGCTAGCAAAGTTCCATCGGCTAGCCTGTGGTTCCCCTTGTTGTCGCGGCTAGGGGTTCCCTTTGCTTTCCTTTATTTAGCCACCGGCATAAGCCGGTGGTGGTTCTTTTCTAGCCGAGACCCACCCCCCCCCCCCCCCCCCAGCCAAAACATACCCGACCGAGGTCGGGGTTCCCTTTTCTCCTGCTGCCGAGACACAAGACACCACACCGAGACCTTGAGGTCTCGGTTGGTGAGAATCAAAACTAGCCGAGACCCCCTTGGGGCTCGGTTCCTTGCGTCGGCCACAAACAAAAACCCCTTAACCATGATTTATTTTACCTCCCATGTTTAATTTCATGATTATTAACTTGTTATTAAATACTCATGATTTCATGTGATCAATTAATCAAAACAATAAAAACAAAAGGGTTTTAGGGTTTACCGATACGTGAATCAAAGGAGAACGAACACACTAACACCCTTGCAATAAATCAATCACCAAAATCAACCAAACACAACCTTGGTGTGTGTTATACCGGCGGCCAAAGGAGACAAGAAGGAGAAAAAGATTTTAGGGTTTTCTTGTTTTCTAATTTTTTGTTATTATGAATATAATCTTTTCCCAAATTCTTGTTTTAGTAAAATTGCATGGGCTTGCCCTTTTTCTTGTCTTGTCCACGGGTAAGGGGGGCCCACATGGGGTAACCCGAATGTTTTCCGTGTCTAATATATGTGTGTTCTCGTGTTCGTGTTTTACATGATTTAATTAGTTATCGTTCGTGTCTTACTATATTTATCCATGATCGTAATAAATATACATACATACGTAATACTATGCTCGTGATTATTTGCGTTCATGATTTCATGTTCGTATGTTCGTGATTATAATTATTATTGAAATAATTATCGTGTCTTAATACGTATTAAATACTTATCGTGTTATCACACGTACGTAATACTTGTAATTCTTGTTCGTGTAACGTAAACATGCTATAAAAGGAAAGTTCTAATCATGTACGTACGATCGTAAGGGTACTATTCATGGTAAAAGCATGCGGGTTTGACATGGAACTTATGGAACTTGAAGTAGACTTGGCCTTACTGAAAACATCATTAGATTCTTCTTCACCTTCTTCCTTTGCCACGTTCACTTCACGATATTGGATTTCGTTCTTCAAATCAAAGTTTCTCAACAAGCTCTGATACCACTTGTTGATCCCAAACTTAGATCGATTTAGCTTTGTGTAAACAAGAATGAATCAAGTTAAACACTTAGAGAAACTTTGTTGTATATGTAACAATCTAAGTATTATGCGGAATTAATACTTAGAACAAGAACACACAAACAGAATAAACCAAACTTTCACTTTGATTGATGATTGAACTTATGTACAATGAAAGTGTAAAACGTATATGGAATATATGTGTAAGAGGTGTGTTTTATGTCTAACCCTAAGGCCTCCTTTTATAGGTTAAGGAGCCTTGTACAAAAAGCTAAGATAAACTATTTTAGGAAGAGACATAAGATAAACATAACTTATTAACTAAATCTTTTTAATCATTAAGAATATATTCTGAATTATTATCTTCATATTTTGTCCACCAGCTTGAAGAATTCATCATTGGCAGATTTAGTCCTTGTCTTTGTGTTAAGATTCTTTATGTCAGCGCCTTGATAATTCTTATCAGCATCTCACCTGTCAGCGCCTCAATTCTTCTTGTCAGCGTTTGAAATCCCTTTGTCAGCATCTGAGTGTCTTAGCTAATTTTATTCCCAACAATTAGTACCTGTACTGGAATCAGCAATTTGCATACTTTCACATGGGTTAGCGATATCTATTTTAGAACCATGCAGGAGTTCACAGCCAACTTTGGTAGTGCAAGAGGGGAACATCCTTCCTGTAGGAACCCATTGAAGATTAACTGATTTGATAATCCTTCCCGTGGGTTGCCACTTAAGATTGGATCTAGGCGACATGGTTTTCTTATGCAAAGCGAAAGACTTAGCGGTAGGAAACCTGTTTCCTTTGGAATTCCCTCTGTGATCACGGGAGTTTAACTCCTTCAAGACTTTAGAAACACAAGCGACATGATTTTTTGTGAAAACACTCTTCATGCATACGGAACAAACACCATGTTTGAGATCCGAATGAGATCTAGATATCCTAGTTCTTGCTTGTGTCATTTTCTTAGATGCATCTACATAATGATTATTAGGCATGCTATTGGACCTATGTTGTGGCATATTCTTAGAACTATACCTAGAATCACTAGTAGCAGTCTTGTTCGTAGGTTTTGCATAGGCTGATTTGATCACATTAGGCCTAGACAGTGGAGTGCCTGATCTAGGACTATGAACCATATCAACTTGGGAGGCAAACCGTGATCTCGAGGATTTTGGTTGCTCGGATCTAAATATAGTCGGTTGTCGAACAGACTGAATTTTAGGCGGTTTCCCCAAGATTGATTGGTTTTTCAAGCTTAGTGTCCATACTAGTGCCCTTAATTTTCCTTAGCTCGTTTTTCAGAACAGCTATAGCAAAAATCTTTTTCTAAATCTAAGCCTTTAATTCAGCATTTTCAGTAGTTAACAAGATCGTTGACTCTAGAGTTTTAGACCTCATCACTACGATAGTATTATTTAACTAATTACAACGCTGTTTTAAGGTCTGTTTTTCCTTTTGTAAGATGTCTTGGGATGCCAACTTAGATTCTAGCAAAGTAATTTGTTTCACAAAATTACCTTTTTCGGCTTTAGAATCTTGAATTTTTTGATTTAATTTTTGTTCAAGAACAACGTTTGAATTTTCAAGTTTTTCAAAATACTTTTCAAATTTATCTGTTTTCTTCGAAAATTCAATTTTGGCATCCTCAAGATCTTTTGATTGTTGAGCTGTGATCATTTCGAGCTCTTCAATCTTAGAAGAAGCAGTCATACAACATTTATCATTATTACTTACAGCATTTTTAGAATGCTCAACATGCGGTATTTCATCGGCATAAACATCATATGCAACATTTGAATGTACCGTATCTGTAGGTTCCTCTTCATAAACGGATATGTTGTCATCATAAGAGATGTCTGTAACAGTCCCTGACGTGCTTCCGGTATCATGATGTCATTCAATGCAACTACAATCTTTATCATCCTCCAATTTGTCAACCGTATGACCATTCTCCTCTTGTATCTGCATCATAGAATCTTGCACTCCACTATCATACGCTTGCTGAAGTCGGGATCTTTCATAAATCAAAGACGAGACCGATGTCATGAATTTCAACAGTGTACCACAGAACTCTTGAACCTCCGTATGTGTGTATTGAAGAAATAACTGACATATTCCTGAGTTTTCAGACTTAACAATGTTGAATTGGAAGAAGTGTGTAAGTTGTGTCACTAGAGCTTTATATGCAGATACTGATGCAGAGTGATTAAAGTCTTCTTTGTGAAGTTGCTCAGCTAGTTGGTTCAAGTTGAGGAATATTGAGTCGATGAATGTATAACGATCTTGACCAAAGAGTGTCATAAATTCACTTCCCCCTTGAAGCCACGAAAGGGTTACAAGATGAGACTGAAGTAGTCGAAATAACGTTATACCACTTTCTCTAGCTGTGTTTTGCATTAGATGCAATTCTCCCTCTTGATATGTCGAATTCAATGATTCCATTGAAGTTTGATGTGAAGATTTACAAAACGTTGATCGAACAATAAGAGAAAGTAAATGTGTTTGTTGTTGTGTGTAGAATCCGATAAATAATGTTGAAATCCCCTAAAGTATGTTCTCGATGAACCAAAAAATTCCAAGACGAACAAAAACTCACGAATGTTAAAAATTTTCAAAAACACGTTTTTGAAAAATCTTGGAATACTTGTCACACTATCGGAATGCACAAAACATCTTCTGTCGCAATGTCAAAAATTAGTCCATCGGAATACTCATCGCATTATCACCCATCGGAATGTCTGATCGCAATATTTAGATCGCAATGTTCTGATCGCAATATTCAGATCGCAATGTTCATATCGCAATGTTCAGATCGTAACTTTAGATCGCAACACTTGATTGTAAGATTAGATCGCAATACTTGATCGTAACTTTAGATCGCAATACTTGAACGTAAGTTTAGATCGCAATAAGTGATCGTATCTTTAGATCGCAATATACGATCGTAACTTTAGATCGCAAGAAGCTATCTGAATATTTGATCGCAATGTAGAAAACCTAGGGTTTTTGCGATCGCAATATTCAGATCAGAATATTAAACCCTTGAAACTTTGTGATGGAGAAAATTTCCACTGTTCTCGGATAGTACACAACAAATTCGAGATTTTTAGCCAATAAATGAATCAAATGCCCAAAAATTTTGGGTTTTTAACCAAAGAAACAATACCAAATCACTACTACAAGTATGTAGATGATTTGTATCAATATTAAACCATAAAAACACAAAAAAAAAGAATTTGGTACGTATGATTTAGATCAAAATAAGCACAAAAATCAAGAACACAAACACATAAACAATACAATCATTCGATGGCTCTTGATACCATTTGTAAGATATTCTAAATCTTGCTTATGTTTAGAGAGAGAAGGAGATAGAGAGATGGTAAGAACACACACACACACACACACACACACACTTGAGAGAGAAATAAAGGATTACACTTTTTACTTTGTGTAAAGTTATGTGAACCAACACCCTCTCCAACTAAGGAGAGGGTTTATATATACAAGCCCATGAGATGTGCTTGGGCTTACATTGGGCCGCCAGCCTACACATGTTGTAGGCTTGGCTTGGCCTTGTTTGTTTAATAATAAGTTAACTAAACTACGAGCTACTACTTAGACTAGTGTTGGAGTGACCGATCCTTTCTAATACGTAAAACGTATTTCCAACAATCGGATATCGGAATCTCCAAAGGCAACGATCGAAGATCGAGTGATCCGTAAAATGAACACGAGAGGCCTCAATGATGACGATGAACCTAATAAATCACAATCACAAACAACCACGAAACAAAGGTTGGAAGAGCACAAGTCCCCTCATTACACTATTAGAAAACGATAATATTTACAAGGATACGCATGAGAATCCCCCACGAGGCACCTCTTTTTTGATAACCGAGTCAAAAGCTCGACTCGAATTCTGATAAATGTGATCATTTAGGGATAATCATGGTATGGTCATTTTTGGTGGGCTTACATGATAAACAATGCCCAAAATTACGTGGAGTACTTTAAAACCCCGATAAACGTATACCACGGTCAAAGATAGCGTCCTCGTTTTCGGATGAAAGACGAAACAACGCTACTTCAACGCATGATAAAACCCCAAAGGGGTAGAAGAAAAGAGATGAGAAGTACAATGGTGGGGCAATGGGTGGGGCACTAAAACAATGAGCTACACGAGGTAGACTCACACCAAGCAAATGAATAAGATTTCCATTAATTTCATCGGTGGAAGACCGAGATTTCCCTTACAAGCAATTCTGAGATCGAATATCTCGTCCTCGGTGGAGAAAGGTGAGGGAACATAAGGGGCTTCCCCCACACTAAAACCACACCAACCGTCGTCAAAAGGAGTAGACGAGGAGGGAGAACTCAAACAACGATGTGATGACGGAGTTAAACTTATAGAAAAATCTTTTAAATCATATTTTCCTTTTTCATCGTTCAAAAACTCTTTATGAAAACCCGATTTGATGATGTCGAAAATATTTGGCGTTTCTAATCCAAAATTGGTCACGCTAAAAATCCTCACATTTAAGTTACGGTTAGGGGGTGGTTGATCGTATAAGTTCTCAAAACGTTGATCAACAAAGAACACCGCCCCCTCGGGGTTAACATATTCATCATCCTCATGATTATGCATCTCGTCTATTTCTTCATCATAGATAGGCTTGTCAAACCATGGTTTGTCATTCCCATCATTTAAGATTGTAGAAACTCTCTCGAAGAGATCACGATCAAGCACAAAACCATCATTCATTTGTGGGGATTGTTGATAAGTTAGATCCTCACGAATGTGGTAAACGTCATTCTCAAATGAGGAGTGTTGATTAGGTAACTCCTCAAGAATGGGATTTTTGGTCACATGAGTTGGTTCGTCATCGAAAATAAGACGTTCCAACTCATTAAGTTCATCGTCGATCTTGGAAAAATCAACCACACTCGTAGGTGGGAGTGGAGGCAAAAGAGCTAGCTCTCGTTCGATAATTTCCTCAATCTCGGGATCGAACTCGTAATCATCGTACTTCACATGCTTAAAATTCCTTTTAGGAGAATCAAAAATGGCATGTGGATTTTTAAGCACGTGATCAATCTTGGCAAAATTGCCATCGTTAAGGTCAAAGAAAGAGTCGATGTGAACACTCACAACCATGGTCTTACAAGCCCTAGGGCTATGCTTAGGTGACTTTTCTATGATGAGAGGATCGATGTCGATGAAACCTTTAGCCTCAACGGGTGTTGGGCTAGGAAATGGAGGCACTTCGATGGAGTTAGAAGTTGATGCCTCAAAGACGTGGTCCTTCGAAGGTGGTGAAGACGAGTCCATATAGGTCATTGTCGTGATGGCACTAACGTCGCCCTTCGGAATTGGTGTTTCAATTGTTTTGCCAAATACATCCCAAAGTGATTTTTCATCCATAAATCTACGAATACCCTTTTGAATCAAGTATACATATTCTTTATCATTAAAATCATCATCCTTAAAACCGTTCTTTTTAATTCTTTCAAAACATGCATTAAGCCTCATATTTTCCGCTAAAGTTAACATTTTGAGATCAACTTTAGGAACATTGGGTTTTGCAACCTCGGTTTTATCATTGATCATTTGAAACTTGGGATTTATTTCCGAAAAAGTCCATTCGTTCCTCCTCATATCTCATAGTAAGTCTCCCCTCGTGAACGTCGATTACGGTTCGAGCCGTCGATAAAAATGGCCGACCTAAAATAATGGGACATTTAGGATCACACTCATAATCGGATATGACAAAATATGCGGGAATAACAAACTTTCCGAATTTGACATAAACATCCTCGGCTATTCCGATTGGTATAAGTGGTGTACAATTTGCTAGCTCGATTGTCATGTTCGTGGGGGTAAGTGAAGGAAATATCATCAATTTCCAAAGAGAATGAGGCATGAGATTGATGCTAGCACCTAAATCGGCAAGGGCTAAACATCCCTTAATCTCGAAAAAATCACAAAGTAATAGAAATTGGCCCGGATCCTCTTCCTTTCTCGGCATTTTCCTTTTGGGTTTCTTTAGAAGGATCGAAACACAAGTTTTTTCAAGGGTTACTTGGGTGAGCTCGATAAAGCTCTCTTTTTGAACTGTGGATGGAATTTGAGGTACACGAGGGTGTGCACACTTTTCCTTAGTCGCCACGTTCACCCCATCGACTTTTGAACATGAGGCGTCTTAGAAGTCGAGGGTTGAGAAGAAGGAAAAACTCGAAATCCATCAAGGTTAGGGGTAATCACACGACTTTTCTCACGAGACAAGGCGGCTTTACATTGTTCCTTCGGATTGGCAACGGTGTCACTAGGTAACGAACTCGATGACGCACCCGAGGCCTTGTTCATAATAGCCGAAAAAATCTTTTTAATGTCAGGTCCTTGCTCAATATTCAAGTTTTGATTTTTCAAAGTATTAGAAAAGTCGTTTTTCAAAGTACCAATTTGTCCTTCTAATTGTCTCATATTAGCCTCATTCGTTTTCATATATTCTTGAAAATCGCTTGATGAACTATTTTTATTTGAATTAAAGTTCCCTTGGTTTTGATTACTTCTTTGAAAATTTCCTTGATTATTGTTGTTTGAAAGATTCGAGTTTTGATTGTTGTTATTATCTCGATTTTGCCAACTCAAATTACGACCTTGATTATAACCTTGTTTTGAATATTTCCTTGTTGATTATTTCCTTGAAAATTGTCACGGTTTTGAAAATTGTTGCCTTGATTAAAATTGCCTTGTGATGGACCAGCGCTATTTTGATTTTGAAAATTGTTGTTTAACGCGTTTACACTCGACGTTTGGCCATCCGTAGCGGCACACTCGTAATAATTATGAGTTCCACGACACAACGTACATGATGCCTCAACCGCTTTCATCGTAGCGGGAGCGTCTTTCATTTGCATCTCAATGAGAAAAGACATAAACACATTCATCAACTTTTCGACTTTCACATCAACTCTCTGAGTGTCGCGACTAGAATTACTAACATTGGCGACATTGGAAACACTCGGTGCGTTGTGGAGTTGGTAAACCTTGGATCGATTCTCGATAATCATTAATGCATCTTTCAGAGTTTTACATAAAAAGGGGCGAAATTCAACGAATCTTGTTCTTGAAAACTAAGACCGTTGTAAAACGTATCGATTTGGTGCAACTCGGAAAATCCATGGTGAGGACATTGCCTAAGCAATTCCTTAAAACGATCGCACGCGTCTCTAAAAGATTCATTCGGTTTTTGCTCAAATTTCGTAATCTCGTTTTTGAAAAATGTCGTCTTAGACGGTGGGAAAAATGATTAACGAACTTGGAAACGAGATCCTTCCACGTAATTATGGAATTAGGTGGCTCTTTCTCGTACCAATCCTTGGCGGCACCATCGAGCGAGTACGGAAAAAGCATAAGCTTGACGACATCGGTGTCGACGTTCTTAAACTTGCTCGTGGCCAAAAGACGATCAAAATTTTGAATGTGATCGTGAGGATTATCCGCCTCACGACCTCGAAACTTCGTAGCTTGAATCAACGAAAGCATTCCGCTCTTAATCTTAAAATTCTCCGCTTCGATAGCGGGAATTACGATCGCGTCTCCATAGCCCTCGGTGGGCGCTTGGAGCAATTCCATCATCGAATGATTGTCGGACATCTCGTCTACGGTCTCTTCAACAACGATATTAGGAACGTCGGTTTCTAAATCTCGTCTACGTCGTCGATTCCTTCGATGTCGATTGCGTCGATTCGAAGCGTCGCTAGGACTAGAATTGTAACACCCCATTTTGGAAATGGAAATATCACAGTAATTATGGCGTGTCATCAAAGCATACAAGGTAAAATGTCTAAACATTACTTGACCATATAAAGGAAAATACCGGAATCAAACATCGGTAGTCCAAAAGTAAAGCTCATCACACACAAACATAGTATAGTAAAGGAAAAGGACTAAACAATGTCCAAAGCATAAGTATCATAAAGAAAGGAAATGCATAATGTAAAGAAGGCTAGACAGCTTCCAGACCATATGCACGTACTCTTAGTGTCTACGAGCGTCCCTGAGTACCTGCCGTTTTGGGAACATAGAAAAGGAAAACGGCTGAGCAATACGCTCAGTGCACGGATGTACAATAAAGCATGAATAGGATAAGCATATAACATAATAACAGTGGAAGAAAACTAAGTCCCGAGTAACCTGGTTAAGTCTTAATAAAACTGGTTTTATAGTTTGAAAGTCTTATGTTTATCTTATAAAAACTGTTTGTCATATTTTACCATTAGCCAATATAGGTCATGAAAATCCACCGTGCATGAATAATTGGAGGGGTGACCTCATCATGCAAATTAGAGGGGCTGCCTCTAATTTAATATACTGGTTTATGGGTAGGAGGGATCAGCTCCTTGTGAAGGATGCAAGGCACACACCACATTCACCATGTAATCCTGAATAAAAACGTGTAACTAGGATGCACCCATACGCCCCACATGATAAATATAAATAAATGGCCAAAAGCTGAAGGGACGCCACGAGCAATCACTCCGTCGTGGTGAAGTCATAACATCAGTGCCTCTAATGTTATGGTTATGGTACCTCCATAACTAGGTAAAACTGGTCATGCATGTATACGGCTATAGGTAATCATATTTAAACATAAGCAATCAAACTCATACTTATACTACGGTAAAACAGTTGGCTGCATACGGGGAATCCTAATAAGGAAAGAATGTACATACTGTAAGGACGGGAATCCGTACCTTATGTCCAGTGAACGAGAACGACGAACTGCGAGAATCCTACTTCCGAAACACTAGTGCTACATAAATACGTACATGAAATAAGTATCTGCTTACTAAATACATAGCTGGTTTTATGTCATGTCTTAGCTTATTTTATATGTTCTTACTATGTTTTACTGTTTAAAGCCTTAAACTGTATTAAATCTTATACTCTGCTTAATCTGATTAAGTATTTCTGGTATTTCATGTGTTATTATACTTACTGTGTAATAATAAGTAACTTTCCAAAAATAGCAGGTTACCTAAAATAGAAAGTTTCCAAAAATAGAAAGTTACCAAAAATAGAAAGTTTCCAAAAATAGAAAGTTTCCAAAAATAGAAGATTTCCAAAAATAGAAAGTTTCCAAAAATAGAAAGTTTCCAAAAATAGATTTACTGCTTAAAATAGATAAGTTTCTAAAAAAAGAAAGTTTCCATAAATAGATTAGCTGCCTTAATTAAATAAGTTTCCATAAATAGATTAGCTGCCTTAAATAAATAAGTTTCTAAAAATAGCTGGTTTCCATAAATAAATTAGCTGCCTCATTTAATTAAGTTTCTAAAAATAGAAAGTTTCCATAATTAGAAATAAGCTGGTTAAATAAGCTAAGTAAATAAGCCTAAGTGTTTTCATGATTATTTTCTAAGTAATATGATATATTGTATAGTTTAGTAATTATTTCATGTAATTTAATTAAACTATAGGTTATAATATTTAATTAAAGTATAACATGTTTTAATTAAATATATTAAATACTTAGGTTAAAATATGTATTATTAAATATTAATAATATAACCTAAGTCATGTTAATTAATTAATTATATCCATGGTTTTAAAAATAATTAATTAAATATAAGTCTTAAATATTTATACTTAGGTTAAGATAATTTCATGATTATTAATAATTAATTAACCTAAGTCATGTTATTAAATTAATTACATCATTTATTAATTTAATTTTAACATAAGTTCATAAGCATAAAAAAACTAGCATATACCATGAACCGGATCTAGGCTTAAAAACATGAACCGGACATGAATCGACACCGTACCCCGAACCAACTCGGGGTACCCCTTGCTGCCGTGGGACCCACACACACCAACCAAGACCATATGGTCTTGGTGGTGGTCGGCTAAGCAAACCGAAACCCCCTTGGGGTCGGTTGCAGCCTGCGGCCAAAACAAAACACCCCTTAAATCGACCCTTTGATTTAATTAATCATCAAAACATGTTAGATCTATGATTCATTAATATGTTTTTTATAAAAACATCACATGTTCATAACTAATAAAAAGATTAAATTAAAAGAAAAGGTTTAAAAAGGTTTTACCGTATTCGTGGATCAAGAGAATGAAGAACAAACACGAACAAACAACAAATTTTCAAGATCCAAGATCTAAGAATCACCTTGTATGGTGATGTATAGGTGGCGGCACAAAGAACAAGGGAGGAAAGGGTTTTAGGTTTTTCTTAAAAAAAATCTTCTGTAACTTAATTTGAGTAGTGAAAACTAAATATAACCCTCTTTTTGTAAAATTGACAATGGGCTTGGCCCATTGCCCTTATTTGGCCGCGGGTAGGGACCCCACATGGGGTTCCCGTACCTCTTTCCGTGTCTCGTTATTTAGTTACTCGTTTGTGTTTATTTATGTTCGTGTTTAAAATGTTCTCGTTACGTAAATACCGATGATCTAATATATTTAATTACGCTCGTAATAAGTATATATACGTAATTAATAATAACTCGTGTTTTAATTACGTTCATGATTTCATGATCGCATGTACGTGATTAATTATTGTTAAATAATTATTACGTGATCGTGCATATAAAATACTTATCGTATTCTAACACGTACGTAATATGAAAACTCCTAACACGTAATCGTAATCATGCTATATTAGGAAAGTTTTTAACTAGTACGTACGATCCTAAGGGTACTATGCATGGTAAAAGCATGCGGGTTTTATAACTCTTCCCCCCTAAAAAAATAATTCGTCCCCGAAATATAGATAAAGTAAACTGGAAAAGAAGGACATACCCGAATTCAAAATATGAAATGAGGGTAAGAAGCCCGGATAGACTCCTCCGTTTCCCAAGTGGCTTCCCGATCGGTATGATCCCTCCATAGAATTTTGACGAATGGAATCGTCTTCTTTCACATGACTCGTTCTTGTCTGTCAAGAACTCGTTCGGGTTCTTCTATAAAAGTGAGATCTTCACGTATCTGTTCCAGTGGATACTGAACCATGTGACGGGGATGATATTGGTACCCTCTGAGTAAGGACACATGAAACACATTGTGCATATGCGAAAGCTGCGGAGGTAACGCCAATCGGTAAGATACTTCACCGACTCGTTCAATGATATCAAACGGTCCGATGAAACGAGGACTGAGCTTCCCTTTAATCCTGAAGCGTCTAACACCACGTGACGGCGAAACCTTAAGGAAGACGTGATCTCCTACGTTAAAGTGTAAATCCCTACGATGCTTATCGGCGTAACTCTTTTGACGTGACCGTGCCTCCTGAATCTTCTGTTTGGCTACTGCGATCTTCTCGTTTGTCATCTCTATGATTTCTGGTCCTTCGAGTGTTCGCTCGCCAACCTGATCCCAGCAGATTGAGGCGCGACACTTCCTGTCACACGACATCTCAAATGGAGCGCACTTGATGCTTGCGTGCCAGCTGTTGTTGTATGCAAACTCCACCAAAAAGATGTATTCGTCCCAATCACCCGTCCATTCCAGCGCACATGACCTCAACATATCCTCTAATGTCTGAATGGTTCGCTCCGACTGTCCGTCCGTTTGAGGATGAAAATCCGTGCTAAGCTTAAGTTGTGTACCCCAAGCTTTCTGCAGACTTTTCCAAAAGCGCTAAGTGAATCGAGGATCTCTGTCTAAGACGATGCTGGATGGTGCACCGTGGAGTCTCATGATCTCTCGTCTATACGTATCTGCGAGTTTACTTACTGGATCTTCCTTGCGGATCGGTAAGAAATGAGCTAATTTGGTAAGTCGATCAACGATAACCCAAATCGCATCGTGCTTCCTTTTGGTAGGCGGAAGACCGGTAACAAAATCCATGGTGATTTTGTCCCACTTCCACTCTGGAATATCTAACGGTTGAAGAAGACCGCCAGATCACTGATGCTCGATCTTAACCTGCTGGCAGGTAAGACATTTGGAGACGTAAGTGGCCACATCCTGTTCACTCCACCAAAAGTACTGCTTGATGTCTTGGTACATTTTAGTTGAACCAGGATGTATCGAGAATGGGGAGCTGTGAGCTTCAGCTAACAAAGCTTCCCGGAGTTCTTGGTCATCAGGAACACAAAGTCTAGTGCCCTGCCATACGATACCATCTGCATCTACTCTGAATTCTATCTGCTTCTCCAAATTCCGTACTATCGCCCAGATTTCTCCGTCATCCTTCTGAGCTTCCTTGATCTTAGATAGTAACTCGGGTTCTACTCTAAGATTCGCCAAGTGACCGTGCTGTCCACGTACCATGATCTCGATGTCTAGTCGCTCCAAGTCTCTGATGACTTCCTCTTCGATTGTAATGCCGTTGATCATTCCGGACTTCCTGCTAAGAGCATCTGCCACTACGTTTGCCTTTCCGGGATGATACTGCAGATTAATCTCATAATCCTTCAACAACTCTAACCATCTCCTCAAACTCATGTTCAATTCACGCTGAGTGAAGATATACTTCAAGCTCTTGTGGTCCGTGAAAATGTCACATGATTCTCCATATAAGTAGTGTCTCCATATCTTCAATGCAAACATGACTGCAGCAAGTTCCAGATCGTGCGTGGGGTAATTTTCTTCATAAGGCTTAAGCTGCCGTGAAGCGTACGCGATCACTTTCCCATGTTGCATGAGAACACAGCCAAGTCCCTTCCCCGATGCATCGCTGTAGATTTGAAATCCACCCGTACCAGATGGTAGAGTAATAATAGGTGCAGATACTAGCTTCTGATTCAGGTCTTCAAAGCTCTTCTCTCGATCTTCAGTCCAGACGAATTTCTCCCCTTTCCGCATCAGTTTGGTCAATGGTAGTGCTAGGCGGGAAAAGTTCTCCACGAACCTACGGTAATAGCCAGCTAAGCCTAAGAAACTACGGACTTCCGTCGCCAATGTCGGCCTCGGCCACTTAGTAATGGCCTCAACATTCGCTGGATCCATAGTGATTCCTTCTGCTGATACAATGTGACCTAAGAATGCCACCTTGTCTAACCAGAACTCACACTTGGAGAATTTAGCATACAGCTGCTTCTGGCGAAGAATCTGTAGTACTGTACGAAGATGGTCTTCGTGTTCCTCCTTGGACTTTGAGAAAATCAGGATGTCATCGATGAAAACAATGACGAATTTTTCCAGAAATTCATGGAAGATTCTGTTCATCAGATCCATGAACACTGCTGGAGCATTTGTCAGGCCAAACGGCATAACTACAAACTCATAGTGGCCATAACGGGTACGAAAGGCAGTCTTAGCGATATCCTGCTCCTTGACTCGTAGCTGATGATAGCCTGACCTAAGATCAATCTTGGAGAAGTGTTTGGCCCCTTGGAGTTGGTCAAACAGATCGTCAATGCGTGGCAGTGGATACCTATTCCGAATGGTAATCTTGTTGAGCTCGCGATAGTCTATGCAAAGACGCATACTGCCGTCCTTCTTCTTAACAAATAAGACCGGTGCGCCCCATGGAGATGCGCTCGGTCGAATGAAACCTCATTCAAGAAGTTCTTGCAGTTGATCCTTCAGCTCCTTCAGCTCTATGGGAGCCGTGCGATAAGGAGCCTTGGAGATTGGTTCAGCTCCTGGAACCAGCTCGATACTGAATTCCACTTCTCGTGCAGGTGGTATGCCCGGAAGTTCTGCTGGAAACACGTCTTGGAATTCCAACACTATTGGTTGATCCTGAATCGATGGAGACTCAGCATCCAGGTCGTGAACCGTAGCTAGATAACCCTCGCAGCCATGTGACAGGAGTGCACACGCTTGCAGGGTGGATATGACTTGTACAGACCGTCCGGGTATGAACCCATTATGAATGTACTCTGGTGCATTGACATCACCGAAGATAACTCGATATGAATGGCAGTCTATGGTAGCATGATACTTGGATAGCCAATCCATGCCCAAAATCATGTCGAAGTCATTCATGTCCAGCGGAAGTGCGTCGACAAGTCAAACCTTATCATCAAATTCTAGAGGAAGACTCTTGTATACATGGGTGATTAATACAGAGTCCCTCAAAGGCGTGGAAATAGTAAGCCTATTTTCTAGTGGCAAGGGAGGCATCCTAATGTTCTTAGCATAAGCAGTAGAAATAACCGAGTGAGTAGCACCCGTATCGAAAAGAACACATGCAGCGCGACCATACATATACAAGATTCCAGTGATGGTACCTGTAGACTTGTTGGCCTGGTATCGAGATGTCGTGTAGACACGCCCGACAGTAGGAGGCGGCTTGGTATCAGCATGTCCCCGATGTACCCTCTATCTCGCCCTTACGGCAATCCTTCATAATATGGCCAGGAAGACCACACTTGAAGCACGCATCAGTATTACGGCGACATGGTCCTGGGTGCCTACGGTGGCAGGTAGAGCAAAGAGGATGAGTGTATCCTCCAGCAGGTGCTCTGGCTGGCTGAGGACCTGATAAAACATTTTACATAAGACATGATAGTTGGGTACAAAGGACGAAGCGGATAATCGTAAGATTGAATACCAGTGATAGCTGGACGGCTAGGCTGCGAACCTCTCGGGTTCTGGTCCCTACCGTTTCCATGGTTCCTGGTAGAAGTTTGCTAAAGTGTCAGAATATGAGTTATAACATAAAACATAAGGAATTTCGTAAGTATTAGGACCTGCTGTTGTTGGATTGCCCGGCTTTGTTACGGTAATTGTCATTACCGCCACGCCTATCCGTAGCAGAACGGTCGTTAGTCTGACCGTTTCCCTTGGGCTGATGAGGCTGCTGCTGAGTAGCCGGCTGAGACCGGTCCCCAGTTTTCTGCCTGGAAGATACAGTTGAAGAGATGAATAATTGACATATGGAAAGTATACGGATTGGTCACCACTTGAATACGAAGGTTTACCTCTTGTCGGGTCTTTCAGCTTCCCCGAACGCATCCCTCTCCTGCAGCATCTCCAGTCTACGTGCTGCATCTGCTACTTGTGCTACCGTATCCAACGGAGCACCTGATAAGTTATTTGCAATCCTTGGATTAAGAGCCCAACGAAAATGTATTGCTTGTTCTTCAGTGGTGCCCGCATCTATTCTCAGGACACCAGTATAGCGAAGGAAACGCTGCATGAAGTCATTGCTGTCTTCGTCAGGTCGTTGTCTGAGGCTATAGTATTCCCTCATGAGTTGATTCCTTCCTTCCATGGGAAAGATGTTAGGCGGGGGAGGATAACCGTCGTTATGAAGAAGAGCGTCTTGCATCTCTGCATCAGCAGCTGCAAATATTGCCCAGATATTGTTTGTGTTTGCCATCTGACAGTATGACATAAAACGTATGATTAAACAGTTCAAAACATAAAATATAAATATATACATGAAAAAAATTTATACTATAAATTTCACGAGAAAAATTTTATGCAAGAAAATTTTGTGTATAAATGTATGATGTAGTTTTATGAAAACTTTTGTATGCGCGAGAGTGAACGCCTCTGGTCAGTTCACCCAAAACAAAAGACATAGTGAGGGGACGCCTATGGGTCGGTCCCAAATCTAAAAGTTTCGATAAAACACATGCGACTAAATAGGGTCTGTCCTGTACCAACCATTACATTGTCAAAAACCCTGTAACAATGACATGTATATGTATGCTTAAAAATGATGAATGCATGAAAACAACTGTCAGTTCTAGGAAGACCGTAGTGACTACCCACTAATCACAGGTCATATTTGAGAGCCTACAGGTCGAAGCCTTGGCTCTGATACCATAATTGTAACACCCTATTTTGGAAATGGAAATATCACAGTAATTATGGCGTGTCATTAAAGCATACAAGGTAAAATGTCTAAACATTACTTGACCATCTAAAGGAAAATACCAGAATCAAACATCGATAGTCCAAAAGTAAAGCTCATCACACACAAACATAGTATAGTAAAGGAAAAGGACTAAACAATGTCCAAAGCATAAGTATCATAAAGAAAGGAAATGCATAATGTAAAGAAGGCTAGACAGCTTCCAGTCCATATGCACATACTCTTAGTGTCTATGAGCGTCCCTGAGTACCTATCGTTTTGGGAACATGGAAAAGGAAAGCGGTTGAGCAATACGCTCAGTGCACGGATGTACAATAAAGCATGAATAGGATAAGCATATAACATAATAACAGCGGAAGAAAACTACTTCCCGAGTAACCTGGTTAAGTCTTAATAAAACTGGTTTTATAGTTTGAAAGTCTTATGTTTATCTTATAAAAACTGTTTGTCATATTTTACCATTAGCTAATATAGGTCATGAAAATCCACCGTGCATGAATAATTGGAGGGGTGACCTCATCATGCAAATTAGAGGGGCTGCCTCTAATTTAATATACTGGTTTATGGGTAGGAGGGATCAGCTCCTTGTGAAGGATGCAAGGCACACACCACATTCACCATGTAATCCTGAATAAAAACGTGTAACTAGGATGCACCCATACGCCCCACATGATAAATATAAATAAATGGCCAAATGCTGAAGGGACGCCACGAGCAATCACTCCGCCGTGGTGAAGTCATAACATCAGTGCCTCTAATGTTATGGTTATGGTACCTCCATAACTAGGTGAAACTGGTCATGCATGTATATGGCTATAGGTAATCATATTTAAACATAAGCAATCAAACTAATACTTATACTACGGGAAAACAGTTAGCTACATACGGGGAATCCTAATAAGGAAAGAATGTCCATACTGTAAGGACGGGAATCCGTACCTTATGTCCAGTGAACGAGAACGACGAACTGCGAGAATCCTACTTCCGAAACACTAGTGCTACATAAATACGTACATGAAATAAGTATCTGCTTACTAAATACATAGCTGGTTTTATGTCATGTCTTAGCTTATTTTATATGTTCTTACTATGTTTTACTGTTTAAAGCCTTAAACTGTATTAAATCTTATACTCTACTTAATCTGATTAAGTATTTCTGGTATTTCATGTGTTATTATACTTACTGTGTAATAATAAGTAACTTTCCAAAAATAGCAGGTTTCCTAAAATAGAAAGTTTCCAAAAATAGAAAGTTACCAAAAATAGAAAGTTTCCAAAAATAGAAAGTTTCCAAAAATAGAAAGTTTCCAAAAATAGAAAGTTTCTAAAAATAGATTTACTGCTTAAAATAGATAAGTTTCTAAAAATAGAAAGTTTCCATAAATAGATTAGCTGCCTTAATTAAATAAGTTTCCATAAATAGATTAGCTGCCTTAAATAAATAAGTTTCTAAAAATAGCTGGTTTCTATAAATAAATTAGCTGCCTCATTTAATTAAGTTTCTAAAAATAGAAAGTTTCCATAATTAGAAATAAGCTGGTTAAATAAGCTAAGTAAATAAGCCTAAGTGTTTTCATGATTATTTTCTAAGTAATATGATATATTGTATAGTTTAATAATTATTTCATGTAATTTAATTGAACTATAGGTTATAATATTTAATTAAAGTATAACATGTTTTAATTAAATATATTAAATACTTAGGTTAAAATATGTATTATTAAATATTAATAATATAACCTAAGTCATATTAATTAATTAATTATATCCATAGTTTTAAAAATAATTAATTAATTATAAGTCTTAAATATTTATACTTAGGTTAAGATAATTCCATGATTATTAATAATTAATTAACCTAAGTCATGTTATTAAATTAATTACATCATTTATTAATTTAATTTTAACATAAGTTCATAAGCATAAAAAAACTAGCATATACCATGAACCGGATCTACGCTTAAAAACATGAACCGGACATGAATCAACATCGTACCCCGAACCAACTCAGGGTACCCCTTGCTGCCGTGGGACCCACACGCACCAACCAAGACCATATGGTCTTGGTGGTGGTCGGCTAAGCAAACCGAAACCCCCTTGGGGTCGGTTGCAGCCTGCGGCCAAAACAAAACACCCCTTAAATCGACCCTTTGATTTAATTAATCATCAAAACATGTTAGATCTATGATTCATTAATATGTTTTTTATAAAAACATCACATGTTCATAATTAATAAAAAGATTAAATTAAAAGAAAAGGTTTAAAAAGGTTTTACCGTATTCGTGGATCAAGAGAATGAAGAACAAACACGAACAAACAACAAATCTTCAAGATCCAAGATCAAAGAATCACCTTGTATGGTTATGTATAGGTGGCGGCACAAAGAACAAGGGAGGAAAGGGTTTTAGGTTTTTCTTAAAAAAAATCTTTTGTAACTTAATTTGAGTAGTGAAAACTAAATATAACCCCCTTTTTGTAAAATTGACAATGGGCTTGGCCCATTGCCCTTATTTGGCCGCGGGTAGGGACCCCCACATGGGGTTCCCGTACCTCTTTCCGTGTCTCGTTATTTAGTTACTCGTTCGTGTTTATTTATGTTCGTGTTTAAAATGTTCTCGTTACGTAAATACCGATGATCTAATATATTTAATTACGCTCGTAATAAATATATATACGTAATTAATAATAACTCGTGTTTTAATTACGTTCATGATTTCATGATCGCATGTTCGTGATTAATTATTGTTAAATAATTAATACGTGATCGTGCATATAAAATACTTATCGTGTTCTAACGCGTACGTAATACGTAAACTCCTAACACGTAATCGTGATCATGCTATATTAGGAAAGTTTTTAACTAGTACGTACGATCCTAAGGGTACTATGCATGGCAAAAGCATGCGGGTTTTACAATAATAATCTTTCGATCGAGTGGGCATGAACTAAGCGTAGAATGGGGGGGAGTAGCAAAGAAGATTCTTTTTGCGGTTTCTCGATTTTTCAATTTTTTTTTGTTTTTGATTGTTTTTTTAATTTTTTTTGGATTTTTTGTGTATTACGTAGACTCATGTCTACAAATATCTCCTCGAATCGATTTCTCGATTAAAGGAGCCTCAAAGAATGAAAACGATCACGTGGGGTGAACGCCTTCGATGACTTTAGAACGTTGGTGGAACACCAAAACGTTCAAGAGGGTTTAATCTTGAAAACAAGCAAATATATTATACGTAGATAATACTTGGGCGGCAAACCCTCGATTAGCCCGCTTTCTCAAAACACGCACAAGCAAGCCGAGGAAACGAGGCGACGCTAAGCACTTAAGAGCCTTTTCCCTTAGGTCGTGAAATAAAACCGCCTTATACTCACCTTATAGTTTGTGTTAATCAAAATTAAGCCTCGCGAAAGTATTTATCTATTTTGCCTTTTTGATTTTTGCTTTAGATTCCAATACAATAATTGAGTGATGAAATCCCAATTAAGGTTGCGTTTTTACGCTTTTGGAGATATTGTATATTTATTGTGATACGTAGTACAATATATTAATAATATTCACAAAAAAAAAAAACAATATATCTATATAGTAAAAGATTGTTTTGTGTTTAATTTAGGAAAACTAAACCCGATTTATTTAGATACTATAATATAATAGAGAAAAATAACAAAAATGAGTATGTACGATATTTACGCTTTCCAAAAATTGAAATGCAAAAACGCACTACTCACACAAACACGATATATAATAATGGCAACACTAAACACCTCCCCGGCAGCAGCACAAAAATAGGTGTAGTGTAAATCGTACACATTTTAGGAAAAACGCGTATGGGCGGCAAGTATTAAACTCGACGGATTAGGAAAACCGACGAATCGAATAAATGCGATTTCGTTCTCTGCAGAGTTGTATGAGTTGTGTGCCAATTATATAAAAACAATGCTTAGATTAGTGTTGTTTTTGGGTTTTTTTTTGGTAACCGTGATTTCCGACTCATTGGCCGACTAATCCACGGGGTTTGAGCTCACCGCCACACAGACTCAAACCAGGTAAAGCCCTCTCTTTTCAGGAGGTTGGCGTAGCCACTTCAAGGTTGTTGTTTTTGGTTTTGAGAAGAAAGAAAATTAAAAGATGAGCTATGCTACGATTAAACTACGACGAGTGACGTAAAACGATGACATAATTACGTAAAACGCGACAAAATTAAAAATTAAACCTAAAATTAATTAAAAATTAGAACTAAGTCTAAAATAATATAAATAAGAATAAAAATTCAATAAATAGATTTTAAAACCTTTTATTAATTAAATATTTAATTTTAAATACTAATTAAAGCCCTAAAATTAAATATAATTAAGATAAAGCCCAAAATATTATTTTATCAAACTAATATCTCACTTATATTATTTAAACATTAAAAAGTATTTTCCTAAATTTTAGAAACTATTTTTCTATTTTTTAAATGCTAAAAACACTTTTTAAACTAAAATAATGATTAAAAATAATAAAATAATGAGAAAAACAAAATTACTGTTTCAAAAATCCTATTTTATAATACTTAACAGTAGAAAAATAGAAAAGGTTGAAAAAAGTAATTTTTTCACTAAAAGAGAAAATAGTTTGAATTAAAAACTATTTAAACTTAAATTAAATCTAAAAATTAATAAAATGAAGTGAACAATAAACTTTTTTATACTAAAAATCTTAAAATATTTTTCTGAATCTAAGAAAATTTGAAAAACTTAAAAATATTACTTTTCTGCACTAAAAGACAAAAATCAGATTAATTAAAACTAATTAAAATCGAACTATATCAAAAAAACAAAATGAACAGTAAAATAAAATAAAATATTTCTAAAATAAATAAAATAAATAAACCAAGCTAGGAAAAATGGAAAATCAGAGAAAGGATGAAAATTTTACACTAAAGACAAAAAATGTGAAAACTGATAGTGACAAGTCTAAATCCCTTGTCTTTTAGTGTAGCAGTGGGAATGAAAGAACTAGCAGTGGGTAGTTTTTTCCCACTGCTCTAAACAGAAAAACAGGTCTGGGCACTATATGGTTGATTATGAGCTTGTTTGTGGGTTTTACTTGGAACAAAGGGCACCCCCACAACCAGTTGGGTTGTGGGGAGTCACATCAACAAGAAAATCAACATATCCAATACAAAAATCACACAAAAATTGCGCAAATCCAGTCACTATGATGAACAAGCAGGTTTGGGACTACTTTGTTGATGCAAATGGTTTCCAAGTGAGTTTCAAACTTACACAACTTGATCCAAATACCACAAATCCACAACTAACAAAGCCCAAATCCTTGATAACTAGATTATCTAACAAATAAAAAGATTTGGTGGTCAAAAACACAAAATTAAAACTGTCACAACCTACTGATTTTTTTATGCTAGTTTTAACAAGAAATGAACATGCAAATATCTTTTAAACCTACCAAACTCAAACCTAGTGACTGATATGACCTACTATTACTACTTAGAGTGTGTTTAAGCTGGTTTTAGCCCACCTAGTGTCACCCAAGGTCTCTTAAACCCCAAACCCAAACACCCCTTAAAACTGAACAACAAAATTTTAACAAAGCAGATTCTTGCAAAACCCTTCAAACTTGGTTTGTACTTAATCTATCATGCAAATAATCACTAAATCACAGAAAAGAAGTACTAGAACAAACATTAAACAGGTTATTACCAAAATCACATAGCATCAAAAATAACCAAAAAAGGTTGGGTTCAAGCTTTACCTGCCTGACCTACATCCAGGCCAAGCTATGGCCTGCTGATGCCATCACCATATTGAGCTAATCTTAATGCTTATGAAATGGTAGGCAGATGTTTCTAGAGAAAGAGGTGGTGGTGAGACTACAACTGTCAAATACAACCACTTTGTCTTGGAAATGGACCCTGAAAAGAAAAAAGGAAAGAAAAAGGAGAAATCCAAGTATCATAAGCTGTATAAGCTTGTCAAGATTATACAAGCTTAAGCTACAGTGGAGGTTAGATAAACAGATAATCACAACTCTTTGAAAATAACTTTTTGAAACAACTTTCTTGAAAACCTACCATTTGAAAACCTTTTGGAAACTAAGCTAATTTAGAAGCTTATACAAGCTTATGAAGGCTGTTTGGTTGTCAATCAAACAGTCTTCAAAGCCTCTATAATCTACCACAGAAAATAAAGCTTTTGGCTTAAGTGTCCTCTCACCAAAACCTTTTTTTCTTGATAAAACTTAACACGATTTTTGCAATAAAATAAATGTTTAAACTAACAAAACAGTAAAGATGGAAATCAGTCATTGCATAATTTAAAAAGTTTCATTTTCATTAATAATTCAACAAAATACAAAAACTAGAACAAGGGATATGCACAAGCTTGCATTCTCCTTTTATAGACAAAGATAGAAGATTCTAGTTCCTAAACTGGAACAAGGGATATGTGTTGTTCTTGTTTGATATTGGACGTCAAAATACTCCTCTGGGGACAAGTTTGGCTTATGGGACGTTGATCTTCTGTTGGATAACATTTTTGCCATAATAAGAGGGGCAGGGGAACACTGTGGGGACATTTGGAGGTCACGGGTGAGTGGGTTGTTGGTGGGTTTGAGTGAGGATGTGATAAATTACTGATTTGGAAGCTTATAGTGAAAACCCCCTTGATTAGTGGTAATTAGGTTTTTTGGGTTTAAGGGGTTGGGGGTGATAAACAGGGATGGTTTGATTTAGTTTAGGGATAAAAATGTTTAAATGTTGTGTTAGGCGCGTGATAGGTGTGTAAACACCCATCCTTTTTACCACTTAATTACAATAATAACCGAGCCAAAACGTGTATTTTATGTCATTTATGTCAGAATTATGCGTGGTTTGTGTTTTTGTTGTGATTTAGGACGAAATTGTGAAAAGTGGAGAAAACACGGCATTCACGGGCAATTATTGAAGAAAAAGACGAAATATGAAGTCGAGAAGTAAAGAGTGCAAAAAGAACGGAAGTCCAAGACCAATTCTGAAGATTTATCGAAGAAAAAGTCAAAAGACGGATGTTTATCAAAAGCCAAAAAACTCAAGTCTAATTTATTGAAAAATGACGAGTTCAAAGAAATCCGAGCCAAAAGTCATTAAAGTCCAAGATTAAAGAATATTTAAAGGCTTAAGGACTAATGGTGCAATTAACAAAGAGATTAAGAAGTAAGGACTAAGTATGCAATTAAGGAGAAAGGAAAGAGGGGAGGAAGCTTCCTAAGCATTCCTTAATCCTCCCCTATATATAGATTAGTTGTTAATCATTTTTTTCTTTGTTGGCTAATAGTGACAATTAGTTCTTCCACCTTTATTTTTCTTGCACTTTAATTACATGTCATTTAAATACTTGTCTTGCAACTTTAATACCTTTTAATTCCAAGTAAGTGTTCTTTAATTTTCTTGTTTTAATCTCTCATTCTACCTTTCTTTCTATGCTTTAATCTTTGTTTACATGCTTATTGTGTTGCTTATTTGATTAAAGATTACATTTTTATGCTTTTGATTGTTTTGGATCATTGATTCTTATAGCTTATTTGTTTTAATCTTTAAGTTTTTAAAGTTTTTATAAAAGTTATTTTTATATTAAGTTTGATTTCTTAAACCTTTGTTTCATTTCGTGTATTTAAAAGTCTTTAAATCATAGCTTATTAGCTTTTTCTTATACGGTTTTGTTTAGGATTTTGGTCTTGTGCTTATTAGAGTTATAGATTATTTTTCTAGCTTATTTTGTGCTTTATCTACTGTATTCCGATCTGGTAAATCAGAAAGGGGTTTATTATTCCGACCATAGCTCTTTGGCTTGGTCGGAAAAGGGTTTACAACATTCCGACGAGGAGGCTTTGGTATTCCGATCAGTGTGCGATTTTGAGTATTCCAATTAGGAGTTGTGATAGCATTCCGATTGGAGCTCCTTTCCTCATTCCGATCGAGGTGTTTGTTTGGTATTCCGATCAGGTATAGTGACGATATTCCGATTACGGGTTCCGATCAGCATTCCGACCAAGGCCCACTCATATTCGATCAGGGTTTGTTAACATTCCGATCAAAGGTGTGTTTGGTTATTCCGATCAGAGGTCAGGTAGGTGACATATTCCGATCTTGAGGTTCCGATCATGCATTCCGAGCGTAAGGTTTGTTTACATTCCGATCACGTTCCGATCGTAATATATTCCGACGGTGGGTTTGTTTTATATTTTTGTCTTGTTTAATTTTAAATTCTCATTTTAATACTTTGTCAAATTTTAATTCTCGTCACGTTTTTATTTTAACTCGTTAATCAAATTACTTTCCGTCAATTTTTTTAAATATTGCACCTTTCTTTTAATTAGACTTAGATTAATTTTAACGCCCTTTATTTTAAACGCCATTTTACTTTAACGTCATTTACATTTACGTCTTGCACTTTTAATTACTACAACGACACAACTTTTGTTTTCACCAAAGAACGACTGAGTCGCACATTAAACTCCTTTTTCAATTCGAAGAGACATACTTAAACGAATATTTTTAACCTGAGTAAATTTTAGTTATTAAATGGCGCCGCTGCCGGCTCTTTTCGTAAAAATTAACGGTTTTCTGTGAGAGACGCGTTGCTTTTTGGGATCCGTTCACTTGTGAGCGTTATTTTTATTGCATAAAAAATTCAAAAAACCTTAAAAATTAAAAATTGATAAAAATCCATAAAAATTAAAAATTTCAAAAAATCCAAAAAGATTTTATCCTTATTGTGTATATATATTGTCTTTGTGTTTGGTTTCTTTTTCTTTTGCATTTTCAGGTGTATGCGTACTAGATCTTCTAATTATCAAGAGCCCGAGACTCGAGAAGATTTAAGTATGTCAGGTGTTAACAATAATAATCCACCGCACCTCAACAATAACAACAATGTTCTTCCACAGCCCGATCTTCGGACAATGGAGGAGCTTTGTCAACCTACCATGTTTGGACGAGGAGGACCGATTGCGCCGATGCAAATCAACGCTCCGGAGTTTTCGTTGAAGCACCACATGATTCAGCAAGTGCAAACTAACCCATTCCGTGGATTGCCTGATGATGATGCCAACAAACACCTCGACAAGTTCATTACAATCACCCAAAGCATGAAGTTGCCTGGTGCCACAATGGATGTTCTTCACCTACAACTCTTTCCACATACTTTATCACATCATGCCGAGAAATGGTTTGATCATCTCCCGAAGAATTCAATTCACACTTGGGATGACATGACTCAACGCTTTCTGTCGCGCTACTTTCCACCATCCATGGTCACAAGCCTTCGCAATCAAATCAGCGGTTTCATGCAAGATCCCGATGAATCTCTTTTTGATGCTTGGGAAAGATATAATGTCTTGATTGATCGTTGTCCAATCCACAACATGCTTCCAGTCACATTGATTGATACTTTCTACAACGGTTTGACTTTTCGAGATCGTGATACGATTAATGCTGCCGCCGGTGGCACATTCATGAAAAGGAGACCCGAGGAGTGTAGAGAGATAATTGAGAACATTACTACTCACCACAAAAATTTGGATTCCTCCGCTTCTTCAAGGAACAACCCAAGAGTCAATGTCTCTTCTACCTCAGCAAACCCTGATATGACCGAACTCACCCGCATGATGACTGAAATGAGCAAAAGTATCTTGCTTCTCGCTTCAAACCAACAACAACAAGTTAAAGCGGTTGCTAATCCTTGTGAAACATGCGGCGGTCCTCACTCATACACCGATTGTCCTTCGACTCAAGGAAATCCGGAAAATGTATATGTAGCTTATGGTAATTATTCACCGGAATATTATCAAGCTCGACCTTAAGGGGATAGAAATTTACTGAGTTACCGGTCCAACAACTACCTTTCACCCGGTTTTTCTCCTCAAAACCAAAACCCCGCCAACAACTAGAATAGAAGCAACCAAATCCCACCAAGAGCTTCTAATACTTATCACCCACCCGCTCAACAAACCCCACCCATTAATCCCGATGTTGAAGCCATCATGAGAACCCACGGTGAGCAAATCAAGAATCTGCAGAGCCAAATTATCAATCTTAAAGGAGATATTACCAAGCAAGGAAATGAGATTAGATCCGAGCTTCGAGATAATATTCAATCCTCCTTCAGCAATCAAACGAATGATTTAAAGAATATGCTTGCTAGTTTCTTGCCCGCAGCTCAACCTTCTACTTCGAGTTCTCTACCTTCAAACACCGTCACCAATCCGCGAGCAAATGTGAGTGCTATTAGTACTCGTAGTGGAATTACCATTGTCGATCCACCGATCCCGACCCCATCATCTACACCTCCTCCACCACCATTTATCCCTACTCCTCCTACACCTAGTATTAGTGCACCATTACCGTCTCCGCCTCGTCATGACGATGTACCTAGGAAGGACCCTTTAACATCTCAACCTTTACCTGATATGCCCTCACCGTCACCACCCAAACCCAATATCTCTTATCCCTCTCGTTTAGGCAAGACCAGAATGCTAACCAAGGATGACTCTAAAGTGTCACGCTATGTGAAGATGATCTCTCAAATGAACTTCAACATTAGCTTTCTTGAAGCACTTGTCCATATGCCCAAATTTGCTAAAGCATTTAAGGAATTGCTTAACAAGAAGGAGAAGCTGATTGAGCTCGCCAACACACGCTTAAATGAAAAATGCTCTGCAGTAATTCTTAAAGAACTTCCGGAAAAGCTTGGAGATCCCGGTCGTTTTGTGTTGCCTAGCGTGTTCAACAAAACTAAAGAATTTACTGCCCTTGCTGATCTCGGGGCTAGTATGAATCTTATGCCTTTGAGTGTTTGGAAAACACTATCATTACCCTACCTCACTCCAACAAAGATGACTCTTGAACTTGCAAATCGCACTCTCGCTTACCCCGTTGGTATAGCCGAAGACGTGTTCATTAAAGTTGGCACATTTATTTTCCCGGTCGCTTTGTGGTTGTTGATTATGAAATGGACCCTCGTATTCCTTTAATACTTGGTCGGCCATTCTTGAGAACCGGACGAGCTCTAGTTGATGTTGCCGAAGGTGAGTTAATCTTAAGAGTCGGGAATGATTCACAAGTTTTTAAAATGGGGAAGCTTACAAGCAAATCCTATGGACGAGAATCAGTGAATATGATTAATGTGCTTGATGACTTTGTTGTCTACAACAATCCTCTATTCGAGTCTAGCAATGATAATCCACATTTTCAAGATGATGTGGATGATTCTCTCTCCAATTTGGACGCTTCTCCCATTTATGATTCTACACCGATCTTTGATGCTTATGATGATGATTCTAGCTCAGATTCGGATGATTATGATGACCTTACTTCTGAGTATCCTGAGCTGCCCACGTATGATGATTTCGATGAGGCCGATACTCTTTCGAGCGATTCTTCACATGATGAAGATCCTCCGTCATCACTCGATCCTACTTTGGACGATTACTCATTTGAGGAAGACTTCTCTACGTTTCTCAACACTTACTTCCCTCATGAGAGTGATGCTCCTCCTTATGATTTTGAAGATTATGGTCTTGATCCTACTTTGGATTTGAAGCACATTCTTTCAAAGGAGAAGAAACCGGTCGACACCAATATCCGCAGCACGTATGATTTAACACCTCTTTGTCCCCCATCTGAGGACGAGGTTGTGCTTCTTCGCGGATCTTCTTCACATTCCGTTGAGCCTGAGTGCTATTTTCCCTTAAAGGAAAAGGTGTTCGACCCCGGTATTGAAATCTTTAAGCCATCTCAGTATCCACCTGATGAAATAAAAGGAAAAATCTTTGGAAATTTTGAAGATATGCTTGCACCACTTCACCCTTGCTTCCACCGTGCTCCATCGTTGCTTAAGGTAACCTTGCCTACTCTTCTTTGGCTTTCCTTGTTCGCCTTAAGCCTCTGCTATTTGATGGACGAAAACTATGTCTTTGATCCCGGTGGATATGTTTCATGCTTCTTCCGTTGATGATCAAGGTCGAGTCAGGCTCACGACTCGATAATCAAAAATCAAGCGCTTCTTGGGAGGCAACCCATGCATCTATCTTTTAGCTTTCTTTATCCTAAGTGTAGGGGAGACCCGTTGGTTTGCTATTTCCTCTCCTCCCTTCTTATAATTAGGGATTCGCGCTCAATGATCCACTCTTGATGATTCTTGACGACCCGTGATTCCGTGTTCACCTCTTCCCGGTTCTATCCTAAACTCTTTTCGATTCACTATTTTATATTTTCTCAATATTAAAATAGGAATCTCTTTAGTTGTCTCTTCCTTAGCAAGATTTAAACAAAGTGCACAATGTCCTAAGTGTAGGGGAGTTTACTCCCACATGCTTAAACATTGAGGACAATGTTTATATTAAGTGTAGGGGGACTTCTATCGAAGTTAAGTGGCTCTTTTCCTTGTGTTTGTCCTCATTTTAACCGGAAAATCAATTTTTCGACATTTTTCAAAATTTTTGATCTATTTTGGCCTATTAGTTTTTCCTTTTGTATAGTTATTTTCTTCCCTTATTAGAATAAAGTTTAATAAAGTGGTTTTAATTTTCAAACGTTGTGAATCTTTTGACTCAAGCCGAGTTTACTTATCTTAAGTTACTCTAGCTAGTATCCTTAACGTGTTTAAGTCAAGTTTTGCTAGGCTTTTATATAGGGAGCTATAAAACGCGAAAGTCGTAACTCTCACGGGTTAAGAACAAGAACTTTTTGCAAGTTCCTATAATTGATCCTAGAGAGTCGTTTATCAAGGGAACTTTAAAACGCAATTTCTAAACTTGAAAAAGTCTAAGAATTTGCAAGATCCTATAGGCGACTCGAAAACCCAAAACATTGATTTAATAGGCTAAGTATCCACGAGTCTCATTACTTGAGATTTTAAACTGTGGAGAACGAGAGATGATAGAGCCAATTATAAGTTTGGTATTCTTTCGGGAATTTATGTGAGTTAATTATAAGCCTATTCTCCCATCGCCTGCTAATAAATTTATCTGCAATAAATAAGGTTGTACGATTTGAAAAGTTACTTAGCTTCTAGCCCAAGATCGTTTAAAAGTTGCTCGGTATGGATTAGAGTTCATAGCCAAGGCATAACTTATTGAAGCGGGACGCGAAGATTGGCGAGTCCAAAAAGGTCCTAACAAGGCATGAGGGCTATATTTTGTTGCTAAAGATCCAAAAGTGATGTGAAGAATCATTTATCGAAAATCAATATGAAGGATCGAGACACACGACGAAAAGCAAAAACTCCCCAAAAGTCATGGAGAAGTGTATCCGAAAAGACCCTAGCAAGGTATGAGGATAAATAGATCCAAGTCATAAAAGGAGGTGGATCGTTGTATATCAAAGTCCAAAATAAAGATTGGAGAAAAATGAAGAAGTCGTGGTCCAAGTATGAATCTCTCAAAGCTTCAAGTGAAGAAATTCTTATATGAAGAGAAGGCCATTATTTCATGAACGTCTCTCAAGGTTTGAAGTATGAAGTCGCTGCCAAATATCGGTCCGAGAAAGGTCTCAAATCGTGAAACGAGTTATGCCAAGATATGAAATTTATGAGGTCCCAAGAAGCAGTTTTAAAAGATTTTGTCCTTTAGCTAACTATTGATTAAATCGTTCACTTTATTTTCGGCCTAAATAACTATCGAAATAAGTCAAACAATGCATCCTCGTGATCATTCAAGACAAAAATAAAATATAAGAGATACCCATAGGAATAAGGGAGTCTAAGTGAATAATTGGCCCACATGAGTTCGTGTTAGTTTGCTAACTTATAATAACAATGATCTCGTTTTTAAGCTTGGTTTGGAGAAAGTGAAAACTTGAGGATGATGATTATTCATGACATTTCTAAAACCCAAGGTATGCTTTTGATTTCTTTACTTTGAATGTTTATAATTTTCTATCTCTTTAATAAAGGCCAACGTGGATCAATTATGATGAAAAATGTAAACGTGCTTTGTAACTAATGCATTGCATGAGGACATTGCAATGGTCAAGTGTAGGGGATTTGATAGGTGTGTAAACACCCATCCTTTTTACCACTTAATTACAATAATAACCGAGCCAAAACGTGTATTTTATGTCATTTATGTCAGAATTGTGCGTGGTTTGTGTTTTTGTTGTGATTTAGGACGAAATTGTGAAAAGTGGAGAAAACACGGCATTCACGGGCAATTATTGAAGAAAAAGACGAAATATGAAGTCGAGAAGTCAAGAGTGCAAAAATAACGGAAGTCCAAGATCAATTCTGAAGATTTATCGAAGAAAAAGTCAAAAGACGGAAGTTTATCAAAAGCCGAAAAACTCAAGTCAAATTTATTGAAAAATTAAAAGACGAGTTCAAAAAAATCCCGAGCCAAAAGTCATTAAAGTCCAAGATTAAAGAAGATTTAAAGGCTTAAGGACTAATGGTGCAATTAACAAAGAGATTAAGAAGGAAGGACTAAGTATGCAATTAAGGAGAAAGGAAAGAGAGGAGGAAGCTTCCTAAGCATTCCTTAATCCTCCCCTATATATAGATTAGTTGTTAATCATTTTTTTCTTTGTTGGCTAATAGTGATAATTAGTTCTTCCACCTTTATTTTTCTTGCACTTTAATTACATGTCATTTAAATACTTGTCTTGCACCTTTAATACCTTTTAATTCCAAGTAAGTGTTCTTTAATTTTCTTGTTTTAATCTCTCATTCTACCTTTCTTTCTATGCTTTAATCTTTGTTTACATGCTTATTGTCTTACTTATTTGATTAAAGATTACATTTTTATGCTTTTGATTGTTTTGGATCATTGATTCTGATAGCTTATTTGTTTTAATCTTTAAGTTTTTAAAGTTTTTATAAAACTTACTTTTATATTAAGTTTGATTTCGTAAACCTTTGTTTCATTTAGTGTATTTAAAAGTCTTTAAATCATAGCTTATTAGCTTTTTCTTATACGGTTTTGTTTAGGATTTTTTGTGCTTATTAGAGTTATAGCTTATTTTTCTAGCTTATTTTGTGCTTTATCTACTGTATTCCGATCTAGTAAATCAGAAAGGGGTTTATTATTCCGACCATAGCTCTTTGGCTTGGTCGGAAAAGGGTTTACAACATTCCGACGAGGAGGCTTTGGTATTCCGATCAGTGTGAGATTTTGAGTATTTCGATTAGGAGTTGTGACAGCATTCCGATTGGAGCTCCTTTCCTCATTCCGATCGATGTGTTTGTTTGGTATTCCGATCAGGTATAGTGACGATATTCCGATTACGGGTTCCGATCAGCATTCCGACCAAGGCCCACTCATATTCCGATCAGGGTTTGTTAACATTCCGATCAAAGGTGTGTTTGGTTATTCCGATCAGAGGTCAGGTAGGTGACATATTCCGATCTTGAGGTTCCGATCATGCATTCCGAGAGGAAGGTTTGTTTACATTCTGATCACGTTCCGATCGAAATATATTCCAACGGTGGGTTTGTTTTATATTTTTGTCTTGTTTAATTTTTAAATTCTCATTTTAATACTTTGTCAAATTTTAATTCTCGTCACGTTTTTATTTTAACTCGTTAATCAATTTACTTTCCGTCAATTTTTTTAAATATTGCACCTTTCTTTTAGTTAGACTTAGATTAATTTTAACGCCCTTTATTTTAAACGCCATTTTACTTTTACGTCATTTACATTTACGTCTTGCACTTTTAATTACTACAACGACACAACTTTTGTTTTCACCAAAGAACGACTGAGTCGCACATTAAACTCCTTTTTCAATTCGAAGAGACATACTTAAACGAATATTTTTAACCTGAGTAAATTTTAGTTATTAGCGCGTTTATTAACTGATTAAATAAAATCAGTTAAAATAAAAGGTAGTGGAAGGGTGACGTGGGAGGAGGAGTGAAGGTGATTGGTGGATTTGGTAAGTGGGGGTGACGTGGCGGCTGAGTATTGGGTGATGATAGTTTGTGTGTTTGGCGCAAATAGTCCCCAAGTTTCCACTCTTTTGTCATTTAAAGTTTAAACAGCCATAACCCAATATCCTTTACAAATAAAGTTTGCTTTTTTCCACTTTGGCCACAAAAAGTTTGGCAAACTTATTTAAAGAACTAAATATGCACTTTGACCAAATTCCAAGGACCATTCTTGTAATGTCTTCAATATTCAAGGACAAACCTTGTACAAATGAATTATGGAGGGTCATTTCTAACAAGTATTCAAAATTGAGGGACCAAACTTGTCAAATCTTCAAACTTCAAGGGTATTTTTGGAAATTCATTTCTCGGGTCCGGTTCTTTATGCGGCTTTGTTTCCCGTGTTTGTTTTTGCTTCATTCTTGTGATCTTTTGTTGATTTTACGATATCCGTACCTAAAATACACAACGAATAAACACAAGCATATTTTGGGGTATTTTAATGATATTTTAAGCGTTTTAAGCCCGATTTGGACGATGAGACTATTTATAACTGCAGTCTCACCAATTCTCTACAAGATGATAGCTGGTTTGAAGCAATGCAAGATGAGCTTCATCAGTTTGCCATTCAAGATGTTTGGGAGCTTGTTGACTATCCCAAATATGTACAACCAATTGGAGCATGTTGGGTTCTCAGAAATAAGAAATATGAGAGAGGCATTGTGATTAGAAACAAGGCAATACTAGTTGCTCAAGGTTTCACACAAGAAGAGGGTATTGATTATGAAGAGGTTTTTGCACATGTTGCTAGGATTGAAGCAATAAAGATTTTCCTAGCCTATGCTTCTTGCATGGGTTTCAAAGTATACCAAATGGACGTGAAAAGTGCCTTCTTGTATGGAACCATTAAAGAGGAGGTGTATGTAATACAACCTCCTGGATTTGAAGATTCAGAGCATCCAGACAAAGTCTACAGAGTTAAGAAGGCTATGTATGGCCTTTATCAAACCCCTAGAGCATGGTATGGTACATTATCCACTTACTTGGTGGAAAATGGATTCAAGAGGGGGCCATAGACCAAACATTGTTCACCAAGCAGAAAGACAAGGACTTTCTACTTGTTCAGGTCTATGTAAATTACATTATCTTTGGTTCAATAAAAGGATTTGGTATCTATTTCTAATTCAAACAAAGCAAGCAAAAATGTAAAAATATCTATAATATGTAATACGTGCTATTCTAGAAACAAGGTGCATGTACCACAATTAAAACACAAAGTACAAGTATGCAAATCACAAAATATGACAAATAAAATGTAAATGCTACTAAAGAAAATGCAAAATGTAAAAATACCCAAAAACATAATGTAAAATTGCTAAAATATTAAAATAGATTTCTAATATATTTTTTAATTTTTTTATTATATTTTTATTTAAAAAAACTAATTTTTCTAATTAAAATCTAATTTTAGAAAAATGTTTATTAATTTTTTGAAACTAAACCGGGTTTAGAAACTAGTATAGCGCACAATTTAATATTCCAAACCAAATAGGCCGAAGTCCAAACCAGCCCAATACTCAAAACCCAGCTCAGTTGAGTTTTTGGCCAAAAGAAAATAAAAATGAAAGATAAGGATTAATGAGAAATTAATTATTCGTTCCCAAAATAGAAACAATTAGAGATATTAAGGAATAAAAGGCAATAAGCAAAAGTTTCTAAGCAAAAACGGGCTTAATTGGTTTTAGCTTATTGTGAGCTTAATACTAGACCTTTTTAGCTCTAGTTTTTTTTGCAAAAGCTTATATAAAACCCGCATTAAAATACCATGAACAGTAAATACACGAAAATACGATAAAATTTAAACTTTCCATTTATAATATGTTTCACGTGTCACGATAATAAATAACATGTACTTACGTATGTAGATTATAAATGCGTTACATCCACGACATATAAATTCACGATAAATAAAGCATGAACATACACGACATAATATTTAACTTAGAAAAGTTACGGGTTCCCTGTTGGGCTCCCTTTAGGCTGCGGCTAGGAAGAAAGAAAGGAAGAGATGGGCTTTGGCCCATGACCCATTGGAAACCCATGTTAAATAAAAACACAGGAAACCTATTAGTCATAATTTTAGGTTAAAGAAAAAGTTCACCCTTGCCTCCTTTTCCACTCTTGCCGCCGGCCATAAGTCACCACCAAGAGCAAACCAAACGAATTTTGCTAGTTGATTTTGTGTGTACGTGTTCGTGATCAAAACCCTTTTCTTCCACGCATTCGGTATAATCAAAACCTTTCTTTTCTTAATAATTTTCTTATGAATTCATGACATTAATTTAATTAATTTTTAAAACAAATCAAGAAAACATATGGGATTAATTAAAACATGAATTAAAGGGGTGTTTTGGTGTTTTTTGTTCGGTCGAGACCCACCAACCGATAGCCGAAGCTCTCGGCATGGCTACAGCACCACCACCGAGACACTCCAAGGTCTCGGTTTGGGTTAGTTTGGCTCGGACGTAGGCGAAGGGCCCCGACAGCGAGTCAATGGTGGGTTTTAATGTGGTTTCGAGGCAAACCGAGACCACTAGGGTCTTGGTATGGCTCGGTATAAAAAGGGAAGTGGGAACCGGGTAAGAACTGGTGGGAACCGGTATGAACCGATGGGAACCGCGCCGGCAGTGGCAGCCGTGGCTCGGCAGTGGGAACCGAAAGCCACCAGTGGCTACCGGTCAGCCGGTCTAGCCACTGGTGGGGTTGTTTGTTTCGGATTACATGCTTCGACTTATATGTGACACGGGTACGGGCTCGGGTTAATTTTTAAACACGGGTTCGGGTTTCGAGAAAATATTAAAATCAGAAAATATGTTTAGTTAAATTATTTCTAGACTATTTAATTTAATTAAATGCACGAGTTAGGTTAAATATTAAATTAGTATTTCATGTATAACCTAAATTATTTTACTTAGCTTAATTTAATTAAAACATGTATTTTTAATTTAATTCTTAATATATATAGTTTATTAGTTAACCAAGTTATTTAATTAATAAGCTATAACCTTTAAACTATGACTTGTATTTACTAATTAAACTTTACTTAATATTAATAATCCAGCTTATTTCTAATTATAGAAACTTACTATTTTTGGAAACTTTCTATTTTTAGAAACATACTATTTAAGGAAACCTGCTATTTTTAGAAAGTTACTTAGTATTACAATACAAGTATTATAATACCATACTACATGAATAATAAACAACAGAGTACAAGAATAACTACAGATTAACACTTAACTCAGTTAAAACATGACTTAACATGAATAATAAGCTAAGAACACACAGAACCAATAAAACACATGTAATTCAGACAACTCATACACGTTCCCATTCTTATGTAGTATTATCCGTCAAGGGGGAGTAGGTTCTTCATCGTTTCCGTTAACTTCTACTGGACACAAGGTACGGATCTCCCGTCCTTCAGTAAGGACAATATCTTCTTTTATTAGGATTTCCCGTATGCAGCCAACTGTTTTCCCCAGTAGTTACAGATTAAATGCTTATGTTTTATTAGTTACCTTAGCCATATACATGCATGCTAGTTTCACCTAGTTATGGAGGTACCATAACCATAACACTAGAGGCACTAGTGTTATGACTTCACCATGGTGGAGTGATAACTCGTGGCGTCCCATTCAGTTTATTTGGCCTTTATTATTATATTATCATGTGGGGCGTATGGGTGCATCCTAGTTATAGTGTCAGTCAGGATTTCATGGTAAATGTGGTGTGTGCCTTGCATCCTTCACAAGGAGCTGATCCCTCCTACCCATTACCATTTAATTAGAGGCATCCCCTCTACTTGGATGACGAGGTCACCCCTCCAAGTATTCATGCACGTTGTTGACCTCATGACCTATATTGTCTTTTGGTATATTAAACTAATACATATTTTCATAAGTAACATAAGCTATGTTAACTAAAACGAGTAAATATGACATACATCTAAGTTTCTTAGGACTTATTCATTTTCGCTGCTTTTCATGCTTTATATGCTCTTACTATGCTTCATTACTCTATGTTTCTATGCTTTATTGTATATCCGTGCACTGAGCGTTATGCTCAGCCGTTTTCCATTTCCATGTTCCCAAACGGCAGGTACCTAAGGCCGCAAGTAGGATCTCCAGAGTATGTGCATTCGGATGAAAGCTATCAAGCCTCTTTTACCTTATGCATTTATTCGTACTTTTTCATACTTTACTTCATTTGGACATTGTTTAGTCCTTTCATTTACCGTACTTAATATTGCTTGTGTGTGAGTTACTTAGACTACCGATGTTTGATTCCGGTATTTCTATTTATGGTCATGAATGTTTAGACATTTACCTTTCATGCTTTGATGACACGCCATATTTTACTATATCATTCCATCTTAACAAATGGGGTGTTACAATTATGGCATCAGAGCCCAAGGTTTTGACTTGTAGATCTATAAAACATGACCTGTGACTTATGGGTAATCACCAGCGTCTTCCTAAAACTGACAGTTGGTTTTCATGCATTCATTCATTTTCATTTATTTAATGCATTCATGTCATTTTCGTTGGTTTATGACTATGTAATGGTTGGTACAAGACTGATCCTATTTAGTCACATGTGCTTTTATTGAAACTTTTAACTTTGGGACCGACCCATAGGCGTCCCCCGCTATGTCTTTTGTTTTGGGTGAACTGACCATAGGCGTTTACCCTCGCGCATATAAAAGTTTTTATAAACTGCATCATGCATTCTAAACTGTTTCATGCATTATAAACTGTTCCATCGATTTATACCTTGTTCATGCATTTTATGCTCCTCTTATTTCAGACTTATCATTTATGTTGCATTTTTTGTTTAAACTGTCAGATGGTGAACACACGCAATGCTCAGGAATTGGCTGCAACTATCAATGCAGCTTTGCAAGCCATCCTTCCCCAACATCGCAACTAAATCAGGGACGAAGCTCATGCTGAAATTCAAGCTCAGGGCGTTCAATTTGGCCCTCATCCTGAAAACCACTACAAAAATAATCCACCACCACCACCAGTTACCCTTATGACTTGGTTGGAGCGATTCAACAAACAGCGACCCAGTTCGTTTGAGTAGACTGACAACCCCAATGAGGCCGAGGCTTGGATTTCTCACATCGAGAAGATATTTGATGCGATGGGTTGTGATGAAATTTTCAAGGCAAGACTGGCTTGCTATAAGTTTGAAAGTGATGTGCTGTAGTGGTGGAAGTCTGTCAAGTAGTCAAATGGTGGTGATAATTGGGTTGCACTGTTTACTTGGGACCAATTTAAGGAGCTCTTTCTTAATCAGTACTTCCCACATGCTGAGCAGGAGACGCTTAAGAGGGATTATCATAATATCTGACAGGTTGCTGGGGAGAATAGCAACGAATTCATGCAGAGGTTTCTCTGTTTGGCTGGTTTCTTGGGAGCAGCAGCTGGTACTGCTGAGGAGCAAGCTGAGAAGTTTCACTGGGCTCTTCGCACTTTGGTTTCCAACATTTTGGTTTGTGCGTCGTTCACTACAGTGGCACAGGTGGCCAATGCAGCCCGAAAGCTTGAGATGCTTCAGGAACGAGAGGAGTTTGGTGATGACAGAGCAGTGAAGAGGTAAATCACCAATTGTAAACCATTCATTTATTTAAGTATTTCCATTTTCATATCATCCTCTGTTCAACTTTACATTTCAGACAAAAAACTGATGACTGTAAGCCTGCGGTCGTTCAGCAGCAAGCATCTAAGGGAAACGATCAGACCAACGACCGTTCTGGTTCAGAGAGGCGTGGCGGTAATGATAATTACCGTAACAACGCTAATAACTCGAACAACAGAAGCTCCCTACATTTACCTTGTTCCATGTTAAACTATCTTATGTTATGGTATTCTGACACTCCAACGATTCTAATTCTGGAACAACAACAACGACATAGACCAGGACCGTAGAGGTTTACAGCCTAACCGTTCTACCTCATCTGGTAATTATTAAACCTTCTATGTAATCATGTTTATGTTCTACTGTAAAACCCGCATGATTTTACCATGAATAGTACCCTTAGTAACGTACGTACATATTAAAAATTTCCTTTTATAGCATGAACACGTGTCACGATTAGGAATTACAGAAGTTATGTACGTATAATTATACGATAAGCATTAAGTACATGTTAATACACAATAATTATTATCAGTAATAATTATAATCACGAACATGAATCTATGAACGTAAGAATCACGAACATATAATTATGTATTTACGTATATTATTATTACGATCACGTACAAGTATTTATAATAACACAAATATTTAATAATAACGTAGCGTACATACGAGCACACGAACACGTAAATAATTAGAACAAGGAAAAGCTACGGGTTTCCCTTGGTGGGCCCTACAAGCCGCGTCAACAAGGAGAAGAGGGGCCCAACCCATGTTTGATTTTACTAAATAACAAATTATAGAAAACATATTTTCATTCACAGAAGAATTTTTAGAAAAACATAAACCCTAATCTTTCTCCTGGCTCTCTCTTGGCCGGCGGCTACATCACCAAAGGTGGGTGATTGGTTGATTTTGATTACAAATCATAAGAACGTGTTCGTGTATTCATCCTCCATTTATTCCAAATGTCTGGTAATCCGAAAATCTTTCTTTTTATTCTTTTTATGTTTTTATGCACATATGATCATGCGGGTTTAAAAACAAGATTAATAACATGCTAATAATCATGGTGAGAAAACTAATAGGGTGTTTTCGGGTTTGGTTGTTCGGCCGCCACACAAACCGAGAGTTCCAAGACGCTCGGCGTCGTTTGGTTCGCAACACCAACCAAGACCTAGGTCTTGGTGGTGTTTGGCTCGGTCAACAGCAGGGACAAGACACCCCGACATGCGTCGGGGGTGTCTTGTGGTTTGTTTGGTCTTGGCAACAACACAGCCCCACCACCGGCTTAAGCCGGTGGTTATTTTAGGCAAGCAGGGGGAACCACGCGCATGCAGCAGGGGGGGCACCGACGCACTGTCGGTGGGAACCTTTTGTGTGTCAGCGGCTGGCCGAGAAGGACAAAGACCACCGACAGCAGCCGGTGGCAGTTTGCCGAGAGTAGGGGCAACCAGCTTAGGCCGGTTTGCCACTGTCTTCGGGTGGGTTTGGTTCGGCCGGTTCACGATATGTTTTAATAAAATAATACATGGGTTTGGTTTATTATTTTTACAAGTTTAATAGTTTTACAAGTATATTTATTTTACAAGTTAATTAAATTAATTTAACATGGCATATAATTAAATTAATTAAAACATGGACTTAGGTTTATTATTAATATTTAATAATACATGATTTTAACCTAAGTATTTATTTATGTAATTTAGACTATAGTAATTAATTAAGTATTAAAACATGACATATAACTAATTAATTATCACGACTTAGGTTATATTAATATAAAATTAATACATGTCTAACCTAAGTATTTTATACACTTTAATTTAATTAAATCATGATTATATTTAATTAAATTGTATAACATATAGTTTATTTAATTAACATGTTATAATTAATAAACAATACTATTAATCACATGACTTAGTATATTTAATCAATAAAACTTAATCCAACTTATTTCTAATTGTGGAAACTTTCTATTTCAGGAAACTTACTATTTTTAGAAACTTTCTGTTTTTAGAAACTTATCTATTTTAAGAAGTTAATCTATTTTTGGAAACTTTCTATTTTTAGAAACTTTCTATTTTTGGAAACTTTCTATTTTAGGAAACCTGCTATTTTTAGAAAGTACTTATTATTACACAACAAGTATAATAATACAAGAATATCAGTTAATACTTAATCAGAAGACAAAAAACACATGATAAATACAGTATAACATCAAAATCAGTAAAACAAGACTAAAACATATAAAACAAGTCAAGACATACTATAATCAGTTACGTACGCAGTAAGCAGAATACTTATACATGTACCCTTTTATGTAGCATTAGTGAGATCGGAGTAGGATTTCCTTTTGTTCTTATTTTCCGTTCACTGGACACAAGGCACAGATTCTCCGTCCTTCAGTATGGACATTCTTTCCTTATTAGGATTTCCCCATATGTAGCCAACTGTTTTCCAAGTATATGTTTTATATGTTTTGATTTGATTATGTTTAATTTGAGTGCCTAAGCCATATACATGCATGACCAGTTTCACCTAGTTATGGAGGTACCATAACCATAACACTGGAGGCACCAGTGGTATGACTTCACCACGGCGGAGTGATAGCTCGTGGCGTCCCTTTCAGCTTTGGCCATATTATTATATTATCATGTGGGGTGTATGGGTGCATCCTAGGTTACATGTTTTAGCAGATTATTCAGGTGAATGTGGTGTGTGCCTTGCATCCTTCACAGGGAGTTGATCCCTCCTACCTAAACTTATATTAATTAGAGGCAACCCCTGTAATTGCATGATGAGGTCACCCCTGCAAGTATTCATGCACGTTGATATTTCATGACCTATATTGGCTTAATGGTTAACATGTTAAACAATTTGTATAAGATAAACATAAGGCTTTTCAAACTATAAAACCAGTTTTACTAAGTTATACCAGGTTTTCCAGGACTTAATCATTCTGCTGCTATATGTTGTATATCCTTATGTTATTCATTCTATGTTTGTATATCCGTGCACTGAGCGTTATGCTCAGCCGTTTTCCTTTCATGTTCTCAAACGGCAGGTACTCAAGGGCGCTCGTAGACTCTAAGCGTACGTGCATATGGATTGGAAGCTTTCTAGCTTTCATTACTTTATGCATTTCATCATACATTTTGCTACTTATTTCTATGTACATTGTTTTGTCCTTTTCCTTTACAGTACTTATGTTTGTGTGTGATGAGCTTATACTTTGGGGTACCGATGTTTGTTTCCGATATTTCCTTTATGGTCATGTAATGTTTAAGACAGTTTTCCTTGTATGCTTTGATGACACGCCATAATCACGCGTGACATTCCATTTACCAAAATGGGGTGTTACATCCACGATCATGTCTCATGCATGTAATCCTGAAACAGGCTCTCAGCTAGCTAGGACGCCTGCTGGAGGATTCACGCATCCTATCTGTCCTACTTGTTCACACAGATATTCTGGTGTTTGTCGCCAAGGTACTGGTGGTTGTTTCAAGTGTGGCCAACAAGGCCATCAGCAGAAGGATTGTCGCCAAGGTGAGATAGAAGGCACCTCTGGACATGCCGACACCAAACCACCTCCTACTTCTGGTCGCATGTTCACTACTACTAGAGATCAGGCGAATAAGACTTCAGGTACCATCACTGGGAATCTCTTTATGAATGGTTTGGCAGCATGTGTTCTATTTGATACTGGAGCGACTCATTCAGTCATATCAACTACTTTTGCTATACGTGTTAGGATTTCCCCTATGCCATTAGATAATTCCTTATGCATTTCCACGCCACTTAGGGACCCTGTACGAACCACCCAGGTGTACAGAGATCTTACCCTAAAATTTGATGATAACATCCATAGAGTTGACACACTACCTTTGGACATGTGCGATTTTGACTTAATTTTAGACATGGACTGGTTATCTAAACATCAGGCTACGATTGAATGCCACACTTATCGAGTTATCTTCAGTGATGTTAAATCTCCAGAGTACATACACCATGGTTTTCTGTCAGGGAGGTCAGTACAAATTATTTCATCCATGGAGGCGCGTGCATTACTAACACACGGCTGTCAGGGATTTATAGCCAATATTCATGACATTACTGCCGAGTCTCCATCGATCCAAGATCAGCCTATTGTATCAGAATTTCTTGACGTATTTCTTGATGAACTTCCAGGCATACCACCTGTTCGTGAAGTCGAGTTTGGAATTGAGCTCATCCCAGGTGCAGAGCCAATTTCTAAAGCTCCTTATCGCATGGCTCCTATAGAGCTTAAAGAATTAAAAGATCAGTTGCATGAACTTCTGGAACGAGGTTTCATCCGTCCCAGTGCATCGCCATGGGGTGCATCGGTACTTTTTGTGAAGAAGAAAGATGGCAACATGCGGTTGTGTATAGACTATCGTGAGCGGAACAAGATCACGATTAGGAATCGTTATCCTTTTCCGCGAATTGATGACCATTTCGATCAACTTCAGGGAGCCAAGTATTTTTCCAAGATCGATCTGAGGTCCGGCTACCATCAGTTACGGGTTAAAGAGCACGTAATTTCTAAGACTGCTTTCCGTACACGATATATGCACCACGAGTTTGTAGTCATGCCATTCGGACTCACAAATGCTCCAACAGTCTTCATGGATTTGATGAACCGTGTCTTCCATGAGTTTCTGGACAAATTCTTTATCGTGTTTATTGATGACATCCTGATTTTCTCCAAATCTAAGGAGGAACATGAGGAACACCTTCGTACAGTCTTGCAGATTCTTCGTCAAAAGCAGTTGTATGCCAAGTTCTCCAAGTGTGAGTTCTGGTTAAGCAAGGTGGCATTTCTTGGCCATATTTTATCTGTAGAGGGGATCACCATGGATCCTGCAAAGGTTGAATCTATCACCAAATAGCCGAGACCTACATCTACAACAGAGGTCAGAAGTTTTCTTGGTTTAGATGGCTACTACCACAGGTTTATAGAGAAATTCGTCTGGACGGAAGAACGAGAGAAGAGCTTTGAAGATCTTAAGCAGAAGTTAGTAACTGCACCTATTCTTACTCTTCCATCTGGCTCAAGTAGATTTTAGATCTATAGTGACGCTTCAGGAAAGGTTCTAGGTTGTGTTATCATGCAACATGGGAAGGTTATTGCATACGCATCACGACAGCTTAAACCTTATGAAGGAAAATATCCCACTCATGATTTGGAGCTTGCAGCAGTTGTTTTCGCATTGAAGATCTGGAGACATTATTTATATGGTGAATCATGTGACATATTCACTGATCACAAGAGTCTCAAGTACATCTTCACCCAAAAGGAGCTGAACATGAGATAGAGGAGATGGTTAGAGCTATTGAAGGACTATGAGACCAACATTCAGTACCATCCTGGTAAGGCAAATGTGGTGGCAGATGCTCTAAGCAAAAGGTCGAGTATGATCGCTGGCATCTGGATTAGAAAGGAGATCATTTGTGACCTAGAGATGACTGATATTGATTTATGTGTACGAGGACAACACGGTTACTGGGCTAAACATAAAGTGGAACCAGACTTACATTCTAGGATCAAGGAAGCTCATAAGGACGATGGTGACATTTGGGCTATCATTCAGAACCTTGTTCAATAGATGTAGTTTCGTGTTGACGATGACGGTATCTTATGGCAGGGCACTAGACTAGTGGTTCCTGATGACTCTACACTCAGGGAAGTTGTGCTGTCTAAAGCTCACAGCTCTCTATTTACCATACATCCTAGTTCTACAAAGATGTACCACGACATCAAGCAACATTTTTGGTGGAGTGGTATGAAGCAGGATGTTGCCACCTTCGTTTCTAAATGTATGATCTGCCAGCAGGTTAAGATCGAACACCAGGGAGCTAGTGGTTTACTACAACCATTAGATATTCCAACATGGAAGTGAGACAAGATCTCCATGGATTTTGTTACTGGTCTTCCTGTGACTCAGAGGAAGAACGACGCCATCTGGGTTATTGTTGATAGATTGACTAAATCTGCTCATTTTCTGCCGATCCGCAAGGAGCATCTGGTCAGCAAATTGGCAGACACTTTTCAAAAGGAGATCATGAGACTACATGGTACTCCATCAGAAATCATCTCTGACAGAGATCCCCGTTTCACATCACGTTTCTGACATAGTCTACAGAAAGCTTGGGGCACCAGACTTAAGCTCAACACTGCCTTTCATCTTAGAGATGTATCTTTCTACGTAGGTGTTGGGCCAATGAAAGTTTTAACTATGGCCCAGTCTAGATTTGTTTAATTAGACTAAGTGTTTACTGATCGCTGAGAGGACCAGCGATAGAGATTAGACCAGTGGAAGGCAAAGCCTCAGCTGGCACACCAGGAACATTCAAGTCAAAGACAACATCAGACAAGTCGAAGACAATCTGAAGTCATACTCACCAGCGATTATGGATAGCTAGGATGTTGAAGGAATGTACTGGTGTTCAAGGATATCTGAGTTGACAACACTCGGAGATCACTTAAGAACCCTAGAAGTCTAGGATAAGCAAAGCTTATCCAATCCTTTATAGTTTAGGCGGGAGAATCTACCAAGTGTTTTGAGCGGGACAAAACAAGAGATTCAAGATAAAGCCTAGTACGACCTAGTAGGACAAAAGGTGAACAGTTGGCAGAACTGTTCACCTAAAGTTGTTTAAAGGTATGTCTCGATTTGGACATGCATTTAATACGTTGTACTCTTCCATTCAGAAGGTGACATATATCAACTACTCCCACTAAGGAAGCAACCTCGTACACTATAAATAGGAGTGAGAAATAAGAATTAACTCAACCCTTGTGCTTGGATAATTTATCTAAGTTCTTTCTCACCTTGGAACCGCTGAGCCCCCAGCTGTCTACCAGCGACTCATTGGTTCCCTTGTAAACTTGTATCTCGAATCTAGTTTACTTGTTTCTAGGGTTCATACCTTGTTGTCATTCAACGAGTGTATTCATAGCACTTTGTAATACTTTGTTTATAATACTGAATAAAGCATTACGCGTTTGAAAAGTATTTCATTGTGTTTCGTGGTTACAAGAGTTATAGTTTATCAACAATTGTCATATTAAGGGACTTTAAATGGTATCAGAGCGGTTTGATTTATAAAAATTTTCATAAACTGTTCTTGTTTTTAAAATCAAGATCTCAATATGGCTGATACTATACCTCCTCCACCTTTTGGTCAAACCAGTTTAGGTACCACTTCGACCACCATACCGGCCACCACATCTACTACCATGCCTACACCAGTTGTAAGCACTGGTAATAATGATGATGACCTTCCCCACCTACTTGATGTTCGAGGGGGGTCACATGTGTCCAATGTACCAGCATTCGATGAAGAGGATTTCTCAAGTTGGAAAAGTGAATTTCTTATATATTTAGATGACTTAGAACCCTTCTTGATAGAAATCTTAGAAAACGGTCCCTATGTACCACTGGCCGTTTCCTCTACCCCTGAGAGACCCGTTAAAAAACTTGTTAAGCAATGGTCTCCAGCGGATAGACGTCTGGCTAACCAGGACAAGAGACTCAAAAGTATCATAGTCTCTTGCCTACCCAAGAACATTATGAAGTCCATCATTAAATGCAACTCTGCTATGGAGATGTGGACTGAATTAGTTCTAGGGTATGAATGTATAGAGGAAACAAAAGAAACCAAAATCCAAGCCCTTAGACTTAAGTTTAATGCTTTTAAAGCTTTGGAAACAGAAACTGTTGCACAAACTTATACTACGCTTAAGATTCTGTTAAATGATTTGGGAAACAATAGAGTTGTTCTACCTAAGGCTGAGGTTAATGCTACTTTTGTCAATAGTTTACCTAGAAAATGGCTTAGCCTAAATCAGACCTTAAGAGCTAACAATGCTATAAAGAATGATACGTTAGCCCAATTGTTTGGTAGATATAACTATGAAGAAGGGATAACTGACTCCATTTACAAATCAGAGAATGACAGGTTTACCACCAGTATCACTGGTTCAAAAGCTCTTGTTGCTAACCATTCCTTTCAGGACAGCGACTCTGACATTGAAGAGGACACAAGAAGTAGTCAAGAATTTCTTGATGAACTACATGCTAAGTTCCATGACAGAGCTCTCTTAGCTGATCAAAAGAGGTACTACAAGAGATCTGGTAGAGTTGGAGCTGCAAAGGTTGATAAATCCAATGTGTCATGCTACACTTGTGGAAAGACTGGTCACTATCAAAAGGATTGCTGGTCAAACAAAACCTCCTCTCCAAGCTTCCCTTCGTCCAGCAAAAACAACAACAAGAAGAAGTTTTCTACCTCACCTTTCAAGCAAACCTCTCTCTCTGACACAGAAGGGAAGAAGGACTACAAAGTCAAATACAAAGCCTTGAAAGCTGAGCTGCTAAAACTCAATCAGAAAGCCAATGATGCAACAAAGAAAAAGGATGTTAAGAAGACTGAAAAGGTCTGATCGCTGCCTCATTCGACTGGGATGATGAACCTCTCACTTCTGAGGATGAATGTACCACCACCATAAGAGCCTTTATGGCCGTCTCTGATGAAGAACCCGCTGTGGGTAAAAGTGAAGCAAGATCTGGTCAATGGGTGGACATCACCATGAAACAGGTACACAGAATTTTATCTATGGCTGAAGGTCCTAATAGAGACCATGTCAGTGACTATACCTTGGTTGACCTCCACTTTGTGGAAGAGCAAAGAAAAAACCTGTTGAACAAATTTCATAGTCTTAAAACAGAGTTAAATATTTGCCAATCTGAATTAACAAATCTTAAACCATTTGTGAATCTTGCTAATCAACTTCAAAATGAAGTAAGCAAATTATCCATTGAAAATGAGTCTTTGTCTGATGAAAATTCTGAACTTAGAAAAACCATTGAAAATGGAATTTGGCTCAATCTACAGTGGAAGAAATAGTCGCTGAATACATACCTGGTGATGTAGTTCAGGCTATTGGGGGAAAGGGTAGATAAAAAAAACATATCCATGTTCCCAATGTCAAATTTGTCCCTTCAGATGTTTCTTCTCCTTCTTCCACCTCTGTGGATGAGAAGAACTCTGACAAAGAATCAGAGGTACCAGCCCCACCCAGACTCGCTGGTGCTAACCCATCTGATTCTTTGCCTGGCCCAAAACCTCCAACTAAAACCCCTGGGAATTCAATTCTCAAAGTCGCTGATAAAGCGAATAAAAAGGTTTTTGTGGCTAAGGACTCCAACAAACCCTCTCCTCCCCCTGAAGAGCTTTCACCCACAAAGCAACTTCTCCTCACCTTAATGGAAGAGGTAAAAGGGTTGAAAGAACAAATCAATCCCAGAGTTAATAGTCCATCTGTTAACTCTCTTGGTGAAGGTTCTAGTAGCTCCAAGGGGAGAGCTTTGTTCAGACCTTACAAGCATTGTAGTTTCAAGAATCACTCATCCGAGGATTTCACTAAGAAACCAAAATGTATCACATGCGAGTCCACTGAACACTCATCTAGAGAGCATGAGGAGGTTATTACGGTTCAAAGAACCAGAACTCAAATGAGATCTAAAACTCCTCATCGACCCTCAAGAAAGGCTGAGCCTAAACCTAGAGATAACTCTCAGGGTTACAGACCTAACCCCCTGCAAGTATTGTAGCTTCTTTGACCATCACTCTGATGAGTGCGAGCATTATCCTGGATGTGATATATGTGGAAGCATGTGTCATGAAACTAGGGACTGCAACCAAAGAGGGGTAGGACACCAGAGAAGGACCAATGTCGCTGGTCAGCGACAGCATGGACCCACTGGAAAGTGGGTTCATCATAGAAACTAATCTGACTTTGTTATATCTATGCAGGAATATCTAAAGAAATCTGTTTGGTATCTGGACAGCGGGTGCTCCAGACACATGACATGGGTTAAACAATATATGCATAGATATAAAAAGGAGTCTGGTCCTAAAGTAGTCTTTGGAGATGATTCCTCAGGGGCTACTGAGGGTTATGGCTTAGTGGATTGTAATGGAATAACCTTCATAAGGGTCGCTTATGTCAATGGACTGAAGCACAACCTAATCAGCATTAGTCAACTCTGCGATGCTGGCTTTAAAGTTCTGTTCACCAAGACCCAAGGAACAATCTTCAATCAAAATGATGATGTTGTTCTTATTGCACCCAGGAGAAGGGATGTGTATGTCATCGACATGACATCTTGTCCAGAAGGGACAAACACTTGTCTCTATGCCAAAGCATCTGATAGTGAAAATTGGCTATGGCATAAGAGGCTCTCCCATCTCAACTTCAAAAACATTAACAAATTGGCCAAGAATGATTTAGTAGCTGGGCTTCCCTCTCTGACCTTCACCAAAGATAGACCCTGCTCAGCGTGCGAGAAAGGGAAGCACCACAAAGCCTCATTCAAGATTAAATAATCATTATCCATAAATAAGTGCCTCCATCTCCTTCACATGGACTTATTTGGACCAGTAAAACCTCAATCCCTTAATCACAACAAGTATACACTAGTCATTGTATATGAATTCTCTAGATTCACATGGGTATTCTTTCTCAAAAGAAAGAGTGATGCTGCTGAAAAAATAATGTCCTTCATTAGAGAAATAGAGAATCTTAATGACGGCAGAGTTAAGGCTATCAGAAGTGACAATGGCACTGAATTCAAGAATCATGCCATGGAAGCCTTTTGTGATGAAAAGGGAATATCACAGAACTTTTCTAACCCAGGCACCCCTGAACAAAATGGTGTCGCTGAAAGAAGAAACAGAACCCTCATAGAGGCTGCTAGAACTATGCTCAGCGAATCAAGACTTCCTAAACAATTTTGGGGTAAAGCTGTGAACACAACTTGTCATACACAAAACAGATCCATTATTGTGAAGAGACATGGCAAGACCTCTTATGAAGTATATAGGAAGAGAGCCCCTGATGTAAGCTACTTCCATGTCTTTGGTTTCCCTGTTTTCATTCACAACTACAGAGATCACTTGGGAAAATTTGATGAAAAGTCTGATGATGGATTCTTCGTTGGTTACTCTCTCACCTCCAGAGCTTACAGAGTATTCAACATCTGCAGACAAGAATTAGAAGAATCCATCCATGTCACCTTCAATGAAGCAGATGTTGTCATCAACCACACCAACTCAGAAGAATGTGACATTAACTTCAATGAAGTTAAATCATATCCAGAGGATGATTTCTCACATCCCAAGGAATCATCCAAGGGTTGTCACAAGGACTTCCCTTATGTTCATGCATTTGATCCTCATTCAATCTCTGACATCACTCCAGATGTTGAAAATGTTGAACAAATCACTCCACCCACTACTGTGAATGCTGATCTCATCGAACCAATCTCTCCTCTTGATGAAGAGATTATGGATGAAGAAATAATTTGTGAAGATCCCTCAGCATTCATTGAACCTGCTGTGACTCCTGAACCCACAGAGAGTCCTGCTCCTCAATCCAAATGGAGTAGGAACCAAGATATTCTTCTGGTGAATATTCTTGGTGAACCCTCTGAGGGAGTCACCACTAGAGGCAAATTAAGATCTCTGGAAACCGCCTCAACGAATGAATGCCTTTTTGCTGATTTTCTCTCTGAGGATGAACCTAAGAATGTGGCTGTTGCGCTTCTAAATGAAGGGTGGGTTGTTTCGATGCAAGATGAGTTGAATCAGAACAAGAGGAACAAGGTGTGGACTCTGGTAAAAGCTCCAGCTGGGAAGCAAGTGGTTGGAACTAAATGGGTCTACAGAAATAAGAGGGATGAAGCTGGCATGATAGTCAAAAACAAGGCTAGGCTTGTGGTGCTGGGATATAATCAATCTGAGGGGATTGACTATGATGAAACGTTTGCACCAGTAGCCAGATTGGAAGCTATCAGAATCTTCCTAGCCTTTGCAGCTTATATGGGGTTTACTGTATACCAGATGGATGTGAAGAGTGCTTTCCTCAATGGGAAGCTTGCAGAGGAAGTATATGTCTATCAACCCCCAGGGAAAAAGTGAGTATCCTGATCACGTCTGTAGACTTCACAAAGCACTCTATGGACTGAAACAAGCCCCTAGAGCCTGGTATGAAACCCTATCAAAATTCTTACTTGAAAATAAATTTGTCAGATGTACCATTGATCAAACCCTGTTCACTTATAGGTCCAAGGGTGATGTCATTTTAGTACAGATTTATGTGGATGATATAATTTTTGGTTCAACCAATATTACATTGAGCAAACAGTTTGCCAAATTAATGACCAAAAATATGAAATGAGCATGATGGGGGAATTAACTTTTTTCTTGGGTTTTCAAATTAAACAAAATTCAAAAGGAATTTCCATTTGTCAAGAAAAATATGTTAAGGATTTGCTCAAGAAGTATGATCTGTCTGATTGTGCATCAGTGAAATGTCCCATGCTTCCTCCCAACAACTTGGGAGCTGATGACTCAGGGGTCTCTGTTAATGAGACCTTATATAGAGGCATGATTGGATCACTGATGTACCTCACATCAAGCAGACCAGACATACAGTTTGCCACATGTCTCTGTGCTAGGTACCAAGCTAACCCCAAGGAATCTCACCTTGTAGCTGTCAAAAGAATTTTCAGGTACTTAAAAGGATCTCCCACATTGGGTCTCTGGTATCCTAATGGATCAGGCTTCGACCTCAAAGCCTACTCAGACTCTGACTATGCTGGGTGCTGTCTTGATTGAAAGAGCACCTCTGGGAGTTGTCAAATCCTTGGAGGAAAGTTGGTATGCTGGAGCGCCAAGAAACAAAACTCTGTGGCCATGTCATCAGCTGAAGCTGAATATGTAGTGGCCGTTGGGTGTTGTGCTCAAGTTCTCTGGATGAAAAGTCAGCTGGCTGATTATGGGATCATTTATGAAAAGGTTCCCATATTCTGTGACAACACAAGTGCTATAGCCATCTCAAATAATCCGGTACTTCATTCCAGAACTAAGCATATTGACATCAGGTATCACTTTATCAGAGACCATATTTTAAAAGGTGATATTGAGCTTCATTTTATACCCACTGAATACCAGCTCGCTGATATATTCACCAAGACTCTGGCTGAGCCAAGTTTTACTAGGTTGGTTGCTGAGCTGGGTATGCTCAATATTGGTAAACAAATCTGATAAATGACCTCTGATCTCTGTCTCTGGGCATTAAAGGGAATTGAATGTAACGAGGTAGTTACATTCCAATGGACTTAATATATTCCCATATTTAATTCAAATGATTAACCTTTATTGTCAACAACTTTCCTGCTTTCTGATAGGTATGAAAACACCCATCCTTTTACCACTTATTTCTTGCTAAAACAAGACCAAAACGCGTATTAAATGTCATTTGTTTGGAATTATGCGTGGTTTGTGTATTTGTTGTGTTTTCAGAGCCAACCGGATAAATATTGAAGAAAACATGGGATTGCACGGGTTTTATCGAAGAAAAAGACTCAAGACGAAGTCTATTGTCCAAGAGATGCAAAAGATTTGAATTCAATGGGCCTATTTGAAGATTTATCGAAGAAAAGGACCAAAGATGGAAGATTTAAATATGTCGAAGGAACTCAAGTCTATTAAACAAAGAAATTAAAAGACGAGTTGAATTTAATCGTCGACAAATCCCAAATCAGAATCGAAAACGTCAACTTTACTGAAAAGACGAGAAGACGAAAAGAAAGAAGAAAGCCCACTCACTAACCAACCACTTGGCCTATATAAAGCAAATCCCTTCACACTTCTTGAGCTAGTTTTTAGTTTTCCAGTTTTTCCTTTTTCTTTGTTTCGTAGGGTAACCAACACCATTAAGGTGTTGGTGATTTTCATTCTTGTTTTCACAAATCTTGTAGTCTTAATCTTTTCCTTTGATTGTTTAAACCGTAATCATTTAATATAATCCTTCCATTATTCTTGTTCATCTTCATCTTTTTTATTTAAGTTTTAAAGTTCTTATTTGGTTGATTTTGATCTTCAAAAGTTAGTTAGTTTTGTGTTTTTATTGTGGGGATTTGATGATTATGATTAGTAAGTGATTAGTGTTTAAATTGGTTTAAGTTTTGGTTAAAAACTTGGTTGGTTTTTGATTAAAATCGTGTTCTTTGATTTCCCTGTTTCTTCTGTTTACTGTTCTTCGTGCCCAGATTCTGAATCAAGTCACTTTCTATTTTATTCCGGATCAAGTTAATTATTCAGTATCAAAGCCTTTCATCCGGAATAATCAATTACTCTGGATCAACCCTAGTATTCCGGATCAGCTGGATATTCCGGATCAATCATTTTCTTCAAAACATTACGAATCAACCTTCTCCATCCGGAATATTTTATATTCCGGATCAACCCCTTTTATTCCGCATCACCATTTATTCCGCATCAACACCTATATTCCGGATCAACTCATTTATTCCGCATCAACAGTCTATTCCGGATGAACCTATTATTCCGCATGAGTTAGTATTCCGCATGAACCTATTATTCCGCATGAGTTAGTATTCGCATGAACCTTCATTATTCCGCATGATTAAGATATTCCGCATGAAGGATTTTGTCTGATATATTCCGAATAAAGGGTACATTCCGAATCAAGCATTTTTCAGGGTATTTACAGTTACTGATTTATTTTAATTTAATTCAAGTTTTATTTTTATTAATTAATTGCTTCTAGTTTACTTTTATTTACTTCACGCATTTACCTTTTTAGTAGAACAGAAAACCAAACCCCCTATTTCTCACCAAGAACAACTATTCCACTTTGAGCTGTGATCAATTCGAGAAGATTCCGAGAATTAATCTGAACCCCAATGCAAAATACCTAGTATCAAATAGCGCCGCTGCCGGCTCTTCTCATAAAGATTAACAGTTTTTTGTGAGAACTTGGATTTTGGGATCCGTTCGCTGTGAACGTTACTTTTCCATCATTAAAAAATTTCAAAAATCCTAGAAAATATAAAATTTTCAAAAATACAAAAAAAAAATATTTAAAAAACCATAAAAACCAAAAATATTTCTGCTTTGTTTTTGCTTTGTTAGTTCTTTTGCAGGTGCATGCGTACACGATCAACGTCTTATCAAGAGCCCGAGCCTCTCGATAACTTAGACATGGCCGGTGTACACAACAACAATAACAATCCACCTCAAAACAACAATAATAACAACAACAATGAACCTCTACCGGACAATCGCCCGATGATTGAACTTTTGCAAGCACATGTGGAGGGCAACAATGATCCAATTGTCATACCCGCGATTGCAGCCAACAACTTTGAGCTCAAATCCGGCTTTATTCAGATGGTCTCTGCTCAACCATTCTTGGGGCGTACCATTGATGATCCTCATGACCACATCAAACGGTTCCTGCAACTCACAAATACGGTCAAATTCAATGGTGTTCCACAAGAGGTAATCCGTTTACAACTCTTTCCCTTCTCCTTAGAGGGACAAGCCCGACATTGGCTTGCTAAGGAACCGCCACAAAGTATTCTGACGTTGACGGATTTGGAGACCAAATTCATAAACTACTTTTTCCCAGCCTCTCGTACTACTGATTTGCGGAATGAAATTATTAATTTTGAACAAAAGTACGATGAGTCTTTTAGTGAATCTTGGGACCGTTTTAAAGATCTTTTAAGAAAGTGCCCACAACATGGTTTTACCAAAGTGCACCAAATTAATACTTTTTATAATAGTTTAAGCATGAATGACCAAGATTGACTAAATAGTGCCTCGGGGGGTAATATTTTGGTTAAGACTTCTAATGCCGCTTGGGATATTATTGAGAATAAGTCTAGAGTGCAAACCAAGAGTGTTCGGACCAATGCCGCTAGTGCTAGTACTAGTGACAACGACGAGAGACTTGACAAAATTACGTCGCTTCTTGAATCGCTTGCTACCCAAACCGCTAGCAACACCAACAACATCAACGCTAAAAACGCTCAAGTCAATGCTGTCAGCCAACCATGTGAATTATGCGGGGGTCCTCACTCTTACACCACTTGTACCACCAAACAAGACGATCCTTCTGAGAATGTTAACACATCATACGGTACCTATCCTCCGGCCGCTTATCAAGCTCGTCCTCAAGGTGACCACAACTTGCTTAGCTACCGCTCAAACAACTTTCTTTCCCCGCCCGGTTTTCCTCCTAACAACCCAAACCAACAACAAAACCTCAACCGCCCTCCTCAACAACAACCTCGTGCACCATACCAACCACCTCAAAAACAACCATATCCACCTCAAAGAAACAACCAAGTTTACCAACAACCTGCTTATCAACCACCCACCGCATTACACCAAGATATTGGAACCTACATGAGGACTAATGATGTGATCGTGGACAACCTCCAGCGGGAAGTGCTCAACTTGAAAGCAGATATGGTGAAACAAGGAAACGATCTTAGAGCTGATATGCGAAACACTTTGGCAAGTCAAACAAATGACTTAAGGAACATGATGGCTGGTTTCTTCCAAGGTAATCAATCCTCTTCTTCGGGTACTCTTCCGAGTAACACCGTGGCTAATCCAAGAGGGTAGATGAAAGCAATCACCACTCGCAGTGGCAAAGGTACCAAGGAACCCGAGCTTCCTATACCTCCACCGGTGATTGTGACTAAGGAAAACGAGTCACCTACTCATATTCCTCATCTTGCTACTTCCCCAATTCCTCCACCTCTTACTTCTACCCCTCCTCCACCCAAGGATGTGAGTGATCCTTCGATCCCAAAGCCTTCCTCTTCTTCCGATATACCTTATCCGTCAAGTTTGAGGAAAGAGAAGCTTAAAAGCAAGGATGATATTCAAGTTTCAAACTTTCTCAAAATGTTTAAACAATTGAATTTCAACATCTCCATCACTGAGGCTCTCGCTCACATGCCTAAATATGCGAAAATGTTCAAAGATCTTCTTAGCGACAAGGAGAAGCTTCTTGATATCGCTAACACCCAACTTAATGAGAATTGCTCCGCAGTGCTCTTAAGGAAATTGCCAACTAAACTTGGTGATCCGGGTCGCTTCTTAATCCCTTGCAACTTCCCGGGAGTAGAGAATTGCATGGCCCCAGCCGATCTAGGTGCCAGTATTAACTTAATGCCTTTAAGTGTTTGGAAGCAATTATCTCTCCCTGAGCTTGTCCCCACCAAAATGACTTTGGAATTAGCTAACCGTACGGTTGCTCATCCAGTGGGGATAGCTGAAGACGTTTTTGTAGGAGTCGACAAATTCACTTTTCCAGCCAATTTCGTCGTGGTCGACTACGATATGGACCCTCGCGTGCCATTAATCGTGGGACGTCCATTCTTGAGGACCGGCCGCACTCTCATCGATGTAGAAGCGGGTGAGCTTATCATGAGAGTTGGTGACGATCAAATTGTCTTCAACATGGGAAAGCTTTCTAAACAGCCTTATTCATACGAGAGTGTTAATTGTATCGACGTTCTTGATGAGGCTTGTGAAGAACACTTCAAAGATGCTTGTAAAAGTATTCCTACCTCTCCTCCCAATGTTGAGACCGTTTCCTCTATCGATTCATCACTAACTCTATTTGGAGAAAGTGATTTCCTTTGGAAAGATCTTGAAGCCACCATGGGAGATGTGAACTTAGAATATGATGATTCTCCCACCGATTGGGATGAAGACATTCGTCTCATTGAGAAACTTCTCAAAGAGGACCATATTTCTCCATCATCTCCCAAGGCTATTTCTATATATGAACCGAATTTGAATACGCCTCCCATCGAAAATCCTCCAGATTTAGAGCTTAAGGAGTTGCCGCCCCATCTCGAGTACGTGTTCCTTGAAGAAGAGAAGAAGTTGCCCGTCATTATCGCGAAGGACTTGAAAGAAGAAGAAAAATCTCGCCTCATCGCCGTGCTTAAAGATCATAAGAAGGCAATTGCTTGGAAAATTTCCGATATCCGCGGAATTGATCCAAGCTTTTGTACTCACAAGATTCTCATGGAAGATGACTTTAAACCCGCAATCCAAAGCCAAAGAAGGGTTAATCCTCGCATTCATGACGTCATCAAACAAGAGGTTATCAAACTTCTTGATGCCGGCTTGATTTACCCTATTTCGGATTCGCCATGGGTAAGTCCCATCCATTGTGTCCCCAAGAAGGGCGAAATAACCGTTGTTCCCAATAAACACAACGAGTTGATTCCCACTCGTCTCGTTACTGGGTGGAGAGTTTGTATCGACTATCACAAACTCAATGATGTCACGAGAAAAGATCACTTTCCTCTTCCTTTCATGGATCAAATGCTCGAGCGTCTAGCGGGTAATGACTATTACTGCTTCTTAGACGGTTTCTACGGGTATTTTCAAATTCCCATCAATCCCAAAGACCAAGAAAAGACCACATTCACTTGTCCCTACGGAACATTTGCTTACAAACGCATGCCTTTCGGTTTATGCAATGCTCCTGGGACGTTCCAAAGGTGTATGATGGCTATCTTCCATGACATGGTTGAAGAAACTATGGAAGTTTTCATGGATGATTTCTCGGTTTATGGAGATTCTTTCTCTGCTTGCCTTGCCAATTTAGAACGTATGCTTAAGCGGTGTGAAGACACTCGCCTTGTTCTTAATTGGGAAAAATGCCATTTCATGGTAAAAGAGGGCATCGTGCTAGGACACAAAATATCCAAAGCCGGTCTTGAAGTGGACCGTGCTAAAGTCGATGTTATTGCTAAATTGCCTCCACCTTCAACCGTGAAGGGTGTGAGAAGTTTCCTGGGTCATGCGGGCTTCTACCGTCTATTTATCAAAGATTTTTCTAAAATCGCTCGCCCGATGACCCACCTCTTGGAGAAAGATACCCATTTTATCTTTTCCAAAGAGTGTATTGAAGCCTTCAACCTTCTCAAGGATAAGCTAACTAAGGCACCGGTCTTGGTTACCCCTTATTGGGAGCTGCCTTTCGAGTTGATGTGCGATGCTAGCGACTTTGCTATTGGAGCGGTTTTGGGCCAAAAAGTGAAAAAACACTTCCAACCGATCCATTACGCTAGCAAGACAATGACAGGGGCTCAATTGCATTACACGACAACCGAAAAAGAGCTTTTAGCTGTTGTCTATGCTTTTGAAAAGTTCCACCCCTATCTTGTCCTTTCTACCACCATCGTGTATACTGATCATTCCGCGTTGAAGTACTTGTTAAATAAACAAGATTCCAAACCAAGACTTCTTCGCTGGGTTTTTCTACTTCAAGAATTTAAAATGTGATAAGAAGGGAGCTGAAAACCTAGCCGCGGATCATCTAAGTAGACTTGAGGATCCTTATAAAGGGGATCATCTATAACACCCCCAACAAATGCTATGCTCAGCGGAACTACAACATTTGGGTGCTACGTAGTTATCATCACACATAAGCTATATTAAACAACTCAAAGAGACGTAAAAGTTTAAACATAAATTTAAACATTATTAAAATCATACAAGTCTACAGTTTTCCAAATCCCAAGATAATACTAAACGGAGTTTGCGTTAGGTCCCCACTGAATCTCAACCCAGAAGTACATTTTTCCTCACATGACAGAATAATAAAAGAGTTTTAAGTTAAATAAGGGTGGAAAAACAAGTAGACCGCCAAGCCACAACAACTTCCATCCTCGCATGCTCCGCTGCTATCAACCTTGGTTACCTGAAACACATGCTTAAAACTGTCAACACAAAGGTTGAGCGAATCTATAGGTTTATCAAATCATAAGTTGAACGTAAGTATTAAAAACCAATCGTGATCATTGATGCTTGTAAAATCACACTTGTTTTGGAAAACAAGGCAATAATATAGGGCAAGCGTGCACGACGATTTAGGAAAACCGTGTGTAAATGACCCTAAGTGAGTTCGTTCTCGAGGAGGCACGTGTGTTGTGTAATGAGTTGATTTTGATTGATGATTTTATTGAGAAGAAAAGAAAAGAGAAATAAGGAAGAAAGAGAAAGACGGTTACGAAAGCGGATCGAGCTAAGACGAAAACGCGTACACGTAAAACCGTAAAAAAAACTACAAAATTAAAATTTTAACCTAAAAATTCCTAAAAATTACTAAAAATCCACAATAATATTCTAAGAGTTTACAAAAAATCCAAACTTGCTAAAACCTTTTAATTAATTAGATAATGACTTTTTAATGCTAATTAAAGCCCTAAAAATCACAATTAATTATTAAAAAGCCTTAAACAAGATTTTATAGTTTGTAAACCTCAAAAATAACCTAATTAAGCTAAAAAATATTTTTAAAAATTTTAAAACCTAATAAAACTATTTTTAAACACTTAAAAACTATTAAAATCAATTAAAACTTAAATTAATTCTAGAAAATAAATGAAAAGTCCTAAAAAGCTTTGGAAAGTTACAAAATTCCTAATTTAGTGTCTACAATCTAGGAAAAATGAAAAAACTTAAAAAATTAAACTTTCAATTTTTAATAATAAAATAATAATAAAATATTCAAAAAATTCAAAGTTTACTAAAAAATTCTAAAAAATTACCAAAAATCTTAAATAATGTAACTAAAACAAAAATGCAATCAAAAGTCCCTAAAACCTTTTTAATAATTTTATATTAAATTTTAAAGTTAGCTAAAAACCCTAAAATCAAATAAAATTAAAAATTAGACTTTTTGAAAACTTTTTTGGATGTAAACCTCAAAAATATAAGTCAAAACCTAAAAACTATTTTTTCAGATTTTTAAAATAACTTTTCCTATTTTTAAATTACTTTTCTAAATTTAAACTAAAAATAATCTTAGAAAATTAATGAAATAATGGAAAAATAAACTTTTTGCACTGAAAAGTCTAAAACCCTAATAAGAACAAAAGAAAAAGGCTAACTGGTCAAAAGCTTAAAGAAATAAGCTGAAATCAGCTTATTAATAAGCTGATTGCTAAATAAGCCACAATACAAACACACCTTATATATTAAACTTTGCAAAGTGATACCAATGAAAGACCCTAGGGCAGATGGTTAGAGCGTTTGTGTGTGAGAGGAGTGGCGCAGGTTCGAGTCCTGGCCACGTCCTTTTTGCCTTTTTTTTAAAACTTTAAAACACAAAGTCAGTGACTAAATCTTACTTAAAAACACAAATACTAAATCAAATAAACTAGAATCAAATCCTAGAAAACCAAAAACGTGATCTGATATGTTTGTTATGAACACAAGGCAAAAGTGAAATCTTCATTTGTGATGACAGAATCAAGAGGGCTTGATTCCTGATTTTGGTGGTGATTTGTTGGACAATAGGGGCACCCCTACACTCAGTTGGAGTGTAGGGAGTCAATCAAACACAAAACAAGCACCAGTATCACATAAATCAAGCAAAGCCTCCACAACAAGTTTTTGATTAATCCAAAAATGCAGGTCTGGTATGATTTGCTTGTTCAATTGGCACTCAAAATGGATTTCAAATGCTCAGATTTTGCATACAAGTTCACCAAACAGCTTATAACCAATACTCAATCCTGCTACACCCTAAATTCTAGCAGATTAACAAGATTTCATGGCAAAATTCTCACAAAATAAGCAGTAATATGGCAGTTTCTGAATCATGCAATGTTATCCAGGTTTTTGACATGCACTTTGCTTTTAAACCCGCCAAACTGAAATACAAAAGCATATAACACTTAACAAACCACCTAGAAGTATTTTTGACCAGGTTTTAACACAAAACTTTGTCACCAATCTTGGTTAATCCCTTATCCCAAACACTCCTTAATAAACTGAAATCAAAATTTTTCAAACAAAATTCAAACAAAACTCATCCAATCTGGTTTAAAGTGCTACTATCATGCATAACTAACACATATATGCATAAACCAACCAAATAACAAGCATTCAAACACAAATCACATAAATTTGAAGCAAAATCAATACCAACTGAAAAAAATGAAAAATGGAATGAGGATGCTACCTTAAGGGACCTACATCTAGGTCCCTTAGTGGTTGCTTAGCCACCTCCAAATAGGCTGGGGCCTATGCTGAACCTTTAACAAACAATCAAGCACAACCTGCTAAGAATCAAGAACAAACACAAGCAAATATACTTTCTGATTTTTCTTAAAACCTTTCAAAACCTTTTCACAAAACCTTGAACCAATGAAACATGAAACTTAACACGTTTTAAAATAAGATCAAACTCAGAAATCCAAATTTCCAAGTCCACTTTCACTTCCTTGAAAGCTTTGGTTTTCTGAAATTTTGACTAAATAAAAACCTTTTTTGAAACCTTAAACACACAAGGTGTTTACAAATGTGATATGGAACTCAGATTTCTACTCAACAAACATTTACCAACTTTTAAAAACTTATAAAAGGAATTACTTTTACCAATAAAATACCAAACTTTATAAATTACTTCAAAAAGGGATTACAAAATTTGGAGTAAAATCTGGAACAAAGAATACATGGTACATGCACCATGTATTTATACTAACTAATAGAACTAACTAGAACTAAAACCCTAGTTGCTGAAATGCCAAAGTTGCCCTTTTTGTTTTGACTGAAAATGGTCAAAATTCGTCTTCATGTGATCTCTAAAAAGTCTTGGTGATGTCCAGCTGTTGAGATTTGATCTTGGCCATTAACTTGTGCTTGGGGTCAAAGGAATTGGTGTGAGTCGTTGGTTTGGTCGGGTTTAGGGTTTTGAGGGAAAGGGACGGGGTAGGGGAGGGTCCCACAAGACACATGGGTGTGTCTTGTGCACGGTTTTGGTGTGGGATGGGGTGACAAAAAGTTTAATCATCAATCTGCACAATTGGGGGAAAAACCCCTTTGTTTTTAATCTGATTATGCCTGGGAAAATTAGGGTTTATGTGGGGGATTAATGTGGGTTTAATCTATTTTGGGTAAAGTTATTTTTAAATTAAGTGTTTGGGTGGGAAAAACAAGTGGGGTGTTGACTGGGGTTTGACCCAGGTTTATTTAATAAACCTGGTTGGGTGGGTTTGGTTACGGGTTGGGTAGGGTTATTGGGTAAATGGGTATTCGGGTGGGTAATGGTGAGGTGTCAAAATGTGAATGGATGGGTAAGTTTGGCTGTCTGGCAGAATTGACCCCCAAGCTTCCTTGATTTGTTCATGTTGTAATATATGGCTAACAATGCCCAAATACACTTGTGACAACTTTGCAAACTTGTCAAAAATGGCACTAAATGTTTCCAAACTTTTTCCAAGGGCTTCAAATGCAATTCTTGGATTCTTCAAGGACTGATCTTGCAATATCTTCAAACTTTAGGGACCCTATTCATAATTTTGAATATTTGAGGGGTATAAAGTGTAAATCTTCAAAAGTTGAGGGACCAAACTTGACAATCTTCAATTCTTCAAGGGCATTTTTTGTAAAATCCAAACTTGGGCCCGGTTCATTGTGCGGCTTCGTTTCCCGTGTTCGTTTTTGAATGATTCTTGTGATCTTTTGTCATTTCCTCAATATCCGTACCTAAAAATACACAAGTAACAAACACGAGCATATATTTGGTAGTTTTAATGATATTTTATGCAATTTAAGCCTGATTTGGACGATGAGACCATGTATAAAAGCAGTCTCATCACTCCCCCATACTAAACCATTGCCGTGCCCTCACGCAATGCTAGAATAAAGTATCGTAGCACCTCCAAAATTCATTTTTATTCACTTTTTTGGAATGATAAACTAGCTATACTACTACTATTACTACTACTTGCGTTTTAGACATAATGTATGATTTTCATCGCAAAATGGGACGTTTAGGTTCATAGAATAAGAACACGTGAATGCTTCGTTAGAAATAATTTCATCGTCCTTGATTTTCACCTTAATTCCATGCCAAGCGTGCAACGAGATCATTGTCATTATAAGTTAGTAATGCTAACACTACTCATATGCCCTAATCACGTACTTATCCTCCCATTATTCCTAAGTTGTATCTCTTATATTTTATTTTTGTCTTGAATGTTTCACGAGGATACATCATTGACTTATGCGATAATAGAGATTTAGGTCTAAAAATAGAGTCCTAACGGTGTAACTAAGACCATCAAATCAATAACCCCTCCTAATAGACAATGATGTTAAAAAATTAAGTTGACAAGAAGAATCGATAAACACGGTTTTATAACGGTTTTGAACATGAGACTTATTACCAAGACTTTTATACGCCCCCTAACGGAAGGGCCTTATTATCTTTGGTTTACCTCCATCTTTTATTCAACTTTGCCATGAAGCTTTTATTATGAATTCGGTCTTGCCTTGCCTTTTATTATCCGCCTCATCGGTGGTTTTATTAGCCAAAGACGTATATCCTCACGCTAAAGCGAATTTTGGATCTTTAAAGCTTCGAAGATTAAGGCTTGATTCACTTTCAATTTTGCATAGATTTTAGGCCTTGTGGGGCTTCAAATTGTTTGCTAGATTTAGGTGAGCACTTGAAGTCTTATTATTGGGTGAAGCTTTCGATTATTCGGGTGCCAATACTTCAAAACCGTGACGCTGGCGATACCTTAATGTCTTCCCAATTTAATTACACGGAAGCTACTAGAAAAGACTAGAAACCCAACAATCCTAACTAAACCGCTAAGTCAATATTTATTAAGCAAAAAATATTTACATGCGAAGGGAGAATAAGCAAATAACGAGAACACATGAGTTTTTGAAAGAATACGAGTACTCTACGTTTAGCATAGTAACTTATAATTAACTCTATCATTTCTCGTCCTCATTTAAGAGACTTAGCCTAATGTGTAGTTAAGGAATCAAAGCTAAGTGCTCAACACGCACGGTCGAGTCAAAAATTACTCTTACTCTCGCCATCGGAAAACCTACATTCGTGTCTTCAAACACTTATAAAACATGAGAAAAAAATTTAAAATTTGGCCATTTTTAGCCTTATTTTGCAACAAAACGATAAACAAAACATAAACTTTGGAAAGCGTGAAGGTTTGGCAAGGCAAGTATCTATTCACCCCCCCATACTAAAGTTAAACATTGTCCTCAATGTTTTGAGTCTAGGGGTGCAAACACCCCCATACTAGAGACGTAGTCGAATGCCTAATCTAGCATGGAAAGGGTGAAACCAATAAATTAATAGCCGTTTATGAAGTGTGCTAATAACCTAAGGTTAGAACAAATAAGGATATATCATTTGGATATTGAGAAATGTCTCCAAAGCAAACGATCGAGTGCTCCCATAAAACGAACACGAGAGGCTCCAATCGTGAAGATCATGATCTAAAAACCACAATTCACAAACAACCACGGAACAAAGGTTGGAAGGGCACAAATCCCCTCACATTAAACTACATTAGAAAGCAATAATATGTACATGGATAAGCATGGGTTTCCCCCACGAGGCACCTTGTTGTTGATAACCGAGTCAAAAGCTCGACTCGAATCCCCATAAATGTGATCATTTAGGGATAATCATGGTGTGGTCAATTTTTGGTGGGGCTTACATGATAAACAAGGCCCAAAAACAACCGGTATTAAGGACTAAGTCCTTTGATGGTGCAAAATACCGGGATCGAAGATGGCGTTCTCGTTTTCATTGGAAAAACAAATCAACGCCACTTCATCAATAGTCAACAAAAACTCAAAGAGTTTCAAGAAAATAGGAGAGAAGAAATAGAAGGGTGGGACAATGGGTAAGTCTCTAAAAACATGAGCTACTCGAGGTAGACTCGCACCAATCAAATGAGAAGATTTTCCATTTATTGCATCGGTGGAAGACCGAGATTTCCCTTTATAAGTAATTCCAGGATCAAATATCTCGTCCTCGGTGGAGAAAGGGGAGGAAACATAAGGGGATTCCCCCACACTAAGTCCACACAAAGCATCGTCAAAAGGAGAAGACGAGCTTGTAGTACTCAATTCACGCGGTGATGACGGAGTTAGAATTGTAGAAAAATCTTTTAAATTCAATTTAAAGTCTTTTCCTTTTTCATCTTTTACACTCTCCTTGTGAAAACCCGATTTGATTATGTCAAAAATATTTGGTGTATCTAAAACAATGTTAGTCACACTAAAAATTCTCACATTTTGAAACCGTTTTGGTATAGGTGGTGGCAAGTTTTCAAAACGTTTGTCAACAAAGAAAACTTCCCCATCGGGATCAACGTATTCATCATCCGAAGAATCACTCGAGATTGGAATCGTAGGCTTAACACTCTTAACCTCCACCGGCAGAGGGGACGGAACTTCATTTTTCTCAACAACTCCTAAAACTCTATTGGAAATTCTTTTGCAAATGTTTTTGATGGGATTGACATTATACAAAGATGTGATAGAATACACATGAGAAAGTGTGGAGTTTTGGGTTGCATTAATGACGAGTTCTTCCTCATTGAAACGAAGAGTGATTTTCCTTGCATGCACATCGATAAGTGCTCTCGAGGTATCCAAAAAAGATCGACCTAAAATTAACGGAACTTTAGGATCGATAGGAATATCAACAACAATAAAGTCTATGGGATAGTAGAACTTTCCAACTTTCACAAAGACGTCCTTGGCAACTCCACAAGCTAGAATCGTAGAATGATCGGCCATCTCGATTGACATTCTTGAAGGAGTGAGATTGGGAAGATTGAGCGATTTAAAAATCTCAAGAGGCATCAAATTAATACTAGCACCAAGATCGGCCAAGGCGTAGCATTCTTCCATGTCTTGTATAGCACATGGGATTAAAAACTTGCCGGGATCACCGAATTTTTGAGGTATTCGGCTTAGAAAAACCGATGAACAACTAGACGATTTTTGCAATTTCTCTTTGTTATTCAACATACTTTTGAAGTTCGTGGCAAATCGAGGCATCATGACTAAGGCGTCGGCAAAACTTATATTGAAATGCAAGTCACGAAACATTTTCACAAAAAGTTCAAATTGATAATTATTTCGTTCTTGTGCCTTTTCCTTGTCTCGTCTTGAAGGGTAGGGTAAAGGTGGTGTGGGTTGGGGCATAGTAGGCATCGGCCTTGGAATCTCGGGTTCCATGATTGGTGTGGGTTCAACCGTAGGTGTGGTTTGGGCGGTACTTAGTGGGCTTGTAATGTGCTCCTTTTCAACCACAACCTCGGGTTCTTTCTCTTTTTCCTTCTCCATAGAAGTACTTGGACGAGAAATGGGTTCTTTGAAAGTTTTACCACTACGAGTAGTAATAACCTTCAATTCTCCTTTCGGGTTCACGATGGTATCACTAGGAAGACCACCCGAAGAAGAGGGCTTACACATGATAGCTTCAAATATTTTAGCCATTCGGTCTTCAAACTTAGATTGCCTAGCATCCGCTTTTAACAACTCTTGCTTAATCTCATGTTGACCTTGCTCCATTTTTTGTTGATTTTGTTGGAGACGTGTGACATTTCCTTCCATTTTGTTAGCATGAGTTTTAAGTTCATTAGCAAGTTCGTTTTTAAGCTCGTTTTTCAACTTGGATCTTAATCTAACCATTTCATGTTCCATATTGTCAAACTTAGCATCATTAGCCTTTGCATAATTCAAAAATTCTCCTTGAAGATTTTTGGTGTGATCATTTTGAAAACCTTGAGTAGAAGTTTGAAAATCATGGTTTTGGTTTTGGTTTGAAATTTGCCCATTTCCACTTTGATAATTACCCTTGTTATAATTCCTTTGATTTCCTTTGTAATTTCCACCTTGGTTGTTGTTTCGATAGTTATTAGCATTTTGATTTGGTGGAGCTTGATTTTGGCGGGAACCTTGACCGATTTGGTTATAAGTTCCCGTGGCTACATAAGCACTCGAAGTGTTACCATCCGCGGTAATGCACTCGGAAAGATCATGAGCTCCCCCACACGACAAACAACTCTTAGAAACCGCTTTAACCGAAGCGGAATTTGAAGCTTCTTTAGCTTTCCAATGGGTCATAAGGCTAGCAAATCTATCAAAAAATCGATTTTCTTCATTTGCTTCATCATGTAAAGCATTGATGCTACGAGACGATGACGAGCCCAATTTGGCAACACTCGGTGTGTTACGAGGGCTATAAACCTTAGACCTATTCTCAATTATGACCAAAGCTTCTTCAACCGTTTTACACAAAAAATTACCACCCGCGGCGGCATTCAAATAATCTCTTTCATGATCATTAAGTCCATTGTAAAACGTGTCGATTTGATGTAAGTCGGAAAAACCGTGATGAGAACATTCATGTAACATCTCCTTAAACCTATTCCAAGCCGTTGAAAAACTTTCATTTGATTCTTGTGAAAATTTAGAAATCTCATTTTTCAAATGCGTAGTCTTAGAGGGCGGAAAAAATTGGTTCACGAATTTTGAAACGAGATCCTTCCACGTCAATATAGAATTGGGTGGCTCTTTCTTTAACCAAATTTTTGCGGGCCCCGCTAAGGAATACGGAAAAAGCATCATCTTAATCGAGTCATTCGAGACATCCTTGAATTTGCAAGTGGCGGTAAGACGATTAAATTGGCGGATATGGTTGTGGGGATTGTCCTTCTCATCACCATGGAATTTGTTGTTTTGGATCATCGACAACAAACCCGTTTTCACCTCAAAATTCTCCGCAAGGATAGCGGGAATCACAATAGCTTCTCCATAACCCTTGGTGGGTGCTTGAAGTAACTCCATCATAGTTCGATTCGCCATGGTTGGTGCTTCTCGTACAATGGGTTCGTCAATAGGAGACTCCTCACTAGAATGAGTTGGAGTGGGAGTTTTGTTCTTTCGTCTACGTGCACGTTTTGCTTGATTACGAGTTAGCATAAACGTCACGTACAACGAGGAGACGAGCAAAGAAGATTCTTTTTGGTATTTTGTGTTTTTCAATTTTTTTGTGGTTTTTGATGGTATTAACTTTTTTGGAAATTGGTGAATGTATTAAGTAGACAAAAATCTACAAATCTCCTCCTTAATCAAATCTCTCGATTAAAGAAGCCTCAAGGAATGAAAACGATCACGTGAAGTGAACGCCTTCGATGACTTTAGAACGATGGTGGAACACCAAATCGTTCAAGAGGGTTTAATCAAATGAAACCAAGAAAATATATATGATATGTAATAATACTTTGGGCGGCAAAACCCTCGATTAGATCTCAAAATCAAATACGCACAAGCAAGCGGAGGAAACGAGGTGGCACGAAGCACTTAAGAGCCTTTTTCCTTTAGGTCGTGAAATACAACCGCCTTATACCCACCTTATAGTTTGTATTTTCAAAATCAAGCTTCACGAAAGTATTTATCTATTTTTGCCTTTTTTCTTTGGTTTGAGATTCGAATACAATGATTGGGCAATGACCTCCCAAGTCAAGGTTGTGATTTCTCACGTATTTGGAGTACTTGTGAATTTATTGTTCTACGTATACAATATATTAATAATATTCACACAAAAACCGAAAAACAATAATACGTATTAGTAGAGTGCTACTAATACAAATACTATTTATGGCTAGTATAAAAACAACAATGGTTCAATCAAAACACAACACGCCTCCCCGGCAGCGGCGCCAAAATGATGCTCGTTAAATCACACTTGTTTAGGAAAACAAGGCAATAATATAGGGCAAGCGTGCACGACGATTTAGGAAAACCGTGTGTAAATGACCCTAAGTGAGTTCGTTCTCGAGGAGGCACGTGTGTTGTATAATGAGTTGATTTTGATTGATGATTTTATTGAGAAGAAAAGAAAAGAGAAATAAGGAAGAAAGAGAAAGACGGTTACGAAAGCGGATCGAGCTAAGACGAAAACGCGTACACGTAAAACCGTAAAAAAAACTACAAAATTAAAATTTTAACCTAAAAATTCCTAAAAATTACTAAAAATTACTAAAAATCCACAATAATATTCTAAGAGTTTACAAAAAATCCAAACTTGCTAAAACCTTTTAATTAATTAGATAATGACTTTTTAATGCTAATTAAAGCCCTAAAAATCACAATTAATTATTAAAAAGCCTTAAACAAGATTTTATAGTTTGTAAACCTCAAAAATAACCTAATTAAGCTAAAAACTATTTTTAAAAATTTTAAAACCTAATAAAACTATTTTTAAACACTTAAAAACTATTAAAATCAATGAAAACTTAAATTGATTCTAGAAAATAAACGAAAAGTCCTAAAAAGATTTGGAAAGTTACAAAATTCCTAATTTAGTGTCTAAAATCTAGGAAAAATGAAAAAACTTAAAAAATTAAACTTTCAATTTTTAATAATAAAATATTCAAAAAAACTTCAAAGTTTACTAAAAATTCTAAAAAATTACCAAAAATCTTAAATAATGTAACTAAAACAAAAATGCAATCAAAAGTCCATAAAACCTTTTTAATAATTTTATATTAAATTTTAAAGTTAGCTAAAAACCCTAAAATCAAATAAAATTAAAAATTAGACTTTTTGAAAACTTTTTTGGATGTAAACCTCAAAAATATAAGTCAAAACCTAAAAACTATTTTTTTAGATTTTTAAAATAACTTTTCCTATTTTTAAATTACTTTTCTAAATTTAAACTAAAAATAATCCTAGAAAATTAATGAAATAATGGAAAAATAAACTTTTTGCACTGAAAAGTCTAAAACCCTAATAAGAACAAAAGAAAAATGCTAACTGGTCAAAAGCTTAAAGAAATAAGCTGAACTCAGCTTATTAATAAGCTGATTGCTAAATAAGCCACAATACAAACACACCTTATATATTAAACTTTGCAAAGTGATACCAATCAAAGACCCTAGGGCAGATGGTTAGAGCGTTTGTGTGTGAGAGGAGTGACGCAGGTTCGAGTCCTGGCCACGTCCTTTTTGCCTTTTTTTTTAACTTTAAAACACAAAGTCAGTGACTAAATCTTACTTAAAAACACAAATACTAAATCAAATAAACTAGAATCAAATCCTAGAAAACCAAAAACGTGATCTGATATGTTTGTTATGAACACAAGGCAAAAGTGATATCTTCACTTGTGATGACAGAATCAAGAGGGCTTGATTCCTGATTTTGGTGGTGATTTGTTGGACAATAGGGGCACCCCTACACTCAGTTGGAGTGTAGGGAGTCAATCAAACACAAAACAAGCACCAGTATCACATAAATCAAGCAAAGCCTCCACAACAAGTTTCTGATTAATCCAAAAATGCAGGTCTGGTATGATTTGCTGGTTCAATTGGCGCTCAAAATGGATTTCAAATGCTCAGATTTTGCATACAAGTTCACCAAACAGCTTATAACCAATACTCAATCCTGCTACACCCTAAATTCTAGCAGATTAACAAGATTTCATGGCAAAATTCTCACAAAATAAGCAGTAATATGGCAGTTTCTGAATCATGCAATGTTATCCAAGTTTTTGACATGCACTTTGCTTTTAAACCCACCAAACTGAAATACAAAAGCATATAACACTTAACAAACCACCTAGAAGTATTTTTGACCAGGTTTTAACACAAAACTTTGTCACCAATCTTGGTTAATCCCTTATCCCAAACACTCCTTAATAAACTGAAATCAAAATTTTTCAAACAAAATTCAAACAAAACTCATCCAACCTGGTTTAAAGTGCTACTATCATGCATAACTAACACATATATGCATAAACCAACCAAATAACAAGCATTCAAACACAAATCACATAAATTTGAAGCAAAATCAATACCAACTGAAAAAAATGAAAAATGGAATGAGGATGCTACCTTAAGGGACCTACATCCAGGTCCCTTAGTGGTTGCTTAACCACCTCCAAATAGGCTGGGGCCTATGCTGAACCTTTAACAAACAATCAAGCACAACCTGCTAAGAATCAAGAACAAACACAAGCAAATATACTTTCTGATTTTTCTTAAAACCTTTCAAAACCTTTTCACAAAACCTTGAACCAATGAAACTTGAAACTTAACACGTTTTAAAATAAGATCAAACTCAGAAATCCAAATTTCCAAGTCCACTTTCACTTCCTTGAAAGCTTTGGTTTTCTGAAATTTTGACCAAATAAAAACCTTTTTTGAAACCTTAAACACACAAGGTGTTTACAAATGTGATATGAACTCGGATTTCTACTCAACAAACATTTACCAACTTTTAAAAACTTATAAAAGGAATTACTTTTACCAATAAAATACCAAACTTTATAAATTACTTCAAAAAGGGATTACAAAATTTGGAGTAAAATCTGGAACAAAGAATACATGGTACATGCACCATGTATTTATACTAACTAATAGAACTAACTAGAACTAAAACCCTAGTTGCTGAAATGCCAAAGTTGCCCTTGTTGTTTTGACTGAAAATGGTCAAAATTCGTCTTCATGTGATCTCAGAAAAGTCTTGGTGATGTCCAGCTGTTGAGATTTGATCTTGGCCATTAACTTGTGCTTGGGGTCAAAGGAATTGGTGTGAGTCGTTGGTTTGGTCGGGTTTAGGGTTTGAGGGAAAGGGATGGGGCAGGGGAGGGTCCCACAAGACACATGGGTGTGTCTTGTGCACGGTTTTGGTGTGGGATGGGGTGACAAAAAGTTTAATCATCAATCTGCACAATTGGGGGAAAAACCCCTTTGTTTTTAATTTGATTATGCCTGGGAAAATTAGGGTTTATGTGGGGGATTAATGTGGGTTTAATCTATTTTGGGTAAAGTTATTTTTAAATTAAGTGTTTGGGTGGGAAAAACAAGTGGGGTGTTGACTGGGGTTTGACCCAGGTTTATTTAATAAACCTGGTTGGGTGGGTTTGGTTACGGGTTGGGTAGGGTTATTGGGTAAATGGGTATTCGGGTGGGTAATGGTGAGGTGTCAAAATGTGAATGGATGGGTAAGTTTGGCTGTCTGGCAGAATTGACCCCCAAGCTTCCTTGATTTGTTCATGTTGTAATATATGGCTAACAACGCCCAAATACACTTGTGACAACTTTGCAAACTTGTCAAAAATGGCACTAAATGTTTCCAAACTTTTTCCAAGGGCTTCAAATGCAATTCTTGGATTCTTCAAGGACTGATCTTGCAATATCTTCAAACTTTAGGGACCCTATTCATAATTTTGAATATTTGAGGGGTATAAAGTGTAAATCTTCAAAAGTTGAGGGACCAAACTTGACAATCTTCAATTCTTCAAGGGCATTTTTGTAAAATCCAAACTTGGGCCCGGTTCATTGTGCGGCTTCGTTTCCCGTGTTCGTTTTTGAATGATTCTTGTGATCTTTTGTCATTTCCTCAATATCCGTACCTAAAAATACACAAGTAACAAACACGAGCATATATTTGGCAGTTTTAATGATATTTTATGCAATTTAAGCCTGATTTGGACGATGAGACTATGTATAAAAGCAGTCTCATCAATCATTCAATAGCATTGTCGCGCAAACAATCTATTATTCAAGGATATGACAATTGTGTTTAATCTCATGACACTAATCCGTTAACTCAATCACCCGCGTAATAATTACCGGCGTGATTCAGATGAAACCAGTGCCCCTACTAAAGGCATTAGTTGCAATTATACCTTATCTCTTATCACAAATTATCCGTCCGCAGGGGTATCAACGTACTAGCCCTCGTCTCGGATAGGGTAGTCAACCCCATAGTACTATCACTTTGTATAAGCGGCTATTTCCCCCTTTGCAAGGACAAGAAAATAGTTAATAGTTCATGAAATTAGGGCCTTTTGCAACTAGGTACTCAACACAATTTCAAGGCAACATTCGGGTCCAACAATCATTCATGACTTATGTTCATTTTCATTTAAATAGCATGTATCCCCCTCGCGGGTAAAAACATTTGAAATAAGTAAAGAGCGAGGCTATAGACTCACCTTAAGTAGTAGTGGTAGTATTAGTAACTACGGCGTAAACGAACTCGATCACCGACGATAAGGATGCCCCGGGAAATCAAATACAACACCTAACGAATAAACACGTAATGAATCAACACATTCAAGTACCTTCAAGTACTGTATGTACAAAATTAAGAACACTCAAGTTTCATAGAAACTCACGCCAAAAATCCATACAAGTGATATTTACTAGACACGAGCCATTTTTATACTTTATTAAAACTATTACTCATTTTACAATTCTGCCGGTACATACCGAATGTACGGGCTGTTTTACCCCACTTAGACCACTCCTAAAAATCTGAGAAAATTTGTAAAAATCACTTATAATCTGTAGAAACCCCATACCAAATTTCATAAAAAGTTTTCACTTCTAAGACCTTCTGCTCAACACATCTCTATACCTTAAAATTTTGGACAAATTTGCACCTTCCAAGTGCAACTCGACTTTGGCTTACTTAGTCAACTCAACTTGAAACACCAACTCCTAAACTTGAAAATATAATCTTTTGTACAGGTTTAGGACCAAAGAACAACTTCCAAACATTTTTAGAACTCTAGTTACAATCCTAGACATTCGACCTATATTTTGACAAAAACCCGTACCTTGTGATTTTCATCACCCGGTACGCCTCAAACTTTAAAATATCATAACTTTTGACTCGGGATGACTTATAAGCTCAATTTTATACCAAAAGAAAGCTAAAAAGATCCTCTACAACTACATCCTATTCTTAGGACCTGGACAAAAATTTAAAACCACGAAAATACCCTCTAAACCTGCTGTCCAAAAATCACTCTTCTAAAATCACCTTTACACTTGTTTTCAATCAATTCCATCTACTCCTATACCCCTAATATCTTCATTAAACTATCTTAATTAGATCATAACATCCTAGTCACTTGTATGAATCAACCTTTATCAAAACCCATTTCATAAAACCACACATGCAATGTAATTAAATAAATTAAAAATGATGATAACAAGGAAATAGAAACATACCCACAAGAAACAAGATCAAACACTCAAGAACACCCAAACCCCCAATAAATTCGTGGGTTTTGGGGCTGTAGAACATCAAAAACATAAACCCCCATCTTGATTAATTGGTTATCTTCACTCCTAAACACAAGATTTAATCATACATTAAGAAAAATTAGATCAAAACCCACTTGTTCATAAAAATAATTTTTTTGTAAAAATTAAAGATGATGCATGTTTGAAATTATTGGTGGTATTCACTTACATGATGATTATAAACGTGGGTCTTTGATTGGTTTTTCAAGAAATCATGTTTTGTGGTGGTTTTTGGTGGTGTTATGGTGGCCGGCGGCTAAAGGAGTGAAAAGGGAAGAACCCTAATTTTTTTTGAATGAAAAATGAGGGTGTGTGTGCATACTCCTTCCTTTTGTAAAAATTGGAGGGACTAAATTTGACAAGCTAGCTTTATTTTGGCCTTACTAATAAACGACCATTTTAAAGAGCGAGATTATGACTAGTAGTCGGTTTTAAATTTTTACGAGAGTCGGGTTTAGTCCCGGCTACCTCAAAATACTTTTAAATGGTTCAAACACACACAAAACGATTATACATATGGTTCCGACTCGACTTAACACGTAATAAAAATAAAAATCTCGAAAAACTCAAATATCGATCAATCGATAATAAAGTGTAAGTTTTGGGCATTCGTCGATATCGTAGTCGTTATCGGTTCTTCTTAAATCGTCAAACGTTAAATTACGACCGTAAACGTTGGTTTCAACTTAAACCGTCAAATAAATCTACGATAAAATTTCTTAAAAATTTCAAAAATATACGTAAAATAGGATTAAATAAATGACGCTGGGCTCGGGATATCACATCCACAAGTGAGTCGCAACTTAAGAGAGATGCTCATACTGAACAACTCTTGTGACAATAACTTAGAATCATACGGCACATTCACAGGTCTTACATCCTCCCCTCCTTAAAGGAGCGACGTCCCGGCGCTCTCCGGTTCTTATACTCGCATTTCGTACTACTAGAAAGATGAGGGTACTTCTTACTAAAGAGGTATTCACATTCCAATGTGGACTTCGGTTCACGTCTCGGGTTCCATCACACCTTCACAATGAATATTATACCTTGCTTTAATTCTCTTAACATCTCGATCCATTACCTCCACTTCAATTTCCCAAATTCTTCCTACGGTTATCAACACGTCTCTTTTCAAAGCTTCTCGCGGTTAGCAAGTGATTCTTAATCTACACCATCCCTTTCGTAGTCTCTCGAATCATCTCAAGTCCATTCAACTGACTTTTTCCTACTTCATTCTATCCAACTGGCGATCTATATTCTCATCATCATAATTCCTCAAAGGCTGCAGCTTCAATGCTACCATGGTAAATGTCGTTGTACAAAGATACTACCAACGGCAAGTATCGATCTCAACAACTATCAAAATCAATCACACACGTTCGGAGCATGTCTTCCAACTTTCGAATCGTCCTTTCACTTGGTTCATCATCTCATAAAAACAACTACTCACAAAATAAAATCGCACGGGTCACACATAACCCCATCGAAAACGTTCAGAATATACAAGACGAAGTAATTATTACTAGTCGTACAAAATCACCTTATCGCAATATTACGTACATACAATCCTAGTCCGTCAAAAACGAATTCATCGATACGGAATCATCCGACGTATACATAACTCTCTCGAAAACGTCACGATCCAATCAAACACAAAAGACATAATAAAACACATACAACCACATTACGGCATGTTTGCAAAATAGCCAAACCATCCCAAGTCAATCAGTTCAATCGAGTTAACTCATGCTTGCTAATCAGCCAAGCCATGATAAAATAAGAAATGTTGACATATTTCTCGGATGAGTCCAGTCAAAAGAAAATTGCAAGTTAAAGAAGGTTTACGAGCTTGACAACTATGGATGCATATCCAAAAAGAAATAAAATACATACATATGTCATCGCAGGGCGCTCACCCATGGATTTATACACAAAAGATATTACAAGAACACCATCTCACTTTCGTCCTAACCGTGGTCAAAATCTCAATAAGCATCATCGTTCACAGTATATATAAAAAAATATACATATATATTTCATGGCACGTGTTCTCCATGATCGGACTTCATTGGACAATGTCGTCTCAAGTTCTCACAACTTACGATCACTTGACCAGATCACATACAACATAAACACAGAAAAGACAAGGGTTCACCACAAAAACATCAACTATGGCTATCTATCGTTTAAACATCGATAATCAAGGATGGTTGAGTCAAGCAAAGAGGATTCCTCACTTAAATAAACGAAGACGGCAATGGAATTGTCTTCCAACTACCGATGCACAGTTGGTAAACTTCAACAATTTATCGCGTGTCGTTAAACATATCAAAAGAACAAGAAAAGAAAACAAATAAAGTACGATACGGTTGATGTAGGAGAAGTCTTCGTCATTTCCCTCAGAGTTATTCGAACTCGGATTCCCTCTACTTCGGCATTTTTCTATTTTTGTTAAAATTTCTTCTTAGTGTCGGTATGAGCTCCTTTGGTATTTCATCAACACCCTAGCGATTCTGATAAATTTCACACGTTACAAACAACCCATAAAAACATTTTCCAAAATTACTCGGCCACAGTGACTTACTAAGTCAACACCAAACAAAAGAAAAGATTTCAAGGAACACAAGAAAATTCAAAAATTTTCTTTAGGGGTCAAAGAGAATACGATTACTTGCATAAGGATCCACTATTTTAAAAAGGTTCCCAAACATTTATAAAAAACACTACAAGTTTCAAGATGACCAATTTATTTGACACCATAGTGCTCTTCCTAAACTATGCATAACTAGCTAGATCATGCATACTTGAGGACCAAGCAACGACAATTAACGAAACAGGACTCTTCCCAAATTATGCATAGTTAGCTAAGCTGTGCATAATTGAGGATCGAGTGACGACACAAACATTATTATTACATACCAAATATGACTACGAAAGTTTTCGACCTAATCTTTAAAATAATTAAACCATTTGAAATGAAATTTGAAATGGGAAAATATTGTTACCATCATTTTAAGAAACACATCAAACATTTTTTGTCTACTTTGGAAACATACATTACTTTGCCTATTTATGAGAAAAAATGAATAAATAATTAAGTAAATAAATCGACACCATTTACATTTGGTTAAACGAAACATTTCACACTCATACATATTTTGAAAATAGACTACTCACCAATCAATGGTAAGGTGGTTCAAGATTCAAGATCATTGCAAGCACAAAAAGTAATAAAATCCAAAAATCAATGAGATCGAACTAGGTAAACAAGCAATATAATTGCCAACTGAAATTAACTACATCAGAAACGAAAATACTTCGAATATATGACAAAAGTCTCGGGATAACAATAGCGATCTACTAATACATGGAGTAAAAATTGAATATCAACTCAAGCGTCAAAAATAAAACAACGATCACAATTCCCATCGTCTCGAGTTGCACACACATTCCACCAAGGGTATACGGGGAGAGGAGAATAATCACTTGGTCGAATAGAAACAATTTCACCTGGAAGGTCGAGTTCTTTCACCTCTACAATTTGGTAAAGCGGCTTCGCCTCCTCGCTTTTGTTCAATATAAATAAATAGCCAATTTAATGAAGATTTATAGCATCATTCAAGTAAATACAGAATTTTAGGGTCCATTAACCGAAAGAAGAAAAGTTACGGCGTCCATTAACAGGACAAAAATACATCGGGTGACATACCCATATTTTCAAGTAATAGCGAAGTAGTATTTTTAAAATAAATATAATAATAATGGTTTCATATCATGGAAAATATTAAAATGAACAGTCACATGACGACTCAAGTTCAAATACAGACTCATAAAATCAAAGAAGGGATGTCGGATGATCGAACCATTGTGACTCAAAACATTACATATACATCTTAAGAAAATAATACAAATAGGCGTGTGTTGTATAATCCAGTTGCGTATAGTAATTAGTGTTACCTTGTACATTGTAAAACCGAACATTTACACATTTCTAATTTGTGTTACACCATCAAAGAATTTATACCTTTCATTTTCCAATCTTTACAAAGTTTTTATTTCTGGAAAAATTTCAATTGCAAGAAAATTTCTAACATTAGTTGATTCGGTGACTCGGTTATTATAATCAGTAAAATCATTAGGTTTGAAAATCTCCATACCTGTGTCAAAATCTCGTTAACGTTCATATCTTAAGTACCAAAAACGTACATAGTAAGAATTTTCCAAGTTTTACGTTTTTATTATTACGACTTATATTATCACATATATACACATATCCAACATGACTCAAACTAGTCCAATTAACTCTTAAAATCAACTTTTGACTTTTTATTATACATAAGTCTTCCTTAAAACTGGTTTGTTAAATCACATTCGCGCACTTCGACTCAAATGATAAAGAGGTTTCACGTAGTTTTATCTCAGATAGTTTACTGATTTTAGTCGACACTTGAATCTCGATGATAATAATAAAATAATAAATAATTAAGATGCTTATTTCAATAATTTTAAAATATAGAAAATTCGAATTTTAAATCTTTAGCCAATTATCAAACGATTTTAAAATAACACATCTCGCAATAGAGTAAAATGACGTTCCATCAACATTTAAAAATTTGTTTCAAGCGTTAGAATTTATCACTTAAAGTGTATGTTCCGATTTTATCCCAGTTTATTCACTACAACAAGTAACGTGTTCTAGTTTACATCAATGCATACGTAAACATAACCTTATGTTTAAAATAAAACCAATTTTACAAAGTTTTTAGCTCCAAAATACATGACCAATTCTTCTACTCATGTTTTATATTACAAGATACGCCAAAAGTTTGCTACATTGACCCGAAAATTAATTCATACTAAATCCAAGTTATATATACTCAACAGTCATATCGTAAATTTTATTATAAACTCCTTTTTCAAATTATATTAAACAAATTCTTAACAAATCCATCACTAGCTTCTAGTATCAAATTATTAATAAATAAAAACAAGGATTTTACGAGTAATATAAATTACTTATTATGATATACCAACCAAGGTTGAAGGAAAAATAATTTCACTTTGTCCATTTCTTCTCTACACTTATTTTTACTTGTTACAAGACACATCATAAGTCATTTTTATCCAAAAGTTTCATCCGACAAGTATTAAATACGTAAAACACTTTATGTTTAAACCATTCGATCAACAAAGTTTAATGCTTTATTTAACTCGCACAAATGCAGGACCTCGTCATGTATAATATCGAATTCAAAATAATGAAACAACAAAAACAAAATGAAATAAACAAAGCAAGAATATGTATGTTAACTAAGTGTTGTTTTCGGCCTCGGATGAGTCTCGAAATCGTACTCCACAAAATTAACACAAAAACCAACCAAATTCCAAGTTATCGCGATTGATCACAACGCTAGTCTATTTTAAAACACATCTTTAAAATTCAAGTAGAATAGTAAACAACGATTAAATGGCAACACGCCTCAACCACGTTTTATAACATACACATGTGATTCGTCGCTACGATGTACGCATCGTTGATTATACGTCATCTATATTATAGTTACGCCAACTAACATATCAAACCCATACGGAATAAAGGAAATAAAGTAATACGTAAGTAAATTACGTTTCAAGAGAAAATGTCCAAAATGACACATCACGGTGCGATAACGACAATCGAGATCAATCTAGTCAATATACAATATGTTACGAAGCGTTATTTACGTATCTAGAGTATCAAACGAGGTTCATACTCGGTTATCCGAACAATAAATTAATTATCAAGATTGATAATTTGCGGTGAGGCCGAATTCTCAACAAAACCGCATTATAACATGTACGATAATCACTCAAGGACCATTGCTTCACGTGCAATGCTTTTAATTACCATAGTATATACATATTTATACATAAAATCATTCCTACATGCACGTAGGATTACAACGCGGTGTTGCCATGTAATGCAATGTAGCCCGTATGCCAATTACATGCAACATATAAGATAACCTTTACAAGAATTTTCAAATTACGATGATAAGTACTCAACGTACACAACAATATATCTCAATATATATCAAAGTATTTACTTACTAAATACTAGAGAATTCATGTCAGTTTGAGGGATACATCTAAAATATAAAGCAATGCTAAAGAAATCTTACCGGAGCCATGCAGGATAGTTGTGTGCTTAGACAATTTCTTACGACACCAAAAGTTATAGTTTAGGATTTTTCAAAATGACCTAGTTCTCTATAACTCATGGCTCTGATTACCAATCTATAACACCCCCCAACAAATGCTATGCGCAGTGGAACTACAACATTTGGGTGCTACGTAGTTATCATCACACATAAGCTATATTAAACAACTCAAAGAGACGTAAAAGTTTAAACATAAATTTAAACATAATTAAAATCATACAAGTCTACAGTTTTCCAAATCCCAAGATAATACTAAACAGAGTTTGCGTTAGGTCCCCACTGAATCTCAACCCAGAAGTACATTTTTGCTCACATGACAGAATAATAAAAGAGTTTTAAGTTAAATAAGGGTGAAAAAACAAGTAGACCGCCAAGCCACAACAACTTCCATCCTCGCATGCTCCGCTGCTATCAACCTTGGTTACCTGAAACACATGCTTAAAACTGTCAACACAAAGGTTGAGCGAATATATAGGTTTATCAAATCATAAGTTGAACATAAGTATTAAAAACCAATCGTGATCATTCAATAGCATTGTCGCGCAAACAATCTATTATTCAAGGATATGACAATTGTGTTTAAGCTCATGACACTAATCCGTTAACTCAATCACCCGCGTAATAATTACCGGCGTGATTCAGATGAAACCAGTGCCCCTACTAAAGGCATTAGTTGCAATTATACCTTATCTCTTATCACAAATTATCCGTCCGCAGGGGGTATCAACGTACTAGCCCTCGTCTCGGATAGGGTAGTCAACCCCATAGTACTATCACTTTGTATAAGTGGCTATTTCCCCCTTCGCAAGGACAAGACAATAGTTAATAGTTCATGAAATTAGGGCCTTTTGCAACTAGGTACTCAACACAATTTCAAGGCAACATTCGGGTCCAACAATCATTCATGACTTATGTTCATTTTCATTTAAATAGCATGTATCCCCCTCGCGGGTAAAAACATTTGAAATAAGTAAAGAGCGAGACTATAGACTCACCTTAAGTAGTAGTGGTAGTATTAGTAACTACGGCGTAAACGAACTCGATCACCGACGATAAGGATGCCCCGGGAAATCAAATACAACACCTAACGAATAAACACGTAATGAATCAACACATTCAAGTACCTTCAAGTACTGTATGTACAAAATTAAGAACACTCAAGGTTCATATAAACTCACGCCAAAAATCCATACAAGTGATATTTACTAGACACGAGCCATTTTTATACTTTATTAAAACTATTACTCATTTTACAATTCTGCCGGTACATACCGAATGTACGGGCTGTTTTACCCCACTTAGACCACTCCTAAAAATCTGAGAAAATTTGTAAAAATCACTTATAATCTGTAGAAACCCCATACCAAATTTCATAAAAAGTTTTCACTTATAAGACCTTCTGCTCAACACATCTCTATACCTTAAAATTTCTGACAAATTTGCACCTTCCAAGTGCAACTCGACTTTGGCTTACTTAGTCAACTCAACTTGAAACACCAACTCCTAACTTGAAAATATACTCTTTTGTACAGGTTTAGGACCAAAGAACAACTTCCAAACATTTTTAGAACTCTAGTTACAATCCTAGACATTCGACCTATATTTTGACAAAAACCCGTACCTTGTGATTTTCATCACCCGGTACGCCTCAAACTTTAAAATATCATAACTTTTGACTCGGGATGACTTATAAGATCAATTTTATACCAAAAGAAAGCTAAAAAGATCCTCTACAACTAAATCCTATTCTTAGGACCTGGACAAAAATTTAAAACCACGAAAATACCCTCCAAACCTGCTGTCCAAAAATCACTCTTCCAAAATCACCTTTACACTTGTTTTCAATCAATTCCATCTACTCTTATACCCCTAATATCATCATTAAACTATCTTAATTAGATCATAACATTCTAGTCACTTGTATGAATCAACCTTTATCAAAACCCATTTCATAAAACCACACATGCAATGTAATTAAATAAATTAAAAATGATGATAACAAGGAAATAGAACCATACCCACAAGAAACAAGATCAAACACTCAAGAACACCCAAACCCCCAATAAATTCGTGGGTTTTGGGGCTGTAGAACATCAAAAACATAAACCCCCATCTTGATTAATTGGTTATCTTCACTCCTAAACACAAGATTTAATCATACATTAAGAAAAATTAGATCAAAACCCACTTGTTCATAAAAATAATTTTTTTGTAAAAATTAAAGATGATGCATGTTTGAAATTATTGGTGGGATTCACTTACATGATGATTATAAACATGGGTCTTTGATTGTTTTTTCAAGAAATCATGTTTTGTGGTGGTTTTTGGTGGTGTTATGGTGGCCGGCGGCTAAAGGAGTGAAAAGGGAAGAACCCTAATTTTTTTTGAATGAAAAATGAGGGTGTGTGTGCATACTCCTTCCTTTTGTAAAAATTGGAGGGACTAAATTTGACAAGCTAGCTTTATTTTGGCCTTACTAATAAACGACCATTTTAAAGAGCGGGATTATGACTAGTAGTCGGTTTTAAATTTTTACGAGAGTTGGGTTTAGTCCCGGCTACCTCAAAATACTTTTAAATGGTTCAAACGCACACAAAACGGTTATACATATGGTTCCGACTCGACTTAACACGTAATAAAAATAAAAATCTCGAAAAACTAAAATATCGATCAATCGATAATAAAGTGTAAGTTTTGGGCATTCGTCGATATCGTAGTCGTTATCGGTTCTTCTTAAATCGTCAAACGTTAAATTACGACCGTAAACGTTGGTTTCAACTTAAACCGTCAAATAAACCTACGATAAAATTTCTTAAAAATTTCAAAAATATACGTAAAATATGATTAAATAAATGACGCTGGGCTCGGGATATCACATCCACAAGTGAGTCGCAACTTAAGAGAGATGCTCATACTGAACAACTCTTGTGACAATAACTTACCATCATACGGCACATTCACAGGTCTTACATCATCTGAACAAAGAGATCAATGACTCTTTTCCCCTGGAGACCTTAATGTCTATCAACTCGAATTCTGATGAAACCCCATGGTTTGCGGACATTGCAAACTACTTGGCGGGTGGAATTCTCGTTGACGGGTTAACATCCCAACAAAAGAAAAAGTTCTTCAAAGATATTAAGACTTACTTTTGGGATGACCCGTATCTCTTCAAACAATGTGCTGTTTTGATTATTCGCTGATGTGTTGATGGACCGGCAGCTTTAGACATTCTCGAAGCTTGCCACAAAGGACCCACCGGTGGTCACTTTGGTCCGAACTACACCGCCAAAAAAGTGTTTGACTCGTGATTTTATTGGCCCACCATTTATTGTGATGCTCACGAGATGGTTAAACATTGTGATGCTTGCCAAAAACAAGGCAAGATCACACATAAAGATGAGATGCCTCAAAATTTCATACAAGAATGTGAAATCTTTGATGTTTGGGGTATCGACTTTATGGGGCCATTCCCTTCATCTAAAGGAAACAAATACATCCTTGTAGCCGTTGACTACGTTTCTAAATGGGTTGAAGCCAAAGCTTTACCCACTAACGACGCAAGGGTGGTTTGTAACTTTTTGAAATCGTTGTTCGCTAGATTCGGTGTGCCTCGTGCCATTATTAGTGATCGCGGGACTCATTTTTGCAATGATCAATTCGCAAGAGTCATGGCTAAGTATGGTGTCAATCACCGTCTTTCCACCGCTTACCATCCACAAACTAATGGCCAGGCTGAAATACCTAACTGAGGGTTAAAGTGAATTCTTGAACGAACCGTGGGAGAGCATCGTGCCTCATGGGCTGATAAACTTCATGATGCTTTGTGGGCTTTTCGTACCGCTTACAATACTCCGATTGGTTGTACACCATATCGTCTCGTGTATCGGAAAGCATGCCACCTCCCCATTGAGTTGGAGCACAAGGCTTACTGGGCCTTGAAGTGGGCTAATTTCGATATCAACAAAGCCGGTGACCTACGCAAGATCCAACTCAATGAGCTGAATGTACTCCGGAATGAGGCTTATTAAAATTCCTTGATCTATAAGGAAAGGACTAAGCTCATTCACGACTCTAAGATTAAAAACCGAGAGTTCCAAGTTGGAGACAAATTTTTACTCTTTAACTCTCGGTTGAAAATCTTTTCGGGCAAGCTGAAATCTCGTTGGTCCGGCCCATTCACCATTGCCCAAATTTTTCCATATGGTACTCTCGAGCTCGCTCAACCTAATGGACCTAATTTTAAGGTGAATGGCCAACGAGTGAAGTTGTACTTTGGTGAGTACATCTCTCATGAGATGATTCCATCCCTCACCACGTTTCCCATGAACTAATTTTGGGTCGAGTCAGGCTCGTGACTCGGTTATCAAAAACAAGCGCTCCTCGGGAGGCAGCCCGAGTATCTATCCTTTTCCGTTTTAACCTCCTAAGTGTAGGGGGAACTCTATAGGTTGTTTGTGTTTGTGTGGTGATGTGATTACAGGGATGAATGCACTCTTGGAATCTTTGAAGAACCGTGCTCCCGTGTTATCCGAAATCCGGTTCTATCTCTCAACTATCCTGATTCAATTTTCTTCATACTCACATTTGAAATTGATCACGTTAGTCGTCTCTTCCTTAGCTTGATTTAACAAACGTGCACAATGTCATAAGTGTAGGGGAGACTTTTCCCACATGCTTAAACATTGAGGACAATGTTTATCTTAAGTGTAGGGGGACTTCTATCGAAGTTTTAGGTGGACTTTTCCATTAAAATGCCTTCATTTAACCGGAAAATCATCTTTTTCAGCATTTTTTCAAATTTTTAATTAACTTTGGCCATTTTGTCGTAATTTTTAAATTTTTATCGTTGCTTTCATATGTATGTATCCCGCAATAAAGTCAAAAATATTAATAAAGTGGTGTAGCTAGTTTTGAAGTCTTTGACATATTAGGCCCATTGCGATTATTTTGACTCAACCCGAATAGACTTATCCAAGTTTATTCTAGCTAGTATCCTTAACCATGTAGACTTGATTGGTTTATTAGGCTAAGCATCCACGAGTCTCATTACTTGAGATTTTAAATTGTGGAGAACGAGAAATGATAGAGTCAATTATAAGTCGGTATTCTTGCACAAACACACTTGGTGTGATTATTTGCCTATTCTCCCATCACTTTCTAATAATTTATCTGCAATAAGTAAGGTCGTACGATTTTAAAAGTTACTTAGCTTCTAGCCCAAGATCGTTTAAAAGTTGCTCGGCAATGATAAGAGTTCATAGCCAAGGCATTACTTATGAAGCGGGGCGCGAAGATTGGCGAGTCCGAAAAGGCCCTAACAAGGCATGAGGATTCAATCTTATTGCTAAAGATCCAATATGATGTGAAAAGCATTATTCCCAAAATCAATATGAAGGATCAAGACTCACGACGAAAAGCAATCAACTCCCATAAAGATCATGGAGAAGTCTATCCGAAAAGACCCTAACAAAGTATGAGGATAAATAGATCCAAGTCCGAAAAGGAGGCGGATCGTTGCATCTCAAAATCCCAATTAGCGATTGAAGAAATAATAATGAAGTCGTGGTCAACAAAGTTGGAGTACCCCTCAAAAGTCTCCAAGTGAAGAAACTCTATTAACGAAGAGAAGACCATTATCTCATGAAGAGTCTCTCAAGATATGAAGTATGAAGTACATGCCAAATATCGGTCCGAGAAAGGTCTCAAATCGTGAAGCGAGTTATGCCAAGAAATGAACTTTTTGATATCCCGAGAAGCAGTTTTAAGAGATTTTGTCCTTTAGCTAACTATTAATCAAATCGTCCTACTTTGCTTTCAGCCTAAATAAACTATCGCAATAAGTCCAAAAATGCATCTTCATGATCATTCTAAGACAAAAACAAAATATAAGAGATACACCTAGGAATAAGGGAGTTTAAGCATATAATAAAGCCATGTGTGTAAGTGTTTGATTTGCTAACTTATAATAACAATGATCTCGTTTTTAAGCTTAGTTTGGGGAACGTGAAACTTGAGGGTGATAAATCTTCGCAGCACCAAAGCCCTAATGTAAGTCCTTGATCTCTTTGCAAGTTATTTCCATGTATCTATTTTCAAGTGAAAATGGTTTTCTATCCTTTTGTTTACTTGAAAGTTTTAATTTCTCTTAGTACTTTAATTTTTGTTTAGTATGTTAATAAGGCCAAGGTTGATTGATTATGAGAAAAGTGTAAATTTGCTTTATCACTAAGCATTGCATGAGGGCATGGCAATGGTTAAGTGTAGGAGATTTGATAGGTGTGAAAACACCCATCCCTTTACCACTTATTTCTTGCTAAAACAAGACCAAAACGCGTATTAAATGTCATTTGTTTGGAATTATGCGTGTTTTGTGTATTTGTTGTGTTTTCAGATCCAACCGGATAAATATTGAAGAAAACATGGGATTGCACGGGTTTTATCGAAGAAAAAGACTCAAGAGGAAGTCTATTGTCCAAGAGATGCAAAAGATTTGAAGTCAATGGGCCTATTTGAAGATTTATCGAAGAAAAGGACCAAAGATGGAAGATTTACATATGTCGAAGGAACTCAAGTCTATTAAACAAAGAAATTAAAACACGAGTTGAATTTAATCGTCGATAAATCCCGAATCAGAATCGAAAACGTCAATTTACTGAATAGAAGAGAAGACGAAAAGAAAGAAGAAAGCCCACTCACTAACCAACCACTTAGCCTATATAAAGCAAACCCCTTTACACTTTTTGAGCTAGTTTTTAGTTTTCCAGTTTTTCCTTTTTCTTTGTTTCGTAGGGTAACCAACACCATTAAGGTGTTGGTGATTTTCATTCTTGTTTTCACAAATCTTGTAGTCTTAATCTTTTCCTTTGATTGCTTAAACCTTAATCATTTAATATAATCATTCCATTAATCTTGTTCATCTTCATCTTTTTTATTTAAGTATTAAAGTTCTTATTTGGTTGATTTTGATCTTCAAAAGTTAGTTGGTTTTGTGTTTTTATTGTTGGGATTTGATGATTGTGATTAGTAAGTGATTAGTGTTTAAATTGGTTTAAGTTTTGGTTAAAAACTTGGTTGGTTTTTGATTAAACTCGTGTTCTTTGATTTCCCTGTTTCTTCTGTTTACTGTTCTTCGTGCCCAGATTCCGAATCAAGTCACTTTCATTTTTATTCCGGATCAAGTTAATTATTCAGTATCAAAGCCTTTCATCCGGAATAATCAATTATTCCGGATCAACCCTAGTATTCCGATTCAGCCGGATATTCCGGATCAATCATTTTCTTCAAAACATTCCGAATCAACCTTCTCCATCCGGAATATTTTATATTCCGGATCAACCCCTTTTATTCCGCATCACCATTTATTCCGCATCAACACCTATATTCCGGATCAACTCATTTATTCCGCATCAACAGTATATTCCGGATGAACCTATTATTCCGCATGAGTTAGTATTCCGCATGAACCTATTATTCCGCATGAGTTAGTATTCCGCATGAACCTTCATTATTCCGCATGAGTAAGATATTCCGCATGAAGGATTTTTGTCTGATATATTCGGAATAAAGGGTACATTCCGAATCAAGCATTTTTCAGGGTATTTACAGTTACTGATTTATTTTACCTTTAATTCAAGTTTTATTTTTATTAATTAATTGCTTCTAGTTTACTTTTATTTACTTCACGCATTTACCATTTTATTAGAATAGAAAACCAAACCCCCTATTTGTCACCAAGAACAACTATTCCACTTTGAGCTGTGATCAATTCGAGAAGATTCCGAGAATTAATCTGAACCCAATGCAAAAAACTAGTATCACTTTCCAAGGGACAGATATATCACATGAAGAGTCAAGGGGTTCTACTTTTCCTAAAAGGTAATTTTTTGCATTAAATGCTTTAATTGTAAAACGGCTAACCCTTTATCAAAACCCTTGACTCACTTCTCAAAACTCACATTACTCATTATTTTCACACACACATACTATTCATTTTCTCCAAAACCTTCATTTCTTCCTCACTTCAACAATGGTGTCTTCATCATCTAACACCTCTTTCACCGTCCTGGCCGCCTCGAACATTGACTTTGGGATACACGATGGCAAAATTGCCTTAAACAATTGTGTAGCTCTCTCGGAACACCCCAATTCACACTACCAACCTTTGTTCTCCTTCCTCAAAAACTCCTCAATTTTTGAAGCCATAACCAGAGTACCTTCCACATGCTACCACCAATATTTGAAGGAGTTCTGGTATAGCGCCGAAGTTGATCAAACCTCTTCACACATCACCTTCAACCTTTCCACTCATCCCCAACCTCTCACTTTTGATCTTCATACCTTTGCCAAAGTCATTGGACTTCCAGTCAATGAAGGCATGTCCGCTGTGCCTGCCAGCGCCACGGTAAAGAAGGCTCTGGCTACCCTTCGTCCTCATGACGACAATGATAAACCCTTCACCACCCAAGGTTTCCAGACCAAATCCCTGATCAAAGTAAACTACTTTTCACCTATTTGGAGGATGCTGATGTTATACATTGTGAATTGTCTGGGTGGAAACCAGGGGTCTCATGATCAACTCAATGGAGTCCAGCAAGCTATTGCTTACAGCTTAATTTGGTTGCAAGATATAGGGATCGCTCATATACTTTACTCTGACCTCATTGCCAAGCTAGAGAACAAAGAGAAGAAGAACAGACTGGCCACCATCTACTACACAAGATATCTCTCTCTTCTCTTAGAAGATATGCTGGGTGAAGGCTACACAAATGATGAACTTCTCTCCTTCTCTCCTTATCACATCACTGCTGCATCACTAAAGACTCCTTTGGAAGACGAAGTGCCTCTCAGCAGGCATATGATGCAGGTCGCTGGGCTACCGGTTGCTGATGGAGAGCCCTTGATCCCTCACAATGAGGTAAATGCTGAAAGAACAACTGACAAGTCTCTGTTAATGACCTCTGTGCAATCTTCTTCTCAGCCCAAGGTGCCCAAGGAAAAGAAGAAGAAGAGGAAAGACATCCCCCTTTCCTCTGAAACCCCTTCTGTTAATCCTTCCAAGACCAAGAAGACCAAGAAGAACCCATCCCCTTCTCTGGAGGATGTGGTTGAAGAGCCTACCGCTGACAAACAACCTGATTCTAGCGTCTCCCTGTCAGCAGAGACGACTAAGAACCTTCTCAACGCTGATATCTCTCAGGTATTAGTTTGCCATTTTATTCTCTTGGAGGTTCACATACAATCACTCTCAACATTCTGTAGGAGAGAGTGATGAAGTCTTAGGGTTTGCCTCAACCCATAGAGTGTTTGTGTCAGCACCTAGAACTCTTAGGATTATCTGTACACTCTGTCTTAACACAAGGACATGATTCATTTGTGCTCATAACACACCCCGATGAACCTTCACCCTCTGGACTGTGCTCTTGTCCATACCAACTTGAGCATGCTATAGGTCCCGACCCAGAGTCTCGGCACTTCACGTAGTCTCTAGGTCCCCTCATTTGAAAGGAGTCCCATAGAATTTATTCTTTTGGGGGAATGAATAATCACCCTCAGTCTTCCTAGGGGCAGCGATAAAAGGCGACCATTATCCTCAAATAATACACAACTAAAAGAGTCCCAAAGAATTTATTCTTTTGGGGGGACTGAATAATCACCCTCAGTCTTCCTAGGGGCAGCGATAAGTGGCGACCTTTAACTTCCATAAATTCACAACTAAAAGAGTCCCAAGGAGCAATCCTTCAGGGGGAGCTGGATAATCACACCCAGCTATCCTAGGGGCAGCGAACGGCGACCATTCACCACATAATTTTCACAACTCAAAAGAGTCCCAAGGAGTAATCCTTATGGGGGAGCTGGATAATCACACCCAGCTATCCTAGGGGCAGCGAATGGCGACCCTTCAACATAACTATTTCACAATTAAAAGAGTCCCAAGGAGAAATCCTTAGGGGGGACTGGATAATCACACCCAGCTTTCCTAGGGGCAGCGAATGGCGATCTATAACTTCATATTTTTTCACAATTGGTTACTAAAAAATGTCATAACAGGCTCATAATCTTCATGAAGAGCAGCAGAATGATGATGCCTATTCTATTGCTGGTGATGAAAATACTGAAGTCCCCCACATAGATCTTGATGCCATGTCAGACATTGATTCCATGCCAGAGGATGAGGTCTTCATTATTGAAGAGGACTTGACCATTTCAGATTATGCTGATATGGATGCTGATGATGACCAAGTTACATCAGAGTTGAAACCCATCTCCTTCCCATCAATGCCCAATGTGTAAGAATTGGCTGCTAAGCGGCTATTGGACCAGAGGCTCTGTACACCAACCCCAGTTCCCTTCCCAACCTTACCAAATGTCATGGAACTAGGGGCCAAACAACACTTGGAATATTTACAAAAACTCAAGCCTGTCCATGTTCCTCGAATGAAAGATGTTCAGGAACTCGCTGCTGAGGCTCTCTGGGTTAAGAGGGGTGACATCAGCAAAACCAAGCCAAAAGTCACAAATGATGTCATCCTCTCTGAAATACAAACACTAACCCATGATGCTGAGGAACTCACCACCACACTAGAGACATCACTAACCTCATCTGTGGAGTCCTCTATGACTGGCTTACTTCCGCAACTACTGGGAAATGCCTTGCAAACTCACCTCCCAACTGTTCTAGACCAGAGCCTCCAGCAATACATACCATCTGTCCTCACATCAGCTGTCAAAGCAAATGTTGCAGCTATTTCTAAGGCGTCTGAGCCTTTAAGAAAACTTCTTCAAGAGCTATTGCAAGAGGAACTTAAAGAGATATGCTTATTTGTTCATCAAGAATTCATTAAGTTCCTCAAGCCTGGATCAGGCACAGCTACTACCAGCGTTTTGCCTGAGGGGGATAATTCAGCAACCTCCACCTCTGAAGAAGAAGAAGACACTGCCTCACCTAAGGGGGAGTAGTCACTCAAACAACCAAAACCTTCAACAGGGATTCCTACACCAAAACCTCTTAGATCCTTCAACCCCATCACTGATGCAATAAAGGACAAGGGTAAAGGAATTGCTATTGAACAGCCTGAAATAACCCTGCACTCCCTCCAAGAAGAAGGCGGATCTACAGCGAAGCTATCCAAAGACTCTGACCTAAACAAATTTAAGAGCGCTGATGAACCACCACTCACCACTGAGCAGGCAAAGGCTCAAATCTTAGAACACCAAAGGCTGGAAAACATCAGGGCAGCTGAACTCAAAAGTAAAGAAGCTCTGAACAAACTCTCTCCTGCTGTAAAGGAAGCTCAACTAGTTAAGCTCAAAGAACTGGAGGTTAAAAGGAGCAACCTTCTAAAAGAATATGAAAGACTTGTAAACCAAAGAGTTGAACCTGGTCAAATCACCAAGTATGCATGTTACACTGACACGAACAAAAAGGTGGTGATGACCCTTTATAGAGAAAACCAACTAACCAATTACAAAGTCTCCAGTGACTTTAAACTCAGAGATCTGGGCCTCTCTGAATGGTTAGAAATGCTGGCTCTTGCCCAAAAGAAGACTGGGCCTGGTGTTGCCCAAATGATGAAGAACATTCAAGCAAAGCTGAATTGGGTAAGAGACACGACAAAGAAGCTGAAGGTACCCCTGCCTCCTTAACTTTCACAACAACAAACTTCTCAAGGACAAAGGAAAAGGAAAACCCAAATGGGGCCTCTGGTGGAGAAGTTGGTTACTGAAAACATTGTTGTTGATAGGATGCACAGAAACTTGGTTCTGCCCAAAGAGATCACTAAACCAGTAGGGGGCCAAGTATACTCAGAACCAGAGACAGGTATGGTCATTATGAATGGTAATTGTGAGTATTGCTTTCAGCAGATGAATGAACTACATCTGGCATCAACCATCCAGCTTATCAGACTCAAACAGGGCATCCTAAGGAATTGCAAAACAGCTGAGGATTTTGAGTTTGAAGTTGAGCTTGTCATCAACTCTAGGAGTGACAAAGTTGAAGCCCAAAGAATCTATGATCAAGGCCTCGATCGCTGAAGAACCTTTTTACTTTTTGTTTATGTTTACACCTCTGGGTGTTCTTGTAATAGACTAGGTTCTTTATGTTTAATAAAACTTTGAGGTATGTTTGTTAAAATTATGTGTAAGAAGAAGCTGTGTACTCACTTACAATAATTTAGACTTAGTATAATTTATAAACAAATAGGGGGAGATTGTTGGGCGAATGAAAGTTTTAACTATGGCCCAGTCTAGATGTGTTTAATTAGACTAAGTGTTTATTGATCGCTGAGAGGACCAGCGACAGAGATTAGACCAGTGGAAGGCAAAGCCTCAGCTGGCACACCAGGAACATTCAAGTCAAAGACAACGTTAGAGAAGTCAAAGACAATCTGAAGTCATACTCACCAGCGATTATGGATAGCTGGGATGTTGAAGGAATGTACTGGTGTTCAAGGATCTGTAAGTTGACAACACTCAGAGATCACTTAAGAACCCTAGAAGTCTGGGATAAGCAAAGCTTATCCAATCCTTTATAGTTTAGGCGGGAGAATCTACCAAGTGTTTTGAGCAGGACAAAACAAGAGATTCAAGATAAAGCCTAGTACGACCTAGTGGGACAAAAGGTGAACAGTTGGCAGAACTGTTCACCTGAAGTTGTTTAAAGGTATGTCTCGATTTGGACATGCATTTAATACGTTGTACTCTTCCATTCAAAAGATGACACGTATCAACTACTCCCACTAAGGAAGCAACCTCATACACTATAAATAGGAGTGAGAAAGAAGAATTAACTCAACCCTTGTGCTTGGATAATTTATCTAAGTTCTTTCTCACCTTGGAACCGCTGAGCCCCCAGCTGTCTACCAGCGACTCATTGTTTCCCTTGTAAACTTGTATCTCGAATCTAGTTTACTTGTTTCTAGGGTTCATACCTTGTTGTCATTCAAGGAGTGTATTCATAGCACTTTGTAATACTTTGTTTATAATACTGAATAAAGCATTACGTGTTTAAAAAGTATTTCATTGTGTTTCGTGGTTACAAGAGTTATAGTTTATCAACAATTGTCATATTAAGGGACTTTCAGTAGATGATCACGTTTTCCTCAAGGTATCACCTGCACGGGGAGTTAAACATTTTGGAATCAAAAGGAAGCTCAGTCCTAACTTCATCAGACCGTTCGACATCATAGAACGCGTTGGTGAATTGTCATATCGTTTTGCGTTACCGCTTCAACTATCACACGTTCACAGCGTGTTCCATGTGTCCTTACTCAGAGGATACAACTATCATCCAATCCATGTAGTCCAGTATCCGCTTGATCAGATTCGAGAGGATCTTACATATGTCGAAGAACCCGAGAGAGTTCTAGAACGACAAGATCGTGTCATGCGGAAGAAGACGATCCATTTCATCAAAATCCTCTGGAGGGATCATCCTGAGCGGGAAGTCACTTGGGAGACGGAGGAGTCTATACGGACTTCTTACCCTCATTTCCAGTTCTGATTCGGGTATGTTTCTTTCAGGTTATGTTTTCTCCAATTCGAGGACGAATTGTTCTTTTAGAGGGGAACAATTGTAAAACCCGCATTAAAATACCATGAACAGTACACATGAACAGTAAATACACAAAAATACGATAAAATTAAAACTTCCCATTTGTAATATATTTCACGTGTCACGATAATAAATAACATGTACTTACGTATGTATATTATTAATATGTTACGTCCACGACATATAAATTCACGATAAATAAAACTTGAACGTACATGACATTAGGGGTAGAAACGAGTCGAGCTGCTCGTGAAAAGCTCGGGATCGGATCGGTAAAAATCTCGAATGAGCCGAGCCTAGACGAGCTCAAGCCCGATCTCGAGCGTAAGTTGCAGCTCGTTTATTAAACGAGCTCGAGCCCGAGCTTTACGTACAAAGCTCGTGGTGGCTCGCGAGCCTAAACGAGCCTAATGTTTTATATATGAGCTTCTTAACGAGCTTAATAATAAGCTTATTAACGAGCCTAATTTAGGTATATTACGATCCGAGCTCGAGCCAAATTTTATGTTTACATTGCGAAATCGTATAAACGAGCCGAGCTCGAGCCGAGCCCGAGCTTGTCTACCATACCACGAGCCGAGCCCGAGCCTAAATAATAAGGCTCAAAACAAGTCGAGCTCGAGCTCGAGCTTTGTAAAACTTAAACGAGCCGAGCTCGAGCCCTGGCGAGCTCGAGCTCGGCTCGGCTCGTTTCCACCCCTACATGACATAATATTTAACTTAGAAAAGTTACGGGTTCGCTCTTGGGCTCCCTTTAGGCCGCGGTTAGGAAAGAAAGAAAGGAAGAGATGGGCTTTGGCCCATGACCCATTGGAAACCCATGTTAAATAAAAACACATAAAACCTATTAGTCATAACTTTAGGTTATAGAAAAAGTTCACCCTTGCCTCCTTTTCCTGTCTTGTTGCCGGCCATAAGTCACCACCAAGAGCAAACCGGACGAATTTTGCTAGTTGATTTTGTGTGTACGTGTTACTAATCAAAACCATTTTCTTCCACGCATTCGGTATAATCAAAACCTTTCTTTTTTTTATTAATTTTCTTATGAATTCATGACATTAATTTAATTAATCTTAAAAACAAATCAAGAGTACATGTGGGATTAATTAAAACATGAATTAAAGGGGTGTTTTGGTGTTTGTTGTTCGGCCGAGACCCACCAGCCGAGAGCTGAAGCTCTCGGTGTGGCTACAGTACCACCATCGAGACCCTCCAAGGTCTCGGTTTGGGTTGGTTTGGCTCGGACGCAGGCGAAGGGCCCCGACCGCGAGTCGGGGGTGGGTTTTGATGTGGTTTCGAGGCAAACCGAGGCAACTAGGGTCTCGGTATGGCTCGATATAACAAGGACAGTGGGAACCGGGTAAGAACCAGTGGGAACTGGTGGGAACTAGTGTGAACCGAGCCGGCAGTGGCAGTCGTGGCTCGGTAGTGGGAACCGAAGGCCACCAGTGGCTACCGGTCAGCCGGTCTAGCCACTGGTGGGGCTGTTTGTTTCGGCTTACATGCTTCAGCTTATATGTGACACGAGTATGGGCTCGGGTTAATTTTAAAACACGGGTTCGGGTTTCGGGAAAATATTAAAATCAGAAAATATGTTTAATTAAATTATTTCTAGACTATTTAATTTAATTAAATGCATGACTTAGATTAAATATGAAATTAATATTTTATGTATAACCTATAGTATTTACTTAGCTTAATTTAATTAAAACATGTATTTTTAATTAAATTCTTATAATGTATAGTTTAATTAATTAAACAAGTAATTTAATTAATAAGCTATAACCTTTAAACCATGACTTGTATTTACTAATTAAACTTGACTTACTATTAATAATCCAACTTATTTGTAATTATGGAAACTTACTATTTTTGAAAAATTTCTATTTTTAGAAACTTACTGTTTATGGAAACGTGCTATTTTTAGATAGTTACTTAGTATTACAATACAAGTATTATAATACCATACTACATGAATAATAAACAACAGAATACAAGAATAAATACAGATTAACACTTAACTCAGTTAAAACATGACTTAACATGAATAATAAGCTAAGAACACACGATACCAGTAAAACATATGTAATTCAGAAAACTCATACACGTTCCCATTATTATGTAGTATTATCCTTCATGGCGGAGTATGTTCTTCAGCGTTTCCGTTAGCTTCTACTGGACACAAGGTATGGATTTCCCATCCTTTAGTAAGGACAATCTCTTCTTTTATTAGGATTTCCTGTATGCAGCCAACTATTTTCCCAAGTAGTTACAGATTAAATGCTTATGTTTTATTAGTTACCTTAGCCATATACATGCATGCCAGTTCCACCTAGTTATGGAGGTACCATAACCATTATACTAGAGGCACTAGTGTTATGACTTCACCACGGCGGAGTGATAGCTCGTGGCATCCCTTTCACTTTATTTGGCCATTATTATTGTATTATCATGTGGGCGTATGGGTGCATCCTAGCTACAGTGTCGGTCAGGATTTTATGGTGAATGTGGTGTGTGCCTTGCATCCTTCACAAGGAGTTGATCCCTCCTACCCATTACCATTTAATTAGAGGCATCCCCTCTAATTGCATGACGAGGTCACCCCTCCAAGTATTCATGCACGTTGTTGACCTCATGACCTATATTGGCTTTTGGTATATTAAACTAATACAGATTTTCATAAGTAACATAAGCTATGTTTTTAGAACTAAAACCTGTAAATATGACATACATCTAGGTTTCCCAGGACTTATTCATTTCTGCTGATTTTCATGCTTTATATGCTCTTACTATGCTTCATGACTCTATGTTTCCATGCTTTATTGTATATTCGTGCGCTGAGCGTTATGCTCAACCGTTTTCCATTTCCATGTTCCCAAACTGCAGGTACCTAAGGTCGCAAGTAGGATCTCCAGAGTATGTGCATTCGGATGGAAGTTATCCAACCTCTTTTACCTTATGCATTTATTCCTACTTTTTGGACATTTTTTAGTCCTTTCATTTATCATACTTAATATTGCTTGTGTGTGAGTTACTTAGACTACCGATGTTTGATTCCGGTATTTCTATTTATGGTCATGAATGTTTAGAAATTTACCTTGCATGCTTTGATGACACACCATATATTTAGTAGCATTCCATCTTAACAAATGGGGTGTTACATGTTCTAAATCAGATTTTAACTAGTGAAAATCAATCTCAGCTTATGAGAATAGCTAGAACTCTAGATTGAATTTCCAATAAGCTCAATAAGTCGATTCTAGCTTATTTACTGTATCTTATTAGCTCATTTTTGCAAGAGTAATTTTAAGCTGAGAAAATGAATAGAATGTCAGTTGGATTTGAAAATCATCAACATAATAAGCAATAAGATCAGAAATTCAGTTCAACTTATTTTTAACCAGTTGACCAAATTTTGACTTTTTACAAAATTGATTCTGATTATCCAAAAATGATATTAAGCTAACTCTCAACAAATTTTGTGAAGAACTTAACACTAAGAAACTATCTATAAGCAAATGGTGAGTTATGATAAGCACAATGTTCAAACAGTCTACAGAGCTACTTTTGGAGCTTAATCGTGACTTATTGGTTTAGCAACAACAAAAGCTTACAACTAGAAACTTAAACTTGGTACTACTAGCTACTAAGATCAACAATTATCAAGTCCTAACTCTCAAAATTGGAAAATAAATGATCAAATGAAAGTGACAGATTAGGTTGATATTAGAACAGTTTAAACCATAATTTTTATCACTTTAACCTATTTGACTTATTACCTTGACTCTTAGATGACTAATTTCAGGCTTAAAACAAGTGACGAATGAGACTCTTGCAAATGCTAAAACGCAACTACTACTACAAATCCACAATGACTAAAACTAAACACACCTCAAGCTTTTCTGAATGAAAATTTAACAACAGGAATGATAGATCTAAAATGCTATAAGCTAAAACAGATAACAACCTAACAAATCCAAATCAAAATGAGAAGATTCAAGCTGTTATATCAATCTAGATCACACTTCATCAAGCAAACACAGTTAAATCCTATTTTCTGCCTAGGTAGAGTAAATTAAGCTTGACCTGATACTTCCAGGCCTCCTTTGATGGCGAAATAAGCTCAAGCACAATCAACTACACCTAATACACCATAATCAACCATGTGAGTGCAAACATTACGATGCTTTGTCGATATAATCTCTTTGTGTTTTGTTGATGACAAACCTATAATTCGCAATACATTATGTAAAATGTTACAACAAAATGAGCCTAATGCAACATTTTACAAGCAACACTTTTTAAATGTGTTGTGTTTTCACTAGATTGACGAAAAGGCCACATTTTCGAAATAAGTGTTGCATACTAATATCAAAATCTAACACTTTTATTAGAGTGCTGCAAGTTCATGAGTATAATGCAACACATCAAAAAAGTGTTGCAATTACAAATACATTAAAAGTTCAAGTTATTTTATAGTTAGACAAAAAAATTCATGAAAGTAAATTTTTTATCTCCCGCTTACTTTTTTCTTTAGTGTCCGTCCATTTTTACCGAAAATTTAAAAACTTTTTTTCATCGATAGTCTAATCCCAAAATAAAAAAAAACTAATTTTGGTCCCACATCATCTATCTTGCCATCTCCATCTTTTTTTCACCCAAATCATTTGTTTTTTCATTTAGCCATCGTTTTTACTTTCTTCAAAATCCATCATTGATAAGGTATGTAAAAATCATCTTACATTAATTCTATTATTAGCTAAAACTTCTTTGGTCAAATCGTGTATCCAGACTTAGGGATCTGTTTTGTTTAAATCGCTTAATTTTACATCTTATCGCTTTGATATACTTATCAAATGGTTTTATTCATATATTGCATCTTCAAAAAAATTAAAGATTGTGGGTAGAGTTGGGTTTTCAGAATTTTAAGGTTCTTACAATAGATCTTTGGTATGTAGAATAGCCAGCAAATTGTTAATAATTGAGATTGAATTTATTTTTGGTATACAGATTGTAACAAAGTTACTTATTTTTTGGTACCCATATTGGATTTATTTATTATTTTTAGTTTTTTTATTATTTTTGATAAATTGGAGAAAATGGTAAAGAATTGAGAGTTCTTGACTATAGTAGCGGGTTTTGGATTATAGTCTAGTGACATTATGTATTAGGGATCAGCAATGGCACCGGAAAAACATACATTACTAGAACCGTAACGAAACCGACTTGTACCCGTACCGTTTTTTATACTCTGTACGGTACCGGTACTACAAAAATGGTGTGAAAAAACTGTATCATTAAAACTTGGTGCGGGATGAAAATGGGAGTTCCGAAATCTATATCGGAATACAAGAAAGTTGTATAAATGATTTATAGTAGTAAATTTCTGCTAGATAAAGAAAATCAACGATAAAACCATGTATCATGTTATGTCTTCACTTCATTACTGTTACAACCTCGCTCCAAGCTGCAATGGAGTAAATTTCGTAAAGGTCATTAGATTTATGTTGTGAAACAAGTTAGCAAAAACTTTTATAGCATGTGATAGAAAAGCATCACGTTTGAGCATTTTTAATCATGCTCTTATCCTGCTAGTAGCCCAAATATTGATGCTAACTGATAACTATTATAACTTGGACTCCTAAGTTTTGCTACCAACTAAAATTCTTTTACCAACTCTGGTTTCACCAGTTAGTTGCAGGTTATACTTGATCCCAACTAAAATGTAATCTCCTTCGTTTTATGATAGTGTGTTTCTAACTAAAATATACTCTCTTTCGTGTTATGTTCTTCGTAAATGGGAGCTTTTCATCATGTTTAAATGTTTTAGTATATAGACGGTTACCTATTTTATTACTATTGTACCGGAACCGATACTGGTACCGAATTAATATATGGTTCCGGGAACGAGACTTTGAATTTAAGTTGAGAGAAAAAATGGTACACCAAAGACGGTGCCGGTATGGTACCAAAATTGCACCACACTTATGTAATATCTTGTAGATGCTCTTATGAGGTTTATTGTCTTGGATCCTAAGTTATGTTACTTGATCGATTTGGTATTCCTATTTATCTTGAGATTATTATTGGGGATATACGACTATTCAAACATATATGATTTGATTATGTCACTTTTAGTTTTCTTTCACTCTTAGTGCTGGTTGTGATACCCCAAACACAACGTCAATTATTTAATCCTATTTCACGTATATTTTTGAAATTTTTAAGAATTTTTATCATGGATTTATTTGACGGTTTAAGTTGAAACCAATAAATGAGGTTGTAATTTTAACATTTGACTGTTTAGGAAGAACCGATGACGACTACGATACTGACGGATGCCCAAAATTTATCTTTTATTATCGATTGATCGATATTTGAGTTTTTCGAGATTTTATTTTTATTACGTGTTAAGTCGAGTCGGAACCATGTGTATATTCGTTTTGTGTACGTTTGAACCATTTAAAAGCATTTTGAGGTAGCCGGGACGAGACCCGACTCTTGTAAAATTTATAAAACCGACTAGCTAACTAATCCCGCTCTTTAAAAGTTGTTTTACTAGTAAGGACAAAAGAAAACTAATTTTACACTTCCTACCCTCCCTACCCTATAAAAGGAAAATTTTACACACACACCTCATTATTTTCATTTCAAAAAATTCTCTCCTCTCCCATTTTTCTCTCTACCACCGTCGGCCACCCCCTTCACCACCACAAACCACCACCAAAAATTGATTCTTGGAAAATCTAATCAATACCCATTGTTTATAACATCATTTTAAGTAAATCCCACCACAAAAATCCACCATGCAACCACTTTAATTTTTCAAGATTATTTTTTGTAAAATGGTTGATTTGATCTAATTAAACACATGTATTGTTGTTCTATTGTTGTTAGGATCTTAATTAAGTGATCAATCAAGCTTGGGATTATGTTTTTTGTGTTCCACAGCCCCAAAACCCACGAAATATGTGGGGGATTTGGGTGTTTGATCTTAAATAAGATGGGTATGTATTCATATTCATGTTTTTATCAATTTTAAATTGTTTAATTACTTTGCATGTCTAATTTTTGATTTGGGTTTTTATGAGAAATGTTCATACAAGTGATTAAGGATAGTTAGGATGTTTTGGATTGATTAATTGATGTTGGAATAGGTCTAGGATGTAAGGAAAATGGTTGGAATGATGATTTTTACGATTTTGAAAGAGGTATTTTAGATCAGAAACTTTAGGAGTATTTTCGTGGGTTTAAGTCTAAGTCCAGGTCTAGATGATGAGATATTGTTGTAGAGCTTTGTCTTAGCTTCGTTTTGGTATAAGGTAGAGCTTCTAAGTCCAAACGAGTAAAACGTTATGCTATTTTGAAAGTTCGTGTACCGGGGGATGAGAATCAACATAATCCGAAATTATGTTTGGTTTTGGGTCAAATTCCGGTGACCATAGATAGAGTTTTATAAATGATTCAAAGTTATTATTTGGTTCTAAACCTGCATTTTGGAGTCTATTTTTAGACTTTATGGTCAAATTATCAAATGGTGTCTTTTAAATGGGTCAAACAAGTCCTACGTGTTAGAAGTGCAAAATCAGTCCGAAAAGTTTACGTCTAGTGATGAAATGAGTAATGGGTCTTAAAAGTAAAATCTTTTTATGAAATTTAATATGGGCTTTACACAGGTCATAAGGGATTTTTACAAATTTTCTCGTAATTTTTGGTGATGTTTAAGTATAGGAAAACAGTCCGTACATTTGGTATATACCGGCAGAATTGTAAAATGCGCAATAGTTCTAATAAAGTATAAAAATGGACGTGTCTAGCAAATATCACTTGTATGGATTTTTGGCGTGAGTTTATATGAACCTTGAGTGTTCTTAATTATGTACATACAGTACTTGAAGGTACTTGAATGTGTTGATTCATTACGTGTTTATTCGTTAGGTGTTGTGTTTGATTTCCTGGGGCATCCTCATCGTCGGTGATCGATTTCGTTTACGTCGTAGTTACTAATACTACCACTACTACGCCAGGTGAGTCTATAGCCTCGCCCTTTACTTATTTCAAATGTTTTTACCCGCGAGGGGGATACATGCTAATTTAAATGAAAATGAACATAAGTCATGAATGATTGTTGGACCCGAATGTTGCCTTGAATTGTGTTGAGTACCTAGTTGCAAAAGTCCCTAAATTCGTGAACTATTAACTATTGTCTTGCCCTTGTGTGGGTTGGAGATAGCCGCTTATACAATTGATAGTACTATGGGGTTGACGACCCTATCCGAGACGAGAGCTAGTACGTTGAGTACCCTCTGCGGACGGATAACTTGTGATAAGAAATAAGGTATAATTGCAACTTATGCCTTTAGAAGGGGCACTGGTTTCATTTAATCATGCCGGTAAATGTACGGGGGTGATTGAGTTAACAGATTAGTGTCACGAGCTTAAACACAATTATTAGCTATTGCTAAATATAATATCCTTGAATAATAGATTGTTTGCGCGACAATGCTATTGAATAGTCATGATTGGTTTTAATACATATGTTCAACCTATGATTTGATAAACCTATAGATTCGCTCAACCTTTGTGTTGACGGTTTTAAGCATGTGTTTCAGGTAACCAAGATTGATAGCAGCGGACCATGCGATGATGGAAGTTGTTGTGGCTTGGCGGTCTACTTGTTTTTCCACCCTTATTTAACTTAAAACTCTTTTATTTTTCTGTCATGTGAGCAAAATGTACCTTTTGGGTTGAGATTCAGTGGGGACCTAACACAAACTCTGTTTTGTATTACCTTGGGATTTGGAAAACTATAGACTTGTATGTTTTAGTAATGTTAAATTTATGTTTAAACGTTTACGTCTCTTTGAGTCGTTTGATATAGCTTATGTGTGATGATAACTACGTAGCACCCAAATGTTGTAGTTCCGCTGCGCATAGCATTTGTTGGGGGTGTTATAGATTGGTAATCAGAGCCATGAGTTATAGAGAACTAGGTCATTTTGAAAAATCCTAAACTATAACTTTTGGTGTCGTAAGAAATTGTCCAAGCACACAACTATCCTGCATGGCTCCGGTAAGATTTCTTTAGCATTGCTTTATATTTTAGATGTATAACTCAAAATTGACATGAATTCCCTAGTATTTAGTAAGTAAATACTATGATATATATTAAGATATATTGTTGTGTACATTGAGTACTTATCATCGTAATTTGTAATTTCTTGTAAGATTATCTTATATGTTGCATGTAATTGGCATACGGGCTACATTGCATTACATGGCAACACCACGTTGTAATCCTACGTGTATGTAGGAATGATTGTATGTATAAATATGTATATACTATGGTATTTAAAGGCATTGCACGTGAAGCAATGGTCCTTGAGTGATTATCGTACATGTTATAATGCGGTTTTGTTGAGAATTCGGCCTCACCACAAATTATGAATCTTGATAATTAATTTATTGTTCGGATAACCGAATATGAACCTCGTTTGATACTCTAGATACGTAAATAACGCTTCGTAACATATTGTATATTGACTAGATTGATCTCGATTGTCGTTATCGCACCGTGATGTGTCATTTTGGACATTTTCTCTTGAAACGTAATTTACTTACGTATTACTTTATTTCCTTTATTCCTTATGGGTTTGATAAGTTAGTTGGCGTAACTATAATATAGACGAAGTATAATCAACGATGCGTACATCGTAGCGACGAATCACATGTGTATGTTATAAAACGTAGTTGAGGCGTGTTGCCATTTAATCGTTGTTTACTATTCTACTTGAATTTAAAGATGTGTTTTAAAATAGACTAGCGTTGTGATCAATCGCGATAACTTGGAATTTGGTTGGTTTTTTGTGTTAATTTTGTGGAGTACGATTTCGAGACTCATCCGAGGCCGATAACAACATTTAGTTGACATACATATTCTCGCTTCGTTTATTTCATTTTTGTTCTTGTTGTCTTATTATTTTAAATTTGATATTATACCTGGCGAGGTCCGGCATGTGTGCTAGTTAAATAAGCATTAAACTTTGTTGATCAAATGATTTATACATAAAGTGCTTTAAATATTAAATAAATGGTAAATGAAACTTTTGGATAAAAATGACGTATGATGTGTCTTGTAACAAGAAAAATTCATGTTGAGAATAAATGGATAAATTGAAATTATTTTTCCTTCAACCTTGGTTGGTAAATCATAATAAGTAATTTATATTACTCGTAAAATCCTTGTTTTTATATATTAATAATTTGATACTAGAAGCTAGTGATGGATTTGTTAAGAATTTGTTTAATATAATTTGAAAAAGGAGTTTATAATAAAATTTACGATATGACTATTAAGTATATGTAACTTTGGATTTAGTATGAATTAATTTTCGGGTCAATGTAGCAAACTTTTGGCGTATCTTGTAATATAAAACATGAGTAGAAGAATTGGTCATGTATTTTGGAGCTAAAAACTTTGTAAAATTGGTTTTATTTTAAACATAAGGTTATGTTTACGTATGCATTGGTGTAAACTAGAACACGTTACTTGTTGTAGTGAATAAATTGGGATAAAATCGGAATATACACTATAAGTGAGAAATTCTAACGCTTGAAATAAATTTTTAAACATTGATGGAACGTCATTGGAAATCATTTGTTTATTTAATTGCCGTTATAGAGAATCACTATGCATAATTCAATGATGCTTGTTTAAAATCGTTTGAAAAAAATCTTTTGTTTTATTCCGCTGCGAGATGTGTTAATGTTAAAAAAACCGTTTGATAATGGGCTAAGGATTAAAAGTTGAATTTTCTACATTTTAGAATTATTGAAATAAGCATTTCTGATTAATTATTATTATATTATTATTTTTGAGATTCAAGTCTCGACTAAAATCAGTAATTTATCCGAGATAATACTACGTGAGACGTCTTTGACGCCTGACTCGAGTCGCGTGAATAAAATATAGCATACAAATTCTAAGGAAGACATGTGTATAATAAATAGTCAAAGATTGGTTTTTAAGAGTTAATTGAACTAGTTTGAGTCATGTTGGATATTTGTATATACGTAATTAGATAAGTTGTAATAATAAAAACGTAAAACTTGGAAAATTCTTACTATGTACGTTTTTGGTACTTAAGATATGAACATTAATGAGATTTTGACACAAGTATGGAGATTTTCAAACCTAATGATTTTACCAGTTATAATAACCGAGTCACCGAATCAACTGATGTTAGAAGTTTTCTTGCAATTGAAATTTTTCTAGAAATAAAAACTTTGTATAGATTGAAACATGAAAGGTCTGAAATGTTTAATGGGGTAACACAAATAAAAAATGTGCAAATGTTCGGTTTTACAATATACAAGGTAACAGTAACTAGAAAATGCAAATGGATTACCCAACAAACGCATATTTGTATTATTTTCTTAAGATGTATATATAATGTTTTGAGTCACGATGGTTCGATCCTCCGACATCCCTTCTTTGATTTTATGAGTCTGTATCTAAACTTGAGTCGTCATGTGACTGTTCATTTGAATATTTTCCATGATATGAAACCATTATTATTATATTTATTTTAAAAACTACTATTTCGCTAGTACTTGATGATGAGGGTATGTCACCCGGTATATTTTGTCCTGTTCATGGACGTTGTGACTTTTCTTCTTCCGGTTAATGGAACCTAAAATTCTGTATTTACTTGAATGATGCTATAAATCTTCATTAAAGTGGTTATTTATTTATATTGAACAAAAGCGAGGAGGCGAGGCCGCTTTACCAAATTGTAGAGGTGAAAGAACTCGACCTTCCAGGTGAAATTGTTTCTATTCGACCAAGTGATTATTCTCCTCTCCCCGTATACCCTTGGTGGAATGTGTGTGCAACTTGAGACGAGGGGAATTATGATCGTTGTTTTATTTTGACGCTTGTGTTGATATTCAATTTTTACTCTATGTATTCGTAGATTGCCGTTGATTATTCTGAAACACTTGTCATATCTTCAAAGTATCTTCATTTCTAATGTAGTTAATTTCAGTTGGCAATTATATTGCTTGTTTACCTAGTTCGATCTCATTGATTTTTGGATTTTATTACTTTTTGTGCTTGCAATGATCTTGAATCCTGAACCACCTTACTATTGATTGGTGAATAGTCTATTTTGAAAATATGTATGAGTATGAAATGTTTCGTTTAACCAAATGTAAATGGTGTTGATTTATTTACTTAATTATTTATTCATTTTTCTCACAAATAGGCAAAGTAATGTATGTTTCCAAAGAAGACGAAAAATGTTTGACGTGTTCCTTAAAACGATGGTAGCAATATTTTTCCCATTTCAAATTTCATTTCACATAATTTAATCATTTTGGAAGTATAGGTCGAAAACTTTCATAGTCATATTTGGTGTGTAATAATAATGTGTGTGTCGTCACTCGATCCTCAATTATACACAGCTTAGCTAACTATGCATAATTAGGGAAGAGTCCTGTTTTGTTGGTTGTTGTTGCTTGATCCTTAAGTATGCATGATCTAGCTAATTATGCATAGTTTAGGAAGGGCACTAATGTAGTTTCAAATCAATTGGTCATCTTTAAAACCGGTAGTATTTTTTATAGATGTTTTGATGAGAACATTTTTAAAATGATGGATCCTTATGCAAGTAATCGTATTTTCTTTGATTCCTAAAGAAATTTTTGAATTTTCTTGTGTTCCTTGAAATCTTTTCTTTTTGTTTGGCGCTGACTTAGTCACTCACTGTGACCGAGTAATTTTGGAAAATGTTTTTATGTGTTGTGTGTAACGTACGAATTTCATCGGAATCACGAGGGTGTTGATGAAATACCAAAGGGACTCGTATCGACACTGAGAAGGAATTTTAACAAAAATAGAAGACTGCCGAAGTAGAGGAAATCCGAGTTCGAGTAACTCTGAGGGAAATGACGAAGACTTCTCCTACATCAAATGTACCGTACCTTAATTTATTTTCTTTTCTTGTTTTTTTGATAGGTCAAATGACACGTGATAAACTGTTTAAGTTTACCAACTATGCATCGGTAATTGGAAGACCATTCCAATTGTCGTCTTCGTTTATTCAAAGTAAGGAATCCTCTTTGCTTGACTCAACCATCCTTGATTATCGATGGTTAAACGATAGATATCCATAGTTGATGTTTTTGTGGTAAACCCTTGCCTTTTATGTATTTATGTGGTAAGTGATCTGGTCGAGTGATCGTAAGTTGTGAGAACATTGTCCAATGAAGTCCGATCATGAAGAACACGTGCCATGTAATATATTTATAACTGTGAACGGCGATGCTATTGAGATTTTGACCACGGTTGGGACGAAAGTGAGATGGTGTTCTTGTAATATCTTTTGTGTATAAATCCATGGGTGAGCGCCCTGCGATGACATATGTATGTATTTTTCTTTCCTTATGGATATGCATCCATAGCTAGCAAGCTTGTGAACCTTCTTTAACTTGCAATTTTCTTTTTGACTGGACTCATCCGAGAATCATCTCAAATATCTTTATTTTATCATGGCTTGGCTGATTAGCAATCATGAGTTAACTTGATTGAACTGATTGATTTGGCATGGTTTAGCTATGTTGCAAACATGTCGTAATGTGATTGTATGTGTTTCATAATGGCTTTTATGTTTGATTGGATTGTGATGTCTTCTAGAGAGTTATGTATACGTCGAATGATTACCGTATCGATGAATTCGTTTTTGACGAAATTGGTTTGTATGTACATAATATTGCGATTAAGGTGATTTTGTATGATTAGTATTAATTACTTCGTCTTGTATATTCTGAACGTTTTCGATGGGGTTATGTGTGACCCGTGCGGTTTTATTTTGTGAGTAATTGTTTTTATGAGATTATGGACAAGTGAAGGACAATTTGAATGTTGGAAGACATGCTCCGAGTGTATGTGTTTGATTTTGGTAGTAGCTGAGATCGACATGTGTCCTTGATAGAATTCTTGTACAACAACATTTACCGTGCTAGTGTGGAAGCTGCACCAGTGGAAGCATTTTGTGGATGAAAATGTAGATCGCCAGTTGGATAGAATAAAGTAAGGAAAAGTCAGTTGAATGGACTTGGAAGGATTCGAGAGGCTACGAAAGAGATGGTGTAGACTAAGAATCACTTGTTGACCGCGAGAGGCTGTGAGAAGAGATGTGTTGATAACCGTAGGAAGAAATTGGGAAATTGAAGTGGAGACCATGGATCGAGATGTTAAGAGATTGAAGCATGGTATAATACTCATTGTGAAGGTGTGATGGAACCCGAGACGTGAACCGAAGTCCACAACGGAACGTGAAGACTCCTTTAGGAAGAAGTACACTTATCTTTCTAGTAGTACGAAATGCGAGTATAAGAACCGGAGAGCGTCGGGACGTCGCTCCCTTAAGGAGGGGAGGATGTGATACCCCAAACACAACGTCAATTATTTAATCCTATTTTACGTATATTTTTAAAATTTTTAAGAATTTTTATCGTGGATTTATTTGACAGTTTAAGTTAAAACCAATAAATGAGGTTGTAATTTTAACATTTGACTGTTTAGGAAGAACCGATGACGACTACGATACCGACGGATGCCAAAAATTTATCTTTTATTATCGATTGATCGATATTTGAGTTTTTCGAGATTTTATTTTTATTACGTGTTAAGTCGAGTCAGAACCATGTGTATATTCGTTTTGTGTGCGTTTGAACCATTTAAAAGCATTTTGAGGTAGCCGGGACGAAACCCGACTCTCGTAAAATTTATAAAAACCGGCTAGCTAACTAATCCCGCTCTTTAAAAGTTATTTTACTAGTAAGGACAAAAGAAAACTAATATTACACTTCCTACCCTCCCTACCCTATAAAAGGAAACTTTTACACACACACCTCATTATTTTCATTTCAAAAAATTCTCTCCTCTCCCATTTTTCTCTCTACCACCGTCGGCCACCCCCTTCACCACCACAAACCACCACCAAAGATTGATTCTTGGAAAATCTAATCAATACCCATTGTTTATAACATCATTTTAAGTAAATCCCACCACAAAAATCCACCATGCAACCACTTTAATTTTTCAAGATTATTTTTTTTAAATGGTTGATTTGATCTAATTAAGCACATGTATTGTTGTTCTATTGTTGTTAGGATCTTAATTAAGTGATCAATCAAGCTTGGGATTATGTTTTTGGTGTTCCACTGCCCCAAAATCCACGAAATATGCGGGGGGTTTGGGTGTTCTTGGGTGTTTGATCTTAAATAAGATGGGTATGTATTCATATTCATGTTTTTATCAATTTTAAATTGTTTAATTACATTGCATGTCTAATTTTTGATTTGGGTTTTTATGAGAAATGTTCATACAAGTGATTAAGGATAGTTAGGATGTTTTGGATTGATTAATTGATGTTGGAATAGGTCTATGATGTAAGAAAAAGGGTTGGAATGATGATTTTTACGGTTTTGTAAGAGTTATTTTAGATCAGAAACTTTAGGGGTATTTTCGTGGGTTTAAGTCTAAGTCCAGGTCTAGATGATGAGATATTGTTGTGGAGCTTTGTCTTAGCTTCGTTCTGGTATAAGGTAGAGCTTCTAAGTCCAAACGAGTAAAAAGTTATGCTATTTTGAAAGCGTGTACCAGGGGATGAGAATCAACATAATCCGAAATTATGTTTGGTTTTGGGTCAAATCCCGGGTACCATAGATAGAGTTTTATAAATGATTGAAAGTTGTTATTTGGTTCTAAACCTGCATTTTGGAGTCCATTTTTAGACTTAATGGTCAAATTAGCAAATGGTGTCTTTTAAATGGGTCAAACAAGTCCTACGTGTTAGAAGTGCAAAATCAGTCCGAAAAGTTTACGTCTAGTGATGAAATGAGTAATGGGTCTTAAAAGTAAAATCTTTTTATGAAATTTAATATGGGCTTTATACAGGTCATAAGGGATTTTTACAAATTTTCTCGTAATTTTTGGTGATGTTTAAGTATAGGAAAACAGCTCGTACATTTGGTATGTACCAGCAGAATTGTAAAATGCGCAATAGTTCTAATAAAGTATAAAATTGGACGTGTCTAGTAAATATCACTTGTATGGATTTTTGGCGTGAGTTTATATGAACCTTGAGTGTTCTTAATTATGTACATACAGTACTTGAAGGTACTTGAATGTGTTGATTCATTACGTGTTTGTTCGTTAGATGTTGTGTTTGATTTCCCAGGACATCCTCATCGTCAGTGATCGATTTCGTTTACGTCATAGTTACTAATACTGCCACTACTACGCCAGGTGAGTCTATAGCCTCTCCCTTTACTTATTACAAATTTTTTTACCCGCGAGGGGGATACATGCTAATTTAAATGAAAATGAACATAAGTCATGAATGATTGTTGGACCCGAATGTTGCCTTGAATTGTGTTGAGTACCTAGTTGCAAAAGTCCCTAAATTCCTGAACTATTAACTATTGTCTTGCCCTTGTGTGGGTTGGAGATAGCCGCTTATACAATTGATAGTACTATTGGGTTGATGACCCTATCCGAGACGAGAGCTAGTACGTTGAGTACCCTCTGCGGACGGATAACTTGTGATAAGAAATAAGGTATAATTGCAACTGATGCCTTTAGAAGGGGCACTGGTTTCATTTTAATCATGCCGGTAAATGTACGCGGGTGATTGAGTTAACGGATTAGTGTCACGAGCTTAAACACAATTATTAGCTATTGCTAAATATAATATCCTTGAATAATAGATTGTTTGCGCGACAATGCTATTGAATAGTCATGATTGGTTTTAATACTTATGTTCAACCTATGATTTGATAAACCTATAGATTCGCTCAACCTTTGTGTTGACGGTTTTAAGCATGTGTTTCAGGTAACCAAGATTGATAGCAGCGGAGCATGCGAGGATGGAAGTTGTTGTGGCTTGGCGGTCTACTTGTTTTTCCACCCTTATTTAACTTAAAGCTCTTTTATTTTTCTGTCATGTGAGCAAAATGTACCTTTTGGGGTTGAGATTCAGTGGGGACCTAACGCAAACTCTGTTTCGTATTATCTTGGGATTTGGAAAACTATAGACTTGTATGTTTTAATAATGTTAAATTTATGTTTAAACTTTTACGTCTCTTTGAGTCGTTTGATATAGCTTATGTGTGATGATAACTACGTAGCACCCAAATGTTGTAGTTCCGCTGCGCATAGCATTTGTTGGGGGTGTTATACTGGTCTAGGTTGAAATTATAATTACTTGACATGTTCCCTCTTCTACTTAACCATGAAACCGTTGTTTCCTCATTTAAGGTTTACCCTTAATATAAATTTGGTTCAAAATAAGATAAACAAGGCTATAAACTTATAGAAATGAAAGAATAACATACTATTAGGCCTGAGCTAATTAGGAAAAATGTTGCAACTAAGGCCACTAGCCAATTAGGAAAAATGTTGCAACTAAGGCCACTAATATATATCTACTAAAATCAAATATTTCATGCATGTTTCATTGTCAGTATACCCCAAGAAAACTAGAATTATTTTCCTTAGTTAAAAACTAGTTCATGTATTCAAGCAAATGACCTTCCTAGTCACGAATCGTAGATTCTGTTATGCAGACATTCAGAACACACATCTCGCAAGCATCTTTCACTAATGTTCCTCTCAAACCATTCCGTATGTCAACTTTAAAAACCCTACTATGAGGTGGCAAACTGGACGTGTTGAATCACGGGTCAAAACGGGTAACTTTTGTACAGATCGATCAAGGTTTTATTTTAAGGTTGTGTTGACCGAAAAACGTTTTCGGCCTATATTCTATTAAAAGTTGTGTCGTCTTATTGCAAAATAATTTTTTACATCAAAAAACAAAATTTTGAACAAAATTATTTAGGTTGTTAAATGCGTTAATCATACACACCTGTCTACTTACGACCAAATTCATTTTTAAATATATCATTTTAACATTTTGACCTGTTTGAGAAAGGTAACTTGCATTCATATAATTCACCTCTGATTGCATTCATGTTAGGTCCATAAAAGTATATAACCACATCAGAAAAACTCATGAATTAAATTTACTTTAATATTATACAGTGTACTTTCAAAATGTGTATTAAATTGTTGGAAGTAAAGGTCTACATTTATTCATAAATTATATACATGCACCTCTATATATAACCAAAATGATAACCATATCGGCTAATGAAAAGATTAAATCTATAATCTTCAGGACATCTGATACATAAGGAACCATTAAGTCTGCGTGTGTTTTTAGAGACAGTTGCATGACTCCAAAACATTTAATATTAACTTCCTTAATGCCTTTTTTGTATGTGATAGATTAATTATCAAGCAATTGTTAAGACGTTAATCCTGATTGTATGATTTTGATAATAAGTGGTGGTTATAGGTTCCTAAGGAAAGTGGAGCTAAGTGGAAGACAATGTCTAATTCTGTAATATCCCTTTAAATCGAATCATATTCTCCGACCCAAATTGATTGCTTGCTAATTTGGTGTGTTTATGTTTTCTGTAATTAGGTGAAAACTCCTTAAGCGGACTACAAAATGACTCATTTGCTTCATCTACACCAACAAAGGTTTATTCGAAATGGCTTAAGCGCATTCTCAGATATTTGAATAGGCTTCGGCTCTAAAGAATAAAATTCTAGATAATAAGAGCTTACGAAAACAAGTGGAGAACGAGAGGAAACGTGCTAAGGCTAAGGAGGGAAAGGAATGGGAAACAACTCAATTGTGCTAAGGCTAAGGAGGGAAAGGAATGGGAAACAACTCAATTCGATATAGCGAAAGAGTTACCGAAAAACTTAGCGTCAAATGCTTTGAATTTTCAAGTGGTTGGAGTGTTGTAGGATATGTCAAGGCTGTTAGAAAGTAAGTTTCGTCTCAAAATATTCACTTTTGATAGCGATGAAGGTCGTGATACATTTTGTCATTTGAGTGCTCACATTATTGGGCATGTAATGATGTAAAAATGAACTTGTTTTATTAGGATCAAGTTGTGGACTGTATGTTTAATTGTGTTATAAAATGTGTGCAGGCTCTAGAACTGACATATGGATGCAAATTGTGTATTGGACCATACACAACCCGGGGAGAGGTACATTAATAGATTTAATTTAATAGTGTCGTGGATTTTTCGTTTTACTGTGTTTGTATCAGCAATAGGTCTTAGGGAGTTTTTAAAGAAATTGCTATTAATATCGGGTTTTCTTTTATGATGCTTTATATGGTGACCTGGGCTTAAACGATGATCACTTAGATGCTATTGTATTTGACACAAAAAAAAGCTGTTGCGTTACTTTGCATCTCACATAATAAATTTTTTAATAGGTTATCTCCATTAAGTATTATTCGTTACTATATTATATAATTTGAATATTGTTGAATTTCAACATGTTATATAATCAAATAATATTCTATTCTTCAGGAAAAACAACCCTTGGAGCTTATTTAAGATTCACATTCAACATGCTTTTGAGACGTTCTCCGACAGTAAGTTTATTCATGTTTGCAGCACATCTTAATGAATGTTTTTTTTACTATTATTATCAGGTGGAGATCAATACCAACCTACCATAAGACAAGACACTTATCGTATACAGGTGTGGTCCATTAGTTGTTTGTGTCATGTAACCCGTTTACCGAACAGTGCTTTTGTCAAGGCAATTGCTTGCTTAAAGGCGGGGTATATTCTGATGCACTGATAGTGGATCTTTCTTGCATATCTGTTTATCCATTTGTATACATTTTTCATGCTTTAACAGCTTACTGGAGAGGAAACAAAGACAGTGGCAGCCTTAAGAGAGTTTATGGTATATCATATCAAGACCAAAGCGTCTAACGGTTGGTTTTTAACTTTTTTGCATTACATGATTAAGTTAAAAATTCTCTGTATTAGATGTGGCATGATGGGTGGTGCTCAAGTCGGTTGGATAATAAGTAGGTCAAAACGGGTTCTATTGAAACTTATAATTTTAAGCTTTTGTACGAGCTAAAATGGCTTGGTTGGGTTGACCTACAAACACATTACTGTCCTTTTTAGCAATAATAGTTAATAGCAGTGTTGTAAATATCAGTCATGGCGGCCGATATATCGGTGATATATCGCTTGGCGGTGGTCCAGCACCACGCCATAGAGCATATCGGCCAACTTGGCGTTTTGGTCAAATATCAGTCAATATCGGTAAAAAATCGGCTGACTTTTGGTTTTTTGATTGTTTTTTACTGTGTTTTTATTTTTTTAATAAAAATTTTACAAGATATATAACTAAAACTAATGAGTACATTAATAAAATTATAAAAATATATAAGAATTTTAGATTTATATTAAATAAATATTAAAAATATATTAAAAATGATAAAAATATATAAATAATGATAAAAATATATAAAATAATGATAATTTATAGTACCCCCCGAAAAACCGATATATCGCCGCCAAGACGATATATCGCTTGACGTCGACCACCGAGTCCCCGCCGAGCGATATTTACAACCTTGGTTAATAGTATATAATTATGGTTGAAAAATTACTATTACGTTTATAAAATAAAATTTAGAATGAAATGATTTTGGAGGTTGTATGATCTTAAAGTAGACTTCGCTCAACAATCTATTTTCTTAGTTGACCCTTTTGACCTGCTACTGAACCCATTTTTTAGGAATGGGCCAAATTTAGCACCTTTGTTCGGCATAAACAGTTAACATGCATTCTCTTTGGATCTGTATGAATTGAAATGAGCATAAATACTCACATTCGTATAAAATGATTTCCTCCTGGAACACATTTCCCTGCTCGAAGAAGCCAAAAAGTATGACCATATGGAGCTTGAAAGAAGCATGAACTTTTCTTTTTCCACACACGTAGGTTAGTTTTTGTATCCTTTTAGCAATTCTATTTTTAATCTGTAATTTGATGAGTGTACATAAGTGTTTGTCTTTTTACATATTTTAGCCCAGGAAGTTGTTTCTTTCTTCCTCATGGTATTCGCATAACTGAAAATTTGAAACGAAAAGAATACCGTAAAAAAGGTAGCAAGAGATAAGTAGTTATTGCTATGTACAGTGCTCCTAGACTTGGTGAAGGTTTCTTTGAGTAAAAAATTGTGCATATTGACCTAAAACAACCTGTTTCCACACAATCATGTCATTCTTCAAATAATACTCATACCCTGAATTGACCCATTCATAGTTATGTATTGGAATCGCCACCTTTAGTGAATTTCATAGTAAGGCTTCAGAATCTGACATATTGTATCATGTGTTTTGCTGCGATTAACTGTACATCACTTGAAATAATAAAAATATGATTTTACGAAATGATTACTTTTGGAAAGTCAGTCTGGCATTATACTCTTATTCTTAGTAATTCAATTTGGTCATTTAATGATCTAATAAAGTTACTAATAAACGAGAATTTAAGTTACATTGTTTTCAGTTAATGCAGATAAAGAAGCAGGAGTTTGGTCTAAAGCCATGAATTGCCCGGACTATGGATGAAAAATGGCAGTTATTATTGTTTTAGGATCTTCTTATGGCTTCTATTTTATGTTTGTAACATGTTCGTTGCAAAATGATTGTTTTAGGATCTTCTTTTGTCAATTTCATATGTAGTAGGCTATGTGTTGTTTTGGTCGATGTCAACCCACAAGTATAATTTGCGAAGAAGTCAAGATTTGTAAAATTAGTAATTTGATAACTTTATTTGTATTGACTAGATAGGTTGTATATGATATATTTTTACGATGTAACATTATTGCTATAATGGAATGGAAAAGCAAATGAGTTTGCCTTTTACAAGGAACCGTTATAAGTAGCTTTTGTATTGCATGAAACAAATGTGTTACAAATTATTAAAAAAGTGTTGCAATGTATGCTCAAAAGCAAATGAAAGAGTTGCAATTAACAAAATTAAGTGTTGCATTTATAGTGTAAAAGTGTTATATTAGTGAAAAAGTGTTGCACTTAGTTGTATTAATGTTGTATTTAATTTTGAAAAATGTTGCAGTTGAGTGTCAAAAGTGTTGTCATTTAAGGTAAAGGTGATGCATTTGAGTATAAAAGTGTTGCATCCTAAAGTATAGCATTTTCTAAAAATAAGCAACACTTTTAGAGAGTGTTGCATAATGTTATAAAAAGTGTTGCTCAAGCCTAAGGCGACGTTGTATAACGTAGCACTTGCTAAAGTGTCACATTAGGCATAATGCAACATTTTAAAGACATAATACAACACTTTAGTGGTGTTGCTTTAGCTTCATATTCTAGTAGTAATCACTCAAGAAACATTTGTATACTTCTCTCGATACCTCCAAGACCGCATTCGGCATGAATCACTCAAGGTATGTACAAACATGTCATTAACCTAACTAAGTTATCAAGGATTAATATTTTCTTAAAACTCACATTTTAATCAAATGTGACAAAAGATTTTAATTAACTTTATTTTTAAGAAAATGTTTTATTAAAAAGAAAATGGAAATTTGAATTTGGCATATCCCATATGCCAAAGGAATATCCTTTGAGGGTATAAACTACCCCAGATGGCATATCCCCACTAAAGGACAAATTTGCACGGACTTTGACGCGGAGGTTCCTTAAAGGAAACCGCGGTTCTTTATTGATAAGGTACCGCGGGTAGAGATAAGGAACCGCCGGTGTTTTTGACCATTGCAATGTTGCCCTATAAATAGTGGAACAATTCTAGATTTTCTTTTAACCCTTTTTGCACAATATCTTTCAAAACCATCTTAGATCCTTTATTAGTTAGTTTTGATTAATCTTGTTTAAGATGTGATTATATCCTCAATCTCCTCATCCTATCAAGTGCAAAGAGAAGAACACTATCATTACCATGATGTGTTGGGTTCACTACATGATGAAGATCTCTCCTTATATAGATCTAAGTTATGTTTTTAGTCTTCCTACTATGTATAAGTAGAAGATCCAAGTTGTGGGTACACTTGGATGTGTTTGTATGGGTAGAAGATCCAAGTGATGGGTATCCTTGGATTAGGTGTTAGTTGTGTAGATCCAAGTTTATTAATACTTGGATATAGTGTTAGAGTCATAGATCTAAGTGGTAAGTACTTAGATCTATATGGTTTATGTGTTTAGGCCATAAAACACGAGGTTTGTTATGTTGGGCCATAAAACATAACTAGGGTAAAGAGTTGTGTAGTTGTGTAGAGTTGTGAGTTCTCACTAAACTATAAAGTGATGTGGTTGTGTCTTGTAAGTTCTCACTAAACTATAGGGTGAGGTAGTTGTGTCTAGTGTAGTTCTCACTTAGCTTCAAAGTGAAGAGTCGTGAAGCTTGGTTCTATCTTTCGATTAGAACTCGACATCTAGCCTTGTGTCGTAAAATGGTGAAGTGGGCGACGTTGTGTAGATTGGTCCTACCTAAGATTAGGACACAACTTTTAGCTTAGAGTCGGAAATTGGATAAGCGACGTTGTGTATGGTTTCTCCACCTTAAGGAGTTTGTTGACTAGTAAAGTAACTCTCGAGTAAGGTGTACTCGAGGAGTGGTGTAGGGCGAAGAGGAGCTTCGTGACCGAACCACTATAAATCATCGTGTCGATACTTTCCTTTACATTTATGTCTTTACTAATATAGATGTATTTATATGTTGTGTGTTGTGTGCATCTCATAATTTAAACATCTAAGTTGCGGAAAAGCTAAGGCTTAGTACGTGTGTGCTTCGTGTTTAGATTATGGTCAAGTGTACATCACTTAGTCTAAACATCCTAGTTGCGGAAAAGCTTATGCTTAGTACGTGTGTGCTTAGTGTTTGGACTATTCCTTGATGTACTCTTGATTTGATGTGTTTGTGTGTTTACTTACTTGTAGTATTTATCTTTCAATCAAACACATCTCATATCTAGTCAAGCTTGATCGAGAATTTGATACAAAGGATTGTCAAAGTTTAACATGTAACAAAAGGTTAAGTTCATTGTCGACGGTTCTCTAAATGGACCGGTGGTTCTTTATTGATAAAGAACCGCGGGTACACATAAGGAACCGCACACAGTGGATTAAGCCGAAATGTTTTGAAAACTAACTAGAAACTATTCAACCCCCCCTTCTAGTTTCTACAATTGGTATCAGAGCGAGGTTATTCAAGATCTTTGAAGTATATTGTACTTTAAAGCTTGGATCGATCTTTGCTCTCTTTTTCAAAACAAATGATTTTTAAAATGAAAACGGTTTTTAAAAATAGAGACGATCTTTGTATCAAATTGTTCATGAAGAGTGATTACTTATGAAATATGTTTTGTTATTTCATTCATACAAGTTTTGGTGTTAAATAAACTTTGTATAATAGCTTGAATTAAATCTTTTCATGTTTAGAAGTATAAAAATCTTTTATGTCATAATTAACTCTAAAATACGTGTTCTATGTGTCTAAAATGATTTTTTAGAGTCCTAAGTCCTTCCAAAAAGTTACCAAATGATTTTGGCCAAAAACCCAATTTTTTCCCTCTGGACGTGGTTCTTTATCTCTTCCCCGAGGTTCCTTATCAATAAGGAACCGCGGCCAGTCTGACTCAGATTTTTGCAAACTTTGAAAAATCATATAAAATCAACCGTAAGTCCGTAGAAGTCGTGCCACCCGGCGTTTCGAACGTAATTGAGTTTTATTTCAAATAAAAATGCTTCCAAACCTTTATTCAAACTTTAAAATTTAAATGTTTTATAAGTTCTAAACTTTGTCCAAAGTATTGAGTCTCAGTTTGTCGTAGAACTTGTGTTTTACTATTTTCTATTAAGTTGGACATATCTTGTTCATGTATCTTTGAAAACTGATATATTTACAAAGTTTTAAACTTAACTAAATTTTGAAATGAGTCGAAAACCTTTTTCAAATCAAGCTATGTATACTTTGGTGTATCTAACACTCAAAACAAAGACGAATGCTTTTGTGCTTTTTTTCTTTTGTTTTTGGACATTCTTAAGTGATCATTACTATTGGTAGTAGTGTTACTTAGTTGTCTATTTATGTGTGCATTGCATATAGGATTAACATCTCTTGATTTACAAATGTTACTCAAACATCTTGTATCCCTCGTTATGTCCTTTAGCACTCTTAGGTTTGAAAGCTTTGGGAGCTTGTCAAATCTATTGATGTGGGTCGTCTTAATCGATTATTGTGTTATTAGTTCAAGTAGATTAATGTCTCACTATAAAACATGAAACACCCTTTGAAAATCTTAGCTATTTTCTCTTAAAGGAGTGTTTGTGGGAATCAAGAAAGATTTCTATTAAATATCAATGCATTATTAAAACTATGATTGGTATCATTATCGAATCTAATTGACATGTTTTTTAGTGTAGACATGAATGTTGTTTATTAATAATATACATCGGATCATAACTCACACTTGTGTTGATGATGGTATATTGAATATACTTGTTCAAATTATTAGACATATTTTGTTTAATAATTGCCTATAATGCACAATGGAGTCAGATTGACAACTTGGATGTTTCATCCGAAATAATCAAGTAATTTATATTGCAATGCAATTAGTAAATGTGTCATTTCTGAAATCATTTTCAATGCAATCAAGAGTTTTCCTTTGGTTTGTGTAAACGTTGTTTATACACTTCAAAGTGATTGGCCTCAAGTTCTATTAAGGTAAATAACCTTAACTAGACTTGTTTGACAAGATATGCAATGGTGCATTCTTAACCCCTATTAGGTTGTGCATTGTGTCGCCATGCAAGTTTCATCCTTGCTACACTTTATTAGACTAACATAGGAATTACATTTTGTCTAACTTGAGAATGACTACTAGAGAATTTATGCTTTAGGATCTTAATTTGACCTAACGGTTGAATTGCTTCCATGTGGGAAGTTGAGTTGGTGTATAACTTGTAAAAACGGTCGTGTTTAGCCTTAATTGAGCACCTCTAGTGATAGTCTCATACTTATTCTCTAAATTGATTAAATGGCTCTTCCTATTTATGACTAATGATAGTTTACTTTGACGAACTTTGTATGTCATTAGGAGTCTTTTTATTTTGTAGCCTTTAGGTTTTTTCTTAGCTTTCCTCCTACGTGCTAATTGAACCTATGTGTTTTTCCTTGGTGTGTGTTCTAGTTTTTATTGCTCTTAAGCATGATTTTATGATAAGTTAGACTAGAAAATTAGGATTTGCTTAATTGGATAATCCTCCTTCACCACCTAAACCTAGCCTCTGTAGGCGGTTCTTTAAATAGACCGCGACTCCATATCTATATGGAACCGCCGGTGAAGATAAAGAACCGCGGGCAGAAGCTCTCAAATTCGGGTTTTCTGAAACTTTCCAATTGTTCCAACACCCTTTGGAATCTTTGTTTCAAACCTTTTAACACTCCCAAAATATCTTAGGCTTTCCCTTTTTTACCCTTTACTAGTTTGGATCATCCCCTCACCCTTTTAAACCCTACTTGTTAGCCATGTTCTTCACACCTCAAATCATTCATCCTTACCCCTTAAACCACCCATTACTATCATGGTTTCTACAAGAACCTCCAATTCATCCAAAACCTCCTCTTCAAAGAGGCACCTCAAAATTAAGATTAAGTTACCCAAACTTAACTCTTCACCCTTTCACACACCCAAGAATGAGATTGTTCCAATTCTCATCTCTTCATCACCCTCACCATCTCTTGCTCCATGCAAGACTACCTCAACCCATGGTACCAAACATTCTCATGGTTCTACCTCCTCTTCATTCAAATCTAGAATGAATGAGCTAACGTCACCCTTCACTCCAAGTACTCTCTTGGATGTTACTACCCAACCTCAACCCATCCAAAGCATTCCCATTGTGAATGACTTTGTTGAACCCTTGGTAACTTCACCTTTCACCCCACCAAATTCCGCCACCACCCTTGTCTTTCATTTAAGCATGTGGATTGCTTATTGCTAAGACATCTAATTTAAGCAAATCTTAGTTTTCTAGTGTAACTAGGATTAAAATTATGCTTATGTTTTAGGCTTGAGTTTCATACATCTTTGTATGATCTTTATTCTCTTGTTTTTTCCTTCATGTTTTTCAACATGATTTGTCTTTGAGTCTTCGATCTCGTTATTCTCGTGATCTTTCTTTTCTTCTTTATTTTCTCACTCGGCAGTCAAGGAAAGTTAGATTTTAATCTAATTCCTCTCCTAGTAAGATTGACAACTAAATTATTTCTTTTGAAATATTCAAGTAAATTTTAACTTGCTTTTGCAATTGTTAAAAGTCATATCCGAAGCATTGATGTTCAAGCAATTTAGCATCTTTTCTTAAACTGTTTGACCAAGTGATTTTACTTTGAGTCATTAATCGGTTTTGGACACCCAATGTCCAAGGTTCCTCAAATAACCTATGGTCTCGTTATTGATAATGAACCACGGATCTATTTAACGAACCGCGACCATTGAGTCCCTTTGTTCGTTTTGGCCTTTTTCTCTTTTGACGAGTTTTCTTGAAGATTCCTTCTTTTCTTCTCTTTTGAGTTTCTTCTCTAGTTTCGTGAAGTTATCCTTAACTTCTTTGTTGAGTCTCTCTCAATTCATTTTAATCATGCTCTTCTAAGTCGTGTCTCTTTCTTCTAGTCTTTCTAAACTAAGTTGAGTCGAGCCTTACCCTTTCCTCATCATGTAATTGTTGTTTGAACATCCATAATGATTGAGAAGAGCTAAGAAACTTTGAGCATGTAGTTTATCATATGCTAAACACCATTTGGTGTCAACATTCATACGCATTTTTTCCTATAATGTCCTATATCCCGATTTTTTCTCAAAGCGTCGATTTATCCGCTTTTGGTTTTCCTTTATTTTTTGGTCAAAAATGTCTCTAGGTTGAGATATTTTTGTTCCTCTTTTTGAGAGTTGATTGTGGTTAAAATTTACAATTAGTATGGGTGATTCCATCAATTCTAAGTTTTTAACCCCTTGAGATGATATCTTCAAATTCTTGGATGTTTCTTTTCTACCTCTATTCCAACAATTTTGAATTAATTTCCTTAAAATCCTCTCCTTGTTTTTTTTGAGAGTTGATGGTTAAATCTTGAATTTTCTTGGGTGATTCCAAAAATTCTAAGCTTTTTACCCTTTGACATATTATCATTACAATTGGTATGGATGTTTCTTCTCTATCTCTATTCCAACAATTGTGAATTGATCTTGTCACGATCCTCTCCTTTATTTTTTTATTTTTTTGGTTGATAGCATCGCGTGCACACTTCTTTCTTCAATGCTTGTCATTGTTTGTGCAAACGACTTGTTTATCATCCTCTTTTTATATATGCTCTTGTCTACTAACCTTGTTTTGTAGGACACTTCTAACCCATTTTTGTAGCTCGTCACTATTCTTGCTTTGTTGGTGCCTCAAGCAAGGGGGAGCTCATATCAAGGGGGACCATTTGAAAGAGTTCAAGTCATTACATTTGCGATCATTCATCGAATATCTTGCTAGTAATGAATTTTGTAATCTTGAAGATAAGCATTTTATTATGCATGGAGTTAGTTAACCTATGGTGATTGAAGACTTTACTAGGATGACGCAAGCTCAATATCTTTGGATGATGGGTTTATGGTTTGGATTCTTGCCTCTCAACCGTCGACCACAAGTGATGATTAGCCTTTTGGATGCATGTTCTCTCGAAGTCAATCTTCCTCCACAAATGAAAACTACCTTTCGGATGCAAGCTCGTGTGACGTTAATTCTTCTAATCTTCAAAGGACGTGCTATCAATGAATACCACTTTGGATGTGTGCTCTCTCGACGTTGATTCTTCTATTCTTCAAGACATTGACTACCTTTTTGATTCGATAAAAGGGGGAGAAGTAAGTGTAAACGAGTAACTTATGCATTTTAAAATGTGTTGCGGTTTACTTGTTTGTCATCATCAAAAAGGGGGAGAATTTTAGTGCAAACATTACGATGCTTTGTCGATATAATCTCTTTGTGTTTTGTTGATGACAAACGTACAATTCACAATGCATTATGTAAAATGTTAAGGTACTCGTAATCACTCAAGAATACATTTGTATACTTCTCTCGACACCTCCAAGACCGCATTCGGCATGAATCACTCAAGGTATATACAAACATGTCATTAACCTAACTAAGTGATCAAGGATTAATATTTTTTTAAAACTCACATTTTAATCAAATGTGACAAAAGATTTTAATTAACTTTATTTTTAAGAAAATGTTTTATTAAAAAGAAAATGGAAATTTGAATTTGGCATATTCCATATGCCAAAGGAATATCCTTTGAGGGTATAAACTACCCCAGATGGCATATCCCCACTAAAGGACAAATTTGCACGGACTCCGACGCGGAGGTTCCTTAAAGGAACCCGCGGTTCCTTATTGATAAGGTACCACGGGTAGAGATAAGGAACCGCCAGTGTTTTTGACCGTTGCAATGTTGCTCTATAAATAGTGGATCATTTCCAGATTTCCTTTTAATCCTTTTTGCACAGTATCTTTCAAAACCATCTTAGATCCTTGATTAGTTAGTTTTGATTAATCTTGTTTAAGATGTGATTCTATCCTCAATCTCCTCATCCTCTCAAGTGCAAAGAGAAGAACACTATCATTACCATGATGTGTTGGGTTCACTACATGATGAAGATCTCTCCTTATATAGTTCTAAGTTATGTTTTTAGTCTTCCTACTATGTATAAGTAGAAGATCCAAGTTGTGGGTACACTTGGATGTGTTTGTATGGGTAGAAGATCCAAGTGATGGGTATCCTTGGATTAGGTGTTAGTTGTGTATATCCAAGTTTGTTAATAATTGGATATAGTGTTAGAGTCATAGATCTAAGTGGTAAGTACTTAGATCTATATGGTTTATGTGTTAGGCCATAAAGCACAAGGTTTGTTATGTTGGGCCATAAAACATAACTAGGGTAAAGAGTTGTGTAGTTGTGAAGAGTTGTGAGTTCTCACTAAACTATAAAGTGATGTGGTTGTGTTTTGTGAGTTCTCACTAAACTATAAAGTGATATAGTTGTGTCTAGTGTAGTTCTCACTTAGCTTCAAAGTGAAGAGTCGTGAAGATTGGTTCTATCTTTCGATTAGAACTCGACATCTAGCCTTGTGTCGTAAAATGGTGAAGTGGGCGACGTTGTGTAGATTGGTCCTACCTAAGATTAGGACTCGACTTTTAGCTTAGAATCAAAAATTGGATAAGCGACGTTGTGTATGGTTTCTCCACCTTAAGGAGTTTGTTGACTAGTGAAGTAACTCTCGAGTAAGGTGTACTCGAGGAGTGGAGTAGGGCGAAGAGGAGCTTCGTGACCGAACCACTATAAATCATCGTGTCGGTACTTTCCTTTACATTATGTCTTTACTATTATAGATGTATTTATATGTTGTGTGTTGTGTGCATCTCATAATCTAAACATCTAAGTTGCGGAGAAGCTAAGGCTTAGTACGTGTGTGCTTCGTGTTTAGATTATGGTCAAGTGTACATCACTTAGTCTAAACATCCTAGTTGCGGAAAAGCTTATGCTTAGTACGTGTGTGCTTAGTGTTTAGACTATTGCTTGATGTACTCTTGATTTGATGTGTTTGTGTGTTTACTTACTTGTAGTATTTATCTTTCAATCAAACACATCTCATATCTAGTCAAGCTTGATCGAGAATTTGATACAAAGGATTGTCAAAGTTTAACATGTAACAAAAGGTTAAGTTCACTGTCGACGGTTCTCTAAATAGACCGGCGGTTCTTTATTGATAAAGAACCGCGGGTACACATAAGGAACCGCACACAGTGGATTAAGCCGAAATGTTTTGAAAAGTAACTAGAAACTATTCAACCGCCCTGGATCTCCAGGGCTCCCCTAATAATATCCATAAATGGCTTGTTTTTGGTAAGAGATGAATATTACCATATGTAAATTCAGGTGCATGGTACACATCGGTATTCCAGTGCATTTCGCCCCCCCCCCCCCCCCCTTCTAGTTTCTACAAACCACAAAACTAGCAAGATCAGTTGATTTCAAGGATTTGAATTCAAATGATCTCAATTCCCTCCAAAACTCAACTAGCTTCAAAACTGAACCAAACACGATCAATCCAACTCCAATATCTTGAATTGAAGCTTAACAACATCAAACATCATCAACACAATCAATTGAACAGCTATAGTAACCAAAACCAGAGATTGAAGATGATGAACAGTGCGTATGTGAATTTTTATCGAATGATTGGTGAATTTGAGTACAAGTCGTAGGTAACTGATTGCAAAAACTAAAGCTATTACAAACTAAAGATAAAATGAAAGGAGATAGATTTGCCTATGAATTAAGCTAGAAAAATAACTATGTGAAAAAATAAGAGTGGAAGTGGTATTTAAAGGCTGTTAGGGGAGCGTGCGGGTGACAAGAGGAACTTTAGAATGACAGGAGTGTCAGGCGGTGCCAGGTATATGTCCAATTAAAGAAAGATACGTGGATTAGGGTTTGTCAAGAATCTGGTAATTCGGGTGTTTTTTATTCAGGCAACGACACTCTAACTGATTGATACCATTGGATTCGTCTTACTCTTGCAATCATTTTTCATGTTAAACTCGTTGTCTGAAATGGCCTGTAGCGATGGCAGTATGATGGTGAATGAGAGAGTGACACGTGTCACGTTATGGTTGGTTCTTTATTCAGAAAAGCGTCGTGCTAGCTTGGCAATGAAAGGGGATAAAAAGGAGTGTTTTGATTGGTTAGAGTGTGTAAACATGGATTCAGATTTGTGTGACCCTTGTTCCTGCCTTCCCATTGGTCCATTTGGCTAAGGGTTTAGAAACTTTGGCATATTGGCAGTTTTAACCCTTGTACTTTGAAAACTTTAATCTTTGGCATATAACTTTGTAAAATCTTCATCTTTAGCCCTCTATCTTTCACACTTTTGGCACTTTTGGTCCTTTTGACTTTTTGTTGACTTTTTCTTCATAAATTGACCGTGAAATCCCATGTTTTCTTCGTTTTTGTCCTTTTGTACCTATTTTCACAACAAACACAAAGCCACGCGTAATTCCGACTTTTACGTTTATAAACTTACGTTTTGGTTTGGTTTTCCTTGTTTTAAGTGGTAAAAGGGTAAGTGTTTTCACACTTACTATTTCTCTACTAAAAATAAAGTCAAATTTTGATCATATGTTGAGACAAAATATATCTACGAGGAAATTGTATGAGACTCCAAGAAAGTTTGATCTGTAATTTTAAGATCGCATTTCCATTGGAAATTCTAAAACCAAAATGTTTGCATGGCTACACTCAAACCACTTAAGTTGGGAAAATAGTCCAAGATGTTCATGTAGCTAGTTAGGCGAGAATTCTTACTATATATTTTAAAATTTCATTAGTTATTCGATCAAAAGAGAAGAATCTATAAGTACTACTAAAAGATTACAACAAGTATCAATTTCTTGACTTGTACGCATTGTTTAAAAACTAAATTACATAAATGGTTTTTGTGGTTTACTATAAATTACATTAAATGTCCCTAGTAGTTTAAATTTCCATTCGTGGTCCTTATCTTTACAAAGAATAACACATATATCACAGAGAAGTTAGTAGAGGGACTAGTAGGTGTAGAACCACCATTAGTCAACCTACTTTACTTATTAATTTTGTGTATTTCAAGTCGTTTATCTACAATTTTCTACACCCCTCATTATTATGAAATTTATGTCTTATGTATGATCAACCTTCATTAACTAAAAATACTAGCTTCACCTGGTTTTATCTTTCACCATAACATCGATCGCTCTTGTGGTATGGCGAAAATTGCATCGTCCTTGATAGTTTAAGGTGAAGGACTATCATTGTTATACTAAATTTTTCTATCTGTTTACCAAATTAAACTAAAACACAACCTTTTTATAATATAAGTAGTGCCGGAACTAAGAAACTAAGTAGTGAGGGGTAAAAAAATTGGACACTAAGAACAAAATGCAAAAAACCTCGAGTATTTTTAATTAAAAATAAAGGATTTATAAGTTGTTAGAGCGTTGAATATTGAGGTGTAATATATGATTGGGGCAATTTAAACTTTTGGTGGAGCGCACTTTTAAAGAAAGCATAAAATCAAAAAAAATTACACCAAAATTTCATTTTGTCGGACTAGCTATTGAGCACCTGTTTCATGTTTCGTACATGGACCAGTCCCTGAATATAAGCACACCTTGAAATTTTAAGCTTAGCCAAACATACCCTAATCATTTTAACCGCTATAAATAAAATTATAAAGATCATATCTTTCCTTATTAATTACTACAATTATAGGTAATATACTCAAATTTAATTGTTTGCATGCTCAAAATGTTTTTGTCTTCAATTCGACAATTAGTACAGATGTAACAAATAAATATTGGTTACACATCTTAGTATATAAGATTGCTTAATACGAATAATACCACTTGTAAAAATAATAACAAACATCAACATGGTAAAGTCCTTGTTCACCCTAACACTTCTTTTATCTCTCATGACGCCAGGTAATAGTTAAAAACTTTGGTTCTTGACTTAGTAAGATAATTATTCTAGTTTATTTATAAAATATGTGATTTAAAATGCAAAAAGTAAACAAGTACATTGTTAATGGTTACAAACTTATCAGCTTGAGTTTATAAGCTATTTGAGTTAATAACCTTGATATGCTTGTAACCATATAAAATGAGTTTATTGGCATTTTAAATTTTCATGAAACATATTATCTAGCCTTTGAGGGTTTCAAATAAGCATCTGAGTTTTTTTTAGTTCTCATATCGAGCATCTTTTAGTAATTAAGTAACTTCGTATCTATAAGTAATACTTGTAAAGACTAGAGATATACGGGTATTTTTATTATTGCATTTGGTTTTGGTGATACAAAATATGCTCGTTGGACTGGCAAAATTATGTTTAAGCATATAAATTTTACATAATTTTAGGTTTGATTCAAATTGACAGGTTTTATTATGGCGCAGTTCGTTTGTGAGGAGAATAATCCTTTTCGTAATTGTACATTGAATGAATGTTTCAATATATGCATTTTTTTCCATCCTGACCGTCACACAGCTGCACAATGCAAAGGCCAAGACATATGCCACTGTTATTATAAATGTGATCATCCACCAGAAGCAACATATACAACAACGCAAAAGAACAAGAAACGTGAAAATTTTGAACTCTCCCCCTTTCCGTCACCTGATAAATCTCCGTACCCTTCACCATGAATAATCTCATATCAATAAAGTTTCTTCTCGAAAAGTGTCACTAAGATTCATTGAGAAGGATACTATTTATATATCGTCATGGAATAATGGCATGTATACGTGTGTTTCTGAATTAGCAATTAATAAAGATAATAGAAGAACTGTTTGTTAAGCGATAGTTTAATTATAAAGCTAGCAAGGAGCTAGAACCAATTACAAGTTAATGATAACTAGATATTTCATTCAAGAGTTCCAATCTAAATTTGATTTACAACGATTAGAGCACTAATAAAAACATGACCCAACAATCTTATCAAAAAGAAAACCAGAACGCGGAAGATTGGTTCCAAACAAAACTTGATTTCAATGCTTCCAAATGACCCACTAAGTAGTGTAACACACTATTTCAAACAGATCTTCGGAACGCTTGGAAAACCGAAGAATCTGTAACTAAACAAGCCAATCATAATACTTGTTTTGTACAAGATGTCCATTAGCCCTATATGGAACAAGTTCTATATAGAATAAAATTTAACCCGACCCGATCTGAGTATATTCGAGTCAAGTTACTCAGGTTCATATTCTAACTCCGACTAACCCGATAGTCCTTCATTGGCACATAATTAAAAGAGTAAATTAAATAAATGTTCTTGTGGATTACAAAAAATTGCATTAAACCAACCTGCTTATAATATAAGGATCACGTAGATTTTTACGCTTAGCCAAACATCCCATTATCATTTTAATTGCTATAAATAAAATCATAGAGATCCCCTCATGCCCTATTAATTAATGTTGTAGGTAAATATTCTCAACGAAGCTCTCTCTTCATTCCTACTTCACTCCTCGGGTACACCTTACTCGAGATTTCCACTATATCCACAAGCTCCCTTCTTGGCGGAGAAAATACAATGTCGCTTACAATGTTTTCCGACACTAAGCTAAATGCCGAGATCTAATCTTAGCTAGGACCAATCTACACACGGCGCCTACTTAACATTTTCCGACACAATGCTAGATGTCAAGTTCTAATCCAAAGCTAGAACCAATCTTTGTCTCCCATCCTCTTTTCCGACACAAGGCTAGATGTCGAGTCCTAATCAAATATAAAACCATTCTTCGCAACTCTTCACTTTCAAGTTAAGTGAGAACTCACAAGATACATAAACATAATCACATCAGTAGTTTAGTGAGAACTAATACATAAGACTCATTACAACACATGACACATCCAAGTATACACATGTAACTTGGATATACACAAGACTAATCCAAGTATACACATATACAATGGATTTACACAAGACAAATCCAAGTATACAGAAATACCTTGGATCTACACAAGACTCAAATAACAAACTGATGAACATGACTAGATCTAAGAAAGAATGATCTTCATCAAAGCTTCATCTTTTATCACATCATAAATGTGTGAGTGATCTTCTCTTTGGACAAGTAAAGAAGGGGATCAAGAGGATAATCATAAGTAAACATACTTAACAAATTAAGTGGTCGTTTACTAATGATTGGAAATATAGAAAGAAGATAAGAAGGACAAAACTGTCCAAAAAGGTTCATTTGAAAATGAAAATATGATCCAATTCTTATAGGGGACAAAGTATAACAGCTCTCTGGGCGCGGCTCATTAAATGGGCTAGCGGCTCAATATTGATATTGAGCCGCAGACACCTATAATGATCTGCGGCTACTAGAGTCTGCTCCTTTTTGTCCTTTAGTGTGGAAATACCATCTAGTGAAGTTTATACCTCAATGGTATATTCTTAGGCCATTTAGAATATGCCAAATTCAAATATTTATTTTCTATTTTAATAAAATATTTTCTTAAAAATAAAGTTTATTAAAATATTGTTTCACATTTGTATAAATGTGAGTTTTGAGGTTAAATCACTTTCTATGATCACTAAACATGTATAAGATATGTTTGCATAAGACTTAAATGATTATTACCTTGATGATAGTGTTTGTTGAATAATTCATCTTACGGTTATCTTGACGATAAATGTTTTTACACTTTGTCGTGATCAAAACTAAGAAAGATTACATATTACAAATAATGTTTTTAGGTGTTTGTTGCATTAACACTCTCCCTTTTTTTTATTACGATAAACCATAAACTCATTTATGTAAAAACAAAAGTTTTCGAATTATTAACGAGTTTATCATTATCGTTTCTCCCCCTTTTGTCGAATCAAAAAGGTAGCACAAGTCTTTGAAGAAGATAAGAATCGACTTTGCTAGTAGCTCCGCTTTGGACTTACTCCCCTAGCTTGGGGCACCAAGTGTTCGAGCTATGGTGACGAGCTACATACAAAGGTTAGTAGATAGAAAAGAAACACCAATGTAATTGCAAAAGTCACTACCCACTAAACAACTTGAGAGGGAGAAAGAAAAGAAGTCCAAAATTATAGAGTGAGTATTTGGTAAGTATGTACAAGGAGAGTAATTTGACAAGCTCAATTCACAATTGTTGGAATAAAGGTATAAAAGAAATATCTAACAATTTGAAGATATAATGTCAAAGGGTTAAAATCATAGAATTTTTGAAATCACCCAAGAAAATTCGAGGTTTAACTAATATCAACTCTCAACAATATGTGTTATAAAAGAATTAGCAAAACAAGCAATAACACACAGACCAATCATATTAAAATAAATATGAGAGCACATTAAACAAGAGATTCATATTAGAAAATATGAATACGAAAGCAAAATATGAGAAAATTAAAAGAACATAAGAATAACAACTATTCTAGTAGAAGTAATCCTTCAAGATTGCTTAGGTTTTTATTTTAGACTCAAGTGATTAAAACACAACATGTGTTTTAACCGGTAAATAAGACGAAGGTGCATCTTCTGGAGATTTGATCATGGGAACAAATATTCGAAGAGGAGGTCGAGTGAGGAGAAATTCAAGAAAATTTAAATTCTCATACACATGAGAAAGTTCAATTTGTTGAAATCTACAACATGCACACGAACTTTCATGATTCAAAACCAAATTTTTTTATGGGGGAAGTCCATCATAATAAGAAGGTGGTTGAAGGGAAGGAGAATGTGGATAAGAGAGGTTACGATCATAATACTTAGTGAGGTTAGGAAAAGAAGAGAGTTCATTAAGTTGAGGTGTGTTGAAAGGTTTAGGTGGTGGCAGAAGAGCTTCCCTTTCTCTGGTAATTAGATTGACTGAGTAAGACGTATTCGAATACTCAATTGGAGAGAAAGTAAAATTCTTGCAAGGTTTGGGAGAAAAGGTTCATAGTGATCCTTGTTCTTCTTGATCTAAACAGGTTTTACCGAAATTTTTGGTTTCTTGGAAAGCTTAGAAGAAGAAGCTTCGAGTTTAGAAGGTTATGACAAAGAAATGTTAAGGTTAAGTTTATAATAAGAAGACATTGTGGGGGATGAGAAGAGAACTCCCAAAAAAAGAGGATTTAAAGAAAATAGACAAGGCAAAGAATATAAAGAAAACCAAAAAGTTTCAAAAAATGTTTAGCTCAAATAGGCAAACAAAGAATCTTGAAAAAAATAGTGGTCAAATAAGAAAGACCAAAAAACAAGCCACAAAGTGGCTGACTGCATGTTGTTCAGGAAATGAACCTGTGGCTCAATAAAGATATTGATCCGCGTCTTCTTTATTGATTCGCCGACAGGGGACATCAAAATTTAATTTCTTTAAAGGTTTGAGAAAAGACAAGTCTTTTTCAAATTTTAGCGAATCTTGGATTTTTACCTCTAATAGCACTAGGTTAGCATATGGTTGTATAAAGAGCAAAATACTGACAAGAGTATCTTGAAAAAGGGTGACAAAATATTTAAATAACATTTTGATCAAGTTTTAGTCAAGTTTTTTATAGGTGACAATAGATTTAGGTTTAATTTTAATTCAAAATTGAAGTTGATTAGTGTGAAAAAAATAAGTTATAACACACAAAAGCTAAATCGATAGACCATCTTCATGAAAACTCTTGAAGGAATATAAAGTACAAGAAAAGAAATACAACTATCTATGCAAAGGCTAGCTATTTTTAATGTTGGTTAAATAGTCTTCTTGAACTTGAGTTCTTGAAAAGATATTTTAAAAATATCATCATTCATCTCCTAAGAGTAGGAGGATTGGTAAACAAAGTTAAAAAGAACCCTTGTAACCGTGCATGAAGCCCAAACATTTCCATCCTAAGATTTTGGATGATGTAGTTTTTGTAAAGACAACATGGACAACTAGTACCATGTGCTTAATAAAACTAAAGAAATACGTATCACCCATGAAGTTAGAGATAGGAACATCTAAAATTGGAGTGTTGGGAGGAGGAAGAGGCATGGTGTCCAAAGGTGAAATGGGTGAAATAGGGGAAGGTTCAAAAAAGTCACCCTCAAAGGGAATGCTTTGGAGGGGTTAGGGGTTCACATCCAAGAGAGGACTTGTAGAGAAGGGTGAAGACAATCATTCATCCTAGATTAGAATGAAGAAGAGGTAGAACCATGATAATGGTTAGTACCATGAGTTGAGCTTGTCTTGCATGGTGCAAGAGGTGGTGAAGGCGATGAAGAAATAAGAATTGGAGAAGTCTCATTCTTAGTGTTGATCCCAAACTCAGATCTTAAACCTTAGCTTATTTAAGGGTTGTGATAGAAAGAATGAATTCAAACTAACACTAGAGAAACTTTGTAATACACAAAGTAACTAAACAAGATGCGGAAAATAGTGTTTAGCACAAGAACAAGTGTTTAAATCAAACGTTGAACTTTAATATATCAAAGATATACGAATACCCAATAATGGTATTAGGGTTCTACAACCATAAAGTATGAAATGAAATGAACAGAAAGAGATATATAATATGAAAACCTAGTGAGTCCTTTTATAGCACAAGGACTCATGTACAAGATCACTACTAACAAACATGGAAACTATTCTGGAGTATTAATATAAACGCGCTAATATCTCTTCCAAGTTTATCTTTGTAGCAGGGCCTTTGACTTCTAGCAGGGGGGCCAATCCCCCTGCCTTTGTTATCCAACAGGGGGAACTTTACTCTAGCAGAGGGAACTCTGACCAACCAGCAGGGGGAACTAATACTTATACATTTATTCCCAACAATCCTCCCCTAAACTTGTGCTTTCATCTAAATTACAAGTTTCTTGAATAAATGCTGGTTTGATGAGGATGCTTACAAACATCCTGGCCAAAGTTGACTGTGAACAAACCTAACCAGATCATAAGCAACAGGCTCCTTAGCATCCACAATCAAGTCAGTCTATACCATCTTCTTCAAGGTCTCTTGGGTGAAAGGATAATACCGATGATTGAGAAAATAGATACTTACACCTTCCATGGCAACCTCATAGACATCAGAATTCATAAACAGCTTCCAATACAACATCTTTGCCCCATTCAATGCATCAAAGAGAGGATGATTTAGCTCATGCACATACATCCTGTGCATGCTATCCCAAATTACCTAGTCTTTCTCTACACCATCCATAGTAGGTGGATTTGTAGCAAATGCCCCTTTCAGAATCTTCCATAGATCATCTAAGTCTTCTTTATCCAATATTTGAAATAACATATCTAGGCTTAGAAAAGTTTGTGTTGTGTTGTCAGTCCTAGTAAGTTTCCACCAGGACATACCTTTATGCTCATGAACTACTGTAACACCCCATTTTGATAATGGAAATGTCACATGCAATTATGGCGTGTCATCAAAGCATACAAGGAAAAATGTCTAAACATTACTTGACCATAAAAGGAAAATACCGGAATCAAACATCGGTAGTCCAAAAGTAAAGCTCATCACACACAACCATAGTATAATAAAGGAAAGGACTAAACAATGTCCATAGCAAATGCATCATAAGAAAGGAAATGCATAAAGTAAAGAAGGCTAGAAAGCTTCCAGTCCATATGCACGTACTCTTAGTGTCTACGAGCGTCCCTGAGTACCTGCCGTTTTGGGAACATAGAAAAGGAAAACGGCTGGGCAAATACGCTCAGTGCACGGATGTACAATAAAGCATGAATAGGATAAGCATATAACATATAACAGCAGAAGAAAACTAAGTCCCGAGTAACCTGGTTAAGTCTTGATAAAACTAGTTTTATAGTTTGAAAAGCCTTATGTTTATCTTGTAAAAACTGTTTATCATATTTTACTATTAGCCAATATAGGTCATGAAAATCCACCGTGCATAAATACTTGGAGGGGTAACCTCATCATGCAAATTAGAGGGGCTGCCTCTAATTTAATATACTGGTTTTTGGGTAAGAGGGATCAGCTCCTTGTGAAGGATGCAAGGCACACACCACATTCACCATGAAATCCTGACTGAAAACATGTAACTAGGATGCACCCATACGCCCCACATGATAAATATAATATAAATGGCCAAAAGCTGAAGGGACGCCACGAGCAATCACTCCGCCGTGGTGAAGTCATAACATCAATGCCTCTAATGTTATGGTTATGGTACCTCCATAACTAGGTGAAACTGGTCATGCATGTATATGGCTATAGGTATTCTTAATTAAACATAAGCAAATCAAACACGTAACTTATACTACAGGAAAACATTTGGCTGCATACGGGGAATCCTAATAAGGAAAGAATGTCCATACTGAAAGGACGGGAATCCGTACCTTATGTCCAGTGAACGAAGAAGATGAACTGAGAGGAATCCTACTTCTGTATCACTAGTGCTACATAAATACATACATGAATAAGTATCTGCTTACTAACTACGTAGCTGGTTTTATGTCATGTTTTAGCTTATTTTATATGTTCTTACCATGTTTTACCTGTTTAAAGCCTTAAACTGTGTTTATCTTATATTCTGTTTAATCTGATTAAGTATTTCTGGTATTTCATGTATTATTATACTTACTGTGTAATAATAAGTAACTTTCCAAAAATAGCAGGTTTCCTAAAATAGTATGTTTCCAAAAATAGAAAGTTTCCAAAAATAGAAAGTTTCCAAAAATAGAAAGTTTCCAAAAATAGAAAGTTACCAAAAATAGAAAGTGTCCAACAATAGAATTACTTCTTAAAATAGATAAGTTTCTAAAAATAGAAAGTTTCCATAAATAGATCAGCTGCCTTAATTAAATAAGTTTCCAAAAATAGATTAGCTGCCTGAAATAAATAAGTTTCTAAAAATAGAAAGTTTCCATAAATAGATTAGTTGTCTTATTTAATTAAGTTTCTAAAAATAGAAAGTTTCTATAATTAGAAATAAGCTGGTTAAATAAGTTAAGTATATAAGCCTAAGTGTTTTCATGATTATTTTCTAAGTCATATGATATAATGTATAGTTTATTAATTATTTTATGTAATTAAAATAAACTATAGGTTAAGATATTTAATTAAAGTATAACATGTTTTTAATTAAATAAAGTTAAATACTTAGGTTAAAACATGTATTATTATTTATTAATAATATAACCTAAGTCATGTTAATTAATTAATTATAACCATGGTTTTTAAATAATTAATTAATTATAAGTCTAAAATATAAAAATACTTAGGTTAATTAATTTCATGATTATTAATAATTAAAATAACCTAAGTCATGTTATTAAATTAATCATGTCATGTTATTAATTTAATTTTAACATAACATCATAAAAATTAAAAAAAACTAAACATACACCATGAACCGGATCTAGACTAAAAACCATGAACCGGACATGAAATCGACACCGTACCCCGAACCCAATCGGGGCACCCCTTGTCTTGATGCTGCCGTGGGACCCACACCAACCAACCGGGACCATATGGTCTCGGTGGTGGTCAAGTGGCCAAACCGAGACCCTCTCGGGTTCGGTGTAGGCTGCGGCCAAAACAAACACCCCTTAAAACATTACTTTTGATTTTATTTAAACCCAATTCATGTTAGATCTATGATTTAATTAGGTTTTATAAAAAAACATAACATGTTCCTAATTAATAAAAGATCAAATCAAAAGAAAAACGTTTAAAAGGATTTACCGAATACGTGGATCAAAAGAACGATGAACAAACACAAACACCAACAAGAATTCCAAGATCCAAGATCAACAAACACCCCCTTTTGGTGTTTTGAAGGTGGCGGCCAAAAAGAGGAAAAGAAGGAGGAGGAAAAACTTTTAGGTTTTTCTAAAATCTTCTGTAAAAACAATAATGAGTAGTGATTATTTCCTTAACCCCTTTTAGTGAAAAATTGAAATGGGCTTGGCCCATTTGTTCCTTGTAGCCACGGGTAGGGGGCCCCACATGGGGTACCCGTACCTTTTTCCGTGTCTTGATGTTTAGTTATTCGTTCATGATTATTTGTGTTTGCTTTTTATGTGTTCTCGTTACGTAATTATCGTGATCTAATATATTTATTTACGCTCGTAATAAATATATATACGTAATTAATAATAGTTCGTGTTTTAATTACGTCATGATTTCATGATCGCATGTTCGTGATTAATTATTGTCAAATAATTATTACGTGCTCGTGCGTAGTAAATACTTATCGTGTTCTAACACGTACGTAATACGTAAAATCCTAACACGTAATCATAATCATGCTATATTAGGAAAGTTTTAATCTAGTGCGTACGATCTTAAGGGTACTATTAATGGTAAAAGCATGCGGGTTTTACAACTCTTCCCCCTAAAAAGAATAATTCGTCCCCGAATTATAGATAAAGTAAACTGGAAAAAGAACGTACCCGAATTCAAAATATGAAATGAGGGTAAGAAGCCCGGATAGACTCCTCTGTTTCCTAAGTGGCTTCCCGCTCGGTATGATCCCTCCATAGGATTTTGACGAATGGAATCGTCTTCCTTCTCATGAATCGTTCTTGTCTATCAAGAACTCGTTCGGGTTCTTCTATGAAAGTGAGATCTTCACGTATCTGTTCCAGTGGATACTGAACCATGTGAAGGGGATGATACTGGTACCCTCTGAGTAAGGATACATGAAACACATTGTGCACATGCGAAAGCTGCGGAGGTAACGCCAATCGGTAAGATACTTCACCGACTCGTTCAATGATATCAAATGGTCCGATGAAACGAGGACTGAGCTTCCCTTTAATCCCGAAGCGTCTAACACCACGTTCCGGTGAAACCTTAAGGAAGACGTGATCTCCTACGTTAAAGTGTATGTCCCTACGATGCTTATCGGCGTAACTCTTCTGACGTGACCGTGCTTCCTGAATTTTCTGCTTAGCTACTGCGATCTTCTCATTGGTTATCTCTATGATTTCTGGTCCTTCAAGTGTTCGCTCATCAACCTGATCCCAACAGATTGGGGCGCGACACTTTCTGCCATACAACATCTCGAAAGGAGCACACTTGATACTTGCGTGCCAACTGTTGTTGTATGCAAACTCCACCAAACAGATGTAATCGTCCCAATCACCTGTCCATTCCAACGCACATGACCTCAACATATCTTCCAATGTCTGAATGGTTCGCTCCGACTGTCCGTCCGTTTGAGGATGAAAAGCCGTGCTAAGCTTAAGTTGTGTACCCCAAGCTTTCTGCAGACTCTTCCAAAAGCGCGAAGTGAATCGAGGATCTCTGTCTGAGACGATGCTGGATGGTGCAAAGTGGAGTCTCATGATCTCTCTTCTGTACGTATCTGCGAGTTTACTTACCGGATCTTCCTTGCGGATCGGTAAGAAATGAGCTGATTTGGTAAGTCGATTTACGATAACCCAAATCGCATCGTGCTTCCTCTTGGTAGGCAGAAGACCAGTAACAAAATCCATGGTGATTTTGTCCCACTTCCACTCTTGAATATCTAACGGTTAAAGGAGACCGCCAGATCGCTGATGCTCGATCTTAACCTGCTGGCAGGTAAGACATTTGGAGACGTAAGTGGCCACATCCTGTTTCATACCACTCAACCAAAAGTACTGCTTGATGTCATGGTACATCTTAGTCGAACCAGGATGTATAGAGAATGGTGAGCTATGAGCTTCAGCTAACAAAGCTTCCCGGAGTTCTTGGTTATCAGGAACACAAAGTCTCGTGCCCTGCCATACGATACCATCTGCATCTACTCTGAATTATGTCTGTTTCTCCAAATTCTGTACTATCGCCCAAATTTCTCCGTCATCCTTCTGAGCTTCCTTGATCTTAGAGAGTAACTCGGGTTCTACTCTAAGATTAGCCCAGTAACCGTGCTCTCCATGTACCATGATCTCGATGTCTAGTCGCTCCAAGTCTCTTATGATTTCTTCTTCGATTTTAATGCCGTTGATCATTCCGGATTTCCTGCTAAGAGCATCTGCTACTACATTTGCCTTTTCGGGATGATACTGTAGATTAATGTCATAATCCTTCAACAGCTCTAACCATCTCCTCTGCCTCATGTTCAGTTCACGTTGAGTGAAGATATACTTCAAGCTCTTGTGGTCCGTGAAAATGTCACATGATTCACCATATAAGTAGTGCCTCCATATCTTCAATGCAAACACGACTGCAGCAAGTTCTAAGTCATGCGTGGGGTAACTTTTATCATAAGGCTTAAGCTGCCATAAAGCGTATGCGATCACTTTCCAATGTTGCATGAGAACACAGCCAAGTCCCTTCCCCGATGCATCGCTGTAGATTTGAAATCCACCCGTACCAGATAGGAGAGTAAGAATAGGTGTAGATACTAGCTTATGCTTCAGGTCTTCAAAGCTCTTCTCTCGATCTTCAGTCCAGACAAATGTCTCCCCTTTTCGCATCAGTTTGTTCAATGGTAGTGCTAAGCGGGAAAAGTTCTCCACGAACCTACGGTAATAACCAGCTAAGCCTAAGAAACTGCGGACTTCCGTCGCTGATGTCGGCCTTGGCCACTTAGTAATGGCCTCAACCTTCGCTGGATCCATCGTGATTCCTTCTGCTGATACAATGTGACCTAAGAATGTCACCTTGTCTAACCAGAACTCACACTTGGAGAATTTAGCATACAACTGCTTCTGGCGAAGAATTTGTAGTATTGAACAAAGATGGTCTTCGTGTTCCTCCTTGGACTTTGAGAAAATCAGGATGTCATCGATAAAGAAAATGACGAACTTGTCCAGAAATTCATGGAAGATTCTGTTCATCAAGTCCATGAACACTGCTGGAGCATTTATCAGGCCAAATGGCATAACTACAAACTCGTAGTGGCCATAGCGGGTACGAAAAGCAGTCTTAGCGATGTCCTGCTCCTTGACCCGTAGCTGATGATAGCCTGACCTAAGATCAATCTTGGAGAAGTGTTTGGCCCCTTGGAGTTGGTCAAACATATCGTCAATACGTGGCAGTGGATATCTATTCCGAATGGTAATCTTGTTGAGCTCGCGATAGTCTATTCAAAGACGCATAATGTCGTCCTTCTTCTTAACAAACAAGACTGGTGCGCCCCATGGAGATGCGCTCGGTCGAATGAAACCTCGCTCAAGAAGTTCTTGCAGTTGATCCTTCAGCTCCTTATGCTCTATGGGAGCCATGCGATAAGGTGCTTTGGAGATTGGTCCAGCTCCTGGAATAAGCTCGATACTGAATTCCACTTCTCGTGTAGGTGGTATGCCCGGATGTTCTGTTGGAAAAACATCTTGGAATTTCGACACTATAGGTTGATCCTGGATTGATGGGGATTCAGCATCCATGTCGTGAACCGTAGCTAGATAACCCTCGCAGCCATGTGACAGTAGTGCACGCGCTTGCAGGGTAGATATGACTTGTACAGACTGTCCGGGTATGAACCCGTTATGAATGTACTCTGGTGCATTAACATCACCGAAGATAACTCGATTTGGATGGCAATCTATGGTAGCATGATGCTTGGATAGCCAATCCATGCCCAAAATCATGTCGAAATCATTCATGTCCAGCGGAAGTGCGTCAACAGGTCGAACCTTATCGTCAAATTCTAGGGGAAGACTCTTGTATACATGAGTGACTAATACAGAGTCCCTCAATGGCGTGGAAATAGTAAGCCTATTTTCTAGTGGCATGGGGAGCATCCTAATGTTCTTAGCATAAGCAGTAGAAATAACCGAGTGAGTAGCACCCGTATCGAAAAGAACACTGTAGACACGCCCGGTAGTAGGAGGCGGCTTGGTATCAGCATGTCCTGATGTACCCTCCATCTCGCCCTTACGGCAATCCTTCATAATATGGCCAGGAAGACCACACTTGAAGCACGCGTCAGTATTACGGCGACATGGCCCTGGGTGCCTCCGGTGGTAAGTAGAGCAAAGAGGATGAGTGAATCCTCCAGCAGGTGCTCTAGCTAGCTAGGAACCTGATAAAACATTTTACATAAGACATGATAATTGGGTACAAAGGACAAAGCGGATAATTGTAAGATTGAATACCAGTGATAGCTGGACGGTTAGGCTGTGAACCTCTCTGGTTCTGGTCCCTACCGTTTCCATGGTTCCTGGTAGAAGTTTTGTTGAAGTGTCAGAATATGAGTTATAACATGAAATCATAATGAAATGCGTAAGTATTAGGACCTGCTGCTGTTGGAGTGTCCAGCGTTGTTACGGTAATTATCATTACCGCCACGCCTATCCGTAGCAGAACGGTCGTTAGTCTGACCGTTTCCCTTGGGCTGATGAGGCTGCTGCTGAGTAGCCGACTGAGACCGGTCCCCAATTTTCTCCTGGAAGATACATTTAAAGAGATGAATAATTGACATATATGGAAAGTATACGGATTGATCACCGCTTGAATACGAACGTTTACCTCTTGTCGGGTCTTTCAGCTTCCCCGAACTCATCTCTCTCCTGCAACATCTCCAGCTTACGTGCTGCATCGGCACTTGTGCTACAGTGTTGAACGTAGCACACACCAGATTGTTTGCGAACGATGTGAAAAGAGCCCATCTAAAGTGATGTGCCTGCTCTTTAGGAGTACCTGCTGCCGCACCAAGTTAACCAGCTAAGCGAAGAAAGCGCTGCATAAACTCGTTGCTATTCTCCCCAGCTCTCTGTCGGATCCCATGGTACTCTCTCTTGAGCTTGTCCTGCTCAGCCTTGGGAAAGAACTGCTCCATAACCCTGTCCTTGAACTGAGCCCAAGTCAAACCAGCAACCCTGTAACACCCCATTTTGGAAATGGAAATATCACAGTAATTATGGTGTGTCATCAAAGCATACAAGGAAAAATGTCTAAACATTACTTGACCATAAAAAGGAAAATACAGGAATCAAACATCGGTAGTCCAAAAGTAAAGCTCATCACACACAAACATAGTATAATAATGGGAAAGGACTAAACAATGTCCAAAGCATAAGTATCATAAGAAAGGAAATGCATAATGTAAAGAAGGCTAGACAGCTTCCAGTCCATATGCACGTACTCTTAGTGTCTACGAGCGTCCCTGAGTACCTGCCGTTTTGGGAACATAGAAAAGTTAAACGGCTGAGCAAATACGCTCAGTGCACGGATGTACAATGAAGCATGAATAGGATAAGCATATAACATAATAACAGCGGAAGATACTAAGTCCCGAGTAACCTGGTTAAGTCTTAATAAAACTGGTTTTATAGTTTGAAAGTCTTATGTTTATCTTATAAAACTGTTTGTCATATTTTACCATTAGCCAATATAGGTCATGAAAATCCACCGTGCATGAATACTTGGAGGGGTGACCTCATCATGCAAATTAGAGGGGCTGCCTCTAATTTAATATACTGGTTTTTAGGTAGGAGGGATCAACTCCTTGTGAAGGATGCAAGGCACACACCACTTTCACCATGTAATCCTGAATAAAACATGTAACTAGGATGCACCCATACGCCCCACATGATAAATATAAATAAATGGCCAAAAGCTGAAGGGACGCCACGAGCAATCACTCCGCCGTGGTGAAGTCATAACATCAGTGCCTCTAATGTTATGGTTATGGTACCTCCATAACTAGGTGAAACTGGTCATGTATGTATATGGCTATAGGTAATCTTAATTAAACATAAGCAATCAAACACATAACTTATACTACGGGAAAAATAGTTGGCTGCATACGGGGAATCCTAATAAGGAAAGAATGTCCATACTGAAAGGACGGGAATCCGTACCTTATGTCCAATGAACGAGAAAGACAAACTGCGAGAAATCCTACTTCCGAATCACTAGTGCTACATAAATACGTACATGAATAAGTGTCTGCTTACTAAATACATAGCTGGTTTTATGTCATGTCTTAACTTATTTTATGTGTTCTTACCATGTTTTACTATTTTAAGCCTTAAACTGTGTTAAATCTTATATTCTGTTTAATCTGATTAAGTATTTCTGGTATTTCATGGGTTATTATACTTACTGTGTAATAATAAGTAACTTTCCAAAAATAGTAGGTTTCCTAAAATAGAAAGTTTCTAAAATAGAAAGTTTCCAAAAATAGAAAGTTACCAAAAATAGAAAGTTTCCAAAAATAGAAAGTTTCCAAAAATAAAAAGTTTCCAAAAATAGAAAGTTTCCAAAAATAGAAAGTTTCCAAAAATAGAAAGTTTCCAAAAATAGAAAGTTTCCAAAAATAGATTTACTGCTTAAAATAGATAAGTTTCTAAAAATAGAAAGTTTCCATAAATAGATTAGCTGCCTTAATTAAATAAGTTTCCATAAATAGATTAGCTGCCTGAAATAAATAAGTTTCTAAAAATAGCTGGTTTCTATAAATAGATTAGTTGCCTTATTTAATTAAGTTTCTAAAAATAGAAAGTTTCCATAATTAGAAATAAGCTGGTTAAATAAGCTAAGTATATAAGCCTAAGTGTTTTTCATGATTATTTTCTAAGTCATATGGTATAGTGTATAGTTTAATAATTATTTCATGTAATTTAATTAAATTATAGGTTATAATATTTAATTAAAGTATAACATGTTTTTAATTAAATAAGTTAAATACTTAGGTTAAAATATGTATTATTATATATTAATAATATAACCTAACTCATGTTAATTAATTAATTATATCCATGGTTTTAAAATAATTAATTAATTATAAGTCTTAAATATATAAATACTTAGGTTAAAATAATTTCATGATCATTAATAATTAAATAACCTAAGTCCTGTTATTAAATTAATCACATCATTTTATTAATTTAATTTTAACCTAAGATCATAAACATAAAAAAAAACTAAACATAAACCATGAACCGGATCTAGACTAAAAAGCATGAACCGGACATGAAATCAACACCGTACCCTGAACCAACTTGGGGTACCCCGTGTTTCCTTGCTGTCGTGGGACCCACACGCACCAACCAAGACCATATGGTCTTGGTGGTGGTCGGCTTGGCAAACCGAAACCCATTCGGGTTCGGTTGCAGCCTGCGGCCAAAACAAACACCCCTTAAAAACACTCTTTTGATTTTATTTAACACCAAAACATGTTAGATCCATGATTAATTATTATGTTTTTGTAAAAACATCACATGTTCATAATTTATAAAAAGATTAAATCAAAAAAAAAGGTTTAAAAAGGTTTTACCGAATTCGTGGATCAAGAGGACGAAGAACCAACACGATCAATCACCAAAACTTCAAGATCAAAGATCAAAATCACCTTGTATGGTGTTTGTAGGATGGCGGCACAAAGAGACAAAGGGAAGGAGGAGGTTTTAGGTTTTCTTAAAATATTCTGTAAAGTTTATTTGAGTAGTGTAAAAATAATAAACCCCCTCTTAGTAAATTTGACAAATGGGCTTGGCCCATTTGTCCTTGTTGGCCGCGGGTAGGGACCCTACTTGGGGTACCCGTACCTTTTTCCGTGTCTCGTTATTTAGTTACACGCTTGTGATTATTTATGTTCGTGTTTTAAATGTTCTCGTTACGTAAATACCGTGATCTAATATATTTAATTACGCTCATAATAAATATATATACGTAATTATAATAGTTCGTGTTTTAATTACGTTCATGATTTCATGATCGCATGTTCGTGATTAATTATCGTTAAATAATTATTACGTGATTGTGCATAGTAAATACTTATCGTGTTCTAACACATACGTAATACGTAAACTCCTAACACGTAATCGTAATCATGCTATATTAGGAAAGTTTTAATCTAGTACGTACGATCCTAAGGGTACCATGCATGGTAAAAGCATGCGGGTTTTACAACTCTTCCCCCCTAAAAAGAATAATTCGTCCCCGAATTATAGACAAAGTAACTGGAAAAGAAGAACATACCCGAATTCAAAATGTGAAATGAGGGTAAGAAGCCCGGATAGACTCCTCTGTTTCCCAAGTGGCTTCCCGCTCGGTATGATCCCTCCATAGAATTTTGACGAATGTAATCGTCTTCTTTCTCATGACTCGCTCTTGTCTGTCAAGAACTCGTTCGGGTTCTTCTATAAAAGTGAGATCTTCACGTATCTGTTCTAGTGGATACTGAACCATGTGAAGGGGATGATACTGGTACCCTCTGAGTAAGGACCCATGAAACACATTGTGCACATGCGAAAGCTGCAGAGGTAACGCCAATCGGTAAGATACTTCACCGACTCGTTCAATGAGATCAAACGGTCCGATGAAACGAGGACTGAGCTTCCCTTTAATCCCGAAGCGTCTAACACCACGTGCCGGCGAAACCTTCAGGAAGACGTGATCTTCTCATTGGTCATCTCTATGATTTCCGGTCCTTCGAGTGTTCGGTCGCCAACCTGATCTCAGCAGATTGGGGCGCGGCACTTTCTGCCATACAACATCTCAAATGGAGCACACTTGATGCTTGCGTGCCAGCTGTTGTTGTATGCAAACTCCACCAAACAGATGTATTCGTCCCAATCACCCGTCCATTCCAACGCACATGACCTCAACATATCCTCCAATGTCTGAATGGTTCGCTCCGACTGTCTGTCCGTTTGAGGATGAAAAGCCGTGCTAAGCTTAAGTTGTGTACCCCAAGCTTTCTGCAGACTTTTCCAAAAGCGCGAAGTGAATCGAGGATCTCTGTCTGAGACGATGCTGGATGGTGCACCGTGGAGTCTCATGATCTCTAGTCTATACGTATCTGTGAGTTTACTTACCGGATCTTCCTAGCGGATCGGTAAGAAATGAGCTGATTTGGTAAGTCGATCAACGATAACCCAAATTGCATCGTGCTTCCTTTTGGTAGGCGGAAGACTGGTAACAAAAAGCATGGTGATTTTATCCCACTTCCACTCTGGAATATCTAACGGTTGAAGGAGACCGCCAGATCGCTGATGCTCGATCTTAACCTGCTGGCAGGTAAGCCATTTGGAGACGTAAGTGGCCACATCCTGTTTCATACCACTCCACCAAAGTACTGTTTGATGTCATGGTACATCTTAGTCGAACCAGGATGTATAGAGAATGGGGAGCTATGAGCTTCAGCTAACAAAGCTTCCCGGAGTTCTTGGTCATCAGGAACACAAAGTCTAGTGCCCTGCCATACGATACCATCTGCATCTACTCTGAATTCTGTCTGCTTCTCCAAATTCTGTACTATCGCCCAGATTTCTCCGTCATCCTTCTGAGCTTCCTTGATCTTAGATAGCAACTCGGGTTCTACTCTAAGATTAGCCCAGTAACCGTGCTTTCCACGTACCATGTACTCGATGTCTAGTCGCTCCAAGTCTCTTATGATTTCCTCTTCGATTCTAATGCCGTTGATCATTCCGGACTTCTTGCTAAGGGCATCTGCTACTACATTTGCCTTTCCGGGATGATACTGTAGATTAATGTCATAATCCTTCAACAGCTCTAACCATCTCCTCTGCCTCATGTTCAATTCACGCTGAGTGAAGATATACTTCAAGCTCTTGTGGTCCGTGAAAATGTCACATGATTCTCCATATAAGTAGTGCCTCCATATCTTCAATGCAAACACGACTGCAGCAAGTTCCAGATCACGCGTGGGGTAATTTTCATCATAAGGCTTAAGCTGCCGTGAAGCGTACGCGATCACTTTCCCATGTTGCATGAGAACACAGCCAAGTCCCTTCCCCGATGCATCACTGTAGATTTAAAATCCACCCGTACCTGATGGTAGAGTAAGAATAGGTGCAGATACTAGCTTCTGCTTCAGGTCTTCAAAGCTCTTCTCTCGATCTTCAGTCCAGACGAATTTCACCCCTTTCCGCATCAGTTTGGTCAATGGTAGTTCTAGGCGGGAAAAGTTCTCCATGAACCTACGGTAATAGCCAGCTAAGCCTAAGAAACTGCGGACTTCCGTCGCTGATGTCGGCCTTGGCCAGTTAGTGATGGCCTCAACCTTCGCTGGATCCATAGTGATTCCTTCTGCTGATACAATGTGACCTAAGAATGCCACCTTGTCTAACCAGAACCCACACTTGGAGAATTTAGCATACAGCTGCTTCTAGCGAAGAATCTGTAGTACTGTACGAAGATGGTCTTCGTGTTCCTCCTTGGACTTTGAGAAAATCAGGATGTCATCGATGAAGACAATGATGACCTTGTCAAGAAATTCATGGAAGATTCTGTTCATCAAATCTATGAACACGGCTGGAGCATTTGTCAGGCCAAATGGCATAACTACAAACTCGTAGTGGCCATAACGAGTACGAAAAGCAGACTTAGCGATGTCCTGCTCCTTGACCCGTAGCTGATGATATCCTGACCTAAGATCGATCTTGGAGAAGTGTTTGGCCCCTTGGAGTTGGTCAAATAGATCGTCAATGCGTGGCAGCGGATACCTATTCCGAATGGTAATCTTGTTGAGCTCGCGATAGTCTATGCAAAGACGCATACTGCCGTCCTTCTTCTTAACAAACAAGACCTGTGCGCCTCATGGAGATGCGCTCGGTCGAATGAAACCTCGTTCAATAAGTTCTTGTAGTTGATCCTTCAGCTCTATGGGAGTCATGCGATAAGGAGCCTTGGAGATTGGTTCAGCTCCTGGAACCAGCTCGATACTGAATTCCACTTCTCGTGCAGGTGGTATGCCCGGAAGTTCTGCTGGAAACACATCTTGGAATTCCGACACTATAGGTTGATCTTGAATCGATGGAGATTCAGCATCTATGTCGTGAACCGTAGCTAGATAACCCTCGCAGCCATGTGACAGTAGTGCACGCGCTTGCAGGGTAGATATGACTTGTACAGACCATCCGGGTATGAACCCATTATGAATGTACTATGGTGCATTGACATCACTGAAGATAACTCGATATGAATGGCAGTCTATGGTAGCATGATATTTGGATAGCCAATCCATGCCCAAAATCATGTCGAAGTCATTCATGTCTAGCGGAAGTGCGTCGACTGGTCGAACCTTATCATCAAATTCTAGGGGAAGACTCTTGTATACATGGGTGATTAATACAGAGTCCCTCAACGGCGTGGAAATAGTAAGCCTATTTTCTAGTGGCAAGGGAGGCATCCTAATGTTCTTAGCATAAGTAGTAGAAATAACCGAGTGAGTAGCACCCGTATCGAAAAGAACACATGCAGCTTGACCATACATATACAAGATTCCAGTGATGGTACCTGTAGACTTGTTGGCCTGGTCTCGAGATGTCGTGTAGACACACCCGACAGTAGGAGGCGGCTTGGTATCAGCATGTCCCGATGTACCCTCCATCTCGCCCTTACGGCAATCCTTCATAATATGGCCAGGAAGACCACACTTGAAGCACGCATCAGTATTACGGCGACATGGTCCTGGGTGCCTACGGTGGTAAGTAGAGCAAAGAGGATGAGTGTATCCTCCAGTAGGTGCTCTGGCTGGCTGAGGGCCTGATAAAAAAACATTTTGCATAAGACATGATAGTTGGGTACAAAGGACAAGCGGATAATCGTAAGATTGAATACCAGTGATAGCTGGACGGCTAGGCTGCGAACCTCTCTGGTTCTGGTCCCTACCGTTTCCATGGTTCCTGGTAGAAGTTTTACTAAAGTGTCAGAATATGAGTTATAACATAAAACATAAGGAAATGCGTAAGTATTAGGACCTGCTGTTGTTGGAGTGCCCGGCGTTGTTACGGTAATTGTCATTACCGCCACGCCTATCCGTAGCAGAACGGTTGTTAGTCTGACCGTTTCCCTTGGGCTGATGAGGCTGCTGCTGAGTAGCCGGCTGAGTCCGGTCCCCAGTTTTCTGCCTGGAAGATACATTTAAGAGATAAATAATTGACATATGGAAAATATACGGATTGGTCACCGCTTGAATACGAAGGTTTACCTCTTGCCGGGTCTTTCAGCTTCCCCGAACTCATCTCTCTCCTGCAACATCTCCGGCTTTCGTGCTGCATCGGCCACTTGTTCTATAGTGTTGAACGTAGCACACACCAAATTGTTTGCGACCGATGTGCGAAGAGCCCATCTAAAGTGATGTGCTTGCTCTTCAGGAGTACCTGCTGCCGCACCAAGGAAACCAGCCAAGCGAAGAAAGCGCTGCATAAACTCGTTGCTATTCTCCCCAGCTCTCTATCGGATCCCATGGTACTCTCTCTTGAGCTTGTCCTGCTCAACCTTGGGAAAGAACTGCTCCATCACCCTGTCCTTGAACTGAGCCCAAGTCAAACCAGCAACCCACTCGTCACCACCTTTAGATTGCATCAATGCTAACCACCATTTGAGTACATCGCCTTAGAACCGATAACATGCCAACCTCGCCTTGTATGCGGGGTCACAACCCATAGCGTTGAAAATCTTCTCGATGTGTTCCAACCAGCTTTCAGCATCGTTGGGGCTATCTGTCTTCTCAAAAGCTCGAGGGCGGAGTTTGTTGAATCTCTCCAGCCATACTGTTAATGTCACTGGAGGAGGAGGAGGAGGTGGCTGATTATGATGCTGATTGTTGGCAGCTTGAACTTCAGCCCTGATGTCGTTCCTCAGTTGAGGAAGCAAGGCTTGCATGGCAGCCTGAATTGCAGCATTGAGCTGCTCCTGTTCGCATGTGAGAACCATCTAACAGTATAACATAAAACATATGATTAAACAGATCAAAACATAAAATATAAATATATACATGAAAAAAAAATTTATACTAAAATTTCACGAGAAAAATTTTATGCAAGAAAATTTTGTGTATGAATGCATGATGCAGTTTTATGAAAACTTTTGTATGCTCGAGAGTGAACGCCTTTGGTCAGTTCACCCAAAACAAAAGACATAACGAGAGGACGCCTATGGGTCGGTCCCAAATCTAAAAGTTTCGATAAAACACATGCGACTAAATAGGGTCAGTCATGTACCAACCATTACTTAGTCAAAACCCTGCAACAATGACATGTATATGTATGCTTAAAAATGATGAATGCATGAAAACAACTGTCAGTTCTAGGAAGACCGTAGTGACTACCCACTAATCACAGGTCATATTTGAGAGCCTACAGGTCGAAGCCTTGGCTCTGATACCATAATTGTAACACCCTATTTTGGAAATGGAAATATCACAGTAATTATGGCGTGTCATCAAAGCATACAAGGAAAAATGTCTAAACATTACTTGACCATAAAAAGGAAAATACCGGAATCAAACATCGGTAGTCCAAAAGTAAAGCTCATCACACACAAACATAGTATAATAAAGGGAAAGGACTAAACAATTTCCAAAGCATAAGTATCATAAGAAAGGAAATGCATAATGTAAAGAAGGCTAGACAGCTTCCTGTCCATATGCACGTACTCTTAGTGTCTACGATCATCCCTGAGTACCTGCCGTTTTGGGAACATAGAAAAGGAAAACAGCTGAGCAAATACGCTCAGTGCACGGATGTACAATAAAGCATGAATAGGATAAGCATATAACATAATAACAGCGGAAGATACTAAGTCCCGAGTAACCTGGTTAAGTCTTAATAAAACTAGTTTTATAGTTTGAAAGTCTTATGTTTATCTTATAAAACTATTTGTCATATTTTACCATTAGCCAATATAGGTCATGAAAATACACCGTGCATAAATACTTGGAGGGGTGACCTCATCATACAAATTAGAGCGGCTGCCTCTAATTTAATATACTGGTTTTTGGGTAGGAGGGATCAGCTCCTTGTGAAGGATGCAAGGCACACACCACTTTCACCATGTAATCCTGAATAAAACATGTAACTAGGATGCACCCATACGCCCCACATGATAAATATAAATAAATGGCCAAAAGCTGAAGAGACGCCACGAGCAATCACTCCGCCGTGGTGAAGTCATAACATCAGTGCCTCTAATGTTATGGTTATGGTACCTCCATAACTAGGTGAAACTGGTCATGCATGTATATGGCTATAGGTAATCTTAATTAAACATAAGCAATCAAACACATAACTTATACTACGGGAAAAACAGTTGGCTGCATACGGGGAATCCTAATAAGGAAAGAATGTCCATACTGAAAGGACGGGAATCCGTACCTTATGTCCAGTGAACGAGAAAGACGAACTACGAGAAATCCTACTTCCGAATCACTAGTGCTACATAAATACGTACATGAATAAGTGTCTGCTTAATAAATACATAGCTGGTTTTATGTCATGTCTTAACTTATTTTATGTGTTCTTACCATGTTTTACTCTTTTAAGCCTTAAACTGTGTTAAATCTTATATTCTGTTTAATCTGATTAAGTATTTCTGGTATTTCATGGGTTATTATACTTACTGTGTAATAATAAGTAACTTTCCAAAAATAGCAGGTTTCCTAAAATAGAAAGTTTCCAAAATAGAAAGTTTCCAAAAATAGAAAGTTACCAAAAATAGAAAGCTTCCAAAAATAGAAAGTTTTCAAAAATAGAAAGTTTCCAAAAATAGAAAGTTTCCAAAGATAGAAAGTTTCCAAAAATAGATTTACTGCTTAAAATAGATAAGTTTCTAAAAATAGAAAGTTTCCATAAATAGATTAGCTGCCTTAATTAAATAAGTTTCCATAAATAGATTAGCTGCCTGAAATAAATAAGTTTCTAAAAATAGCTGGTTTCCATAAATAGATTAGCTGCCTTATTTAATTAAGTTTCTAAAAATAGAAAGTTTCCATAATTAGAAATAAGCTGGTTAAATAAGCTAAGTATATAAGCCTAAGTGTTTTTCATGATTATTTTCTAAGTCATATGGTATAGTGTATAGTTTAATAATTATTTCATGTAATTTAATTAAACTATAGGTTATAATATTTAATTAAAGTATAACATGTTTTTAATTAAATAAGTTAAATACTGAGGTTAAAATATGTATTATTATATATTAATAATATAACCTAAGTCATGTTAATTAATTAATTATATCCATGGTTTTAAAATAATTAATTAATTATAAGTCTTAAATATATAAATACTTAGGTTAAAATAATTTCATGATCATTAATAATTAAATAACCTAAGTCATGTTATTAAATTAATCACATCATTTTATTAATTTAGTTTTAACCTAAGATCATAAACATAAAAAAAACTAAACATAAACCATGAACCGGATCTAGACTAAAAAGCATGAACCGGACATGAAATCAACACCGTACCCCGAACCAACTCGGGGTACCCCGTGTTTCCTTGCTGCCGTGGGACCCACACGCACCAACCAAGACCATATGGTCTTGGTGGTGGTCAGCTTGGAAAACCGAAACCCATTCGGGTTCGGTTGCAGCCTGCGGCCAAAACAAACACCCTTTAAAAACACTCTTTTGATTTTATTTAACACCAAAACATGTTAGATCCATGATTAATTATTATGTTTTCGTAAAAACATCACATGTTCATAATTTATAAAAAGATTAAATCAAAAGAAAAGGTTTAAAAAGGTTTTACCGAATTCGTGGATCAAGAGGACGAAGAACCAACACGATCAATCACCAAAACTTCAAGATCAAAGATCAAAATCACCTTGTATGGTGTTTGTAGGGTGGCGGCACAAAGAGACAAAGGGAAGGAGGAGGTTTTAGGTTTTCTTAAAATCTTCTGTAAAGTTTATTTGAGTAGTGTAAAAATAATAAACCCCATTTTAGTAAATTTGACAAATGGGCTTGGCCCATTTGTCCTTGTTGGCCGCGGGTAGGGACCCCACTTGGGGTACCCGTACCTTTTTTCGTGTCTCGTTATTTAGTTACACGTTTGTGATTATTTATGTTCGTGTTTTAAATGTTCTCGTTACGTAAATACCGTGATCTAATATATTTAATTACGCTCGTAATAAATATATATACGTAATTAATAATAGTTCATGTTTTAATTACGTTCATGATTTCATGATCGCATGTTCGTGATTAATTATCGTTAAGTAATTATTACGTGATCGTGCATAGTAAATACTTATCATGTTCTAACACGTACGTAATATGTAAACTCCTAACACGTAATCGTAATCATGCTATATTAGGAAAGTTTTAATCTAGTACGTACGATCCTAAGGGTACTATGCATGGTAAAAGCATGCGGGTTTTACAAACCCACTCGTCACCACCTTCAGACTGTATCAACGCTAACCACCAGTTTAGCACATCACCTTCGAATCGATAGCATGCGAACCTCGCCTTGTATGCGGGGTCACAGCCCATAGCATTGAAAATCTTCTCGATGTGAGCCAACCAGCTTTCAGCATCGCTGGGGCTATCTGTCTTCTCAAAAGCTCGAGGGCAGAGCTTGTTGAATCTCTCCAGCCATACTGCTAATGTTACCAGAGGAGGAGGAGGAGGTGCCTGATTATGTTGCTGATTGTTGGCAGCTTGAACTTCAACCCTGATGTCATTCCTCAGTTGAGGAAGCAAAGCTTGCATGGCAGCTTGAATTGCAGCATTGAGCTGCTCCTGTTCGCGTGTGAGAACCATCTGACAGTAAAACATAAAACATATGATTAAACAGATCAAAACATAAAATCTATATATACATGAAAAAAAATTTAAACCAAAATTTCACGAGAAAAAAATTTTATGCAAGAAAATTTTGTGTATGTATGCATGATGCAGTTTTATGAAAACTTTTGTATGCTCGAGAGTGAACGCCTCTGGTCAGTTCACCCAAAACAAAAGACATAGCGAGGGGACGCCTATGGGTCGGTCCCAAATTTAAAAGTTTCGATAAAACACATGCGACTAAATAGGGCCAGTCCTGTACCAACCATTACTTAGTCAAAAATCTATGACAATGACATGTATATGTATCCTTAAAAATGATGAATGCATGAAAACAACTGTCAGTTCTAGGAAGACCGTAGTGACTACCCACTAATCACAGGTCATATTTGTGAGCCTACAGGTCGAAGCCTTGGCTCTGATACCATAATTGTAACACCCCATTTTGATAATGGAAATGTCACATGCAATTATGGCGTGTCATCAAAGCATACAAGGAAAAATGTCTAAACATTACTTGACCATAAAAGGAAAATACCGGAATAAAACATCGGTAGTCCAAAAGTAAAGCTCATCACACACAAACATAGTATAATAAAGGAAAGTACTAAACAATGTCCATAGCAAATGTATCATAAGAAAGGAAATGCATAAAGTAAAGAAGGCTAGAAAGCTTCCAGTCCATATGCACGTACTCTTAGTGTCTACGAGCGTCCCTGATGTATGGTGGAATGTATATGTGATAATTAAGATACGTTATAGGGTAAATTAGAAAATTACCTTTGGAAAAATTAATAGTCTAACATTACCAAAGACGGATTTAATTAAACACGTGGGTGAACCAAGTTCGTTGTACACGAAGATCGAGTGAATTTGAGACGTTTTGCTTTGATTTGGACAATTGATTTGAATTGGTTTTCGGTTTTTAAACTAAAATTAATTCTACAAATTAAAATCCTAAAGTGCATTAATCGTAAACCCGAATTAATCTAAAAACAATTATTTAACACAACGTAAAAATTTAAACTATTTAGAAATACTATTAAAATAAAACTAATTTAATTAAAATACTTTTACACTATTTTTTTAAATCTATTTAGAAAACCATATTATTAAAAATCTAAATTAATTAAAATCTAATTATTATTTAAAAACTAATTTAACTTTTAAAATTAATAAAAACGTTATTTTTATATTATTTTTTTATGTTGAAACTGAAATTATATAAAAGTGAAGAAAAATTAAACTAAAGTATTTATTAAAAAGCTGACAGCTCAAAAATAACAGACTATATTAATGACATAGACAGTAATGAAACCAAAAAGAAATCCTAGTTCAGATGGCAAACTCATATGGCCTGTGACCAGGAGGTCACAGGTTCGAACCTTGCTAGAAGCAAATTTTTGTAATTATTTTTAATTTTAGAGTTAAATAAGGTTTTACTGTAACAATTTTAATTAACTGTAACAGTAAACAATAGTAGCACAAATGGATATTGAAACTTAGTATCGGAAAGCATGCATCAGAAGTGTGTTGTGATTTGTGGCTAAACTTGAATAAAAACCGGACATGAAATATGATTGCGGAAAAGTTACAGCAAGGACTTAAGTGCATATACATTATTTATAACTTCAAAATAAATATTAAACACAAGGAAAACAGAAACTTCATAAACCATGATGCAGAATAAATAACCATAAATTAGTATTGCCTAATAATACAGTAACACGCCAAACTCAAGTATCAGTTTAATAGATAAATCAAAATAGACTTGAACGATTACCTAAACAGATAACAAGTTCTAAAACAATCTTATATCAAAAAGTTAAAACTAAATTAATCAGGAGACTTAATATCAGAACCTAGATCACAAAGTTTGCAGCAAATCAATTCAAACAATTCAGTAAACTCGTAGCAAGTCACAATCAGCAGCTTATATGAATAAAAAAGTTCATCATCAAATTCTAACCAACATTAAGCAAACGCAGACCATGTAAGTTCGTAGAACAAGAATTTAAGCAGCCTGAAAAGATCTAAATAACAGTGGCTATGATCTATCTAACAAACTGATTCATAGAATCAAGATCGATAGCAAGTCCCAAATCATTTAACAACCATACTAGATGAATTTAACACTTCCATATCAATCAAATATCAGAATTATTAAAGCAGATTTGAGCATACAAAGAGTAAACGGATACCGTTTTAATTAAACCAAATTGAATCAATCTAAAAAAAACTATGAATCCAGCAAACTAAAGTCCTATATTTGAACCACACTAACAGTTATTCCTAAATCTTACAGCTAGTATAACGGATATAAGCGAGAATAAGCAATTAGAATCAAATAAAACTACGCAAACTAACAATGGCAAACAGTAGTCATACCAACAACTAGCAACAACAGGTTTAAACTCGATTTACACTACAATTACGAAGAAGCAGATTCACGATTACTAAAATCAGAAAGAGCTAATGCATAAAGACACATATCAGCAATTCAAACAGTTAAGCAAATTTAACACGAGGAGAAACCAACAGATTCATAGACATCAAGCGATAATAAAATTCCAAATTCCAAATAAGACAGTAGAGTAAACAGGTCATACCGATTCTCATATAACCGATCTAACTAAATGACTAATTAAACTAAACTTTATAAAAAATAAACGTGCTTAACCATCTTTGAAGAATCCTTTGGGCAGAAATCGCGCAGTGAGCGGATTTTAGACCGAATCAAGACCTCCTTATTCACCACCATTCATCGAACCAAGAATATTAACTCAAACCACCATATACTTTCGAACCAGAAACAATGAAATCGAACCCTAGTACATCTACCAGTAATTTTTCATAATATTTATTCAGTGGAATAAATATTTTTATAATCCCTAATCTCTCATCATTTCAATAAGATATGGAATGATCTTATTTTAATGATTAATGGTTATAACAATAAAATTAGATTCGCAATTTATTATTAAAATTATAAAACACAAGACAGTAAGAATTTAAACTGAAAATTTAATCTTTCATTAAATCAAAACAAAAGTTATAATATTAAAGAAAATTACAATACCTAATTTAAATCTATCATTATAACTAAGAAAGAAAAAGGGATCCGTAATACTCATTTTCTTCAGGGCTTTTATAGATGAACAAAGGGGTAGTTTGTTGATGAGAGGCGACAATCTCAACCCTTCATTTTTTTCTCTTTCCCTTCTGTTTTGATCTGATGGCTGTAAAAGGGTCTTTGTGCATACGGATTGCCGTTGTGGCGATTTCTTGTGTTTATTGTGTTAGTTTGGAGCTTACTTGGACGATTCTCATTGGCTCCTTGTCAGTCAGCAGAGATATCAACCAATCATGGAATAGTTGTGACGAATCAATGGGCCACGTGGCGCTGAATACTCCATCATCTTCACTCCGGAAAAAATGGAAATTAATTACTAGCGCGTGTGGTTCACTCCCAAACCAATTAAAAACCCCCCACTTTGATATATTTAGGGTTTGGATGAAATAATGAATTGGGTGTGTCTGGTTATTTGGGTAAAAGAAAGAAAGGATGTAACTTTGTTTCTATCGAAGTTATATGTGTGGGTGAGGAATGAGATAAATATCATAGTGATTATCGAAAATGGAGTGTGTGTTGATAAATGAAAGTTGACCAAGAAAATGTTTACTTTATATAAAAAAACGTAACCGTCCATTGATTGCTTGGGCTTTTAAATGGACCTTCTAACTCCCACTTAACGAATTAAACACTCCATTCTGGCCATTATTTCCTTTAGTTTGGGCTTTAAGGCCCATAAACACTTCACTGTTAATAACTTTGTCAAATGGGGCCTTGATTGGGCTTATTTACTCCAAAGTAGATAACATGCTCTTTTAATGGGCTTTTGGGCCCATTAACCAAAAGTGGGTCCCACAAAGCCCAAATCAGTTATTAAATCCTCTAAATCGAACTTGATTTTTGGCTTCGTTGATCTTTTTCTTCAAACACGTGTCGGTTTTGCCGGTTTTTGCGATCTTTGGTACCTACACACATCAAAAAAAGAAACATACAAATACAAGACAAAATTCATACATTTAATGCATTATTTCATTGTTTTTAGATAATATTGATATGAGTAAAATCACTCATATCAAACTCCCCCTTGCTAAGCAATTGCCGTGTCCTCACGCAATGATAAAATAAAACTATAACGACACCATTATTCAACATTTTGACACTTTATTTTGCAAAGACATAATGTATTGCTTTCATTATTTGAAAAAAATAACTTTTAGGATCATAAAACTCAAATAGATTCATCGTCCCCGACTTTTCACTTTTCCATGCCAAGTGCAAAAACAAGATCATTGTCAATCATAAACCCCAAAATTAAACCAACTCATACAAGTAATTTGTGTTAAACTCAATCTCCTATTATTACCAATTGTATCTCTAGATTTTATTTGTCATTCACCCAAAGGCTCATTTGACTTTATTTAATATTTATTAGTCCAAAAATGAAGGCAAGAACGGTGTAAACTCAACACTCAAAACCTAACCTCGACTTCAAAAACCGTTGTCACTAAAGAAAGTCCACATCAAGGATAAATTAACACGATTTGAGGGATAAATCCCGGACCAAAAATTTGGCTAATATGGCTACTTAAAAGCAACAATAAAACCTCCAAAGTCAATTATGACCTTATTAATGGAGTTAGCAACAATCACATCATAACACTTTTTGGCTCTTTAAGATGCAATTGTGCTCCTTATTTAAAATCCACACCCTAAGGCTCCTTGGACAAAAATAAGGGAATTGACTTCACCATCCCACCTTACAGATCATGATAATGAAGCAATTTTTATTCAACACGCCCCTTGACATACACCCTAAGGCTCTAATGACAAGGTTAGTGCTACATGACTCCCACCCGAAGGCTCCTAGAGAACATGTTTTTATTTATTCTTCTTTATTAATATGATATTTATAGTAAGCCAAATTTCCGCAATCCCATGATCAAAAGTCCATGACGCTGACACCCTTAATGTGTTCTCACTTTAATTACAAGGGAAGAAAAAGAAGGAGTTACGAGTTAAGATATCAAGCCTAAACCGCTAAAAACTTCGTTTATTAAGCAATTATTATTCAAGCGTGGAAAGTAAATACGAGATTAAATCAAACAAAAAAATACTTGTACAAAGAAAAATTTAACCTTAGAAACTTATGATTGAACTCTATCATCTCTTGTTCTCCATATCAAAAAATTTCAAAAATGTGAAATCAATGGATACTTAGCCTATTAAATCAAAGTTTTGGGTTTTCAAGTCATCTATAGGATCTTGCATCTTCTTATACTTTTTCAAGTTTTAGAATTTGCGTTTTAAAGCTCCCTTGATAAAAGACTTTCTAGGATCAATTATAGGAACTTGCGAAAAGTTCTTGTTCTTAACTCGTATGAATTAAGACTTTCGCGTTTTAAAGCTCCCTATATAAAAGCCTAGCAAAACTTAATTCAAATACTTTAAGGAAAAGCTAAGGTTAAAAACCGAGTCGAGTCAAAAACTATTTTTATTTTCACCAACGGAAAGCCTACATTCGTGTCAAAAGCACTTATTTTCTTTATTAAAACTTAAAAAATAACTCTAAAAATTTAAAAATTTTATGAAAAATGAGAAAAACAATACATTTAGACACGACAAAAGCAATTGCAAGCGATTATATCGATTGACTCCCCCATGCTAAAACCAAACATTGTCCTCAATGTTTCTTAGCTCAAGAGTAACACCCCCTTGCTAAAACACGAAGAGTCTAATGCAAATTCCTAGCATGGAAAGAGCACGCAAATCTATAAGCCGTTTATTAATTATGCCTCAAGATAAAACGCTAGTCGATAAAAATCAAGGGATAAAGAGTGTGCCCCTTTTGGCAATTAAAGTATGGACGATCAAGTGGATCGGCAAAAACCGAACACGAGAGTCTTCAATGATAAGGGTCGTACCTAAGATTCACAACACAACAAAACACGAGCACGAGCTTGAAAGATCAATCCTTATTAGTTGTTAGAAAATAGAAAGAAGATAGAATGTATAGGACTCCCCCACAAGGCACCTCGTTTTTGTTCACCGAGTCATGAGCTCGACTCGATCCCCGCATTCATTGGTCCTTAGGGAAAATGGTGAAAACCGGCATAATGGAATAAAATCCAACATAAAACGCGATGCCGGGGTCAAAGACCTCATCCTCGTTGTCCGATGACAAACGAAAGGATAAAACTCCAACACAAATCTCTAACAAGATATGATAGTCACAAATAATGGTATGGATGTAGCATGCTCCCCGAGATAAACTCGCACCAAGATGATTAAAAAGTCTTTCAATTATTGCATCGGTGAAAGGCCGAGATTTCCCTAAATCAATGATTCCGGGATCGAATACCTCGTCCTCGGTGGAGAAAGGAAAGGAAAACACGGTGTCGTCCCCCCATGCTAATCCAAGTTCATATGAAGCACATGGTAATGGTGGTATAAAAGTCTCAACAATTGTGGTGTCAACTTGGTTATCTTTAAAAACCATTTCACCCTTAGAAATGTGATCAATCGGGTCATGGTACTCAATATGAGAGACATGAAAAACCCGCACATTAAGGTCAAAGTGGGTGGGAAGAGGACTTGGGACGAAATCATCATCAAGTAAATTCTCTAAAAAGATAGCGTCCCCCTCCAGGTCGATATCATCAACACCCGGTGGTATCGAATCATTAGAAGCAAGAAAAGTGTCAATCTCCTCCATAAGCGGATCACTATCCTCAACAGGAATAGGAGATGGAGAGAAAGACTTTCTAATAGGCTTATAATTCAAAGCCTCGATCCTAGAAATGAGAAGATAGACGTTTGATAACTTCTCACGAAGAACCACGTCTTCCACATCTAAATGAGTAAGTTCATCGGTGAACTTCTCAAGGATCGGAATAGTCAAATCAACCTCATTTCCCGGTGGAAATGGGTCTAAAGGAGCAAGTTCAAAAGTGAACTTCTCAAAAATCGGATCACTATCATCCTCATTTCCCGGTGGAAATGGGTGAAGAAGAGGAGGTTCATCGGTAAACCCCTCAAAATCCGAGTCGTGAATATCATCTTTATAAGAAAGTTCATCGGAGAACTCCTCATTAGAAAATTCACTAGAAGTAGAATCATCCTCAAAATCTTCATTTCCATCACAATTTTCATCATTAGAATTAGAGAAAATATCAAAGTGAATGGAAGAAGTTGAGTCATCACAATGTGGCAAATCACACATCTCATTGGAAATACCGTCAAACTCTCTTGGGTTTTGGACAAGAATCTCAACACTAGACTTTATTACTTCGTCCGATTCCGTGTCCGGAATAGTTCTAATAAGCTCGTCCCCCTTGCTTAGAGAATTTTTGGGTTCCACGATGGAAGAATCGTGAATAGGAGTGGTGATGTCATGAGATATTTCCTCATCATCTAGGATGGGAGAATCCTCGGGCTCAATAGCCGGCAAGATACGAAAAGGAAATACGATAGCACTAGACGAAGGATGAAGAGCAATAAGATCTCGCAAAGAAATAGCACTATCCTCGTCATCGTCAATAAGAAGAAAACGCTCGAGTTCACGATTAGCAAGGTATTTTGCTTCCACTTGAGCTCGTTCTTTCTCTCGAATTATTTGTTGGGAAATTGTTTCAAGTCGTTCAATATCGAAAGAATATTGTGGAGATTGGTCAAAACCGGAAGGAATCTAATTACAGCAAGGACTAGGCTCATAAAAATTTTGATCCATCGGTTGACAATTAAAACTCTCGTGAGGACCTCCACAATACTCACAACAAAGATATTGTTGTGATAAACTCGTCGAATCTTGTGGATAACAATTATCATTAAAGTTTTGATTGTAGCTCGGTTCTTGCTCGTAATTAAGCGATAATCGATGCGAACAATCATCACCAAAATGAGAATCGTTTCCACAAAACTCACATGAGTGTGTCTCATATGTGGGGTGTGGAGGTGGATTGAAATCGAGAGAATTATTCAAAAAATTCAGATTTCCAAATGAAGTAATATCATCACAACAAGGACAAAATCCAACTCGTACATCGTTTCGTAAGTCATTTCCACAACACTCACACGTGCACCACCGACATGGTAAAAAATCATATAACGGTTCTCCACACCCAACACAATCAACGAAGGAATTCATGGAAGAATTAAAATTAAGAGGGTGAGGAGAAAAAGAATTAAACATGATAGAGGATTAAGAAGATTATTTTTGGTATTTTTCATAAAAACGATACATACTATAAGAAAATAACAAAACTTTCCGAGGACGGAAAGGGTCTTCAAATCAACGATCAACAAATATCCACAAAAACGAATCGTACACAAGATCCCCGGCAGCGGCGCCAAAATTTTTTATGTATGGTGGAATGTATATGTGATAATTAAGATACGTTATAGGGTAAATTAGAAAATACCTTTAGGAAAAAGTAATAGTCTAACATTACCAAAGACGGATTTAATTAAACACGTGGGTGAACCAAGTTCGTTATATACGAAGATCGAGTGAATTTCAGACGTTTTGCTTTGATTTGGACAAATGATTTGAATTGGTTTTCGGTTTTTAAACTGAAATTAATTCTACATATTAAAATCCTAAAGTGCATTAATCGTAAACCCGAATTAATCTAAAAACAATTATTTAACACAACGTAAAAATTTAAACTATTTAGAAATACTATTAAAATAAAACTAATTTAATTAAAATACTTTTACACTATTTTTTTAAAATCTATTTAGAAAACTATATTATTAAAAATCTAAATTAATTAAAATCTAATTATTATTTGAAAACTAATTTAACTTTTAAAATTAATAAAAACATTATTTTTATATTATTTTTTTTATGTTGAAACTGAAATTATATAAAAGTGAAGAAAAATTAAACTAAAGTATTTATTAAAAAGCTGACAGCTCAAAAATAACAGACTATATTAATGACATAGACAGTAATGAAACCAAAAAGAAAGCCTATTTCAGATGGCAAACTCGTATGGCCTGTGACCAGGAGGTCACAGGTTCGAACCTTGCTAGAAGCAAATTTTTGTAATTATGTTAATTTTAGAGTTAAATAAGGTTTTACTGTAACAATTTTAATTAACTGTAACAGTAAACAATAGCAGCACAAATGGATATTGAAACTTAGTATCAGAAAGCATGCATCAGAAGTGTGTTGTGATTTGTGGCTAAACTTGAATAAAAACCGGACATGAAATATGATTGCGGAAAAGTTACAGCAAGGACTTAAGTGCATATAGATTGTTTATAACTTCAAAATAAATATTAAACACAAGGAAAATAGAAACTTCATAAACCATGATGCAGAGTAAATAACCATAAATTAGTATTGCCTAATAATACAGTAACACGCCAAACTCAAGTATCAGTTTAATAGATAAATCAAAATAGACCTGAACGATTACCTAAACAGATAACAAGTTCTAAAACAATCTTATATCAGAAAGTTAAAACAAAATTAATCAGCAGACTTAATATCAGAACCTAGATCACAAAGTTTGCAGCAAATCAATTCAAACAATTCAATAAACTCGTAGAAAGTCACAATCAACAGCTTATATGAATAAACAAGTTCATCATCAAATTCTAACCAACATTAAGCAAACGCAAACCATGTAAGTTCGTAGAACAAGAATTTAAGCAGCCTGAAAAGATCTAAATAACAGTGGTTATGATCTATCTAACAAACTGATTCATAGAATCAAGATCGATAGCAAGTCCCAAATCATTTAACAACCATACTAGATAAATTTAACACTTCCATATCAATCAAATATCAGAATTATTAAAGCATATTTGAGCATACAAAGAGTAAACGGATACCGTTTTAATTAAACCAAATTGAATCAATATAAAAAACACTATGAATCCAGCAAACTAAAGTCCTATATTTGAACCACACTAACAGTTATTCCTAAATCTTACAGCTAGTATAACGGATATAAGCGAGAATAAGCAATTAGAATCAAATAAAACTACACAAACTAACAATGGCAAACAGTAGTCATACCAACAACTAGCAACAACAGGTTTAAACTCGATTTACACTACAATTATGAAGAAGCAGATTCACGATTACTAAAATCAGAAAGATCTAATGCATAAACACACATATCAGCAATTCAAACAGTTAAGCAAATTTAACACGAGGAGAAACCAACAGATTCATAGACATCAAGCGATAATAAAATTCCAAATTCCAAATAAGACAGTAAAGTAAACAGGTCATACCGATTCTCATATAACCGATCTAACTAAATGACTAATTAAACTAAACTTTATAAAAAATAAACGTGCTTAACCATCTTTGAAGAATCCTTTGGGCAGAAATCGCGCGTTGAGCGGATTTTAGACCAAATCAAGACCGCCTTATTCACCACCATTCATCGAACCAAGAAAATTAACTCAAACCACCATATACTTTCGAACCACAAACAATGAAATCGAACCCCAGTACGTCTAATAGTAATTTTTCATAATATTTATTCAGTGGACTAAATATTTTTATAATCCCTAATCTCTCATCATTTCAATAAGATATGGAATGACCTTATTTTAATGATTAATGGTTATAACAATAAATTTAGATTCGTAATTTATTATTAAAATTATAAAACACAAGACAGTAAGAATTTAAACTGAAAATTTAATCTTTCATTAAATCAAAACAAGAGTTACAATATTAAAGAAAATTACAATACCTAATTTAAATCTATCATTATAACTAAGAAAGAAAAAGGGATCCGTAATACTCATTTTCTTCAGGGCTTTTATAGATGAACAAAGGGGTAGTTTGTTGATGAGAGGCGACAATCTCAACCCTTCATTTTTTCTCTTTCCCTTCTGTTTTGATCCGATGGCTGTAAAAGGGTCTTTGTGCACACGGATTACCCTCGTGGCGATTTCTTGTGTTGATTGTGTTAGTTTGGAGCTTACTTGGACGATTCTCATTGGCTCCTTGTCAGTCAGCAGAGATATCAACCAATCATGGAATAGCTGTGACGAATCAATGGGCCACGTGGCGCTGAATACTCCATCATCCTCACTCTAGAAAAAATGGCAATTAATTACTAGCACGTGTGGTTCACGCCCAAACCAATTAAAAACCCCCACTTTGATATATTTAGGGTTTGGATGAAATAATGAATTGGGTGTGTCTGGATATTTGGGTAAAACAAAGAAAGGATGTAACTTTGTTTCTATCGAAGTTATATGTGTGGGTGAGGAATGAGATAAATATCATAGTGATTATCGAAAATGGAGTGTGTGTTGATAAATGAAAGTTGACCAAGAAAATGTTTACTTAAAAAAACGTAATCGTCCATTGATTGTTTGGGCTTTTAAATGGACCTTCTAACTCCCACTTAACGATTTAAACACTCCATTCTGGCCATTATTTCTTTTAGTTTAGGCTTTAAGGCCCATAAACACTTCACCGTTAATAACTTTGTCAAATGGGGCCTTGATTGGGCTTATTTACTCCAAAGTAGATAACATGCTCTTTTAATGGGCTTTTGGGCCCATTAACCAAAAGTGGGTCCCACAAAGCCCAAATCAGTTATTAAATCCTCTAAATCGAACTTGATTTTTGGCTTCATTGATCTTTTTCTTCAAACACGTGTCGGTTTTGCCCGTTTTTGCGATCTTTGGTACCTACACACATCAAAACAAGAAACATACAAATACAAGACAAAATTCATACATTTAATGCAATATTTCATTGTTTTTAGATAATATTGATATGAGTAAAATCACTCATATCAGTCCCTGAGTACCTGCCGTTTTGGGAACATAGAAAAGGAAAACGGCTTAACAAATACGCTCAGTGCACGGATGTACAATAAAGCATGAATAGGATAAGCATATAACATATAACAGCGGAAGAAAACTAAGTCCCGAGTAACCTGGTTAAGTCTTGATAAAACTGGTTTTATAGTTTGAAAAGCCTTATGTTTATCTTGTAAGAACTGTTTATCATATTTTACCATTAGCCAATATAGGTCATGAAAATCCACCGTGCATGAATACTTGGAGGGGTGACCTCATCATGCAAATTAGAGGGGCTGCCTCTAATTTAATATACTGGTTTTTGGGTAGGAGGGATCAGCTCCTTGTGAAGGATGCAAGGCACACACCACATTCACCATGAAATCCTGAATGAAACATGTAACTAGGATGCACCCATACGCCCCACATGATAAATATAATATAAATGGCCAAAAGCTGAAGGGACGCCACGAGCAATCACTCCGCCGTGGTGAAGTCATAACATCAATGCCTCTAATGTTATGGTTTAGGTACCTCCATAGCTAGGTGAAACTGGTCATGCATGTATATGGCTATAGGTATTCTTAATTAAACATAAGCAAATCAAACACGTAACTTATACTACGGGAAAACATTTGGCTGCATACGGGGAATCCTAATAAAGAAAAGAATGTCCATACTAAAAGGACGGGAATCCGTACCTTATGTCCAACGAACGAAGAAGATGAACTGAGAGGAATCCTACTTCCGTATCACTAGTGCTACATAAATACATACATGAATATATTCTGTTTAATCTGATTAAGTATTTCTGGTATTTCATGTATTATTATACTTACTGTGTAATAATAAGTAACTTTCCAAAAATAGCAGGATTCCTAAAATAGAAAGTTTCCAAAAATAGAAAGTTTCCACAAATAGAAAGTTTCCAAAAATAGAAAGTTACCAAAAATAGAAAGTTTCCAACAATAGAATTACTGCTTAAAATAGATATGTTTCTAAAAATAGAAAGTTTCCATAAATAGATCAGCTGCCTTAATTAAATAAGTTTCCATAAATAGATTAGCTGCCTGAAATAAATAAGTTTCTAAAAATAGAAAGTTTCCATAAATAGATTAGCTGCCTTATTTAATAAGTTTCTAAAAATAGAAAGTTTCCTTAATTAGAAATAAGCTGGTTAAACAAGCTAAGTATATAAGCTTAAGTATTTTCATGATTATTTTCTAAGTCATATGATATAATGTATAGTTTATTAATTATTTCATGTAATTAAAATAAACTATAGGTTAAGATATTTAATTAAAGTATAACATGTTTTTAATTAAATAAAGTTAAATACTTAGTTTAAAACATGTATTATTATTTATTAATAATATAACCTAAGTCATGTTAATTAATTAATTATAACCATGGTTTTTAAATAATTAATTAATTATAAGTCTAAAATATAAAAATACTTAGGTTAATTAATTTCATGATTATTAATAATTAAAATAACCTAAGTCATGTTATTAAATTAATCATGTCATGTTATTAATTTAATTTTAACATAAGATCATAAAAATAAAAAAAAACTAAACATACACCATGAACCGGATCTAGACTAAAAACCATGAACCGGACATGAAATCGACACCGTACCCCGAACCAAATCAGGGTACCCCTTGTCTTGATGCTGCCGTGGGACCCACACCAACCAACAGGGACCATATGGTCTCGGTGGTGGTCAAGTGGCCAAACCGAGACCCTCTCGGGTTCGGTGTAGGCTGCGGCCAAAACAAACACCCCTTAAAACATTACTTTTGATTTTATTTAAACCCAATTCATGTTAGATCTATGATTTAATTAGGTTTTATAAAAAAAACATAACATGTTCTTAATTAATAAAAGATCAAATCAAAAGAAAAAGGTTTAAAAGGATTTACCGAATACGTGGATCAAAAGAACGATGAACAAACACGAACACCAACAACAATTCCAAGATCCAAGATCAACAAACACCCCCTTTTGGTGTTTTGAAGGTGGCGGCCAAAAAGAGGAAAAGAAGGAGGAGGAAAAACTTTTAGGTTTTTCTAAAATCTTCTGTAAAAACAATAATGAGTAGTGTTTATTTCCTTAACCCCTTTTAGTGAAAAATTGAAATGGGCTTGGCCCATTTGTTCCTTGTAGTCGCGGGTAGGGGGCCCCACATGGGGTACCGTACCTTTTTCCGTGTCTAGATGTTTAGTTATTCGTTCATGATTATTTGTGTTCGCGTTTTATGTGTTCTCGTTACGTAATTATCGTGATCTAATATATTTATTTACGCTCGTAATAAATATATATACGTAATTAATAATAGTTCGTGTTTTAATTACGTTCATGATTTCATGATCGCATGTTCGTGATTAATTATTGTCAAATAATTATTACGTGCTCGTGCGTAGTAAATACTTATCGTGTTCTAACACGTACGTAATACGTAAAATCCTAACACGTAATCGTAATCATGCTATATTAGGAAAGTTTTAATCTAGTACGTACGATCTTAAGGGTACTATTCATGGTAAAAGCATGCGGGTTTTACAACTACGTACTCTACTATAGTGTACTTTTTCCCAAACTCACTTGGTGCAATTTCATCATTCTCCTCCAAAATCAAATGTTGATCTATTTCTGCATTGGAAGGATGTTGACTTTCCTTAGTGACTTTACCAATCTTTTCCATCCTCTTTAACCTTTTGGCTACTCTTTGTGAGTTAAGAACAGTCCTTTCACCTACCAATGAGGATCCACCTGCTTCTTCTTCTGCCTTTCTTTTTCTGGCCTCCCTAACTTTCTATACCATTTCCTCTTTCCTCTTCATGTACTCATCATCTTCAGGAGTACCTATACCAATGAGACCCTCAACATTTGTCTCCCTTAGTACTAGCCTGGCTGCCTTCTCTATCTCATCAAAAGTCATATCCTTGAAGTGAGCATCAGTCCACCTCTTGAATCTTTTAAGCATAACCTTATAATGTGCCAGCCTCCCCTTTTCAGACTTCAAGTACTTTTCCTTCTGAATCTGGCTTACTCTTCATTCCAAGTATTCTTTTTAATAGTTGAAGATCAGAAGAGTCAGTTCATACCTTTCTTCTAAAGGAGCATTCACTAACTCCTTGTCCCATTGTTCAAGAAACTCCTTTACATGAGGTACCCTGTCATCCAGCTCTCTATGCATTATATCAACCTGTTTAAGCATTTCTCTAGGCTTCATTTGTACCTGTTTATGTTCCAAGAGATCTAGCTGTTGTACCTTATTTCTCATCTTTTTCATTCTTTGTTCTTGCATGTGTAGCTCTTTTTCATGTACCCTTAGAGCTACCAGTTCATCATGTTCAGATTGAGCCCTTAGTTGTTCAAGTGTTTTGTGCTTGTACTTCATCTTAGGCTGTTCAATCTCTTTCCTTTGTCTTTTGGATCCGTTGCTGGTTTTGTTGTGGGATAATTCTCTCCAATCTTTATCCCCTTCTGAGCTAGTTGCCTTCTCTTCTTCCTAGCAAATGTTTGAGTAATGTGTTTAGCAGGGGAAGGACTTACAGCAAGGGGATCAACGATAGCAGGGGAAACTTTTGTAGAAGTAGGGGCTTCTTCTTGATTAACCATATTCAACAAAGCTTGGGCTACATCTTTTGTGGCACTCCCCTTGTCACTCCCTTTTTCATCACTAGCCACTTTCTCTTTTCCTAGATTCTGACCACTAAAAAAGGCATACCATTCCACTAATTCATCTGTCTTAGGTAATTCCTCCCTTTGGAATTATCCTCATCTATGGTTAGAACCATCCATGGTTTTTTCCTCCCCTCAAGTTTAGAAACCCTAGACTCTAATTTAGTAATCACCAGACCTTGCTGTTTGACTGTGTGTACCAGTTGTGCATTTTTCTCTTTCAAGCTAATGCACATGTTCGTCAATTGCATTCTAGATAGTGGTTTCAGTCTGCTCTCAACCCTAGGAGGAGAGTTCTTACCTCTATGGGTATCACTGAGTGAGGAAGTTGATTTACCTATGGTGTCACTGTCCTGCGCACCCCTTGAGGATGAGTCAGTAGTGGCAGCCAAATCCCCAGATTGCTCCAAACCCTTGGAGACTCTCCTCTCTGCTGCTGGTGAAGGATCACTAGGTAAGGTTGACCTAGCAAACCTGGTTTTGGTTCTCCTTTCTTGTTGTGGGTTGGCATGGGAAGTTGGCTGGAAGGGGCATCCGCAAGAGTGGTTTGGGCTGCTCTTGGTTTAGAAGCAACTTCTCTTCTGATATGGTTCATCATGGTTTGTATAAGGGGAACTGCCTTGCTAGAAAATTGTGGGGTAGGTCTGGTGAATAGTTTGGTTGTATGGGGGTTAGCTTCAAAATGGTCTTTGTGAAGAATTTTACCATGTTGCCTCATATCTAACAAAACTTCTATAAACCTTGGATACATACAAAATTTTGAATTGCTTGTGACATTTTGGACCATGCCTTCAAAAATCATTTGAGAAAAACAATATTATCGCCTTGTAGCCAAGCAAATCAAAGCAGAAGCAACTTGACTCCCAAATTCATTAAAAGATGTAGTTTTAGATAATAAGCATTGCATAATAGTGTGAATCAAATACTTCTAATGGGGTACAAACTGACCTTTAGCAAACTTACATTTTTTATTATCAGAAATTTTATACCCCAAGTTTATGAGACCCTCAAACATTTCAGCCTCTGGTAAGGTAACCACCATACCGTCATCATCCAAGACTAATTTGTCTCGAATGGAGGCAAGTGTAACCACCTTAGGATGGCCATCAACCAGGATCTTAATTGTTACCTCTCCATCCACTGTTTCAGTCATAGCATTAGACCAAAACTGTTGGATGTGTGAGGTGTAAATCCTAGGAATGAGCACAAGAGCTAACCTGAAATAGCTAGATTTGAGGTAAGCAACATCATCAGTGAATTCAATAGGCTCCTTAGATAAAATAGCAATTTGGTTATGGTTAGGAGCGATTTTGAGAGTCGTGGAAGACATGTTAAGAATTGAAGGGTTTATATTTTGGAAAAAGTAGTGGGATTTGATCGATAGGGTGAGTTAGGCCTGCTGGTTAAGGGAATTGAGTTTATATAGGCGAATTGAAGAACTGTGATTGGACCAAATAATCAATTTGCAAAAAGATCAGAAATAAATCTTGTTAAGAAAGTAACTTATTTGAAATAATAATAAAAAGGTTATTAATCAGCGAAGAAAGGGCCTTAAATATCTTTTGAAATTAATAAAATATTCGCTAACCAAAAGGTTAGCAAGCAGGCCCAACGGCTATAAGCAGGGCAATGGTATTGTCAGTCAACGGTCAAACAGGGGAATGTTTTGTAAAGCAGGGGAAAGTTGTACTAGCTGGGGTATCAAAAATTAAATCAGGGGAAACTTTCCTAAGGGTATTAGACTTATCCTAAATAGATCAATGCTAAACAGCTCTGCTTTAATGCACACTTGCATAAACAAGCCATATACATAGAATCTCAAGAGTCCTCCATTCAGCAAAGTTCCAAACAGAAAAAGTTAACACATAAGCAACCCTGCACCTGGTCAACCCAATAAAAGAAGCATACCCAGGACTCCATCCCTACCATTTCCTTTCTATTGTTAATTGGTCTTGGTAATATGTACTCAAAGTCTTAGATTAGGCAGCAAGCTGCTCAATCAAGAATTTTAAGTACATATTATAGTGCCTCAAGTTTACAGAACTCCAACAAGCTTAGCAGCAAGTCTTCATTGTCCTAAACCCCTACTCACCAGTGGATATGATCTAGAATCATATATGAGTATCCTAAGGATACCCTGAGTCCTAAATGTGTGACCTAACCTCCCCTGAATAATAGAGCATATACATGATTCCCCCATAATATAGTATGCTCCATTAGGATCTCTACATTGTTAGTCGAAAACCACATATAACCACTTAAAAAGAACAAACCTAAACAAGAGAATAACTCTTAGTAGGGGAAATTTCCTTAGTAGTGGAATTAACCCTAGAAGGGGAAACTTTGTTCAAAAGCAGTGGAATGAAGAATAATGAAAAAGTGACTAACACATGTACAAAAATAGCAATAATAAAATCCTGCACACTTAAGACATTTCAGACATCTAATTTTAGGGGGTGATCATTCCAATACTTGCAACCAAGTACTAAAACCTCCCTATGTCAAAAGCTTTTGTCAAAAGATCAGCAACATTAAGTTCTGTGTCAGTTGCCTCTGGGATAATTAATCCTTTTTAAAAACAATCTCTAATAAAATGATGTTTGATTTCAATATGTTTAGACTTAGTATGAAAAACATGATTTTTAATTATGCAGGTTGTGCTATTATTGTCAATAAATATCTTGGTTTTGAGAAATTTGTACTCATAATCAAGCAGCTGATTCTAAATCCAAAGAACTTGTCCACAACATGCAGCAGCTGCCATATATTCAGCTTAAGTTATAGAAGTTGCTAGAATAGTTTACTTTTAACACTGCCAAGATATAAGCTTGCTTCCCAAAAACTGACATACACCTGTAGTAGACTTCTTATCATTGTTGTCACCAGCATAGTCACTATCTGAATAGGCCACTAGCTCAAATGGTGACTCCTTGGGATACCAAAGTCCTAAAGTTGGATGACACTTCAGATACCTAAATATTCTCTTCATAGTAAACAGACAACATGTAACACCCCACTTTGTTAAGTGGACCGTTACGCGTAATTATGGCGTGTCATCAAAGCATGCAAGGTAATATATGGTAAAACATACATGACCATAGGGAAAACCGGAATCAAACATCGGTTCCCAAACATAAGTCCAAAACATAAATAAAGTAAATGAAATGAACAAAGACTACACAAGCATAAATATATGAAGGCAAAAGTAAAAGAAGTCCATGGCACTTCCTTCCTATGCACGTCCTCCAAATGCTCGAGTCAGTCCTTGATTACCTGTCGTTTTGGGACATGGAAAGGAAAGTAACGGCTGAGCATAACGCTCAGTGCACGGATATACGACATAGCATGAAAGGCTGAAACATAAATAAGACTAAAAGCAGCGGAAATGTATAAGTCCTGGAAAACCTGGAACATGTTCATAAAACTGGTTTTATAGTTTGAAAAGTCTTATGTTTATCTTATGAAAACTGTTTAACATGTTAACCATTAGCCTATATAGGTCATGAAATATCAACTTGCATGAATACTTGGAGGGGTGACCTCGTCATGCAATTAGAGGGGCTGCCTCTAATTAATATAACTGTTTGGGTAGGAGGGATAAGCTCCTTATGAAGGATGCAAGGCACACACCACATTCACCTGAATAATCTGTTGAAAACATGTAAACTAGGATGCACCCATACACCCCACCTGATAATAATAATATGGCCAAAAGATGAAAGGGACGCCACGAGATATCACTCCGCCGTGGTGAATTCATAACACTGGTGCCTCCAGTGTTATGGTTATGGTACCTCCATAACTAGGTGAAACTGGTCATGCATATATATGGTTTTAGGTATTCTAATTAAACATAAGCAATTCAATAACATATAAAACATATACTGGGGAAAACAGTTGGCTGCATACGGGGAATCCTAATAAGGAAGAATGTCCATACTGAAAGGACGGAGAATCCGTACCTTAAGTCCAGTGAACGAAGAAGACGAACGGAAGAGAGTCCTACTTCGATCTCACTAATGCTACATACATAGGATACATGTATAAGTATTCTGATTACTGAGTACGTAACTGGTTTTATATCATGTTTTAGCTTGTTTTGTATGTTCATGTCTTGTTTTACTGATTTTAACGTTATACTGTGTTTATCGTGTATTCTGTATATTCTGATTAAGTATTACTTGTATTTCTCGTATTATTATACTTGTGTGTAATAATAAGTAACTTCCTAAAAATAGCAGGTTTCCTAAAATAGAAAGTTTCCAAAAAAAAGATTAACTGCTTAAAATAGACAAGTTTCTAAAAATAGAAAGTTTCCATAAATAGATTAACTTCTTAAAATAGATAAGTTTCTAAAAATAGAAAGTTTCCATATTTAGAAATAAGCTGGATTAATAAGCTAAATAATATAAGCTTAGTTTTACTGATTAAATACGCTAAGTCATGTGATTAGTAATATAGTTTATTAATTAGTACATGTAAATTACATAAACTATAGGTTATAGGATTTAATTAAATATAACATGATTTAATTAAATTAAGTGTATAAAATACTTAGGGTAAAACATGTATTAATATTAATATTAATATAACCTAAGTCATGATAATTAATTAATTATCAATCATGTTTAATAATTAATTAATTACTATAGTCTAAATTAAATAAATACATACTTAGTCTAAACTTGTAGTTATTAATTAATAACAATGTTGCATGATATTGTAAGTATTTATTACTTAATAAAAATCCATGATTTACTGATTAAACTTTATAATTCAATTTACTAAGTTTAATTAATTACATGTACATGAATAATTATATAAATAATTATTTAACCAAAGTTTTAGTTAAATAAACTGAAAATAATTTAAATCGTGGTTTTCATTTAAATTATTTATATCCCAAAACATGAATAATAATTAATTTAATTAACATATTTAATTAAACTATTTGAATAAATAAAAAAATGTAAAAATGCATGTTTTATATCTCTTAGCCAAACACCCCCTTAATTGTTTATAAACCCGAAACCAAACAGCCCCTTAACTGGTTTTAGTGTTCCTACTGTTAGTTCAAAATTCCCACTGTTTATATAACCTACCTGCTGCTAGGTTTCGATTTCCCCCTGCCTATGTGTTATTACCCCTGCCGTCTATAAAGTTCCCATCGAGACCACTAGGGTCTCGGTTCCCACTGATAGTTACAACATACCACTGGCCGCAGCCAGTGGCTTCCCCCCTGCTTGGCTGCCGTTTCCACTGTCAGCACAAAACCACGCCAAAACCCATTTAGGGTTGCGGCTGGTGAACAATTTTTACCACCGAGACCATAGATGGTCTCGGTTTGTGGTCGTTCGAGCACAACAACATCAAACAATACTCCCCCTTATTTCTTTAATTCATGATTAACATGTTTTTGATCATAAACTCTTGATTCTTGATCAATTAATCCAAGAAAATAAAATAAAATGAGATTAGGGTTTACTTACACATGTTTAGGGTTTAAGGAAAAACATAAGCGTGAATCAACTTCTTCTTGGATTGCAACCCACTATCCTTTCCTTGTTTCTTTGGTGTTGGTCGCGGCAGAGAAGAAAAAGGGAGAAACAAAACTGACGGCTTGTTATTTCTTTTTAGGGTTTGGGACATGTTGTCCAAAGTTACTATACTCCCCCCCGTCCTTTTCCTCTTTTAGTCGAACCAAACCACAAAATTGGCCTAGAGCCCATGTTTTCTTCTCCTTCTCTTGTCTAAACGGCCCAACAACTACTTATACTTTTTAATTAAATCACGTCTTGTTAACTGACGCGCGTAATCGTGTATTGAATGTCGCGAATTTTCCCCATGGTTATCTTTATACGTTTAAACATAACTATTACGTACGTAATGACTTACCATGTTTAATTTAATACACGAATAATAATCGTGTTAATTATTCGTGTTTACGTGTTACGTAATTATTAATTATTCATGTTATCATAATTTACGTTATTATAATTACTTGTACGTAACGACATTCACCGTATTAATAATATACGTAAGTACATAATTATCTGTTCGTGATTTCGTGTTCATCATTTTATGTTCGTGATCGTGTACTAACACGTATTTAATACTTATCGTGTAATAACACGTACGTAATTCTTGTAATTAATATTCGTGATACGTGTTCATGTTATAAACGGAAAGTTTAATCATGTACGTACGATCATAAGTGTACTGTTCATGGTAAAAGCATGCGGGTTTTACAACTCTTCCCCACTAAAAAGAATAATTCGTCCCCGAATTATAGATAAAGTAAACTGAAAGAGGACATACCCGAATCCAACTGAGAGGGTATGTAAGATAAAAGGGACATGAAGGTGACATGGTAGAAGGAACGTGAAACGTGACATGTCTTGAAAGGACATGGAACGTGACCTGGCTGAAGGGACATATCTAGTCGATAAGAGAAATCTTGGTCCTCTCGCTTGGAACGGTTCCTTCACAAGATCTTGACACAAATGATAAATATTGGTCCTCCTGACCTTGACTTGAACATACTTAAATGTTCATGGTTATCAACGTAAGATAGACAGAAATAACATGCAAGGGGAACTGAAACATTACGATACAAAATAATCTAACCTAACTGATAGTTATCAACGATGCGCGAGACATATTGAAACGTAGTACGTGAAAAATTTTTAACGTGATACGTGAAAAATTTTGAACGTGATACGTGCAGATATGGTGAGCGTAGTATTAACAAACATATCGGGATCCATGATACGTGTAACATATCGTGAACGTGATATGAGGAACGTGGAATGAACATGACATGTGAAACATATCGTGAACATGGAATACGGCGGTGGTAACGCCAAACGCTATAAGGTGAGACATGGAATGCGATGTGAAACGTCTGTCTGAGAATAGAGAGTTATACTAACTTGGGTCTGGTCTCTCAAGTTCTTGCAAAACTTCCCAGAATGAAAATGATCGTAAAATCGTAAGCCAAGATACGATCATGAACGTGAATAGTGTCATGAACGTGAGCACAAAAGCAAGTCGTGAATTTAGAGCAAGGACGTGAACATAAATAAGGAGCACAATTGCGAACCTTTGTCTGACCCGATAGCTGAGTGATTGCCAAGTGATTGGATGAGCCTTGGTTGGAACATGTCTGATCAATCTGTTTGTTCTGAAATCCTTGTGGATGTAAGGATTCTGCAGACTTGATCAAACCGTTGACAATAACCCAGATAGCATCATGCTTCTTCTGAGTTTGCGTTAATCTGGTAACCAAAATCCATGGCGATCTTGTCCCATTTCTATTCACAATTTCAGATGATGGAAAACATCCTCGTCTGTTGGTGTTCTATCCTAACCTGTTAGTATGTCAGGTACTTAGATATGAACGTAACTGTATCTTGCTTCGTAGAAACTTGATACATAGAAGTTTGCGAAATTCTGAGTCTTCGAAATTAGCCCTTTAGAGAAGGATTTTCTTGGAACAACTAATGTAGTGTAGGGTTCTCACCTTTTCGTATAAGCTGAGTCATGTTGAGATTAACCGTGAGAATCCGTATGATTCAGCGTGTCACTGTAATCAACCAGAATTTATATTGAAAATTTTCAGGGTGAAATTTCTCCTGTCATAGAATTTGCAACAAAGAGCAAATATGGTCTTCCTGCTCTTCTCTAGTCTTTAGAGAAGGTTAGGTTGTCATAAATGAAAACACTGATGAATTTGTTTATGAGTTCATGGCAACTCAATTTATTAACTCTATAATGCTGTTGGGCATTTATGAGACTAATAGAAAATCGTGAATCTAGCATGAAGGAGTCGTGAACGAATAGCAGTCATGGAAATGTCCTGATCTCTCACATCACTGTTGGCAGTATGATCATGAGTCTAATCTTGGAAAAGGGTTTGACACCCTAAAGTCGATTAGACAGGTTGTCAATACGTGGAGGAGAATAACGGTTATGGATGGTGATTTGTTTTAAATCGACTGTAGTCGACACATAATCTCATTTTACCGTCCTTCTCCTTGAAGGTTCTTCTGTAATGTATGGGAAGATTTTGGTATAATCGGCTGGTTATGTGTAAAAGGAACTTCAGTGGTCGTGTCTTAACTGACAGCTAGAAATTTAAACAATCGTGGCTAACAAAGCACATGCTTGGAAAGCATAGATAATTTGTACAGATTTTCCTGGTGGAAAACCATGTTGAATGTATTAGGAGCCTGAACATTACTGTACAAAATCATGAATCGTAGCAGGGTGTGCTGTTTATAGTCCATGATTTAGGATTTAATTCAACTCGCATAGTCCGAGGTAATGCGTTAGCAGCTTGGATCTTATCATTGGGCTGAAGGAAAACCTTCATATACTTGGGGAATACGAATGGCGTCCTTCATGGTCATGAATATATGAAATATGGTGAAAGAAATGAAAGTGTCATCGAGCAAATGTGACTGACCTTACTGATACACCGGTGATGGTACTGAAATTCTTGTGGTCTGATTAATGCATGACACCACAAAATGGATATACCCTTGGAGGGTACCCTGAATTTCTTAGAGGTGTTCCTTAATTGGACATGGGTCATGCGTCTTGACTCGTGTCTTGGGAAACATACGCATGGCATGTGTCTCGACTGGTGTCTTGACATGTGTCTTTAGAAAGTATACGTGAGGCATGTGTCTTGACTGATGTCTTAACATGTGTCTCGAGATGTGAAACGAATTGAACTACAAATATTAGGTTATTATGCCAGAACTAGCGAATCGGTTAGACTACTGATCCTTTGTATTTCTGATCACGTCCGTGGCCGGAGCTTCGGTTGCGATTGCTAGGATAGCTGTTGTCATAGTAGTGGTTACTATCGTCTTGTTTGTCAGTTCCATGACGGTCATTCTTATGACTGTGATTCATTTAACTATTCAGTTGAGTGGCCGACTGATACTGGTTTGCACTCATATTATTGAAACAACAACTGAATGACGTGTGACAGGTAACAAAGAATTAGGGACAATGATTGATGGAAATCGTCTGATGGTGAAGCATCTTCTCGTCCAATTGCTTTGCTCTAACGCCTTTGTCTTCGTCTTGTAGGATCTCCAGGTTGTGAACAACATCCGCATCTCGTAGCGTCTCCAAACATCAGCAGCATCAACCTTTAGTAACATCTCCAAGTTATGAGCGGCATCAGCAATCTTGTAGAATATCAGCAAATAAAAATACGCCTGAGATGATTCAGAATTGACTAGCGAATACTCATGAAGTATTGCAAGTGAAATACACCTGGATTAAGTTACCTGTAATACACATGGAATACGGTACATGGAGTACACATGAAACGCACATGAAATGATCGGTATGGGTCGATCATTTGTCATGATTTAAAGGAAATATAATCGGTTAAACGGTTAGAAAAAAAACCATCATGATAACCTGGCAACGCCAGTATATACCTCATTCTGGTTGCACAGAGAAACGCTAACATGTGCTTAAACCAATTTCAACGATGATTTTCCTGAAAGCATGATTAATAAAAACCAACCATGACTATCATGAAAGCATGATTTAAATGAATTCCAACAGGGTCTTGCATGAAAGCATAAGCAACAAAAGAGACATAAGACGTAATTACATGAAGACGAAGTCATCATGAAGAAACAGGAAACAATCTATCATGAAGGAGTGTATAACATAATCAGCATGAAACTGAAGTTAACCATGACAGTATGAAAACATACTTGACATAAAAACATAGTAACTTATGAGGGGACATGAAAAAAAAATTTATGCCAATAAATCATGAGAAAAAATTTATGCATGAAAACAATGCATGAATCATGATGCAGTTTATAAAAACTTTTATATGCGCGAGGGGACGCCTATGGGTCGGTCCCAAAACAAAAGACATGGCGAGGGGACACCTATGGGTTGGTCCCAAAGTTAAAAGTTTCGATAAAAGAACATGCGACTAAATAGGGCCAGTCCTGTACCAACCATTACTTAGTCATAATTCCTGTAACAATGACACATGAAACATACTAAATGAAACTCATCTGTCAAAACTTATCAGAAAAAATTTTATGTGACCAGTTATGAACTACTGGGGTTCAGTTCACCTTAATCACAGTTCACGAGGAACATCATGCATGAAACAATGATACATAACTAAGTATGGATGACGGTTGTTCAGTCCATATTAGTGAAAGCAATACGGATGAAAACATCATGGTTAAAACAACAAGGTTCTAAAAACATAAATACATGGAATAAAAAGCATTGGCTTAGGAAGCTCCGGATGACTACCCACTAGTCACAGGTCAAGTTTTAGAGCCTACAGGTCGAAGCCTTGGCTCTGATATCGTAATTATGGCGTGTCATCAAAGCATGCAGGTAATATGTAGTAAAACATACATGACCATAGGGAAAAACGGAATCAAACATCGGTTCCCAAACATAACCCCAAAACATAAATAAAGTAAATGAAATGAACAAAGACTACAGAAGCATACATATATGAAGGCAAAAGGAAAAGAAGTCCATGGCAGCTTCCATCCTATGCACGTCCTCCAAATGCTCGAGTCAGTCCTTGAGTACCTGCCGTTTTGGGACATGGAAAGGAAAGTAACGGCTGAGCATAATGCTCAATGCACGGATATATGACATAGCATGAAAGGCTGAAAAATAAATAAGACTAAAAGCAACGGAAATGTATAAGTCCTGGAAAACCTGAAACATGTTCATAAAACTGGTTTTATAGTTTGAAAAGTCTTATGTTTATCTTATAAAAACTGTTTAACATGTTAACAATTAGCCAATATAGGTCATGAAATATCAACGTGTATGAATACTTGGAAGGTGACCTCGTCATGCAATTAGAGGGGCTGCCTCTAATTAATATAACTGTTTGGGTAGGAGGGATCAGATCCTTGTGAAGGATGCAAGGCACACACGACATTCACTTGAATAAGCTGCTGAAAACATGTAAACTAGGATGCACCTATACGCCCCACCTGATAATAATAATATGGCGAAAAGCTGGAAGGGACGCCACGAGCTATTACTCCGCCGTGGTGAAGTCATAACACTGGTGCCTCCAGTGTTATGGTTATGGTACCTCCATAACTAGGTGAAACTGGTCATGCATGTATATGGCTTTAGGTATTCTAATTAAACATAAGCAATTCAAAAACATATAAAACATATAATGGGGAAAACAGTTGGCTGCATACGGGGAATCCTAATAAGGAAGAATGTCCATACTGAAAGGACGGAGAATCCGTACCTTAAGTCCAGTGAACGAAGAAGACGAACGGAAGAGAGTCCTACTTCGATCTCACTAATGCTACATACATAGGATACATATATAAGTATTCTGATTACTGAGTACGTAACTGGTTTTATATCATGTTTTAGCTTGTTTTGTATGTTCATGTCTTGTTTTACTGATTTTAACGTTATACTGCGTTTATCGTGTATTCTGTATATTCTGATTAAGTATTACTTGTATTTCTCGTATTATTATACTTGTGTGTAATAATAAATAACTTCCTAAAAATAGCAGGTTTCCTAAATTAGAAAGTTTCCAAAAAAATAGATTAACTGTTTAAAATAGATAAGTTTCTAAAAATAAAAAGTTTCCATAAATAGATTAACTGCTTAAAATAGATAAGTTTCTAAAAATAGAAAGTTTCCATATTTAGAAATAAGTTGGATTAATAAGCTAAATAATATAAGCTTAGTTTTATTGATTAAATACGCTAAGTCATGTGATTAGTAATATAGTTTATTAATTAGTACATGTAAATTACATAAACTATAGGTTATAGGATTTAATTAAATATAACATGATTTAATTAAATTAAGTGTATAAAATACTTAGGTTAAAACATCTATCAATATTAATATTAATATAACCTAAGTCATGATAATTAATTAATTATCAATCATGTTTAATAATTAATTAATTACTATAGGCTAAATTAAATAAATACATACTTAGTCTAAACTTTTAGTTATTAATTAATAACAATGTTGCATGCTATTGTAAGTATTTATTACTTAATAAAAATCTATGATTTACTTATTAAACTTTATAATTCAATTTACTAAGTTTAATTAATTACATGTACATGAATAATTATATAAATAATTATTTAACCAAAGTTTTTGTTAAATAACTGAACATAATTTAAATCGTGGTTTTCATTTGAATTATTTATATCCCAAAACATGAATAATAATTGTTAGCCTTAAAATATTGAGTCAAACAAGAATGCTCGGTCATATGTTTATTATGTATCGTATATTAGAACGTTGTAATAGGTAGTAGATTAGTCGTGTATTACGGGCTTAACTTTAAGCTAAGGTTCATTCATAAGTAACCAAAGCCCAAAGGAAAAGCCCGACCCATTATCATATAGCCCATCATGCCACATGTAGGCAAGGCTATATAAACCTCTCCTTGCATGTAAGGAGAGGTTGGTTGTCTCATTTTTCTATACTCCTAATCTAATATTCACCAAGTTTCTCACACAGTTCTCTCTACTTTCTCTCTCTAGAATTCATCTTTTATCTACCTTTCTTTCTTGTTTAATCATCACAAATATATGGGAAAACAATTGGTATCAATCGCCATGGGGTAGTGTTGTGATTGATTGTTGTTATATCATTTGATTCGTATGATTCAATCCATACATCATCTCGAATTCAAATCTTTTTGTGTTTTCCGTGCTCTACATCTTGATTTACATCTCCTACATAGTTGTGGTAGGGATTTGATTGCTTTTGGTTGGTTAAAATTACGGATTTCTTTTCAAAAATCTCATTTTTACCTAAAGTTTCAGAACTGTACAGTTATTCTGACAGAACTCCATCGGAAAAGGGTTTCATATTCCGACAGTTATTCCGACGGAATTCCATCGGAAAAGGGTTTTAACATTCCGACGGTTATTCCGATCGTGTATTCCGACAGTATTCCGACAGATTGTATTCTGATAGGTATTCCGACAGCATTCCGATACAATATTCCGACAGCTCATTCCGACAGCTCATTCCGACAGCATTCCGATACAGTATTCCGACAGCCTACATTCCGATAGCCTACATTCCGACAACATTCCGATGGAAATTCCGATGGCACATTCCGATGGACATTCCGATGCTATGTTTTGCTAAATTTTGTTCGAGTATTTTTTAGACTTAGCCACCATCTAAACTAGTTTCGGAATATCGTTTACACGAAGATTAAAAAAAGAATTGAAATTTTCCCGTCAAGTAAATTCAAATTTTTTCCATACTAGTTTTAGGACATTTCTAGCTCAATTTCAAAATTTGGCGATACAAAATTTTTTGGTCTACCGTTTTGTCGGACTGAGGAATTTATTGTCGGACTGAGAAAAATAACAATTTTTGGAATTTCAACAACAACTCAATCACATCATATCTACTTAAGATCCATATTCACTTCATCATTTCAGAGAATATTGAGATGGATTCTAATGCAGAATATCGTATGACGAACAACAACATAATGGTGGCGGGTAACAAAGAGAGACCACCAATGCTTGTGGCCGGTCGATATGCTCAATGGCAATCACGTTTTCTTCGTTATCTTGATACAATACCTAATGATGATGCATTGAGGCAATGTATTAACAATGGAACATATGTTTTCTCTGACATCACTGTTCCTCATACACCAACCACAGACACTATTCTAGATATACCCGCAACCACAAGAAAAGAAACTTTATCTGATCTTACAACAGAGAAGCGTGCTTGGTAGACGCGGAAAAATAAGCGATCTATATGATTCTAAGTGGAATTGGAGATAATATTTATTCCACGGTTGATGCATGTCCTACAACACAAGAAATGTGGACGGCTATTGAACGCTTGCAACAAGGAGAATCACTCAACAAGAAAGATGTTAAAACAAACTTGTTTTGGAATTTTGGTAAGTTTTCTGCATTGGATGGAGAATCAATTGAGTCTTATTATTCACGATTCTACAAGATGATGAACGATATGACAAGAAACAACTTTGAGGTCTCCACCATGCAAGTCAATGTGTAATTTCTTCAGAAACTTCAACCAGAGTGGACACGTTTTGTTACTTTGGTGAAACAACATAAACAGTTAGACAAGGTAAAATATCACACTCTCTTTTATATCTTGAAACAATTTCAGCATGAGGCAAATGAAATTCGAGCTGAACGAGTTGCAAAGACGGCTAATCCACTTGCTCTAGTGTCTACCACTCAAGATCATCGATCTCATACTCAAATATCATACTCCATTCAATCATCCTCACCATGATATTCCACATCATCCAAGTCTTCATCATCCACAAGATCACGCGGAAAAGAACCAAGAGCACCATCACCACCATCTAAGTCATCATCTGAAGAGGATAGTGATGAAGATCAAGCTCAGAAGAATCGGGAAATGAAACAACAAATTGCTTTCATTATGAAGACCTACAAGAAAATCTTCAAACCCACCAACAACAATCTTCGAACATCATCCAACACAAAGAACCAATATGTTGAGAACCCTTCAAGGTATGACACACGTCGACGTAGTGAAAGTCCTTCTAGGTATGATCGACATAATCCAACACATGTTAAGGGTACTGCAAGGTATGATCGACAAACTGCCAAGTATGATACTCAGAGGATTGCTGCTGCTATTGGGAATAGGGAAACTGTTGGAACGCAAGTGGTTCAACAAAGTGGGATTCAGTGTTATAATTGCCAAGGTTATGGGCATATGGCAAAGGAATGCAGAAAGCCGAAATGGGTTAGGCACTCTAGCTACCATAAAGAGAAGATGTTGTTATGCAAGAAGATGGAAGCAGGGGTAAAGTTGTCGGCTGAGGAGGGAGCAATGCTTGATGACACTGATGATGAAGCCTCCGACCAAGAATTAGAAGCACATTACTCGTACATGGCATAGGTTGAAGAAGTTCTCAAAGTCACTGAAGATGACAATGGCCCTATCTTTGACACTGAGCCACTCGATAAGGTACACAACACTGACGAATATAATGTGTTTGGTGATATTCATGAGCATAGTGAGCTACCCAATGCCATTAATGACACATGTATGATAGAAACGGTTGATAGTAATACCACACGTGATTCATCATACATGTACAATAATGAGTTTGAGGATGATCAACATGCAAATGAGTATGATGATGAGGAGCGTGTCGCACTTGCTAATTTAATTGCTAGTTTGCAAAAAGATGTCAATGAAACTAGAAAGAGTCAAAAGCAATTAAAGAAGGCAAACGCAACGCTCACTTAAAATTTTGAAGAATGCAAAGCCGCTCTAATTAAATCTATTGAGACCCTTGAAAGTTATAGTGATGAGCTTCTTCAAAAGACTAAAGAGCTTGAGGGTTAAAAGGGTAGTGCGTTAAAAAGTCAAAAGGACGATCTTGAAAAGGAATACAACGAAACTCTTGAGTTATTAACCAAAGAGAAACGTCAATTTAATATTTTATGAATGGATGAACGTCAAAAAATGTACCTTGCTACCACCAAAGTTAACGAACTTGAACAACGGTTTTCAATAAATAACATCGACTCTGCTAAAATTCTTGAGGTTAAGAAACAAGAGGTTGAAACGTTAAAACAAGATTTCAAAAGTCGACATGAAAAAGATACTAAAAAAGTAACGGAACTAGAGGCACAAGTTGAATTTTTGAAGAAAGTTGTTTATAAAATTGTTGGAAATACGTTTTTACGTATTTAGGAAGATTCGGTCACTCCGACAATATACTAAGTAGTAGCTCGTAGTCTAGACATCGTTATTTAACAAACAAGCCCAATCCAAGCCTACAACATGTGTAGGCCAGCCCAAACATGTAAGCCTAAGCCCATTACAAGGCTTGGGTATATAAACCCTCTCCTTAGATGGAGAGGGTGTGTGGTTATCATTTTTCACATAGTTCTTATAAGTTTCTCTCTCTAGAATGGTATGTAATCCACCATCTCTCTATCTCTTTCTCTCTCTAAAACATAAGCAAGATTTATATATCCTACAAATGGTATCAAGAGCTTGGGATGAAATATAGGTTGGTAATTGTGTTGTTTATGCTTTCTTATGCATAAAGTGTGGTTTTGATTGTTTTTTACCGAATCATCAAAAAAAATTCGTGTTTGTTTGTGTTTTAAAGTCGAATACATTCTTTTATCAAGTCGTAGTGATTTTGGTATATTGGTTTTGATTAAAACACAAGTCTTTTGGATCAAAAGTTGGGAAATTTCTTGTTTTTCAAACTTTCCGAAATTCTTGCAAGTGTTTCCATCGGAAAGTACAAGACTGGGTGGTTTGATCTCAATAACCTATTGGTTCTACTTTGCGATCACTGGATTTCGACACCTTATTCCGACGTGACATTCCGATCTAACATTGCGATCTGGGATTCCGACGGTTTTAAGGAATCTTGAGTCGTTACTCTGTCCAATTTATTTTAGCTACATTCTGATCTGGACATCCCGATAGTGGCATTCCGATCTGGACTTTCTGATAGTGACATTCCGATCTGGACATTCAGATAGTGTGACATTCTGATCTGGACATTCCGATAGTCACATTCCGATCTGGACATTCAGATAGTGTGACATTCCGATCTGGACTTTCCGGTAGTGACATTCCGATCTGGACATTCCGATCTAGCCATTCTGATACCAGCAACATTCCGACAGAAAAGAGTATTCCGACAGAAATCAACATTCCGACAATCCAAAAATTATTCCCTTAAAAAAATTTCGATCGTGTGTAATTTTGACTTGGAATTTTTGGTTTATCGAGAACATATTTTAGGGATTTTAACATTGTTTCTCGACTTTAACACACCACAACACAAAAACACTTAACCTTATTTCATTGGTCGATCAACGTTTGTAAAACTTAACTCATTGAAATGGAGTACACATCTCTTACGGATAAGTCCATCCTCTCGGGTACGGATAATCGTCCACCAATGTTGGAGAAGTCTATGTACGAGGATTGGACTTCCCGAATGGAACTTTACATGTTGAACAAAGAGAATGGACATCTCATTTGGGCATCGGTGCTCAATGGACCATTAGATTATGGTACAGTGACGGAAGGTACAACTACTCGTCCTCGCACAACGGGTGAATTAACTGGAGATATGAAGATTCAAGATAAATGTGATAAGTATGCTACAAACATCATTCTCCAAGCCCTTCCTCCAGATGTCTACAAACTCGTCAGCAAACATAAAGTTGCCAAAGAGTTATGGGATAGAATTCGTGTTCTAATGCAAGGCACCTTGTTAACTAAAAAAGAACGAGAGTGTAAGCTTTATGATACTTTTGATAAGTTTGCCTATGTGCCAGGGGAGACTCTCAATGACTACTATCTGAGATTTACCCTATTATTGAATGAGCTAAATATCTATGGCATGGCAATTCCTACCTTTCAATTGAACACCAAGTATTTTAACACTCTTCCTTCAGAATGGAAAAAATACGTGACGGATGTTAAATTGGCTAAGGACTTGCATAACACCAATGTGGATCAACTTCAAGCTATTCTTCAACAACACGAATGCCATGTGATCGAGGCTCGGTTTTCTAAACCTCAAGTTCATGATCCACTTGCCATGTATGCTTCTCAACAAAACATGGCTTATACTTATCAACAACCATCATACTTGCAGCAGCCAACACCACACAACTATCAGCAACCACAACAACCATCTTATCAACCACCAATGATGCCACAGCAAGCATTTCAACAAAGTGTTCATCAACAATCTTTTCCACAACAACCACCATATCAGACATCACCATCACAAGCCAACACTTCTCCAATGGGCTATACTCCTCAGCAAGGATATTTTCCAATAGAAGCACAACCAACACAAGCTTTCTACTCTAATGAACTTCCACCAATATAAGCACCGGTCTTTACTCCAAATGATACGCCAGCTGATGTTCTAAACCATCTCACTGCCTACTTGTCAAAACTTGTTGCAACTAGAGGATTTCCACCAACAAACAATCAGCTTCGCACCTCTTCAAATCCTCGACAACAAGCTACTGTTCAAGATGGTCAAGTAACAGTGCAACCTATTCAGGGAAGGCAAAATTCATATGGACCTCCTACAAGGACGGTGAATGCTCAAGCTGTGAATTCACAAGCTAATGGAAATGGAAGTCCCATTAGTCCTCAAAAGGTTGTGACTTGCTACAATTGTCGAGGACAAGGTCATATGGCTAGGCAATGCACTCAGCCGAAAAGGAGAAGGGATGATGCATGGTTTCGTGAGAAAATGTATTTGGTTGATGCTCAGTCTAAGGGAAAGATTTTGGATTCAGAGGAGTTAGCATTTCTTGTAGACCCAGGGGCAGCAGATACTGAAGGCATTGCAGTCGTTTCTACTTCTAATGCAGCTTATCAAGTAGATGATCTTGACGCATATGATTCAGATTGTGATGACATTCACTCTGCCCAAGCTGCTCTCGTTGCTAATCTCTCTCACTACGGTTCTGATGTCGTCAGTGAGGTACCAACCACATCTAATAATATTGATGATAACCAACATTAAGTTGGGCATGAAAATGACAACCTCGAATAGCATTCGGGAACTAGTAACTCAAATGATGTGGTACCCAATCCTGCACATTTGATTGAACCTCAACCAAATGCTACGAAAGGTATGGAATCTTATGCTCAACATGATTTGGTCATGGTGCCTAAACATATTATTGATCAAATGCATATGGCTCTCAGACAATCCGTAGATACGAATTCCACCCTAACAGATGAGCTTGCGTTGCCTAAAGAAAAGGTCAAAGCTTTTGAAATGGTCCCTCAAGCAGAGAAAATAAGATGTTCTGAATTTGACCAATTTCGTTTTGAAAAGATTGAACACTTGAAAGAAATAGAATCATTAAAAGCTAATCTTTCTAATGAATTAAAAGCAAAAGAGTCGGTTGTCAATGATTTTCAGAAACTTAAAATGGATTTCGAAACTCTCGAGTCTAAAAAGTTTGAATCGGAAATTAATGCTACCAAACTTCTTAAATTTAAAGAACAACAGCTTTTAAAACAATACACTTCCACATAAAAGGTTCATCTTTTAACTAAATCATTTAAAGAACTAGAACTTAAACGTCTTCAAGATTTACCACCTAATCCCGGTTATGCAAAACAAGCTCAGGTATATATTCCGTGTCTTTATGATATGACCCTAATTGGCAATTCGAAAGAAGCACCTTTTGTTCGTAGTTCTGGGGAGACACAATCACTTGCGGATGAAACTCATTCCCTAAAATGCTTTCAAAATTCCATACAATTGATTATGATCAATATAACAAAGATCAATTATCTAAAAAGACCCGCATTCGCTTACAAAAGGAATTAGCTGAATTGACAGTTCTTGTGCCCCAAAATTTGTCAAATGAAAACCCTCCTAGTACGTCTCCTACACTTGTCAAAACGGATTTAACGAAGTTAATTCCACCGGTAAGTAAGGCGTCCGTTAACTTAAATGCGGTACACCAACACTTAGCCGATTTTGACAAGGTCATTTTGGAACGTACGACGGCTTCGGCCATAACGAAAGGTGAATGGAACTTTGAGCACACTAGAGATGCGTTCCGAAACGAAATTGTTCCGTTTGTAGACAATTTTAAAGCTTGTCTTAGTAATCTTGATCAAGATTTGCTTTTGTAAATAGAAGAAGTTAGACGCGTTTTCAATGAAATGGATGATGCTTATGAAAACAGTTTACTTGAAATAGAACGGGTTCACGCCAAAATGATCAGCTTCTGAAGCAAGTGATGTCTCATGATATAGTTTCTGTCTGTGTGAATAAAAGTGTTGATAATGATTCTATTGTGCATAATGTTGAATCTGTGGATACTGTGGTAGATATTACTTGTCACGATTCTGACGCTGAATTTTTAAAGCTTCAAGATTCATATTCTTCGCTTTCAAAACGTTTTGATGAGATTCAAACACATTGTATTTCGCTTGAATGCAAGCAACAATTTATTCAAGAAATCTTTGAAACGTCATTCGAAGGTGTTAATATCGATGATGCAAACTTTGAAAAGAATTTTTGATTGAATTTACAATCAAAACAGCGTCAGCCAAGTGACATAGTTGCTAAATCTTTGCCGATAGAAATAGAGAAATCTAAGGAGCTTAACTGTGTGAACGTACTTGAGGCCGCTGAGAATTTTAAACTTGATCTAGATAATCGAGTTTCCAAGATTTTGTCCAAAGTTGATAACTTAAAACAGAAAAATACACGACTCTTCGATTCAGTAAAGCCCGCATGTGTTGATACCAATGCACAGAATCAATCATTGGTTGAACAATTGAATCGAAAGTCGGTGGAAATATCTTATTTGAGGGAAAAAATTTGTGATAAGAATCTGGTCTTGGCTGAGTTAAAGGAAACACTTCGTACTCTAAAAGGTAAGAATGTTGTGGATAACGCAGCCACTGTCTCAGCGTCGTCCTCTAGTGCAATCAAAGGAAACCTTATAGCCGTCACGCCACTTAACAAGGGCCCTAGGACTAAACCGTCTCAAACTTTGGTCACTAAAGATAAGGCGGAATCAAAACCAGCTTCTAATATTCCCGTGTTGCCTTCTACAGGAGTAAGCACCACTACTAAGGCTCAAAGATCTAAGCTTAAAAGAAACAAGAAGAATGATAGGATCTTGCCCCCATCTAGTAGTCAAGTGAAGAAGAAAGTAGAAACCCATCCTAGGAATGTTATTTCTGTTTTGAATAAAATGAATCATGTAGCTAAACCTAAAGGCTCTACGGTTGTGCAGCGTTCTAAGCCTACTATGAATTCTAATTTGAAATGTTGGAATTGCAATGAATGTATGTTTTCTAGTCGTCATGATTCTTGCCTTATTGACCATGTGAATGAGATGCATGCCCGGAAAAATGGATTAGAATGGAAACCGACTGGGAAAGTGTTAACCCAAGTTGGTTGGTTGTGGTGCCCCACTGGTAAAACTTTCACTATATTAGGAAATATGTGCCCTTTAACTAGGATCACTCCCACTAAAGCGAAGAAAGTGTACCCTTTAACTAGGAGTACCAAGGCTACCAAAACACAAGTGTGTCCTTTAACTAAGAACACCGACACTACTGTAGCAACTAAGTGCCCTTTAAATAGGTCTACTCCCACTGTAGTTCCCGCAAATAATCCAAAACCTAAGAAAGTTGGAACAGTAAAAACTGTTAGTGCTAAAACTCACATTAGAAAACGCAGGAAAACTAAAGGTCACAAACATGTTAGCAATTCTGATAATATTTTATCTGTATCTGCTAACACTCCGGAACCAATAGTTTCCAATGCATTGTCTACTGTTGTTATTGAAATCAGGTGGTCCAAATTGTTCTCTGGTATTTGGACTCTGGTTGCTCCAAGCATATGACCGGAGATCGCTCTCAGCTCAGAAATTTCGTCAGCAAGTTTCTTGGTACGGTTCGATTTGGAAATAATCATATTGCAAAGATAACGGGTTATGGTGAATATCATATTGGGATGTTATAATTTCGAGAGTGTATTATGTGGAAGGTCTCGGTCACAACTTATTTTCTGTAGGACAATTTTGTGATGCAAACCTAGAAGTTGCTTTTCGAGAGCATACCTGCTTCATACGTAATTTGGAAGGGGTTGATTTATTGAAAGGTACTCGAGGGAATAATTTGTATACTTTGTCTCTACAAGACATGATGGTCGCTTCTCCCGTATGTCTTCTCTCCAAAGCATCGAAGACTAAGTCATGGTTATGGCATCGACGGTTATCTCATCTTAACTTTGACGCTATTAACCATTTGACGAAAAACGAACTTGTTCGTGGTCTTCCTAAACTTTCATTTCACAAGGATCATTTGTGTTCCGCGTGTACAATGAGGAAAAGCACTAAGAAATCTTACAAACCCAAAACGGAAGACACCAACCAAGAGAAACTTTATCTGTTGCATATGGATCTTTGTGGGCCAATGCGTGTTGAAAGTCTTAGTGGCAAAATGTACATCCTCGTAATTGTCGATGATTACTCTCGGTTTACATGGGTGAAATTTCTTACAACAAAAAATGAGGCACCTAAATTCATCATCGGATTTCTCAAGATGATTCAAGTGCGTCTCAACACTACTGTCCGACGCATTCGTACAGATAATGGAACCAAATTTGTGAATCAAATCTTGCGTGATTATTATGAAGAAGTTGGCATATTCTCATGAAACATCCGTTGCACGTACCCCACAACAAAACGGTGTCGTTGAAAGGCGAAATCGCACACTTATAGAAGTTGCTCGAACGATGTTAGTTTACGCTAAGGCTCCATTGTTTTTATGGGCAGAAGTAGTATCTACAGCAGTGTACACCCAAAACCGGTCACTAATTCGTAAACGCCATGGTAAAACACCTTATGAGCTTCTCCATGGAAAAGTACCATATTTATCATATCTTCATGTATTTGGTTCTCTTTGATATCCAAATAATGATGGTGACAATTTGGGAAAACTTCAACCTAAGGCTGATATTGGTATTTTCATTGGTTACGCACCCACAAAGAAGGCATACCGAATCTACAACCGTAAGTCTCGTAAAATCCTCGAAACTATGAATGTTGATTTTGATGAGCTGACAGCAATGGCTTCTGAGCAAAGCAGCTCTGAACCCACACTTCATGAAATGGGACCCAGTAACATTAGTTCTGGTCTTGTCCCAAACAACCCTACTTCATCATCATTTACACCACCTTCTAGGACTGAATGGGATACGTTGTTTCAATCGTTCTTTGATGAATTCTTTACTCCTCCAAGTATTGTTGCTCCAGAACCTGAGGTAATAGCTCCGGTAACCGAAGTTGTCGCTCCAGCAACCGAAGCACAATCAGATACATCTGCACCTACAATTGGTCAAGATATACCCTCAACAAGTAATTCTCAACCAACACATGTAACAACTACCCATGTCATGCCTATTGATGATGAAGAGGATGATGATGATCACGATTTGGAATTTGCTCAAATGAGTGAACTTCCATTCTTTGGTGTACCAATTCCCGACCCTAATCAAGCCGGGTCATCCACCTCAGAGGAAGCTCCTTATACGGATTACTCCAATCCACGGATTTGTGAACATGACAGCAAGTGGACAAAGGATCATCCTATAGATTCTATTATTCGTGACCCCAATCGTCCGGTATCCACACGAAGTCAGTTACAAGAAAATGCAATGTTTTGTCATTTTGATGCTTTTCTCACTAAAGTTGAACCTAAGACATGGCAACAAGCTTTTACTCAATCCTGTTGGATAGAAGCTATGCAAGAAGAACTTAATGAATTCATACGTCTTGAAGTATGGGAACTTGTCCCATGCCCGGATCAAGTGCAGTTACTCACTTTGAAATGGGTTTACAAGGTGAAACTCGATGAGTTAGGCGGAATATTGAAGAACAAAGCTCGCCTAGTAGCTCGTGGATACAAGCAGTTATTGGGCATCGACTTTATGGAATCCTTTGCACCTGTCACCCGTTTGGAAGCTATTAGACTGTTCCTCGCTTATGCAGCCCACATGAATATGATCGTCTATCAGATGGATGTAAAGACGACATTTCTTAATGGTGAAATCAAGGAAGAGGTCTATGTTCAACAGCCGGATGGTTTTGTGAATCCTAAATATCCTAATCATGTGTACAAGCTTAAGAAGGCTCTTTATGGGTTGAAGCAAGCTCCACGCGCATGGTATGATCTATTGTCACAATTCCTCATTACGCAAGGATTCGCTAAAGGCAAGGTGGATCCCACGCTGTTCATTCAAAAACAAGGTAAAGATATGATTATGGTACAAATATATGTTGATGATATTATATTTGCAGCCTCGACCCAAACCTTATCAGATGAGTTTGGGACACTCATGTCTTCCAAGTTTAAGATGTCAATGATGGGCAAGGTATCATTCTTCTTAGGTCTTCAGATATCTCAGAGTCCCATAGGCATCTTTATCAATCAATCCAAGTATGCCCTTGAATCGCTTAAGAAATATAAGATGGAATCTTGTGATCCCGTGGATACTCCAATGGTGGAACGAACTAAGCTTGATGCAGATCCACATGGAGTTGCCATTGATCCGACACTTTATCGTGGAATGATCGGTACTCTTCTGTATATCACAACTAGTCGACCTGATCTTCAGTTTGCTATATGTATGTGTGCTCGGTATCAAACTCGCCCTACTGAGTTACACTTGGCCACTATGAAACGGATCTTTCGATATCTTAAAGAAACCATTAATCGGGGACTTTGGTATTCGAAGGACTCTTCTATTTCACTTATGGCATATGCAGATGCGGATCACGCGGGTTGACAAGATACAAGGCGTAGCACGAGTGGAACTTTGTAACTACTAGGAGATCGACTAATCAGTTGGGCATCGAAAAGGCAGAAAAGCGCTGCAATTTCAAGTACGGAAGCAGAATACATAGCTATGTCCGGTTGTTGTGCTCAAATTCTTTGGATGAGATCGCAATTAACCGACTATGGTCTAGGTTTCAACAAGATTCCGATGTACTGCGACAACAAAAGTGCAATTGCTTTATGCTGCAACAACGTTCAATTCTCCCGGTCGAAGCACATTGACATTCGCTACCACTTCATCAAGGAGCAAGTGGAAAATGGAGTAATAGAGCTTTACTTTGTTCGATCTGAGTATCAATTGGCGGATATTTTCACGAAGGCTTTAGATCGCGCTCGAATTGAATTTTTGGCCGACAAGCTAGGAATAAGAACCTTCTCGCCTGAGACTCTTAAGGAACTAGCAGATGAAGCGAAAGAATAGTGATGGTAAACTATTCTCCGTATCCTTGGTGATCATCTGTATATATTTTTTATATTTTTATCCACAAAAGCAAAATACAAAAATATAAAACCATATAAAAACCATAAAAATTGAAAAATCTAGAAAAATCCAAAAATATTTTTACTTTATTTTTCAAAGGCATGTCTTTTGGTACGATAATATATATGGCCTTAGAAATGTTGATTAATATCGACACGGCGCCATAAATAGAGTTCGTACAAAAGTTGTAAATATTTCATAAAACATGCCATTATGGCTTGTAGTTATTTCAGACTGCAACCCGGTTTTCACATTAAAGTCAAGTATTTCTTATGAAAGCTTTGACTCACAACGGGAATTAATTTTCTCGGGCAAGGTTTACTTTAAAACCTTGTAAGGGATCAAGTTTACTTTATAACTTCGTCTAACACAAATATATGTACGTTTCAGTGCATTTATTTGTTAAAACAAGAGAAGTCTTGTTTTTATGAAGCTATCATCTCTACAACCATAGCAATCTACAATTGGTATCTACATACTCGACGATGCGACTACTCAACCGGCGACTACAGCTCTTTCAATAGAACACGGGTCAGCAATTGAGGGGGAGAAATTGTCAAGCATTCAGAATCTTCGATGCCGAACGTGCCAAGTTCACAAGTTGGTGTCAAGACAACAATACCAATCGTACATGTGGTGTCAAGAGATGACTTCAGACGTGACGAGGCGACCAACATATGCTGAAAAGAACCATTTGATCTTTTCATATAATGTTCTCATCAATCAGGTCCAACCTTGTCAATTCTTTTCTAATATGGTGAATATGTGATCATGTTACAAATCGGTATCATATCTTATACGTTTGATATCATGAAGATAAAATGGACTTGCATTTTTCTTCCCAAAACCTTAGTTAAAACTTCATTAAATCAATTGATATTAAAAACATCGATTGGGTTAATATTTTTAATATGGGGGAGAAAATGTGATTTAATATGGGATATTATCATAAATGGTTTGACTTAATGTGCTGGCTCATCCTAACATATGTGAAATGTTTTCGAATAATCGTGGCATATGTTAAGGGGGAGCAAAACGGATTTGCATATCAAAATGAATTTTCATGGTGACAAATACTTACCCAAAACCCATTTATTTCACGACGATGAAGATTGTGGTGACATAAGGATGGTAGGATAGGTTAAGTCCAATGATTCTTCTAGAACCGGAGGAATCTTCCCAAGGACATTCCATAGCTAGAAATAGTAGTCCTTAGGAAAGATGGAGAATGATTGTGAACGTAGCTGAATGTCGACCAAGTACATAAGTTAGCACTAGAACAATCATAACAAGGTGCTAGTTATGACGTATTGGTAAGCATTGAAGGGGTTGAAGAATGAAAAAGAATTGTAAAGATAAACGGTGTAAAGAAAGAAGCCCTCCTTACAACCTTAGGCAGAAACCGGGTCAATACATATGGTATTGAGATAATTTTCTAATGATGCTTGATATTGAAGACAGACATCATGGACACAGTGATGCAATGCACAACCCATCCCAGCTAACCTAGATATCTCTCAAAAGATATTTGTTTTAATCACACGGAGACAACGCATTATCTATTGATTTATTCACTCCGAATAAATTGGTATTGAAATGGTGGCACTCATCTCCAACCTCCGATCACTAAAATCCAAAATGCACAATTGAGTCTAGAGCCATTTGACATCATAAAATATCTCATTAGGACACACTTTCATATTTCCTTGCTTCTTCACACACTGTGAAAAGTAAGAAAGATTTTAAGAGACCTACGTAAAATCTTCATGATCTTGCCTGAACATCCGAGTAATAAGAAAGTATTTACAATGAAGATGGAAATCCTTCTTGAACGAACATTAAAAAGCTCATGGTAGGTGACTTGTGCGATTCCTTATGAATCAAACTTGTGATAACTGGAAAGCAACAGTGGTTTAATTCTTAACTGAACTTAAACACATTCCAGGCCTCTACGCAATATCTTAGTGATCTTGCCAGAACACTCAGAGTGACACCTTAGTGTTCACAGTGATGAGTGGAAATCCTTCTAGTGTTAACCTCAAACAGCACTTGGTAGGTAACTTGTAAGATTCTATACGAATCAAGCTCGTGACAACTAGAAAGCAACGATGGTGCGATTCTTTAATGAATCAAACTTGTTCCAGGAATCAGAATTGACGGCTTCAATCATGCGGATAATTTTATCCAAATGATTCACTCTTTACGTTCGCAGTCAGCTTTGGACGGTCGAGTAAAGAGAACGGGTTTACCCGCGAAATCTTGTCAAGGAGATTTTTTAATTAAATCTACCTGCCACAAGTACGATATTTTATATCGTCCAACGGTCTTCACCGACCGGAGGTAAAATGCTACCGAATTAGAATGAAATGTTCAAAGCCATTTCGTTCGTGTCTACTTATGTTGCGGCATTTGAAGACGGTGGCGTTGCGGAATCCGAGAAGAAGTCGTCCCCGCATGCTTATACTTTAAACACTTAATACCTCATCTAATTCAAGAAAGCCTAAAAGTTAAGTCTTCCGCTGTATTGAACTCTGAAGCTTTCAAGAATTACAAAAGGTATAAGTATGTGGGACATGGTGTCACGAAGAGGCGAAGATCACAAGTGATGGATGCACAAGATCAAGGCAAAAGATTAATTCTCAAGATTGATATCAAAGATCACATCAGCATGTTCACCAGAAAAAAAAAGAAAAAAAAAGACGAAGACTATGAGCTCAAGACAAGCATACTATGCTAGGTTTATTTTATTATTGTAACTAGGGTAACACCCTTGTTTGGAGTGACCTCCCTTAGGGGGAGATTGTTGGAAATACGTTTTTACGTATTTAGGAAGATTCGGTCACTCCGACAATATACTAAGTAGTAGCTCGTAGTCTAGACATTGTTATTTAACAAACAAGCCCAAGCCAAACCTACAACATGTGTAGGCCGGCCCAAACATGTAAGCCCAAGCCCATTACAAGGCTTGGGTATATAAACCCTCTCCTTAGATGGAGAGGGTGTGTGGTTATTCATTTTTCACATAGTTCTTATAAGTTTCTCTCTCTAGAATTGTGTGTAATCCACCATCTCTCTATCTCTTTCTCTCTCTAAAACATAAGCAAGATTTACATATCCTACAAAAATGCATGACTCTATTCAAACCGTTAGAATGATAGCACCTCCGTCTATGTTTAAGGGTCAAGCTAGCTTTGCAAGTCCTGAGTACCTTGCTCAAGCTCAAGCTGCGAACCCGCGCCTTTATATGGATGAGTCCGAATGGACCGATCTTGAATATCCTATTGGTTATGATGAGACATCCCTTTGGGAAGAGGAGAGTAGATCATCGGTCAATAAAGAGTTTGTGAAACCATACAATTATGCTTATGAAAATAGTCTATATGGTCATTTCACTACACAAAAACAAATATCTCATGAGGAATTGTTTTTAGAATGCAAACAAAGAAGAATTCAATGGAAGAAAGCTTTTGCTACTAAGAAAACTAACGTTTATAAGTTCATCAACTACTTGCCTCTTTATGCTTCTAAAAGCAAGAGTAGGCAGACATTTGGGTTTCTACAATATTACATTGATAATATTAAATCCATTGTTGACAATGAATGGAAACAACGTGAAAATGACGAGTAGAAAAAACCTATTCCTCAAGATATAACTGTGCTTATCAAACAAATCTTAATACCCAACACGACCACATTAAAAGAAAATATGCTTGAATTTGAAAGATTAATTCGGTCTGAAATGTTTGATGATTTAAAATATGTTGAGTCTATTGAGAAAGAAATTGAAGATCTTCAAATGGACAAGTCCGTTTTTTCTGATGAATATGATTTACTCTTAGAAGAATGTCTCTCCAAAGATATTTTGTGTGTTACTCTTCAATCTTGTGCTGATATCGATGAATATTCTGATGTTGCATGCAAATATCTTGATAAAATCAAAGAATGTGAGCGTCTTAAACTTGAGCTTTCGAAACTTAAAGAAAATGTTGATAAAAAGGCTTTTGAGTTACTTCAACACAAAACTGATTTCCTTCAAAAACATTGTCATTCTCTTGAACTTGCTTTGCAAAAAGACGTTGGTAGTTTTCCACATGATAATAACTTGCAACAAAAACTTTCCAAAACGTTTCGAGAAATGAATGAACAGAATTTGGAAATTAAAGGGTTGAAAGCTCAGTTACAAGACAGGGAAATAGCAATAGCATAGTTGAAGAAACTCGTTGCTAAGATGGGTGGGAAAATTGTGGAACCTAGTGTTAAGAAACCTGCTGTAAGACAACCCAACGCGCACAAAGTGACTAGACCCTCTGTCTTGGGAAAACCATCTGTTTTCTCTAATTCTGCATTTGCAAAACCTGCGTTTGCCCCCAAGACGGATGGGAAGGATAGGTTATGTTAGCCTTAAAATGTGTGTGACTAACGGAATTACATTAGTTTCATAGCCGGGACTTGCAGGGACTAATATAGTCATATGTAATAGTCCAAGTCCCGGGCAATATAAACCCCTCCATACTTCCATGGAGGGGTGAGGCTTGCCATTTCTTGTTTTCCCTTTCTCTCACTAGAATAAAACACACACTTTTATTCTTACTTGTTTCTCTCTCTACCATGGCTAAACAACACTTCTATCCTCCCCGACCTCCGGATCTTTTACCCGTGTTCATAGTGAATCAAACTTAACAATTGATATCAGAGGTAACCAGGGGTGTAATCGGGGGTGTTTCGTGTTTTTTATTCGTGATTTTGTTCGTGTTTATGCTTGATTCGTTCTCGGTTTGATTTCTTTTTCATTCTAAATCTGTCAAATATTGTGTCTTTTGTCCTATCTGTTTTGTCATATATCTCTTATCCATTAAATCTTATCCATTGAATCTGATAAAGTCACCAATTTTTTGTCCAATCCAATTCTGGTTTCATCATTTTGTGTCCATTTTCTTTGTATACACGCTTATTAGCTTTGTCCCTACGTTCATCACAAAATGTCATCACAAAATCTGATCTTTTGGGGAATAGGACAAAAACAAATGGTCCAAACCTATTTTTCGGTATCCACAAAGAAATGGTCAAAACCCCACTCCGATGGTGAGTTACGATGGGGTGACACTGGCTTCGTCCCGTTGGCTACATTGGATATGATCGCATTGATTGTGATGGATAACTTGCGATAGCCACTCCGATGGCTCACCGCGATGGTCTGTTGCGATGGACCATTCTGATGGCCCATTGCGATGGAACTATTGCGATGGGTACCATCGCGATGGGGCACATCATGTTGCGATGGGGTGTTGACTAGACTGAGATGGCCTTATTTATTTTGACTTGCGATGGGTTTTTGGAAACAAACATTGCGATGACATTTTTTTTAAAGAAAAGATTGTGACCAGTTTATCAAAACATAGAAAGCCCATGTTGTTAAAACTGTCAAACACCAGCCTTATCACTCCCATCAACACCAAATCTCTATCTTAACCCATCGTCACCTAAGAACACTCTACATCTCATATCCAACATCAACCTGACTCTATCTATACCTCGTCATCACATGCATTGTGACAATCCGTCAAATTATGGTTGATATTTTTATTCTAAATATTTAATTAAAAATATTATTTTAATGTTATATTATGAACTCACTTATTTTTGGGAAGAAATTTGGATTTACGTCTTGAAGTAGCATCGACTACGTCTAAACCGGAGGATTCTACGTTACATGCTTACGTTTACATACACCGTCTTTGGTGACAGTCCGACATTTCAGAAAATAAATTTGTCCGTGAATATTATTTTGAGATTTTAAATTTGTGTTGGTTCATAAACTCACAAATTTACGAGAAGAGATTAGGACTTACGATTTTAATTTAACGTCCTTTACGACTAAACCGGAAACCTTAGGATTACGTATTTACGTTTTCGAACTCCGTTTTTGATGAAACAATTTTTATTAGATTCGTTTTGTGCCGTTGATTCATAATTTATAAAAACGTTTTTCGTAAAACGACCCGAGGGTACGCAAATCGAGGAAACTAGAATCGAGGAGTACCCGTAAATAAATGGGGATGAGACAAGTGGGACACTTGTCCCACCCCCACTCAAAACCGGCCTAAACTAGCAACACCTTTGAGGTGTCAAACATATAAACTAGCAAGTACACTTGTCTAGTTAAGCTTCACACTTAAGCTACCTTACCAACAAAACCACTAAACTAAAACCATTAGTTCCATTTCTAACATGCAAACAACTTCATCTCCTCCATTTCTCTCTCAATTGTGCCGTCCACTATAGCCTTTAAAACACCCCATTCATACAAATTTTAACCACAAACATATGTTATAATTAACATATGTTAATCTCCATTCAAAGAGATGAAGATTGGTGCAAGTTTTAACATTCAAGGAGGAGTTTATATGGAGTATTAGGGCTGATTTTCCACAAGGAGTTCATGAATAATGGTGGTCTTGAAGATGGTCTTGGTTATTCACAAGTTTCTCCATCAAAATCCATGTCCAAATCACAACCTACATCAACTTGGTGGTATAAAGATTGTCCTCCTCATCTTCTTGTTATTTTTGATTATGTAATCTTGTATTTCTTTTACTTATGTATATGTATATGATGATGAATGATGATTAAAAGTATTGTGTGGGGATTTGGTGTTGATAAATATGATTAAAAAGGTGAAAAACTATAAGAAACAAGGCTAAAATCTTGTTTAAATTGTTGGCTGTATAATACAGTAAAGAATCATATGATGAACTGATAAAAATGGCATAGATTAATAGATATACAGTAAGTAATATGTCTTGTACACATTTGAGAGTTGGCCATGCAATGGAATCATTGTAATGAGTGAGATATGATCAAAACAAGTTTAAAGTACAAATATGAGTTCACTGTTTTGGATGATTTTTAGAAAATACTTAGAGGCTGATTGAACAGTAGCTATAGAAGAGTTAAATGGAGCACATATCAGGTAGTTTATGTCATAAACATTTGAGCTTCTATCTCCACATAGAACTCTAGATATGGCAGTTTTGGTGAACATGAAAATAAAAATCAAATTTTGGAAATTAAAGTATAATAGTATTATATAAGCACTCAAGTAAATATAGTATAAAATGTGAATTAAAACCCACTAACTTATATAATACATTTATATAAACATGTATAAGGATAAATAAATGGACATTTTATAAAAATGTTAGTTTGATAAGTTTTATAAGTTATAAAACTATAAACATGATTTTTACGACTTTTTCGGCTATTACCGTAAAATTAACGTTTTTGTTAAATAAAACTTAGACGGTTGGACCCGTCTAATGTAAACTTTTATAAACTCATATACTGATATATAAACATATATAACAAGTAAAAACCGATAAAACCCGAACTATAAACATACGGACATTAACGGACTAAGTTAACGTTATTGGACTAATAATACAACAAAATTGGCTAAAACACTTATAAACTTATTTATTGGGCTTAACCCATTTGGGCCCAACATGTAAAGTATAAATAATGATAATACAAGTATGAAATGGATTAATACAAGTTAATAAACTTATAATAGGCTTATTGGACCTAAAACACGTAAATAGGTAAAACAAGTAAACTAGTAAGAAGTTACCAATACGTAAACACTAAAATGAGTAAAAGAGAATATGTAAATCCACTCAATCATCATATATATAAAATCATCATATGTATACATAATTGTTATTTTTATAAAGTCATTGGACATGAGTCTAAGACGAGTATTATTTGTCTAGGTTTCTGTGATTGAAGCACGTACCGTACGTCCGAATTGCCGATAACCCGCCTTCCCACATCAACGTGAGTTCATAGCCTCGCACTCTTTTAAATGTTTTTATAAATGTTTTATAAACCCGCGAGGGAGATAACATGTTATTTTTTATAAAATAGGACACCATTTGTCCCGATTGTTTGTTTATTGATTTGGACCCGAATGATTGTATGACCCGATTGTATGACCCGATAAATGATTAAATGACCCGATAGATGAAAATAAATGGATTATTAAAGTTAGGTTATGTCACTAAAAGTCCCATTAGCATGAATTGTGAACTACCGGGATTTGGTAGACGCTTATGCATATAATAGTACTATTTGGGGACGATCACCCCAGTTAGCGCCTTGACGGTTGATCCCCGTCGTGCCACATTGATTGGTAAGCGAATTTATGTATGAGAAGATTTCCATAGCGTGACCTTTGTGACGACACGCTAATTTAGATGGGCAAATTAAGTTTCGGGCTAGCTACCCGTTGTTTGTTTTATTAAGGTAACAATGTCATGCGGCTTATAATAATCCAATTAACGAAATACTACTATACGCACCGAATTACGATGTATTGCCTGACTAGCAATACGGGGTCATACTATTGATATTATGTTCGTGTTTGGTTTTCATAACCATATTCATATAACGGTTTTTATTTAACTTTATACAACGTCGTAAGACGTATTGTATGATGTTTTTACGACATTGGCTCGTATAATGATTTTTAAGGCAAATGCCTATATTATGATTTTCGCTAAGGATTTGTATAAAAATGACTTTGGCTATTTTATGGCCTATTACAATGATTTGTACGAAATGGTTTTTGGTAATAATTTTATACCAAAGTTATATTGATGGAATTTATTAAACTCTATGAATTCACTCGACGTTATCGCTGACCTTTTCTTTTAACATGTTTTATCTCAGGTACTTGAAGGTAATTCTCGGGAAGACAACAAGAATTCATGGCCCGCACTTAAATTATAATTTCCATTCAGACACTTTGTAAAACTTTGTATGAAATAATATGACTTGGGACCTATGTAACTTTGATATTTATGAATGGAAATGCTTTTATTATTAAACGACGCGATTTTTATGCGTTGTCTATGATGTGAGTAATGTGCTATCCCGTAACACCAACGAGTCTTTCGCTGTATTGAGTTGTATAAATTTGGGGGTGTTACAGTTTGGTACCAGAGCTCTCGTTATAGAGAACGAAAGATTTTTAAAACTAAGGTTTTGAATAAAACATTTCAAAATCTTTTAACTATAAACATTTTTCACAAAATGTATAAAAATCTTTTGACTATAACGGTGCCGAAGAATTCCCGAGTTACCGACAAGGCCAGACTGAGAAGTGTTATTTTAATATATATATATATATATAACTTGGATTTTATATATATATATATATATATATATATATATATATATATATATATATATATATATATATATATATATATATATATATATATATATATATATATATATATATATATATATATATATATATATATATATATATATATATATATATATATATATATATATATATATATATATATATATATATATATATATATATATATATATATATATATATATATATATATATATATATATATATATATATATATATATATATATATATATATATATATATATATATATATATGATGTAATTTTATTACATGATTGTTTGATGATTATTTTGATATTTAAACGAGGTATTTATATGACGTAGATTGTCACAAGGAACCCTAAATCCCCTAGTAAATTAATCAAAGCTATTCTCGTAGGAATTCTAGCTATCCTAGATCTAAACCAAGTTGTGGATATTTATGATCCCAACAAATTGTTGATATTCGTAGAAATGTAGATATTAGTTGATTGTGAAATTGAAGAAGAATTGGCGAGATTAAATCTGATATCGATGTCATGACGATCTTTCCTTATAGAGTGGAGTTTGACAAAACATTACCACCTAGAAAGATGTCATCTGATTCGTTATCACCCAATTCTTAAATTTGAAATCGAAAGGGTGAATGTTGCACTTGAGGCTGTCATTGGAACCATTACCCAAAAGCCTCATGCCACTAATACCTTTCCGAGAAATCTGATTGAATGTGTGAGTCATCTCATGCTAGTGACTCATTTGATAACTATTGTTGAAAGAGCTATAGGATTAGAAATTAAGTGTTGATTCATATCGAGCTTTCATTGCCCTTTTAAGGTTTATAAATAAGGCTGAAAGTATTGGAAAATGAGGTAGGATATCGAATTGAGTATAAAATCGGTTAAAACTTGAATAAAGTAAAATTTAACTTGTATGGAATAAGAAATTGTTAAGAGGAAGTCGTTAAGTTATATGATTGAATTATGAGGTTTTAAATGATTGTAGGTTCGTGTTAAGGGTTGTTCCTAGGCCATTGTCCACTAACGAGGATGCCCAGTGTCCAAGAAATAAATTGAAGAAATCTTCTTTTGAATTGGGACAAATGGATCTTCCGGGACATATGGAACACCTAATGACTCTTGTAGATTAGTATTCATTGTGGTATCTTTTAAAAATCCCTAACTTAACTGAGACATCAGTTGGTAGGATGAGTTTTGAGAATTGTATGACATAGTGACACGTAATGTGTTACGATACAATTTAGACTTGTTTGTGATTAATGAAAAGACTACCTTTGATTGCTAAATTCTACATGTATCGATGTTATCTATCATTTCTTGCTTGTTCCAAATGTTCGCATTAGTGATGCAACCATTGAACAAATACTCATCTAGAATTGAGTTACGTTGTGGATTATTCTTTTGAGTGCCATCGAGATCATGAACCTCATGATTATTTGGCTAAAGCTCATTTCCTAATATATTGTAGTTAGTTCTTGGTGAACAACTTTTCATCACTCTTTTGCAGATCACTCATTGTTTTTATAAGATAAAACAGTATCCCTTGAGAAAACTTGAATTTTCATCACTATAAGGATTATTCAAAGTGAGATTTATAAGTGATTGTTATCGAAATGAAGTTGTTTATAAAACACCTTGGAAAAACTTAATTGTTTTCATAATAAAGAAAATCTTTGTAAATTTATTCTTGATTCTTATTTAAGAATTAAGCATGAAAATATTTTTATTATAAACATGATCATAAAATTCTGACGAACTGAGTATTGCATCGTTAATCTTGAAATTGTATATAGTTGCGCGCCTACATACAATTTGGAATGGACCATGCAAGACTGAGTAGTAGTCACCATAAAACTAATGAATAAACACTACATTTTCTTTGAAGATTGTGAAAGATTAAATTTTATGAGATCTGCAAGAAGTGAAAAAAAATAAGGACATAATGTTAGGGACACCTACATATGTGCCTGTAGCATCTATTCTTCTGAGTCGAATTTACTCATCTGTGGAAATTGTCTTATTTGACAATTGACAATTCTTTTTTGTCCAATTCTCCCATGGTGAGATTCTTAGGAAAAGTATTTGATTACCGAGTGTTGATACCCGAATGGATGTATCGACATTCCTATCATTTCTTTTGATTTGATTTCATTTGAATGACCTGGGTAACGATCCGAGGAGCTTTCGAATGCGTACTCAAATTATGAAAACATGGGATATATTCATATTCGTTAAATGTTTTCGTCTGTATCTGATTTGAAATTCTCTCGCATAGATTATGCGTTGACCTTACTCTTTTAATGGTAGTTATGTCTCCTGATATCCTTGAATTTGTGAAGGATTATGAGTTATTATTAGTCTGTTGAGAAGTTCACATCTTATCGACGGCAATAAAGCTGAAAAGTTGACAGTGCCAGTAGAATGGATTGATTGATTATGACATGACGACATTGTCTTAATTGATGGGAACTCGAATAGAATTCCTCTAAATGATAAGATGTTGATTATCAAAAGTGAACTAAATAATTCCTGATGGATGACCATATCCTGTATTTAGACTTAAAATTATACCATGAATGATTGTGAATTAGTCATAGATATTATAATCTAGAAGGAACCTAATATGTATGTACTAAAAGATGTTTATGTTATTTGAAACTTTAGGAGGTATTTATTGGTGAATTACCTAGACTTTTGCCATTAAGGCAGATTGAAATTGGTATTGATTATATTTCCGGTGCTGCACCTGTAGCTTGTGCACTGTACGTCAGCACCATCTGAATTAAAGGAATTGCCGTACAACTGAGAGAGTTGTCGGAAAAAGATTTTATTCTACCGAGCTCGTCATCATGAAGAGCTATGGTGTTATCATTCCTTATATTTATAGATTACTGTGAACTGAGTAAATTGACAATCGAAAACGATATCCATAACTCGAAATGGAAGATTTGTTAGATCATTTACAAGGTTTTTGATCCTCAGCATGGTTATCATCAACTTCGCATCTGCGAAAAGGATTATCTATTCCAATCACTACATCCAGAACTTGTAATAAACATTATGAGTTTCACGTGGTGTCGTTTGGATTGACCAATGCACATGTAGCATTCATAAATTTGTTGAATCACGTGTGAAGGCTGTAATTTGATAAATTCATGCTTGTGATCATTAAGGACCATTTGTTTGTTTCTAAGAATAAGAATGAATTAATAATTATTTATAGATTGCCTTGAATTGGCCGAACAATAAAAACCTGTACCTCGAATTTTTAACATGTGATCTAAGGCTTAATCCTTTACATAAAATGACCGTTGGATTAATGATGGTAAGATATATGCATATTGACTCTTCAAAATTAAGAGCCCTTTTAAGACTTTGGATTTTACCAAAAAGATATGGAAATATGTTTTGACAAATGTTTTAACAGAGGATTATAAGGGATCATTCCCTTATAACCAAAATATTTAACTAAACTTCTGTTTAGGGGTAAATGTTTGTGTATACTTCTAGACAACCTAAGAAAAATTGAGGAAACTATATAACTTATTACTTGAAATTTGAAACGACAATTTTTGCTTTTCAACTAAGAAAATTTTGACCAAAGTATAATCAAAGATTTTTCAAACATTTACGAATCTTATTAATTATTTTCGATAAATCAGCAAAAATCTTGTTAATTAAATTCAAATTTATTTTGAACATTTTTATACAATTGGTCGAACTATGAAATTTAAAATTTTTACGCTTGTCTTTCATAAAAACCAAATATTTATTATTTAATTACTTGTAATATTTATCGGCGCTATAGACGTCGGATCAAACAAAACTGATAAAAATAATAGTTGAGACGAAACTAAAACATAGAAGATATGAAGAAAGAAATTTTGAATTAATACGGTCATGTTATATATATTTCATCAGGAGAAAGTGAATGTAGATACTGACACATTATGTATAAAAGATAAAGAACCAATTAGGACATGTTCCTTAATAATGAAGGTGCAAAATAAATTGCCGAACGATATAAAAATAAACAATGTTTGTAAAAAGGTTAATATAGATAATAAAAGGGGTTCGCGGCTAATGCGAACCATTAAAAGTGAGAAGCCAATAGCGTTAAATGTTTTACAGGCCACTTGTGGTTGTATAAATATGGAGATTTTGAGATATAGTTATGTTGGAATTTGTAAGTATAAGTATTCTATTTATGTCATTTATGACTAAAAGTATCTTTGTCTAAAGAAGTTGTACTAATGACAAATTATGAAGGCAGACATCGCCTCATACATTAGTAAACGTCTAGCTATTGCAAAGGTCATCATCTGAATTTGATTCGATTTGGGTCATCATCGACAGACTGACCAAATCTGCTAATATCATTCTCGTTAATGATAAATGCAAAAGAGTTATGTAAACATAGTGTGCCTGTATCGAACATCTTTATCAAGATCCTCGCTTCGCATCGAATTTCTAGAGATTTGCTCAGAAATCCTTGAGAACAAACCTTGATGAGAGTACTGTTTACCACCCCAAATCGAAGGGACGAGGTAAAGTAACAATACAAAACACTAGAAGTCTTGTTTTATGTTTGAATGATTGACCTTTGGTAATGAACCGTATAATCGTTTTCCTTTGGAAAGATTATCATTGATAATCATCCTATTAGGATAGAGATCGAATCTTGTTAGGATCTAAATATTAGAGCATCTGTAAGCAGGAGTTGAGATGAAGACACCTGACATACACCCATTGTTAGTTGGACATGTCTTTTAGGTTTAAGGTTTCCTATGATGGCGAACCTAACCTTACAAAATACTCGACCCGCGAGACCTGAATTGATTGTGGAAATTAGGATCTGATTATTGACTGCCGGTAGTGGGTAGGAGATTATGTGAATATGAAATGTAGATCTTGAAGTGCCAGATGGGTAGCGAAGTTATGCCAAAAATTTCTAACCTTGGAAAAATGAGTTAATGATCTGAAAGATCATGGGATATAAGTCCTCGTTGTATGGGACCATTGAGATGATGTAAAAGTTGGGATTGAAAGGCATATAAGCTGGATCTACCCTAGGACTTCAAGAGCTGCGTGAATTATGTTTCGTAAATCGAACTTGATAAAATGTCTATCAAGTGAGAATCTGATTGTTTCTTAGTAAAGTTTAGATCGGCGAAAAGTTGCATTCAACAAAAACCCGTGAACATCATGGATAGAGAAAGTAAGTCAACATTAAGCCTGATCTTATTCCAGTAGTTATGTTTGATGAAACTCGCGTATTGTAATGAATTACAGTTGTGAGAAAAGACCGAATGTGGAGAAAATACCCACATGGCTTTAACTCTATAAGAAGCGAGTTGTAAGATGATCTTTGAGGACAAAGATCCTGTTTAGGGGTAAATGCTGTGACAATCCGTCAAATAATGGTTGATATTTTTATTCTCAATATTTAATTAAAAATATTATTTTAATGTTATATTATGAACTCACTTATTTTTGGGAAGAAATTTGGATTTACATCTTGAAGTAGCATCGACTACGTCTAAACCGGAGGATTCTACGTTACGTGCTTACGTTTACATACACCGTCTTTGGTGACAGTCCGACATTTCAGAAAATAAATTTGTCCGTGAATATTATTTTGAGATTTTAAATTTGTGTTGGTTCTTAAACTCACAAATTTACGAGAAGAGATTAGGACTTACGATTTTAATTTAACGTCCTTTACGACTAAACCGGAAACCTTAGGATTACGTATTTACGTTTTCGAACTCCATTTTTGATGAAACAATTTTTATTAGGTACGTTTTGTGCCGTTGATTCATAATTTATAAAAACGTTTTTCGTAAAACGACCCGAGGGCACGTAAATCGAGGAAACTAGAATCGAGGAGTACCCGTAAATTAATAGGGATGGGACAAGTTTACACTTGCCCACCCCTATACAAGTGGCTTCCAACATAAGCTTTACCACCCTTTGGTGGCAAGCAAACATGCACTAAATGGACACATGTCCATCTAGTTTCACCAAAATCATAAAACAAGCTCCCAAAACCATTTCTCTCATTCTCATACATGCAAACCACTTTATTTTTTCTCTACTCTCTCCTTGAACGTCCCATATTCATCAAAAACACCACCATTGATCAAAAATCTTAACCACAAATCATATGTATAAGTTGCATATGATGATAACCCATTGAACACATGATGATTTGAGGTGATCTTAACAACTAAAAAGGAGTTTTCATGAGGTTTAAGGGCTGATTTCTTGGAGGTGTTCATCAATTCAAAGGACCCAAGAAGTTTCCTTGCTAAATTTGAAGATTTGGTAACAAGAACCAAGTCTTGTTCATCAAAAACTCATCTTTTCATCACTATTGGTGGTATAGAGATTGTTTCTTCCTATCCTCTTGTTATTTTGATTATGTAATCTTGTAATTTCTTTATTTATTGTTGGGAATAAATTAAGGCCAGATCACTTGAGCGCTGACAAGAACAAAACAAGCGTTGACAGGAACAAAGCAAGCGCTGACAGCTCAAGCGTTGACAAGTTAAAGTCAAGCGTTGACAGATTGAAGACAAGCACTGATGGAAGATATAAGCTACACGTTTATTATATTCTAGAATACTTCTAGTAAGGATAGAAACGACAATGTATTTTCTATGTTTATCTTTACCTAGAATAGTTGATACGTAGCTTATTGTACAAGGCTTCTTAGTCTATAAAAGAAGGCCTTTAGGTTAATGTTCGATATCAAGTTTTACATAAATTTTCGTTCATAAACATCTTTCATTATAAGCAAGTTCGACATTGATAATCAAAGTGAAAGTTTGTTTATATCTTGTGTGTTCTTGTTTAAGTGTTAAATTCCTCATAACGCTTAGATTCACAAAGCATATACAAAGGTTTCTCTACGTGTTATACTTGATCTAATCTCGTATACACAAAGCTAATCGATCTAAGTTTGGGATCAACAAGTGGTATCAGAGCTTGTTGAGGAACATTTGATCTTTGAAGAACACCAGAACCATACACGAACACCAAAACCCTAATTTTCTCAGAAATCCTAAAAACACAAAAACCCTAACAACATCATGTCTGAAGCAATAACCTCCTCCTCCACAGCCTTACCAAACATCAAGATTTCCATGCTTGATGCAACCCACTTTGACTTATGAAAGTTCAACTTTGAACAATATCTGGGGATCTATGACTACACACTCTGGGAGATTATTGAATATGGAAACTCATTCAATAAGGCTCAAAAGATTCTTGATGCCATTAGTCAAAGAACAGCTGTTGAAGGATGCCCTGAAGAGGATAAGAAAGAAAAACCTGGAGATGGTAGAGTTGTAGGTGCTGAAGATATTGCAAAGAAAAGGGTTGACATGAAAGCCCTAAATATTCTAAAAGTCTCTTTGGGACAAGAAAACCAGCACAAATATAGAGGCTATGAATCTGCTAAAGATCTTTGGGAAGCACTTGAAGTTGCATATAGTGGCAATGCAGACACTAAGGAAGAAAAGAAAAAGCAACTTCTGCATGACTATGCTGTCTTCAAAGCTCAACCCAATGAGAAACTGAGTAGTGTGAGAAGCAGATTGCTTGACATCACAAGCAAGTTGTCCTTCATGGGGACACAAGTTGGTTATGTTGACACCAATGCTACCTTTCTGAAAAGTCTTGGTGAGGCATGGAAGATTGAGGCAAGATCTATTCTTGCCAATAATACTTACAAGAGCTCCTCGTTTGATGACATCTACAACAAACTAAGACTGTTGGAGGATGAAACTCTTTCAGATCATGGAAGCAAATCTAGCACCAGCAACATGGCCTTCTTCTCTCATAGTGAAGGTCAATTCAATCAGAATGACTCTTATATGCATCCAGTTACTGGATCATCATATGTCAGCGCTGGAACAAGTCCTGTCAACGTCTCTTTTTCAGACGCTGACACATTCAAGAATGACTCTCCAAGAGTTAAACCTGCTGGTTTGGATTTGGATACTGTGTGTGCTTACATTGCTTCTTTGCCCAATGGTTCAGTGATTACATATGAGGACCTTGAGCAGATAAGTGATGAGCACTTGGAAGAGATGGACATCAAGTGGAACATGGCTCTTGCTAGTATAAGAGCAAATAGGTGGAATAGAAGGTTCAAGAAGAAGATGACCTTCAATGCTAAAGACACAGCTGGATTTGATAAATCCAAAGTTGAATGCTACAACTGTCATCGTATGGGGCACTTCATGAGGGAATGCAGATCTCCTAGAAGATCTGATGCTGGTAAACCCTAAAGTCAGATGGTTAAAGCACAGGATTCCAAAGCTATGGTAGCAGTTCAAGGAATTGATGGCACAGGATGGGATTGGAGTTATCTAGCTAAGAATGCTGAAGAGGATAAAGCTTTGGTTGCTGATATAGAAGAAGAAGAGCATGTTGAATATGCTCTCATGACACACTCCTCCTCTTCATCTGATAATGAGGTATATGATGATGCTTTTTGTAGCAAAGGTTGTAGGTTAAACACTGATAGACTTAACAAAGAGGTGTTAAAACTAAAAGATGATATGAGCAATGAAAGGTGTAAATTGTCCAATTACCAACTAGCTCTTACTGAAACTGAGAAAACCGTTTCTGAATACAAGAAAATGGAATTTGATTTAAAAGATAAGATCAATATCTTAAAACATGAGCTAGAGGGTAGTATGGATATTAGAAACATCATGACAAAGGTCAATAGAGACCTACAGGCTAAGTTAGATGAGGCCATTAAGAATAAAGATAATGTTGACCTCAAGATTCAAAGATTTGATAGAGCCACCCAAACCCTAGGAGACTGTGTAGCTAAACAAAGGGATCCTAAGGACATGACTGGGATTGGGATGAATGATTACTCTCTGGTTCCACCACCAGCTGGTGACTTCTATGGTGTCCTTAGAAAGGATTTTTCTTGGACTGGTATACCAGAATGCCAAGAAGAGGAATTCATTCCTCCACCAAGAGTTGTCACTCCAGTGGAAGAGTATCAACAAAAATTGACTGACCTAAATGAGTGGAAGAAAGCTAACCCTACTTTATTTGTTAAGGGAGGTTTGTGATACAAGGCTTTTGATGTGGTGAAAAAGTTCGAATTCTCGGTATCCTCTCGAATTGATCTCAGTTAAAAGTGGAATGATTTGTTCTTGGTGACAAAAAGTGGATTTGGTTTTCTATTATACTAAACAAGGTGAGTGAATAAAATGGTAATGAAATAAACTTAAACCAAGCAACGAATAAAAAGCAAAACTTGAATTAAAACTGGAAAAATACTCTTACTGAAAAGTAGTCTATGCGGAATGTAACACCATTCGGAAAGTAATGATCAAACAGAAAAATCTGCTCTATTCGGAATAATTACTATGCGGAATAAAATGCTTTATGCGGAATATATGGCCTATTCGGAATAACTGGCTTATGCGGAAAGTGAAGCTCTATGCGGAAAATAATGTCTACTCGGAAAAACCAGTCTATGCGGAATAATTGTATTATTCGGAAAACTAGCCTTATGCGGAAAGTACTCTATTCGGAAAAATGAACCCTATGCGGAATAATAAGATCTATGCGGAAAAATTAGCTTACTCGGAAAACTGGGCTCATGCGGAATATATGGTCTATTCGGAATGTCTATGAAATTCCGAATTAAGGAGAAAAACAACCTCTACTCGGAATAATTGAAATATTCCGAATAGAGGCAACCCCAAAATTCCTATTCGGAATCTGGGAAACTCAGGTCTGATGAAATGCGAAGAACAAGGAGATCGTTTAATCCACAATCAACTCCAAAACTTAAAAAGGTTTTACCAAATCAAACACAAACCATTTAAATATCATAAGTAATAAATCCCAACAACAAAAACACTAAATCAACAACTCTTTAAGATCAAACTAGAATCAAATAAAAACTTAAGAACTTGCAATAGATGATGATGAAGAACAAGATGAATGAAAAGATGGAATAGATTGATTAATGTAAAAGTAACAAGGTTAATGATTAAGGATTACAAGATTGAAAGAAAAAGATGAAAATCACCAAACTCCCTAACGGAGTTGGTGATGGAACGAACAAAGGTCTGGGAAAAAGAAAAAAATGAACTAACTCTCCCTAATTGTGTGAAGGGAGTATCTATTTATACTCCTAGTGGTTGGTTGGTGAGTGGGCTTTCTCCCTTTCTTCTTGTCTTCTCGTCTTTTCAGAAAAGTTGACGTTTTCGATTCTGATTCGGGATTTGTCGTCGATTAAATCCAACTCGTCTTTTAATTTCTTCGTTAAATAGACTTGAGTTTCTTCGACTTATGAAAATCTTCCGTCTTTAGTCCTTTTCTTCGATAAATCTTCGAATAGGCCTAGTGACTTCAAATCTTTTGCACCTCTTGGACAATAGACTTCGTCTTGAGTCTTTTTCCTTGATAAAACTCGTGCAATCCCATGTTTTCTTTGATATTTATCCGGTTAGCTCTGAAAACACAATAAACACAAAAACCACGCATAATTCCAAACAAATGATATTAAATACGTGTTTTGGTCTTGTTTTAGCCAGAATTAAGTGGTAAAAGGATGGGTGTTTACACACCTATCAAATCCCCTACACTTAACCATTGCCATGCCCTCATGCAATGCTTAGCGATAAAGCAAATTTACATTTTTTGCATAATTAATCAACCTTGGCCTTATTTAAATTCTATTAAACAAAAATTAAAATGCTAAGAGAAATTAAAGCTTTAAAATAAACAAAAGGATGGAAATAACTTGTAAAGAGATCAAGGACTTACATTAGGGCTTTGGTATGGCGAAGATTTATCACCCTCAAGTTTCACGTTCCCCAAACTAAGCTTAAAAACGAGATCATTGTTATTATAAGTTAGTAAATCAAACACTTACACACATGGCTTAATTAAATGCTTAAACTCCCTTATTCCTAGGTGTATCTCTTATATTTTATTTTTGTCTTAGAATGATCATGAAGATGCATTTTTGGACTTATTTCGATAGTTTATTAAGGCTAAAAGCAAAGTAGGACGATTTGATCAATAGTTAGCTAAAGGACAGAATCTCTTAAAACTGCTTCTCGGGATATCAAAAAGTTCATATCTTGGCATAACTTGGTTCACGATTTGAGACCTTTCTCGGGCCGATATTTGGCATGTACTTCATACTTCATATCTTCGAGAGACGTTCTTGAGATAATGGTCTTCTCATCATAATAGAGTTTCTTCACTTGGAGACTTTTGAGGGGTACTCCAACTTTGTTGACCACGACTTCATGATTATTTCTTCAATCTCTAATTGGGATTTTGAGATACAACGATCCGCCTCCTTTTCGGACTTGGATCTATTTATCCTCATACCTTGTTAGGGTCTTTTCGGATAGACTTCTCCATGATCTTTATGGGAGTTGATTGCTTTTCGTCGTGAGTCTTGATCCTTCATATTGACTTTAGGAATAATGCTTTTCACATCACTTTGGATCTTCAGCAATAAAATTGAATCCTCATGCCTTGTTAGGGCCTTTTCGGACTCGCCAATCTTCGCGCCCCGCTTCATAAGTTATGCCTTGGCTATGAACTCTTATCATTACCGAGCAACTTTTAAACGATCTTGGGCTAGAAGTTAAGTAAATTTTCAAATCGTAAGACCTTACTTATTGCAGATAAATTATTAGCAAGTGATGGGAGAATAGGCAAATAATTACACCAAGTGAGCTTGCGCAAGAATACCGACTTATAATTGACTCTATCATTTCTCGTCCTCCACAATTTAAAATCTCAAATAATGAGACTCGTGGGCACTTAGCCTAATAAACTGATTAAGGTCTACATGGTTAAGGATACTAGCTAGAATAAACTTGGATAAGTCTATTCGGGTTGAGTCAAAATAAACGCAACGGGCCTAATATGTCAAAGACTTCTAAACTAGCTACACCAATTTATTAATATTTTTGACTTTATTGCGGGATATATACATATGAAAGCAACGATAAAAAATTAAAAATTACGACTAAATGGCCAAAGTTAATAAAAAATTTGAAAAATGTTGAAAAATATGATTTTCCGGTTAAATGAAGGCATTTTCATGGAAAAGTCCACTTAAAACTTCGATAGAAGTCCCCCCTACACTTAAGATAAACATTGTCCTCAATGTTTAAGCATGTGGGAAAAGTCTCCCCTACACTTATGACATTGTGCACTTTGATTAACTCGAGTTAAGGAAGAGACGACTAAAGTGATCAATTTCAAATGTGAGTATGAAGAAAATTGAATCACGATAGTTGAGAGATAGAACCGGATTTCGGATAACACGGGAGCACGGTTCTTTAAAGATTTCCAAGATTGCAGTTATCCCTGTAATCACATCACCACACAAACACAAACGACCAAAATAGGTCCTCCCCTACACTTAGGGGGTTAAAGGGATAGATACTCGGGCTGCCTCCCGAGGAGCTCTTGTTTTTGATAACCGAGTCACGAGCCTGACTCGACCCAAAATTAGTTAATGGGGAACGTGGTGAGGGATGGAATCACCTCCTTAGAGGTGTCCTCACCAAAGTACAACTTCACTCGTTGGCCATTCACCTTAAAATTTGGTCCATTAGGTTGAGCGAGCTCGAGAGTACCATATGGAAAAATTTGGGCAATGGTGAATGGGCCGGACCAACGAGATTTGAGCTTGCCCGAAAAGATTTTCAACCGAGAGTTGAAAAGTAAGACTTTGTCTCCAACATGGAACTCTCGGTTTTTGATCTTGGAGTCGTGAATGAGCTTAGTTCGTTCCTTATAGATCAAAGAATTTTCATAAGCCTCATTACGGAGTTCATTCAGCTCATTGAGTTGGATCTTGCGTAGGTCACCGGCTTTGTTTATATCAAAATTAGCCCACTTCAAGGCCCAATAAGCCTTGTGCTCCAACTCAATGGGTAGGTGGCACGCTTTCCCGTACACAAGACGATAAGGTGTACAACCAATCGGAGTCTTGTATGCAGTACGGAAAGCCCACAAAGCATCATCCAGTTTATCAGCCCATGAGGCACGATGCTCTCTCACGGTCCTTTCAAGAATTCGCTTAAGACCTCGGTTGGATATTTCAGCCTGGCCATTAGTTTGTGGGTGGTAGGCTGTGGAAAGACGATGATTTACACCGTACTTAGCCATGACTTTTGCGAATTGGTCATTGCAAAAATGAGTCCCACGATCACTAATAATGGCGCGAGGCACACCGAATCTAGCGAATAAAGCTTTCAAAAAGTTACAAACCACCCTTGCGTCATTAGTAGGCAAAGCTTTGGCTTCAACCCACTTTGAAACGTAGTCAACGGCTACAAGGATGTATTTGTTTCCTTTAGACGAAGGGAATGGCCCCATAAAGTCGATACCCCAAACATCAAAAATTTCACACTCTTGAATGAAATTCTGAGGCATCTCGTCTTTATGTGTGATTTTGCCTTGCTTTTGGCAAACATCACATCGTTTGACCATATCGTGAGCGTCACGGTATATGGAGGGCCAATAAAATCCCGAATCAAACACTTTCTTAGCGGTGTAGTTGGGACCAAAGTGACCACCGGTTGGTCCTTTGTGGCAAGCATCAAGGATGTCAGACGCTGCCGGTCCATCAACACATCGACGGATAATCAGGTCGGCACATTGTTTGAATAGGTAAGGGTCGTCCCAAAAGTAAGTCTTAATGTCGGTGAAGAACTTCTTCTTTTGTTGAGACGTCAACCCTTCCTTGAGAATTCCACCCGCTAAGTAGTTTGCAAAGTCCGCAAACCACGGGGTTTCATTCGGCTTCGAGTTTATAGACATTAAGGTCTCCAAGGGAAAAGAATCATTGATTTCTTTGGTCGGATGATCCCCTTGGTATGGATCCTCAAGTCTGCTGAGATGATCCGCGGCTAGGTTTTCAGCTCCTTTTTTATCGCGAATTTCGATTTTAAATTCCTGGAGCAGCAAAACCCAACGAAGAAGTCTTTGTTTGGAATCTTGCTTTGTCAACAAGTACTTCAGCGCGGAATGATCGGTATACACGATGGTGGTGGAAAGGACAAGATAGGGGCGGAATTTTTCAAAAGCATAGACAACTGCTAAAAGCTCTTTTTCGGTTGTCGTATAATGCAATTGTGCCCCTGTCATTGTCTTGCTAGCGTAATGGATCGGTTGGAAGTGTTTGTTCACTCTTTGTCCAAGAACCGCTCCAATAGCAAAATCGCTAGCATCGCACATCAACTCAAAGGGCAGCTCCCAATTAGGGGTAACCAAGACAGGTGCCTTAGTGAGCTTATCCTTAAGCGAGTTGAAGGCTTCAAGACACTCTTTGGAGAAGATAAAGGGTGTATCTTTTTCCAAGAGGTGGGTCATCGGGCGAGCGATTTGAGAAAAATCTTTGATGAATCGACGATAGAAGCCCGCATGACCCAAGAAACTTCTCACACCCTTCACGGTTGAAGGTGGAGGCAACTTTGCGATAACATCGACTTTAGCACGGTCTACTTCAAGACCGGCTTTCGAGATCTTATGTCCAAGCACGACGCCTTCTTTTACCATGAAATGGCATTTTTCCCAATTTAGAACCAGACGAGTGTCTTCGCACCTCTTTAGCATACGTTCCAAATTGGCAAGGCAAGAAGAGAATGAATCCCCGAAGACCGAGAAATCATCCATGAAGACTTCCATGGTTTGTTCAACCATGTCATGGAAGATAGCTAACATGCACCTTTGGAAAGTCCCGGGCGCATTACATAAGCCAAAAGGCATTCTTTTGTAAGCGAAGGTGCCATAGGGACAAGTGAATGTAGTCTTCTCTTGATCTTGGGGATCGATGGGTATTTGGAAATAACCCGAGAAACCATCAAGAAAGCAGTAATATTCATTTCCTGCTAAGCGTTCAAGCATTTGGTCCATAAAAGGTAGAGGGAAATGATCCTTTCTCGTGGCATCATTGAGTTTGCGGTAGTCTATACAAACTCTCCACCCAGTAACGAGACGAGTGGGAATCAACTCGTTGTGTTCATTGGGAACAACGGTTATTCCGCCCTTCTTGGGCACACAATGGATTGGACTAACCCATGGTGAATCCGAAATAGGGTAAATCATACCCGCATCAAGAAGTTTGAGAACCTCTGTTTTGATGACTTCATGTATTTTTGGATTCACCCTTCGTTGGCTTTGAATAGTGGGCTTATAGTCGTCCTCCATGAGAATTTTGTGTGTGCAGTAGTGAGGATCAATTCCACGAATGTCAGAAATCTTCCAAGCAATAGCCTTCTTATGATCTTTCAACACAGCGACGAGGCGAGTCTTCTCTTCATCTTTCAAATCCTTCGCAATAATGACGGGCGACTTTTTGTTGTCGTCAAGGAACACGTACTCGAGATGTGGCGGCAACTCCTTAAGTTCCAAATCCGGAGGATTTTCGACGGGAGGCGTTTTCAAAGTCGTGGCATCGATAGCAATGATCGTGGGAGATGGAGGCGAAGGATTGTCTTCGGTGAGAAGATTGTCAAAGAAATTCATGTCTTCATCCCCCTCGGTGGGAGAATCATTAGTAGCTAAATTCGCATCTCCCATGGTAGCTTCAAGATTGTTCCAGAATAAATCACTATCTCCAACTAGAGACAACGATGAATCAATAGAGGACACGGTCTCAACATTGGGAAGAGAGGTAGGAATACTTTTGCAAGCATCATTAAAGTGTTCTTCACAAGCCTCATCGAGAACGTCAATACAATTAACACTCTCATATGAATAAGGTTGTTTAGACAACTTTCCCATGTTGAAGACTACTTTATCGTCACCCACTCTCATGATAAGCTCGCCGGCTTCAACATCAATGAGAGTGCGACCGGTCCTTAAGAATGGACGACCAACAATAAGTGGCACACGGGGGTCCATCTCGTAGTCGACGACAACAAAATCAGCAGGAAAGGTGAATTTGTCGACTCCTACAATGACATCTTCGGCTATCCCCACTGGATAAGCAACCGTACGGTTGGCCAATTCCAAAGTCATTTTGGTGGGGACTAGCTCTGGGAGAGATAATTGCTTCCAAACACTTAGAGGCATGAGATTAATACTGGCACCTAGATCGGCTAGGGCCATGCAATTCTCTACTCCCGGGAAATTGCAAGGGATAAGAAAACGACCCGGATCACCAAGCTTGGTTGGCAATTTCCTTAAGAGGACTGCAGAGCAATTCTCATTAAGTTGGGTGTTGGCAATATCGAGGAGCTTTTCCTTGTCGCTCAAAAGATCTTTAAACATTTTCGCGTACTTGGGCATGTGAGCGAGAGCCTCAGCGAAGGAGATATTAAAATTCAGTTGTTTAAACATTTTAAGAAAGTTAGAAACCTGAATATCATCCTTGCTCTTTTGCTTCTCTTTCCTCAACCTAGAAGGATAAGGTATATTGGAAGAAGAGGAAGGCTTTGGGAGTATAGGATCACTCACAACCACGGGTGGAGGAGGGGTAGAAGGAAGAGGTGGAGGAATTGGGGAAGGAGAAGGGGGAGGAATAGGAGCAGGCGACTCGGTCTCCTTAGTCACAACCACCGGTGGAGGTATAGGAAGCTCGGGTTCCTTGGTACCTTTACCACTTCGAGTAGTGATTGCTTTCATCTCCCCTCTTGGATTTGCAACGGTGTTACTCGGAAGAGTACCCGAAGAAGAGGGTTGACTACTTTGGAAGAAACTAGCCATCATGTTCCTCAGATCATTAGTTTGGCTATCCAACGTATTTCTCATATCAGCTCTCAAATCATTTCCTTGCTTGACCAAGTCGGCTTTCAGGTTGAGCACTTCTCTCTGAAGATTTCCTACTATCACATCATTGGTCCTCATATAGGTTGCGACCTCTTGGTGTAAAGCAGTGGTGGTTTGGTTGGAAGGAGCATTGGATGCAGGTGGTTGGTAAGCAGGTTGTTGGTAGACTTGATTGTTACGTTGAGGTGGTTGTTGCTGCTTGTGAGGTGGAATGTATGGTTGTCGAGGTTGTTGTTGTTGTTGAGAAGGGCGGTTAAGGTTTTGTTGTTGGTTTGGGTTGGTAGGAGGAAAGCCAGGTGGTGAAAGATAGTTGTTGCTGCGGTAGCTAAGCAAGTTACGGTCACCTTGGGGTTTTGCTTGATAAGCAGGTTGTTGGTAGGTGCCATATGCCGCATTCACATTCTCAGCGGGGTAATCTTGGGTGGCGGTACAAGTTGTGTAAGAGTGGGGACCACCGCATATCTCACAAGGTTGGCTGACTGCGTTTACTTGTGCGTTTTTGGCGTTGTTGCTGTTGTTGTTGCTGACGGTATGTGTGACAAGCGATTCAAGAAGAGTAGTGATTTTGTCTAATCGCTTGTCGCTGTCATTAGTGCTAGCACTAGCAACATTGGTCCGAACACTCTTGGTTTGCACACGAGACTTGTTCTCAATGATATCCCAAGCAGCATTGGAGGTCTTAGCCAATAAATTACCCCCTGAGGCACTATTCAGTGAATCTTGGTCACTCATGCTTAAACCATTGTAAAAAGTATTAATTTGATGTACTTTGGTAAAACCATGTTGTGGGCATTTTCTTAAAAGATCTTTAAAACGATCCCAAGATTCACTGAACGACTCATCGTACTTTTGTTCAAAGTTTATAATCTCATTCCGCAAAGCGGTAGTACGAGAGGGTGGAAAAAAGTAATTGATGAACTTTGTTTCCAAATCCGTCCACGAGAGAATACTCTGTGGCGGTTCCTTAGCAAGCCAATGCCGGGCTTGTCCCTCTAAAGAAAAGGGAAAAAGTTGTAACCTTATAACTTCTTGTGGAACCCCATTGAACTTGACCGTGTTGGTGAGTTGTAGAAATCTCTTGATATGGTCGTGTGGGTCATCAATGGTGCGTCCCAAGAATGGTTGAGCTGAGACCATCTGGATAAAGCCTGACTTGAGCTCGAAATTGTTGGCGGCAATTGGAGGTATAACAATTGGATCCGTGTTGCCATCTACATGAGCTTGCAGTAGTTCAATCATTGGGCGGTTATCCGGAAGGGGCTCATTGTTGTTGTTATTCATGTTGTTGAAAGGCGGGTTGTTGTTGTTATTATTGTTGTTCGGAGGTGGTATGTTATTGTTGTTTTGTACACCAGCCATGTCTAAGTTATCGAGAGGCTCGGGCTCTTGATAGGACGTGGATCGAGTGCGCATACACCTGCAAAAGAACGAACAAAGAAAAACAAAGCGAAAATATTTTTGGTTTTTATGTTTTTTACTTTTTAGGATTTTTTGAAAAATTTATATTTTTAGTGTTTTTGAAAATTTTTATGAAAAAGTAACGTTCACGGGGAACGGATCCCAAAATCCAAGTTCTCACAAAAAACTTTTGATCTTAACGAGATGAGCCGGCAGCGGCGCCATTTGATACAAGGCTTTTGATGTGGTGAAAAAGTTCGAATTCTCGGTATCCTCTCGAATTGATCTCAGTTAAAAGTGGAATGATTTGTTCTTGGTGACAAAAAGTGGATTTGGTTTTCTATTATACTAAACAAGGTGAGTGAATAAAATGGTAATGAAATAAACTTAAACCAAGCAACGAATAAAAAGCAAAACTTGAATTAAAGCTGGAAAAATACTCTTACTGAAAAGTAGTCTATGCGGAATGTAACACCATTCGGAAAGTAATGATCAAACGGAAAAATCTGCTCTATTCGGAATAATTACTATGCGGAATAAAATGCTTTATGCGGAATATATGGCCTATTCGGAATAACTGGCTTATGCGGAAAGTGAAGCTCTATGCGGAAAATAATGTCTACTCGGAAAAACCAGTCTATGCGGAATAATTGTATTATTCGGAAAACTAGCCTTATGCGGAAAGTACTCTATTCGGAAAAATGAACCCTATGCGGAATAATAAGATCTATGCGGAAAAATTAGCTTACTCGGAAAACTGGGCTCATGCGGAATATATGGTCTATTCGGAATGTCTGTGAAATTCCGAATTAAGGAGAAAAACAACCTCTACTCGGAATAATTGAAATATTCCGAATAGAGGCAACCCCAAAATTCCTATTCGGAATCTGGGAAACTCAGGTCTGATGAAATGCGAAGAACAAGGAGATCGTTTAATCCACAATCAACTCCAAAACTTAAAAAGGTTTTACCAAATCAAACACAAACCATTTAAATATCATAAGTAATAAATCCCAACAACAAAAACACTAAATCAACAACTCTTTAAGATCAAACTAGAATCAAATAAAAACTTAAGAACTTGCAATAGATGATGATGAAGAACAAGATGAATGAAAAGATGGAATAGATTGATTAATGTAAAAGTAACAAGGTTAATGATTAAGGATTACAAGATTGAAAGAAAAAGATGAAAATCACCAAACTCCCTAACGGAGTTGGTGATGGAACGAACAAAGGCCTGGGAAAAAGAAAAAAATGAACTAACTCTCCCTAATTGTGTGAAGGGAGTATCTATTAATACTCCTAGTGGTTGGTTGGTGAGTGGGCTTTCTCCCTTTCTTCTTGTGTTCTCGTCTTTTCAGAAAAGTTGACGTTTTCGATTCTGATTCGGGATTTGTCGTCGATTAAATCCAACTCGTCTTTTAATTTCTTCGTTAAATAGACTTGAGTTTCTTCGACTTATGAAAATCTTCCGTCTTTAGTCCTTTTCTTCGATAAATCTTCGAATAGGCCTAGTGACTTCAAATCTTTTGCACCTCTTGGACAATAGACTTCGTCTTGAGTCTTTTTCCTTGATAAAACTCGTGCAATACCATGTTTTCTTTGATATTTATCCGGTTAGCTCTGAAAACACAATAAACACAAAAACCACGCATAATTCCAAACAAATGATATTAAATACGTGTTTTGGTCTTGTTTTAGCCAGAATTAAGTGGTAAAAGGATGGGTGTTTACACACCTATCTGTTTGCTATGTGAAAGTCCCAATGAATCACCACCCATTAAGGTTACTCATCCAATCACTGGTAAAGCTGTTGACCTAGGCTCAAACACTGTTAGAAGACCTACCATTAAATATGCAGAGATGTATAGGAATAATAGGTCACCCAAGAGCCAAGTTAACAATCATGGAACAGGTTTCTTCTCTTCTAGACCTAAGAGTGTGTCTAAGAAAGCCTGTTACACTTGTGGTAGCTTTTCACATTTGGCATACAAGTGTGTCAACGCTCCCAAAGCCAGCGCTGATAGGAACAAATTCAGCGCTGATAGGAAGAAAGTCAACGTTGTTAGGAAGTCAAACGTTGTTAGACCCAAACCTTGTGTGCAGCAAAGTCCACAAGTGATTAGACATGCCCCATTCTTTTCTAGAAGGTCTAACACGTATGGACAAAGACCTTTTCAAAAGACAAACACCTGGTCAAATAGGCAATGCGTTCCTGTAGCAAACCCTAGGTTCAACGCTGACAAGGGTAATTTCAGCGTTGACAGGACAAAATCCAACGCTGACAGAAACGTGACCAGACCTAAATATTTGCAGCCACAAGGTAAGGGGTCTAAAGCTTCTTCAAGCTTAACATGGAGACCCACGAAAGATCAAAACCCTAATAATAATGGAATTTCAATGACTTGCAATAGATTTAATTACATTTCAAAGGTCATTACAAAACCTATTGGGGTTAACTGGGTTTTTCATCCTAAAAAGGATGAGAATGGGGTTGTTGTGAGAACTAAGTCTGTTCTTATTGAACAACCAGATGAATCCAAGTCTTCTGAGACTTGGGTTCCCAAAGAAAACTAATTTGTTTTCTTTATGTGCAGGGCATTCAAAGACAGATCAATGACTATGGATATTGGGATAGTGGATTCTCAAGGCACATGACAGGGAAGGAAGACTATCTGACGAACTTCACTCCTATTAAAGATGGTGATAAGGTATACTTTGGAGGGGGCTATGGAACCATTACAGGCAAAGGAACCCTTCTCACCAACAATCTGCGTTTTGAGAACGTCTTCCTGGTAAAAGAACTTGATTATAATCTGTTTAGTGTATCACAAGTTTGTGAAAACAAAAATAAGGTTCTTTTCACTGATACTGAGTGTTTGGTGTTAAGCAAGGATTTTAAGATCCCTGATGAGAAATACATTGAGTATAGAACACCTAGGCATAAGGACATATATAATGTGAATTTAAATGGGATTAAAGTAAATACCAATATGTCTTGTTTTAATGCTAAGGCCTCAGTAGATGAAAGTAATTTGTGGCACAGGAGACTAGGGCACATAAATTTTAAAAATATAAATAGACTTGTGAGGCTTGGTTTACTTGATGGTTTGCCTGAGAAGGCCTTCCACAATGACCACTCTTGTGTTGCATGTCTTAAAGGCAAGCAGTACAAGGTCTCATTCAAGTCCAAGCGGGTGCATACTAGTTCCAGACCTCTTCATATGCTTCACATGGACCTCTTTGGTCCAACAAATATAGAGAGTTTGAATGGCAAGTCATATTGTTTTGTTGTCACAGATGACTTTTCTAGGTTTACTTGGACATTCTTTCTAGCTATGAAGAGTGACACAGCTGATGTTCTTATTGATTTTATCACTCAGATTGAGAAAAGGTCTGGAAATGAGGTTAAAATGCTTAGGAGTGATAATGGTGGAGAATTTAGGAACAAGAAGCTAGATGATTTTTGTGCCAGGAAGGGAATTACTAGGCAATTTAGTATTGCTAGAACCCCACAACAAAATGGGGTTGCTGAAAGGAAAAATAGAACCCTAATTGAAGCAGCTAGAACAATGTTGGCTGATGCTCACTTTCCTATAGCCTTTTGGGCTGAGGCTGTTAATACAGCATGCTATGTGCAAAATAGAGCATTGGTTAACAAAATTCAGAACAAAACACCTTATGAGTTACTTTGGGGAAGAAAACCTAATATTGGTTTTCTCAGACCTTTTGGTTGTCATGTAGTAGTTTTAGATACTAGTGATGCCTTAGGAAAATTTAATGCAAAAGGTGATGAAGGTTACTTCATGGGGTATTCAGTGCAGAGCAAGGGTTATAGGGTTTATCTTAAAGAGGACAAACAAATTGTTAAGAGAGTACATGTTAGGTTCTTAGAGAATAAACCTAGTGATCCTGAGAGTGGTCCAAATTGGTTGTTTGATTTGGAACCCTTATCTAGAACTTTAAAGTATATGCCTGTCACTAATCCAGACATTGTGAAGGTAACTTCAAATGTTGTGGAGGAACAAGTTGTTAATGTTTCAGGTACTCAGGTTAATGAGAAGGTTGGATCACAAGCAGAAAAGGCATCTCCTACATTTGAATATGTCACAATTCCCATTTGGACAGATGCTTTTGCTGCTGCTGCTGCTGCTGGACAAGATAATGGTGGTCTCCAAACACCACCAGATACAAACATGCATGGTTCTTCAGGCGCTGACAAAGGCAAATCTAGCGCTGACAAGACCAATTCAGACGTTGATGGCTCAGACGTTGACAACAACAGTTCAAGCGTTGTTAGCCCAAGCGCTGACAAACATGGCTCAGACGTTGACAACAACAGTTCAAGCGTTGTTAGCCCAAGGGCTGACAAACACGGTTCAGACGTTGACAACACCTTTGCACATCTTTTCTCTTCCACTTTTGAACAAGGAGGACCTTCCAATGTTTATGAAGAGATTCCTGTTGATCAAAGAGAGTCTGATGAAGAAGATATTGGCAACATGGAGCGTGAAGTTAAGGACACCAGACTTTTTGAAGGAGGAGTTCTCACTTCCACAATGAAGAATCACCCCACATCTCAGATCATTGGTGATATTATGACTCCAGTTCAGACAAGAAGATCTCATCAAGGACTTGGTGGGTTTATTGCCAATATACACAAGAAGGTTGATACCACTCTTGTGCAAGCATGTTTGTTTGCATGTTTTCTATCACAAGAAGAACCCAAGAAGATATTTGATGCTCTCAAAGAACCAAGTTGGGTGGAAGCAATGCAGGATGAGCTTCACCAATTTTCAATTCAGGATGTTTGGGAGCTGGTTGATTGTCCTAGATATGTCAGACCAATAGGGACAAGATGGGTTCTCAGGAACAAAAGAGATGAAAGAGGTATTGTGGTCAGAAACAAGGCAAGGTTAGTGGCTCAAGGTTATACATAAGAGGAGGGGATAGACTATGAGGAGGTCTTTGCACCAGTTGCAAGGATTGAAACCATTAGGATTTTTCTAGCCTATGCATCTTGCATGGGCTTCACAGTCTATCAAATGGATGTCAAAAGTGCTTTCTTGTATGGCACCATTGTTGAAGAAGTATATGTCATGCAACCTCCTGGTTTTGAGGATCCAGAGCATCTAGATAAAGTGTATAGAGTCAAGAAGGCTATGTATGGCCTTCATCAAGCCCCTAGAGCATGGTATGGTACTCTGTCTACCTATTTGGTGGACAATGGATTCAAGAGGGGCACCATAGATCAGACACTATTTACAAAGAAGAAAGGCAAAGATGTGTTGCTTGTGCAGGTCTATGTTGATGATATCATTTTTGGGTCTACTGATCCAAAGATGAGTGAGGATTTCTCCAAGCTTATGACAGACAAATTCAAGATGAGTGCTATGGGGGAGATGAACTTCTTTCTTGGTTTACAAGTTCAGCAGAAAGAAGATGGTATCTTCATCTCCCAGGACAAATATGTTGCTGAAATCTTGAAGAAGTTTGGCTTTTCTCCACATAAAAAGAGGGCTACTACTCCTATGGATAGAGAACACCCTTGGGGAAAGATTGGAGATGGGAAAGATGTTGATGTCAGACATTATAGATCCATGATTGGATCCTTGATGTATCTTACTGCTTCCAGACCTGACATTATGTTTGCTGTGTGTGCATGTACACGTCATCAAGTGACTCCCAAAGAATGTCACCTTTATGCTGTGAAGAGGATCTTTAGGTACCTAAGATGCTTTCCCAGTCTTGGTTTATGGTACCCAAAGGATTCACCATTAGAGCTGATTGCATATTCAGATAGTGATTATGGAGATGATAAGTTTGATAGGAAATCCACAACTGGTGGATGTCAGTTTCTTGGGAGCAGGTTAATATCTTGGCAATGCAAGAAACAAACAGTGGTGGCTAACTCTACAACTGAAGCAGAGTATGTGGCTGCAGCAGCATGTTGTGGTCAAGTGTTGTGGATTCAGAACCAGCTGTTGGACTATGGGTATAATTTCATGCATACTAAGATATTTGTTGACAATAATAGTACTTTATGCATCATTAAGAATCCTGTACATCATTCTAAAACTAAACACATAGAAATTAGACACCATTTTATAAGAGATTTCTTTGAGAAAGGTTTAATACAACCAGATAGGGTTGACACTGAGGACAATGTGTCAGATTTATTAACTAAACCTTTTGATACTGGAAGATTTCAATACTTGGTAACAAGTATTGGAATGGTTAATCTCACTTAATATGTGTTTTGGATTCTTTTTGTAAAAGTATGTACAGGATGATGCATTATTATTATTGGTCTTATTAATGATTTAGATTTTCCACTATATTTTTCTAACACTGACAAAGGCTGTTTGAACACTGATAAGTGTTTTTGCAACGTTGTCAGCAATATAATTGTCTAACGCTGACAAAGCTTCCTTCAACGCTGTTGTGTGTTATCGGGGCGTTGTCAGCAACAATGTTAGTTTTGTGGTTTTCAATCTAAATGTGTAGATGGTGTTAGCAGTATACCATTGGATACAGAGTTGCTTATGGATCAATGGAGTCGCATTTGGACAAGTTTTTATTTATGGATGATGGTTGGAATGTTTCATTCCTATCTTGACATAAATTTTTTATGTTCATGCATGATTTTAGCAAACTTTTTGTATCATCGTTTAAGGGGAGGTTTTAGGAACCTTTAGGATGTTTGGGTATCCATATGATACTCTTATCACAATTCTAGATTGTGTCCAGAGGTGAGTATGGGTTAGTTTTACTAAACCATGAGGCACTGTAGCATGCATAGTATATCAACTTTGCATGCTGCCAAGACATTTTTGGCCTAGAATTGGTTGTGGTCTGTTGGGAGACTTGGGAATGATTTTGATATGGGATTTACCTGGGAGTAACAAGGATTTTATAAGGTAACTTTGTTGTTAAGAGTTTTGGTTAGCAAGGGACACTAGAGGACTGTTATGTCTATCTTGCTTATGCAAGTGTGCATAACTGGACAGTGCTTGCCGCCCTATAAAAATTATCAGCTTTTGGTTATTTTCTCTAGGATAAATTACTTGTTAAGGTCATTTTTCACTTTTTAAAAACAATTTTATTTTTGGACGCTGACAAGATTTTTCAAAGCGTTGTTGTGACCAAATTGGACGCTGACATGGCTTTAGGCGAACGTTGACAAGATTATAGCCGTTGGGCGTTGATAGGTTATTTTTGACCGTTGACACTCAATGGGACCTACCCAGTTGTTACTTTTTGACATATTTTCAAGCCGTAATTTTAGGAGTTGTTACTTTCATTAAATGCATGAGATAACTTATAACTTTTTCAATATTTTCATGATTAGTTTTTGAAAATATTTGCCTATTTTTGGGCTAATCACATGCATTATTTGTCTCCTATAAATTTGGCTCCTATTTTTAAACAGGGTATCTGTAATTCTTGTCTAACACTTTTCTCTTATCAACTTCATCTTCCTCACTTCAAATTAACAGCTTTCATCAATGGCACCAAAGTTTAACTCAGCAGAATTGGAATTGGGGTTCAAGTCTCAACACAACATGATTGCTTATCTTGTTGCTGATAATGATTTGTTTCCTCAATACACACAAATGGTGGCGTATTTGAACGCATCCCCATTAAGGTATGCTCTTTCTCATGCACCACTTATTCCAGTCACACACATTAAGCAGTTTTGGAACATTGTCAGTTCCTCAACAGTTAATGGAGTGACCACATTGACTTCTATTGTTCATGGGAGATCTTGGGTGGTTACTGAGGCCTTGGTACGCCAGGCCTTGCATCTTGATGATGCTGATGGTGTAGCCATCCTTCCCATAAATGAAATAGAACAAGGGCTTAGGGCTTTGGGATATCCTTTTCCTGATGAAGGTACTCTCAATAAGTATCATAAGCAGGAATTTCCCCCAGCCTGGAAGTACCTCATCCACATCCTCCTTCAATGTTTGAGTCCCAAATGTACTGCACACAATGAGATCAATAGATCCATTGCCAGTGTTATTGTGTGCATTGCAATAGGGCAAAAATATAACTATTCTAAAATGATTTTTGAAGGGATGTGTAAAAACAAGGGGACAAAAAATGACTTTAGCTTATCCCCGTTTTTTGCAAATGATTTTTGATGATCAAGGTTATTGTTCAAGGGATCACAATGATTTTTATAAGATCCCTGAACAAAAGAAAGCTATTTTTACGAAGATGGATTCACCACCTCATAGAGACTTACCTTTAACCCCAGCCATGCTTGCTGTTATTGCAGCAGCACAACCCCAACCAGACCCTCAACCTCAAATTGACCCTCAACCACAACTTGAACCTATTCCTGAACCTTTACCCTCACCAGAACAAATGCAAATTGACCAAGAACCCTTTGACGCTGACACATCAAATGTTGGTGTTGATGTGCCTATTTCCAACACTGACACACAACCATCACAATCCCAAACACCCCTTAACCACCCCACATCTACCCATTCTTCCACACCATCTTCCACACCACCTGAATATAGGTTGATGAAACGCCAAAGGACTACTGGAGTGTTCTCCTCTGGTGGTCCTAGCCATGAAGCAGAGAGAACCACCACCACAAGTGTGGCTGGTGACCTGGATGAGGCTGGGACTATTGGTTCTGGCTTAGATGCTGGCCAAGGCAGTCCTACCATAATTAAGTCCTCATCCTTGCCCAATGAACCTGACTTGGGAGGTCAAATCCCCATTTCAGAAGAGGGCAGACTGGAACCAATGACTCTTTTGGAATTGACGGCAGTCTGCATTAGCTTGCAAAATCAAAATGCAGACTTAGTACAAATTGTTAGCTCACAAGGCCTTGAACTCAAGCAATTGAGGGAGAGGATTGTTGTTTTGGAGAGTGATCATGCTAGGAGGGGTATGTAGGAGTCTTCCAAAGGGGAGGAAGATCAAAGAAATCTGAGTGATAAGGGCAGTCAAGATGGTCAATCAATGGATGTTGCTGAAGCCCTTACAACTTTGAAGGAACAAACAGGTTTTGATACGTCCTTAATCTCTCCAACCAATCTAAATTTATCATTTACAGCTATGTTGAGAGAGGTTATACAAGGCGCTGAGGGAAAATATTTGAGCGTTGACAAGACAAATTTGGATGCTGATAGAAGTATTTTGGGCGCTGATAGAGGAAATTTGGGCGTTGACAGACCTGCACATGAAGGTGATGTATTCCAGTCATCATCTATCATCAAAGAAGTTTCTACTCAGGTATTACCATCTACCTTACCAACCATTTCATCATCAGATAAGGGTAAGGGTAAATTGGTAGAAGAAATTGTTCCAAAGGATGCAGCCCAAGTTGAATTTGATAGAAGATTGGCTGAACAAATGATGGAACAAGGTGAAAAGGAAAAGTCACCATTTGTTGTGACTTCTGAAGAAGAAAGTGATGGAGCTAGCTCAGACTCAAGTGTGATGATTATAGAACCAGAAAGGCTTGAGTATGGTGATGAGCTTGCTAGAGAAAAGTTGAGAGATTTAAAATTGCAGGTTGACTTTGACATGCCAGAGGTGGTTCAGATGTACAATTCTTGGGAAGAAAGCTGCATGGATAATCCAGACTTGACCATTTCAGATCAAATATGGGGTTTGGAGCTTCTTCTTAGAGTTCAGAAGGATTGTAAGGTGATTTTGAAGCACAAGGCAAGCAATATTCTCTCAGAATTGAAAAGGGATAGAAGAGAGCTCTATTTTATGTTGCTCAGATGTCATGGAGTTGGATGGACACATCAGAAGTTGAAGGCTTTGACATTTGATGAGTTGGAACATAGGGCTTATCCTATTTGGGTGAGAGTGCAGGAAGCAAACACTCTCAAACTTCTTTCAGATGAAAGAAAGGAGCAACTTGCAGAAGAAATGGAAATCAAGAAAGCTATGATGATTCCCAGGCCAGTGAAGAAGGGATTTAAACTTGAGTTTCCAAAAGATATGAATCCACTATATCCAAGTGAAGCAGTTATAAGAAAGAGCCTCAAGCTTTCCCCATTAGAAGCTTCAGATATGGTGCAGGTGTTACCATTAGATTCCAGGAATCCAATTGTGAGTTATGATGAAGATGAATGTGGATTCTGGAAGATTGGCAGATTTGGCAAGGAGGTACACACTTTTACCACTCTCATATCTTTATTTGCAAGTTGTGATAGAGAAGACTTGGTGGACCTTTGGAGGTTACTAGAGACCAAGTATGAGGCTGAAGCACCAACTTCGGCTAATGGAATAAAACTTTGGACCACATTCAAAAGAATGTGTGGGACAAATGAGGAAGATCCTGAAATATGGAAGGATCTTGAAGATGACCTCAGTGGTCTTCAATGGAGGTTATATTCAGCTGCTGGTGTATACCATTTGAGTTCTACAAATTTTGCTGAGTATCTACTTGTGGATGCTCAGTATTTCATATCTAAGGCTGTTTTGGAAAAGATGAAGGACACTCAGCTGGAGATAGATTATTCAAGTGACGTGGCAAAGAATTTGATCAGATTTATTCATTACCAATATGAGAAGGTTTGTCAGACTCCTCCAAGTTCTTAATGCTTATTCAGAAACTTGATCATAAGAGTGGATATCAAGTTTAGGGGAGGAATGTTGGGAATAAATTAAGGCCAGATCACTTGAGCGCTGACAAGAACAAAACAAGCGTTGACAGGAACAAAGCAAGCGCTGACAGCTCAAGCGTTGACAAGTTAAAGTCAAGCGTTGACAGATTGAAGACAAGCACTGATGGAAGATATAAGCTACACGTTTATTATATTCTAGAATACTTCTAGTAAGGATAGAAACGACAATGTATTTTCTATGTTTATCTTTACCTAGAATAGTTGATACGTAGCTTATTGTACAAGGCTTCTTAGTCTATAAAAGAAGGCCTTTAGGTTAATGTTCGATATCAAGTTTTACATAAATTTTCGTTCATAAACATCTTTCATTATAAGCAAGTTCGAAATTGATAATCAAAGTGAAAGTTTGTTTATATCTTGTGTGTTCTTGTTTAAGTGTTAAATTCCGCATAACACTTAGATTCACAAAGCATATACAAAGGTTTCTCTACGTGTTATACTTGATCTAATCTCGTATACACAAAGCTAATCGATCTAAGTTTGGGATCAACATTTATGTATATGTATATGATGATGAATGATGATTAAAAATATTATGTGAGGATTTGGTGTTGATAGATTTGATAAACATGGATAAAAAGATGAAAAATTATATGTAAAAAGGTTAAAATCATGTTTAAAAATGATGGTTGTATAAAACAGTAAAGAATCATGTCATGAACTGATAAAATGGCATAGATTAATGGATATACAGTAATTAATATGTCTTGTACACATGTGAGAATTGTCCATGCAATGGAATCATTAGGATGAGTGAGATATGATCAAAACAAGTTTAGAGTACAAATTTGAGTTCACTGTTTTGGACGATTTTTAGAAAATACTTAGAGGATGATTCAACAGTAGCTATAGAAGAGTTAAATGGAGCACATATCATGTAGTTTATGTCATAACAATTTGAGCTTCTATCTCCATATAGAACTCTAGATATGGCAGTTTTGGTGAACATGAAAATAAAAATCAGATTTTGTAAATTAAAGTATAATAGTATTATATAAGCACTCAAATAAAAATAATATAAAATGTGAATTAAAACTCACTAACTTATATAATACATTTATATAAATATGTACAATGATAAATAAGTGGACATTTTATAAAAATGGTAACTTGTTAAGTTTTATAAGATTTAAAAACTATAAACATGATTTTTACGACTTTTTCGGCTATTACCGTAAAATTAACGTTTTTGCTAAATAAAACTTAGACGGTTGGACCCGTCTAATATGAACTTTATAAAACTCATATACTGATATATAAACATATATAACAAGTAAAAACCGATAAAACCCGAACAAAATAACATACGGACATTAACGGGCTAAGGTAACGTTATTGGACTAATAATACAACAAAATGGGGTAAATTACTTATAAACTTATTTATTGGGCTTAACCCATTTTGGGCCCAACATGTAAAGTATAAATACTGATAATACAAGTATGAAATGGATTAATACAAGTTAATGAACTTATAATAAGTTTATTGGACTTAAAATATGTAAATTGGTAAAACTAGTAAACTAGTATAAAAGTTATCGACACATAACACTTAAATGAGTAAACGAGAATATGTAAACCCACTTGATCATCATATATATATATATAAAATCATCATATGTATACATAATTGTTATTTTTATAAATTCATTGGACAAGAGTCTAAGACGAGTATTATTTGTCTAGGTTTCCGTGATTGAAGCACGTACCGTACGTCCGAATATCCGATAACCCGCCATCCCACATCAACGTGAGTTCATAGCCTCACACTCTTTTTAAATGTTTTTATGAAATGTTTTATAAACCCGCGAGGGAGATAACATGTTAGTTTTTATAAAATAGGACACCATTTGTCCCGATTGTTTGTTTATTGATTTGGACCCGAATGATTGTATGACCCGATTGTATGACCCGATAAATGATTAAAGGACCCGATAGATGAAATTAAATGGATTATTAAAGTTAGGTTATGTCACTAAAAGTCCCATTAGCATGAACCCGGGATTTGGTAGACGCTTATGCATTTAATAGTACTATTTGGGGACGATCACCCCAGTTCGCGCCTTGACGGTTGATCCCCGTCGTGCCACATTGATTGGTAAGCGAATTTATGTATGATAAGATTTCCATAGCGTGACCTTTGTGACAACACGCTAATTTAGATGGGCAAATTGAGTATCGGGTTAGCTACCCGTTGTTTGTTTTAGTAAGGTAACAATGTCATGCGGCTTATAATAATCCAACTAACGAAATACTACTAGACGCACCGAATTACGATGTATTGCCTGACTAGCAATACAGGGTCATACTATTGATATTATGTTCGTGTTTTGGTTTTCATAACCATATTCATATAACGGTTTTTATTTTCATACAACGTCATAAGACGTATTGTATGATGTTTTTACGACATTGGCTCGTATAATGATTTTTAAGGCAAACGCCTATATTATGATTTTGATGAAGATTTGTATAAAATGACTTTGGCTATTTTATGGCCTATTAAAATGATTTGTACAAAAATGATTTTCAGTAATAATTTTATACTGATATTATATTGATGGATTTTATTAAACTCTATGAATTCACTCGGCGTTATCGCTGACCTTTTATTTTACCATGTTTTATCTCAGGTACTTGAAGGTAATTCTCAGGAAGACGACAAAGAATTCATGGCCCGCACTTAAATAACAATTTCCATTCAAATCTTTTGTAAAATTTTATGAAATGACCATGACTTGGGACCTATGTAAATTTGATATTTATGAATGGAAATGCTTTATTATTAAACGACGTGATTTTCAAGCGTTGTCTATGATGTGAGTAATGTGTTATCCCGTAACACCAACGAGTCTTTCGTTGTATTGAGTTGTATAAATTTGGGGGTGTTACAGTTTGGTACCAGAGCTGTCGTTATAGAGAACGACAGATTTTTAAAACCAAGGTTTTGAATAAAACATTTCAAAATCTTTTAACTATAAACATTTTTCTCAAAATGTCTAAAAATCTTTTGACTATAACGGCGCCGAAGAATTCCCGAGTTACCGACAAGGCCAAGACTGAGAAGTGTTATTTTAATATATATATATATATATAACTTGGATTATATATATGTTGTAATTTGATTACATGATTGTTTGATGATTATTTTTTTATACGAGGTATTTATACGACGTAGATTGTCACAAGAAACCCTAAATCCCCTAGTAAATTAATCGAAGCTATTCTCGTAGGAATTCTAGCTATCCTAGATCTAAACCAAGTTGTGGATATATTTATAATCCCAACAAAATGGTTGATATTCGTAGAAATGTAGATATTAGTTGATTGTGATATTGAAAAAGAATTGGCGAGATTAAATCTGATATCGATGCCATGACGATCTTTCCTTATAGAGTGGAGTTTGACAAAACGTTACCACCTAGAAAGATGTCATCTGATTGGTTGTCATCCAATTCCTAAATTGAAATCGAAAGGGTGAATGTTGCACTTGAGGCTGTCATTGGAACCATTACCCAAAAGCCTCATGCCACTAGTACCTTTCCGAGAAATTTAATTGAATGTGTGAGTCATCTCATACTAGTGACTCATTTGATAATTGTTGTTGAAAGAGCTATAGGATTGGAAATTAAGTGTTGTTCATATTAAGCTTTTATTGCCTTTTAAGGTGTAAGAATAAAGATTGAAAGTATTGGAGAATGAGGTAGGATACCGAATTGAGTATAAGTTGATTGAAACTTGAATGAAGTAAAATTTAACTCGTATGGAATATGAGATTGTAAGAGGAAGTCGTTAAGTTCTGTGATTGAATTATAAGGTTTTAAATGATTGTTAGTTTGTATTAAAGATTGTTCCTAGGCCATTGTCCACTAATGAGGATGCCTAGTGTCCAACAAATAAATTGAAGAAATCTTCTTCTGAGTTGGGACCGATGGATCTTCCGGGACAGATGGGACACCTAATGAATCTTGTAGATTAGTATTCATTGTGGTATCTTTTAAAAATACTCCCTAACTTAACTGAGACATCAGTTGGTAGGATGAGTTCTTGGAATTGTATGAAATAGTGACACATAATGTGTTACGGTAAAATTTTAACTTGTTTGTGATTAATGAAAAGACTACCTTTGATTGCTAAATTCTACATGTATCGATGTTATCTATCTTTTATTGCTTCATCCTAATGCTCGCATTAGTGATGCAACCATTGAACAAGTACTCATCTCGAATTGAGTTACGTTGTGAATTATTCTTTTTGAGTGCCATCGAGGTCATGCACCTCATGATTATTTGGCTAAAGCTCATTCCTGATATATTGTAGTTAGTTCTTGGTGAACAACTTTTCATCACTCTTTTGCAGATCACTCATTGTTTTTATAAGATAAAACAGTATCCCTTGAGAAAAAATGAATTTTCATCACTATAAGGATTAATCCAAGTGAGATTTACAAGTGATCGTTATCAATGAAGTTATTTATAAAACACCTTGGAAAACTTAATTGTTTTCATAACAAAGAAAATCTTTGTAAATTTATTTTTGATTCTTATTTAAGAATTAAGCATGAAAATGTTTTTATTATAAACAGGATGATAAAATTTTGACGAACTGAGTATTGCATCGTTAATCTTGAAATTGTATATAGTTGCGCGCCTACATACAATTTGGAATGGACCATGCAAGGCTGATTAGTAGTCAGCATAAAACTAATGAATAAACACTACATTTTCTTTGAAGATTGTGAAAGATTAAATTTTATGAGATCTGCAAGAAGTGAAAAATAGGGACATAATGTTAGGGACACCTACATATGTTCCTGTAGCATCTATTCTTCTGAGTCGAATTTACTCATCTGTGGAAATTGTCTTATTTGACAATTGACAATTCTTTCTTGTCCAATTCTCCCGTAGTGAGATTCTTAGGAAAAGTATCTGATTACCGAGTGTTGATACCCGACTGGATGTGTCGACGTTCCTATCATTTCTTTTGATTATATTTCATTTGAATGACCTTGGTAACGATCCGAGGAGCTTTCGAATGCGTACTCAAATTATAAAACATGGGATATATTCATATTCGTTAAATGTTTTCGTATAGGTCTGATTTGTAATTCTCTCGCATAGATTATGCGTTGACCTTACTCTTTAATAGTAGTTGTGTCTCCAGATATCCTTGAATTGTGAAGGATTATGAGTTATTATTAGTCTTTTGAGAAGTTCACATCTTATCGACGACAATAAAACTGAAAAGTTGATAGTGCCAGTAGAATGGATTGATTGATTATGACATGACGACATTGTCTTAATTGATGGGAACTCAAACAGAATTCCCCTAAAAGATAAGATGTTGATTATCAAAAGTTATTTAAATAATTCTTGATGGATGACCATATCCTGCATTTAGACTTAAAAGTATACCATGAATGGGTGTGAACTAGTTATAGATATTGTAATCTAGAAGAACCTAATATGAATTTATTAAAAGATGTTTATGTTATCTGAAACTTTAGGAGGTATTTATTGGTGAATTACCTAGACTTTTATCATTAAGGTAAGTTGAAATTTGTATTGATTATATTCTCGGTGCTGCACCTGTGGCTTGTGCACTGTACGTCAGCACCATCTGAATTAAAGGAATTACCGTACAATTGAGAGAGTTGTCGGAGAAAGATTTTATTCTACCGAGCTCGTCATCATGAAGAGCTATGGTGTTATCATTCCTTATATTTATAGATTACTGTGAACTGAGTAAATTGACAATCGAAAACGATATCCATGACTCGAAATGGAAGATTTGTTCGATCATTTACGAGGTTCTAGCGTATGTTTTAAAGATTTGATCCACGACATGGTTATCATCAACTTCGCGTCCGCGAAAAAGATTATCTATTCCAATCATTACATCCGGAACTTGTAATGAACATTATGAGTTTCACATGATGTCGTTTGGATTGACTAATACACGCGTAGCATTCATAAATTTTGTGAATCACGTGTGAAGGCTGTAATTTGATAAATTCATGCTTGCGATCATTAAAGACCATTTTTTTGTTTATAATAATAAGAATGAGTTAATAATTATTTATAGATTGCCCTGAATTGGCCGAACAATAAAAACATGTACCTTAAATAATTAACATGTGATTAAAGACTTAATCCTTTATATTATTTGATCGTGTGATTAAAAGATAACGGAATCTATATTGACTTTTCAAAGATTAAAGCCATTAAGACTTTGGGTTTTACCAAAAAGAAAGTGCAAATGTGTTTTGACAAATGTTTTATCGAAAAGAAATTTTGAGGGATTATTCCCTTATACCCAGAACATTTAACTAAACTCCTGTTTAGGGGTAAATGTTCGTGTATACCTCAAGACAACCTAAGAGGGATTGAGGAAACCATTTAAACCATGACTTAGAATTTGAAATGACAATTTTTGCTTTTCAACTAAGAAAATTTTTACCAAAGAATAAACAAAGATTTTTCAAACATTTACGAATCTTATTAATTATTTTCGATAAATCAGCAAAAATCGTGTTAATTAAATTCAAATTTGTTTTGAACATTTTATTATAATTGGTCGGACTAAGAAATTTAAACTTTTAACGTTTACGTTACATAAAAACTTAATATTTATTGTTAATTTACGATTAATAATTATCGACGCTTTAAAACGTCGGATCAAGCAAACTGATAAAAATAATAGTTGAGATAGAACTAAGACTTAGAAAATATGATGAAAGAATTTCTGAGTAAATTGTAAACATGATAATTATTTCATCAAGAAAGATGAATGTAAATACTGACGCATTATGTAAAAAAAAAGAACCAATTAGGATGTGTTTCTTAATAATGACTGTGCAAAATAAATTGCCGAACAATATAAAAATAAACGATGTTTGTAAAAAGGATAATATAGATAATAAAAAGGGGGTTCACGGCTAATGTGAACCATTAGAATTGAGAAGCCAATGGCGTTAAATGTTTTAAAAGGCCACTTGTGGTTGCCTAAATATGGAGGATTGTGAGATATAGTTATGTTGGAATCTTGTAAGTATAAGTATTTTATTCATGACATTTATGATTTAATGTATATTTGTCTAAAGAAGTTATAATGATGGCAAATTATGAAGGCAGACACCGTCTCATACATTAGTAAACGTCTAACTATTGCAAAGGTCATCATCTGAATTTGATTTGATTTGGGTCATCGTCGACAGACTGACCAAATCTGCTAATATCATTCCTGTTAATGATAGATTCTTGATTGACTCTTTTGTATTTAAAGGAGTTGTGTAAACATGGTATGCCTGTATCGATCATCTCTATCAAGATCCTCGCTTCGCATCGAATTTCTAGAGATTTGCTCAGAAGTCATTGAGAACGAATCTTGATGAGAGTACTATACCACCCCAATCGAAGGGACGAGGTAAAGTAACGATACAAAATACTATAAGTGTTGTTTTATGTTTGAATGATTGACCTTTGGTAATGAACCGTATAATCGCTTTCCTTTGGAGAGATTATCATTGATAATTATCGTATTAGGATCGAGATCAAATCTTGTTAGGATCTAAATATTAGAGCACCTGTAAGCAGGAGTTGGGATGAAGACACCCGACATACACCCATTGTGAGTTGGACATGTCTTTTAGGTCTAAGGTTTCCTATGATGGCGAACCTAACCTTACAAAATACTCGACCCACGAGACCTGAAATGATTGTTGAAATTAGGATCTGAATATTGACTGCCGGTAGTGGGCAAGAGGTTATGTGAATATGAAATGTAGATCTTGAAGTGCCAGATGGGTAGCGAAGTTATCCCAAAAATTTTAACCATGGAAAATGAATTGATGATGTGGAAGATCATGGGATATAAGTCCCCGTTGTATGAAACCATTGAGATGATGTAAAAGATTGGTTTGAAAGGCATATAAGCTGGATCTACCCTAGGACTTCAAGAGCTGCGTGAATTATGTTTCGTATATCGAACTTGATATATGCCTATCAAGTGAAAATCTGACTATTCCTTAATGAAGTTTAGATCGGCGAAAAGTTGCATTCATCAAAAACCCGTGAACATCATGGATAGAGAAAGTAAGTCAACATTAAGCCTGATCTTATTCCCGTAGTTATGTTTGATGAAACTCGCGTATTGTAATGAATTACACTTTTGAGAAAAAAAAACGAATGTGGAGGAAATACCCACATGGCTTTAACTCTATAAGAAGCGAGTAGTAAGATGATCTTTGAGGACAAAGATCCTGTTTTGGGGTAAATGCTGTGACAATCCGTCAATTTATGATTGATATTTTATTTTCAATATTTATTTGAAAACATTATTTTAATGATATATTATGAACTCACTTATTTTTGGGAAGAAATTTGGATTTACGTCTTGAAGTAGCATCGACTACGTCTAAACCGGAGGATTCTACGTTACGTGCTTACGTTTACATACACCGTCTTTGGTGACAGTCCGACATTTCAAGAAATAAATTTATCCGTGAATATTATTTTGGGATTTTAATTTTGAGTTGGTTCATAAACTCACAAATTTACGAGAAGAAATTAGGACTTACGATTTTAATTTAACGTCCTTTACGACTAAACCGGAAACCTTAGGATTACGTATTTACGTTTTCGAACTCCGTTTTTGATGAGACAATTTTTATTAGGTTCGTTTTGTGCCGTTGATTCATAATTCATAAAAACGTTTTTCGTAAAACGACCCGAGGGCACGTAAATCGAGGAAACTAGAATCGAGGAGTACCCGTAATTAATAGGGATGGGACAAGTTTACACTTGCCCACCCCTATACAAGTGGCTTCCAACATAAGCTTTACCACCCTTTGGTGGCAAGCAAACATGCACTAAATGGACACATGTCCATCTAGTTTCACCAAAACCACAAAACAAGCTCCCAAAACCATTTCTCTCATTCTCATACATGCAAACCACTTTATTTTCTCTCTACTCTCTCCTTGAACGTCCCATATTCATCAAAAACACCACCATTGATCAAAAATCTTAACCACAAATCATATGTATAAGTTGCATATGATGATAACCCATTGAACACATGATGATTTGAGGTGATCTTAACAACTAAAAAGAAGTTTTCATGAGGTTCAAGGGCTGATTTCTTGGAGGTGTTCATCCATTCAAAGGACCCAAGAAGTTTTCTTGCTAAAGTTGAAGATTTGGTAACAAGAACCAAGTCTTGTTCATCAAAAACTCATCTTTTCATCACTATTGGTGGTATAAAGATTGTTTCTTCCTATCCTCTTGTTATTTTGATTATGTAATCTTGTAATTTCTTTATTTATGTATATGTATATGATGATGAATGATGATTAAAAGTATTATGTGGGGATTTGGTGTTGATAGATTTGATAAACATGGATAAAAAGATGAAAAACTATATGTAAAAAGGTTAAAATCATGCTTAAAAATGATGGTTGTATAAAACAGTAAAGAATCATGTCATGAACTGATAAAATGGCATAGATTAATGGATATACAGTAATTAATATGTCGTGTACACATGTGAGAATTGTCCATGCAATGGAATCATTAGGATGAGTGAGATATGATCAAAACAAGTTTAGAGTACAAATCTGAGTTCACTGTTTTGGACGATTTTTAGAAAATACTTAGAGGATGATTCAACAGTAGCTATAGAAGAGTTAAATGGAGCACATATCATGTAGTTTATGTCATAACAATTTGAGCTTCTATCTCCATATAGAACTCTAGATATGGCAGTTTTGGTGAACATGAAAATAAAAATCAGATTTTGTAAATTAAAGTATAATAGTATTATATAAGCACTCAAATAAAAATAGTATAAAATGTGAATTAAAACTCACTAACTTATATAATACATTTATATAAATATGTAAAATGATAAATAAGTGGACATTTTATAAAAATGGTAACTTGTTAAGTTTTATAAGATTTAAAAACTATAAACATGATTTTTACGACTTTTTCGGCTATTACCGTAAAATTAACGTTTTTGCTAAATAAAACTTAGACGGTTGGACCCGTCTAATATGAACTTTATAAAACTCATATACTGATATATAAACATATATAACAAGTAAAAACCGATAAAACCCGAACTAAATAACATACGGACATTAACGGGCTAAGTTAACGTTATTGGACTAATAATACAACAAAATGGGGTAAATTACTTATAAACTTATTTATTGGGCTTAACCCATTTTGGGCCCAACATGTAAAGTATAAATACTGATAATACAAGTATGAAATAGATTAATACAAGTTAATGAACTTATAATAAGTTTATTGGACTTAAAATATGTAAATAGGTAAAACTAGTAAACTAGTATAAAAGTTATCGACACATAACACTTAAATGAGTAAACGAGAATATGTAAACCCACTTGATCATCATATATATATATATAATCATCATATGTATACATAATTGTTATTTTTATAAATTCATTGGACAAGAGTCTAAAACGAGTATTATTTGTCTAGGTTTCCGTGATTGAAGCACGTACCGTACGTCCGAATATCCAATAACCCGCCTTCCCACATCAACGTGAGTTCATAGCCTCGCACTCTTTTTAAATGTTTTTATGAAATGTTTTATAAACCCGCGAGGGAGATAACATGTTAGTTTTTATAAAATAGGACACCATTTGTCCTGATTGTTTGTTTATTGATTTGGACCCGAATGATTGTATGACCCGATTGTATGACCTGATAAATGATTAAAGGACCCGATAGATGAAATTAAATGGATTATTAAAGTTAGGTTATGTCACTAAAAGTCCCATTAGCATGAATTGTGAACTACCGGGATTTGGTAGACGCTTATGCATTTAATAGTACTATTTGGGGACGATCACCCCAGTTCGCGCCTTGACGGTTGATCCTCGTCGTGCCACATTGATTGGTAAGCGAATTTATGTATGAGAAGATTTCCATAGCGTGACCTTTGCGACGACACGCTAATTTAGATGGGCAAATTGAGTATCGGGTTAGCTACCCGTTGTTTGTTTTAGTAAGGTAACAATGTCATGCGGCTTATAATTGTAACACCCCCAATTTCGGGTCATAGCAGCGGAAGGGTCATTGGGTGTTACTATCATGGTTCAACCTCAATATCATAGAAAACGCCTCAAAATGAGTCGTTTTAACAAAACATACATCCATTCATTTGTTTAAAAATAAAACAGTTCACACATGGTCCCAAATAGTTTTAAGTTTACACAACCAACCAAATAATAAAAGTTTCTTAGAATGGACATAGTTTAGTAAAGTGGGCCAAAACATTTTAATTTAGCAAGCTGCGTGAAACCGCCTTCCTTGAGTGCCTTCTTCATGGACCTGAGATAAAACATGCTATAAAGTCAACAAAAATGTTGAGTGAATCTATAGAGTTTAAATTTAAATAAACGAACACAAGTATTCTGAATAAACCTTCCGTAGTTGACAATCATGTGGATCAGACATAATTATCGTTGTTATTTCATAAGTCTCGTGAAATTGAACGTTAACATATATTATTTCAGCCCAACACACCTAGCCAAGTGCGTATATTTCTCTTATACAATTGCATCCGATGTTTCATTACTGGTGTATCACAACACCACGCGATAGCTAGTCGCGACCGGACTGGGCGTCACCCCGATAGATCTATCCATAGTATTAGCGTTCTTTTCGATTAACAATTCACGATTCATGGGTCTTTAAGGCTAAACAAACTTATATAACAACTTTCATCTAAGCATACAATCGGGTCCTTTGTGTTCAATTTTAAAAGAATGAGGGTTTACCACAACTTCTCGTTGTACCCTTCATTTATCAATAAATGTTTTTCCAATAATAAGGGTTTCCACAACTTCTCGTCGTACCCCTCTTATTTTAATAAAACAAGCATGTTATCCCCCTCGCGGGTTTTATAAAACAAGTAAACATGTAAAGCGAGGCCATAGACTCACCTTGATATGATAGTAGTGACGTGACGATCGCCGACGATTTCTGATGCCCGTTAAACACGAAGACCGCAACCTACCAAACAAGGCGCGTTCGTTAATAAACGACTCAAGTATAAATAATACTTAAATAATATGAAAGTCAATTTCGAATGACCATAAAAATCCCGAAAAATAACAAAAATATAAGTGTACTTCTATACCCTTTTATCCAACACTTATTCTTTTAGACACTTACACCCTCGACATTGACCCGTCATAAGACGCCAAGTCAACGCAAGTCAAACCATCATTTTACTTCCCTCGGACCAGTAGCTAAGTCATTTATATAATGACTTAACACTTGAGTAAGTCACCATATCCAATAGTGAATACTCAACTCACGCCACACAAGTATTGAACTACGTGTCCAAAATACCACTCAGCATGTACACTCCAAATGTACACACCAATCTAACCTATCTAGACATGTCCGATTTCGACGAAACTTGGTGACAAACTCACACATAATATGAATAAAACTCAGTTTAAATTTCATTCAAAAATATTACTTCTAAGACCTTCTGCCCGACACACCTTCGTGTTGCAAAAACCGGACAGTTTTACGCCTTTGACTTGTAAAACCATTTTGACTTATCTAAACATTTCCGTTTGCAAAACCGACACTCGGGTTTGAAAATAGACTCATGACCTGAGGTTTATCAACTTACAACAGCCCTTGAACATTTTTAAAACTCATTTTATAGTCCCCGAGATTCGTTCCAAATATCGACAACAATTTTCGGATTGTGCCGATACCCGTCTCCCGGTACACAAATACTAAAAGTAGCATAACTTTTCGCTCGTAATGAGTTAGAAGCTCTACTTTAGCTCAAATCGAAGCTAACGAAATTCTCTACGACCCTATCTTATTGGTTTACCAAGTTTACCACAGTAACAATTTCAAAAACGGACTTAAAGTTACTGCCCAAAATAGCCTATCTAAAAATCATACCAAATCAAATTTTCAACCCATTCCAACAATTCCTATAGTCCTAACATGATCCTAATATCATAATAACACATCTAATTAACTCATATCATCCTCAAATTTAATCTTACAAAAATTAAATATATAAAAATCTTGCATGCAACCAAAACCCACTATGAATATAATAATATTAACACCATATATCACCATAAAAATGGATCAAACATGGTGTTCATCATCAAAAATTGAAATAAAAATTTAGTGAATGCATGTGGAAGAAAATTATACCAATAGAAAGCTCTTGAAATTTCTAGGATGGGACTTTTCTTAATTTTGCTTGATTCAAAGTAAATCAAAAATTTTGGGAGGGTTTTTGTTGTGAGGGGTGGACGGCAAAAGAGCAAGGGAGAGAGTGAGATTTGTGTTTTTGATGAAAATGAATTTTAAATAAAGAAATTGGTAGTGGAAAAACCTTATATAGTGGGGTGAGGGTAATTTTTGCCAAATTTGCATTCTTTTGGTCCCATGTTGTAAGTAAATAGTTTACAAGGTAGGAAATGTAAATTGTACATTTTTTTAAAAATATTTACGGGGCTCGGGTTTCGTAAAAATACTTTTCGAAAGTTAAAACGCTTCAAAATATAATAACAAAGCTTCGACACGACTTAAAACGTAATTAAATCGAAAACGTCGAAAATATACAATATCGAGACAATCGATAATAAAACGTAAATTTTTGGGCATCCGTCGGTATCGCGATCACTACTAGTTATCGTCATTCGTTAAAACGTAAAATACGAGAAATAAAGATTAAATATAATAAAAATCATTTTCATGATTATTTGAGAATATAATATCGATACCTAACATATTCCTTGTCGGTTTTCATCTAATCGACATTCTTACGCTAGTTTCAAGTCATAACCTTCTCGGTTAGTCGATAAATTAAAATTCTCATTAAAGTAAACACGTAATACGTAATAGTCGAGATTAAAATAACGACCTGAAATTGACGGGTTGTCACATCATCCCCACCAAATTAGGATCTTCGCCCTCGAAGATCAACTTGCGTTCTTGCCCGATCGCTTGTTGAAATCAAAGAGATGAGGGTAATTCTTCCACATTTGGTCTTCTCGTTCCCAAGTAAACTCCGGTCCTCTTCGAGAGTTCCATCGAACTTTGACGATAGGTATTCGGCTTTGCTTCAGTTGCTTGACCTCGCGATCCATGATCTCGACCGGTTCTTCAATAAAATGCAACTTCTTATCAACCTTAACCTCGTCTAACGGTATAACGAGTTCTTCATCGGATAAACACTTCTTCAGATTCGACACGTGAAAAGTGTTATGAATCCCATACAGTTCTTGTGGTAGTTCGAGTTGGTATGCCACAGGTCCTACTCTAGATGTAACCTTGAATGGTCCGATATAACGAGGACTTAACTTCCCACGTTTTCCAAATCGTACAACACCTTTCCATGGTGATACCTTTAGCATAACCTTATCTCCCACGTTGAACTCCAATGGTTTTCTTCTTACATCCGCATAACTCTTCTGTCGGCTTCGAGCAGACAACAACCTATTCTTAATTTGCACAATCATATCCGTCGTCTCCCTAATCAAATCTGGTCCAGTGAGTTGGGCATCACCAACCTCACTCCAGCTAACGGGTGATCTACATTTTCTCCCATACAGTGCTTCAAAAGGTGCAGCTTTAATACTCGCGTGATAACTGTTATTGTACGAGAATTTGGCCAAATGTAAGTGCTTATCCCAGCTACTTCCAAAGTCTATCACACAAGCACGTAGCATATCCTCCAAAGTTTGGATTGTTCTTTCGCTTTGCCCATCAGTTTGTGGATGATAGGCTGTGCTCATATCCAAATTGGTTCCTAACGACTTTTGAAGTGATCTCCAAAATCCAGAAGCAAAACGACTATCTCTATCGGAAATTATTGAAATAGGAACACCATGCTTGCACACGATTTCCTTCAGATAAATATCGGCGAGTTTCTCCAAACCAAACCTCTCGTTGATTGGAATAAAATGAGCGGATTTAGTTAAACGATCGACAATAACCCAAATTGCATCGAACCCAGACGGTGTCCTTGGGAGTTTTGTGATGAAGTCCATCGTAATTCGCTCCCATTTCCAGACTGGAATTTCAGGTTGGACAAGTAATCCTGACGGCTTCTGATATTCAGCTTTCACCTTTGCACATGTTAAGCATTTCGCGACGTATGTTGCAATATCAGCTTTCATATTCGGCCACCAGTATAACTTTTTCAAGTCTTGGTACATTTTGTCCGATCCAGGATGAATAGAATACTTGGACTTATGAGATTCTAACATAATCAAGTCTCTCAGTCCACCGAAGAATGGTAACCAAATTCGACCTCTCAAACATCTGATACCATCGGGTCGCGTCTCAAATGTTTCACCGTCTCCTCTAAATCTTTCGGCAGCAATATTTTCCTTCTTGCATGCTTCAACTTGTGCGTTCCGAATCTGCTCAGGTAAGTTATTATGAACTGTCACTACAAAAGCACGCACTCGAATCGGTTTCTCCCTTTCCTTTCGACTTAACGCGTCAGCTACCACGTTCGCCTTTCCTGGATGATAACGAATTTCGCAGTCGTAATCACTTAATAGTTCAACCCATCGACGTTGCCTCATATTCAGCTCCTTTTGATCCAGTATGTATTGTAGGCTTTTATGATCAGTGAATACTGTACACTTCGTACCATACAGATAATGTCTCCAAAGTCGCAGAGCGAAAACCACAGCGCCTAATTCCAAGTCATGGGTAGTGTAGTTCTCCTCATTCTTCCTTAATTGTCTAGAGGCATATGCGATCACCTTTTCGCGTTGCATGAGAACAGCACCGTATCCTCTGAGAGATGCATCGCAATAAACAACAAAATCTTCACTTCCTTCAGGTAACGATAAAATCGGCGCACTACAGAGTTTCATCTTCAGGGTTTGGAAAGCTTCTTCTTCATCATCGCCCCACACATACGGTTTATTCTTCTGAGTCAGCTTCGTTAATGGTTTTGATATCAAGGAGAATCCTTCAATAAACCTTCGGTAATAGCCAGCCAGACCTAGAAATTGTCGCACTTCAGTTGGAGTAGTCGGAGCACTCCAATTCTTGATGGCTTCGATCTTTGCAGGATCAACATGTACTCCACTTTTATCGACCACGTGTCCGAGAAATTGTACAGAATTAAGCCAAAAATCGCACTTCGAGAACTTAGCGTATAACTTTTCGTTCTTCAATAAGTTCAAGATAATCCTTAAGTGTTCGGCATGCTCTTCATTGCTCTTGGAGTAGATTAGAATATCATCTATGAAAACGATCACGAATTTATCAAGATACGGCTTACAAATGCGATTCATTAAATCCATGAATACAGCAGGTGCATTAGTCAAACCAAAAGGCATAACCAGAAACTCATAATGACCATAACGAGTTCTAAACGCCGTAATAGGAATATCTTCCTCACGTATGCGAAGTTGATGGTAACCAGAACGAAGATCAATCTTGGAGAAAACACGAGAACCTTGAAGTTGATCGAATAAATCATCAATTCTTGGAAGCGGATAACGATTCTTGATCGTTAGCTTATTCAGCTCTCGGTAATCGATACACATACGAAACGAACCATCTTTCTTCTTAACGAATAAGACAGGAGCTCCCCAAGGTGACGAACTCGGTCGTATAAAACCCTTATCAGATAGCTCTTGCAATTGCACAGATAACTCCTTCAGCTCGGATGGGGCTAAACGATATGGCGCACGAGCCACGGGTGCAGCACCAGGAATTAGGTCAATTTGGAATTCTACTTGCCTTGGAGGAGGAAGTCCAGGCAAATCTTCCGGAAAAACTTCAGGAAAGTCGCGGATAACAGGTACATCTTCAGCACGTTTCTCCTTTGATTCTTTCTCCACTACTTTAGCTAGGAATAACTCACAGCCTCTTTCGATATACTTACGAGCCTTAATGCACGAAACAATTTTTAGTCGTGAACTACGATGATCACCTTCGATAACCATGGTCTTGTCGTCTAAAGGAATCCTAACTTTCTTTTCTCCACACAAGATAGACGCGTTATACTTGGATAACCAATCCATTCCGATAATAATATCAAAACTTCCCAATTCAACAATCATCAAGTCTATCTTAAAAATACGGTTCAAGAGATTTAGAGAACATCCTAGGAGCGCACGATTGGTTCTCACTAATTTACCATCAGCTAGTTCTACCTCATAACTTGCGTCTAATTCGACCGGTTTGATATCAATTAAGGTACTAAAACTTGTAGACACATAGCTTTTGTCCGCACCAGAATCAAATAAAGCTGTAGCATAACGGTTGTTCAGTAAAAACGTACCAGTGACAACTTTCGGGTTTTGCTTCGCTTCGGCTTCTCCCAACTGATAAGCTTTTCCTTGGTTATCTCCACCACGTGCATTCTTCGGAGGTTGAGGGCATTGGTTCCTCATGTGACCTTTACCTTGGCAGTTATAACACGTCACTCCCTTCTTTCCTTGTCCCCAACAGTCTTCAGTCTTGTGACCTAACTTGTTGCACTTTCCACACTTAGTACATTCACCAGTATGAGACTTCTTGCATCGTTGACATCTGGTTCCTTTATCAGCAGTTGCAGCTTCAGTCATTGCATTAGCGTTGCCCCTCCTTCGGTTTTGATTTCTGTTGTGAGATTGACGGTTATCACCACGATCATCATTGTCATTTTCAGCTCTTCTTTTGTTGCCTTCAGAAACACCATCAGCCTTGTCTTGGATGATTTGACCCATTAGTTGGTAGGCCATACGAACAGCTTCATCAATATTGGCAGGTTTAGATGAGGTCACATCCCCACGGATGTTGGTCGGTAAGCCTCGAATATACTGCTCTACCTTCAAGTATTCAGGGTTAACCTTGTTGGGACAAAGTAGAGCAAGTTCATGGAATCTGTTGGTGTATCCATCGATGTCAGTACCCTTCAGTCTCAGCTGATATAATTCCTGTTCTAACCTTTGAATAACACTCCTTGGACAAAATTCCTCAGTCATCCATCTTCTTACCTCAGCCCAAGGTGTAGCATACGCAGCATCCATACCCAATGATGCCATTCTTCCATTCCACCAAGTTAATGCTCGCCCTTGAAGAGTAGCAGAGGCAAACATCACTTTATCTCCTTCCTCGCTTCCACTAAATCGAAACACGGATTCAAATCTCTCAAACCATTGCATTAACCCAACAGCGCCTTCAGTACCCTTAAACGTTGGAGGTTTACATTTCATGAACGAGGTATAATTGCACTTCTTGTTTTCAGGAATCACTGGTCTATCCGCATCACCAGTTCCAGCACCAGTATTGCCAGCCCCAGTAGCGCCAGCTCCAGTAGCGCCAGCTCCAGTAGCGCCAGCTCCAGTAGCGCCAGCTCCAGTGTTGCCAGCTCCAGTATCGCCAGCTCCACCAGATCCACCAGCTCCACCGGATCCACCAGCTCCACCGGATCCACCAGCTCCACCAGATCCACTAGCTCCACCAGATCCACCGGCTCCATTATTCAAGTTTGCCATAAATGCATTCATAGATATCTGAAATTGATCAGCTACTATAGCACGTAACTGAGTCTCAGTCAACTGTTTAGGCGGCATGATCCTGTTACACAATTCACATCAAAATGAGTATTCATTCGACACTTGTGATAACAAAACATGAATAACACAGAATAAGAATAGATAGATGAAAAGAAACAAGAATGGATGATAGAACGAAGAATAGAATTTCAGACAAGGAACGAAGATTCACGAGGGATGAGTCAAAAGACAGGGATTTCTATTGTGACAATCAGCGTCGTTTGTAAATCACGTATTAGTATTATAATAATCAAATAATAAACATTTATAAATAAATAAATGTAATCCATTATGCTTCAAGCATAAATAATAATTAAATATGTATAACATATATATATACTTTGCTTGTTCTCGTCCATTGGCAACTCGGAGGTTTCGCTTGCAGATGTTAAAAGTTTATTTTTGGAAGATCTTTTCGTTCTCTATAACTTGAGCTCTGATGCCAATCTGTAACACCCCCAATTTCGGGTCATAGCAGCGGAAGGGTCATTGGGTGTTACTATCATGGTTCAACCTCAATATCATAGAAAACGCCTCAAAATGAGTCGTTTTAACAAAACATACATCCATTCATTTGTTTAAAAATAAAACAGTTCACACATGGTCCCAAATAGTTTTAAGTTTACACAACCAACCAAATAATAAAAGTTTCTTAGAATGGACATAGTTTAGTAAAGTGGGCCAAAACATTTTAATTTAGCAAGCTGCGTGAAACCGCCTTCCTTGAGTGCCTTCTTCATGGACCTGAGATAAAACATGCTATAAAGTCAACAAAAATGTTGAGTGAATCTATAGAGTTTAAATTTAAATAAACGAACACAAGTATTCTGAATAAACCTTCCGTAGTTGACAATCATGTGGATCAGACATAATTATCGTTGTTATTTCATAAGTCTCGTGAAATTGAACGTTAACATATATTATTTCAGCCCAACACACCTAGCCAAGTGCGTATATTTCTCTTATACAATTGCATCCGATGTTTCATTACTGGTGTATCACAACACCACGCGATAGCTAGTCGCGACCGGACTGGGCGTCACCCCGATAGATCTATCCATAGTATTAGCGTTCTTTTCGATTAACAATTCACGATTCATGGGTCTTTAAGGCTAAACAAACTTATATAACAACTTTCATCTAAGCATACAATCGGGTCCTTTGTGTTCAATTTTAAAAGAATGAGGGTTTACCACAACTTCTCGTTGTACCCTTCATTTACCACAACTTCTCGTTGTACCCTTCATTTATCAATAAATGTTTTTCCAATAATAAGGGTTTCCACAACTTCTCGTCGTACCCCTCTTATTTTAATAAAACAAGCATGTTATCCCCCTCGCGGGTTTTATAAAACAAGTAAACATGTAAAGCGAGGCCATAGACTCACCTTGATATGATAGTAGTGACGTGACGATCGCCGACGATTTCTGATGCCCGTTAAACACGAAGACCGCAACCTACCAAACAAGGCGCGTTCGTTAATAAACGACTCAAGTATAAATAATACTTAAATAATATGAAAGTCAATTTCGAATGACCATAAAAATCCCGAAAAATAACAAAAATATAAGTGTACTTCTATACCCTTTTATCCAACACTTATTCTTTTAGACACTTACACCCTCGACATTGACCCGTCATAAGACGCCAAGTCAACGCAAGTCAAACCATCATTTTACTTCCCTCGGACCAGTAGCTAAGTCATTTATATAATGACTTAACACTTGAGTAAGTCACCATATCCAATAGTGAATACTCAACTCACGCCACACAAGTATTGAACTACGTGTCCAAAATACCACTCAGCATGTACACTCCAAATGTACACACCAATCTAACCTATCTAGACATGTCCGATTTCGACGAAACTTGGTGACAAACTCACACATAATATGAATAAAACTCAGTTTAAATTTCATTCAAAAATATTACTTCTAAGACCTTCTGCCCGACACACCTTCGTGTTGCAAAAACCGGACAGTTTTACGCCTTTGACTTGTAAAACCATTTTGACTTATCTAAACATTTCCGTTTGCAAAACCGACACTCGGGTTTGAAAATAGACTCATGACCTGAGGTTTATCAACTTACAACAGCCCTTGAACATTTTTAAAACTCATTTTATAGTCCCCGAGATTCGTTCCAAATATCGACAACAATTTTCGGATTGTGCCGATACCCGTCTCCCGGTACACAAATACTAAAAGTAGCATAACTTTTCGCTCGTAATGAGTTAGAAGCTCTACTTTAGCTCAAATCGAAGCTAACGAAATTCTCTACGACCCTATCTTATTGGTTTACCAAGTTTACCACAGTAACAATTTCAAAAACGGACTTAAAGTTACTGCCCAAAATAGCCTATCTAAAAATCATACCAAATCAAATTTTCAACCCATTCCAACAATTCCTATAGTCCTAACATGATCCTAATATCATAATAACACATCTAATTAACTCATATCATCCTCAAATTTAATCTTACAAAAATTAAATATATAAAAATCTTGCATGCAACCAAAACCCACTATGAATATAATAATATTAACACCATATATCACCATAAAAATGGATCAAACATGGTGTTCATCATCAAAAATTGAAATAAAAATTTAGTGAATGCATGTGGAAGAAAATTATACCAATAGAAAGCTCTTGAAATTTCTAGGATGGGACTTTTCTTAGTTTTGCTTGATTCAAAGTAAATCAAAAATTTTGGGAGGGTTTTTGTTGTGAGGGGTGGACGGCAAAAGAGCAAGGGAGAGAGTGAGATTTGTGTTTTTGATGAAAATGAATTTTAAATAAAGAAATTGGTAGTGGAAAAACCTTATATAGTGGGGTGAGGGTAATTTTTGCCAAATTTGCATTCTTTTGGTCCCATGTTGTAAGTAAATAGTTTACAAGGTAGGAAATGTAAATTGTACATTTTTTTAAAAATATTTACGGGGCTCGGGTTTCGTAAAAATACTTTTCGAAAGTTAAAACGCTTCAAAATATAATAACAAAGCTTCGACACGACTTAAAACGTAATTAAATCGAAAACGTCGAAAATATACAATATCGAGACAATCGATAATAAAACGTAAATTTTTGGGCATCCGTCGGTATCGCGATCACTACTAGTTATCGTCATTCGTTAAAACGTAAAATACGAGAAATAAAGATTAAATATAATAAAAATCATTTTCATGATTATTTGAGAATATAATATCGATACCTAACATATTCCTTGTCGGTTTTCATCTAATCGACATTCTTACGCTAGTTTCAAGTCATAACCTTCTCGGTTAGTCGATAAATTAAAATTCTCATTAAAGTAAACACGTAATACGTAATAGTCGAGATTAAAATAACGACCTGAAATTGACGGGTTGTCACAATAATAATCCAACTAACGAAATACTACTAGACGCACCGAATTACGATGTATTGCCTGACTAGCAATACAGGGTCATACTATTGATATTATGTTCGTGTTTTGGTTTTCATAACCATATTCATATAACGGTTTTTATTTTCATACAACATCATAAGACGTATTGTATGATGTTTTTACGACATTGGCTCGTATAATGATTTTTAAGGTAAACGCCTATATTATGATTTTGATGAAGATTTGTATAAAATGACTTTGGCTATTTTATGGCCTATTAAAATGATTTGTACAAAAATGATTTTCAGTAATAATTTTATACTGATATTATATTGATGGATTTTATTAAACTTTATGAATTCACTCGGCGTTATCGCTGACCTTTTCTTTTAACATGTTTTATCTCAGGTACTTGAAGGTAATTCTCAGGAAGACGACAAAGAATTCATGGCCCGCACTTAAATAACAATTTCCATTCAAATCTTTTGTAAAATTTTATGAAATGACCATGACTTGGGACCTATGTAAATTTGATATTTATGAATGGAAATGCTTTATTATTAAACGACATGATTTTCAAGCGTTGTCTATGATGTGAGTAATGTGCTATCCCGTAACACCAACGAGTCTTCTGATGTATTGAGTTGTATAAATTTGGGGGTGTTACACGAGATGGTGAAAATCTGGACAAGATGAAAGACAAAAGGTGATGCATGCATTCTAGTGGGATATGCAACTCAGTCTAAGGGATATAGAGTGTACAACAAGAGAACAAAATTGATAGTCAAGACTATTCATTTCAGATTTGATGAATTACAAGAGATGGCACTTGAAAAAAACAGTTTAAGTCCCGATCCACAAAGACAAACGACTTCCGTTCATAACCGCACGGAACTCGGAACTCAAGACCACAACAATGAACCGTCAAGTTCAAAGCTGGTTCCTGAACATGTTCCTGGAGCAGATATGACAGTGAACACGACACTTGAAGAGTTGGAAATGTTATATGGACCCATTTTTGATGAATATTTCACGGGGGAGAAACATGTTGTATCAAAATCTTCCGCTGTCACTCATGATATGAATGATGACACCGATCATCGTCAACAAAACGATACAACCTCATCTATTTCAACACGGGTTGCTGCACATTTACCTCCTCAGAATATCACATCAACAACCGCTCCTACAACATCCACGACTACTGTCATTGCTCCAGAGAACACAAATCAAGCAGACAATGCATTATCTGACGAAAACGAATTTATCAACCCATTCGGTACACCAGTACACGAAACTGGAGAGTCTTCTACTCGCCATGTTGATCTGTCAAATATGCACACGTTCTATCGACGACATCCTTCAACACATCATTGGACCCGAGATCATCCTTTGGTTCAAGTAATTGGAAACCCTTCACAGCCTGTTCGTACAAGACGACAGCTTAACACCGATGGCGATGTTTGTATGTTCGCACTCGCCGTGAGTTCAGCTGAACCGAAAAACATCAAAGAAGCCATGGCTGATCATGCTTGGATTGAATCGATAACGGATGAACTTCAACAATTTGAAAGACTTAAAGTCTGGGAACTTGTTGACAGACCATACGATGTAATACCATTAAATCTTCGATGGATCTGGAAAAAAAAGATGGATGAAGAGAACACGATCATCAAGAATAAATCTAGGCTAGTAGCTAAAGGGTATGGTCAGAAAGAGGGTATTGATTTTGAAGAATCATTTGCACCAGTAGCTCGAATGGAAGCGGTCAGGATTTTCCTTGCTTATGTTGCACATAAGGGATTCATCGTGTGTATCAAATGGACGTAAAGATTGCGTTTCTTAACGGTCCTTTGAAGGAAGAAGTCTATGTCACGCAACCGGAAGGATTCGTCAATCCACATTATCCTGACAAGGTGTATCGTCTCCACAAAGCACTTTATGGACTTAAGCAAGATCCAAGGGCGTGGTACGACGATCTCTCGAAATTTCTGGTCTCTAAAGGTTTCTCAAAAGGTTCCATTGATCTAACTTTGTTCACTTACAAATATGGGGATGACATTTTGCTTGTGTAGATTTATGTTGATGACATTATTTTAGGGTCTACAAACCCAAAACTTTCAAAATGGTTTAAAAACACATGCACAATAAATTTGAAATGTCAATGATGGGCGAACTAAAATTCTTTCTAGGAATTCAAGTTCACCAATCCCCAAGTGGTATCTTTATAACCAAGCTAAGTATAGTCAAGAGATAATCAAAAAGCATGGTATGACCTCATGTGACCCCGTTGGGACACCATTATCAACCACATCCCTAGATGATGATTTGGAGGGAGATGCCATAGATCAAATGAAATATCGTTCAATGATCGGCTCCCTCATGTACTTAACAGCAAGTCGAACAGATATATCACATGCTACGTGTTATTGTGCACGATATCAAGCGCGACCCACTGAAAAGCACCTCAAGGAGGTTAAACGGATCTTTCGGTACCTAAAGAATACCATTCATTTGGGACTCTGGTATCTGAGGGAAACCGGTTTCTTTCTAACGGCCTATTCAGATTCTGATCATGTAGGGTGTCTTGATACACAAAAAAGTACTTCTGGTGGTGCACAATTTCTAGGTCAAGATAAACTTGTGGGATGGTCTTCAAAGAAGCAGGATTGCACGTCACTTTCATCTGCCGAAGCGGAGTATGTATCTCTATCTGCGTGTTGTGCTCAAGTTCTTTGGATGAGAACACAACTCACGGATTATGGCTTCCACTTTGATAAAGTACCTATGTACTGTGACTCAAAGTCAGCCATAGCCATCTCCTGCAATCCGGTACAACATTCCCACACGAAGCACATTGATGTCAGATATCACTTCATTAAGGAACAAGTTGAAAATGGTATTGTTGAGTTATACTTTGTTGGAACTGATTACCAATTAGCCGACTTGTTTACAAAAGCTCTTTCGAAAGAGAGGTTTGCGTATTTAGTTAGGCAAATTGGTATGAGATGTTTGACTCCAGCAGAACTGGAGATTCTGGCAAAGAAGCCTGCTTGATTTATCTATCAAACATCAACCTGTAAATATCTTTGAAAAAGCAAAATACAAAAATATAAAACATATAAATACAAAACACAAAATTAAAAAAAAATCTTTCAAAATCCAAAAATATTCTTCTCGACGTGTCTTTCAGTATCGATAATATGGACGTGCCTAGAAATGTCGCTCAATAACGACACGGGTGTGTACATAAAGCTCGAATGAAGGTTGTAAATATTTTTCAAAAATGTCATTTCTTCTTTCAATAAAGGAAAATGTCTATTTTGGAAAATTTTTCCAACAACGGGTAGAGCAATCTATCTTGGAATGAGCTTGTCACAAAACATTCAACGTTTTGAGCTCAACACAATGGCTTGTAATTGATTGTGGTAAAATACACCTTTTTAGGTTAAAGGCGTAAAAGCGGTAAATATTAAGTGATGATTTAGGAAAATCAAACACTAATGACCCAATGAAAGTTCGTTTCCCAAGAAGGTATATGTGTGTGACAAAGATGTAGCAAGATTTGAGATTAATGTTTGAAAGAAGGGGATGAGAAAATAGAATGACGAAGACGTGAAATTAATTACTACGACGACTAAACGTAAAACCGTAAAAAAAGCTAAAATAAAAATTAATTCTAAAAATTCCCAAAAATTACCAAAAATCAAATTAAATAAACTAAGAGTTTACCAAGGATCAAAACCTTTTCAAACCTTTTAATTAAATAAATATTAATTTTTAAATGCTAATTAAAGCCCTAAAAATAAAATTAATTATCAAAAAGCCCAAATATAGATTTTTCAATTGGTAAACCTCTAAAATGACCTAAAAAGATTAAAAACTATTTTTATAAATTTCTAAACTAATAAAAACTATTTAAAATGATTGAAAAACTATTAAAACTTAAAATAATAATAAAAATTAATCTAATGATGATAAAATTAATCTAAGAGTTGCAAAAATCCTATTTTAATGTATTAAACTTAAGAAAAATATAAAAAGTACAAAAAAGTGAAATTTGAAATTTAATAATAAAATAATATAAAAAATCCAAAAATTATAAAAAATTCTAAAAACTTGCAAACTAGTTTATTTGAACCTAAATAGTCAGAAAATGAAAGTGAATATAATGGGCCTCCAAATGGGCTAAAACCAAAAACAGTCAACCTTAATGGGCTTTTGGGCCCAAAAAGTAAAAATAGACCCAAATGATCTGAAAAGCCCTATCTGACTCAAAATTTAATTCTAAGCACAAAAGTCTGAAGGTCCAAAAGCTGGTTTTGAGCTTATCACAACTTATTCTTATTGGGCCAATAAGACCATTAAGCAATAAGCCAATGCCATAAGCTCTGCTTAAACACACAACCTTCTTTTGAGATGCCTAAGAGATCTATGAAAAGAAATTTTGAAAAAACACACTCAATAAGCCAGAAATGAGCCAAGAAAAATTTCACAAAAGGACAAAATATTCGACTTGGAGTTCTAGACCACCTCAGGACTTGATTCAACTTGCAAAAGACTCTAAACAACTTAATTAAGCCAAATTAATCAAGAAAAGTTCATTAAGCAAAGCCAAATAAGCTGGATAAGCCAATAAGCACTTATGAAAAAGTCAAATGAGTTGGTTTTCTATTCAAAGCCTAAAGTCAACCCTCCAAATGCTCCAGTATGAACAAATGTGTCAAATAAGGAGCACCTATTACAAAATTAAAGTTGTTGCACGTTTGAATAAGCTGGAATTTCTTATTGATAAGCTGAATACCAAATTACACTAGCAGGGGGAACTTTCAGTAGGAACTGGTTCCCACTTCTTTGACTTTATGACTTGAGATTTGTGAGAGATTTACTATGATTTGATGGAAAAAAAGGTACCCTTGTTGTAAAGAGTCACAATCAAGCAAAATATCACACTTCCAATAAGCCAATAAGCACAAAATAAGCCAAGAATGCCCAGATATGATACAGACTTAGCAAATAAGCAGTTATGCACTCTTAAGCAATTTTAGCATGAATAAGCAAACCAAAAGAAACCAAATGCATACACAAGCTATAATAACTGTTAATAAGCACAAACAAACTTATTCCAATCACTGAATCAAAGATTACAAGCAGATCAAGGCATATGCAGGTTACTGATTTGAACTACAAGAACACAAATGCTTTTACTGATATATAGATAACCACAAATCCAAATTCAGCACTCAAATCCTTCTTCCCTGGTTGTATTAACTTAGATTTAACACTTGTTAACCCTAGTCTATGATTAGATCTAGGTGTCCTCTAAATTTCAGCCAATTTTACCAAGTAATCAAGATTTTATAGCCTATTTTTGGATCTAGGTGTTAATAGCTACCAAACTTGCAGATAACCAACACTTAGCACCAAATAAACATGTAACAATCCAATAGAACCAAGTACCACAACAAAGGAAGCCTTAAATCCCTTTGAATCATTTAACCCAAACACCCCTTTGAAATCTGATTTTGCAATCTTCCAAAGGATTGTTGTGACTTAACCTATCAAACAAAATCTAATCCACCCTAACAACTATAAATCAACCTCAGAAACTCAAATCAAGCATAAAAACACAGATTCACAATAAAACATGCATAATCACCAAAAATTCAATAAAAATCAGAAAAATGAAAAGGGATAGAGATGCAAACCTCCAATACTTACATCCAAGCCTTGGAATGTTTGAGCTGAGGTGCTAGCAAAACAAGCACCAGCTTCCTTGTACCTACTAAGATCAACAAACCACAATGATGAACACAAACTATGAAACTTGATCTTTTTGAAACACAAGCTTTATTACTTAAAACCTTGCCTCAAAAACCATCAAAACAGATAAGTGGAACTCAGATTTTATCTTCTCAAACACCAAACTTTTATCAAACACAAAGAGAAATCATAAATTTTCAGAAAATTAACTTTTATTTAAATAAAAAGGGATTACAAAGATTAAAGATAAAATCTGGAACAAGGGACTCTCACAAGTTGAGGTCTCCTTATATAGGCACTAGTAGACGATTCTAGAATGGAAAATACAAAGAAAACCCTAGCTATAAATTTCCAGGAATGCCCTTGAGTGCTTGTTGTTGTTGAGCTGTCCATTTTGATCAAAACCATTCATTTTAGCTTTGGGGTTAAGCATTGAGTCTAAGTTGTTGATTTGGCCACATCAGATTCCTTGGAGAGGAAGTTGTGATGTGATTGGGTGACGAGGTTGAGTGTGGGGTCACTTGGGTAGTGGGATTGAGGGTTTTGTGTGTGGGATAGGTTTCTGCTTGTGTGAAACAAGCGTGGGTATGGGTAATTGCAATTTACCCTTTGTTTAAGTGAGTGGTAAATCTGGGTGTATGAATGGTGAACAGTAGTAACTTTGATCCGATCTTTGTGGGATAAAGTTGTTTGACGCGTGTTTGTGCTAGTTTGAACTTTGGGTATTGACACAATAAGTCCTTGTGTTTTGGTTCAGTGTGTAAAACACGTTTTTAGTCAACCAAACTTAATTTCCTTTGTTAAATAAGTTCTAAACTTCACACATTGGCCACAAAACTTTGGCAAAAGTATTTCAAGGGTAGTTTTTGCCATGTTTGAATATTTGAGGGACTGATCTTAGACTTTGTTGATCTTCAAAGGTCTTCATTGTTTCTTTGACTTCATGAGGGACCCTAATTGACAATTTAGAATAGTTGAGGGACTAAACTTTCCAATTCTTCAAAGTTGAAGGACCATTTTGTAATTTTGACAAACTTAAGGGACCAAACTTGTAATTATGAATATACAAGGGGTTTAAGTGTCATTTCTTCATATTTTGAGGATCAATCTTGTACATCTTCAAGTCTTCAAGGGTTTTTCTTGGATAATTCATGAACTAGGGCCCGGTTCTTTGTACGGCTTCGTTTCTCGTGTCCGTTTTTCCTTGTTTCTTGTGATCTTTTGTCTTTTTCACGATATCCATACCTAAAACACACAAGTAATACAAATACAAGCATATATATGGTATTTTATGACATTTTAATGCATTTAAAGCCCGAAAAGAACGATGAGATCATGTATAAAAGCCATCTCATCACTCCCCCTTACTAAGCCATTGCCGTGCCCTCACGCAATGCTAGAATAAAGTATCTAAGCATCACAAAAATTCAATTTTATTACCCTTTATTGAAAAGTAAAAGACTTTCAATAATACTACGAAGATTTGTAAAGACATAATGTATGATTTTCATCATGAATGTGACTTTTAGGGTCAATGAATAGAAACAAGTAAATGTCCCATAGAGTAAATTTCGTCATCCTTGATTGTAATACATTCCATGCTAAGTGCAAAAACGAGATCATTGTTGGTACAAGTCACAATGCTAACACTACTTATGCGTCCAAGTTATGTAATACTTTTTCTCCCCGCAATCCTAGTTATTATAAAAGGAAATGGGTTTCTAGAATTTTTTAACTCCTTGTCATGGATCACAAGTAATTCATATTGACTTATTTGAGTATTTATTAGTCCAAAAGTAAAGTAGCACGATTTAATCGATAGTTAGCCAAAGGACAAATTCTTTTAAAACGGCTTCTCGTGTATCTCCTTAAGTTCATATCTTGGCATAACTCGTTTCACGATTTGAGACCTTTCTCGGACCGATATTTGGCACGTACTTCATTCTTCAAATCTTGGGAAGACGTTCTTGAAATTATGGTCTTCTCTTCATATTTTGGAATTTCTTCACTTGACGTTTTTGAGAGATTCTTCATACTTGGACCATGACTTCATCATTTTTCTTTAATCATTATTTTGGACAACGATCTGCCTCCTTTTCGGACTCGGATATATTTATCCTCATACCTTGTAAGGGTCTTTTTGGATAGACTTTCTCCATGATCTTTAGGGGAGTAATTTATTTTCGTCGTATGTCTCGATCCTTCATATTGATTTTGGAATAATGATACTTCACATCATCTTGGATCTTTAGCAACAAAATAGAGCTCCTCATGCCTTGTTAGGGCCTTTTTGGATCTTCACCAATCTTCGCGTCCCGCTTCAATAATTATGCCTTGGCTATGAACTCTATTCAACCCCGAGCAACTTTTAAACGATCTTGCGCTAGAAGCTAAGTAACCTTTCAAATCGTACGACCTTACTTATTGCAATTATTTTTATTCCTAATGCATTGATCTTATGGGAGAAAGCCACAATTAAAAACATATGAGTTTTTGAAAGAACATTTTCATGTTCTACGTTTAGCATGATCACTTGTCTAACTCTATCATTTCTCGTTCTTCACTTTTTAAAGACCTCTAATTAAAGAGACTCGTGAATACTTAGCCATGCAAGTCAAAATTAAGCCAAATTTGGATTAGCTTTCATTAAGACTATATCAAATCAAAGTTTTGGGTTTTCAAGCCACCTATAGGATCTTGCACTTTCTTGCACTTTTTCAAGTTTAGAGAATGCATTTTATAGTTCCCTTGATAAGTGACTTTCTAGGATCAATTATGGGAACTTGCGAAACGTTCTTGTTCTTAACCCGAATGAGCTAAGACTTTCGCGTTTTAAAGTTCCCTATATAAAAGTCTAGCAAAACTTGAATTGAGCGGGTTAAGGAATGTAAAGGGCTCCAAATGCCCATCAAGTCAAAAATTAGCTCTTATTCTACCCATCGGAAAATATACATTCGTGTCTTAAAAACACTTATGAAAACTACGAAAAATTTTAAAATTTGGCCACTTTTAGCCTTATTAGCAACAAAACAAAACATTGAAAGTTGGAAAGGGTAAGGGCGTAGCAAAGAAAGTACCTATTCACCCCCCATACTAAAAGTAAACATTGTCCTCAATGTTCGAGTCTAAAGGTGGAGCACCCCCATACTAGAGACGAAGAGTTGAATGCTTAGGATCTAGCATGGAAAGGGTGATCAACAATATATCTAAAGCCGTTTATTAAGTATGCTACAAGATAATTGTTAGAACAATAAAGGATATGTCATGGATTCGTGAAAAACTTTTTCAAGCAAACGATGGAGGCTCACGTAAACGAACACGAGAATCTTCAATCATAGATGATGATGATGATGATCTAGATAACACAATCACAAACAACCACGAGACAACGAGTTGGAAGGGCACAAATCCCCTCTCATTATTTATTAGAAAGCATAAAAAAATAAGCATGGGATCTCCCCCACGAGGCACCTCGTTTTTGATTACCGAGTCATGAGCTCGACACGATCCCCTCAATGCTAATTATCATTGGGGAAGGTGACTTGGTCGAGGTCATCCAATGAAGGAATTTCCCCACCAAAGTAGTGCTTAAGCCTATGTCCATTCACCTTGAAGTTAGGACCATCATTTTGAGCTATCTCGATGGTCCCATAAGGAAACACTTGTGTAATGGTGAAAGGACCCGACCAACGAGATTTCAATTTCCCGGAAAATATCTTTAATCTAGAGTTAAAAAGTAACACTTGATCACCAACGTTAAAAACCCGCTTTTTAATCTTTGCATCATGAAACTTTTTAGTCTTTTCTTTGAAAATCAATGAATTTTCATAAGCATTGTCTCTTAGTTCATCCAATTCATTTAATTGTATTTTCCGGTGATCTCCCGCGGTCTTCAAGTCAAAGTTTACATGCTTAAGGGCCCAATATGCCTTGTGCTCCAATTCAATGGGCAAATGACAATTCTTCCCATAGACTAACTTATAAGGAGTACAACCAATAGGTGTCTTATAAGCGGTCCGAAAATCCCATAAAGCGTCATCGAGTTTGTCGGACCATGAAGCACGGTTTTCTCCAATCGACCTCTCTAAAATCCTTTTCAAAGCTCGTTTCGAAACCTTGACTTGCCTACTCATTTGCGGGTGATAAGCCGTATAAAGACGATGAGTAACTCCATATTTCTTTAAGACCTTCTCGAATTGGTCATTACAAAAATGGGTTCCACGATCGCTTATAATAGCACGAGGGGTTCCGAACCGAGAGAATAGTTGCTTCAAAAACTTCACTACCACACGAGCATCATTAGTAGGTAAAGCCTTAGCTTCCACCCACTTACAAAGGTAGTCGACGGCGACAAGGATATACTTGTTACCATGAGACGATGGGAATGGCCCCATAAAGTCTATGCCCGAAATGTCGAAAATCTCACACACTTGAATTATGTTTTGCGGCATTTCATCACGTTGAGACGATTTTCCTTGACGTTGGCAGGAATCACACGACTTCACAAGTGTGTGTGCATCACGATAGATAGAAGGCCAAAAGAAGCCGGAATCGAACACTTTCTTTTCCGTGAGATTAGCACCGTGGTGACCACCCGTGGGTCCCTCGTGACAAGCTCTAAGGATGTTAGAAGATTTAGCACCAAAAACACAACGTCGAATGAGTTGATCCGCACAAACCCGAAAGAGATAAGGGTCGTCCCAAAAATAGAACTTGACGTCACGAAAGAATTTTCGCTTTTGTTGTGTCATCATACCCTTGATTATGAAATTGCCCGCATGGTAATTTGCAATGTCGGTAAACCATGGGGTGGTGTCTTTAGAATTCACTACACCGAGAGTCTCGAGAGGAAATGTTTCGGTGATTTCCTTGTTCTCGAAAACATCTTTGTGAGGATCTTCTAGATGAGAGAGATGATCGGCCGCTAGATTCTCGGCTCCTTTTTTGTCAAGCACAGTGACATCAAATTCTTGGAGGAGGAGCATCCAACGAAGCAATATCGGCTTAGCGTCTTGCTTAGCTAAGAGATACTTGATAGCCGAAATGGTCGGTATACACGATGCTTTAAGTTAAGACGAGATAAGGCCGGAATTTCTCAAAAGCATAGACCACGGAAAGGAATTCCTTTTATGGTGTGGTGTACTTTAATTGAGCCTCAATCATCGTCTTACTAGCATAATGGATAGGACGGAAATGCTTTTCATAGCGTTGCCCTAAGACGGCCCCTATAGCATAATCACTTGCATCGCACATGATTTCAAAGGTAATTCCCAATTAGGAGCAACAAGAATGGGAGCTTCGGTAAGTTTCCTTTTGAGAGTTTCGAAAGCTCTAACACAATCCTCAATGAAGTTAAAAGGAGCATCCTTCTCGAGAAGGTGTGTCATAGGTCGAGAGATTTTCGAAAAGTCTTTGATGAAACGACGATAAAAGCCCGCGTGGCCTAGGAAACTCCTAACTCCCTTAACAGTTTTGGGGTGAGGTAACTTGGCGATGACGTCTACCTTAGCTTTATCGACCTCAATCCTCGCTTTCGAGACCTTATGTCCTAAGACGATTCCTTGTTTACACATAAAATGACATTTTTCCCAATTAAGCACAAGATTGGTTTCTTCACAACGTTTTAACATTTTCTCGAGATTAGATAAACACGACGTGAACGAATTGCCAAACACCAAAAAGTCATCCATAAACACTTCCATCGACTTCTCGATCATATCGTGAAAAATAGCCATCATACACCGTTGAAACGTACCCGGTGCATTACAAAGTCCGAAAGACATCCTACGATAAGCAAAAGTTCCATAAGGACACGTGAACGCATTCTTCTCTTGATCACGAGGGTCGATAGGGATTTGAAAGTAACCGGAAAAACCATCTAAAAAGCAATAGAATTCATTTCCCGCGAGTCGCTCCAACATTTGATCCATGAAGGGCAAAGGAAAGTGGTCTTTACGAGTGGCGTCATTTAACTTTCGGTAATCAATACACACCCTCCAACCGGTCACAACACGAATGGGAATTAACTTGTTGTCCTCATTAGGCACAACGGTCATTCCTCCCTTTTTAGGGACACAATGGATTGGGCTCACCCATGGGCTATCGGAGATAGGATAAACCATTCCCGCGTCACTGAGTTTTAGAACTTCCTTTTTGATGACATCATGAATTTTGGGGTTTACCCTTCTTTGACTTTGAATTGCGGGTTTGTAGTCCTCCTCCATTAAAATCTTGTGAGTACAAAATTTTGGGTCAATACCCTTAATGTCGGAAATTTTCCACGCAATTGCCCCTTTATGAGCTTTAAGAACTTTTAAGATCTCGGTTTTTTCATTATTAGCAAGACCTCTTGCAATAATAACCGACAACTTGTCATCACCTTCCAATAATGCGTATTCAAGGTGAGATGGAAGATCTTTCAATTCAAGGATAGGTGGTTCTCGATTGAAGATTTTTGCTCAACACTCATAACTTCCATCGGCGGAAGAAATGGTGGAATAGAAGTATCATCACTAATAATCACCTCATCTTCATTGTCGATTTCATTTGAAGTAAAATCGTCTCCTTGGAATGGAGTGAGATTTGGTGTAGAACTAGCAAGAACCGGATCCAAAATAGTGGGATTGCCACTTGACGAGCTATCGGAAAAACCTAACACTTCTTGTGAAAACTCACCGCAAACCACATCAACTAAGTCAATGTGATTGATGGTAGCGATTGCATAAAAATGAGAAGGTTTTGAGTTTTGAGTAGCGTTTATAACAAGTTCCTCTTCGTTGAATCTCAAAGTAATAGTTCTTGCATGAACGTCGATAAGCGATCTCGAGGCGTCTAAAAATGGACGACCTAAAATTAGAGGAACTTGAGGATCCACGGGGATGTCAACTACTATAAAATCAACGGGATAGTAGAACTTCCCCACTTTCACGAAAACATCCTCGGCTACTCCACATGCTAAAATGGTAGAATGATCGGCCATCTCGATAGACATGTTCGAAGGAGTAAGAGCCGGAAGCGAAAGCGATTTCCAAATTGAAAATGGCATCAAATTAATGCTCGCACCAAGATCGGCCAAGGCGAGGAATTCTTTCATATCTTGTATGTCACAAGGAATGAGAAACTTTCCGGGGTCACCAACTTTTTCCGGTATGCGGTTAAGATAAACCGAAGAACAATTAGCAAGCTTTGTAAGCTTTTCCTTATCGCTCATCATACTTTTAAAAGTGGAAGCGAAACGAGGCATATATAACAACGCGTCGGCTAAACTTACATCAAAATGAACTTGTTGAAACATTTTTATTAAAAGCTCGATTTTTTGTTTGTTACGTTCTTGCAATTTCTCTTTGTTTCGTCTCGAAGGGTAAGGTAAGGGTGGTGTAGGTTCGACATTAGGCAACGGCCTTGGAATCTCGGGTTCCATGATTGGTATTGGTTCAACCGTAGGTGTGGTTTGAGCGGTACTTCGTGGGCTTGTGATATGCTCCTTTTCGACCATCAACTTGGGCTCTTTCTCGATTTCCTTCTCCGTAGAAGTACTTGGACGAGAGATTGGTTCCTTGAAAGTTTTACCACTTCGTGTAGTAATAACCTTCATTTCTCCCTTCGGGTTTGCAATGGTATCACTAGGAAGACCACCCGAGGAAGAGGGTTTACACATGATTGCTTCAAACATTTTTGCCATTCGGTCTTCAAATTTTGATTGCCTTAAATCCGCTTTTAACAATTCTTGATTAATCTCATGTTGTCCTTGTTCCATCTTTTGTTGATTTTGTTGAAGACGTTGAACGTTTCCTTCCATTTTATTTGCATGAGTCTTAAGTTCATTAGCAAGTTCGTTTTTAAGCTCGTTTTTCAACTCGGATCTTAAGCTAATCATCTCACGTTGCATATTATCAAATTTAGCATCATTTGCTTTAACATAATCCAAATATTTTCCTTGAAGATTTTTAGTGTGAGCATTTTAAAAACCTTGTGTAGTGTTTTGAAAATCACGGTTTTGGTTTTGATTAGCAACTTGTCCATTCCCACTTTGATAATTCCCTTTGTTGTAGTTACGTGAATTGCCTTGATAACCACCATTTTGGTTGTTGTTTCGATAGTTATTGACATTTTGATTTGGTGGAACTTGATTTGGGCGGGAACCTTGGCCGTTTTGGTTGTAAGTTCCCGTTGCTACGTAAGCACTCGAAGTGTTACCACCGGCGGTAATGCACTCGGAAAGATCATGAGCTCCACCACAAGACAAACAACTCTTATCAACCGCTTTAACCGAAGCGGAATTCAAAGCATCTTGTGCTTTCCAATGAGTCATAAGATTTGAAAACCTATCGAAAAACCAATTTTCCTCATTAGCTTCATCATGTAAGGCATTAATGCTACGAGACGATGACGATGATGACGAACCCATATTGGCAACACTCGGTGTGTTACGAGGGTTATAAACCTTAGATCTATTCTCGATAATCTTTAAAGCTTCACCAGTCGTTTTGCAAAAAAAAAATTACCACCCGCGGCCGCATTCAAATAATCTCGTTCATGATCATTAAGCCCATTATAAAAAGTATCCACTTGATGCAATTCCGAAAAATCATGGTGTGGACATTCATGTAATATTTCCTTAAATCGTTCCCATTCCATTGAAAACTCTCATTATTTCGTTGTACAAATCTTGAAATCTCATTTTTCAAATGTGTTGTTTTAGATGGTGGAAAAAATTTGTTCACAAACTTAGAAACGAGATCACCCCATGTCAAAATCGAATTTGGCGGTTCTTTCTCGAGCCAAATTTTAGCGGGTCCATCTAACTAGTATGGAAACAACATCATCTTAATGGCGGCATGTGGAACATCCTTAAACTTGCTAGTTGCGGTGAGACGACTAAAATTCCGTATGTGGTAATGCGGGTTGTCTTTTTCATGACCTCTAAACTTATTTGCTTGCAACATAGACATTAAACCCGTCTTAATCTCGAAGTTCTCCGCAAGGATAGCAGGAATCACAATGGCTTCTCCAAAACCCTCGGTGGGTGCTTGAAGCAACTCCATCATAGTACGATTAGCCATGACGACTTCTTGTCCTACAATAGGTTCAACAATTGGAGTTTGTTCTTCAATCAACGTCTCTTGATTTCCTTGATTTTGACGACGTTTACGAGCTCATTTTGCTTGACTACGAGTTAGCATAAACTTCACGTAGAATGGGAGGCGAGCAAAGAAGATTCTTTTTGGGTGTTTTGTGAATTTTCAATTTTTTTGTGTTTTTGATTGTTTTTTAATTTTATTTTTTTTGGATTTTGTGTATTTTCGTAGACAACAATCTACCAAATCTTTTCTCGAATCAAACTCTTGATTAAAGAAGCCTCAAAAGAATGAAAATGATCACGTGGAGTGAACGCCTTCGAATGACTTTAGAACTTTGGTGAAAACCAAATTGTTCAAGAGGGTTTAATCACAAAGAAAACCAAGCAAATATATATGATACGTAATAATACTTTGGGCGGCAAAACCCTCGATTAGCTTTCAATCTCAAAATGCTCACAAGCAAGCGGGGAAACGAGGCGGCGCGAAGCACTTAAGAGCCTTTTTCCTTAGGGTATATTTTATAATACCCGCCTTATACCCACCTTATAGTTTGTATTTTTCAAAATCGAGCTTCACGAAAGTATTTATCTATTTTTGCCTTTTTCTTTTGTTTGAGACTCGAATACAATAATTAGGAGATCAAATCCCAATTAAGGTTGTGTTTTCACACTTTTGGAGATATTTTGTATTGATTGTGATACTTAATACAATATAGTAATAATAATTTCACAAGAAAAACCAAAAAACCGATAATACGTATTAGTAGATTTCTACTAATACAAATACTATTTTTGGTTAATATTAAAAACAACAAGACAAATTAATCACGACACACCTCCCCGGCAGCGGCGCCAAAATGATTGTGGTAAAATACACCTTTTTAGGAAAAAGGCGTAAAAGCGGTAAGTATTAAGTGATGATTTAGGAAAATCAAACACTAATGACCCAATGAAAGTTCGTTTCCCAAGGAGGTATATGTGTGTGACTAAGATGTAGCAAGATTTGAGATTAATATTTGAAAGAAGGGGATGAGAAAATAGAATGACAAAGACGTGAAATTAATTACTACGACGGCTAAACGTAAAACCGTAAAAAGAGCTAAAATAAAAATTAATTCTAAAAATTCCCAAAAAATTCCCAAAAATCAAATTAAATAAACTAAGAGTTTACCAATGATCAAAACCTTTTCAAACCTTTTAATTAATTAAATATTAATTTTTAAATGCTAATTAAAGCCCTAAAAATCAAATTAATTATCAAAAAGCCCAAATAAAGATTTTTCAATTGGTAAACCTCTAAAATGACTAAAAAAGATTAAAAACTATTTTTATAAATTTTTTAACTAATAAAAACTATTTAAAATGATTGAAAAACTATTAAAACTTAGAATAATTATAAAAAGTAATCTAATGATGATAAAATTATTCTAAGAGTTGAAAAAAATCCTATTTTAATGTATTAAACCTAAGAAAAATATAAAAAGTACAAAAAAGTGAAATTTGAAATTTAATAATAAAATAATAATAAAATAATATTAAAATAATATAAAAATCCAAAAAGTATAAAAACTTCTAAAAACTTGCAAACTAGTTTATTTTAACCTAAATAATCAAAAAATGAAAGTGAAATTACCAAAATACCCCTAATGGGCCTCCAAATGGGCTAAAACCAAAACAGTCAACCTTAATGGGCTTTTGGGCCCAAAAAGTCAAACTAGGCCCAAATGACTTGAAAAAGCCCTATCTGACTCAAAATTTGATACTAAACACACAAGTCTGAAGGCCCAAAAGCTGGTTTTGAGCTTATCACAGCTTAAAAGGTCAACAACTTATTCTTATTGGGCTAATAAGCCCATTAAGCAATAAGCCAATGCCATAAGCTCTACTTAAACACACAACCTTCTTTTGAGATGCCTAAGAGATCTGTAAAAAGAAATTTTGAAAAAACACACTCAATAAGCCAGGAATGAGCCAAGAAAAATTTCACAAAAGGACAAAATAGTCGACTTGGACTTCTAGACCACCTCAGGACTTGATTCAACTTGCAAAACACTCTAAACCACTTAATTAAGCCAAATTAATCAGGAAAAGTTCATTAAGCAAAGACAAATAAGCTGGATAAGCTAATAAGCACTTATGAAAAAGTCAAATGAGTTGGTTTTCTAGTCAAAGCCTAAAGTCAACCCTCCAAATGCTCCAGTATGAACAAATGGGTCAAATAAGGAGCACCTATTACAAAATTAAAGTTGTTGCACGTTTGAATAAGCTGGAATAGCTTATTGATAAGCTGACACCAAATTACACTAGTAGGGGGAACTTTCAGTAGGAACTGGTTCCCACTGCTTTGACTTTTTTTACGTGAGATTGGTGAGAGATTTAATATCATTTGATGGAAAACAAAGGCACCCTTACAACCAGTGAGTTGTAAGGAGTCACAATCAAGCAAACTATCACACTTCCAATAAGCCAATAAGCACAGAATAAGCCAAGAATACCCAGATATGATACAGACTTAGCAAATAAGCAGTTATGCACTCTTAAGCAATTTTAGCATGAATAAGCAAACCAGATTGAACCAAATGCATGCACAAGCTATAACAACTGTTAATAAGCACAAACAAACTTATTCCAATCACTAAATCAAAGATTACAAGCAGATCAAGGCATATGCAGGTTACTGATTTGAACTACAAGAACACAAATGCTTTTACTGATATAGATGACCACAAATCCAAATTCAGCACTCAAATCCTTCTTCCCTGGTTGTATTAACCTAGATTTAACACTTGTTAGCCGTAGTCTATGATTAGATCTAGGTGTCCTCTAAATTTTAGCCAATTTTACCAAGTAATCAAGATTTTATAGCCTATTTTTGGATCTAGGTGTTAATAGCTACCAAACTTGCAGATAACCAACACTTAGCACCAAATAAACATGTAACAATCCAATAGAACCAAGTACCACAACAAAGGAAGCCTTAAATCCCTTTGAATTAGTTAACCCAAACACCCATTTGGAATCTGATTTTGCAATCTTCCAAAGGATTGTTGTGATTTAACCTATCAAACAAAATCTAATCCACCCTAACAACTATTAATCAACCTCAGAAACTCAAATCAAGCATAAAAACACAGATTCACAATAAAACATGCATAATCACCAAAAATTCAATAAAAATCAGAAAAATGAAAAGGGAGAGAGATGCAAACCTCCAAGACTTACATCCAAGCCTTGGAATGTTTGAGCTGAGGTGCTAGCAAAACAAGCACCAGCTTCCTTGTACCTGCAAAGATCAACAAACCACAATGATGAACACAAACTATGAAACTTGATCTTTTTGAAACACAAGCTTTATTACTTAAAACCTTGCCTCAAAAACCATCAAAACAGATAAGTGGAACTCAGATTTTATCTTCTCAAACACCAAACTTTTATCAAACATAAAGAGAAATCATAAATTTTCAGAAAATCAACTTTTATTTAAATAAAAAGGGATTACAAAGATTAAAGATAAAATCTGGAACAAGGGACTCTCACAAGTTGAGGTCTCTTTATATAGGCACTAGTAGACGATTCTAGAATAGAAAATACAAAGAAAACCCTAGCTATAAATTTCCAGGAATGCCCTTGAGTGCTTGTTGTTGTTGAGCTGTCTATTTTGATCAAAACCGTTCATTTTAGCTTTGGGGTTAAGCATTGAGTCTAAGTTGTTGATTTGGTTACGTCAGATTCCTTGGAGAGGAAGTTGTGATGTGATTGGGTGACGAGGTTGAGTGTGGGGTCACTTGGGTATTGGGATTGAGGGTTTTGTGTGTGGGATAGGTTTCTTCTTGTGTGAATCAAGCGTGGGTATGGGGAATTGCAATTTACCCTTTGTTTAAGTGAGTGGTAAATCTGGGTGGATGAATGGTGAACAGTAGTAACTTTGATCTGATTTTTGTGGGATAAAGTTGTTTGGCGCGTGTTTGTGCTAGTTTGAACTTTGGTTATTGACATAATAAGTCCTTGTGTTTTGGTTAAGTGTGTAAAGCACGTTTTCAGTCAACCAAACTTAATTTCCTTTGTTAAATAAGTTCTAAACTTCACACATTGGCCACAAAACTTTGGCAAAAGTATTTCAAGGGTAGTTTTTGCCATGTTTGAATATTTGAGGGACTGATCTTGGACTTTCTTGATCTTCAAAGGTCTTCATTGTTTCTTTGACTTCATGAGGGACCATAATTGACAATTTAGAATAATTGAGGGACTAAACTTGCCAATTCTTCAAAGTTGAAGGACCATTTTGTAATTTTGACAAACTTAAGGGACTAAACTTTTAATTATGAATATACAAGGGTTTTAAGTGTCGTTTCTTCATATTTTGAGGATCAATCTTGTACATCTTCAAGTATTCAAGGGTTTTTCTTGGATAATTCATGAACTAGGGCCTGGTTCTTTGTACGGTTTCGTTTCTCGTGTTCGTTTTCCCTTGTTTCTTGTGATCTTTTGTCTTTTTCACGATATCCATACCTAAAACACATAAGTAATACAAATACAAGCATATATATGGTATTTTATGACATTTTAATGCATTTAAAGCCTGAAAAGAACGATGAGATCATGTATAAAAGCCATCTCATAAGTAATCACTTTCAGATTGTAACCCGGATCAATATTCACGGGGGAGTGTACGATTTAGTGCACTTACCCTCAGCAAAAGAAGAGAAATCTTCTTACACTTGAGTGGATTCGTTTAGACATTCAAAGTCTAAGAACTCATGTTTATGCTTTAGAAAAACCTCTTCGCCAAAAAGAAATAAGATTTTTTCAAAAAGCGTTGAACACAATTTTTTCAAGAATTTCTCAATGATTATTCAAAATCTTTCAAAATTGTGTGTTCAACAACTCCCATCCTCAAAAAGCGAAATGTGGATTACATCCTCACAACGACAAATCAATTGGATCAATTTTTGAGGGGGAGCATTTTAACTTCATGCAAAAGATTAACACATCTTTCTCCTAGAGATTTTCAAGACTATTTTTCAAAATAAATTTTAATCAAATTTGGTATCTCTAATATCAAAAGATTTTATATATTAGAGATAGGGGGAGAAAATGTGATTAAAATGTGATCTTATATAAGACTCAAGAACTTTAACTCTTACCTACATGTGCGAAACACTTTCGATTATCGATGCACATGTAAAAGGGGAGCATTTCTGAAACGACAAAACTATCAAGGTGTTAAATGTTTTTCAAACACCTTGTTAGACATTTGAAGTGGTTTTTCATGGTTACGATCAAATACCCACAACATCTTTAATTCACGACGTTATTGGTGTCAAAAGGGTGGTTAGGTTTAAGTCCTATGATCCAACCAGAACCGGAGGGATCTTCCCAGGGACAATCCAATAGATTATTAGAAGTCCTTAGGAAAGATGGAGTAGAATGTGAACGTAGCTGAATGTCGACTAAGTACTGATGCTAGCACTGGAACAATCACAACAAGGTGATAGTAATGATGTCTTGGTAAGCATTGAAGGGGTTGAAGAATGAAAAAGAAATGTAAGGATGAAGGGTGTAAAGAAAGAAGCCATCCATACAACTTAGGCAGAAACCGGGTCAACACATCATGAAGATACACATCATGGACCCAATGATGTAATGCACAATCCCTTACCTAGCTACTCAGGCTTCTCTCAAAAGAAGTTTGTTTTATTGTCACGGAGAACAACATGACTTCTATTGACTTTCTTACTTCGAGATAGTTAATATTAAATAGGTGGCATCTGCTCCAGCCTCTGACCACTAAAAGTGCACAAATCGAGTCTAGAGCCAAGAGATCAATCAAATCTCGTTAGGACATACGGATGAAGATCAAGAGAGTCCTATGCTATATCCTTGTGATATTGCTAGAACACTCAGAGTGATACTACTTAGTATTCACAATCATGAGTGGAAATCCTTCCAGTGTTAACATCCAACAGCACTACGGTAGGTCATATGCAATACTCTTTATGAATTGAACATGTGTAAAACTGAAAAGAAACAGTGGTTTGATTCTGAATTGATTCAAACTCGTTTCAAGTTTCTACGTAATATCTTTATGGTCTTGCCAGAACATTCAGAGTGATATTTATTAATATTCACAGTGACGAATGGAAATCCTTCTAGCGTCAACATCAAACAGCACTACGGTAGGTGACTTGTGAGATTCTTATGAATCAAGCTTGTGTCAACTGGAAAGCAACAATGGTAAGATTCTTTACGAATCACACTTGTTCCAGGAATTTGAATTGACGACTTTAATCAAGCGGATTTTTATCCAATTGATTCACTCTTTATGTTCATAGTCTTGCTTTGAGACGGTCGAGTAAAGAGAACTGCTAGTACAGCCGCAAAAACCTATCAAGGAGATTCTTAACTGAATCTACCTATCACAGGTACGATATTTAATATCGTATAACGGTCTTCACCGATCGGAGGTAAAACGCTACCGATTTAGGACGAATGTCAAAGCCATTCAGTCTGTGTCTATATTTTGTCTCGAGAAAGTGGCGTCACGGTGTACTCAGCAAAGTCAAAGATTCAAAACCACATACTCATGCCTAAAGACATATTCGACAATTAATAGTGTGAGCATGTGGATGAAGACACAAAATCGCAAGATGGCAAAGACAAGTCAAGGATGATTTGAAGATCTCAAGATTAAAGACAAAGTTGAAAGACAACTACAAAGGCTCAAAGATCACAGCATGAAGAAACAAGACTACTATTACACGTTCAAGACTCATTTATGGCGAGATTAGTAATCTCTACAATTCTCCAAATGACAAAGGGTAATGACCTCTCACAAAGGGTAATGACCTCTCATTGGGGGAGATTGTTAGCCTCAAAATATTGAGTCAAACAAGAATGCTCGGTCATATGTTTATTATGTATCGTATATTAGAACGTTGAAATAGGTAGTAGATTAGTCGTGTATTACGGGCTTAACTTTAAGCTATGGTTCATTCATAAGTAACCAAAGCCCAAAAGGAAAGCCCGACCCATTATCATATAGCCCATCATGCCACATGTAGGCAAGGCTATATAAACCTCTCCTTGCATGTAAGGAGAGGTTGGTTGTCTCATTTTTCTATACTCCTAATCTAATATTCACCAAGTTTCTCACACACTTCTCTCTACTTTCTCTCACTTTCTCTCTCTAGAATTCAACTTTTATCTACCTTTCTTTCTTGTTTAATCATAACAAATATATGGGACAACAATAATTAATTTAATTAACATATTTAATTAAACTATATGAATAAATAAAAAATGTAAAAATGCATGTTTTATATCTCTTAGCCAAACACCCCCATAACTGTTTATAAACCCGAAACCAAACAGCCCCTTAACTGGTTTTATTGTTCCTTCTGTTAGTTCAAAATTCCAACTGTTTATATAACCTACCTGTTGCTAGGTTTTGATTTCCCCCTGCCTATGTGTTATTACCCCTGCCGTCTATAAAGTTCCAACCGAGACCACTAGGGTCTCAGTTCCCACTGATAGAACCAACACACCACTGGCCGTAGCTAGTGGTTTCCCCCTGCTTGGTTGTCGTTTCCACTGTCAGCACAAAACCACGCCAAAACCCATTTAGGGTTGCGGCTGGTGAATAGTTTTTACCACCGAGACCATAGATGGTCTCGGTTTGTGGTCGTTCGATCACAGCAACATCAAACAATACTCCCCCTTATTTCTTTAATTCATTATTAACATGTTTTTGATCATAAACTCTTGATTCGTGATCAATTAACCCAAGAAAATAAAATAAAATGAGATTAGGGTTTACTTACACGTGTTTAGGGTTTAAGTGAAAACATAAGCGTGAATCAACTTCTTCTTGGATTGCAACCCACGATCCTTTCCTTGTTTCTTTGGTGTTGGTCGCGGCAGAGATGAAAAAGGGAGAAACAAAACTGACGGCTTGTTATTTCTTTTTTCGGTTTGGGACATGTTGTCCAAAATTAATATACTCCCCCCCCCCCCCTCCCCCCCCCCCCCGTCCTTTTCCTCTTTTAGTCGAACCAAATCACAAAATGCGCCTAGAGCCCATGTTTTCTTGTCCCTCTCTTGTCTAAACGGCCGAACAACTACTTATACTTTTTAATTAAATCGCGTCTTGTTAAATGACGCGCGTAATCGTGTATTGAATGTCGTGAATTTTCCCTATGGTTATCTTTATACGTTTAAACGTAACTATTACGTGCGTAATGACTTACCGTGTTTAATTTAATACACGAAGAATAATCGTGTTAATTATTCGTGTTTACGTGTTACGTAATTATTATTTATTCATGTTATCATAATTTATGTTATTATAATTACTTGTACGTAACGACATTCACCGTATTAATAATATACGTAAGTACATAATTATCTGTTCGTGATTTCGTGTTCATGATTTTATGTTCGTGATCGTGTACTTATCGTGTAATAACACGTACGTAATTCTTGTAATTAATATTCGTGATACGTGTTCATGTTATAAATGGAAAGTTTAATCCTGTACGTACGATCATAAGTGTACTGTTCATGGTAAAAGCATGCGGGTTTTACATAACACTTTGTGGGTGTCACTTGGTATCTTGCACATAAGTAGACTACAAACATGATGTCAGGTCTTGAATCTGTAAGGTACATGAGAGATCCAATCATGGATCTATAGTGTCTGACATCAATGGGTTTTCCTGGGCCATCTTTTCCCCAAGGATTATCTTTATCCATGGGAGTGGAGACCTTCTTTCCTTCACACATTCCAAACTTCTTCACAATTTCAAAAACATAATTGTCTTGTGAGATGAAGATCCCATCTTTCCTCTGCTGAACTTGTAACCCCAGGAAGAAGTTGAGTTCACCCATGGCACTCATTTGGAATTTATCTTGCATCAACTTGGCAAACTCTTTTCTAAGCATAGAGTTTATGGATCCAAAAATGATGTCATCCACATATACTTGCACCAAAATAAAGTTACCCTTGTGTTTCTTGATAAACAGGGTCTAGTCAATTTTCCCCCTGTTGGAGCCATTATCCAACAGGTATTTAGAGAGAGTCCCATACCAGGCCCTAGGGGCTTGTTGAAGCCCTTACATAACCATCTTCACCTTGTAAACCTTGTTTGGATGTTCTAGATCTTCAAAACCTAGAGGTTGCATCACATAGACTTCCTCGTCAATGGTACCATATAGAAAGGCACTCTTAACATCCATCTGATATACTATGAAGTCCATGAAAGAAGCATAGGCCAAAAACAATCTTATGGCTTCAATTCTGGCAACTGGAGCAAAAACCTCATCATAATCAATACCTTCTTCCTGAGTGTATCCCTGTGCTACCACTCTAGCTTTGTTTCTGACAACAATGCCCCTCTCATCCTTTTTGTTCCTGAGCACCCACTTTGTCCCAATGGGTCTTGCCCATTTTGGAAAATCCACCAGAATCCATACTTCTTGGATATCGAATTGTAGGAGTTCTTCTTGCATAGCTTCAACCCAGCTTGGATCATTGAGAGCTTGAAAAATCTTCTTTGGCTCTTCTTGTGACAAAAAGGGAGTAAATAGACAACATTGCATATTGTCATGATTGAACTTCATAGTGATGTTGGCAATGAAGTTGTGTTCCTTTGCTGAATACCTTGTTTGTCTAGGAGTATCAAGAGCACCAATGATTTGAGATTCAGGGTGATCTTTATTGACTTTGTAGGTAGGATGCATATTCATGATTACATCAGTTTCATCATTTCCTAAATCAGGATCTATGGTGCTATCTTGATTGGGAAAGAAATCCTCAAAAGAGCTTCCAAATTATACTACATGGCTGAGGGATGGATGCTGGTGAGCTGAATGCAGCTCTGAATAACTTGGACCTCCATGCCTAATGATTTTGCTTCCACTGCTTGATAAAGTAATTGGTGAGGATGTAGAAATGTATGGGGATTCTCTTTCTTCATTATTAACATCATTTACAACTGGTTCTTTAACAGCAGGGGAAACATTTGGTCCAACAGGGGAATCTAGGATTCCACTGCTTTCATACATTCTACTGCTTTCATGATTTGACTTGGTAGGGGAAAAGACAGATTATCCATCCTTTTGAGAGAGGTCTTCTTGATCAGTTTCTTTGGCAGCCTCATCATCAGGAAACAATGAAGGTACATTCATGTACCTCAATGTTGAATTCTCTACAATAGTTGGTTCTTTGGTACCTGAAATGTTAGTATTTTCCAAAACAACAGGCACATAATTCATAGACTTAGAAAGTACTTCAATATCAAAGAACCAATTGGGACCTGTTTGTACATCTTCAGGATTGTCTTCAAGAAAGTCCACATGTAAGTTCTCATTCACTTTGCTTGTTTTCTTGTTAAAGACCCTATATCCCTTACTTGTCAATGAGTAACCAACAAAGTATCCATTATCCCCCTTTTCATTTAACTTTCCCAAGTGATCAAGAGTGTTGAGTATTACTACATGACACCCAAAAGGTCTGAAAAAGTCAATCAAAGGAGGTCTTCCATTAAATAGCTGATAAGGGGTCTTATTGTGAGCCTTTACCACCAAGGCCCTGTTTTGAACATAGCAAGCAGTGGCTACAGCTTCAGCCCAAAAGATAACTGGAAGCTTGAAATCATATAGCATGGTCCTTGCAGCTTCAATGAGTGTTCTGTTTCTTCTCTCTGCAACTCTATTTTGTTGAGGTGTCCTGGCTATGTTGTAGTCCCTCTTGATCCTTTGATGGTGAAAAATGTGTCCAGCTCTTTGTTTTTGAGCTCTCCACCATTATCAGACCTAATAGTCACCACCTTCATACTCTTTTGAAGCTCAATTGATGAGATGGCTTTTATACATGATCTCATCATTCTTTTCGGGCTTTAAATACATTAAAATGTCATAAAATACCAAATATATGCTTTTATTTGTTTACTTGTGTGTTTTAGGTATGGATATCATGCAAAAGACAAAAGATCACAAGAAACAAGGAAAAACGGACACGAGAAACGAAGATGTACAAAGAACCGGGCCCTAGTTCATGAATTATCCAAGATAAACCCTTGAAGACTTGAATATGTACAAGATTGATCCTCAATTTATGAAGAAATGACACTTAAAACCATTCATAATTACAAGTTTGGTCCCTTAAGTTTGTCAAAATTAAAAAATGGTCCTTCAACTTTGAAGAATTAGCAAGTTTAGTCCCTCATCAAATCTAAATTGTCAATTATGGTCCCTCATGAAGTCAAATATACAATGAAGACCTTTGAAGATCAAGAATGTCCAAAATCAGTCCTTCAAATATTCAAAAATGGCAAAAATAACCCTTGAATCACTTTTGCCAAAGTTTTGGGGCAAAAGTGTGAAGTTTATAACTTAAATAACAAAGGGAATCAAGTTATAAGGCTGAAAAACATGTTTTACCCATTTCACCAAAATACAAGGACTATTACTGCCATTCCCAAAGTTTGATTCTCACAAACACGCGCCAAACACTTTCTTTCCTACAAAAAACGGATCAAACATGTTACTGTTACCCTCTTTCACCCCCAGAATTTACTTCACTTAAACAAAGGGTAAATTGCAATTACCTTGACACAAGCTTAATTCACACACACAAGAACTCATCCCACACCCAAAACCCTCACTCCCACTCACCCAAGGACCCCACCATTCAAACCCGTCCACCTATCACATCAAACCTTAACCTCCAAGGCTTGCCACGTGGCCAAATCAACAGCCAAGACTCCTTGCTTGGTTACAAAGCTAAAATGAACAACCAAGATGCATTTGGACAGCTCAATATCAAAATTCGTCTAGAAGATTCAAGGGCATTTCAAGAACTTCATAGCTAGGGTTTTCTCATTGTAATCTCAGTCCTTGTGGCCTATATAAGGACTCCTCGACTTGTGAGAGAGCCTTGTTCCAGTTTTACTCTTTAAACATTGTAATTCCTTTTTAAAATTTATAAAAGTTGGTATTTTAAGAAAATTGTAATTCCTTTTTATGTTTTTGAAAGTTGGTGTTGTTTAAGAGTGATTCTGAGTTCCATTTGATGTTATAAATGTGTTTTGATCTTGTGGTTTGAACACGTTTATGTTTGGTAAGGATTTCAAAGTTTGAAAAACCTTGAAATCAGTCATTTGTTTTTGATATTTTTCTTGTACTAATCCTTAACCAAAATCCATAAGCTCTTACAAGCTTGTTGACACCAAGCTTGTGAAGGGGTTTAAGCCTTTGATTAGGCTGTTTGTTGCTTGTGTTGAAGAAATCAAGTCCTTGAGGTTCTAATTTGAACAATCAACCAATGCAGTCATCATGTCCTTTGTTGAAGTACCTTGGTCTTGTTCTTGTTGTTGAACAAGGACCAAGGAGCATTGCTGATCCTCCTAGGATGTTGTGGATGATAGGTATAACCTCTTGTTAAGATTCCTCCTAAAAAATCACATGTTATGGTCTGATTTATACTTTGCTATGTGATTTGTTGATTTTGTGTTTGTGCTTTGTGTTTTATGGTTGGTATCTGTTAGTTGTCACCTACTTGAGCTATTTGAACTATAAAATCAATAGGTTCTTTGTAGAAATAAGAAGTTTGTTTGAAAAGGGCTTATAAAAGGACTGTTTGGGATTTTGGGATCATAAGGCCTTGTGGCCTTGTGCCCTTGGTTCTTAAGGTTTGGGAGGTCTAAACAAGTCATATTCAATAGTTTTTAGTCACTGGTTAAGTTTCTAAAGGATTGGAAAAAGGATTTCAAGTTTTATAAAAATTTGATAAAAAGTGTTTTGGAATTGGCCAAACACATCAGATCCAATAAAATCTTTGTTTGTTGGATCTAAGGTCTGAAATCAGGTTTGGGAAGAGTTTAGATGATAAGCTATATGTGCATTATCTGTTTGTTGAATTTGGTGGCTTATTGAAGATGCTAGAGCTTATCAAAGTTGGCTGAAGTGGTTAATTGCATCAGCAATTTGACCACCTCATTTTGTGCTTGCATTTGTGATTCTAGTGTATGCCTTGTTGTTTTGTTACTTGTAACTTGATATTGTGCTGCTTGTGAGTGATTTTTGCTATTTGGTGTGCCTAATTGCTGGCTTATAAGCTAACTGGCTTATTAAGCCCTTTTTGCTAAAATCAGTCATCATTTGGTCAACTGACCACTTGATTCACAAGGACTCCTCCTTGATTTCTTCACAAAAGTTGCTTATAACAAGCTTATAAACCATCCCTGATCATTTGGTGAATTTTGGAGCACTTTGACTTTTGGTTAAAAAAGCACAATTTGGCTTATTTTTGAGAACTGCTTATTGGTACATGCAACAACTAGGATTTTGTAATAGGTGTCATTTTTCTCAGCTTAATAACAAGTCTGGAAGGTTACAAGTCTTTTGGTTAAGCTTTTGCTAGAAAACTAGCTTATTTGGCTTTTTTAGACAGCTTATTGGTTCACACAGCTTATTCTACTTGGTTTTTTGTGATTTTTATGATTGATTATTCTTAGTTAAGCTATTTGTGAGCTTTTGCAACAAACCATAGCTTCTGAAACAGCCTAGAACTCTAACCCGACTATTTTGTCGTTTTGTGGATTTCTACTTTGCTTATTTTTGGCTTATTGAGTGTGCTTTTTCAAAAATTCTTTTCACAGATCTCTTAGGCATCTCAAAAGAAGGTTGTGTGTTTAAGCAGAGCTTATGGCATTGGCTTATTGCTTAATGGGCTTATTGGCCCAATAAGAATAAGTTGTTGACTATTTAAGCTGTGATAAGCTCAAAATAAGCTTTTGGGCCTTCAGACTTTTGTGTTTAGAATTAAATTTTGAGTCAGATATTGCTTTTCAGGTCATTTGGGCTAGGTTTGACTTTTTGGGCCCAAAAGCCTATTAAGGTTGACTGTTTTTGGTTTTAGCCCATTTGGGGGCCCATTAGGGGTATTTTGGTAATTTCAAATTCATTTTCTGATTATTTAGGTTAAAATAAACTAGTTTGCAAGTTTTTAGAAATTTTTATAATTTTTGGATTTTTAATATTATTTTAATATTATTTTTTTATTAAATTTCAAATTTCACATTTTTGCACTTTTTATATTTTTCTTAGGTTTAATACATTAAAATAGGATTTTTGCAACTCTTAGATTAATTTTATTGTCATTAGATTAGTTTTTATAATTATTTTAAGTTTAAATAGTTTTTAAATCATTTTAAATAGTTCTAATTAGTTTAAAAACTCATGAAAATAGTTTTTAATCTTTTTAGGTCATTTTAGAGGTTTACAAAGTAAAAAATCTTTATTTGGGCTTTTTGATAATTAATTTGATTTTTAGGGCTTTAATTAGCATTTAAAAATTAGTATTTAATTAATTAAAAGGTTTAAAAAAGTTTTGATCATTTGTAAACTCTTAGTTTAATTAATTTGATTTTTGGTAATTTTTTGGGAATTTTTAGAATTAATTTTTATTTTCCTCTTTTTACGGTTTTACGTTTAGTCGTCGTAGTAATTAATCTCACGTCTTCGTCATTCTATTTTCTCATCTCCTTCTCTCAAATATTAATCTCAAATCTTGTCACATTTTACTCACACACATATACCTCCTTGGGAAACGAACTTTCACATCATAAGGGTCATTGTTGTTTGATTTTCCTAAATCATCACTTAATACTTTCCGCTTTTACGCCTTTTTCCTAAAAGGTGTATTTTTACCACAATCATTTTGGCGTCGCTGCCGGGAAGGTGTGTCGTGATTAATTTGTCTTGTTGTTTTTAATATTAACCAAAAATAGTATTTGTATTAGTAGAAATCTACTAATACGTATTATTAGATTTTTTTCGTTTTTCTTGTGAAATTATTATTACTATATTGTATTAAGTATCACAATCAATACAAAATATCTCCAAAAGTGTGAAAACACAACCTTAATTGGGATTTGATCTCCTAATTATTGTATTCGAATCTCAAACAAAAAGAGAAAGGCAAAAATAGATAAATACTTTCGTGAAGCTCGATTTTGAAAAATACAAACTATAAGGTGGGTATAAGGCGGGTATTATAAAATATACCCTAAGGAAAAAGGCCCTTAAGTGCTTCACGCCGCCTCGTTTCCCTGCTTGCTTGTGAGTATTTTGAGATTGAAGGCTAATCGAGGGTTTTGCCGCCCAAAGTATTATTACGTATCATATATATTTACTTGGTTTTCTTTGTGATTAAACCCTCTTGAACAATTTGGTATTCACCAAAGTTCTAAAGTCATTCGAAGGCGTTCACTCCACGTGATCGTTTTCATTCTTTTGAGGCTTCTTTAATCAAGAGTTTGATTCGAAGAGAGATTTGGTAGATTGTTGTCTACGAATATACACAAAATACAAAAAAAAAATTAAAACAATCAAAAACACAAAAAAATTGAAATTCACAAAACACCCAAAAAGAATCTTCTTTGCTCACCTCCCATTCTACGTAAAGTTTATGCAAACTCGTAATCAATCAAAACGAGCTCGTAAATGTCGTCAAAGTCAAGGAAATCAAGAGACGTTGATTGAAGAACAAACTCCAATTGTTGAACCTATTGTAGAACAAGAAGTCGTCATGGCTAATCGTACTATGATGGAGTTGCTTCAAGCACCCACCGAGGGTTTTGGAGAAGCTATTGTGATTCCCGCTATCCTTGCGGAGAATTTCGAGATTAAGACGGGTTTAATGTCTATGTTGCAAGCAAATAAGGAATTTTAATCGTCTCTCCGCAACTAGCAAGTTTAAGGATGTTCCACATGACGCCATTAAGATGATGTTGTTTCCATACTCGTTAGATGGACCCGCTAAAATTTGGCTCGAGAAAGAACCGCCAAATTCGATTTTGACATGGGGTGATCTCGTCTCTAAGTTTGTGAACCAATTTTTTCCACCATCTAAAACAACACATTTGAAAAATGAGATTTCAAGGTTTACACAACGTAATAATGAGAGTTTTTCAATGGCATGGGAACGATTTAAGGAAATATTACATGAATGTCCACACAATGATTTTTCGGAATTACATTAAATAGATACTTTCTATAATGGGCTTAATGATCATGAACGAGATTATTTGAATGCCGCCGCGGGTGGTAATTTTTTGTGCAAAATAACCGATGAAGCTTTAAATATTATCGAGAATAGATCTAAGGTTACAACTCTCGTAACACACCGAGTGTTGCCAGTATGGGTTCGTCATCGTCGTCATCGTCTCGTCACATTAATGCCTTACATGATGAAGCTAATGAGAAAAATCGGTTTTTCGATAGGTTTTCAAATCTTAATACTCATTGGAAAGCACTAGATGCTTTGAATTCCGCTTCGATTAAAGCGGTTGATAGGAGTTGTTTGTCTTGTGGTGGAGCTCATGATCTTTCCGAGTGCATTACCGCCGGTGGTAACACTTCGAGTGCTTACGTAGCAACGGGAACTTACAACCAAAAAGGCCATGGTTCCCGCACAAATCAACCTCCACCAAATCAAAATGTTAATAACTATCAAAACAACAATCAAAATGGTGGTTATCAAGGCAATTCACGTAACTACAACAAAGGGAATTATCAAAGTGGGAATGGACAAGTTGCAAATCAAAAACAAAACCGTGATTTTCAAAACACTACACAAGGTTTTCAAAATGCTCACACTAAAAATCTTCAAGGAGAATTTTTGGATTATGCTAAAGCAAATGATGCTAAATTTGATAATATGCAACGTGAGATGATTAGCTTAAGATCCAAGTTGAAAAACGAGCTTAAAAACGAACTTGCTAATGAACTTAAGACTCATGCAAATAAAATAGAACGAAACGTTCAACGTCTTCAACAAAATCAACAAAAGATGGAACAAGGACAACATGAGATTAAGCAAGAATTGTTAAAAGCGGATTTAAGGCAATCAAAATTTGAAGACCGAATGGAAAAAATGTTTGAAGCAATCATGTGTAAACCCTCTTCCTCGGTGGTCTTCCTAGTGATACCATTCCAAACCCGAAGGGAGAAATGAAGGTTATTACTACTCGTACTGGTAAAACTTTCAAGGAACCAATCTCTCATCCAAGTACTTCTACGGAGAAGGAAATTGAGAAAGAGCCTGAGGTGATGGTCGAAAAGGAGCATATCACAAGCCCATGAAGTACCGCTCAAACCACACCTACGGTTAAACCAATACCAATCATGGAACCCGAGATTCCAAGGTCGTTGCCTAATTTCCAACCCACACCACCCTTACCTCACCCTTCGAGACGAAACAAAGAGAAATTGCAAGAACGTAACAAATAACAAATCAAGCTTTTTATAAAAATGTTTCAACAAGTTCGTTTTGATGTAAGTTTAGCCGACACGTTGTTATATATTTCTCGTTTCGCTTCCACTTTTAAAAGTATGATGAACGATAAGGAAAAGCTTTCAAAGCTTGCTAATTGTTCTTCGGTTTAATTTGACCGCATACCGGAAAAAGTTGGTGACCCCGGAAAGTTTCTCATTCCTTGTGACATACAAGATATGAAAGAATGCCTCGCCTTGGCCGATCTTGGTGCAAGCATTAATTTGATGCCATTTTCCATTTGGAAATTGCTTTCGCTTCCGGCTCTTACTCCTTCGAACATGTCTATCAAGATGGCCGATCATTCTACGATTTTAGCATGTGGGGTAGCCGAGGATGTTTTCTTGAAATTGGGGAAGTTCTACTATCCCGTTGATTTTATAGTAGTTGACATCCCCGCGGATCCTCAAGTTCCTCTAATTTTAGATTGTCCATTTTTAGACACCTCGAGATCGCTTATCGACGTTCATGCAAGAACTATTACTTTGAGATTCAACGAAGAGGAACTTGTTATAAACGCTACTCAAAACTCAAAACCTTCTCATGTTTATGCAATGGCTACCATCAATCACATTGACTTAGTTGATGTGGTTTGCGATGAGTTTTCCCAAGAAGTGTTAGGTTTTTCCGATAGCTCGTCAAGTGGCAATCCCACTATTTTGGATCCGATTCTTGCTAATTCTACACCAAATCTCACTCCATTCCAAGGAGGCAATTTTACTTCAAATGAAATCATGAGGTGATTATTAGTGATAATACTTCTATTCCTCCATTTCTTCCGCCGATGGAAGTTATGAGTGTTGAGCAAAAATCTTCAATCGAGGAACCGCCTATCCTTGAATTGAAAGATCTTCCATCTCACCTTGAATACGCATTCTTGGAAGGTGATGACAAGTTGCTGGTTATTATTGCAAAAGGTCTTGCTAACGATGAAAAAACCGAGCTCTTGAAAGTTCTTAAAGCTCATAAAGGGGCAATTGCGTGGAAAATTTCCGACATTAAGGGTATTGACCTAAAATTTTGTACTCACAAGATTTTAATGGAGGAGGACTACAAACCCGCAATTCAAAGTCAAAGAAGGGTAAACCCCAAAATTCACGATGTCATCAAAAAGGAAGTTTTAAAACTCCTTGACGCGGGAATTATTTATCCTATCTCTGATAGCCCATGGGTGAGCCCAATCCATTGTGTCCCTAAAAAGGGAGGAATGACCGTTGTGCCTAATGAAAACAACGAGTTAATTCCCACTCGTGTTGTGACCGGTTGGAGGGTGTGTATTGACTACCGAAAGTTAAATGACGCCACTCGTAAAGACCACTTTCCTTTTCCCTTCATGGATCAAATGTTGGAGCGACTAGCGGGAAATGAATTCTATTACTTTTTAGATGGTTTTTCCGGTTACTTTTAAATCCCTATCGACCCTCGTGATCAAGAGAAGACTACGTTTACGTGTCCTTATGGAATGTTTGCTTATCGTAGGATGCCTTTCGGACTTTGCAATGCACCTGGTACGTTTCAACAGTGTATGATGGCTATTTTTCACGATATGATCGAGAAGTCGATGGAAGTGTTTATGGATGAATTTTTGGTGTTTGGCAATTCGTTCACGTCATGTTTATCTAATCTCGAGCAAATGTTAAAACGTTGTGAAGAAACCAATCTTGTGCTTAATTGGGAAAAATGTCATTTCATGTGTAAACAAGGAATCGTCTTAGGACATAAGGTCTCGAAAGAGGGGATTGAGGTCGATAAAGCTAAGGTAGACGTCATCGCCAAGTTACCTCATCCCAAAACCGTTAAGGGAGTTAGAAGTTTCCTAGGCCACGCGGGCTTTTATCATCGTTTCATCAAAGAATTTTCGAAAATCTCTCGACCTATGACACACCTTCTCGAGAAGGATGCTCCTTTTAATTTCAATGAGGATTGTGTTAGAGCTTTTGAAATTCTCAAAAGGAAACTTACCCCGAAGCTCCCGTTCTTGTTGCTCCACATTAGGAATTACCCTTTGAAATCATGTGCGATGCAAGTGATTATGCTATAGGGGCCGTCTTAGGGCAACGCTATGAAAACCATTTCCATCCTATCTACTATGCTAGTAAGACGATGACCGAGGCTCAATTAAAGTTTTAACACCCCCAAATTTACACGCAGCGGAATACATCTTTGGGTGCTAAACAATGATACAACAACAAATAATTTATAAAGAACGACTCGAAAAAAGACATTTTAGATTTATCGTTCCTAAAACATTTGTCAGAGTAGCGTAGTCCCAAGACGTCGTAACCAATGTACAACCAAAACAAAAGATTTAAATTGTTTTGAACAAAAGGAACGACAAATATTCAAAGAGTTTATATTGCAAAGTAGTGCACAACATTCATTCCCGTGGCTTCCAAGCTTCACCCTTCCTGATTACCTGAAATACATGTGAGAAAATCATCAGCAAAAATGCCGAGTGAATCTATAGGTTTATATAATCATTTTGAACACAAGCAAAGATTATAAGTTTGTGGCATGCTTAAAGGCAACAAGCATCAAATAATAATTTGCATCAACAATAATAATTGTATATAGCATAAATTGCAATAAGCTCATGGAACCGAGCCCTTAAACACTCCTTTTAGAGGTCTGATAAGACAGGAGATTTATTAATTGTCGGTTACCTCCAGATTAATGGTACATTGCCGTATACCTGACTTCTCAATACAATATGCTCAAACAGTGTGGAGGTCGGGCCTAAGCTTCTATGACAAGTCCACAAAAACTGAACCGGGGCGGCTTCCCCCATAGATCTATTAATTGTACTAGCGGTTAACCCATCATAGGTTAATTAACGGTCCATAATTGAGGTTTTAACAAAGGCAATCACTTAATGCAATTTAAAGGCAACCACGGGTCCATTCATAGAGGGACAAAGCATACCATAAAAATCTTGTGTTCTAAGTTTATAAAACATGTATTCCCCCTCGCGGGTTTAAAATCATTTAATAACTAGTATAAAGTGAGGCTATAGACTCACCTTAGCCAATAGTGGTAATGAGACGATCGCCGACGATAGATGATGCCTTTCAAACACGAGAACCGCAACCTATCAAATGAGGTGCGTTCATTAATAATAGACTCGAGAAATAAACCATACATAAGAATATAAAACTCGACTCATAAAATCACGACAAACTCGAGAGAAAACGATACAAGTGATACTATTACACTCTCCTATATATTCATTTTATTGTTCTATGCCTTTAATAAAAATCTGCCGGAACATACCGAATGTCCAAGCCGTTTTCCCATACTTAAAAATTTCAAATTTTTATGATACTACTCAGAGAACTTACTTACTATATATAGAAAGTCCTCTACAAAGCCCATTAAAATATTTTACTTCTAAAGTTCCCTGCCCGACTCATCTTTGAATCACAAAATCCGGACAGTTTAGCGACCTTCACTTACGAAACCATTTTGACCATTCTAAACAACTCTATTTGTAAAACCGCCACTTGATTCTAAAAATATACTCAAAATACTAAACATGGAGCCTGAGAACAGCCCTTGAATCATTTTGAAACTCATTTTATAGTCCCCGAGATTCGATCCAAATATCGACAATAATTTTCGGATTGTGTCGACACTCGTCTCCGGTACACGAAAATCAAACTAGTGTATCTTCCACCTCGTTTGGAGTTGGAAGGCCTACTTTATATGAAATCGAAGCTAACGAAATTCTCTACAACCCTATCCAATTAGTTAAGCGATTATCATACAGTAAGACCCCCGAAAACAGCCTCTAACCTACTGCCCAAAATCACCTTTCAAAATCTCCCACAAAATCATGTTTTTGATCAATTCTAACAATTTTCCTCATCATCCTACACCCCTAATATCATCCTATATTAATCCTAACACTTGTATCATCATAAAAATCAAAAACCCAAAAATTTAAAAATAAGTTTTTAGTGAAAAACTAGTATAAACATCATTTGATGATTACTACTAACACATGCATGATCATTTTTTCAAAATTTTTAATTCTTTTCAACCACAAAAACTAAAAAGTCCATGGATACAATATAAAATCAATATGATAAGATGATCATACAACTATATAAATGATCAAAATTCATAAAATTAAAAAGTATGATGCATGTAGCTAAAATTTGTACCAAAATGTAGCCCTTTGAATTCTAAGGATGGGATTTTGATTTGTTTTGGAAGATTCAATGTTGAAATCAAATAAATTTGAGGGTTTGTGGTGTTGATGGTGTTAGGCAAAAACAAAGGGAGAGGAAGGAAGTAGTTGTTTGTTTTTATTTTTAAAATTATTGTATGTGTAAAAATGTAAGTGGAAAAACTTAATATAGTCCAAAGTTAGGATAGTTTTTGCCAATTTGTGATTGTTTTGGTCCAAAATGAAAATAGTTAGATAAAAAGTGGGAAATGACTAAAAGTCAATTTTACAAATATTTACGGGACTCGGGTTTCGTAAAAAAAAATTTCAAAAGTTTAAACGCACACGAAAAATAATAATATAACGACTCGATACGTAATTAAAACGATATCGTCGAAAGTATTAAATATCAAAACGATCGATAATAAAATATAAAATTTTAGGCATCCGTCGGTATCGCGATCACTAGTAGTCCTCGTTACTCGTCAAAATATTAAAATATAATATTTAATATAGGTTTCAACTTAAACCGTTAAACATAATAATATTTAACATTAGAGAATATCTTCAAAATAATTGAAAATAGAATTAAATTATGACCTTATTTTTACGGGTTTTACATCCTCACCACCTTAAGGGAGCGACGTCCCCGCGCTCAACTCACCTCATACACGAGTTGATCATTACCCGGAAGGATGACGGCATTCCTTATGAAGAAGTCTTCACGTTCCCACGTGAATCTCGATCCACGATCTCCACTGGTTCTTCTACAAAACGCAACTTGTCATCAAGTTGTATCTCACCAAAAAGGAATAAATAAATCCTTATCCACAAGTCACTCGTCAAGCTCGACACATGAAAATTTTATGAATCACACGAAGCTCATTCGACGACAAGAATAGATGACAGGATTTTTCGGGTAAGTCCAGTTAAAAAAAGAATGTTGAAATTTAAAGGATAGCCATGGACACACATCAAAACGAACTAACAAGAAAAATATTTTCGTCATAGGAGGGTGCTCACACGCGGGTCCCTACTCAAAAGATAACACAAAGACACCATCTCACTTTCGCCAATGCGCATTCAAAAACTCAATGAACATCGTCGATAAAAGTCGAAAAGATATTACATAATATGTGCTCTACATGATCGGACGTCATCGGATGATGCCGCCTCAAGTTCTCACAACTTACGATCATTTGACTAGATCACACACCATATAAGTACATAAAAGAAAAGGTCGAACATAAACATCGATTATAGATCTTCATCGTTAATCATCGAGAAAACCTTGAACGAACCCTTGATAATAACTACTTGATCTCAAGAGTCTTTCCACTTGCGGTGTCGGCTTCAACATGCTCCTCGAGGTCGTAACGAACTTATTAACTCCATTCATTAAGAGATTTGGTCCTCAATCATTTCACAAGTAAACGCATAAATCCTGGTGACACTTATCGTTTCTTCTTATACACTGCTTCCCGAGATTCATTTTAAACTTAGAATAAATTAGTGATCTTCAATACAAGGAACAGAACGATATAAAAATAAACTCAATAAACGCATAAACGGACAAGATGTGGTAAAATGATTTAAGGTTGACGATCGACGAGGGATCTCGAATCACGTAACCGTAAAACATAATAATTCACAATACTAGAAAAATGAGAGCGAAGAATAAATTATACATTATCATTAAAATAACATTTGTCACAATTATCCGTCCCGGATTTGGTATTACCTTAAAACTCAGTTGAGGTACTTTCTTGATAAAGATGATATATTAAAAATAGAAGTTAAATAACTTCATAATTTATTTTGGTTGTCTTAAGAAACTTTGAAACAATGACATGAATTTGTTAATTAAATTCGTATTGATGGTTACAATTAGAAAATATAATTTCCAAATTAAATCATTGTTAGGAATATAAATTAAACTGGTAATTTCATTACATTAAAAGTAAAGTATGATAAGTCAATTAGTTCAAAAGATAGAGCATAATTTCATTTTAAACATTAGTTTTAGTTATACAAAATATGATGTATAAATTTGACCTTTTTCTTATGGTAGTTATTTCGATAATTGAAAATCATTAGAAAATGTATAAAAGTTCCATAAAATTTTATAATACGTTGTAGAAGTACATAAAGCTGTTTATTATTTCAATATAAACATGCGATATATTCGGGTTTCAAAGTGTGACAAGATAACAAACGAATACGAACGGTAATAATGTCAACAATTAGTACGAAATCAACAGTACAAAAGAGAACGAAGCAAATGTCGTATGAATTCTTAAAGAAAATAAGAAAATAAAGGCATTGATGGTAAGACGATAAGAAATAATAGATTAAACAATTTGTCAATTTTGTTAGTACGGTCGGTGGTTCACCAATATCAGCTCGTTAACTTAGCGGTGGTCGATACATGATCAGAAATAAAATCCATACAAAAATTTTAATAAAATAAAATTCCTAATAATCACTTGTAATTGAAACAAATCAATTGAATGATGTTAGTGTTTAAAGAGAGAAGTCAAAGCACGGTTCACAAGAGTGGATTTCGAGACAAACGAGAGTGACGGACGTCATCCCGGATATACGGAAATCACTCTAGTGATAATTCATTATTCACGTGTGGAGACATTCCAAAGATCTATCCAGTTGCATAAAGAAGATTAGACAAGAAGGAAGGATACAACATCGAGACTTTCAAGTCATTTATCAACAGTCAGTAATTAGACGAACGGTCAAAAGAAATCAGTTATAAGACAAAATGAAGTAAAAAGTAGAAAAATGATCGTCGAGTAAAAACGTATTCGTAAGCGCGAAATTCGTTCAAGAGGAGGTAAGAAAACGTATGCAAATGCATAGAAATTGCGCTAATTGCATAAAATATAAAGGTTTTCAAAACTTCTTTTCACTTTATTCATTTTATTTATCTTTATCATAAATACAAGTAAAAAGTTGATTATTATCAAGATTTTTTTTTAGGTGACTACTATTCAGCCTAGCATGGCTCCTTCTAAATTAGACATAGGTGATCAGGCCATGTATAATTTAGGAATAGCAATGCAGTGCTCAGTTTCGTCGAAAAGTATTACGTTCCTTATGTTTATATATAAACCATGCTATTTGTAAAATGGAATTTAAAAATACTTTATAAGTTTATAGGATACAAGTATTTGTGAAATACTCAATAAGCAACTTTTAATGTTACGAAAAGTATTTTATAAGACCAAAGTAAAAACAATTGGTGTAAATAATCGTAAAACAATATCAGATTTATTTATAAGGTGACATTACGACAACGTATAAAGTAGCCAAAGGTTTGCAAAAAGTGGCAAATAGTAGCTCATAAAAGAACCAATGAAATGGTCACGAGTTGTTAAGGTTTCAAAAGGTTATAAGGTTTAGACGAAAACGCCATGAGACACGCGATAAAATATCGACGGAGAATGTGAAGACAAAACTTCAAAACTTAACCCAAGTCAGTGGAAGATTAGGAGAAAATAAAAATAAAATAACATCGAATGACAAATGAGTCATATATATAGAAGGAATAAATCAATCCATATGTGTATTCTATGTAAGATACTCGACACAACATGCTTTTAAGAAAATATATTATTCATTTTCAAATTACACCATTAATCCGGTAATTGCTAATCCTGTAATGTTTCTATTTTTAAACATTTTCACATGCAACTAGTATTAGTTAGTTGTAAAATAATATTCGTTAAAATATTACGATCTCAAGTGAACTCAAATCTTCTTAGAAACGTTTAAAACTCATGTTCTGAAAATTTATTTATTTTTTTTATTTTTTTTTATCAGATTTAACTTTTTAATATAAGCCGATTAATTTACCCGATAAACGAGATCTCCAAGACTCGGAGTCTAAAGCATTTTGATGCAAAACGACGTTTCAGACGACTTTCTAGTTTTACCCGAGACCTGAAAACCAATGTAAAATGACCAAAATACCCCTGCAAGTTCTGTGCAGGTTTGACTATTTTATTTTAAAAACGCAGGTTTTACTTTTAAGTTTTGTCCTGTTTATACACCCCCTGCAGTTTCTGCATAAAGTATATTTTTCGACACTTCTTAACGGCTCAAAATATATACATATATACACACATGTCTTGTGGATTTTACAACAACGAAAAAAAAAATCTCGTAATGAGCATCAAATAATATATAGCATGATGAATGACAGAAAATGCTTCAAGGTATTCAACACGAAATTTAAGAAGCAAAACGGTGAAAGACGTTCGTAATTTAGATTTCAAAATGCAATGTAGGAAAATCTCCTTGGTGCCACGATTGTCAAAAACACAAAACATAACAAGAAAAGAATGGAACATTAACATGCTACACTCCGGGAGCGAGAAGGTTAATGAAAAACAAATGATACAATTTTATATAAGTAAAATCGTATTCCAATTATAGCGCCATAATCTAGACGATGATTTATAAAATGACGATGACGTTACCGAGATATAAGTGAACAATACACTTCGGAGTCGATACATATAAATGTCAATAAATAGCGGTTAGTCTATTCCAAGGACACATTGAGCTACACAATGGTCTAGAAATTACGTTTCAAGACGTCTAAACACAAACAGTCGGAAGACGATTTGGATATCTATATAGATATCTCAAAGGGTTAAGCAATAAAATTAACGCGCGCAGATGAAGGTATGTAAGGTCATAATATAAAATTTGCAATAAAAGCAATTTAAATACTTCAAAAATAAATACAGAAAGATCTTGAAAATTCAATGTATTTATTTAAGTTAATCATTAATAAATGATAAATTTTTATCAAAAAGTTTAACGGCATAAATATATATATATCGATTAAAGGGATCCTAGATATAAATATATATATCCGTAAATGGATCATAGTATTTATTTATAAATACTTGGCAATAAGTTATACGTAATAACGTATACTAAAGTGGTAATCCCAGAAGTAGCTTGAACCTGAAGTCACGCGAAGTCCTGTGCACCAACTCTTTGAAAAATAAAAACTGACAGTTATAGTTTAGGTCTTTTTTTTTTTAAATAAAGACCTAGTTCTTTATAACTCATGGCTCTGGTACCAATCTTTAACACCCCCAAATTTACACGCAGCGGAATACATCTTTGGGTGCTAAACAATGATACAACAACACATAATTTATAAAGAACGACTCGAAAAGAGACATTTAGATTTATCGTTCCTAAAACATTTGTCAGAGTATCGTAGTCCCAAGACATCGTAACCAAAGTACAACCAAAACAAAAGATTTAGATTGTTTTGAACAAAAGGAACGACAAATATTCAAAGAGTTTATATTGCAAAGTAGTGCACAACATTCATTCCCGTGGCTTCCAAGTTTCACCCTTCCTGATTACCTGAAATACATGTGAGAAAATCATCAGCAAAAATGCCGAGTGAATCTATAGGTTTATATAATCATTTTGAACACAAGCAAAGATTATAAGTTTGTGGCATGCTTAAAGGCAACAAGCATCAAATAATAATTTGCATCAACAATAATAATTGTATATAGCATAAATTGCAATAAGATCATGGAACCGAGCCCTTAAACACTCCTTTTAGAGGTCTGATAAGACAGGAGATTTATTAATTGTCGGTTACCTCCAGATTAATGGTACATTGCCGTATACCTGATTTCTCAATACAATATGCTCAAACAGTGTGGAGGTCGGGCCTAAGCTTCTATGACAAGTCCACAAAAACTGAACCGGGGCGACTTCCCCCATAGATCTATTAATTGTACTAGCGGTTAACCCATCATAGGTTAATTAACGGTCCATAATTGAGGTTTTAACAAAGGCAATCACTTAATGCAATTTAAAGGCAACCACGGGTCCATTCATAGAGGGACAAAGCATACCATAAAAATCTTGTGTTCTAAGTTTATAAAACATGTATTCCCCCTCGCGGGTTTAAAATCATTTAATAACTAGTATAAAGCGAGGCTATAGACTCACCTTAACCAATAGTGGTAATGAGACGATCGCCGACGATAGATGATGCCTTTCAAACACGAGAACCGCAACCTATCAAATGAGGTGCGTTCATTAATAATAGACTCGAGAAATAAACCATACATAAGAATATAAAACTCGACTCATAAAATCACGACAAACTCGAGAGAAAACGATACAAGTGATACTATTACACTCTCCTATATATTCATTTTATTGTTCATGCCTTTAATAAAAATCTGCCGGAACATACCGAATGTCCAAGCCGTTTTCCCATACTTAAAAATTTCAAATTTTTATGATACTACTCAGAGAACTTACTTACTATATATAGAAAGTCCTCTACAAAGCCCATTAAAAGATTTTACTTCTAAAGTTCCCTGCCCGACTCATCTTTGAATCACAAAATCCGGACAGTTTAGCGACCTTCACTTACGAAACCATTTTGACCATTCTAAACAACTCCATTTGTAAAACCGCCAATTGATTCTAAAAATAGATTCAAAATACTAAACTTGGAGCCTGAGAACAGCCCTTGAATCATTTTAAAACTCATTTTATAGTCCCCGAGATTCGATCCAAATATCGACAACAATTTTCGGATTGTGTCGACACTCGTCTCCCGGTACACGAAAATCAAACTAGTGTATCTTCCACCTCGTTTGGAGTTGGAAGGCCTACTTTATATGAAATCGAAGCTAACGAAATTCTCTACAACCCTATCCTATTAGTTAAACGATTATCATACAGTAAGACCCCCGAAAACAGCCTCTAACCTACTGCCCAAAATCACCTTTCAAAATCTCCCACAAAATCATGTTTTTGATCAATTCTAACAATTTTCCTCATTATCCTACACCCCTAATATCATCCTATATTAATCCTAACACTTGTATCATCATAAAAATCAAAAACCCAAAAATTTAAAAATAAGTTTTTAGTGAAAAACTAGCATAAACATCATTTGATGATTACTACTAACACATGCATGATCATTTTTACAAAAATTTTAATTCTTTCAACCACAAAAACTAAAAAGTCCATGGATACAATATAAAATCAATATGATAAGATGATCATACAACTATATAAATGATCAAAATTCATAAAATTAAAAAGTATGATACATGTAGCTAAAATTTGTACCAAAATGTAGCCCTTTGAATTCTAAGGATGGGACTTTGATTTGTTTTGGAAGATTCAATATTGAAATCAAATAAATTTGAGGGTTTGTGGTGTTGATGGTGTTAGGCAAAAACAAAGGGAGAGGAAGGAAGTAGTTGTTTGTTTTTATTTTTAAAATTATTGTATGTGTAAAAATGTAAGTGGAAAAACTTAATATAGTCCAAGGTTAGGACAGTTTTTGCCAATTTGTGATTGTTTTGGTCCAAAATGAAATAGATAGATAAAAAGTGGGAAATGACTAAAAGTCAATTTTACAAATATTTACGGGACTCGGGTTTCGTAAAAAAAAATTTCAAAAGTTTAAACGCACACGAAAAATAATAATATAACGAGTCGATACGTAATTAAAACGATATCGTCGAAAGTATTAAATATCGAAACGATCGATAATAAAATATAAAATTTTAGGCATCCGTCGGTATTGCGATCACTAGTAGTCCTCGTTACTCGTCAAAATATTAAAATATAATATTTAATATCGGTTTCAACTTAAACCGTTAAACATAATAATATTTAACATTATAAAATATCTTCAAAATAATTGAAAATAGAATTAAATTATGACCTTATTTTTACGGGTTTTACAAAAGTACACTCCAACGGAAAAGGAATTCCTTGCCGTGGTCTATGCTTTTGAGAAATTCCGACATTATCTCGTCTTAACTAAAAGCATCGTGTATACCGACCATTCGGCTATCAAGTATCTCTTAGCTAAGCAAGATGCTAAGCCGAGATTGCTTCGTTGGATGCTCCTCCTCCAAGAATTTGATGTCACCGTGCTTGACAAAAAAGGAGCCGAGAATCTAGCGGCCGAGAATCTAGCGGCCGATCATCTCTCTCGTCTAGAAGATCCTCACAAAGATGTTTTCGAGAACAAGGAAATCACCGAAACATTTCCTCTCAAGACTCTCGGTGTAGTGAATTCAAAAGACACCACCCTATGGTTTGCCGACATTGCAAATTACCATGCGGGCAATTTCATAATCAAGGGTATGACGACACAACAAAAGCGAAAATTCTTTCGTTACATCAAGTTCTATTTTTGGGACGACCCTTATCTCTTTCGGGTTTATGCGGGTCAACTCGTTCGACGTTGTGTTTTTGGTGGCGAAGCTTCTAACATCCTTAGAACTTGTCACGAGGGACCCACGGGTGGTCACCACGGTGCTAATCTCACGGCTAAGAAAGTGTTCGATGCTGGCTTCTTTTGGCCTTCTATCTATCGTGATGCACACGCACTTGTGAAGTCGTGTGATTCGTGCCAACGTCAAGGAAAATCGTCTCAACGTGATGAAATACCGCAAAACATAATTCAAGTGTGTGAGATTTTCGACATTTGGGGCATAGACTTTATGGGGCCGTTCCCATCGTCTCATGGTAACAAGTATATCCTCGTCGTCGTCGTGGGTGGAAGCTAAGGCTTTACCTACTAATGATGCTAGTGTGATAGTGAAGTTTTTGAAGCAACTATTCTCTCGGTTCGGAACCCCTCGTGCTATTATAAGTGATCGTGGAACCCATTTTTGTAATGACCAATTCGAGAAGGTCTTACAGAAATATGGAGTTACTCGTCGTCTTTCTATGGCTTATCACCCGCAAACGAGTGGGCAAGTCGAGGTTTCGAACCGAGCTTTGAAGAGGATTTTAGAGAGGTCGATTGGAGAAAACCGTGCTTCATGGTCCGACAAACTCGATGAACCTTTATGGGCCTTTAGGACCGCTTATAAGACACCTATTGGTTGTACTCCTTATAAGTTAGTCTATGGGAAGAATTGTCATTTGCCCATTGAATTGGAGCACAAGGCATATTGGGCCCTTAAGCATGCAAAATTTGACTTGAAGACCGCGAGAGATCACCAGAAAATACAATTGAATGAATTGGATGAATTAAGAGATAATGCTTATGAAAATTCATTGATTTTCAAAGAAAAGACTAAAAAGTTTCATGATGCAAAGATTAAAAACCGGGTTTTTAACGTTGGTGATCAAGTGTTACTTTTTAACTCTAGACTAAAGATATTTTCCGGGAAATTGAAATCTCGTTGGTCGGGTCCTTTCACCATTACACAAGTGTTTCCTTATGGGACCTTCGAGCTTGCTCAAAATGATGGTCCTAAATTCAAGGTGAATGGACATAGGCTTAAGTACTACTTTGGTGGGGAAATTCCTTTATTGGATGACCTCGACCAAGTCACCTTCCCCAATGATAATTAGCATTGAGGGGATCGAGTCGAGCTCATGACTCGGTAATCAAAAACGAGGTGCCTCGCGGGGGAGATCCCATGCTTATCCTTTTTATGCTTTCTAATAAATAATGAGAGGGGATTTGTGCCATTCCAACTCGTTGTCTCGTGGTTGTTTGTGATTGTGTTATCTAGATCATCATCATCATCTACGATTGAAGACTCTCGTGTTCGTTTACGTGAGCCTCCATCGTTTGCTTGAAGAAGTTTTTCACGAATCCATGACATATCCTTTATTGTTCTAACAATTATCTTTTAGCATAATTCATAAACGGCTTTAGATATATTGTTGATCACCCTTTCCATGCTAGATCCTATGCATTCGACTCTTCGTCTATAGTATGGGGGTGCTCCATCTTTAGACTCGAAACATTGAGGACAATGTTTAATTTTAGTATGGGGGGTGAATAGATACTTGCTTTGCTAAGCCCTCACGTTTTCCAACTTTCAATGTTTTGTTTTATTTTGTTGCTAATAAGGCTAAAAATGGCCAAACTTTTAAATTTCTCTTAGTTTTAATAAGTGTTTTTAAGACACGGATGTATATTTTCTGATGGGTAGAATAAGAGCTAATTTTTGACTTGATGGGCATTTGGAGCCCTTTACATTCCTTAACCCGCTCAATTCAAGTTTTGCTAGACTTTTATATAGGGAACTTTAAAACGCGAAAGTCTTAGCTCATTTGAGTTAAGAACAAGAACTTTTCGCAAGTTCCTATAATTGATCCTAGAAAGTCACTTATGAAGGGAACTATAAAATGCATTCTCTAAACTTGAAAAAGTCCAAGAAAGTGCAAGATCCTATAGGTGGCTTGAAAACCCAAAACATCGATTTGATATAGTCTTAATGAAAGCTAATCCAAATTTGGCTTAATTTTGACTTGCATGGCTAAGTATTCATGAGTCTCTTTAATTAGAGGTCTTTAAATAGTGAAGAACGAGAGATGATAGAGTTATACAAGTGATCATGCTAAACGTAGAACATGAAAATGTTCTTTCAAAAACTCATATGTTTTAAATTGTGGCTTTTTCTCCCATAAGATCAATGCATTAGGAATAAAAATAATTGCAATAAGTAAGGTCGTACGATTTGAAAGGTTACTTAGCTTCTAGCACAAGATCGTTTAAAAGTTGCTCGGGGTTGAATAGAGTTCATAGCCAAGGCATAACTTATTGAAGCAGGACGCGAAGATTGGTGAAGATCCAAAAAGGTCCTAACAAGGCATGAGGAGCTCTATTTTGTTGCTAAAGATCCAAGATGATGTGAAGTATCATTATTCCTAAATCAATATGAAGGATCGAGACACACAACGAAAAGCAATTACTCCCCTAAAGATCATGGAGAAAGTCTATCCAAAAAGACCCTTACAAGGTACGAGGATAAATATATCCAAGTCCGAAAAGGAGGCGGATCATTGTATATCAAAGTCCAAAATAAAGATTAAAGAAAAATGATGAAGTCGTGGTCCAAGTATAAAGAATCTCTCAAAAACGTCAAGTGAAGAAATTCCAAAATATGAAGAGAAGACCATAATTTCAAGAACGTCTTCCCAAGATTTGAAGTATGAAGTACATGCCAAATATCGGTCCGAGAAAGGTCTCAAATCGTGAAACGAGTTATGCCAAGTTATGAACTTAAGGAGATACACGAGAAGCCGTTTTAAAAGATTTTGTCCTTTGGCTAAATATCGATTAAATCGTGCTACTTTACTTTCGGACTAATAAATACTCACATAAGTCAACATGAATCACTTGTGATCCATGACAAGTAGTTAAAAAAATTTTAGAAACCCATTTCCTTTCATAATAACTAGGATTACGGGGAGAAAAAGTATTACACAATTTGGACGTATGAGTAGTGTTAGCATTGTGACTTGTACCAACAATGATCTCGTATTTGCACTTAGCATGGAATGTATGACAATCAAGGATGACAAAATTTACTCTATGGGACATTTACTTGTTTCTATTCATTGACCCTAAAAGTCACATTCGTGATGAAAATCATACATTATGTCTTTACACATCTTCGTAGTATTATTGCAAGTCTTTTACTTTTCAATAAAGTTTAATAAAATTGAATTTTGGTGATGCTTAGATACTTTATTCTAGCATTGCGTGAGGGCATGACAATGGCTTAGTATGGGGGAGTGATGAGATGGCTTTTATACATGATCTCATCATTCTTTTCGGGCTTTAAATACATTAAAATGTCATAAAATACCATATATATGCTTGTATTTGTTTACTTGTGTGTTTTAGGTATGGATATCGTGAAAAAGACAAAAGATCACAAGAAACAAGGAAAAACAGACACGAGAAACGAAGCTGTACAAAGAACCGGGCCCTAGTTCATGAATTATCCAAGATAAACCCTTGAGACTTGAAGATGTACAAGATTGATCCTCAATTTATGAATAAATGACACTTAAAACCCTTGTATATTCATAATTACAAGTTTGGTCCCTTAAGTTTGTCAAAATTACAAAATGGTCCTTCAACTTTGAAGAATTGGCAAGTTTAGTCCCTCATCAAATCTAAATTGTCAATTATGGTCCCTCATGAAGTCAAAGATACAATGAAGACCTTTGAAGATCAAGAATGTCCAAAATCAGTCCTTCAAATATTTAAAAATGGCAAAAATAACCCTTGAAACACTTTTGCCAAAGTTTTGGGGCAAAAGTGTAAAGTTTATAACTTAAATAACAAAGGGAATCAAGTTATAAGGCTGAAAAACATGTTTTACCCATATCACCAAAATACAAGGACTATTACTGCCATTCCCAAAGTTTAAATCTCACAAACACGCGCCAAACACTTTCTTTCCTACAAAAAACGGATCAAACATGTTACTGTTACCCTCCTTCACCCCCAGAATTTACTTCACTTAAACAAAGGGTAAATTGCAATTACCTTGACACACGCTTAATTCACACACACATGAACTCATACCACACCCAAAACCCTCACTCCCACTCACCCAAGGACCCCACCATTCAAACCCGTCCACCTATCACATCAAACCTTAACCTCCAAGGCTTGCCACGTGGCCAAATCAACAGCCAAGACTCCTTGCTTGGTTACAAAGCTAAAATGAACAGCCAGGATGCATTTGGACAGCTCAATATCAGAATTCGTCTAGAAGATTCAAGGGCTTTTCAGGAACTTCATAGCTAGGGTTTTCTCATTGTAATCTCAGCCCTTGTGGCCTATATAAGGACTCCTCAACTTGTGAGAGAGCCTTATTCCAGTTTTACTCTTTAAACATTGTAATTCCTTTTTAAAATTTATAAAAGTTGGTATTTTAAGAAAAGTGTAATTCCTATTTATGTTTTTGAAAGTTGGTGTTGTTTAAGAGTGATTCTGAGTTCCATTTGATGTTATAAATGTGTTTTGATCTTGTGGTTTGAACACGTTTATGTTTGGTAAGGATTTCAAAGTTTGAAAAACCTTGAAATCAGTCATATGTTTTTGATATTTTTCTTGTACTAATCCTTAACCAAAAGCCATAAGCTCTTACAAGCTTCTTGACACCAAGCTTGTGAAGGGGTTTGAGCCTTTGGTTGGGCTGTTTGTTGCTTGTGTTGAAGAAATCAAGTCCTTGAGGTTCTACTTTGAAACATCAACCAAGGCAGTCATCATCTCCTTTTGTTGAAGTAGCTTGGTCTTGTTCTAGTTGTTGAACAAGGTCCAAGGAGCATTGCTGATCCTCCTAGGATGTTGTGGAGGATAGGTATAACTTCTTGTTAAGATTCCTCCAAAAAAATCACATGTTATGGTCTGATTTATACTTTGCTATGTGATTTGTTGATTTTTTGTTTGTGCTTTGTGTTTTATGGTTGGTATTTGTTAGTTGTCACCTAGTTGAGCTATTTGAGCTATAAAACTAGTAGGTTGTTTGTAGAAATAAGAAGTTTGCTAGAAAAGGGCTTATAAAAGGACTGTTTGGGATTTGGGGATCATAAGGCCTTGTAGCCTTGTGCCCTTGGTTCTTAAGGTTTGGGAGGTCTAAACAAGTTATATTCAATATTTTTTAGTCATTGGTTAAGTTTCTAAAGGATTGGAAAAAGGATTTCAAGTTTTGTAAAAATCTGATAAAAAGTGTTTTGGAATTGGTCAAACACATCAGATCCAATAAAATCTTTGTTTGTTGGATCTAAGGTCTGAAATCAGGTTTGGGAAGAGTTTAGGTGATAAGCTATATGTGCATTATCTGTTTGTTGAATTTGGTGGCTTATTGAAGGTGCTAGAGCTTATCAAAGTTGACTGAAGTGGTCAATTGCATCAGCAATTTGACCACCTCATTTTGTGCTTGCATTTGTGATTCTAGTGTATGCCTTGTTGTTTTGTTGCTTGGAACTTGATATTGTGCTGCTTGTGAGTGATTTTTGCTATTTGGTATGCCTTATTGTTGGCTTATAAGCTAACTGGCTTATTAAGCCCTTTTTGCTAAAATCAGTCATCATTTGGTCAACTCACTTGATTCACAAGGACTCCTCCTTGAGTTCTTCACAAAAGTTGCTTATAACAAGCTTATAAACCATCCCTGATCATTTGGTGAATTTTGGAGCACTTTGACTTTTGGTCAAATAAGCACAATTTGGCTTATTTTTTAGAACTGCTTATTGGTACATGCAACAACTTGGCTTTTGTAATAGGTGTCATTTTTCTCAACTTAATAACAAGTCTGGAAGGTTACAAGTTTTTTGTTAAGCTTTTGCTAGAAAACTAGCTTATTTGGCTTTTTTCAGACAGCTTATTGGTTCACACAGCTTATTCTACTTGTTTTTTTTGTGATTTTTATGATTGATTATTCTTAGTTAAGCTATTTGTGAGCTTTTTCAACAAACCAGAGCTTCTGAAACAGCCTAGAACTCTAACCCGACTATTTTGTCGTTTTGTGGATTTCTACTTTGCTTATTTCTGGCTTACTGAGTGTGCTTTTTCGAAATTTCTTTTCACAGATCTCTTAGGCATCTCAAAAGAAGGTTGTGTGTTTAAGCAGAGCTTATGGCATTGGCTTATTGCTTAATGGGCTTATTGGCCCAATAAGAATAAGTTGTTGACTATTTAAGCTGTGATAAGCTCAAAATCAACTTTTGGACCTTCAGACTTTTGTGTTTAGAATTAAATTTTGAGTAAGATATGGCTTTTTCAGGTCATTTGGGCCATGTTTGTCTTTTTGCGCCCAAAAGCCCATTAAGGTTGACTGTTTTTGGTTTTAGCCCATTTGGGGGCCTATTTGGGGTATTTTGGTAATTTCACTTTCATTTTCTGATTATTTAGAATTTTTTATAATTTTTGGATTTTTAATATTATTTTAATATTATTTTATTATTAAATTTCAAATTTCACATTTTCGCACTTTTTATATTTTTCTTAGTTTTAATACATTAAAATAGGATTTTTGCAACTCTTAGATTAGTTTTATTGTCATTAGATTAATTTTTATAATTATTTTAAGTTTAAATAGTTTTTAAATCATTTTAAATAGTTTTAATTAGTTTAAAATTTTATAAAAATAGTTTTTAATCTCTTTAGATCATTTTAGAGGTTTACAAAGTGAAAAATCTTTATTTGGGCGTTTTGATAATTAATTTGATTTTTAGGGCTTTAATTAGCATTTAAAAATTAATATTTAATTAATTAAAAGGTTTGAAAAAGTTTTGATCATTTGTAAACTCTTAGTTTAATTAATTTGATTTTTGGTAATTTTTTAGGAATTTTTAGAATTAATTTTTATTTTTGCTCTTTTTACGGTTTTACGTTTAGTCGTCGTAGTAATTAATCTCACGTCTTCATCATTCTATTTTCTCATCCCCTTCTCTCAAATATTAATCTCAAATCTTGTCACATTTTAGTCACACACATATACCTCCTTGGGAAACGAACTTTCACATCATAAGGGTCATTAGTGTTTGATTTTCCTAAATCATCACTTAATACTTTCCGCTTTTACGCCTTTTTCCTAAAAGGTGTAATTTTACCACAATCATCAATCTAAGTGACAAAGTCTTTGAGTACTCTTATAGTATCTTTCTTTTCAAACAGAAAGAAAGTCCATGTGAATCTTGAGTAATCATCAGTAACCACTAGACAGTACCATTTCTTTTTCATACTTGCCATAGATGTAGGACCAAAGAGATCCATGTGAAGTAATTCTAATGGCTTTGTGGTGGAGAGGGTAACTTTTGATTTGCAAGAAGCTCTATGTTGCTTTCCCTTCAAACAAGCAACACATGTATGGTCATTATTGAATGTCTTTGAAGGCAGACCATGAACAAGATTGAGCTTGACCAATTTGTTCATATTTTTAAAGTTTAAATGACCAAGTCTTCTATGCCATTTCTTGCATTCATCTACTGATTATTTGGCAATGAAACAGTTCTCATTGTCTTGAAGAGCAATGTCCTTTAGGTCAATGGTGTACATGTTCCTCTGCCTTAGAGTTCTAAGTACAATAGGAGTGTTTGGTGGTAGAACAAACTCCCTTACCCAGCACCAGACACTCAGTGTCAGTAAAAAGAACAAAGTTCTTGTTATCAGTCATCTGAGACACACTAAAGAGGTTGTACTTCATTTCCTTTACCAAATATACATTATCAAATGTCATCCCATTAGTCACAATGGTCCCTTTCCCAGTGATTGTCCCATGTCCATCTCTAAATGAAAAACCATCATTATCATGCAGGAGAACAAAGTTTGAAAGATATGCTTTCTAACCAGTCATGCTCCCAGAGCATCCACTATCCCAGTAAGCTTTGTCATTCTTAGTATGCTTTATTACCTACAAAGAGAAAAAAAAATTAGTTTCTCTTGGGGACCCAAGCCATTATTGACTTGGATCTACCTCGTTTATCAATGTAAGATAATTTGTCAAAGGCTAAAGATACACCATTGCGTTGAGTACCCCTTTTGGGTACCCAAACCCAACGAGCTGAGGCTTTCACAGCTTTTCCCCATCTAACCATGTTTCTAAAGGGCAAAACTTTTCCAGCAGGGGATACCCTAGACTTAGCAGGGGAATCCCTATGCTTAGCAGAGGGAACCCATCTTTTGTTTTGGCCTCTATAGGTGCGTTGGTAAGGTCTATAGTCTGATTTATATGTAGTATGAGGTGTTTGTTTGGTCACATGAGAGCTAGATTTGGGACATGCATCATTTACCTTTCTTAGAGCAGGAACAACATACTTATCAGAAACCTGATTTCTCAAAACAGGGGGAACATATTTAGCAAGGGAAAAAGGTTTTGCCCTTGCACTCAATAGAATGGCTAGGATTTATAGCCACCATTTCCATGGGTGCTTGACAGTCTTGATAGATATAATCAAAAGTGCCACAAGTAAAACAAGGGTTGGTGTTTTTCACAAAGTCCTTTTGTAATTGATTAGACTTTTGGTTGTTCCAGTTCCTTTGATTACCTCTAATAGGTCTATACATGCCTGCATATTTAACAATGGTTTTAAAAGGTTTTGGACTAGTCGGTGCTGAATCAGATCTGCTAGAGGTTCTGGATGAACTACTTTTAGAACTGGAGTCACTTCCAAATAATCCTTCTCTTGAAAAGAGAACAGGGTTATCTATTTTACACTGTTTTAAAGCAATTTGTTCCTTTTCAAAATCCCTAACAGCTCTAGTTTTCACTAGAGGTTCCTCTGTTTCTAAATTCTTTGGAATGTAGGCATTTAAGGCAAACTCAATGTCATCCTGCTTTTTAAAACTAGGAAGTCCAGTCCAAGAAAGATCTTTCCTGGGAATGGGTCCTTGTACATTAGCAGGTGGTGGTGGTATTGTAGCATGTTCATTTTTTACTCCAAAACCTGTTTTATCTCTTGGAGATTTTCTAATTTCAACTGCCTTAGTGAGATCTTTAGAAGCTTTTCCCAAATTTTCAACTGTTTGCTCATCTATCTTTTTATTAGATCTAAAGACGTCTACTTCAGTAGTTAATTCCTTAATGGAATCATCTTTTTCCCTAGCATTTCTTTCTAATATGCCAATATGATCTCTATAATCATTTTTTCTTTGTTTATATTCTCTTATGGTGGATTCCAATTGTTCTAAAGCATGTTTGTAGTTGTCTAAATCATTATCACAGTTTATGTAATCAACATTCAGTTTTCTTATTTGATCATTTAAAGACTATGTATTTTTCCTACATGCTTTAGTACAATAGGAGTCATCATATACCTCACTGTTTGAACTAGATTTTGACATAGCCATAAGAGCAATATCTTCCTCCTTTTCTTCAGCAACTAGAGCTTGATTTCTTTCAACACCTTTTGTCATAGCACTCTAGTCCCATCCAACTACCCCATCTATTCCTTGCATGGCTACCATAGCCTTAGCCTCAGAATCCTCATCCTTGCTTTCCTTCCTATAGCTGCTTCCATTCTTTGGTCCTCTACACTCCATAGCAAAGTGGCCTTTCTTGCTACAGTTGTAGCATTCCACCTTTGATTTATAAAATCCAGCCACATCAGAAGGATTAATGGAAATCCTTTTCCTATATTTCTTATAAAATATGTTGCCTATCATGCTGAGTAGAGCCATGTTCCACTTGATATTTATCTACTCAAGTCCTTGCTTACTGATTTGATTTTGATCTTCATGTAGCATAGTAGAGCCCTGAGACCCTTCTGATGCAATGAAAGCACAAGCAGTGTCAGGACTGAATGTTGCAGGCTTCTCTTCACCATTTGATGGTCCTGACCTTGAAGCAGGGGAATGTGTAGCAGGGGAAACTTCAATCCCACTGCCTTTAGAGATTCCACTACTATGATAAATAAAGGCCATATTAGCAGGGGAATCAGCAGTTCCACTTGAATTATTGGGAATGGTTCCTGATGCCTTCATCTTATTGACCACAGGCTCAAAAACCTTCAAGTTGTTGTAGATATCATCAATGTTCTTATCATCCATGTCATCTCTATTTTTCCAAATGGCTTTGTAGACAAACCATTCTTTCTGAAGACTGTTGAGGAATCTTGCATTCACCTGTTCTCTTGACACCTCTATATCAAATAATTCCAGTTGAGCAACCAGATCTTGAAGCCTATTGTAGATGGAACCAATTGCTTCATCACCATTTGCTTTAAAAGAAGCAAATTGGTCTATCATCTGATTCTTTTTCTTCTTCTTGGTGGCCTCATTCCCTACAAATGTGTTACCAATTGCTTCCCAAAGCTCCTTAACAGTCTTATACTTCTTGAACCTTAGTTGATGTATATCAGGTAGAGCCAACAGCAAAGAACTGTGTGCTCTGACATTATGCCTTCTTTCTTGAATCTCTTTGTCTGCAATAGCAACAGACTTGGTTTTATCACTTTTGGAGCTTTCACCAATTTCTGCCTTATCTTTGTTCTTATCTTCAACTGCTACTGTTTTGGTGAACTGATCACCAAGCTCTATGACCTCCCATAGAACATAGTGTTCCATCTTGAGATATTGTTGAATCCTGAATTCCCATATTTCAAAGTTTTCAGGATCCAGAATGGGAAGTTTGAGGGCATTGTTGTTTGAGGATGAATGAGAATCTAAAGACATGGTTGATGATGGTTGTAATGAATGTTTTTTTCTTGGTTTAATCAAAGTTTCTCAACAAGCTCTGATACCACTTGATGATCCCAAACTCAGATCTTAAACCTTAGCTTGTTTTAAGGGTTGTGATAGAAAGAATGAATTCAAACTAACACTAGAGAAACTTTACATTACACAAAGTAACTAAACAAGATGCGGAAAATAGTGTTTAGCACAAGAACAAGTGTTTAAATCAAATTTGAACTTTAATATATCAAAGATATACGAATACCCAATAATGGTATTAGGGTTCTACAACCTTAAAGTGTGAAATGAAATGAACAAAAAGAGATATATAATATGAAAACCTAATGATTCCTTTTATAGCACAAGGACTCATGTACAAGATCACTACTAACAAACTTGTAAACTATTCTGGAGTAGTAACAGAAACACGCTAATATCTCTTCCAAGTTTGTCTTTGTAGCAGGGCCTTTGACTTCTAGTAGGGGACCAATCCCCCGACCTTTGTTATCTAGCAGGGGGAACTTTATTCTAGCAGGGGGAACTCTGACCAACCAACAGGGGGAAATAATACTTATACATTTATTCCCAACACTTAGGTGTAAGAAAAGATGAAGAACCTTGCTTAGGTATCTTAATCCTTAACTTAAGACTCTTTTTGGTGGTTGAATTTTTGGAAGAGTTTGAGGATCTAGTGGACACCATAGTTGTGTGTTTAGGTTAAGAAAAGTCTAAGAGGATGATGATGAAGAAGAAGGGTCAATGGTGTTTTAAGAAGAGAAAAGGATGACCCAAAGAGGTAATGGGTTAAAAATGTCTTTGGTGAATAATGAAAATTGCTAGGCTTGATTGGGAAAAATCTGGTATTTAGCAAAAGTTTTATCCATGTTTACAAAGATTTAGAGAAAACAGTGTAAAGCAAAGATTATGTCGAAATCAACACCCCCGACTCAATAAATAAGCTTGCGGTTCAATATCGATAATGAAGCAAAAGTTTTATCCATGTTTACAAACATTTAGAGAAAACAGTGACTTCCAGCATTTTTCACAAGCCCAGATTTTAAGCACTAGTTTATCAAGCCAAAATAGATTACCAACCAAAATCTAAGTAGCTAACTAACACATAATTGCACATAATCATGTAAATTGAAAGTTCTATCACATGAAACATAATTAGGATAAAATCTAGTCAATCCTAACATTAGGTATTAAAGTTACACACCAAAGTCTAATGAAAAGAAAATGTCTAATGCAATACAATGTTCAACATAATAACAAATGTGATCATCCAAGACATCCAAATGGCTTCACTTTTTCTTCTTGCCAAACTTCTTTAGCATGTTCCCCATGGCTTTGAAAGCTCCCTCGTTTAAACACGATGATAGTGAAACTCTCCTCGGGTATAAAGGTAGGGATGGTAAGCAACCTCAAGATTGAAATTTGGAGGAAGTTGACTCGATGAAGGAGAAGGAGGACAATGAATTTGGTCTAACCTATCCATGAAAGTGTTCAAAGACTAGGAGGAGCCACTCGAGGAACCATTGTTGGTACTAGTTCCAACATCATCACCATCACTTGATAATGAGGAATTTTCCTCATTGGATGGTTCCCTTTGATCACCTATATGCCTACCTTGGTCACTCCTAACCTTTCGTGGACGATCCTTTTGAATAGGATACATCACACGATCGGCGTGCAAATATTCAGAGATACAAAGTTGGGGGTAGTCACGATCAACCCTTTTAAAAAGGTGAGTGAAGAGCATGGCATAGGAAGGTTTGTCTTTAGCTTGGTGATGACGTAATGGATTTGTCGAGCGATGAAGCACGCAAGATTGTACTTGACGGATTGACATACACAAAACATCATATGTGCCATACACACGGGAATGTGATCCCGGTTTCCACCATGAAAAAATGTGTTCTCCCAAATTATGTCGGTCTAAGAGACCATACATTGATTAAGGTTGTTGGAAATACATTTTTACGTATTTAGGAAGGATCGGTCACTCCAACGATATATACGTAGTATGGGCTCGTGATCCAATATGTAACAATATAACCCATGAAGCCCACATGTAGGGTGGGATATATAAACCCCCTCCTAGCATGTTAGGATGGGTTGGGTTCACACATTTCTCACACTTCTAATCTAATCTAATCTTTCATTATTCTCTCCAACCTCTCTCTACTTTCTCTCTCTACATCTTCATCTATCTCTCTCTCTAGTAATCATTCCATCTATTAGATAATCCAAGGATTACGATAAACTGTCAATTGGTATCAAGAGCCATGGGATAATTGTTTTGTTTTTGTGTTTGTGTTCTTGATTTTCGTGCCTATTTTGATCTAAATCATTCGAACCAAATTTTGTGTTTTTTATGGTTTTTTCTTGATACAAATCTTCTACATAGTTGTGGTAGAGATTTGGTACATTTACTTTGGCTAAAAACACAAAATTTTGGGGTGTTTTGATCATTTTTGGCATAAAATCTCGAATTGGTTGAGTTTTATCCGAGAAAAGTGGGTAATATTCCGACAGAATCCATCAGAAAAGGGTTTATATATTCCGACAGAATCCATCGGAAAAGGGTTTAGATATTCAGACAGTTACTCCGATCATTATTCCGACAGATATTCCGATAGTGATATTCCGACGGGTATTTCGATAGTGATATTCCGATAGTGATATTCCGACAGGTATTCCGGTAGTGATATTTCGACAGGTATTTCGATAGTGATATTCCGATAGGTATTCCGATAGTGATATTCCGACAGGTATTCCGATCATATTCCGACAGATATTCCGATCCATATTCCGACAGGTATTCCGATCCATATTCTGACAGGTCATTCCGATCAATATTCCGATAGAGTGACACGTATTTCAAGATTTTTCAAAAACGTGTTTTTGAAATTTCGTGAGTTTTTGTTTGCCTTGGAATTTTTTGGTTTATCGAGAACATATTTTAGGGGATTTCAACATTATTTATCGGCTTCTACACAAAACAACAAACACAATTACTTTCTTTCATTGTTCGATCGATAAGTAATCCTTAACTTCATTTATCATCGATTTTCAATGGATTCGTTGAATTTTACATCTCGTGAGGGAGAATTGCAGAAGATGCAAGAAGAAGCAAAACAAAAATGTTAGGTCTCATTTAGACAATTTGAATGTCATCTCTACGAGTTTACCAAGCTAGACTATGGATCATCCTTTGTAGAAATCTTTGGTCAAAATGCTCCTTTCTTCATGGAGGCTATGATGATAAACTTGGATATTCTTCAGTAGCAACTTGGCAAAGAAGACTTTAATCATATTGAATCTGCATCTACACTTCAAGTTTTTTTGAAACAACTATCGATTTTTCTTCAGTTCGATTTGCCAAGAAAGAAAATTCAGTGCTCTATCAGTCATTTCTTGAAGACATGCATAAAGAGATTCATGACTTCCGTGGTACTTTGTTCAAATACATGACCTCTCTTACACATTTTTTTCAAGAACGATCACGACTTCAAGTTGCTTATGATAATTAGAAGCAAGAAAATCCGATGCAAATGCCAGAGGAAACTAATGGTCTTACGGATGACTCAAAAGAGACCGCTTTGGTTAATGATGATAGCAGTGTCATAAATTCATGTCAAATCAAGCATGACGAAGAGCCAACAGTTGGGGTTCAATTCAATATTGTATCTAACAATGATTTACAGCATGTTGAGCATTCTGAACCTACCTATGTTGAACACGGGATGGAAAAGGGTGATAGCAATACCACTTCCGATTCATCTGATGTGAGTCATAATGGGGGAGAAAGTGATCAAAATGCTAAAAATCATGATATATGCCTTATGACTGCTTCTTTAACCAATTCTGCTTCTAGGATTGAAGATCTTGAAACGATCATAGCTCAACAATCAAAAGAGCTTGAGGATACCAAAATTGAATTTTTGAAGAAAACGGATAAATTTGAAAAGTATTTTGAAAAACTTGAAATTCAAACGTTGTTCTTGAACAAAAACTAAATCAAAAATTCAAGATTCTAAAGCCGAAAAAGATAATTTTGTGACACAAATTACTTTGCTAGAATCTAAATTGGCATCCCAAGACCTCTTACAAAAGGAAAACGAGACCTTAAAACAGCATTATAATGAGTTAAATCATTCTATCGTAGAGATGAGGTCTAAAACTCTAGAGTCAACGACCTTGTTAACCACTGAAAATGCTGATTTAAAGGCTCAGGTTTAGAAAAAGGATTTTGCTATAGCTGCTCTGAAAAACGAGCTAAGGAAAATTAAGGGCACTAGTGTGGACACTAAGCTTGAAAAACCATCAGTTTTGGGGAAACCTCCTATAAATCAGTCCGTTCGACAACCGACTGCATTTAGATCTGAGCGACCAAAATCCTCGAGACCGCGGTTTGCCTCCCAAGTTGATATGGTTCATAGTTCTAGACCAGTCACTCTACTATCTAGGCCTACTGTGACCAAATCAGCCTTTTCAAAACCTACAAACAAGACTGCTACTAGTGATTCTAGGTATAGTTCTAAGAATATGCCACAACATAGGTCGAATAGAATGCCTAATAATCACTATGTAGATGCATCTAAGAGACACAAGTAAGAACTAGGATCTCTAGATCTCATCCGGATCTCAAACACGGTGTTTGTTCCATATGCATGAAAAGTGTCTTCACGACAAATCATGCGGCTGGTGTAACTAAAGTCTTGAAGGAGCTGAACTCAAGTGCTAAAAGAGGGATTCCTAAAGAAAATAGGTCTTCTACCGCTAAGTCTTCCGCTGTGCAAAAGAAAACCATGTCGCCTAGATCCAATCTTAGGTGGCAACCCACGGGTAGGATTATCAAATCAGTTCATCTTCAATGGGGGTTCCTACAGGAAGGATGTTTCCCTCTAGCACTACCAAAGTTGGTTGTGAACCCCTGCATGGTTCTAAAATAGATATCGGTAACCCATGTGAAAGTATGCAAATTGTTGATTCCAGTACAGGTACTAAAGTCAAGCATCAACAACAACAAACCGGTCAAATCTCTGTATACCGTTCAACTAAGGACACTCTTAGCGTTTGGTTGTTGAAGAAGCTGATATCTACAAATCAAGTGTTTCAGGGGATTTACGATTAAGCTAACAACATGGCTCACAATCAAATCACAGTCTGTGACCCAAACTTCAGAGAAAGGGAAGTTTATCTATGCAATGATAACTTACCCTCAAAACGAGAAATTAATTTTTCTCGGACACGAGCTTACACTAAAACCATTCAAAGGCTTTAAGCTCGTGTATAAGGCTCTTCGTTAAATGTTAGACGATGACCCGATCTTCAAATAAAGGAAATTTTATCGCCGATGATAAACTTATCCTCACAACGAGAAATTAATTTTTCTCGGGCATGAGCTTATATTAAAAACATTTGAAGTTTTAAGCTCATGCACAATGGCGTATAATCGTATTTCAGATTATGACCTGAACTTCAAAGAAAGGAAAGTTTATCGCCGATGATAAACTTATCCTTACAACGAGAAATTAATTTTTCTCGGGCATGAGCTAATAATAAAAACATTCGAAGTTTTTTTAAGCTCATGCACAATGACTTACAGTTAAATATCATACTGTAACTCGGATTTCAATTTTCGGAAAGCTTATCTTTAACGATAACTTATCCTCGTAATGGGAAATTCATTTTTCTCGGTCATGAGCTTGTATTAAGACATTCCAAGTTTTAAGCTCAGAAAGGTAAGTGTATCTTTTAAATAAGAGAACTTCTACTCATAACGAGAAATTCATCTTTCTCGGTCATGAGCTTTACGTTAAAACATTCAAAGTTTTTTCAAGCTCATGAAAACGACTTCTAAGTAAATATCAACTTAGGACTCGTTCTTCAGTATAAAAGGAAGGTTTATCGCCGAGGGTAACTTATCCTTAACAACTGGAAGTTTACAACTTCTCGGACTTGAGCTCGTTTAGTAAGATATTCAAATTCTTAAGCTCAAGTAATTGGTTTTAAATACTTTGAACACAATTTTTCGAGAATTTCTCAAAAGGTTTTTCTAAATCTTTCAAAATTGTGTGTTCAAAAATGTTTTGATAAAAAGAGCATGTCTTCTGGAATCGATAATATTTACGATACTAGAAATGTCATTCAATAATGACACAGGGTTGTAAATAAAGTTCGAGCAGAAGTTCAAATATTTTAAAACATGCTCAAAATGGTTTGCTATTATTTCTGATAGTAACCCGCTTTTCATATTCAAGTCAAGCATTTCACTGGAAAGCTTTGACTCAACAACGGGAATTAATTTTCTCGGGCATGGTTTACTTTATAACCATGTAAGTGATTGTGTCTACGTAATAACACAATCTAACACGAATATATGTACGTGTCAGTGCATTTATTTGTTAAAACTAGAGAAATTTTGTTTTTATGAAGTTATCATCTCTACAATCATAGCAATCTACAACTGATATTTACATACTCGACGATGCGACTACTCAAACGACGACTACAGCTCTTTAAATAGGACACGGGTCAACAATTGAGGGGGAGAAATTGTCCAGCATTCAGAATCTTTGACGCAGAAAGTGCCAAGTTCACATATTGGTGTCAAGACAACGATATCAATCGTACACATGGAGTCAAGAGATAACTTCAGACATGATGAGGCGACCAACATTCGTGAACAAGAACCATGTGCTTCTTTCATATGATGTTCTCCATCATTCAGGTCCAACCTCATATGTAACAATCTCAAATTTCATATCGGTACAGCGGAACAGTCTTTAGACTGTTACGGGATAGCACAATAACTCCAATCATAGACAACACATAAAAATGGTTGTACAAGGTTTAACATACATTCATTCGAAATAAAATTTTCAAGTGTACAACAGGTCGCAAATTATACAGGTTATTAAGTTTACAAAACATATATCGAATGAACATTTTTATTATTATGTGGGCCATCAGAGTCGATCTCCATCCGAATTACCTTCGAGCACCTGAGATAAAAACATGCAAAAATCATATCAGCAAATTCCGAGTGAATTCATAGAGTTTAATGCAACCGTTATATGAAACAATCGTTGAAATCAGAACACAAGTATAATATTAGAAGTAAGTCCTCGTATTGCTAGTCAGGCAATATATAAATCAAAGCATACATCTTAAACCGTCCATGAGACCGTACTCTCAATATTACCATTATAGGTAATATTATTATCGTTATTTGCATCGTATCATATCGGATATTTAGATTACATTGGATTATTATTAGCCGCATGACATTGTTACCTTACTATTCCAAACAACGGGCCGCGAACCCGACAAACAATTTTCCCATCTAAGTTAGCGTGTCGTCAAAAATCACGCTATGTAAATCTTCTCATACATAAATTCGCTTACCAATCAATGTGGTACGACGGGGATCAACCGTCAAGGCGCGAACTGGGGTGATCGTCCCCAAATAGTACTATCATATGCATAAGCGTCTACCAAATCCCGGTAGTTCACAATTCATGCTAATGGGACTTTAAGTGACATAACCTAACTACTAATAATCCTTTTTATCTCTTTTATTGGGTCATAGCATCATTCGGGTCCATATCATTAAGCATACCATCGGGACTACTTGTGTTCTATTTTTATCAAAAACTAGCATGTTATCTCCCTCGCGGGTTTACAAATCATTTTATAAAACACTTAAGAGAGTGTGAGGCTATGAACTCATGTTGATTATGACAGGCGGATTATCGGCTAAGGGCGTGCTTCGATCACGGAAACCTATACAAATAATAATCGGTCTTAGACTTTTGTCCAATGACTTTATAAAAATAACAATTATGTATACATATGATGATTTTATACATATGATGATTTTATACATATGATGATGATCAAATGGGTTTATACATTCTTATTTACTCATTTTAGTGTTATGTGTTGGTAACTTTTATATTAGTTTCACTAGTTCATCTTATTTACTTATCAAGGCCCATTAAGCCCATTATAAGCCCATTACCTTATATTAGTCCATTTTATACTTTTAATATCAGTATTATACTTTACATGTTAGGCCCAAGTGGGTTAAGCCCAATAAGTAAGTTTATAAGTATTGAGCCAAATTAGTTGGATTAATAGTCCAATAAGGCTAACTTGGTCCGTTAATGTCCATATGTTATATAGTTCGGGTTTTATCGGTTTTTTACTTGTAATAGGTACTTATATATCAGTATATGAGTTATAAAAAGTTTACATTAGACGGGTCCGACCGTCTAAGTTTTAATTGACGAAAACGTTAATTTTACGGTATTAGCCGAAAAGACGTAAAAATCATGTTTATAGTTTTATAGCTTATAAAACTTATCAAACTATCATTTTTATAAAATCTCCATTTATTTATCATTTTAAATATTTATATAAATGTAATATATAAGTTAATGGGTTTTAATTTACAAGTTATACTATATTTATTTGAGTGCTATTATAATACTATTAAACTTTAATTTCACAAAATCTGATTTTTAGTTTCACTTTCACCATTTTTACCATATCTTGATTTATACAAGGAGATAGAATCTCATTTTTGGTTGACATAAAATTCATATTATGTGTTACAAATAACTTAGTTTCAGCTACTGCTCAATCCAAGTCTAAGTATCCCTAACAGTCCTCAGAAAACAGACTATTCAGATTGATACACTAATTTTGTTTTGATCATATCTCACTCATTATAATGATTCCATTGCATGGCCAACTCTCACATGTGTACAAGACCTAATACTTACTGTATATTGATTCCACTTTGCCATTTTATCAGTTTAGAATATGGTTGGTTACTGTTTTTATACAACCAACTTATTAAGCAAGATTTTAACCTTTTTACATATGGTTTTTCATCTTTTTAACCATGTTTATCAACACTTGATCCCCACACAACATTTTTATCATCATATATCATCATATAAATATACAATAGGAAAGAAAATACATTTCATCTCTACAAAAATAACAAAGAAAATGGAAAGGATGATCTTGTTTACCAACCAAGACTATAACTTGTTTTTGGATGACAACTCCTTGAGGTACACCAAATTTGTCTTCAAGGTCATCAACCACCCAGAATATTTGTTGAGAAATCAGCCCTAGGACACAAGCAAATCACCTCCTTTGATGTTATAATGATCACCAATCAACAAGGCTTCAAGGGTTCTTCATTACATGTGTAGATAACACAAAGTTTATGTCTAAAATTGATCAAATGGGGGTGTGTGTTCTTGATATGGGACGGCAATGGTGGGAGGCTGAGAGAGTTTTGAGAGTAGTTTGCATGTGTTTCTATGTGTAAATGGTTTAAATGAAAGTGGTTTTGTGGTTTGGTGTTTGTGTAGCTTACTTGTTAAGCTTAGGCTAACAAGTGTATACTTGTTAGTTTTAATTTTGACACCTCATGAGGTGTTGTGTCATGGTTTAGCCGTCCCTTTTGAGTGGGGTGGGGAAAAACTTGTTTTGTCTCATCCCACTAATTTACGGGTATTCCTCGATTCTAGTTTCCTCGATTTGCGTGCCCTCGGGTCGTTTTACAAAAAACGTTTTTATAAATTATGAATCAACGTCACAAAACGAATCTAATAAAAATTGTCTCATCAAAAACGGAGGTCAAAAACGTAAATACGTAATCTTAAGGTTTCCGGTTTAGTCGTAAAGGACGTTAAATTATGCACGTAAGCTCAAATTTAAATCCGTAAATTGTGAGTTCATCAACCAACACAAAAATAAGTTTAAAAATATTATATGAGAAAATAATTTACTACCTGAAAATGTTAGATTGTCACAGCTTTTCCTCCTAAAAGGGATCAACGTCCTCATGATCCATTTCATTTTGATGTCCGTTTCTTATTGAAATCAAAGAGGTGCGGATATTTCTTCCACATTTCATCCTCTCGTTCCCAAGTAAATTCCGATTCATGCTTTGAATTCCATCGGATCTTGACAATAGGTATCCGACTTTGTTTCAGTTGCTTTACCTCACGATCCATAACCTCTACGGGTTCTTCGATAAAATGCAACTTCTCATCTATTCGAACCTTATCCAACGAAATTTTCTCATCACTCACTAATAAACATTTCTTCAGATTAGATACATGGAATGTGTTGTGAACACCATGAAGTTCTGAGGGTAACTCTAGTTTGTAAGCCACCGGACCTACTCTAGATAAAATCTTAAAGGGTCCAATATAGTGGGGATTCAATTTCCTCGCTTTCCAAATCTTATAACGCCTTTCCATGGCGATACTTTCAACATTACTCGGTCACCCACTTCAAACTCCATCGGTTTTCACCGCACACCCGCGTAACTTTTCTGTCTACTACGGGCAGTCAACAGCCTATTCTTAATCTGAACTATCATCTATGTAGTCTTCCGGATCAATTCCGGTCCCGTGAGCTGGGTATCCCCAACTTCACTCCAACATACAGGAGATCTACACTTCCTACCATACAAAGCTTCAAACGGTGCAGCCTTAATACTAGAATGGTAACTATTGTTATACGAAAACTCTGCTAAAGGCAAATGTTTATCCCAGTTCTTACGAAAATCTATCACACAAGCTCTAAACATATCTTCCAGTGTTTGTATCGTTCTTTCACTCTGCCCATCCGTCTGGGGGTGATAAGCAATGTTCATGTCGAGATTCGTTGCCAAAGATCTTTGGAGAGATTTCCAAAAATTCGATGCGAATCTAGGATCTCGATCTGAAATGATCGATACAGGCACTCCATGCTTGCATACAACATTCTCAAGATAAATACGAGTCAGCTTCTCCAGTAAGAACTGCTCTTTAACCAGAATGAAGTGTGTTTATTTGGTCAGTCTGTTGACAATGACCCAAATCGAGGTATTTCTAGATGATGTTCTAGGAAGCTTGGTAATAAAGTCCATCGTAATTCGCTCCACTTCCATTCAGGAATCTTTGGCTGTTGAAGTAGTCCTGATGGCTTTTGATGTTCAGCTTTGACTCTAGCACAAGTCAAGCATTGAAGAACATACATAGCAATATCAGCTTTCATATTCGGCCACCAGTACAACTTCTTCAAATCATGATACATCTTATCAGATCTAGGATGAATGGAATATTTAGATTTATGAGATTCTAACATAATCAAATCTCTTAAGCCTCCAAACTTAGGTATCCTCATACGACCTTTTAAGCATTTCACTCCATCAGCTCTAACCTCTAAAGGATCTCCTTCTCCTCGGAACCCTTCATTAACAAAATTTTCTTTCTTACAGGCTTTTATTTGCGCATTTCTAATCTGCTCAGGCAAATTATTGTGCACGGTCAAGACTAGAGAACGTACCCTGATAGGCTCTCTATCTTTTCTGCTTAATGCATCAGCAACAACATTGGCTTTTCCTGGGTGATATTGTATATCACAATCATAATAACTTAACAACTCTATCCATCTTCGTTGCCTCATATTCGATTCCTTTTGATCGAGAATATACTGTAGGCTTTTGTGATCGGTGAATACCGTACACTTGGTGCGATACAGATAATGTCTCTACAACCCTAAGAGCAAAGACTACAGCTCCTAACTCAAGATCATGAGTAGTGTAATTCTCCTCATTTTTCCTTAATTGCCTAGAAGCATAAACTATTACTTTTTCTCGCTGCATCAAAACAGCTCCATAGCCTCTAAGAGATGCATCACAATATACTACAAAATCTTCACTTCCGTCGAGTAATGATAGAATTGGCGCACTACATAATTTTTGCTTCAATATCTGAAATGCTCCATCTTCTTCACTTCCCCAAACGAAAGGTTTATTCTTCTGGGTAAGCATAGTCAAGGGTTTAGCTATTAAAGAAAATTCTTTAATGAATCGCCTATAATAGCCAGCCAATCCTAAGAACTGTCGCACTTCTGTTGGCGTTGTCGGTGCAGACCAATTCTTAATAGCTTCAACCTTTGTAGGATCAACATGAATTCCATCCTTGTTAATCACATGACCAAGAAATTGCACTGAATCTAACCAAAATTCACATTTTGAAAACTTGGCATACAACCTTTCATCCTTTAACAAATTTAAAATAATCCTTAAATGTTCTCCATGTTCATCTTTATTCTTAGAATAAATTAGAATATCGTCAATAAACACAATCACAAATTTGTCCAAGTAGAGTTTGCACACTCGATTCATTAAATCCATGAAAACCGCAGGTGCGTTAGTTAACCCAAATGGCATTACTTGAAATTCATAGTGTCCATAACGAGTTCTAAATGCAGTTATAGGAATATCTTCTTCACGGACGCGAAGTTGGTGATATCCAGACCACAAATCTATCTTAGAATACTCACTAGATCCTTGTAGTTGATCAAACAAAACATCAATCCTTGGTAAAGGATATCGATTTTTAATCGTCAACTTATTCAGTTCCCTATAATCAATGCACATACGGAAAGATCCATCCTTCTTCTTAACGAACAAGACTGGAGCTCCCCAAGGTGACGAGCTCGGTCGAATAAAACCTTTATCAGACAACTCCTTAAGTTGTTCAGACAAATCCTTTACTTCAGAAGGTGCTAATCGGTAAGGCGCACGTACCACCGGTGCAGCACCAAGAATTAAATCGATTCGAAACTCAACTTGCCTTATCGGTGGAAGTCTGGGTAAATCTTTAGCAAATACCTCAGGAAATTCACAGATAATAGGTACATCTTCCAATCGTTTCTCCTTAGAGTCATTCCCGGTCACATGAGCTAAAAATAACTCGCAACCGTTCCTGATGTACTTTTGGACTTTAATACATGAAACGATTTTAAACGGTATTCACCTCGATTACCATCAATTACTAACATCCTATTCCTAAGAGGAATCTTAACCTTCTTTTCTCCACATAAAATAGTAGCAGTATTCAACGACAACCAATCCATACCAAAGATAATATCAAAACTACCTAATTCTATCAACATCAAATCAATCGGAAAGGAATAGTTTAAGAGATTTAGAGAGCATCCTTATAATAGGTTATTAGTTTTCACTAATTTACCATCAGCCAATTACACCTCGTAACTGGTATTTATCTCAACAGCTTCAATGTTAATAAGGGCACTAAATTTAGTGGATACAAAGCTCCTATCAGCACCCGAGTCAAATAAAGCAACAACATAATGATTGTTGAGTAAAAACGTTCCAGTAACGACATTCGGATCCTCTTTCTTCACCTCGACTGTTCCAAGTTGATAAGCACCACCCTGGGGGTTTCTTCCAGGTACAATCGCTTTCAACTTAGGGCAATCCGATTTCTTATGACCCTCTTCGTTACAGTTGAAGCAAATCATTCCCTTCTTACACCTTTCAACTTTGTGTCCAAGCTTTCCACAATTTCGGCATTTCCAGCAGTCGCCAGCATGCCTCTTGTTGCCACACTAAGGACATTTTTCATCATTGCACAGTGTGTTGTTGGTAAGAGCATTTGCATTCCCCTTTCTCTGGTTCTGACGGCGATTGAAATTCTTCCTATCATCACCTCTATCTACACGATCGCCATCACCCTTTCTTTTCTCACCAGCACGTGCTTCATCTTCCCTATCCTGAATTATCTACCCAATGAGTTTGTAAGCCATTCGAACAGCATCTTGAATGGTCACTGGTTTCGATGATGTCACGTCCCCCTGGATATTCTTGGTTAACCCTTTAATATATTGCTCAATTCAGATCTCTTCGGGTTCCACCAATCGAGGACACAGCAAGGCCAACTCATGGAATCGGTTTGTGTAGCTATCAATGTCCACACCTTTCATTCTCAGATGAATCAACTCTTCTTCTAACCTAATGATCATACTATGGGGACAGAACTCCAAAGTCATCAATTTCTTAATTTCAGCCCAAGGAGTAGCATTAGCAGCATCAATACCCATGAAAGCAATTCTCCCATTCCACCAAGTCAACGCACGACCTTTAAGAGTAGCCATAGCAAAAGTCACCTTATCTTCCTCCTTACACTTACTAATCCGAAACACCGATTCAATCTTCTCAATCCACTGGCTTAATCCTAAAGCACCTTCAGTTCCATTAAAGGGTAAAGGTTCACACTTCATGAACGTCACATAAGTACAGCCACCAACTTCAGGTGCATTAGTTCCAAGTCCTCCTACATTTCCTCCAGCATTAATATTCACATTATTAGCATTCACATTCACATTAGTACCACCAATTCCACTACCGCCAGCTCCACTACCGCCAGCTCCACTACCGCCAGCTCCACTACCGCCAGCTCCACTACCGCCAGCTCCACTACTGCCAGCTCTATTTCTAGCATTTGCCATAAATTCAATCATAGATGCGGTAACTTGCTCCGCAATAATCCTATGTACATCATCCTCAGTCATAGTTTTTTTGGGCGGCATGGTTCTATAATTTCACAATTTTAAAGTATTAAGCATTCACCCAACAAGGGATTCATATAGGATGGATTGAATTCATAATCAAGATACAAATAAGGCACAATATGGAATTCAAGACAAGATACATATTTCATTGGATTTGAAACAAAAGCATTGTCTTAATTTACATCCCATATCAAAGTTTCTAGTACTATACATACTCAAAATTTGTACCAGATCTACTAACTAATAAGTCGGTTCAGTCAAAGTTACAAAAGGTACAAAAGATACAAAGGTCACTACTAAATATAGACTGGTCTACTGAGAACCGCCAGATGGTCCATCATCCATCGTCTTTTGTATCTTTGTCGGACGATCACAAGACACATCTTCAGCTGGGCTCTTACGGATCACACCTCTTTCAACCATCTCAGCATAAAATCTACTGTTCCAACCAACAGATATGTTCAACTCTTTCTCAACTTTCTCACGCATTGCACGAGCTACACTCAAGTGAATCTTCATAGTATTCACCTTTATCTTCATTTCAGCAAACTCACCACTTTCTAACACAGATAACCTCCTAAAAGCCTCATTCAAACCACGCTCTACATCAGTCAAATCCAAATTAAGCAATTCTCGCTCTTTCTCACCAACCGTAGTCTTTGACTCCAAATAAGCAACATGAGTCTGAACAACACCTAATCCAACCTCTGTCATACTAATCTGAGCACGGGAAGCATCTAAATCACGTCTCAAGGCCCAAGGTGCAAGACCATCAATATGAGTAGCCTCTCGAACCCTAGACGACTCTCCTATCACATGTATACGAGTAGCAATACCATCAGTACCATCAGGTGCATCATCATCCTCATCATCCTCTGATTCAGAATCAGATTCAGACGATTCTAACAATTCATCTCTAAGTAGCTCAATCTAAGAATCAGACCAATAAACTGGAGGGGGTAAGGGCTCGCCCTCCAGAACATCATAAGGGTAAATAAGCTCAGCCTCATCATCATCATCAACCTCATCATCTATACCTATATCCTCCTCGATATCCTCGTCGTCATCCTCATTATCTACATTATCTATCCCAATCTCATCATCATTCTCAATACCAACATTATCATTCTCATTGTCTACCATATCAACCTGAGGGGCAATCTGATCTCCTAGTCCTATCTCGGGCTCGGGATCCTCAAATGGTTCCTCCTCATCATCATCCATATACATTAGGTTCGGGAATAGCATGGTTCTCTATAGGAATATTAGGGTCAGCCATGACAATCTGCATTTATATATCTCGTATTAGCATAACATACTTATTAAACAATTACATACTGAAACCACGATGTATACATATATATAAATTAAATTATATATATCAATATATATATATATATATCTTCTCAACAAGGCTTGTTGGTAACGTCAGAGATCTTTGGCACCGTTATAGTCAAAAGATTTTTCAATATTTTCTCAAATGTTTATAGTTAAAAGATTTTGAAATTTTTTTGTTCAAAACCTTGGTTTTTAAAATCTTTCGTTCTCTATAACGAGAGCTCTGGTACCAAACTGTAACACTCTCAAATTTCATATCGGTACAGCAGAAGAGTCTTTAGAGTGTTACGGGATAGCACAATAACTCCAATCATAGACAACACATAAAAATGGTTGTACAAGGTTTAACATACATTCATTCGAAATAAAAGTTTCAAGTGTACAACAGGTGCCAAATTGTACAGGTCATTAAGTTTACAAAACATAGATCGAATGAACATTTTTATTATTATGTGGGCCATCAGAGTCGATCTCCATCCGAATTACCTTCAAGCACCTGATATAAAAACATGCAAAAATCATATCAGCGAATGCCGATTGAATTCATAGAGTTTAATAAAACCGTTATATAAAACAATCGTTGAAATCAGAACACAAGTATAATATTAGAAGTAAGTCCTCGTATTGCTAGTCAGGAAATATATAAATCAAAGCATACATCTTAAACCGTCCATGAGACCGTAGTCTCAATATTAACATTATAGGTAATATTATTATCGTTATTTGCATCGTATCATATCGGATATTTAGATTACATTGGATTATTATTAGCCCCATGAATTGTTACCTTACTATATCAAACAACGGGCCGCGAACCCGATAAACAATTTGTCCATCTAAGTTAGCGTGTCGTCATAAAAATCACGCTATGTAAATCTTCTCATATATAAATTTGCTTACCAATCAATGTGGTACGACGGGGATCAACCGTCAAGGCACGAACTAGGGTGATCGTCCCCAAATAGTACTATCATATGCATAAGCGTCTACCAAATCCCGATTGTTCACAATTCATGCTAATGGGACTTTAAGTGACATAACTAAATATTAATAATCATTTTTATCTCTTTTATTGGTCATAGCATCATTCGGGTCCATATCATTAAGCATACCATGGGGACTACTTGTGTTCTATTTTTATCAAAAACTAGCATGTTATCTCCCTCGGGGGTTTACAAATCATTTTATAAAACATTTAAAAGAGTGCGAGGCTATGAACTCACGTTGATAATGAAAGGCGGATTATCGGCTACGGGCGTGCTTCGATCACGGAAACCTATATAAATAATAATCGGTCTTAGACTTTTGTCCAATGACTTTATAAAAATAACAATTATGTATACATATGATGATTTTATACATATGATGATGATCAAGTGGGTTTATACATTCTTATTTACTCATTTTAGTGCTATGTGTTGGTAACATTTATATTAGTTTCACTAGTTCATCTTATTTACTTATCAAGGCCCATTAAGCCCATTATAAGCCCATTACCTTATATTAGTCCATTTTATACTTTTAATATCAGTATTATACTTTACATGTTAGGCCCAAGTGGGTTAAGCCCAATAAGTAAGTTTATAAGTGTTTAGCCAAATTAGTTGGATTAATAGTCCAATAAGGCTAACTTGGCCCGTTAATGTCCATATGTTATATAGTTCGGGTTTTATCGGTTTTTACTTGTAATAATTACTTATATATCAGTATATGAGTTATAAAAAGTTTACATTAGACGGGTCCGACCGTCTAAGTTTTAATTGACGAAAACGTTAATTTTACGATATTAGCCGAAAAGACGTAAAAATCATATTTATAGTTTTATAACTTATAAAACTTATCAAACTATCATTTTTATAAAATGTCCATTTATTTATCATTGTACATATTTATATAAATTTAATATATAAGTTAGTGGGTTTTAATTTACATTTTATACTATATTTATTTGAGTGCTATTATAATACTATTAAACTTTAATTTTACAAAATCTGATTTTTAGTTTCACTTTCACTATGTTTATCATATCTTGAGCTATACAAGGAGATAGAAGCTCATTTTTGGATGACATAAACTTCATATTATGTGTTACAAATAACTTAGTTTTAGCTACTGCTCAATCCAAGTCTAAGTATCCCTAACAGTCCTCACAAAACAGACTATTCAGATTGATACACTAAGTTTGTTTTGATCATATCTCAGTCATTATAATGATTCCATTGCATGGCCAACTCTCACATGTGTAAAAGACCTAATAATTACTGTATATTGATTCCACTTTGCCATTTTATCAGTTTAGCATATGGTTGGTTACTGTTTTTGTACAGCCAACTTATTAAGCAAGATTTTAACCTTTTTACATATGGTTTTCCTTCTTTTTAACCATGTTTATCAATACTTGATCCCCACACAACATTTTTATCATCATATATCATCATATACATATACAATAGGAAAGAAAATACATTTGATCTTTACAAAAATAACAAAGAAAATAGAAAGGATGATCTTGTTTACCAACCAAGACTATAACTTGTTTTTGGATGACAACTCCTTGAGGTACACCAAATTTGTCTTCAAGATCATCAACCACCAAGAATATTTGTTGAGAAATCAGCCATAGGACACAAGCAAATCACCTCCTTTGATGTTATAATGATCACCAATTAACAAGGCTTCAAGGGTTCTTTATTACATGTGTAGATAACACAAAGTTTATGGCTAAAATTGATCAAATGGGGGTTTGTGTTCTTGATATGGGACGGCAATGGTGGGAGGGTGACAGAGTTTTGAGAGTAGTTTGCATGTGTTGCTATGTGTAAATGGTTTAAGTGAAAGTGGTTTTGTGGTCTGGTTCTTGTGTAGCTTACTTGTTAAGCTTAGGCTAACAAGTGTATACTTGTTAGTTATAATTTTGACACCTCATGAGGTGTGGTGTCATGGTTTAGCCGTCCCTTTTGAGTGGGGTGGGGCAAAACTTGTTTTGTCTCGTCCCACTAATTTACAGGTATTACTCGATTCTAGTTTCCTCGATTAGTGTGCCCTCGGGTCGTTTTACGAAAATCGTTTTTATAAATTATGAATCAACGGCACAAAACGAATCACGGAGTTCAAAAACGTAAATACGTAATCCTAAGGTTTCCGGTTTAGTCGTAAAGGACGTTAAATTATGCACGCAAGCCCAAATTTAAATCCGTAAATTGTGAGTTCATCAACCAACACAAAAATAAGTTTAAAAATATTATACGAGAAAATAGTTTACTATCTGAAAATGTTAGATTGTCACATCGTAAATCGCTAATCTTGTTACATTATCATATATGATCTTTACACGTGATAAGTACCTTACACTTGTGTTTAAAAGGTATTTTATTTACGTTTCAAGTACACCCTCATTAAGTTGACGGGGAGCTTGTGTAAATCATGGAGATAATTGGATTTTCATTTTTCTTCCCAAATTTTCTTAAAACTTTATTAAATCAATTGATATTAAAAACATCGATTGGATTAATATTTTTAATATGGGGGAGAAAATGTGATTTAATAATGAGATCAATCAATTCAATGGTTTGACTTAATGTGCTGGCTCATCCCGACATGTGCGAAATGTTTTTGAATATCATGGCATATGTTAAGGGGGAGAAAAATGGATTTGGATATCAAAATGGATTTCATGGTGACGTATACTTACCCACAACATCTCTATTCACGACGGTGACGATTGTGGTGACATAAGGATGGTAGGATAGGTTAAGTCCAATGATTCTTCTATAACCGGAGGAATCTTCCCAAGGACATTCCATAGCTAGAAATAGTAGTCCTTAGGAAAGATGGAAAAAGATTGTGAACGTAGCTGAATGTTGACCAAGTACTTAAGTTAGCACTAGAACAATTACAACAAGGTGCTAGTTATGATATATTGGTAAGCATTGAAGGGTTTGAAGAATGAAAAAGAATTGTAATGATAAAGGGTGTAAAGAAAGAAGCCCTCCTTACAACCTTAGGCAGAAACCGGGTCAATACATATGTATTGAGATCACTTTTAATGATTCATGATATTGAAGATAGACATCATAGACCCAGTGATGCAATGCACAACCCATCCCAGCTAACTCAGATATCTCTCAAAAGATATTTGTTTTATTCACACGGAGACAACGCATTATCTATCGATTTATTCACTCCGAGTAAATTGGTATTGAAATGGTGGCACTCCTCTCCAGCCTCCGATCACTAATATCCAAAATGCATGATCGGTCTAGAGCCATTTGAGATCATCAAATATCTCATTAGGACACACTTTCATAATTCCTTGCTTCTTCACACACTATGAAAAGTAAGAAAGATATTAAGAGTCCTACGCAAAATCTTCATGATCTTGCCTGAACATCCGAGTAATACGAAAGTATTTACAATGAAGATGGAAATCCTTCTTGAGCGAATATCAAAAAGCTCATGGTAGGTGACTTGTGTGATTCCTTATGAATCGAACTTGTGATAACTGGAAAGCAACAGTGGTTTAATTCTTAACTGAATTTAAACACGTTCCAGGCCTCTACGCAATATCTTAGTGATCTTGCCAGAACACTCAGAGTGACACTTTATAGTGTTCACAGTGATGAGTGTAAATCCTTCTAGTGTTAACATCAAACAACACTTGGTAGGTAACTTGCAATATTCTATATGAATCAAGCTCGTGACAACTGGAAAGCAACGATGGTGCAGTTCTTAATTGAATTTCACTTGTTCCAGGTATATGTATTGACGGCTTCAATCATGTGGATAATTTTATCCAAATGATTTACTCTTTACGTTCGCAGTCAGCTTTGGACAGTCGAGTAAAGAGAATGTGTTTACCCACGAAATCTTGTCAAGGAGGTTCTTAATTGAAACTACCTGCCACAAGTACGATATTTAATATCGTCCAACGGTCTTTACCGACCGGAGGTAAAATGATACCTAATTAGGTTGAAATGTTCCAAGCCATTTCATCTGTGTCTTTGATTTGTTGCTAATTGTCTTATGCAGCGTAACAAGAAGGTGGCATTACGGTATCCGAGAAGAAGTCGTCCCCACATGCTTATACTTTTTTCACTTAATACTTCAACAAATTCAAGAAAGCCTAAAATTCAAGTCTTCCGCTGTATCAAACTCTGAAGCTTTCAAGAATTATAAAGGTATAAGTATTGGAACAGGAAGTCACGAGGAGGCAAATTTCACAAGTGATGAATGCACTAGGTCAAGGCAAGGAAACATGCTCATGACTAAAGTCAAAGATCTCATCTGCATATTTACAAGAACAAGATCGAAGACTCACGCATAGTATGCTAGGTTTAAGATTTTGTAAAATGGTGTGACTTCCCTTAGGGGAGATTTTTGGAAATACGTTTTTCCAAAGAAAGTCTCGGTCACATCATTGTTAGCATAGATCACGAGCTATAGACTATTTAGGACATTGTAACTTGGAGTGACCTCCCTTAGTGGGAGATTGTTGGAAATACGTTTTTACGTATTTAGGAAGGATCGGTCACTCCAACGATATATACGTAGTATGGGCTCGTGATCCAATATGTAACAATATAACCCATGAAGCCCACATGTAGGGTGAGCTATATAAACCCCCTCCTAGCATGTTAGGAGGGGTTGGGTTCACACATTTCTCACACTTCTAATCTAATCTTTCATTATTCTCTTCAACCTCTCTCTACTTTCTCTCTCTACATCTTCATCTATCTCTCTCTCTAGTAATCATTTCATCTATTAGATAATCCAAGGATTACGATAAACTGTCAAAGGTCGCTTACGAGTATCTCATAAGGAGATAACAAACGTCTCTTAGAGTGGATACTATGTACAACATTTCCACCACGGGGTTGAGTGATAGAGTCAATGATGAATTCTATTTCGACCATAGGAGTATTTATGGAGGAACATCGACACATGATTCCAAGGAATCAATCTTTCATGCATCCGTGAACGAATTTGACCTTCATAATATACTCGAAGTGTCTTACCAAACTCCTCGAGAGAGTAACTAATAGGTTGACCGCGAATGGTGAAATTAACAAACATTCCATAATCATTAGTATGAATGGAATAAGTGCTAAAGTACTCTAAGAGGAACTGAGTATATATTACCTTATTGATGTTTAGAAGACAATGAAAACCATTACCCTTAAACATTTGTAGAGTGTAGTCACATTCGTCAATATCCCAATAGACAACCTGACCCTCATGAAAGTAACGGGATTGAAGTAAACGAAGGGTGTTTGAAAGGTGGTTGGATCACAAGACTCTACAAGGTTAGGCATATAACAATGGGTCTTTTGGTGGTCATTTTGATATTCCGAAGGCATGATTTAGTACCTATATTACACAAAAAAACACTTCCACAATCACTCTTTGTTATATATAGATTAGTAAAAATCAAAACTACAAGAATATGTTTAATCAATTTCTTGACTAACCAAAGGATGATTCCTTATCATTCTTATGCTCACATTGTACTAAATTCATTTTCTACAAATGCATATGAATTATGCGAATCAACCATGAATTTGAACGTTTTCAAAATTCGTTTTTAGGTAAGCATTAACAATGCAATTACCAATGTGTTTAAGGGTTCATATCAATTCCATCATTAAACCAAATTAATTTGATTAAAATACGGATTTGTTATATAAGTGAGTTTAGTGAAATCACAAGGAATATGAACCTAAAGGAATCATAGCACTAAAACTATGGATACGCACATTCCTAATTTGGTTCTAATTCAATATAATTTCAAAAATCCACAATTATGAAATTAAGAACCATATAACAACTTGATTGAAAGTGAGTGAAGATAATTATAATCAATCGATGTTAGATAAAGGATGAATGAGACCCTTGTCTTGAAATCAATTAATTTGAGTGATTTGGAAGGGTTTGAAAGATGTTAATGGTGGTTTTACTTGTTTCCTCGTCGCCACAACATAAAGAAGGAAGGAGGAATGTTTGAAAATGTGTAAAATAATAAAACCGAGATTATTTTATTCTTTGTGGCGCGTGGCTCATTATCAATAATAAACTGCCAATACTACCACGTCTAATTAAGGAACCGTGGATAGAACATAGGCTTTGTCAGTGAAAATGAAAGAAATTATTCAAACCAAGTTTTTTCTAAAATACTTAAAACATATATTAAGCCTTCTGAAAATCATTAGACCACTTCAAGACTAGGTTATAATATCTTAATAAAGGATTACAAGTGGAATCAAAACTGAAAAAGACCGAATTAGACCAAAACAAAGAAACGACTACTCGTAAACGAAAAGAGAGAATAGAGAAAGCAAGAGGAGTGAATCAAAGCCAAGTATCAATGCTCAAGAAATGAATGACCATCTTCAAGTTGCGGAAACAAAGAGCTTGTGTCATATATAGTTGTTTAAGACGTGCCTTTTAAGCGTAAGTCGAAATGGGTTTGGTAATGAACCATACCAAGCTATTTTTGTTATATATATAGTAAGAACACATACAAATAAATGTCTTAAACTTTTCAAAAACATGAGCAAAGAATATAGATTCACTTTCTCTCCCATGTGATCAAACAAATGTCATTGTTAAGGGTTACAATGACAATATCCTTGGAATATTTCAATTCCAAATGTGTAGTATCCTAACAACAACATATGATGTAATTTGGTATCTCCAAGGATTAATCAATCAATTTAAAGATGAGCTCAATTGCACATACTACACATGATATATGGCCTACTAACCATATTAAGTTGCAAACCATATAAATCATGCTTGATACTTTAAGCTACTACTAAATCACTCTACAACTCCTATGTAAGTCAAGTATCCAAGATCATGAAGGTTTGAGAGGGTAAAAGAATAGAATCACATACCACAAATAAATTGTTGGGAATAAAATGACTAAGTCCATAGCCGCTGACAACGAGGATTCTAGACGTTGACAAATGGAAAGAAGCCGCTGACAATGAAGCTGCTGACAAAGAGAATCACAACCACTAAAAGATTACATGAGTTGCATGGATCAACATGTCTTTGTTATATTAGGAAGATATGTTCGAGTAAGTTATTTACTATGTTTATCTTTGAATATATTCCTAGAATAGTGGATCGTAGCTTTTTGTTCAAGGTTCCTTATCATATGAAAGGAGACCTTGAGGTTTCTTATTTGATACGCTCTCAATATTTTTGTTCGCCATTATTATTATCAATCAAAGTTGCAAGTTTGGTAATCGTTTGTGTTCATTGTTCTAAGTAGTAATTTCGCATAGTACTTCGATTATTGCAAATACAAAGTTACTCTACGTATTACTCTTAATATAATTTCGATAATACAACGTTATTTTGATCTAAGTTTGGGATCAACAAGTGGTATCAGAGCTTGTTGAGGAACTTTGATTAAAATAGCAAAACCTTAAAAATGCACAAAACCCTAATCGCAAGAACATCATGTCAACCTCATCTAATAACACCACATCTAACTCAACTGGTCCCCTTAACAACCTCAAAATTCCCATCCTTGACCCTGATAACTTTGAACTATGGAAATTTAGTTTTCAACAGTATGTTGAAGTTGATAATTATGTCCTCTGGGAGATCATTGAATTTGGAAACAACCTTCAACAAGGAACAAAAGATGACAGATGCTAAAGCCCAAAGAATCAAAGATGGCAAGCCTGAGGGTGAAAGCTCAAGTCCTCAAGATGGAAGAGCTACGTCAATTGAAGAGATAACTCAAAGAAGAAACGATATGAACGCACTTAGTTGTCTTAAATGGCTCTTGGACCAAAGGAACAATTTAAGTTCAGAAAGTAAGAATCTGCTAAACAGCTTTGGGAAGCTATTGAAGCCACATATGGTGGTAGTGAAGATACTCTCAAGGAAAGGAAAAAGATGTTGGTAAGGGAATTTACTATTTTTAAAGCTCTTCCCATTGAAAAACTGAGTGAAGTCAGAAGTCTTCTTCAAGACCTCACCAGTAAATTGGCATTCATGGGTTTGGACTTTGACGAAGAAGATGTCAACTATGCTTTTCTTGGAGCTCTTGGTGAAACTTGGTATGTACAAGCTAACTCAATTATTGCCACCAAAAGTCACAAGAACGCAACTTTTGATGACATTTACAATCATATGAAGATCATGGAACCTGAAATTATGTTAAGACATGGGAGTACATCTACTTCATCCACTGAGAACATGGCATTTGTATCCCACAATGGTTCCACAGCCACTGAGAAAGTATCTTTTGTCAGCGGATTAGACTCTACAGCCGCTGACACATCCTAGTTTGCATCCTTAAGTCTCAAACCATTTGGAATCGACTTAGATATTATGTGTGAATACATTGCTTCTTTGCTCAATGGTTCTTGTAGAAACTAGAAGGAGGGGTTGAATAGTTTCTCTTCTATTAGTCACCTAATTAAAAATAATTTCAATTAGGTTTGTATCAAAAACTTTCTTTTACTTGAAGCTAAGTTGCATAATGATTAGGTTCAATTCAAATGCATTAGCAATGGTAATAGGTAAGTATAGTGATAATGAAATAAGTAAAGAGTAAGGAAAGAGACAACCTAGTGACAAGACACCAAGATTTATAGTGGTTCGACAACGAGGCTTTATCCTCGTTTTACTCCACTCCTCGAGTACACCTACTCGAGATTTCCACTATATCCACAAGCTCCCTTCTTGGCGGAGAAAGCCTTACATCGTTGCTTACATTATTTTCCGACACTAAGCTAAATGTCGAGACCTAATCATTAGCTAGGACCAATCTACACAACGTTGCCTACTTCACAATTTAACGACACAAGGCTAGATGTCGAGTTCTAATCTCAAGGTAGAACCAATCTTCACGACGTTGCCTACTTCACCATTTTACAACATAAGGCTGGATGTGGAGTTCTAATCCAAAGCTAGAACCAATCTTCACGACTCTTCACTTTGAAGCTAAGTGAGAACTTCACACAACACAACTACTAATCACTTTTAAGTTTAGTGAGAACTCACAAGACACAACCACATCACTTTATAGTTTAGTGAGAACTACTACACAAATCTATTACAACTCAACTAGACATATCCAAGTACACACATGTAGCTTGGATTTATACAACACAAATCCAAGCAAACACATATGCAATGGATGTACACAACAAATCCAAGTATTTACAAATAGCTTGGATGAACATAACTAGTCCAAGTATTCATAAATACAAATGGATCAACAAAAACAAAAAGGCTAACATGATGAACATGACTAACTCATAAATTCATCTTTATCACAACACTAGTGAGTGAGTGATCTTATCATTGGACAAGGTAAAGGAGGGGATCAAGAGGATAATCATATGTAAACATACTTAACACATTAAGTGATCATTTACTAATGATTATGCTATAGAAAAGAGAAAGGGGGCTAAGAAAAACGTCCAAGAGGCTTGTTGGAAAATGAGATTTGATCCACTATTTATAGAAGACAAAGTCCAACGGCTAGCTGGGCGCGGATCCTTAACTAGCTGGTTGTTCCATATCGCTAAGGAACCGCCTAGCTATTTAAGGTACCGCCCAATAGAGTCCGATCCATTTTTTGTCTTTTAGTGGGGTAGGAATATCTGAGGTTTTTTAAACCTTCAAAGGATATTCTTATGGCATATGGAATATGCCATTTTCAAATTTACATTTTCCATTTTAATAAAACATGTTCTTAAAAAGAAAGTTTATTAAAAAATCTTTTGTCATATTAACAAAAGTGAGTTTTAAGGATAATCACTTTGATGATCACTAAGTATGATTAAGAAAAGTTAGTGATATGATTATTACCTTGATGATAGTGTTAGTTAAATAATTCGTTTTGTGATTTACACTAAATGTGTTGTATAGTTTGTTGTGATCAAAACTAAGAAAGATTAGTTAACACTAATAATGTTTTTAGGCATCACTTGCATTAACAATCTCCCCCTTTTTGATTACGACAAACTATAAACTCATTTACATAGAAACGCAAAATATCGAATTATTAACGAATTTATCACTATCATTTCTCCCCCTTTGTCGTAGCAAAAAGGTAAGCACAAGTCTTTGAAGAGATCCAGACTTTGCTAGTAGCTCCCCCTTGGTGGTTGCTCCCCCTTGCTTGGGGCACCAAGTGTATGAGCTAGGGTGACATGCTGCACAAAGGTTAGTAGAAAGGAAAGAAACACCAATGTATATATGATCACTACCTACTAAGTAACTTGAGAGGGAGAAGGAGAAGAAATCTCAAATTAGAAGCAAATATTTGCTAAGTATGTCCAAAGAGGTAAATGACAAAATAAAGGTTCAATTGGTGGAATGGAGGTAGAAAAGAAACATCCAACCAATGAAGATGATAAATTTGTCAAGGGGTTAAAATTTAGAATTGATGGAATCACCCATAAACAATTGTAAAGATTAACCACGATCAACTCAAAAGGAAGAGAGAATGATCAAATAAAGAAAACAAACACAACACAAATATTTCATATTACATAAATATGAAAAAGACAAACAAAGTAGATAGTCATACTCACAATATGAGTATCTAAAGCAAAAGATATGAAAAATAAGCCACAAAGCATAAGCTAGTCTAATAGTGATAATTTTCCAAGATTGCTTAAAAAAACTAATAACTCTAAAACAACTAAAGTTTTATTGACTCCAAGGGAGTGTAGCCCTTTAGTTGGAAAAATAAGACGACGATGCATCATTAGAAGTTTTGTCCACGGGAACAAAAACTTTGAGAGGGGGTCGAGTGAGGAGGAATTCAAGAAAATTTAACTTCTCATACACATGAGCAAGTTAAATTTTTTGAAATCGACAACAAGCACACGAGGATCCATGATGCAACACAAATTCGGTTGATGGGGGAAGGCCATCACACCTAGGGTTTGGTGGTGGTGAGGAAAGTGGGTAGGAAATGTTTTCACAATGCCTTGTGAGGTTTGGGAAGGTTGAAAGGTCACTGAGTTGAGGGGTGTCAAAAGGTTTTGGTGGTAGGGGGAGATTTTCCTTTTCTCCGGTGATGGGGTTAATGGAGTAGGTCTCATTCCAATACTTAATTGGAGAGAAGGTGGGGTTCTTGGGTGGTTTGGGTGAAGAGGGTTCATTTTTCTTGATCCAAATAGGTCTAACCGAGATTTTTGGTTTCTTAGAAAGCTTGGATGAGGAAGCTTTGGGTGAGGAGGTTTGTGACAATGAAATGTCAAGGTTATGAAAGGAAGAGTTAGGCATTGTTGAGGTGTGAGAATGAAATCTCAAGGTGGGGGTATAAGAAGAAAGTATACAAGGCAAAGGTTTGAAAATCAAATGTAAAGTGTCAAGGAATGTTTAGCCAAACTGAGTAAAAATGGAATCTTGACAGGGAATAGGGTGATGAAGAAAGACCAAAAACGACCCATAAAATGACTTTCTGTCCGCGGTACCTTATAGGGACTGGTGGTTCCGTATCACTTAAGGAACCGCGCGACTTTAAGGAGCCGCGTGCAGTGGACTTGAAACCTTGATTTTCCAGGGTTTTGAGAAAAACTAAGACTTTTTCAAAAAAATTGCAAATCTTGGAATTTTACCTCTATTAGCACTAAATTATGCTAGGGTTGCATAAAAGCAACACATTCACCAAGAATGTCTTGACAAAGGGTGACAAAATATTTAGGTAACATTTTGAACCAATTTTAGTCAAGTTTTAGAGGTTGTGATAGATTTAGGTCCAATTTTAATTTGGAATTAAAGTTGATTAATGTGCACATAAAGATAGAAACACACAATGCTAAGTTCATAATTCATTCTAATAAAACACTCATGAAAGAGATACATAAAGGAAATAAAGAAAAACAATTAACTAAACTAAAGATAAATTAAAGCTAGGTCTTGATTAGTAATCTTCCTTGGCTTGAATTTTCATGAAAACTATTTTTAAAGAATATCATCATTCATCTCCTAGGAGAAGCCATGTTAAACAAGGTGAGCAAGAAATCTTGCAAACTCATATGAAGTCCCAACATCTCCATCCTAAGGTTTTGAATGATGTAGTTATTGTAGAGACAACATGGACAATGAGAACCATGAGCTTCTAGGAACCCACGGAAGTAAGGATCACCCATAAAGAAGGGAAGTGGAACACCCAAAATGGGAGTGTTTGAGGGAGGTGGAGGTGGAGGAGTTATGTTCTCCATGGGTGATGTGGGTGAGTGTGGAGGCATGTTCTCCAAGGGTGAAAAGGGTGAGTTTGGAGGGGTAAATGGTGAAGTCACCAAGGTATCATCAAAGTCATTCACAATGGGAATGCTTTGGATGGGTTGTGGTTGGGTAGTCACATCCAAGAAATTACTTGGAGTGAAGGGTGAGGAAAGCTCATTCATCCTAGATTGGAATGAAGAGGAGGTAGAACCATGAGAATGGTTGGTACCATGGGTTTATGAAGTCTTGCATGGAGCAAGAGGTGGTGAGGTTGATGAAGAAATGAGAATTGGGACAATCTCATTCTTGGGTGTGTGAAAGGGTGAAGAGTTAGGTTTAGACATTTTAATCTTAATCTTAAGATTTTTCCTTGACGTGGAGGTTTTGGATGAGTTTGAGCTTCTTATAGAAACCATGGTTGAAATGAGAGGTTTAAGGTTTAAGGAAGAATGGTTTGATGTGTGAAGAACATGGCTAACAAGGTGGGTTTAAAAGGGCGAGGGGATGATCCAAACTAGTAACGGGTTAAAAACATTTTATGTGAACAATGAATTTAGCTAACCTAGTTTAGGAAATGTGTAGGTTTTTGCAAAGGATCAAGCAAGGTTTACACAGATTAAGGAAAATAGTGTAAAGAAAAGGTTCTGTCGGACACAGTAGCCGGTGGTTCCTTATCTAGGGGCGGCGGTTACTTATCAATAAGGTACCGCGGGTCGATATGGAACCGCGACCAGTGGTGTTCAAAAATAGTACTTCCTTAAACTTTGGTTAGCCTAGATTTTTACCAAAGGATTTTCAAGCCAAAGTTAACTACTGACCAAAATCTAGGAAGCTAACTAACACATAGGATGCACAAAGCTATGCAAATCATAATCACAATAGCATAGGCAATCATTTAGAATAAATAACAAATAATCCAAACAAGTAGAATTTAGTTAATACACCACCAAGATAATAAAAGAAATTGTTCAACATTACATGTTTACCAACATGTATTCTTGGAAACACTTCAAAGTTTTCACCTTCTTTTCTTTCCCAATCCCTTGATCATATTCCCCAAATACTTGAATCCCTTACTTGACTCAACCTGATGTTCATGCAATTCACCTCGAGTCCTAAGATTTTCACGGTAGAGATGCTCCATGTTGAGATCTTCCGGTACTTCACTAGAGGAATAATGATGTGGGGGAGCTAAGTCTTCAAGTCCATCCACGAATGAGTTTGAGGATGGGTGGGAATTACTCGAAGAGTTGAAGTGAGAACTAGAACCTATGCCATCACCATCACTTGTTGGCATATAGGTGTCCTCATCATCCGTCTCTTGATGATCGAATTTTCGCGAACCTACATCACTTCTAGGCTTTCTTGCGTATACCTCTTGAATAGGCAACATAACCCGATGAACCGGGTGAAAGCGAGAAAGGTCGAGGTGGGGAAAGTCATGAGCAACCCTTTTGAAAAGGCGAGTAAGAAGCATAGCATAGGGAAGGTTTGTTTTGGGCTTTGAAATGGCATAATTTATTCGTCGAGCGATATAGAATACCAAATTGTACTTGGTTAATGTAAAGATGCAACACAACATATGCACCATACAAGTCAGGTGATGAGACTGCTTTTATACATGGTCTCATCGTCCAAAACGGCCTTAAATTGCATAAAATATCATAAAATAGACCAAATATATGCTCGTGTTTGTTACTTGTGTATTTTTAGGTACGGATATTGAGGAATTGGCAAAAGATCACAAGAATCAATCAAAAACGAACACGGGAAACGAAGCCGCACAATGAACCAAGCTCAAAAATGGAAATTTGCAAAAAGACCCCTCAAGTTTGAAGAATTGGCAAAAATGGCCCCTCATCTTTGAAGAACTTGTCATATTTGACCCTCCAAAAGTCATATGTACAAGATTGATCCTCCATGTTTGAAGATTGAACAAGAAATGCCCTTGGAAAATGTTTAAATGAGCAAAAGTTAGTCAAATGATCAAAAGGACTTGTTTTGCAAATTGATTTGGACTGACTTTGTGAAGGACTTAATGATTTGGACTAACCATGCAACCAATTTAACAAGATACTACTTCAGTTTGGACTGGTAATGAAATACTCATCCCTTAGCCCAATATACCCCATGGCCCAATACCCTTAAAACCCGGTTTAAGTTTTTAAACTCAGTCAAAGAAAGTCAAAACCCCCTTTTCCCGTAATTCCCTCCATAACAGCTTTTTTAAAAGTTGTTTACCCAAAAACAGATTAAATGACTTCTTAATCCACTTGAACCCTAATCCCCCATCAGATTGATTAAACCCCAAAACAAGGGGTTATCCCCTCAAATGGTGCAGATCGTTAATTGACCAAACCCTCACTCAAACCCACCTCACCCAACACACCCACATGGCCTGTGGCCCCCACCCCGTACCTCCCCTGTCCATCGTTTTCACACAAAAACCAAAACCCGACACAACCAACGATTGGATTGCATTCCTTTGCCTCCAAGGAGTATTTGAACATCCAAAGATCAAGTTCCAAGCTGTCAAGTCACATGGAGCACCAATTGACCAAAGATTCGACCAAGACCAAGGGCAAACAAGGCATTTTCCATATTAGGGTTTCAGGATTGTAGTTTTTCTTGTATTATTTAATTAGCATTCTATAATCCTCCTTGTACGCCTATATAAGGCAACCTAGACTTTAGTTTCATTTGTTCCAGTTTTCTTAGTATTTTCAACTTGTAATTCCTTTTTTGAATTAATTAAGTTTGGTGTTTGAGAAAAACAATTGTAATTCCTTTAATTGAATTTAAAAAGTTTGTGTATTGTTGAATGCTAAGGATTCTGAGTTCCATTTTTATATTGGTTAACTAATTTTGAGTTCCAAAATTAGTTAAGGTTTTTGTGAATTTGAGATTTTGTGACAGAAAGTGTGTTCAAGGATTTTGTGTTTAGAGTACATTTTATTGGTGATATAGTGTTTCAAAAACATGTTTGAGAGGTTTAAAAAGTTTTTGGATAGGTTTTAAGAAGAAAGAACAAGAAACAGAATATATATATTGTTATATTATTTTGCTTTTTCTTTGATTTTGTCTTAAGCAGGTCATTGTTTGTTGATTATAGTTCTGCACCAACCCGAGTTGGTAGGGAGGTGGATATACATCCACTAGGGCTTTGGATGTAAAGCCCTAAGGTAAATCCTTTTTACCTTTTGGAAAATTTCAGAAAAAGTGCTTGTGTGATCTTGTTTGATTTGTTGTTATAAGTGTGTTATAATTGTTGGATTTGAGTTCTGAAGTGGTGTTATGCATGTTGGATGGTAATTTGATCAGTTTGAATAGGATTTAGAGTGTGTTGATTTGAAAATATTGCTTAAACAGTTTTAATAGGGTGTTTGGGAACGTGTTTTAGCAGGGTAGAATGTTGATTTGGGCTTTGAAAAGGAGTTAGACTAGTTGATTTAGGACTGAGATAGGTTGTCTGCTAGATATAGCTTAGTTTGGAAGAGTTTGAAAGCAAGTATTTGAGTTTTAAAAGAAAAGTAAGCATAAATCTGCATAGTCACTTTCTGCCTATTTTTCCTTGATTTTGATGCATGATCTTGTGTATACTGTTAAGTGCTAGGGTAATCTAGGAATTGAGACTGCTTGTGTTTGGCTTGGTAAGTTTGTATGCTAAAATTGAGCATTTAAAAGTCACTAGGGAGCAAGTAATCTGCATAAAAAGTCCACAGACATAGCTAACTGTCACAGAAACTTTATATGCTTGATTGTGTATTGATTGTGAGATTTTTGATTGCTAAGTGTTTAATTTCAGCTTGTTTTTGACTCCCTTCACTCAGAAAGAGTGAAGGGGTGCCTTGTGTTCCACAAAAACATCACCAATAGCCAATTCCAAGTCCTCTTGGGATCTCACCACTTGTGAAGACAAAACAGAAACAAGAACAAAACGTGTGTTCTTAAAATTTTGGGTACTGGCCACGTCTTGATCATCATTTGTGTTTAATCTTGAGTAAAAAGTGATTTGGGATTGGAATTAAGCTTCATAAAGGTGTCAGTTTGGTTTGTAAAGAAAAAAAAAAAAAAAAAGAATACCCGTAGCAGGACTCGAACACTAGACCTCTCGCTGGAGGGTTAAGTGTCCTACCGCTAATCTAGATATCTTTTTACGTTAAGATTTGTTTTTAAACTTTATTTAACCTATTTTTAGTTTGTTGGCTTGTTTAAAAGCCGTAGCTTATATTCCAACTTTTCAGCTTATTTATTAAGCAATTTCGTTTCCTTTTATTATTCCTAGGAATTATATAGACTTAGGGATTTTTCTAGCCTATTTTTATATTTTTCACTTTATTAAATTAATTTCTAGGATTTATTTATTTGCCGTATTTTAGAAAATCATTAAAAATAGAAAAAATAGTTTTAATTTTTAGGAAAAATAGTTTTTAGGTTTTAACTCTTATTTTTGAGGTTTACATATCAAAAAGTTTTCAAAAACTTTAATTTTTAATTTTATTTGATTTTAGGTTTTTTATTAAACTTTAAAAATTAATATAAAATTAATTAAGAGGTTTTAGAAACTTTAGTTTGAATTTTCTTCTTAGTTAGATTATTTAGGATTTTTGAGAATTTTTTAGAATTTATTTAAGAACTTTTATTTTTTTGGATTATTTTATTATTATTTTATTCATTAAAATAAAAAATTTTATTTTTCTTTCTTTTTCATTTTTCTTAGGTTCTTTATCATTAATTAGGACTTTTCCCATTTGTAGAATAATTTTTAGGCTTTTCAATTAATTTTTAGAATTAATTTAAGATTTAATAGATTTTAATAGTTTTTAGGAGTTTAAAAATAGCTTAATTTGGTTTTAAAATTTTTAAAAATAGTTTTTAGTTTAAGGTCATTTTTGAGGTTTACAAACTATAAAACCTTGTTTAGGGCTTTTTAATATTTAAAAGTGATTTTTAGGGCTTTAATTAGCATTAAAAAGTCATTATTAAATTAATTAAAAGGTTTTGGCAATTTTGGATTTTTTGTAAACTCTTAGAATATTATTGTGGATTTTTAGTAATTTTTAGGAATTTTTTAGATTAAAATTTTAAATTTTGCACTTTTTACGTTCTACGTCGTAACTTTCTAATAGTGTTTTTGCCTTATTTTTCTATTTTTTCGTCTTCGTCATTTTCTCTTCTTTTCTTCTCATTAAATAATCAAAAACATAATCAATCATTCATTACACAACGCACGTGCCTCCTCGAGAGAACGAACTCACTTTTAGGGTCATTCACACACGGTTTTCCTAAATCGTCGTGCTCACTTACCCTATATTATTGCCTTGTTTTCCTAAACAAGTGTGATTTTACAACTATCAAAATGGCGCCGCTGCCGGGGAGGCGTGTTGTGTTTTGATTGAACCATTGTTGTTTTCTATATTAGCCATAAAAGTATTTGTATTAATAGCACTCTATTAATACGTATTATCGTTTTTCGATTTTTGTGTGAATACTATTACTATATTGTATACGTAGAACAATAAATACACAAGTACTCCAAATACGTGAGCAATCACAACCTTGATTCGGGATTTCATCACTCGATCATTGTATTCGAATCTCAAACCAAAGAAAAAGGCAAAAATAGATAAATACTTTCGTGAAGCTTAATCTTGATAATACAAACTATAAGGTGGGTATAAGGCGGTTGTATTTCACAACCTAAAGGAAAAAGGCTCTTAAGTGCTTCGCGCCGCCTCGTTTCCTCCGCTTGCTTGTGCGTATTTGATTTTGAGAGTGAATCGAGGGTTTTGCCGCCCAAAGTATTAATACGTATCATATATATTTTCTTGGTTTTATTTGATTAAACCCTCTTGAACGATTTGGTGTTCCACCATCGTTCTAAAGTCATCGAAGGCGTTCACTCCACGTGATCGTTTTCATTCCTTGAGGCCTTTTTAATCAAGAGATTTGATTAGTGAGGAGATTTGTGGACTCATTGTCTACTTAATACATTCACCAATTCCAAAAAGGTTAATACAATCAAAAACCACAAAAAAATTGAAAAAACACAAAATACCAAAAAGAATCTTCTTTGCTCGCCTTCTCGTTGTACGTGACGTTTATGCAAACTCGCTCTAAAGCTAGACGTGCTCGTAAACGAAGAAACAAATCACTCACTCAATCTAGTGAGGAGTCTCCAAGTGAGGAACCTATTGTAGAACAAGAAGCTATCATGGCTAATCGTACTATGATGGAGTTGCTTCAAGCACCCACCGAGGGTTTTGGAGAGGCCATTGTGATTCCCGCCATCCTTGCGGAGAACTTTGAGATCAAGACGGGTTTAATGTCTATGCTTCAAGCAAACAAGTTTCGCGGTCACGAAAAAGACAACCCACATTATCACATTAGGCAATTTAATCGTCTCACCACGACAAGCAAGTTTAAGGATGTACCACACGATGCCATTAAGATGATGTTGTTTCCTTACTCGTTAGATGGACCCGCCAAGATTTGGCTTGAGAAAGAACCGCCGAATTCGATTTTGACATGGGCCGATCTCGTGTCTAAATTTGTGAATCAATTTTTTCCACCATCTAAGACAACACATTTGAAAAACGAGATTTCACGTTTTACACAAAGACCAAATGAAAGTTTTTCAATGGCTTGGGAAAGGTTTAAAGAAATGCTACATGAATGTCCACACCATGATTTTTCCGAATTGCATCAAATTGACACTTTTTATAATGGGCTTAATGAACATGAACGAGATTATTTAAATGCCGCCGCGGGTGGTAATTTTTTGTGCAAAACGACCAATGAGGCTTTGAAAATCATAGAAAATAGGTCTAAGGTCTATAGCCCTCGTAACACACCGAGTGTTGCCAATTTGGGCTCGTCATCATCTCGTTCCATTAATGCCTTGCAAGATGAAGCAAATGAGGAGAATAGGTTTTTCGATAGGTTTTCGACTCTTATGTCTCATTGGAAAGCTCAAGAAGCTTCAAACATCGCTTCGGTTAAAGCGGTTGCTAAGAGTCGTATTTCATGTGGTGGAGCTCATGATTTTTCCGAGTGCATTACCGCGGATGGTAACACTTCGAATGCTTATGTAGCCACGGGAACTTATAACCAAATCGGTCAAGGTTCCCGCCAAAATCAAGCTCCACAAAATCAAAATGCTAATAACTATCGAAACAACAATCAAGGTGGAAATTACCAAGGAAATCAAAGGAATTATAACAAGGGTAATTACCAAAGTGGAAATGGGCAAATTTCTAACCAAAACCAAAACCGTGATTTTCAAACTCCCACTCAAGGTTTTCAAAATGCTCACACTAAAAATTTGCAAGGAGAATTTTTAGATTATGCTAAGGCTAATGATGCTAAGTTTGATAACATGCAACGTGAGATGATTAGCTTAAGGTCCGAGTTGAAAAACGAGCTTAAAAACGAACTTGCTAATGAACTTAAAACTCATGCTAATAAAATGGAAGGAAATGTCACACGACTCCAACAAAATCAACAAAAAATGGAGCAAGGACAACATGAGATTAAGCAAGAGTTGTTAAAAGCGGATGCTAGGCAATCTAAGTTTGAAGACCGAATGGCTAAAATGTTTGAAGCTATCATGTGTAAGCCTTCTTCTTCGGGTGGTCTTCCTAGTGATACCATCGTGAACCCGAAAGGAGAATTGAAGGTTATTACCACTCGTAGTGGTAAAACTTTCAAAGAACCTATTTCTCGTCCAAGTACTTCTATGGAGAAGGAAAAAGAGAAAGAACCCGAGGTTGTGGTTGAAAAGGAGCACATTGCAAGCCCACGAAGTACCGCTCAAACCACACCTACGGTTGAACCAATACCCATTATGGAACCCGAGATTCCAAGGCCGATGCCTATGCCTAATTTGCCCCAACCCACACCACCTTTACCCTACCCATCAAGACGAGACAAGGAAAAGGCACAAGAACGAAATAATTATCAATTTGAACTCTTTATGAAAATGTTTCGTGACTTGCATTTTAATATAAGTTTTGCCGACGCCTTAGTCATGATGCCTCGATTTGCCGCGAACTTCAAAAGTATGTTGAATAACAAAGAGAAATTGCAAAAATCGTCTAGTTGTTCTTCGGTTTTTCTAAGCCGCATACCTCAAAAAGTCGGTGATCCTGGAAAGTTTTTAATCCCATGTGCTATCCAAGACATGGAAGAATGCTACGCCTTGGCCGATCTTGGTGCTAGTATTAATTTGATGCCTCTTGAGATTTTTAAATCGCTCAATCTTCCAAATCTCACTCCTTCAAGAATGTCAATCGAAATGGCTGATCATTCTACGATTCTAGCTTGTGGAGTTGCCGAGGACGTCTTTGTGAAAGTTGGGAAATTCTATTATCCCGTGGACTTCATTGTTGTTGACATTCCCATCGATCCTAAAGTTCCGTTAATTTTAGGTCGATCTTTTTTGGATACCTCGAGAGCACTTATCGATGTGCATGCAAGAAAAATCACTCTTCGTTTCAATGAGGAAGAACTCGTCATTAATGCAACCCAAAACTCCACTCTTTCTCATGTTTATTCGATCACATCTTTGTACAATGTCAATCCCATCAAAAGCATTTGTCAAAAGATTACCAATAGAGTTTTAGGAGTTGAGAAAAATGAAGTTCAGTCCCCTCCGCCGATGGAGGTTAAGAGTGTTAAGCCTATAATCTCGAGTGATTCTTCGGATGATGAATACGTTGATCCCGATGGGGAGGTTTTCTTTGTTGACAAAAGATTTGAAAACTTGCCACCACCTAAACCAAAACGCTTTCAAAATGTGAGAATTTTTAGTGTGACTAACATTGTTTTAGATACACCAAATATTTTTGACATAACTAAATCGGGTTTTCACGAGGAGAGTGTTAAAGATGAAAAAGGAAAAGATTTTGAATTTAATTTAAAAGATTTTTCTACAATTCTAACTCCGTCATCACCGCGTTCATTAAGTACTACAAGCTCGTCTTCTCCTTTTGACGATGCTTTGTGTGGACCAAGTGTAGGGGAAGCCCCTTATGTTCCCTCCCCTTTCTCCACCGAGGACGAGATATTTGATCCTGGAATTGCTTATATAGGGAAATCTCGGTCTTCCACCGATGCAATAAATGGAAAATCTTTTCATTTGATTGGTGCGAGTCTACCTCGAGTAGCTCAATGTTTTGCCTTAACCATTGTCCCACCCTTCTATTTCTTCTCCCCTATTTTCTTCTATCCCATTGGGATTTGTGTTAGAGTTGTGTTGTCTCGTCTTTCATCCGAAAACGAGGACGCCATCTTCGATCCCGGTATTTTGCACCATCAAAGGACTTAGTCCTTAATACCGGTTGCTTTTGGGCCTTGTTTATCATGTAAGCCCCACCAAAAATTGACCAAACCATGATTATCCCTAAATGATCACATTTATGGGGATTCGAGTCGAGCTTTTGACTCGGTTATCAAAAACAAGGTGCCTCGTGGGGGAGACCCATGCTTATCCATGTACATATTATTGCTTTCTAATTAGTTTAATGAGAGGGGATTTGTGCCCTTCCAACCTTTGTTCCGTGGTTGTTTGTGCATTGTGTCTTTTAGATCATCATCTTCACGATTGGAGCCTCTCGTGTTCGTTTCATGGGAGCACTTGATCGTTTGCTTTGGAGGCCTTTCCCAATATCCATATGATATATCCTTTTATGTTCTAACCTTAGGTTTTTAGCACACTTCATAAACGGCTATTACTTAATGGTTACACCCTTTCCATGCTAGACTAAGCATTCGACTACGTCTCTAGTATGGGGTGTTTGCACCCCTAGACTCGAAACATTGAGGACAATGTTTAACTTTAGTATGGGGGGTGAATAGATACTTGCCTTGCCAAACCTTCACGCTTTCCAAAGTTTATCGTTTTGTTTATCGTTTTCTTGCATAATAAGGCTAAAAATGGCCAAATTTTAAATTTTTTCTCATGTTTTATAAGTGTTTGAAGACACGAATGTAGATTTTCCGATGGCGAGAATAAGAGTAATTTTTTACTCGACCGTGCGTGTTGAGCACTTAGCTTTAATTCCTTAACTACACATTAGGCTAAGTCTCTTAAATGAGGACGAGAAATGATAGAGTTAATTATAAGTTACTATGCTAAACGTAGAGTACTCGTATTCTTTCAAAAACTCATGTGTCCTCATTGTTTGCTTATTCTCCCTTCGCATGTAAATTTTTTTTGCTTAATAAATATTGACTTAGCGGTTTAGTTAGGATTGTTGGGTTTCTAGTCTTTTCTAGTAGCTTCCGTGTAATTAAATTGGGAAGACATTAAGGTATCGCCAGCGTCACGGTTTTGAAGTATTGGCACCCTAATAATCGAAAGCTTCACCTAATAATAAGATTTCAAGTGCTCACCTAGATCAAGCAAACAATTTGAAGCCCCACAAGGCCTAAAATCTATGCAAAATTGAAAGTGAATCAAGCCTTAATCTTCGAAGCTTTAAAGATCCAAAATTCGCTTTAGCGTGAGGATATACGTCTTTGGCTAATAAAACCACCGATGAGGCGGATAATAAAAGGCAAGGCAAGACCAAAGTCATAATAAAAGCTTCATGGCGAAGTTGAATAAAAGATGGAGGTAAACCAAAGATAATAAGGTCCTTCCGTTAGGGGGCGTATAAAAGTCTTGGTAATAAGTCTCATGTTCAAAACTGTTATAAAACCGTGTTTATCGATTCTTCTTGTCAACTTAATTTTTTAACATCGTTGTCTATTAGGAGGGGTTATTGATTTGATGGTCTTAGTTACACCGTTAGGACTCTATTTTTAGACCTAAATCTCTATTATCGCATAAGTCAACAATGTATCCTCGTGATCATTAAGACATAATAAAATATAAGAGATACAACTTAGGAATAATGGGAGAATAAGTACGTGATTAGGGCATATGAGTAGTGTTAGCATTACTAACTTATAATGACAATGATCTCGTTGCACGCTTGGCATGGAATTAAGGTGAAAATCAAGGACGATGAAATTATTTCTAACGAAGCATTCACGTGTTCTTATTCTATGAACCTAAACGTCCCATTTTGCGATGAAAATCATACATTATGTCTTTAACACAAGTAGTAGTAATAGTGTAATGTAGCTAGTTTATCATTTGAATAAAAGTGAATAAAATTAAATTTTGGAGATGCTTTGATACTTTATTCTAGCATTGCGTGAGGGCACGGCAATGGTTTAGTATGGGGGAGTGATGAGACTGCTTTTATACATGGTCTCATCGTCCAAAACGGCCTTAAATTGCATAAAATATCATAAAATAGACCAAATATATGCTCGTGTTTGTTACTTGTGTATTTTTAGGTACGGATATTGAGGAATTGGCAAAAGATCACAAGAATCAATCAAAAACGAACACGAGAAACGAAGCCGCACAATGAACCAAGCTCAAAAATGGAAATTTGCAAAAAGACCCCTCAAGTTTGAAGAATTGGCAAAAATGGCCCCTCATCTTTGAAGAACTTGTCATATTTGACCCTCCAAAAGTCATATGTACAAGATTGATCCTCCATGTTTGAAGATTGAACAAGAAATGCCCTTGGAAAATGTTTAAATGAGCAAAAGTTAGTCAAATGATCAAAAGGACTTGTTTTGCAAATTGATTTGGACTGACTTTGTGAAGGACTTAATGATTTGGACTAACCATGCAACCAATTTAACAAGATACTACTTCAGTTTGGACTGGTAATGAAATACTCATCCCTTATCCCAATATACCCCATGGCCCAATACCCTTAAAACCCGGTTTAAGTTTTTAAACTCAGTCAAAGAAAGTCAAAACCCCCTTTTCCCGTAATTCCCTCCATAACAGCTTTTTTAAAAGTTGTTTACCCAAAAACAGATTAAATGACTTCTTAATCCACTTGAACCCTAATCCCCCATCAGATTGATTAAACCCCAAAACAAGGGGTTATCCCCTCAAATGGTGCAGATCGTTAATTGACCAAACCCTCACTCAAACCCACCTCACCCAACACACCCACATGGCCTGTGGCCCCCACCCCGTACCTCCCCTGTCCATCGTTTTCACACAAAAACCAAAACCCGACACAACCAACGATTGGATTGCATTCCTTTGCCTCCAAGGAGTATTTGAACGTCCAAAGATCAAGTTCCAAGCTGTCAAGTCACATGGAGCACCAATTGACCAAAGATTCGACCAAGACCAAGGGCAAACAAGGCATTTCCATATTAGGGTTTCAGGATTGTAGTTTTTCTTGTATTATTTAATTAGCATTCTAGAATCCTCCTTGTACGCCTATATAAGGCAACCTAGACTTTAGTTTCATTTGTTCCAGTTTTCTTAGTATTTTCAACTTGTAATTCCTTTTTTGAATTAATTAAATTTGGTGTTTGAGAAAAACAATTGTAATTCCTTTAATTGAATTTAAAAAGTTTGTGTATTGTTGAATGCTAAGGATTCTGAGTTCCATTTTTATATTGGTTAACTAATTTTGAGTTCCAAAATTAGTTAAGGTTTTTGTGAATTTGAGATTTTGTGACAGAAAGTGTGTTCAAGGATTTTGTGTTTAGAGTACATTTTATTGGTGATATAGTGTTTCAAAAACATGTTTGAGAGGTTTAAAAAGTTTTTGGATAGGTTTTAAGAAGAAAGAACAAGAAACAGAATATATATATTGTTATATTATTTTGCTTTTTCTTTGATTTTGTCTTAAGCAGGTCATTGTTTGTTGATTATAGTTCTGCACCAACCCGAGTTGGTAGGGAGGTGGATATACATCCACTAGGGCTTTGGATGTAAAGCCCTAAGGTAAATCCTTTTTACCTTTTGGAAAATTTCATAAAAAGTGCTTGTGTGATCTTGTTTGATTTGTTGTTATAAGTGTGTTATAATTGTTGGATTTGAGTTCTGAAGTGGTGTTATGCATGTTGGATGGTAATTTGATCAGTTTGAATAGGATTTAGAGTGTGTTGATTTGAAAATATTGCTTAAACAGTTTTAATAGGGTGTTTGGGAACGTGTTTTAGCAGGGTAGAATGTTGATTTGGGCTTTGAAAAGGAGTTAGACTAGTTGATTTAGGACTGAGATAGGTTGTCTGCTAGATATAGCTTAGTTTGGAAGAGTTTGAAAGCAAGTATTTGAGTTTTAAAAGAAAAGTAAGCATAAATCTGCATAGTCACTTTCTGCCTATTTTTCCTTGATTTTGATGCATGATCTTGTGTATACTGTTAAGTGCTAGGGTAATCTAGGAATTGAGACTGCTTGTGTTTGGCTTGGTAAGTTTGTATGCTAAAATTGAGCATTTAAAAGTCACTAGGGAGCAAGTAATCTGCATAAAAAGTCCACAGACATAGCTAACTGTCACAGAAACTTTATATGCTTGATTGTGTATTGATTGTGAGATTTTTGATTGCTAAGTGTTTAATTTCAGCTTGTTTTTGACTCCCTTCACTCAGAAAGAGTGAACGGGGTGCCTTGTGTTCCACAAAAACATCACCAATAGCCAATTCCAAGTCCTCTTGGGATCTCACCACTTGTGAAGACAAAACAGAAACAAGAACAAAACGTGTGTTCTTAAAATTTTGGGTACTGGCCACGTCTTGATCATCATTTGTGTTTAATCTTGAGTAAAAAGTGATTTGGGATTGGAATTAAGCTTCATAAAGGTGTCAGTTTGGTTTGTAAAGAAAAAAAAAAAGAATACCCGTAGCAGGACTCGAACACTAGACCTCTCGCTGGAGGGTTAAGTGTCCTACCGCTAATCTAGATATCTTTTTACGTTAAGATTTGTTTTTAAACTTTATTTAACCTATTTTTAGTTTGTTGGCTTGTTTAAAAGCCGTAGCTTATATTCCAACTTTTCAGCTTATTTATTAAGCAATTTCGTTTCCTTTTATTATTCCTAGGAATTATATAGACTTAGGGATTTTTCTAGCCTATTTTTATATTTTTCACTTTATTAAATTAATTTCTAGGATTTATTTATTTGCCGTATTTTAGAAAATCATTAAAAAATAGAAAAAATAGTTTTAATTTTTAGGAAAAATAGTTTTTAGTTTTAACTCTTATTTTTGAGGTTTACATATCAAAAAGTTTTCAAAAACTTTAATTTTTAATTTTATTTGATTTTAGGTTTTTTATTAAACTTTAAAAATTAATATAAAATTAATTAAGAGGTTTTAGAAACTTTAGTTTGAATTTTCTTCTTAGTTAGATTATTTAGGATTTTTGAGAATTTTTTAGAATTTATTTAAGAACTTTTATTTTTTTGGATTATTTTATTATTATTTTATTCATTAAAAAAAAAAATTTATTTTTCTTTCTTTTTCATTTTTCTTAGGTTCTTTATCATTAATTAGGACTTTTCCCATTTGTAGAATAATTTTTAGGCTTTTCAATTAATTTTTAGAATTAATTTAAGATTTAATAGATTTTAATAGTTTTTAGGAGTTTAAAAATAGCTTAATTTGGTTTTAAAATTTTTAAAAATAGTTTTTAGTTTAATTAGGTCATTTTTGAGGTTTACAAACTATAAAACCTTGTTTAGGGCTTTTTAATATTTAAAAGTGATTTTTAGGGCTTTAATTAGCATTAAAAAGTCATTATTAAATTAATTAAAAGGTTTTGGCAATTTTGGATTTTTTGTAAACTCTTAGAATATTATTGTGGATTTTTAGTAATTTTTAGGAATTTTTAGATTAAAATTTTAAATTTTGCACTTTTTACGTTCTACGTCGTAACTTTCTAATAGTGTTTTTGCCTTATTTTTCTATTTTTTCGTCTTCGTCATTTTCTCTTCTTTTCTTCTCATTAAATAATCAAAAACATAATCAATCATTCATTACACAACGCACGTGCCTCCTCGAGAGAACGAACTCACTTTTAGGGTCATTCACACACGGTTTTCCTAAATCGCCGTGCTCACTTACCCTATATTATTGCCTTGTTTTCCTAAACAAGTGTGATTTTACAACTATCATCAGGATATGATCTCGGTTTCCACCAAGACAAAATACATTCTCCCTAAGGATATTTGCCCATTGGACCATAAAATCCTTAAGGTCGCTAGAGAGCACTTCATAGTGATTCACATTTCGCACATTAGAATGAAGGCTTCTCACAACGTTTCCATTACGCTCTTTTGAAATGATGTCAAGGATAAACTCCGGATCAATTTCAGCGTGGTCATTTGGAGGTTTGTCGTATGATTCCAAGAGAGCATCAAGTCTCCATTTATCCGTGAAACGACAAGTTCCTTCATATGGCACACCAAGAATCTCACCGAAACTTTCGAGAGAGTATTGAATGATTTGATCATTCAACAAGAATCGAATGAAGATTTCTCCATTGTAATCAAACATGGAGTAAGTGTTAAAGAATTCTAGAAGAAACAAGGAGTAAATATCTTCTTCTATGTTGAGCAAGCAATCAAACCCTGGAAGCTCAAACATAGATTGGATATAGTCATAACCCGTTATTCCCTCATCAACAACTCTACCGTCATGGAAACATCGAGTAGAAAGAGATGAAAAGGAGTTTCAAAGTTGAGTGGAAGCATAGGTTTGGGAAATGTTTGGCATGTATTGTCTAGTGAGTTGATGATCCTTTTGGTATTTAGAAGGCATGATTAGTACCTAATATAAACATAAGATAATAATTTTCCAATCACTCAAATGAATAATAAAATCAAAACTCAAAAATATGAGAATGTGTTATATCAATTACTTGACAAACAAAGGATTGAATCCATATCATTCTCATGTTCACAATGTATCTATTCCATTATTAACCAAGAACATATGAACTATGTTGGATCAACAATGGACTAGAGCATTGGTTTTTCAAAACAAGGTTTTTAGGTAAGCATTAACAATGCAACTACCTATTTGTTCATGGGTTCATCTCAATTCCATCTTTTAACCAAAATCATTTAGCCAAAATTCGGATTTGTTCTACAAGTGGGTTTTAGTGAAATCTTAATGAATATGAACCTAAGGAATCATAGTAAAATAACCATGTCAACCCATATTCCTATTAAGGTTCTAATTCAATTTCAGTTTTAAAAATCCCCAATTATGAAAGGATGAACCCTAGAACAAAATAGATGAAACTGAAAGAAAGTACTTATAATTAATTGATGTCTGATGAAGGATGAGTGAAACCCACAACTTGGAATCAATTAATTTGAGTGACTGAAGGTTTTTGAAGCTTCAACAATGGTGGAAAAGGTGGAATCCGTCGGCTGTGTGTTTTTGGGAGAGAGAGGGTTTAGTTTGAAAAAGGTTATTTTAATAAAACTGGCGCTCTGACAAACTTTACTGCCAGCGGTACCTTATCGATAAGGAACCGCAGGTTTGAGCCGCCAGAGATAAAGAACCGCCTGCAGAGGCTGGTTTTTATCAATGAAATACGCCAAAATTTTGAATACCAAGTTTTCTAAAATACTTAAAAATAAATCCTAAATCTTTTAAAATATCGTTGGATCATCATAACACTAAGCAATATGCCTTAATGAAGGATTACGAGTTGAATCGAGATCGAAAAGAACCGAAACGGACAAACGACTACTCGTAGCGAAAAAGAAAAGTGGAGAGAAGTCAAGGGAAGTGAATCAAGTCTAAGATCAATGCTCAAGGGATTAATGACAATCTTCAAATCGTGGAGACGAAGAGCTTGTGTCATATATAGTGGTTTAAGATGTGCCTTTCCGGTGAGATGTTAAACATCTTTGGTAATGAATGAACACAAAGCAAATATTGATGCATATACTAAGATCACTTTTTATAATAGTCTTAGTTTAAACCAAAATATGAGCAAGGTATTAATTCACTTTCTCTCCCACAAAGGGCCTACTAACCGTATGAGGGCAAACCATGGAAATCATGCTTGATACTTTAAGCTACTACTAACTCACTCTACATCACCATAGTGAGTCAAGTATCCAAGCAATGAAGGTTTGAGAGGATAAAAGAAAAGAATCACAAACCACAAACAAATTTCAAGGCAAGGATGTCAAGAACAAGCACATTGTCAAGTAATGATCAAAAGAATGGTCAAAGGGCGTGTGGAAGAACGAAAGCGTACCTTGGCCACAAAGAGCAATCCAATCCATCAAGAAATCAATGCAATGACCAACAATGACTATGATGAGTACTAAGTATTCAAGGACTAGTATCATTCCCAATCATCTTGATATCATCATTCAAAGATGTTGAAGATCAATGAAGATGAGTCTTCTACAAGTGCAAGTAACTCAATCCACAACCAATTAAATGATTGATCTTCATGAGTACCTACACAAAGCAAGATGCAAACTAGTAGATACATTTCAAGAGTAGATCTAAAATGCATAAAGGCTACTAATCTAAGAGGGATGCAATATTATCAATTAAAAGACCTATTTTCCAAGAAAAAAATAGTTTTGACCAAAGAGAAACTTTAGTACAACTTGACCTTCTAATTTGAGGAGACAATGGATCGATCCAAGTTTCAAAGTATAATATACTTCAAAGATCTTGAGTGACCATCTCTCTGATACCAATTGTAGAAACTAGAAGGGGGGGTTGAATAGTTTCTCTTCTATTAGTCACCTAATTAAAATTAATTTCAATTAGGTTTGTATCAAAAACTTTCTTTTACTTGAAGCTAAGTTGCATAATGATTAGGTTCAATTCAAATGCATTAGCAATGGTAATAGGTAAGTATAGTTATAATAAAATAAGTAAAGAGTGAGGAAAGAGACAAACTAGTGACAAGACACCAAGATTTATAGTGGTTCGACAACGAGGCTCTATCCTTGTTTCTACTCCACTCCTAGAGTACACCTACTCGAGATTTCCACTATATCCACAAGCTCCCTTCTTGGCGGAGAAAGCCTTACATCGTCGCTTACATTATTTTCCGACACTAAGCTAAATGTCGAGACCTAATCATTAGCTAGGACCAATCTACACAACGTTGCCTACTTCACAATTTAACGACACAAGGCTACATGTCGAGTTCTAATCTCAAGGTAGAACCAATCTTCACGACGTTGCCTACTTTACCATTTTACGACACAAGGCTAGATGTCGAGTTCTAATCCAAAGCTAGAACCAATCTTCACGACTCTTCACTTTGAAGCTAAGTGAGAACTTCACACAACACAACTACTAATCACTTTCAAGTTTAGTGAGAACTCACAAGACACAAGCACATCACTTTATAGTTTAGTGAGAACTACTACACAAATCTATTACAACTTAACTAGACATATCCAAGTACACACATGTAGCTTGGATTTACATAACACAAATCCAAGCAAACACATATGCAATGGATGTACATAACAAATCCAAGTATTCACAAATAGCTTGGATGAACACAACTAGTCCAAGTATTCATAAATACAAATAGATCAACAAAAACAAAAAGGCTAACATGATGAACATGACAAATTCATAAATTCATCTTTATCACAACACTAGTGAGTGAGTGATCTTCTTGCTGGACAAGGTAAAGGAGGGGATCAAGAGGATAATCATATGAAACATACTTAACACATTAAGTGATCATTTACTAATGATTATTCTATAGAAAAAAGAAAGGGGGCTGAGAAAAACGTCCAAGAGGCTTGTTGGAAAATGAGATTTGATCCACTATTTATAGAAGACAAAGTCCAACGGCTAGCTGGGCGCGGATCCTTAACTAGCCGGCGGTTCCATATCGCTAAGGAACCGGCTAGCTATTTAAGGTACCGCCCAGTAGAGTCCGCTCCCTTTTTTGTCTTTTAGTGGGGTAGGAATATCTAGGGTTTTTTAAACCTTCAAAGGATATTCTTATGGCATATGGAATATGCCATTTTCAAATTTACATTTTCTATTTTAATAAAACATTTTCTTAAAAAGAAAGTTTAATAAAAAATCTTTTGTCATATTAACAAAAGTGAGTTTTAAGGATAATCATTGTGATGATCACTATGTATGATTAAGAAAAGTTAGTGATATGATTATTACCTTGATGATAGTGTTAGTTAAATAATTCGTTTTGTGTTTTACACTAAATGTGTTGTATAGTTTGTTGTGATCAAAACTAAGAAAGATTAGTTAACACTAATAATGTTTTTAGGCATCACTTGCATTAACAGTTCTCAAGTTATGTATGAGGATCTTTAGCAGATTAGTGATGCAAATCTTGAAGAGATGGTCATCAAGTGAAACATAGACCTTAGTAGCATAAGAGCCAATAAGTTCTATAAGAAGTTTGGCAAAAATCTTACATTCAACAAGGGCTAATCTACTGGTTTTGATAAATCCAAGGTTGAATGTTACAATTACCATAGAATGGGACACTTCAGATGGGAGTGTAGATCTCCACTTAGGAGTGATGGTGGAAAGGATGTTAGTAGTTCGGTTAAGATTAAGGATGCTGACTCAAAGGAAATGGTAGCCATGCAAAACATTAATGGAGTTGGATGGGACTGGAGCTACATGGAGAATGAGGTGGTGTAGAACCAAGCCTTGGTCACTAAGAAGGAGGAGAATGCTCAATTAGCTCTAATGCTCAAATCTTCTTCTTCTTCATCATCTAATAATGAGGTATATAATGATGCTTATTATAGTAAAGGTGTAAGCAAAACACTAAAATTCTTAAGGCTGATGTTTCTAGCTTAAACCAACAACTCTTAGATATAGATGCCACACTAAGAAACTACAAAAAGGGACTGGCACAATCTGATAGGATGGTTGCAGACTATAGGAAAATGGAGTTTGACCTTAAAGACAAAATTAAGATGTTAGAAAGAGACGTAAGACTTAGTAATGAATCCAAAGCATGCCTAATGGAAACTAAAACTGAATTACAACATAAGCTAGATGAAGCAATTAAGTCAAAGAAAATGTAGGACCTAAGATTGAAAAGTTTGAAAAGGCTAGTGTAATACTGGACAAATGTGTGAGTGATCGACGCAACCCCGAAGATATGTATCGAATTGGAATGCATGCAAAAGAATTTGCTGCTGTCCCACCTCCTCCAGGTAATTTCTATGGGTTCCTATGAGGAAATACCTATCTGGTACTGGTATTCAAGACTTCTAAGAGAAAGTTTTTATTCCTCCACCACATGTGCTTGATCCAATTGAAGAATATGGGAAGAAAAGGATTGACTTAAAACCATGGAAGGCAGCTAAACCCTTTCTCTTTGTTAAAGGTGGTATGCTTAGTGATGAATCAGTTGACCGTAAGCCCACAACTTGTGACCAATCCTAGTACTGGTAAACGTATTGACCTTGGTTCCCCTTATAAAAACAAATCTAGTGTTAGGTACGCGGAAATGTATAGGAAACCTAGATCACCACAAAGTCAAGCAAGTATGAATGGGACAAGGTATTATCAATTTAGACCTAGGTTTGCATCTAAAAAGACATATTATTCTTGCGGGAGCTTTACACGTTTGTCATATAACTATCAAAGTGGACATAGTCAAGCCACTAATATGAGTGCACCCACAATTAACAATCGACTATTGTCCACCCTAGATCATAGATCACTAGACCAGCTCATTTCTTATCTAAGGCAGCTAATACCAATGGCAAAAGACCCTTTCAAAAGACCAACACCTGGTCTAACAGACAGTGGTTTCTTGTAGCAAATCCTAATTTAGCCTCTGACAAGGCTTATCTATCCGCTGACAAGAACATTCTGTCCGCTGATAGGGCAAGACAAGACGCTGACAACCCTAGATTTGGTATGGCCATGCCAAAACCAGTAGCTATTAGACCTTATGTTAGACCATATAACAAAAGATACTTGGTTAATAAGGGATAAGGGTCTAAGGCATCATCCAGTTTAACTTGGAAACCGAAACAATAGCAAAACTCCAATTTTTAATGGTGTTTCAATTACTTTCAATAGATTTAATATCTATAGAAGGTCATTACCAAACCTATTGGAACCCATTGAGTTTTTAGGTCTGAAAGGGATGAATAGGGGTTTGTTATAAGGAATAAAGCCATTCTTGTTGAACAACTAGATAGATCCAAGACTTCTAAGGCTTGGATCTCCAAAGGAAACTAAGTTATTTTCTTTATGTGCAGGGTATCCAAAAGTAGGTAAATGATTATGTATATTGGGACAGTGGATGCTTAAGGCACATGACGTGGAAGGAGGATTACTTATCAAATTTCACTCCTATTAGAAATGGTGATAAAGTGTATTTTGGTGGAAGCAATCGAATCATCTCAGGGAAAGGCACACTAATCACCAATAATTTGAAGTTTGAGGAAGTATTTCTGGTAAAAGAACTTGGTTATAATTTGTTTAGTGTGTCACAAGTTTGTGACAAAAACAAGGTTCTCTTTACTTATATATAATGTTTAGTGTTGAGTAAAGAGTTTGAGTTGCCTGCTGAAAGGTTCATAGAATTTAGAACACCTAGACATAAGGACATGTATAATGTTAATCTGAATGGGATTAAAATGAATAATAATTTGTCATGTCTTTATGATAAGTCTTCAGTAGACGAAAGTAATTTGTGGCACAGAAGGTTAGGGCATATAAATTTTAAGAACATGAATAGGCTTGTTAGGCATGATCTTGTAAGAGGATTTCCCTCAAGGGCATTCGAAAATGATCATAATTGTGTTGCATGCTTAAAAGTCAAGAAGCATAACGCCTCCTTCAAGTCTAAGAGTGTGCATGCTAGTTCTAAACCATTACATTTTCTTCATATGGAATTATTTGGTCCTAAATTAGTTGAGAGTCTTAATAATAAATCGTATTGTTTTGTTATCACTGATGACCACTCTAGGTTCTCATGGACTTTCTTTTTAACTAAAAAGAGTAACACTGCTGAGACTTTAATTAGTTTCATCTCTCAAATAGAAAAGGAATCGGGATATGAAGTAGATATTATTAGAAGTGATAATGGTGGTGAATTCATAAATCACCTTTTAGATGCCTTCTATGACAAGAAAGGAATTTCTATAGAGTTTAGCACAGCAAGAACTCAACAGCAAACTAGTGTAGCTGAAAGAAGGAATAAAACACTTATAGAAGCATATAGAACCATGTTAGCAGATGCTAAGTTACCCATTGCTTTTTGGGTTGAGGCTGTTAGTACAACTTGCTATGTATATAATAGGGCCTTAGTCAACCAGTATTACAAAAAAAAACCTTATTAGCTCTTTTGTAATAGGAAGCCCTTGATAGACTTCTTTAGACCCTTTGGATGTCATGTAGTTATACTAAACACTAGTGACAACCTAGGAAAGCTTAACTCAAAAGGTGATGATGGATACTTTATGGGATACTCTAAGAACACAAAAGGTATAGGGTTTATAACAAGAATGATAAGATTATCACAGAAAACATTCATGTTGCTTATTGAAAAATAAACCTAATGATCCTGAAACTGAGCCTAATTGGTTATTTGATCTAGAACCTTTTTCTAGATCTATGAATTACATGCCTGTTACTAACCATGCAAATTTGGGAGCCATATATACTAATAATACATGTATATAAGCCAATGAAGTGTTTGGATCACAAGCAACTAAGAAAATCTTCTCCTTCAATGTCTTGGAGGTACCTTTTTGGAGTAAAGAATTTGCTGCAACATCTGCTGCTGAGAAAAGAGAAGAGAGAAAAGAACAAGAAGAGCCTAAAATTGATGATATTAAAAATAACAGTGGATTTGCAACCCCTGACAAGCAAGATCTATCCATTGATAAGCAGGGTCAAGCCACCGACAGCTCTTATCTAGACTCTAACAAATCCATTCATGAAATTTTGAGTGAATCTATACCTGAAGGTGATGTCAGTGGCTTCAGTATAGTCGCTGACAATGTTACTAATGACAAAGATAGGTATGGAACTAAAGAACAAGCTGATCTTAATAATCTAGAGACCACTATTCATGATGATGCCTTATTTGGGGGAGGATTGAATTCTCATGTCACTAAAAATCATCCTCCCACTCAATTAATTGGACCTCTAAATTCTCCTATACGATCCAAAGGAAAAATTAAGAAACAAGGTGGATTCATTGCCAATATCCACAAGAAAGAAGATGATGAATGGATTCAAGAGTGTTTATTTGAATATTTTCTATCACAAGTAGAACCGAAGAAGGTTTTTGATGCTCTACAAGATGACAGCAGGGTTGAAGCAATGCAAGATGAGCTTCATCAGTTTGCCATTCAAGATGTTTGGGAGCTTGTTGACTATCCTAAATATGTACGACCAATTGGAGCATGTTGGGTTCTCAGAAATAAGAAAGATGAGAGAGGCATTGTGATTAGAAACAAGGAAATACTGGTTGGTCAAGGTTTCACACAAGAAGAGGGTATTGACTATGAAGAGGTTTTTGCACATGTTGCTAGGATTGAAGCAATAAGGATTTTCCTAGCCTATGCTTCTTGCATAGGTTTCAAAGTATACCAAATGGACGTGAAAAGTGCCTTCTTGTATGGAACCATTAAAGAGGAGGTGTATGTAATGCAACCTCCTGGATTTGAAGATTCAGAGCATCCAGACAAAGTCTACAGAGTTAAGAAGGCTATGTATGGCCTTTATCAAACCCCTAGAGCATGGTATGGTACATTATCCACTTACTTAGTGGAAAATGGATTCAAGAGGGGGCCATAGACCAAACATTGTTCACCAAGCAGAAAGACAAGGACTTTTTACTTGTTCAGGTATATGTAGATGACATTATCTTTGGTTCTTCAAATCCAAAGATGGGTGAGGAGTTCTCCAAGCTTATGAATGATAAGTTTCAAATAAGTGCAATGGAAGAAATGAATTTCTTTCTTGGTCTTCAAGTTCAGCAGAAAGAGGATGGTACATTTATCTCTCAAGATAAATATGTAGATGAGATATTGAAGAAGTTTGGATTTTCACCTCATGTAAAAACGGGCCAGCACTCCCATGGACAGAGAAAACCCTTGGGGAAAGCTTGGAGAAGGTAAAGAGGTAGATGTCAGACATTATAGATCAATGATTGGCTCATTGATGTATCTTATAGCTTCTAGACCAGACATCATGTTTGTAGTGTGTGCATGTGCATGTCATTAAGTGACTCCCAAGGAGTGTCACTTTCATACTGTCAAGAGGATCTTTAGGTATCTTAGGTGCTATCCTACCTTGGGATTATGGTACCCAAGAGATACTCCGTTAGAGTTGATTGGTTACCTAGACAGTGATTATGGTGGTAATAATAGAGATAGGAAGTCCACAATTGGTGGATATCAGTTCCTTAGAAGCAAGTTGATATCTTGGCAATGCAAGAAACAGACTGTTGTGGCCAATTCTACAACTAAGGATGAGTATGTGGCTGCTGCTGCATGTTGTAGTCAAGTGCTATAGATTCAAAATCAGTTGTTGGATTATGGGTACAATTTCATGAATACCAAGATATATGTAGATAATAACAGTACTATATGCATTATCAAGAATCCTATACATCATTCTAAAACTAAGCATATATAAATTAGACATCATTTTATTAGGGATTATTTTGAAAAAGGTTTAATTCAACCAGAGAAAATAGATTATGAAAATAATGTTTTAGACCTTTTAACTAAACCTTTTAAGGTTGGGAGGTTCTAGTACTTGGTGACAAGCATTGGAATGATCAATCCTTGAAAAATATTGGTTTGATTTGTTATAGAAGTATGTACATGATGAGTACTGTTATTAGATCTTGTAAAGTTAGTCTTTTCCACTATATTTTTGTAGCCACTGACAAAGCTTTCTATACACTAACAAGTGGAAATTAGCCTCTGACAGCTTGTGTCTTAGTTTGTTTTATGGTTTTTGTCTAATTATGTAGAGAAATGGAGCAACATATGGATGAATACAGAGTTGCTTATGGACTAAAAGGTTAAAGAAATAATTAATTTATGATGGTTGGAATGTTTATATTCCTATCTTGAAATAAAATTTTGCCATTTGAAGTGTAAAAGTTTGTATTGTTATTTTAAAGGGAGGTTATAAGATACCTTTAGGCTTTTGGGTACTCTTAGAGTACTCTTATCATAATTCTAGATTTTGTCTACTAGTGATTGGGGGTTAGAAATAACGGAAGTATTCCTTTCAAGGATTATTGAAATTTTTAAACCTTGAGACACTATAGCATGCATGTTTTCTTCTAACTATGTATCTTTCCAAGAATTTTTGACCTAGAATTGGGATTGGTCGGTTGGAAGACATGGGATATACATTTTTGGGCTTACCTAGGAGTTACAAAGATATTATATGATTTAACTTCATCCTTAAGGACTTTTTAAGCAAGGGACACTAGAGGACAGTGACATCTATCTTGTTTATGCAAGTGTGTGTGATTGGACAATGCTTGCAAAACTCAGCCTTTTTGGAGAAAATCTAATTTCCTTAGGATTAATTTCTTTGTTGAGGTCTTTTGAAGTTTATTTTTCTTTTTATTTTTAGCCTTTGACAAATAGCATTTTAGCCGCTGACAAGTGTATTTTAGCCCCCGACAAGCCAATTTTAAACGCTGACAAATATAGACGTTGGCGCTAACAAAGCTTTGACCAATGAAAAACGCTGGGTCCCACTCAGTTGTTATTTTGCGGTATTTTGGGCCATAATTTTCGTAGAGTAGGTATTCTCTTTAATTTTTAAGAGATAATGTTGGTCCCTTGTAATTCGTTATTACTTATCAACTTAAGTAATAACTCTTTACTACGACTCAAGTGTGTTGTTTTAACAATAGATAAGAACTATGAATAATTAAAACAACAATACCAATATACTTTTCAACGTATAGACTTTTATTAGAATCAAATAAAGAATCTATAACCCACTTTCTTTGCGGAATAACAAAGTGGTTGAATGACAATGGGTTGTGATCTCCTCTACTTAAATGTCTAACCAAAGTTAAAGTCTAAGCTCCAATCTAAACATTCATATACATCTTGGCTATATGGTTTAGTTGGTATGAGAGAGAAAGGTTTTCCAGAGTTTTATCTCTTGTATTGGTTAACCCTTTCTCTCCTAATGTACACTCCTTATATAGGTAGTGTAAACTAGGGTTTGCATTTTGCATGTTTCAATGCAGGGGTTTATCCAGTGGGTGGTTGATGCCCATGCTGGATAAACAGTACAAAGTACATATTAAACTATTCTAGAAAAGATAAAGGTTGTACTTATATCTAAGTATACAAGCAACCTACTGTGACTTAAAGTTATCTTTTCCCGCCTAATGCAAACCATCAAAATACTGAAGAGTCTTCAGTATCCTAGAGGAGATCGACATCATTCAGTTTGGTATTGTCAAACCAAACTGAACTGCAAGCCCTTCTTCAGTCCTTGTTCTTCAGCAACTAGTGTAACACCCCCAAATTTACAACGCAGCGGAATACAACATTGGGGTGCTACTTCATAATACAAGCTCACGAGTCACAGTAAACGTATTCTAATGTAAACGTTTACCAACGATGATTTCATCGAAAGATCAGAGTTACAAGGTCCCAATAAATTAAGAAAACTTATTTTCAAATAAGTTGCAATATACAAGTTTTTGTTTTATCTTTTTAAAAGGAAAGGATTTTTATCCAATGTACAATGTTCACCAAGTCCACTTCCTTCGATATCCGCATCCAATCCTATCCAAGCATGCCAATATAAACCTGAGATAAACATGCTTAAAGTCAACAAAAATGTTGAGTGAATCCATAGAGTTTAAAAATAGTAACTTTGAACACAAGCTTAATAAACATTTTATTCATAGAACAATCAAACGATGCTAGAGCCACGAATCGAACCTTAACCATGTGCCCAACCTAGAGTGAGACACTCCCAATACTAAATACAATATATCCTCGTATGCTTCTCGCAAGAAAACATACTCCGGATAGGTCGTTAGGCCAAAATAGATCTATTATTATTGCACTAGCATTTACCGGTTATCGGTAATTAACGGTCCATGAAGGAAAGGCCACTACATAACACTCATAACAACGTTCACATAAAAGCTACTTGTGTTCGATTTTCTAAAACAAGCATGTATCCCCCTCGCGGGTTTGAAAAGCATTAAAGGATTTAAATGCGAGGCTATGAACTCACCTTAGATGCAGACAATCAGCAGAATATAAGTATCAATACCACATGGCATATCGTAACCCAATATTGCTTCACATAGTTATCAACACAGCATCATAATCTATACGGCTTGATTCCAATAGTCGTAATACACCATAAATAGCTAATAATCATGTAGCGTCAACTGTATCCTTTCGCGGTTGTAATTCATTCCACAGCTATGCTCCAATTGTTTTGTGAGGATTAGGTTTTGGTGTTTTCCCGATGGATGGTTACATCAACTCGACGCAAAATAAATTAATAAAATTCAACTCGTAAAATCTTGGTGGTTGGCCAAGTAAAATAAAATAATAAAACAAATTATATAATATATATATCCAGTATATATATTTTATAAGTGAAAATGACGCAAATGATTCATGTCATAAGTTACTATTTAGAACAAACATTCAAAAATGTATTTCTTAAATTATATACATAATCCTTCAGAATTAATAGTGTATACAAAGTTATTTTTATATAATTCGACACTCGTTCGAAAATTATTATGTAACTCATTAAAATTTAATACCATAATTATACGTTAAATGTCATCTTAACTGGAATAATACTTTTCGAAAGTTATTATATAACGTAGTTATTCGTTATCAATTTCTTTTATAAGCGTATATATTTTTAGAAAATTTCGGCATGACCTTGCCGTTTTTATAACATTTCCATGTATATAAAATACATAATTTTTCACTTTTCTCAATTAATATCCCAATTAATACTTTCTTCAATAAATATAATTATTATATTAAATATATATATTCCCACAATTAATATTTTAATTTCTTTCCATATTTCAATTAATACCATAATTAATATATTAATTATCCACCATCAATGTTTTAATAACTTTCCATATAACATTAAATAATTTTATATTTTAATATACCATTTATTAATAATAATATTAATAACAATATTCTTTAAATATGTATTTATTTATTTATTTCTTATATGTCCTCAAATAATTATATATCCCATTATATCAAATAATAACAATTATTATTATAATATTTTCTGAATTCTTACACTCTATATTTTATTATACCCTAATTATTAATAATAATAATTATTATTATATTATCCTTAAAATATGTATTTTCATATATCCCACTATTGGTATTTCCTTTATTTATTTATTTATTTATATATCACTTTTATTTATCATATCATTAAATAATAATAAAACAAAATAAACATAAAAATATACAGTTGCAATTATACATCTAGATCTATTATTGTGACAATCTAACATTTTCAGGTAGTGAAATATTTTCTCGTATAATATTTTGAAATTTATTTTTGTGTTGGTTGACGAACTCACAATTTACGGATTTAAATTTGGGCTTACGTGCATAATTTAGCGTCCTTTACAACTAAACCGGAAACCTTAGGATTACGTATTTACGTTTTTAAACTCCGTTTTTGATGAGATAATTTTTATTGGATTCGTTTTGTGACGTTGATTCATAATTTATAAAAATGTTTTTCCTGAAACGACCCGAGGGCACGTAAATCGAGAAAACTAGAATCGAGGAATACCCGTAAACTAGTGAGATGGGACAAAATACATTGTCCCACCCCACTAGCACTATGGGACGGCACAAACAAGACACCACATCAATATGTGGCATCTTGTTAACTTGTTAGCTACAAGTGTAAGACTAAGCTTACACTTTAAGCTACAACTAGCTAAAACCATCAAACCATTCAACCACTTCTCACACAAACCATTTCCATACATGCAAACAACCTCAAAACTCTCTCAACACCACCACCTTGCCGTCCACTTTTAAGCTACAAACACCCCTTTTGATCTTTTTTAGCCATGAAATACATGTTATCTAGCTCTATCATGGAGTTATCTTGAAGCCTTGATCATTTGGTGGCCATATTAACAACATTGGAGGTGATTTGCTTGTGTCCTAGGGCTGATTTCTGAACTATTGTTCTTGGTGTTTGATGATCTTGGAGTTACTTGTGGTGTTTATCAAGTTCTTGTCTTCCAAAAACAAGAAATACACTTGGTTGGTAAAGAAGATCATCCTCTCCATTTTCTCTTGTTATTTTTGTAAAGAACAAATGTATTTTCTTTCTTATTGTATATGTATATGATGAATATATGATGATAAAAATGTTGTGTGGGAATCAAGTGTTGATAAATATGCTTAAAAAGGTTAATAACTATAAGAAATAAGGCTAAAATCATGCTTATTTAGTTGGCTGTATAAAAACAGTATATAACTAAAACTTGAACTGATAAACTTGCATGGTATGATCCATTTACAGTAAGTACAAGATGTTATACACATGTGAGAGTTGTCATGCAATGGAATCATTATAATGAGTGAGATATGATCAAAACAAGATGAGTATGCAAATCTGAATAAGCTGTTTTGTAGGGACTGTTAAGCATAGATAAACTTAAAATGAGCAGTAGCTATAACTAAGTTAAATGTATCACATAATATGAAGATCATGCCATCCAAAAATGAGCTTCTAATTTATTATAGAACTCTAGATATGATAAAAATGGTGAACATGAAAATAAAAATCAGATTTTGTGAATTAATGTTTATTATTATTATATAAGCACTCACATTTTATTGTATAAAATGTAAAATAAAAATCCACTAACTTATGAAACTTATTTATATAAATATGTAAAAGGTTAAATAAATGAATAACTTATAAAAATGGTAGTGGAATAATACTTATAAGTAATAAAAACTATAAACTTGATTTTTACGACTTTTTCGGCTATTACCGTAAAATTAACGTTTTTCGCCAATTAAAACTTAGACGATCAAACCCGTCTAATGTAAAGTTTTTTTAAAATTCATATACTGATATATAAGTAACTAATACAAGTAAAAACCGATAAAACCCGAACTATAGGACATACGGACATTAACGAGCTAACTAAGCATATTGGACTAATAATTAGACTAAATAAGATAAATACTTATAAAAAGAACTTATTGGGCTTAACCCATTTGGGCCCAACATGGAAAGTATAGATACTGATAATATAAGTATAAAATGAAACAAAACAAGTTAAAGAACTTATACTAAGCTTATTGGACTTAAAATAGATAAATAGGTAAGACTAGTAAACTAGTAAAAAGTTACCAAAACGTAAACACTAAAATGAGTAAACAAGGATATATAAACCCACCTGATCATCATCATATGTACAAAATCATCATAGGTATATTGTTATTTTGATAAAAGTCATTGGAAAAAGTCTAAGACCGATTATTATTAATATAGGTTTCCGTGACCGAAGCACGCCCGTAGCCAATAATCCGCCTTTCATTATCAACGTGAGTTCATAGCCTCGCACTCTTTTAAATGTTTTATAAAATGATTTGTAAACCCGCGAGGGAGATAACATGCTAGATTTTATAAAAATAGAACACAAGTAGTCCCGATGGTATGCTTAATGATATGGACCCGAATGATGCTATGACCCTATAAACGAGACTAAAAGGATTATTAGTAGTTAGGTTATGTCACTTAAAGTCCCATTAGCATGAATTGTGAACTACCGGGATTTGGTAGACGCTTATGCATTTGATAGTACTATTTGGGGACGATCACCCCAGTTCACACCTTGACGGTTGATCCCCGTCGTACCACATTGATTGGTAAGCGAATTTATGTATGAGAAGATTCCATAGCGTGATTTTTGTGACGACACGCTAACTTAGATGGGCAAATTGTTTGTCGGGTTCGCGGCCCGCTGTTTTCATAGTAATGTAACAATGTCATGCGGCTAATAATAATCCTAATCCAAATAAAATGTATCCTATACATAATGTAATCCAATAACGACGCTAATAACGATGAATATATTACCTATTATGGTAATATTGAGACTACGGTCTCATGGACGGTTTAAGATGTATGCTTGATTTATATATTGCCTGACTAGCAATACGTGGACTTACTTCCGATATTATACTTGTGTTCTGACTTTAACGATTGTTTTATATAACGGTTTTTATTAAACTCTCTGAATTCACTCGGCATTCGCTGATATGATTTTGCATGTTTTTATCTCAGGTGCTTGAAGGTAATCCGGATGGAGATCGACTCTGATGGCCCACATAATATTAAAAATGTTCATTTGATCTATGTTTTGTAAACTTAATGACCTGTATAATTTGGGACCTGTTGTACACTTTAAAACTTTTTATCGAATGAATGTATGTTGAACCTTGTACAACCATTTTTATGTGTTGTGTATGATTGGAGTTATTGTGCTATCCCGTAACACTCTGAAAGACCCTTCCGCTGTACCGATACGAAAAATGAGAGTGTTAGAGTTTGGTATCAGAGCTCTCGTTTAGAGAACAAAAGATTTTAAAAAAAAACCAAGGTTTTGAACAAAACTTTTCAAAATCTTTTGACAATGAACATTTAAGAAAATATTTGAAAAATCTTTTGACTATAACGGTGCCAGAGATCTCCGACGTTACCAACAAGCCCTATTGAGAAGATATATATTTTGATATATATAATTTAATTTATATATATGTATATATTGTGGTTTCATTATGTAATTGGTTAACTAGTATGTTATCCTAATATCAGATATATATATAAATGCAGATTGTCATGGCTGACCCTAATATTCCTGTAGAAAACCATGTTATTCCCGAACCTAATATAGATGATGATCCTTATTTAGACTTAGTATATTATGATATGGATGATGAGGAGGAACCATTTGAGGATCCTGAGCCCGAGTTAGGACTAGGAGATCAGATTGCCCCTCAGGTTGACTTGGTAGAGAATGAGATTGAGAATGTTGATATAGAGAATGATGAGGAGATTGGGTTAGATAATTTAGATGATGAGATTGACGACGAGGATGTCGAGGAGGATGTAGGTATAGACGTTGAGGTTGTTGACGATGAGGAAGCCGAGCTTATTTATCCTTATGATGTTCCAGAGGGCGAGCCTTTGCCCCCACCAGTTTATTTGTCTGATTCTGAGGTTGAGATACCTAGGGATGAAATGTCTGAATCGTCTGAATTTGATTCTGAATCAGAGGAGGATGAGGATGACAATGTACCTGACGGTACTGATGGTATTGCTACTCGTAGATGTGAGATTAGAGAGTCGTCTAGTGCTCGAGAGGCTACTCATATTGATGGTCTTGCACCATGGGCCTTGAGACGTGATCTAGATGCCTCCCGTGTTAAGAGTTGTATGACAGAGGTCGGATTAGGTGTTGTTCAGACTCAGGTTGCTTATTTGGAGTCGAAGACTAAGGTTGGTGAGAAAGAGCGGGAATTGCTTAGTTTGGATTTGACTGATGTAGAGCGTGGTTTCAATGAGGCTTTTAGGATGCTATCGGTGTTAGAAAGTGGTGAGTTTGCTGAAATGAAGAAAAAGGTGAATTCTATGGAGATTCAGTTGAGTGTAGCTCGTGCGGTGCGTGAGAAAGCTGAGAAGGAGTTGAATATATCCGTGGGATGGAACAGTAGATTTTCTGCTGACATGGTTGAAAGAGGAGTGATCCGTAAGCGCCCAGCTGAAGATGTGTCTAGTGATCGTCCGACGAAGATACAGAAGACGGTGGATGATGGACCATCTAGCGGTTCTCAGTATACCAGTCTATATTTAGTAGTGACCTTTGTATCTTTTGTGCTTTTGTAGCTTTGACTGAACCGACTTGTTAGTAGTAGACTTGGCACGAATTTTGAGTGTATATAGTGCTAGAACTTTGATATGGAATGTAACTAAGACAATACTTTTATTTCAAATCGAATGAAATATGTATCTTGTCTTGAATTCCATATTGTGCCTTATTTGTATCTTGATTATGAATTCAATCCATATTATATGAATCCTTTGTTGGGTGAATGCTTAATACTTTGAAATTGTGAAATTATAGAACTATGCCGCCCAAGAAGGCTGTGACTAAGGATGATGTACGTAGGATTATTACGGAGCAAGTTACCGCATTTATGACTGAATTTATGGCAAATGCTAGAAATGAAGCTGGCGGTAGTGGAGCTGGCGGTAGTGGAGCTGGCGGTAATGGAGCTGGCGGTAGTGGAGCTGGCGGTAGTGGAGCTGACGGAAGTGGAATTGGCGGTACTAATGTGAATGTGAATGCTAATAATGTGAATGCTAATGCTGGAGGAAATGTAGGAGGACTTGGAACTAATGCACCTGAAGTTGGTGGCTGTACTTATGTGACGTTCATGAAGTGTGAACCTCTACCTTTTAATGGAACTGAAGGTGCTGTAGGATTAAGCCAGTGGATTAAGAAGATTGAGTCGGTGTTTCGGATTAGTAAGTGTAAGGAGGAAGATAAGGTGACTTTTGCTATGGCTACTCTTAAAGGTCGTGCGTTGACTTGGTGGAACGGGAGAATTGCTTTCATGGGTCTTGATGCTGCTAATGCTACTCCTTGGGCTGAAATTAAGAAGTGGATGACTTTGAAATTTTGTCCTCGTAGTGTGATCATTAGGTTAGAACAAGATTTGATTCATTTGAGAATGAAAGGTGTGGACATTGATAGTTACACGAACCGATTCCATGAGTTGGCCTTGCTATGTCCTCGATTGGTTGAACCCGAAGAGATCCGAATTGAGCAATATATTAAAGGGTTGACCAGGAATATCCGGGGGGACGTGACATCATCTAAACCACTGACCATTGATGATGCTGTTCGAATGGCTTACCAACTCATTGGACAGATAATTCAGGATAGAGAAGATGAAGCCCGTGTTGGTGAGAAAAGAAAGGGAGACGATGATCGTGTAGATAGAGGTGATAATAGGAAGAATTTCAATCGCCGTCAGAACCAGAGAAAGGGGAATGCAAATGCTCTTACCTACAACACACCGCGAAACGATGATAGATGTCCTAAGTGTGGCAACAAGAGGCATGCTGGCGACTACAGGAAGTGCCGAAATTGCGGAAAGCTTGGACACAAGGTTGAAAGGTGTAAGAAGGGAACCATTTGCTTCAACTGAAATGAAGAAGGTCATAGGAAATCGGAATGCCCCAAGTTGAAAGCGATTGTACCTGGAAGAAACCCCCAGGGTGGTATCTATCAACTTGGAACAATTGAGGTGAAGAAAGAGGATCTGAATGTCGTTACCGGTACGTTTTTATTCAAAAATCATTATGCTGTTGCTTTATTTGATTCGGGTGCTGATAGGAGCTTTGTATCCACTAAATTTAGTGCCCTTATTGACATTGAACCTGTTGAGATAAATACCAGTTACGAGGTGGAATTGTAATAACTGCTTTTTTTTGCTAGTAAGAAAAGTTCTAGTCTCGATATCTTAACGAATTGATTCCCGGCTTAAAGTATGACTCAGTTGAATTTGGTAAAACAAATATTTTTGGTTGTTTTTAAATTTAAATGTGCAACAACTTAAAAGTAAATGTCGTAAAAGTAAATTGGCGTTGAAAATTAAAAGGCGTGAAAATAAATCTAAGTCTAATTAAACGAAAGGTGCGATATTTAAAACGTGACCGAAAGTAAATTGATAAAGTATTAAAAACATAAACATAAAATTAAGCAAGACAAAATAAGTGAAAAACCTCCCCAATCGGAATATATTCCGATCAGACCTCGTCGGAATGGACTTACCCCTCTGGTCGGAATGTTGAATATACTACCTTGATCGGAATGCAGATTGGAGTTCCCAATCGGAATATCTGTCACCTATCCTAATCGGAATAACCAAAATACCAAGATCGGAATATGTCAAACTCCACCAATCGGAATATCATCAATCCTCCAATCGGAATATCGAGTAACACCCAGATCGGAATGTTAGAACTGCCCCCAATCGGAATACTACAAAAAACCCCCAATCGGAAATTCGTAAACCCTTTTCCGACCAAGCCAAAGAGCTATGGTCGGAATGTAGAAACCCTTTTCCGATTGCAAGATCGGAATACGGAGGATAAAGCACAAAATAAGCTAGAAAATTAAGCTACTAATCTAATAAGCACAAGTCTAATTTTCTAAGGTAAAACGTATGGAAATAAGCTACTAAACAGAAATTTAACAACTTTTAAGACGTGAAATGAATAAGCTTTACGAAAAATAACTTTTTATATAAAAATAACTTTTATAAAAACTATATAAACTTGAAAATAAACAAAATAAGCTAAGAAAATAAATAATTTAAAACAATCAAAAACATAAAAATGTAATCTTTAAACAAGTAAACAAGATAAAAAGCATATAAATTAAAGATTAAAGAAAGGTAGAATGTGGCTATCACTCCAAAGTGTGTGAGGTCTCAAGTTCAATTCCCACTAGGTGCAAACAACCTTGATGTGGCCACGCCAACCTCCTGAAAAGGGAGGGCTTTACCTGGTTTGAGTCTGTGTGGCGGTGGGCTCAAACCCCGTGGATTAGTCGGCCAATGAGTCGGAAATCACGGTTACCAAAAAAAAAAAAAAAAAAAAAAGAAAGGTAGAATGAGATCAACAAGATAAGGTAAAGGTGCGAGAATTAAAAGAGACACTTACTTGGAAATTAAATGTATTAAAAGTGCAAGACATGTAATTAAAGGTGCAAGTAATTAAAGGTGCATAAAAGTAAAGGTGGAAGAACTAATTGTCATGATTAGTCAACAAGAACAAATGAATGAAAATGGGAAGTATTTATAGGTGATTAGGGGAATGGTTAGAGGAAGCTTCCTCCCCTCCTTCCTTTCTTCTTAATTGTGCCCTTAAGTCCTTCCTCCTTAATCTTTTTGTTAAACTTGGCATTTGATGACTTTTGGCTCGGGATTTCTTTGGACTCGTCTTTTAATTCTTCGATAAATAAGACTTGAGTTCCTCGGCTTTAAGTAAACTTCCGTCTTTTGACTTTTTCTTCGATAAATCTTCAGAATTGGTCTTGGACTTCCGTTCTTTTAGCACTCTTGACTGCTTGACTTTGTCTTTCATCTTTTTCTTCAATAAAAGTCCGTAAATGCCCGTGAATTTCCGTGTTTTCTCCACTTTTCACCTTTTCGTCCTAAATCACAACAAAAACACAAACCACGCATAATTCCGACATAAAAGACATAAAATACACGTTTTGGTCCGGTTATTATTGTAATTAAGTGGTAGAAAAGATGTGTGTTTACACACATATCAAATCCCCTACACTTGACCATTGCAATTTCCTCATGCAATGCATTAGTTACAAAGCACGTTTACATTTTTCATCATAATTAATCCATATTGGCCTTTATTAAAGAGATAGAAACTATAAAAATTCAAAGTAAAGAAATCAAAATCATACCTTGGGTTTTGGAAATGTTATGAATAATCATCATCCTCAAGTTTTCACTTTCTCCAAACCAAGCTTAAAAACGAGATCATTGTTATTATAAGTTAGCAAACTAACACGAACTCATGTGGGCTAATTATTCACTTAGACTCCCTTATTCCTAGGGGTATCTCTTGTATTTTATTGTTGTCTTGAATGATCACGAGGATACATTGTTTGACTTATTTCGATAGTTATTTAGTCCGAAAATAAAGTGAACGATTTAATCAATAGTTAGCTAAAGGACAGAATCTTTTAAAACTGCTTCTCGGGACCTCATAAAGTTCATATCTTGGCATAACTCGCTTCGCGATTTGAGACCTTTCTCGGACCGATATTTGGCAGCGACTTCATACATCAAACCTTGAGAGACGTTCATGAAATAATGGCCTTCTCTTCATAATGGAATTTCTTCATTTGAAGTTTTGAGAGATTCATACTTGGACCACGACTTCTTTATTTTTCTCCAATCTTTATTTTGGACTTTGATATACAACGATCCGCCTCCTTTTATGACTTGGATCTATTTATCCTCATACCTTGTTAGGGTCTTTACGGATACACTTCTCCATGACTTTTGGGGAGTTTTTGCTTTTCGTCGTGTGTCTCGATCCTTCATATTGATTTTCGATAAATGATTCTTCACATCACTTTGGATCTTTAGCAACAAAATATAGCCCTCATGCCTTGTTAGGGCCTTTTCGGATTCGCCAATCTTCGCATCCCGCTTCAATAAGTTATGCCTTGGCTATGAACTCTAATCCATACCGAGCAACTTTTAAACGATCTTGGGCTAGAAGCTAAGTAACTTTTCAAATCGTACAACCTTATTTATTGCAGATAAATTTATTAGCAAGCGATGGGAGAATAGGCTTATAATTAACTCACATAAATTCCCGAAAGAATACCGGACTTATAATCGGCTCTATCATCTCTCGTTCTCCACAGTTTAAAATCTCAAGGAATGAGACTCGTGGATGCTTAGCCTATTAAATCAAAGTTTTGGGTTTTCGAGTCGCCTATAGGATCTTGCAAATTCTTAGACTTTTTCAAGTTTAGAAATCGCGTTTTAAAGTTCCCTTGATAAACGACTCTCTAGGATCAATTATAGGAACTTGCGAAAAGTTCTTGTTCTTAACCCGCGAGAGTTAAGACTTTCGCGTTTTATAGCTCCCTATATAAAAGCCTAGCAAAACTCGATTTAAACATGTTAAGGATACTAGCTAGAGTAACTTAGGTAAGTAAACTCGGGTTGAGTCAAAGGATTCACAACGTTTGAAAATTTAAACCACTTTATTAAAGATTTATTCTAATAAGGAAAGAAAATAACTATACAAAGATAAAAACTAATAGGCCAAAATAGATCAAAAATTTTGAAAAATGTCGAAAAATTGATTTTCTGGTTAAAATGAGGACAAATACAAGGAAAAGAGCCACTTAACTTCGATAGAAGTCCCCCCTACACTTAACATAAACATTGTCCTCAATGTTTAAGCATGTGGGAGTAAAGTCCCCTACACTTAGGACATTGTGCACGTTGTTTAAATCTTGTTAAGGAAAGGACAACTAAAGAGATTCCTATTTTAATATTGAGAAATATAAAATAGTGAATCGAAAAGAGTTTAGGATAGAACCGGGAAGAAGTGGACACGGAATCACGGGTCGTCAAGAATCATCAAGAGTAGATCATTGAAGCTCGAATCCCTGATTAGTAGAAGAGAGGAGAGAACAAACACCAACGGGTCTCCCCTACACTTATGATAAAGAAAGCGAAAAGATAGATGCATGGGTTGCCTCCCAAGAAGCGCTTGATTTTTGTTAACCGAGTCATTAGCCTGACTCGACCTTGATCATTAACGAAAGAAGCATGAAACATATCCACCAGGATCAAAGACATAGTTTTCGTCCATCAAATAGCACAAGCTTAAGGCGAACAAGGCAAGCCAAAGAAGAGTAGGCAAGGTTCCCTTAAGCAGTGATGGAGCACGGTGGAAGCAAGGTTGAAGTGGTGCAAGTAGATTTCCATAAGTTCCAAAGATATTTCCTTTTATTTCATCAGGTGGATACTGAGATGGCTGCAGAATGTCAATACCGGGATCGAACACCTTTTCCTTTAGGGGAAAATAGCACTCAGGCTCAGCAGAGTGTGAAGAAGATCCGCGAAGAAGCACAACCTCGTCCTCAGAAGGGGGACAAAGAGGTGTTAAATCATATGTGCTGCGGATATTGGTGTCGACCGGTTTCTTCTCCTTTGAAAGAATGTTCTTCAAATCCAAAGTAGGATCAAGACGATAATCTTCAAAGTCCAAAGGAGGTGCATCACTCTCATGAGGGAAGTAAGTGTTAAGAAATGTAGAGAAGTCTTCCTCGAATGAGTAATCGTCCAAAGTAGGATCGAGTGATGGCGGAGGATCTTCATCGTGAGAAGAATCGCTCGAAAGAGTATCAGCCTCATCGAAATCATCATACGTGGACAGCTCGGGATACTCAGAAGTAAGGTCATCATAATCATCCGAATCTGAGCTAGAATCATCATCATCATAAGCATCAAAGACCGGTGGCGAATCATAAATGGTAGAAAGGTCCAAATTGGGGCGAGAATCATCCACATCATCTTGGAAAAGTGGATTATCAATGCAAGAGTCGAATAGAGGATTGTCGTAGACGGTAAAGTCATCGAGCACATTAATCATATTCACTGATTCGCGGCCTCCAAAGGTTGTACTTGTAAGTTTCCCCATTTTAAAAACTTGTGCATCATCCCCGACTCTTAAGATTAACTCACCTTCGGCCACATCCACTAAAGCTCGTCCGGTTCTCAAGAATGGCCGACCAAGTATTAAAGGAATACGAGGGTCCATTTCATAATCAACAACGACAAAATCGACCGGGAAAGTAAATGTGCCAATTTTAATGAACACGTCTTCGGCTATACCGACGGGGTAAGCGAGAGTGCGATTTGCAAGTTCAAGAGTCATCTTCGTTGGAGTGAGGTCGGGTAATGATAGTGTTTTCCAAACACTCAAAGGCATCAAATTAATACTAGCCCCGAGATCAGCAAGGGCAGTAAATTCTTCAGTTTTGTTGAACACGCAAGGCAACACAAAACGACCGGGATCTCCAAGCTTTTCCAGAAGTTCTTTAAGAATAACTGCAGAGCAGTTTTCATTTAATCGTGTGTTGGCGAGTTCAATCAGCTTCTCCTTCTTGTTTAGCAATTCCCTAAATGCTTTAACAAATTTAGGCATGTGGACAAGTGCTTCAAGAAAGCTAATGTTGAAGTTCATTTGAGAAATCATCTTCACATAGCGTGCCACTTCGGAGTCCTCCTTGGTTAGCATTTTGGTCTTGCCTATACGAGAGGGATAAGGGATATTGGGTTTGGGTGGTGAAGGTGCAGGTGTAGGTGGTAAAGGTTGAGAAGTTGAAGGGTCATTCGTGGGAACTTCATCACGTCGAGGCGGAGACGGTAATGGTGCACTAATACTAGGTGTAGCAGGAGTAGGGATAAATGGTGGTGAAGGAGGTGTAGATGATGGAGGTGGGGTTGGTGGTCCTACTATGGTGACTCCACTACGAGTAGTAATAGCGCTCACATTTTCTCGCGGATTGGTGACGGTGTTTGAAGGTAGAGAACTCGAAGAAGAAGGTTGAGATGCAGGCAAGAAACTAGCAAGCATATTCTTCAAATCATTGGTTTGATTACTGAAGGAAGATTGAATATTATCTCGAAGCTCGGACGTAATCTCATTTCCTTGCTTGGTAATGTCTCCTTTAAGATTGATAATTTGGCTCTGAAGATTCTTGATTTGCTCACCTTGTGTTCTCATGATGGCTTCAACATCTAGATTACTGGGTGGGAGATGTTGAGCGGGTGGGTGATAAGGATTAGAAGCTCTTGGTGGGATTTGGTTGCTTCTAGGGTAGTTGTTGGCGGAGTTTTGGTTTTGAGGAGAAAAATCGGGTGAAAGGTAGTTGTTAGATCGGTAACTCAGCAAATTTCTATCCCCTTGAGGTCGAGCTTGGTAATTTTCCGGTGAATAATTACCATAAGTTGTATACACATTTTTTGGATTTCCTTGAGTCGAAGGACAATCTGTGTATGAGTGAGGACCGCCGCATGTTTCACAAGGAGTAGCAACAGCTTTAACTTGTTGTTGTTGGTTTGAAGCCAAGAGTTGCATACTTTTGCTCATTTCAGTCAGCACACGGGTGAGTTCGGTTATATCAGGGTTTGCTGAAGTGGAGGAAACATTAACTCTCGGATTGTTCCTTGAAGAAGTAGAGGAATCCCAGTTTTTGTGGTGAGTAGTCATGTTCTCAATTAACTCTCTACACTCCTCAGGTCTCCTTTTCATGAATGTGCCACCGGCGGCTGCATTAATCGTATCACGATCTCGAAAAGTCAATCCGTTGTAGAAAGTATCAATCAATGTGACGGGAAGCATGTTGTGGTTTGGACAACGATCAATCAAGACATTATATCTTTCCCAAGCATCAAAAAGAGATTCATCAGGGTCTTGCATGAAACCGCTGATTTGATTGCGAAGGCTTGTGACCATGGATGGTGGAAAGTAGCGCGACAAAAAGCGTTGAGTCATGTCATCCCAAGTATGAATTGAATTCTTTGGAAGACGATCAAACCATTTCTCGGCATGATGCGATAAAGTATGTGGGAAGAGTTGTAGGCGAAGAACATCCATTGTGGCACCAGGCAACTTCATGTTTGGGTGATTGTAATGAACTTGTCGAGGTGTTTGTTGGCATCATCATCAGACAATCCACGGAATGGGTTAGTTTGCACTTGCTGAATCATGTGGTGCTTCAACGAAAACTCAGGAGCGTTGATTTGCATCGGCGCAATCGGTCCTCCTCGTCCAAACATGGTAGGTTGACAAAGTTCCTCCATGGTCCGAAGATCGGGCTGTGGAAGAACATTGTTGTTATTGTTGAGGTGCGGTGGAATATTATTGTTGTTAACACCTGACATAGCTAAATCTTCTTGAGTCTCGGGCTCTTGATAATTAGAAGATCTAGTACGCATACACCTGAAAATGCAAAAGAAAAAGAAACCAAACACAAAGACAATATATATACACAATAAAGATAAAATCTTTTTGGATTTTTGAAATTTTTAATTTTTATGGATTTTTAGCAATTTTTAATTTTTTTATGATTTTAAAAAAATTTTATGCAAGAAAAATAACGCTCACAAGTGAACGGATCCGAAAAAGCAACGAGTCTTTCACAGAAAACCGTTAATCTTTACGAAAAGAGCCGGCAGCGGCGCCATTTAATAACTGCTTTTTTTTTGCTAGTAAGAAAAGTTCTAGTCTCGATATCTTAACGAATTGATTCCCGGCTTAAAGTATGACTCAGTTGAATTTGGTAAAACAAATATTTTTGGTTGTTTTTAAATTTAAATGTGCAACGACTTAAAAGTAAATGTCGTAAAAGTAAATTGGCGTTGAAAATTAAAAGGCGTGAAAATAAATCTAAGTCTAATTAAACGAAAGGTGCGATATTTAAAACGTGACGGAAAGTAAATTGATAAAGTATTAAAAACATAAACTTAAAATTAAGCAAGACAAAATAAGTGAAAAACCTCCCCAATCGGAATATATTCCGATCAGACCTCGTCGGAATGGACTTACCCCTCTGGTCGGAATGTTGAATATACTACCTTGATCGGAATGCAGATTGGAGTTCCCAATCGGAATATCTGTCACCTATCCTAATCGGAATAACAAAAATACCAAGATCGGAATATGTCAAACTCCACCAATCGGAATATCATCAATCCTCCAATCGGAATATCGAGTAACACCCAGACCGGAATGTTAGAACTGCCCCCAATCGGAATACTACAAAACACCCCCAATCGGAAATTCGTAAACCCTTTTCCGACCAAGCCAAAGAGCTATGGTCGGAATGTAGAAACCCTTTTCCGATTGCAAGATCGGAATACGGAGGATAAAGCACAAAATAAGCTAGAAAATTAAGCTACTAATCTAATAAGCACAAGTCTAATTTTCTAAGGTAAAACGTATGGAAATAAGCTACTAAACAGAAATTTAACAACTTTTAAGATGTGAAATGAATAAGCTTTACGAAAAACAACTTTTTATATAAAAAGAACTTTTATAAAAACTATATAAACTTGAAAATAAACAAAATAAGCTAAGAAAATAAATAATTTAAAACAATCAAAAACATAAAAATGTAATCTTTAAACAAGTAAACAAGATAAAAAGCATATAAATCAAAGATTAAAGAAAGGTAGAATGAGATCAACAAGATAAGGTAAAGGTGCGAGAATTAAAAGAGACCCTTACTTGGAAATTAAATGTATTAAAAGTGCAAGACATGTAATTAAAGGTGCAAGTAATTAAAGGTGCATAAAAGTAAAGGTGGAAGAACTAATTGTCACGATTAGTCAACAAGAACAAATGAATGAAAATGGGAAGTATTTATAGGTGATTAGGGGAATGGTTAGAGGAAGCTTCCTCCCCTCCTTCCTTTCTTCTTAATTGCGCCCTTAAGGTCTTCCTCCTTAATCTTTTTGTTAAACTTGGAATTTGATGACTTTTGGCTCGGGATTTCTTTGGACTCGTCTTTTAATTCTTCGATAAATAAGACTTGAGTTCCTCGGCTTTAAGTAAACTTCCGTCTTTTGACTTTTTCTTCGATAAATCTTCAGAATTGGTCTTGGACTTCCGTTCTTTTCGCACTCTTGACTGCTTGACTTCGTCTTTCATCTTTTTCTTCAATAAAAGTCCGTAAATGTCCGTGAATTTCCGTGTTTTCTCCACTTTTCACCTTTTCGTCCTAAATCACAACAAAAACACAAACCACACATAATTCCGACATAAAAGACATAAAATACACGTTTTGGTCCGGTTATTATTGTAATTAAGTGGTAGAAAAGATGTGTGTTTACACACATATCAAATTGGCTAATGGTAAATTAGTGAAAACTAATAAGCTATTAGAAGGATGCTCTCTAAATCTCTTGAACCATTCCTTTCTGATTGATTTGATGTTGATAGAATTAGGTAGTTTTGATATTATTATTGGTATGGATTGGTTGTCGTTGAATAATGCTACTATTTTATGTGGAGAGAAGAAGGTTAAGATTCCTCTTAGGAATAGGACGTTAGTAATTGATGGTAATCGAGGTGAATCCCGTTTGAAAATCGTTTCATGTATTAAAGTCCAAAAGTACATCAGGAACGGTTGTGAGTTATTCTTAGCTCAAGTGACTGGGAATGAGTCTAGGGAGAAACGATTGGAAGATGTACCTATTATTTGTGAATTTCCTGAGGTATTTCCTAAAGATTTACCCGGACTTCCACCGATAAGGCAAGTAGAGTTTCGAATCGATTTAATTCCTGGTGCTGCACCGGTGGTACGTGCGCCTTACCGATTGGCCCCTTCTAAATTAAAGGAGTTATCTGAGCAACTTAAGGAGTTGTCTGATAAAGGTTTTATTCGACCGATCTCGTCACCTTGGGGAGCTCCAGTCTTGTTCGTTAAGAAGAAGGATGGATCTTTCCGTATGTGCATACAGTGCATTGATTATAGGGAACTGAATAAGTTGACAATTAAAAATCGATATCCTTTACCTAGGATTGATGATTTGTTTGATCAACTGCAAGGATCTAGTGTGTATTCTAAGATAGATTTGCGGTCAGGATATCACCAACTTCGCGTCCGTGAAGAAGATATTCCTATAACTGCATTTAGAACTCGTTATGGACACTATGAATTTCAAGTAATGCCATTTGGGTTAACTAACGCACCTGTGGTTTTCATGGATTTAATGAATCGAGTGTGCAAGCCCTACTTGGATAAATTTGTGATTGTGTTTATCGACGATATTCTAATCTATTCTAAGAATGAAGATGAACATAGAGAACATTTAAGGATTGTTTTGAATTTGTTGAAGGATGAAAGGTTGTATGCTAAGTTTTCGAAGTGTGATTTCTGGTTAGATTCTGTGCAATTTCTTGGTCATGTGATTAACAAAGATGGAATTCATGTTGATCCTGCAAAGGTTGAAGCTATTAAGAATTGGTCTGCACCGACAACGCCAACGGAAGTGCGACAGTTCTTAGGATTGGCTGGCTATTATAGGCGATTCATTAAAGAATTTTCTTTGATAGCTAAACCCTTGACTAAGCTTACCCAGAAGAATAAACCTTTCGTTTGGGGAAGTGATGAAGATGGAGCATTTCAGACATTGAAGCAAAAATTATGTAGTGCGCCAATCTTATCATTACCCGACGGGAGTGAAGATTTTGTAGTGTATTGTGATGCATCTCTTAGAGGCTATGGAACTGTTTTGATGCAGCGAGAGAAAGTGATAGCTTATGCTTCTAGGCAATTAAGGAAGAATGAGGAGAATTATACTACTCATGATCTTGAGTTAGGAGTTGTAGTCTTTGCTCTTAGGTTGTGGAGACATTATATGTATGGCACCAAGTGTACGGTATTCACCGATCACAAAAGCCTACAGTATATTCTCGACCAGAAGGAATTGAACATGAGGCAACGAAGATGGATAGAGTTGTTAAGTGATTATGATTGTGATATAAAATATCACCCAAGAAAAGCCAATGTTGTTGCCGATGCGTTAAGTAGGAAAGATAGAGAGCCTATCAGGGTACGTTCTCTAGTCTTGACCGTGCACAATAATTTGCCTGAGCAAATTAGAAATGCGCAAATAGAAGCTTGTAAGAAGGAAAATTTTGTTAATGAAGGGTTCCGAGGAGAAGGAGATCCTTTAGAGGTTAGAGCTGATGGAGTGAAATGCTTAAGAGGTCGTATGTGGATACCTAAGTTTGGAGGCTTAAGAGACTTGATTATGTTAGAATCCCATAAATCTAAGTATTCCATTCATCCGGGATCTGATAAGATGTACCATGATTTGAAGAAGTTGTACTGGTGGCCGAATATGAAAGCTGACATAGCTATGTATGTTCTTCAATGCTTCACTTGTGCTAGAGTCAAAGCTGAACATCAAAAGCCATCAGGACTACTTCAACAACCAAAGATTCTTGAATGGAAGTGGGAGCGAATTACGATGGACTTTATCACCAAGCTTCCTAGAACATCATCTGGAAACAACTCGATTTGGGTTATTGTCGACAGACTGACCAAATCAGCACACTTCATTCCGGTTAAAGAGCAGTTCCCACTGGAGAAGCTGACTCGTGTATACCTTGAGAATGTTGTATGCAAGCATGGAGTGCCTGTATCGATCATTTCAGATCGAGATCCTAGATTCGCATCGAATTTTTAGAAATCTCTCCAAAGATCTTTGGGAACGAATCTCGACATGAACACTGCTTATCACCCCCAGATTGATGGGCAGAGTGAAAGGACGATACAAACACTAGAAGATATGTTGAGAGCTTGTGTGTTAGACTTTGGTAAGAATTGGGATAAACATTTGCCGTTAGCAGAGTTTTCGTATAATAATAGTTACCATTCTAGTATTAAGGCTTCACCGTTTGAAGCTTTGTATGGTAGGAAGTGTAGATCTCTTATATGTTGGAGTGAAGTTGGGTATACCCAGCTCACGGGACCGGAATTGATCCGGGAGACTACGGAGATGATAGTTCAGATTAAGAATAGGTTGTTGACTGCCCGTAGTAGACAGAAAAGTTAAGCGGATGTGCGGCGGAAGCCAATGGAGTTTAAAGTGGGTGACCGATTAATGTTGAAAGTATCGCCATGGAAAGGCGTTATAAGATTTGGAAAGCGAGGGAAATTGAATCCCCGTTATATTGTACCCTTTAAGATTTTATCTAGAGTAGGTCCGGTGGCTTACAAACTAGAGTTACCCCCAGAACTTCATGGTGTTCACAACACATTCCATGTATCTAATCTGAAGAAATGTCTAGCAGTGAGTGATGAGAAAATTCTGTTAGGTAAGGTTCGAATAGATGGGAAGTTGCATTTTATCGAAGAGCCCGTAGAGGTTATGGATCGTGAGGTAAAGCAATTGAAACAAAGTCGGATACCTATTGTTAAGATCCGATGGAATTCAAAGCATGGACCGGAGTATACTTGGGAACGAGAGGATGAAATGTGGAAGAAATATCCGCACCACTTCGATTTCAATAAGAAACGGACATCCAAATGAAATGGATCACGAGGACGTTGATCCCTTTTAGGAGGAAAAGCTGTGACAATCTAACATTTTCAGGTAGTGGAATATTTTCTCGTATAATATTTTGAAATTTATTTTTATGTTGGTTGACGAACTCACAATTTACGGATTTAAATTTGGGCTTACGTGCATAATTTAGCGTCCTTTACAACTAAACCGGAAACCTTAGGATTACGTATTTACGTTTTTGAACTCCGTTTTTGATGAGACAATTTTTATTGGATTCGTTTTGTGACGTTGATTCATAATTTATAAAAACTTTTTTCGTGAAACGGCCCGAGGGCACGCAAATCGAGAAAACTAGAATCGAGGAATACCCGTAAACTAGTGAGATGGGACAAATACATTGTCCCACCCCACTAGCACTATGGGACGGCACAAACAAGACACCACATCAATATGTGGCATCTTGTTAACTTGTTAGCTACAAGTGTAAGACTAAGCTTACACTTTAAGCTACAACTAGTTAAAACCATCAAACCATTCAACCACTTCTCACACAAACCATTTTCATACATGCAAACAACCTCAAAAGTCTCTCAACACCACCACCTTGCCATCCACTTTTAAGCTACAAACACCCCTTTTGATCTTTTCTAGCCATGAAATACATGTTATCTAGCTCTCTCATGGAGTTATCTTGAAGCCTTGATCATTTGGTGGCCATATTAACAACATTGGAGGTGATTTGCTTGTTTCCTAGGGCTGATTTCTCAACTATTGTTCTTGGTGTTTGATGATCTTGGAGTTACTTGTGGTGTTCATCAAGTTCTTGTCTTCCAAAAACAAGAAATACACTTGGTTGGTAAAGAAGATCATCCTCTCCATTTTCTCTTGTTATTTTTGTAAAGAACAAATGTATTTTCTTTCTTATTGTATATGTATATGATGAATATATGATGATAAAAATGTTGTGTGGGGATCAAGTGTTGATAAATATGCTTAAAAAGGTTAATAACTATAAGAAATAAGGCTAAAATCATGCTTATTTAGTTGGCTGTATAAAAACAGTATATAACTAAAACTTGAACTGATAAACTTGCATGGTATGATCCATTTAAAGTAAGTACAAGATGTTATAAACATGTGAGAGTTGGCCATGCAATGGAATCATTATAATGAGTGAGATATGATCAAAACAAGATGAGTATCAAATCTGAATAAGATGTTTTGTAGGGACTGTTAAGCATAGATAAACTTAAAATGAGCAGTAGCTATAACTAAGTTAAATGTAGCACATAATATGAAGATCATGTCATCCAAAAATGAGCTTCTAATTCATTATAGAACTCTAGATATGATAAAAATGGTGAACATGAAAATAAAAATCAGATTTTGAGAATTAATGTTTATTATTATTATATAAGCACTCACATTTTATTGTATAAAATCTAAAATAAAAACCCACTAACTTGTGAAACTTATTTATATAAATATGTAAAAGGTTAAATAAATGAATAACTTATAAAAATGGTAGTGGAATAATACTTATAAGTAATAAAAACTATAAACTTGATTTTTACGACTTTTTCGGCTATTACCGTAAAATTAACGTTTTTCGCCAATTAAAACTTAGACGATCAAACCCGTCTAATGTAAAGTTTTTTTAAAAGTTATATACTGATATATAAGTAACTAATACAAGTAAAAACCGATAAAACCTGAACTATAGGACATACGGACATTAACGAGCTAACTAAGCATATTGGACTAATAATTGGACTAAATAAGATAAATACTTATAAAAAGAACTTATTGGGCTTAACCCATTTGGGCCCAACATGGAAAGTATAGATACTGATAATATAAGTATAAAATGAAACAAAACAAGTTAAAGAACTTATACTAAGCTTATTGGACTTAAAATAGATAAATAGGTAAGACTAGTAAACTAGTAAAAAGTTACCAAAACGTAAACACTAAAATGAGTAAACAAGGATATATAAACCCACTTGATCATCATCATATGTACAAAATCATCATATGTATATTGTTATTTTGATAAAAGTCATTGGACAAAGTCTAAGACCGATTATTATTTATATAGGTTTCCGTTACCGAAGCACGCCCGTAGCCGATAATCCGCCTTTCATTATCAACGTGAGTTCATAGCCTCGCACTCTTTTAAATGTTTTATAAAATAATTTGTAAACCCGCGAGGGAGATAACATGCTAGATTTTATAAAAATAGAACACAAGTAGTCCCGATGGTATGCTTAATGATATGGACCCGAATGATGCTATAACCCTATAAACGAGACTAAAAGGATTATTAGTAGTTAGGTTATGTCACTTAAAGTCCCATTAGCATGAATTGTGAACTACCGGGATTTGGTAGACGCTTATGCATTTGATAGTACTATTTGGGGACGATCACCCCAGTTCGCGCCTTGACGGTTGATCCCCGTCGTACCACATTGATTGGTAAGCGAATTTATGTATGAGAAGATTCCATAGCGTGATTTTTGTGACGACACGCTAACTTAGATGGGCAAATTGTTTGTCGGGTTCGCGGCCCGCTGTTTTCATAGTAAGGTAACAATGTCATGCGGCTAATAATAATCCTAATCCAAATAAAATGTATCCTATACATAATGTAATCCAATAACGACGCTAATAACGATGAATATATTACCTATTATGGTAATATTGAGACTACGGTCTCATGGACGGTTTAAGATGTATGCTTGATTTATATATTGCCTGACTAGCAATACGTGGACTTACTTCCGATATTATACTTGTGTTCTGATTTTAACGATTGTTTTATATAACGGTTTTTATTAAACTCTATGAATTCACTCGGCATTCGCTGATATGATTTTGCATGTTTTTATCTCAGGTGCTTGAAGGTAATCCGGATGGAGATCGACTCTGATGGCCCACATAATATTAAAAATGTTCATTCGATCTATGTTTTGTAAACTTAATGACCTGTATAATTTGGGACCTGTTGTACACTTTAAAACTTTTTATCGAATGAATGTATGTTGAACCTTGTACAACCATTTTTATGTGTTGTCTATGATTGGAGTTATTGTGCTATCCCGTAACACTCTGAAAGACCCTTCCGCTGTACCGATACGAAAAATGAGAGTGTTACAATTATACCCAAAAATAAAATAAATAATAAAACAATTTCAAGAACATCACCACCACAAGCCCAACACCACCATGCTGTGGCTGTGGTTGTACCGCCGTCCGGCCGCCACCACAGTGGTGGTTTGGCGGCGGCAGCCCTCTTTTTTTTATCAAAACTAAGGCCAAAACCACCATATATAAGATAAATAAAAACTAGATAAAGTAATTTTTTTCTAATCTTGATTGTAACCATCTTGCATGTGTAGACCGGGATTAAATCCGGGGTTTTTGAGGGTTTTTAAGGTATGCTTATGTGTTATAATCATAGATCCATCACCCACACACCACCACACGACGGCGGCGGCGGCGGCAACCCACCAAAAAAGGGTGTCAGCGGCGGTTTGGGGGTAAAAGGGAGGAGGAGAGGCGGTTTTAGGGGTTTTGGAACAAGGGTTGTCTCGGATTAATTATAAGCACGCCGGAAAAAATTGAGACTCGCCGAAAAACTTTTCCGGCGGCGGTGCATGGCCGGCGGCTGCAGGGGTGAGAGGGGAGAGAGTGATTTTGTGTGTGTGTTTTAGTTTTGTGTTGAAATGAAAGAAATAAAGTGAAATATATATATATATATATAGTAATACTTCCAATCCAATTTAGCATGTGGTGAAAAGTTTAGGGTATGTTTTGAAAATGTTTTATTTACTCTTGTAAAATAAGTGCTCGAGGCTCGTTTGGACGACTTAACGGACGATTCAAGCCACGAGACTTGCACCATCGTTTTTAAAATCATTTTTCCAATAAATATGAGTCCTTACTTCGTCGAGTTTGGAAAACATTTGCTATTATTTATTTAAATGCTTGTTTAATCATTTTTAGCTATTTCGCTTATATTTCACCGTAAAAATAAAACGTAAATTCTTTTACTCACGTTATTAGCAACGTTTTAGGATACAATGAAAAATACTATTTCTTCATATTTTCAAAGTTTTAATTTTGAGTCGTTTCAACTATTATTTTTATTATTTTCGTTCAGTCCGACTCTAAAACGTTGAAAAATACTCCAAGTAATTAAATTATAATTATTTAATTTATATGACGTAGACGTAAAAATTAAGAAATATCAAATATCGAAATAATCGATATTAAAATATAATATTTGGGCATCCATTGGCATTGCGATCACTAGTAGTCCTCGTTACTCGTCAGAACGTAGAAATAAAACGTTCAATATTAGTTTCAACTTAAACCGTTAAACGTCATAATAATTAACGTCATCATATACTTCAAAAATATCCGAAAAATAGAATTAAATTATGATCTTATTTTTACGGAGTTTACATCCTCACCACCTTAAGGGAGCACCGTCCCGGGGCTCGTTAAAAGATATCACGTCATAGAAAATCTTCTCGAGGGTACATAACTCCATCGAATGCGTTATAAAATTACTTAAAATAAGATAATCGTTACTAATCATACGAAATCACCTAATCACATGATCGTTAGGGAAACCTTCCATCAAAGGAGATTTCTTCGAAGCAGAAATCATTCGGAGTATACATTACTCCATCGAACGCACTACGACGTGAATTAAAACATTGAATGCTATCATTAAGCACATATAATCACATTATGACATGCTTGCAAACTAACCAAGCCATTCCAAATCAATCAATTCAATTAAGTTAACTCATGCTTGCTAAATAATCAAGCCATGATAATTATGAATATTTGACAGGATTTTTGGATAAGTCCAGTCAAAAGAAAGTTTGCATATTAAAGGATGTCTACGAGCCTGATAGCCATGGATGCACATCCAAAACGACTTTTTTCATAGGAGGGTGCTCACACACGGATCCATACCCAAAATTTATTACTGGGTGTTCACATACGGATACATACCCAAAATGATATTACGGGGTGTTCACAAACGGATGCATACCCAAGGTAATATAGGTACGCGTTACCTGCCAATCGGGCAACATTTCACAATGCCACCTCGAGCTCGCACCATGTACGATTACTCGACTAAATACAATGTTGGGTCAAAAAGTTGATGTGGCAGAAACTCAAAAACGAAGAAAACATGAAGATATTGTCTAAGCGTTGTCAAGAGCAATCCAAGCTTTGACTAGAGCAAACTAAGCGTTGATGGCTCAAGCATTGTCACGTACAATCTAAGCATTGTCATGTACAAAACAAGCATTGACAAAACGTAGACGAGAAGCTTATGGAAGATTCTATTTGGATATATATGCAGGATATATTCTGCATAAGTTTATTTAAATAGAAGATTACATGTTTATTTAGTCTTATCTCTTGTAAAACCCTAATCCTTACACTATAAAAGGAACCAAGGGTCTTAGGTTTTATTCATAACTTTCATATACAATGTAAACCTAAAGCGTGTGTCGACTAGGTGTGGGATTCAATGTACACACACCTAGTGGTTGTTTGTTATTAATATAATGAACAATCCATTTGTTTTAATTCATGTTTTTGTGCCTAAACACCTTGTTACATAGTTATTGTTCTTTTCCACTTTGATTGTTAATCATATGAACAATGGCTATGCCTAGTAGCTTAAAGATACGGAATCTAGGATTCCTCAATTGGTATCAGAGCCTCGTGGCTCATGATGCTAGGACCAACAAGGTGTTCGTGTATGGTGAAAAGAAGAAAAATCCGTCTAGGGTTTTTCTGGACGTTTTTGTGTGCGCAGCAGTATTCAGAAGGTCATAAATTTTTATTGAACCGTTGGATCGTCACGTAATTTCTTGTGTGTGTTCTATACACATATATCTAGACATCCACCGGAGGGATTGTTGCGTTTTATCCTCAGGAAAAAGTTATTAAGTGTCAAAGTCAGCAGTGAGTGAATGCAGTTTTCTGTAAACATCCATGTTCAAAACACGATCTCTCCTTCGTTAACCGTTGAATCTTCGTGATTTTTGAACTGTAGATTCTTGGCACTTTGTGTCTAGAATCTCACCGAAGGGATTTTCGATCTGAGTCCTAATGAAGAAGTTATTCAAGGTCGAAGTTTGCTGATTATGGTATAAACGTTTTTTGCACTTTTACATAAAATCATGAACTAGGGTTTCTATAAACCCTAGATCGACTTAAGGCTGAAATGTTTAAGGTTTGAAGGCTGTTATAATGCATTCTGATGTATAATTCGAATTTGTTTGTTCTCAAAACCCTAATTAGGGTTTCGGTTTACATTTATCAGATTCTAGGGTTTGCATACTAAAGAAATCACGTGAGCAGGTAGGAATTAATGTTTCTTTGTGACTGCTTCACCAAAAGGCGTTGGTGTATAATTACTGGTTTGGATAAGTCACTAAAAGAAAACACGTGAGTTGAAGCGGCTGGTCCAACAGGTATTGTGATCAATGATTTATGATCTGCGTGATTTTTGGAGGTATGTATGGCAAGTATTTTTGATAATTCATACGATCAAGATAAGTTTTTAAATCGTATGGATATTCAAGGCAACAAATGAGTACTCCTTAATACACGTGAAGACAAAGAAGGAAAGTGAATATTTTTGTCATAGTCACGTGATAAAGAAAGGAACAAATGGGAGTACATTGTTATGTTGTACACGTGATGGCTGTGATACCTATATACTGTGTTTATCACGTGGGCCAAAGAAAGAGGTTACGTTGCTGTTTGTTAGTTTGGTGCTGACAAAGTCTTGGTGCAACGCTGACAGAAGAAGACGCTGACGTGTGTACTTTTGACGCTGACAGAATAAGTCAAACGCTGACAGCGTTGACAGTGTTGTCCGAGAAATGGTTAATCTGAACATTGACAAGTATTGTCCGATATTAGACAATACACATTCCAGATTTATTGGATAAAGGAGGATCTCGGATAACACAAGGATTGCTGCTGTTGAGAAAATTGGTACGTTTTTAGCACACAAAAAGGAGGAATTTACACACGAAGGTACATGGAATTTCCGTTTTATTTAGAATATCATGTTGATATTTATGGCTCGGATATTTTTAAAAGGGATTAATGATCTTAATACGAGTTAGCAACTATTTGTGGGAATTTGATGGATATTTTAAACTATGTAATCGGGATAGCCTTGCAAAAGAGTTATCCATATGAGTATCTTTTACATATGGTATGAAGACGTTATTCCATTAAATTCGTCATGAAGAGGTGTTGGCTTAAGGGGAAGAATTCTTATGGAAAGTTTGATGATTGAAGAAGATTTTTGCGAGTTTGTGTTCTATCATATCTTAAAGTCATGCACTTCCAGCTACTGACTTTTAAGGTAACTTGTTTATGCTTACATGGTTACTGATGAAGTGATACAAGATCTAGGAATATGTGATTTTTCTTATGGTTCTCTATGCACATATTTTCTATCACTTGAAGGAGTTACATTATCGTGCTCAGTGTCTCACAAAGGATGAGGATTTTTGTATGCATTACACTTCATTACATTCTACAAGATATGGAACATAGGTTTGGGTTACTCTACTTCTACATCAAGATTACTTTATTTATTTTTCTTCAAGATCATTACACAGAGCCTACATTTGGAGAATCTTCAAAGATTGCATACATTGTTTACTTCCCTGTTGATGTGACAAAAAGGGTAAGACATACATGCTACACTTGAGGGGAAGCAATTTGAAGATCATGTACAACTTACAAGAGATACACATAGAGTTTTGCCACCATCAACTAGGGGAAGATTGTTGGGTCAAAAAGTTGATGTGGAAGAAACTCAAAAACGAAGAAAACATGAAGATATTGTCTAAGCGTTGTCAAGAGCAATCCAAGTGTTGACAAGAGAAAACTAAGCGTTGATGGCTCAAGCATTGTCATGTACAATCTACGCATTGTCATGTACAAAACAAGCATTGACAAAACGTAGACAAGAAGCTTATGGAAGATTCTATTTGGATATATATGCAGGATATATTCTGCATAAGTTTATTTAAATAGAAGATTTACATGTTTATTTAGTCTTATCTCTTGTAAAACCCTAATCCTTACACTATAAAAGGAACCAAGGGTCTTAGGTTTTATTCATAACTTTCATATACAATGTAAACCTAAAGCGTGTGTCGACTATGTGTGGGATTCAATGTACACACACCTAGTGGTTGTTTGTTATTAATATAATGAACAATCCATTTGTTTTAATTCATGTTTTTGTGCCTAAACACCTTGTTACATAGTTATTGTTCTTTTCCGCTTTGATTGTTAATTATATGAACAATGGCTATGCCTAGTAGCTTAAAGATCCGGAATCTAGGATTCCTCAACGCTGACAAGAGGAAATTGGACGTTCATAAGAAGAAATCAAGCATTGTCAGATCAAGCGTTGACAAGAAGAAGTCAAGCGCTGATGAGAAGAAGTCAAGCACTGATATCATACTTAGTCTACACGTTTTATGTTTCTAGTAAAGATATGTTCGACAATGTATTTCTTATGTTTATCTTTACCTAAAATAGCTGATACGTAGAATCTTGTACAAGGTTCCTTAATCTATAAAAGGAGGCCTTTAGGTTTTAGTTCAATATATGTTTTTACACTTTCATTGTACACAAGTTCAATCATCAATCAAAGTGAAAGTTTGATTTATTCTGTTTGTGTGCTCTTCTTCTAAGTATTAATTCCGCATAATACTTAGATTGTTTCATATACAACAAAGTTTCTCTAAGTGTTTAACTTGATTCATTCTCGTTTACACAAAGCTAAATCGATCTAAGTTTGGGATCAACAAGTGGTATCATAGCCAGTTTGAGGAACTTTGATCTAAAGAACACAAAATCCTAAAAACCCTAAATCACCAAAAACCCTAATTTTTCAAGAAACCCTAAAAACCAGACATAATGTCTACACCATATATGACCTCCTCCTCTAGTCACAATCTAAAAATCCCCATGCTAGACCCTGACAACTTTGAGCTATGGAAGTTAAATTTTGAGCTATGGAAGTTCAATTTTGAGCAGTATCTTCAAATCCATGATCACGCTCTATGGGAAATTATTGAATATGGAAACACATTCAATAAGGCTGCTAGGATTGCTGCTGCTATTGCTGCAAGATCAATGAAGGGATCAACTGAAGAGGATCGAAAAGAAAGACCTTCAGATGGAAGAGTTGTTGCAACTGAAGACATTGTAAAGAGAAGGAATGATATGAAGACTCTAAGCATTCTCAAACTTTCTTTGGGACCAGTAAATCAGCACAAGTATAGAGGTTTTGAGTCTGCCAAAGAGCTTTGAGAAGCCCTTCAAGTCAATTATGGTGGTAATGATGATACTGCCTCAAAGAAGAAGAAGCAACTCTTGCATGAGTATGTTGTGTTCAAAGCCTTTCCAAATGAAAAGCTAAGTGGGGTAAGAAGCAGACTTCTTGACATCACAAGCAAATTGTCCTTTATGGGACAGTGTATGATGATGCTGATATCATTACCACCTTCCTTAAAAGTCTTGGTGATGCATGGAAGATTGAAGCAAGGTCTATTATTGCTACAATTGCTCACAAAAGTTCCACTTTTGATGACGTCTACAATAAACTGAAGATTGTAGAGAATGAAATCCTTTTGGATCAAGGAAGCAAATCTACCAATGGAAACATGTCCTTCTTCTCACATAGTGAAGGTCAATTGATCAAAGGGAGTCATACGTGCACCCCGTTACTGGATCACCTTGTATCAACGTTAGATCAAGCTTTGTCAGCGCCCCACATTCAGACGCTGACACATACAATGTTGACTCACCAAGGATTAGGCCTACTGGTATTGATCTAGATACAGTGTGTGCATACATTGCTTCATTGCCCAATGGTTCAGTGATTACATATGAGGACCTTGAGCAAATCAATGATGAGCATTTGGAGGAGATGGACATAAAGTGGAATATGGCACTTGCAAGCAGACGGACCAATAGATGGAATAGGAGATTCAAGAAGAAGATGACATTTAATGCTAAAGACACTGTTGGGTTTTATAAATCCAAGGTTGAGTGTTACAATTACATAGAATGGGCCATTTTATGAGAGAATGCAGATCTCCAAGAAGATTTGATGATTGAAAACCTTCAAGCCAAATCATCAAGGTTGAAGACACAAAGGCTATGGTTGCCATGCAAGAAATTGATGCTGTTGGTTGGGATTAGAGCTTTATGGCCAAAGGTGTGGAAGAGAACAAAGCCTTGGTTGCAGAAAAGGAGGAAGAGGAGCATGTTCACTATGCTCTCATGGCACATTCTTCATCTTCATCAGACAATGAGATATATGATGATGCATTTTGTAGTAAAGGTTGTCGTCTAAACACTGAAAAACTTAACAAAGAAATTTTAAAGTTAAAATCAGATGTTTTTTATGAAAGGTGCAAGTTATCTAATTATCAACTTGCACTTACTCAAACTGAAAAGACTGTGGCTGAACATAAGAAAATGGAGCTTGACCTAAAAGATCAAATTAACATTTTGTCACATGACCTTAAAGTTAGTGTTGACCTTAGGGATATTTTGGAGAGATCCAAAGGTGTCATACAAGCAGAGTTGGATGAGGCCATTAAAAACAAAGAGTCAGTAGGGCTTAAAATTCAAAGATTTGATAAAGCCTCTCAAACCCTAGAAAAATGTGTTAGTGAACAAAGAGACTCCAGGGATATGACTGGGATTGGGATGAAAGAGTATGCTGATGTTCCACCACCTGCTGGGAACTTCTATGGTGTCCTTAGAAAGGATTTGTCTTGGACTGGTATACCAGAACTCTAAGAAAAGGAATTTATTCCTCCACCAAGAGTTCTTACTCCAGTAGAAGAATATAAGCAGAAATTGACTGACTTGGACCAATGGAAGAAAGCCAATCCTACTTTGTTTGTTAAAGGTGGCATGCTTAGTGAGAGCCCAAATGAGTCTACACCCATAAAAGTAACCAACCCCACTACTGGAAAAACTGTTGACCTTGGATTAAACGTCGATAGAAAACCTAGTATTAAATATGCAGAAATGTATAGAAAACCTAGGTCACCAAAGAGTCAAGTTAGTGATAATGGAACAAGATTCGTTTCATCTAGACCTATGGCTATGTCTAGAAAAGCTTGTTATACTTGTGGGATTTTTTCACATTTGGCTTATAAGTGTGTCAGTGCTTAAGAGTCAACGCCGACAAAAAGTCAACCATGGTCAAACCCAGACCTTTTGTCCAGCAAAGTCCACAAGTCATTAGACCAGCTCCATTTTTTACTAAAGGGTCTGATACTTATGGACAAAGGCCTTTTCAAAAGACTAATACATGGTCTAACAAACAATGGGTTCCTGTAGCAAACCCTAGGTTTAACGCTGATAAAGGAAATTCCAGCGCTGTCAAGAATAATTTTAACGTTGACATGAATGTTTCCAACACTGTTAGACCAAGTAATAACAAATACTTGCAACCAAAGGGAAAGGGGTCCAAAGCTTCTTCTAGCTTGACATGGAGACCCAAACAAGATCAAAACCCTAATTCAGATGGGATTTCTATGACCTGTATCAGATTTCACTATATTTCAAAGGTCATAACTAAACCAATTGGGATTAACTAGGTGTTCAACCCTAAAAGGGATGAACAAGGGGTTGTTATAAGGACTAAGTCTGTTCTTGTTGAACAACCAAATGAATCCAAGTCTGCTCAGGCTTGGGTTCCTAAATAAAACTAATTTGTTTTCTTTATGTGCAGGGCATTCAAAAGCAGGTAAATGATTATGGTTATTGGGATAGTGGATGATCTAGGCACATGACGGGGAAGGAAGATTATTTGACCAACTTTACCTCCATTAAAGATGGTGACAAAGTGTACTTTGGAGGAGGCTATGGAACTATCATTGGCAAAGGCACTATTATCACCAACAATTTGCGTTTTGAAAACGTATTTCTGGTAGAACTTGATTACAATCTGTTTAGTGTATCACAAGTCTGTGATAACAAAAATAAGGTTCTTTTCACTGATACTGAATGCTTGGTGTTAAGCAAAGACTTTAAAATACCTGATGATAAGTTTATTGATTATAGAACATCTAGGCATAAGGACATTTATAATCTGAATCTTAATGGAATTAGGATGAATAATAATTTTTCATGTCTATATGATAAGGCTTCAGTTGATGAAAGTAATCTTTGGCACAGAAGGTTAGGGCACATAAATTTTAAGAGCATAAACAGACTTGTGAGACATGGTTTAGTTGATGGTTTGCCTGAAAAGGCTCTCCACAATGATCATTCTTGTGTTGCATGCCTTAAAGGCAAACAGCACAAAGTCTCCTTTAAGTCTAAACTTGTGCACTCTAGTTCTAAACCACTTCACTTGCTGCATATGGAGTTGTTTGGTCCAACTAATATAGAAAGCTTAAATGGTAAATCTTTTTGTTTTGTCATAACTGATGATTTTTCTAGATTTACTTGGACTTTCTTTTTGGCTTTAAAAAGTGAAACTGCCACTATTTTGATAAACTTTATTACCCAAATTGAGAAAAAGACTGGGAATGCGGTTAAAATTCTTAGAAGTGATAATGGTGGTGAGTTTAGAAATAAGTTGTTAGATGACTTATGTGTCAAGAAAGGGATTACTAGGCAGTTTAGTGTAGCTAGAACCCCACAACAAAATGGGGTAGCTTAAAGGAAGAATAGAACACTCATAGAAGCAGCTAGGACAATGTTGGTTGATGCTCATTTTCCCATTGCTTTTTGGGTTGAGGCTGTGAATACAGCCTGCTATATGCAGAATAGGGCATTGATCAACAAAATCCAATATAAGACACCTTATGAGCTATTTTGGAATAGGAAACCCAATATTGGTTTTCATAAACCCTTTGGATGTCATGTAGTTGTTCTTGATACTAGTGATGCCTTAGGTAAGTTTAGTGCTAAAGGTGATGAAGGCTATTTTATAGGATATTCAGTACAGAGTAGAGGATATAGGGTTTACATTAAGAAAGAAAAGCGTATACTTGAAAAAGTACATGTTAGGTTTTTAGAAAGTAAACCTAGTGATCCTGAGAGTGGACCAAATTGGTTCTTTGATTTAGAACCTTTATCTAGAACCTTGAATTATATGCCTGTTACTAATCCAGACATTGTGAAAATGAATTCAAATGTTGTGGAAGAACCAGTTGTTGAAATTTCAGGTATACAGGTTGACAAGGAAGTAGAATCACAAGTAGTCAAATCAGCTCTCATACTTGAGCATGTCACCATTCCTATATGTACAGATGGATTTACTACTACTGCTGCTGCTGGAAAGGAAAAAGATGGTCCACAAGAAAAACAAGTTGATGAAAACATGCATGAATCTTCAAGTGCTGACAAAGGAAAATCTGGCGCTGACAGGACAAATTCAAGCGTTGATGGCTCAAACGTTGACAGACCTAGTTCAGGCGTTGACAACCCTTTTGACCATTTATTCTCTTCCAATGTTTTTGAACAAGGTGAACCTTCCACAATACATGAAGAGGTTCATTCAGGTGATGATGGAGGAGAATTTGAAAATGATATTAGCAACATGGAGGCTGAAATTAAAGACAACACCATTCTTGAAGAAGGAATACTTACATCTACTATCAAAAATCATCCTTCTTCTCTAATCATTGGTGATGTGATGTCTCCTGTTCAAACAAGAAGGTCTCATCAGAATCAAGGATTTTTTATTGCCAATATCCACAAGAAGGTTGATACCCCTCTTGTACACGCATGTTTTTTTGCTTGTTTTCTATCACAACAGGAACCCAAGAAGATTTTTTATGCTCTAAAAGAACCAAGTTGGGTGGAAGTAATGCAGGATGAGCTTCACCAATTTGTTATTCAAGATGTTTGGGAGTTAGTGGATTGTCCCAGATATGTCAGACCTATTGGGACAAGATGGGTTCTTAGAAACAAGAAGGATGAAAGAGGAATTGTGGTCAAAAACAAGGCACGTTTAGTTGCTCAAGGTTATACACAAGAATAAGGGATAGACTATGAAGAGGTTTTTGCACTTGTTGCAAGGATTGAAGCAATAAGGATTTTCCTAGCCTATGCCTCTTGCATGGGCTTCATAGTTTATCAAATGGATGTGGAGAGTGCTTTTCTTTATGGCACAATTGCAGAGGAGGTTTATGTAATGCAACCTCCTGGTTTTGAAGATTCTGAACATCCAGACAAGGTGTATAGAGTGAAGAAAGCAATGTATGGACTTCATCAAGCCCCAAGAGCATGGTATGGCACATTGTCCACCTATCTAGTGGAAAATGGATTCAAGAGGGGCACCATAGATCAGACTTTGTTTACCAAGAAGATTGGTAAGGACTTTGTACTTGTTCAGGTCTATGTGGATGATATCATCTTTGGCTCTTCTAGTCCAAAGATGAGTGAAGACTTTTCTAAGCTCATGACAGACAAATTCAAGATGAGTGCAATGGGAGAGATGAACTTCTTTCTAGGGTTACAAGTTCAGCAGAAAGAAGATGGTATCTTCATCTCTCAAGACAAATATGTAGCAGAGATCTTGAAGAAGTTTGGTTTTTCTCCACATGAAAAACGGGCTAGCACACCCATGGATAGGGAACACCCTTGGGGAAAGATTGGAGATGGAAAAGAGGTGGATGTCAGGCATTAGGTCAATGATTGGGTCATTGATGTATCTTACAGCTTCTAGACCTAACATTATGTTTTTTGTGTGTGCATGTGCACGCCATCAAGTGACTCCCAAAGAGTGTCATCTTCAAGCTGTCAAGAGGATTTTTAGATACCTTAGGTTCTATCCCACCTTGGGATTATGGTATCCAAAGGATTCTCCATTGGAGCTTATTGGTTACTCAGACAGTGATTATGGAGGTGACAAATTTGATAGAAAATCCACAACTGGTGGATGCCAATTTCTTGGGAGCAGGTTAATATCTTGGCAATGCAAGAAACAAACAACGGTGGCGAACTCTACAACTGAAGCAGAATATGTAGCTGCATCTGCTTGTTGTGGACAAGTCTTATGGATTCAGAACACTAACTGCTGGAGTATGGGTATAATTTTATGCATACCAAGATTTTTATAGACAATAACAGTACTTTATATATTATTAAGAATCTTGTACATCATTCTAAAACAAAACACATAGAAATTAGACATCATTTTATAAGAGATTGTTTTGAAAAAGGTTTAATACAACCAGATAGGGTTGACACAGAAGAAAATGTGGTTGATTTATTAACTAAACCTTTTGATGCTGGGAGATTACAATACTTGGTAACAAGTATTAGAATGATCAATCTCACCTAATATGTGTTTTTGGAACTTATTGTAAAAGTATGTACAGGATATACATTGTTATTAGTCTTTGTACAAAATTAGATTTTCCACTTTATTTGTCTAACGCTGACAAAGGTTATTTTAACGCTAATAAGTGTTAAAATGACATTGACAGCAATATGTTAGTTTTTTGGTTTTTGATCTAATTATGCAGGCATTATGAGCATTGTACAAATGGATACAGAGTTGCTTATGGATCTTTGGAGCTTACTTGGAGTGTGTTTAAAGTTTATGGATGATGGTTGGAATGTTTACATTCCTATCTTGACATAAATTTTTATTGCATGTATTATGTTTGGCAACTTATATATCATATTTTCAGGGGAGTTTTAGGAAATCTTTAGGACTTTTTGGGTATTCATATAATACTCTTATCACAATTCTAGATTTTGTCCACTGGTGAGTACGAGTTAGTTTACTAAATAGTGAGGCATTGTAGCATGCAAAGTTGATATACTTTGCACGCTGCCAAGACTTTTTGACCTAAAATTGGATGTGGTCTGTTGGGAGACTTGGGTATGATTTTTATTGGGCTTACCTGGGAAGTTACAAATGATTTTATGAGATAACTTCATTGTTAAAAACTTTGGTTAGCAAGGGACACTTGAGGACAATTATGTCTATCTTGCTTAAGCGAGTGTGCATGATTGGACAGTGCTTGCCACCCTATGGTGATTTTCAGTCTATAAGTTATCTTCACTAGGATAAATTACTTTGTTAAGGTCCTTTTTCTTTTATATTATTTTTATTTTTGGACGCTGACAGTTTTCTTTCCAAGCGTTGTTAAGACCCATTTTGACGTTGACATGGCAAAATCCAACGTTGACAAGAATATAGCCGTTGGGCGCTGATAAGTTATTTTTTACCGTTGATAAACATTGGGTCCTACCCAGTTGTTATTTTTGATGAAAATTTGGGCCGTAATTTTAGGAGTTGGTAACTTTTTTATTAATGCAAAAGATAAGTTATATATTTTCAAGATTTTAATCATTATATTTTGAATATAACTGCCTCATGTTTTGACCAATCACATGTTTTCACCTCTCCTATATATTTGGCTCATTCCTTTAAAACAGGGTAACTGCTTATTCTTGTCTAACTAAATTTTCTCAAACCTTCATCTTTCATAATTTTTATCACAGCTTTCTACATCCATGGCGCCTAAGTTTAAACCTAGAGATTTGGAATTGGGGTTCAGAAGTCAGCATAACATGGTTGCTTATTTGCAAGCTGATGATGCTCTGTCTCCTTAATATACTCAGATGGTTGAGTATTTGAATGCATCCCCTTTAAGGTATGCACTTTATCATGCTCCACTTATCCATATCACACATATTAAACAGTTTTGGAATACTGTAACTTCCTCAACAGTTAATAATGTGACTACATTGACTGCTATTGTCCATGGGGTTCCATGGGTGGTTACTGAAGCTCTGGTTCGCCAAGCTTTGCATCTTAATGATGCAGATGGTATAACCACCCTACCCATTGGAGAGCTAGAACAAGGACTTCAAGCTTTAGGTTATCCTTTTCCAGAAGATGGCCATTTAAATAAACATACCAAATAAGAATTTCCCCCAGCTTGGAAGTACTTGATACATGTCATTCTTCAATGTTTGAGTCCCAAATGTACTACACATAATGAAATCAACCATTCAATTGGGAGTGCCATTGTGTGTGTTGCTACTAGGCAAAAATATAATTTTTCAAAAATGATTTTTGATGGCATGTGTCATAACAAGGGTATCAAGATGACTCTTGCTTACCCAAGGTTTTTACAAATGGTGTTTGATTTACAAAGATACTGCAATAGGGATCACAATGATTTTTATACGATCCCTGTTCAAAAGAAAGCTATTTTTGGGAAGATGAATTCTCCACCTCATAGAGACTTACCCCTTAACCAAGCCATGCTTGCTGTTATTGCGGCAACACAACCTCACCCAGACCCACTACCACAACCAGACCCATTGCCTGAACAACCACCATCACCCCAGCATATGGAAGTTGACCAAGAACCTTTCAACGCTGACATGTTAAATGTTGGCGTTGACACTCCAAATCCAAACGCTGACACTCTTTTACAACAAACCCAAACACCCATTAACCTTCAAGCAAACACCCAACCCACATCATCTTCTACACCCCCTGAATTTAGGTTGGTAAAACGCCAAAGGACTGCTGTAGTGTTCTCCTCTAGTGGTCCTAGCTATGTTGTAGAGAGAACCACCACCACAAGTGTGGTTGGTGACATGGGTGGGGTTGAGACTATGGTTATAGCTTAGAAGCAAGCCAAGCCAGTCCTAACATAATTAAGACCCCATCCATGCCCCATGACTCTACTTTGGGAGGTCAAATTCCCATTCTAGAGGAGGGCAGATTGGAACCTTACACATTGTTGGAATTGACGGTGGTTTGCATTAGCTTTCAAAAGCAAAATGTAGACCTTGTACAGATTGTCACAAGTCAGGGCCATGAACTCACTCAATTGAGGGAAAGGCTAGGTGTTTTGGAAACTGCTAAGGCTAGGAGACGACAGACATGAGTCTTTTCTTCAGGGGAGGATTCTTACAAAGGGGAGGAAGCTACTACTGAGCCATTTAATTTAAGTGACAAAGGCTCAGGTGGTTCTATTGGTGTGGAGATGGCTGAAGCTTTGACCAGTTTGAAGGAGAGGCCAGTTATTGATGTTTCACTGGTAACTCCAACGAAGATATCATTTATGGAGATGCTAGAATAGGTTTCTAAGCCAGTAGCTGACACTCAGAGTTTAAGCATTGATAGGAGTAAGTTAGGCGTTGACACTCAGGTTTTGGACGCTGATAGATCTGCAGGTGTGGTTGATGTATCCCAGTCATCAGCTATCATCAAGGATGTGTCTACACCAGTACCATCAACTTCTTTACCAACTATTAATGTATCAGATAAGGGTAAAGGGATTATGGTAGAAACAAAAGTTCCCAAGGATGCAGCCCAAGTGCAGTTTGATTCTATTTTGGCTATACAACTTAAGAAAGAGGAGAGGATGAAGGAGACTGCTATTGAGAGTAAGGAAGGCAGTGATGATGAGAGTACTAGTTTAAGTGTGATGATCGTTAAAGATCCAGAAAGGCTTGAATATGGTGATGAGTTGGCTAAGGAGAGGCTTGCAGAATTGAAAAATCAGGTAGATTATGAGATGCCTGAAGTAGTTCAGATGTACTTTGCATGGGAGAATAAGGTTATAGAGAATCCAGACATGACCATTTTAGATCAAATTTGGGGTTTGGAGATTCTACTAAGAGTTCAAAGAGATTGTAATGTGATTCTGAAGTATAAGGCTAGAAAGGTTCTTTCACAATCTAAGAAGGATAGAAGGGAGCTCTACTATATGCTACTCAGATGTCATCAAGGAGGATGGACTTTCCAGAAGTTGTAGGGTTTGTCATTTGATGAGTTGGAGTTTAGGGCTTATCCTATATGGGCAAGTGTTCAAGAGCATAATACTATCAAACTTCTTTCAGATGAAAGAAAGGAAGAACTTGAAGAAGAGATGTAGATTCAAAAGGCTTTAATTGCACCAAGGCCTTTAAAGAAGGGACTTCCTATTGAGTTCCCAAAGAATTTGGATAGAGTGAGTCCTAGTAAAGCAGTTATTAGAAGGAGTATTAAGCTATCACCTTTGGAAGCTTCACATATGGTAGAGGTATTACCTCATGATTCCAGAAACCCTATAGTTCATTATGAAGAAGATGCAAGTAGGTTTTGGATGATTGGCAGATATGGAAAGGAGGTACATACTTTTACTACTCTTATCTCTTTGTTTGCAAGCCTAGATAGAGAAGACTTCGTAGATCTTTATGGATTGATGAAGACTAAGTATGAGGCTGAAGCACCTACTTCAGTCAATGGAATAAAGATTTGGACCAAATTCAAGAGAATGTGTGCACCAAGTGATGAAGATCCAGTATGGTTGGATCTTGATGATGTTAGTGGACTTCAATGGCGTCTACATTCAGCAGTTGGTGTTTATCATTTGTGTACTACAAAATTTTCTGAATATCTTCTTGTGGCTTGTGAATATCCTATGTCCAAGGAAGTTTTGAAGAAAATGGTGTCAACACAGCTGGAGATGGATTACACAAGTGATGTTGGCAAAGATACAATTAGGTTTATTTATTTCCTAATTAACAAGTGATGTGTATTTGTAAGAATCCTCCTTTTATTTAGTTTTTATTCAGAAACTTGATTACTATAGTAGATATCAAGTTTAGGGGAGGATTGTTGGGAATAAAATGAGCCAAGACACTTAGACGTTGACAAGAGGAAATTGGACGTTGATAAGAAGAAATCAAGCGTTGTCAGATCAAGCGTTGACAAGAAGAAGTTAAGCGCTGATGAGAAGAAGTCAAGCACTGATAGAATACTTAGTCTACACGTTTTATGTTTCTAGTAAAGATATGTTCGACAATGTATTTCTTATGTTTATCTTTACCTAAAATAGCTGATACGTAGACTCTTGTACAAGGTTCCTTAATCTATAAAAGGAGGCCTTTAGGTTTTAGTTCAATATATGTTTTTACACTTTCATTGTACACAAGTTCAATCATCAATCAAAGTGAAAGTTTGATTTATTCTGTTTGTGTGTTCTTGTTCTAAGTATTAATTCCGCATAATACTTAGATTGTTTCATATACAAAAAAGTTTCTCTAAGTGTTTAACTTGATTCATTCTCGTTTACACAAAGCTAAATCGATCTAAGTTTGGGATCAACACCTCTAAATATAATTCCATCAGCGTCTTGATGTTTGTCAACGGCTAGACAAGCCGTGTCAGCGGCTTAAACAAACGTCTTGATGTTTCTTCATTTTGAGTTTCTGCCACATCAACTTTTAGACCCAACAATCTTCCCCTAGTTGATGTCGGCAAAACTCTTTGTGTATCTCTTGTAAGTGGCACATCATGTTCAAATTGCTTCCCCTCAAGTCTAGTATGTATATCTTCCCCTTTTCGTCACATCAAATAGGTAAGGAAACAATATATGCAATCAAAGATTCTCGAAATGTAGCTCTGTGTAATGACCTTGAAGAAAAATAAATACAATAATCTTGATGTAGAAGTAGAATAACCCAAACCTATGTTCCATGTCTTGTATTATCCACGTGACGTTGAACTTATACTGATAGGGAAATATAAGTAGACCTCAATCCCATTGTCAAAATCCTCATCCTTTTGTGAGACACTAAGCACGATAATGTAACTCCTTCAAGTGATAGCAAGGTATCTAATTGCTAGATTTGACAAGTCTTCGTCACCAAACATTTAAGCACGAACAAGTTACCTTCAAACCAATGGGGCGCTATCCACATGATTTAAAGATATGATAAAACACAAACTCGCGAAAATCTACTTCAAGCATCAAATTTACCATAAGAATTTTTCCCCTTAATCATATACATCTTCTAAGAAAAATATTTGAGCCATAAATATCAAAAAAAAATATTCTGTATAAAAATAGAGATCCCATGTACCTGTGTGTATAACCTCCTCGTTTTGTGTGCCAAAACCTTACAAAAATCCAAACAGCAGTATTTCCTTTACTGTCCAGTATCCTCCTTTGTCCAACATTCTATCAGTTTGTGTTGTCCAATAACGGACAACACTTGTCAGCGTTTAGAAACTATATCTCGGACAACACTGACTTCTGTCAGCGGACAGAATACTATGTGTCAGCGCCTGACTTACAAGTGTAAGCATCTAACTTATTCTTGTCAGCGGCTGCATTTACAAACGTCAGCGGCTCACTTAATCTCCTTGACAACAGATAAAATTAGTAATGACAGTGTCCTTGTATAACTCTGAACAGATCCTATGTTTTTCTTGTTGACCACATCAGATTAGCAACAACCATATTATATTCCACGTTTAAAGTTTCCTAAATATACTCCCTACAAAGTAGCAAGCATATATTCTAGATATATTCAACACGTCATTGCGATTAGTCAATCTTTACTTTCTTTGAATTATATCCTACGTGAAGAATCAAAAATCCTATAAAATAGAATTCTTACCCCACGTCTTTTGACTGCTTTGTTTTCTGCCTGGGACCACTCACGTATTGAACAAATCTTTGACAATATTGAAAACAATACTACCTTAACTTGCCCATAAAATAACACATCGTCTTATCCTTTTCTATCACTGTCCCACGTGAATAAACAATAAATCGTACATTGTTCGTGCTTCAAAACGATCCACTGTTGTGATAATAAAAGAACATACGTGACATATTAAACTTATTCGTTTAATGCTTCTCACGTGAATACCATGCAGAAAAACTATATATTACTCCAATAAAATAGGAGTACATATTCCCATATTATTCGGAGCAAAAAAAGTGTGATATCCTCCAAAAATCACGCACAGTCATACTTAAATAAGTATTGGTTGACCCACGTACATTATGAATCAAATTCTGTGAGCTATATAACCTTCACGTGATCCTTCCAATCTTTTCCATTATTTAAGCAAAGACATAACGTCATATTTTCCCATAAGTTAGGAAACTGAATATTCGTTACTTTCTAGTTTGACCGATCTGCTGAACCACTTGAATCATTCTAACGAACATACCGTATGAACAGACCAAGGTTTATCAAGAAACCTTAATCCAATCATCTATGTTTTAATAAAGACGAATCTAAGGTTTACATAAACCCTAAAACGAGGATCTATGTGAAGAATAACATAGCTGCTCCAATCCTACGTGGCTAAATCTTACTGCTTCCATGTTTTCTTGAAGAATGACAATCACTAGCTTGATCCATAGTGAATGAACAGTTAATCGATCTAGGTTTTGTGAAAACCCTAAAACGAAAAATAGTCATTACATCCATGAATAATGATTACAATAGGGTTCATTGTCGATTTGATAATCAACTCACCAAAGCTAATGCCATCAACAGCCACAACCATGAATTACCTAAGGTTTGTTGAGAAAACCCTAGATTTTAACTTCTTGAAAAACATTCTCTGCAGTCAGATTCGACACCTAATAACTTCTTCATAGGAGCTCAGATCGAAGATCCCTCCGGTGAAATCCAATACACATGTGTCAAGAACCTACAATTCGAATTTTACAACGATCCAACGGTTAACAAAGGAGATATGCCCTTCTGAATACAGCTGCGCACACAAAACTGCCCAGAAAAACCCTATACGGATTTTTTTTCTTTCTTACTAACACGAACACCTTGTTGATCCTAGCATCGAGAGCCATGAGGCTCTGATACCAATTGATGAAACCTAATAGATTCGGATCTTTAGGCTGCTAGGAACGATTCTCGTTCACTTGTTTGAATCAAGGCGGAATAGAATGAAAAACGTTAACAATGTGTTTAAGAACAACGAACACAAGATGAATTTCTCCCAACGACTGATTATTATATTAATAACAAACAACCACTAGGCATGTATACATTTAATCCCACTCCTAGTCGACACACACTTTAGGTTTACATTGTATATAAAACTGATAGATAAACCTATGACCCTTGGTTCCTTTTATAGTGTAAGGAATAGGGTTTACAAGAGATAAGAATGAATAAACATCTAAGTATTCTATTTAGATAAACTATATTCTAAATATCGGTCCAGAATATCTTGAATATATCCTCTAAATATAATTCCATCAGTGTCTTGATGTTTGTCAGCGGCCAGACAAGTCGTGTCAGCAGCTTAAACAAACGTCTTGATGTTTCTTCATTTTGAGTTTCTTCCACATCAACTTTTAGACCCAACAATAACCTATAGGCTTGAACCCTCCCTTTTGCTTGAACTTGCTATTTTGGAAGTGATTTTTGTGATTGATGCATTTTTTTGACTTTGTGATGAATCTGTTTATATGTTTGTTTATGATTATTAAGTGTTTAGATACATGTTTAGGAGTTTTGGAATCAATTTGGTAGTAATTTGAGTAGAAATCCTTTGAAAATTTTCTAGACAGATTTATTAGGGGTGTTTGGTTATGGATATGTGAGGTATTTGGTCTCACTCTAGCTGCAGTCTTTTAGGCCTCACACTTTGGTTTTGGAGTGTTCTAGTTAGTCTCTAAGTTTACTTGCATTATTCACTTTAGAGAAAGTTTCCAGGTTGCATGATAAAAAAAGTAGTAAGTTTTATTCAGCAGGTTTGTGAGTTTGTTTTAGGTGTTTTGTGATTCACAACTTGTACTCTGTTAGTTCTAGGGTAATTGTAGGGTTTATTGTTATTTGATTTAGGTATAGTAGCCTATAGTTGTTGTTTAAGTCTTTTTAAGTTCACCTCAGTGACCAAGTACATCAGCATACCACCAGACCTAGATTCTGTGGTACAATTATTGATTTTGCTTGGTTTTGTGTGCTCTTTGTGTTGAACCAGGTTATTTTTGCTTTATCTTGACTCCCCACACTCCATTTAGTGTGGGGGTGCCTTTATATTCCAAAAACACCTAGTATCAAAGCCTAAAAAGGCCTTAAATGTTTTTCTGTAACAAAGCAGTGGGAACTCCTTTCCCACTGCTAGTGTTATTGTTCCCACTGCTTCACTATAGGACAAAAAATCTGGACTTGTCACTTTTAATTCATAGTTGTTTTGTCTTTAGTGGTGTAATTTAAGTGTTTTTCATATTTTTCATTTTTCCCGTGTTTTTTATTTAATTTAAGATTTTTAGAAAAGTTATTTTTATTTTTCTGATTATTTTAATATTTTTAGCATTATTTTATGTTTTAAATTAGGATTTAATATATACTGTTTTTGTCTTTATCAGGGATAAAATTACTTTTTTCATTTTTCTCAAGTTAAATTAAGTATTTTAAGATTTTTAGAAAGTAAATTTATTTTCCCATTATTTTATTATTTTTTATGATTATTTTCATTTAAAAAGTGTTTTTAGCTTTTTAAAAATACAAAAATAGTTTTAAAAATTTAGGAAAAATAATTTTTAGTGTTTAATTGATATAAGTAAGATATTAGTTTGATAAAATATAATTTTGGACTTTTGTTAATTGTATTTGATTTTAGGGTTTTAATTAGCATTTAAAATTAATTATTTAATTAATATAAGTTTAAAAAAAAATTTGTTGAATTTTTATTCTTATTTATATTATTTTAGACTTAGTTTTAATTTTCAAATTGTTTTTTTAGTTTAAATTTTTAATTTCGTCACGTTTTACGTCTTAACGTTTACGTTTTACGTCTTAATTACGTTTACGTTTTATGTCTTAACGTTTACGTTTTACGTCATTCGTCGTAGTTTAATCGTAGAATAACTCGTCTTTTAATTTTACTTCTTCAAACTAAAAAACGACACTAATCCAAACATTGTTTTTATATAACTGGAATATAACACATACACCTCCTTCGAGAACGAACTCGCACTTATTCGGTTTTACGGTTTTCCTAAATCGTATCGAATTTAATACTTGCCGCACATACGTGTTTTTCCTAAAACGTGTACGATTATACCTACATCAATTTTTGGCACCGCTGTCGGGGAGGTGTGTGTAGCCATATATATATCGTGTTTGTGTGAGTAGTGCGTTTTTGCTTTTCATTTTTGGAAAGCGTAAATATCATACATACTCATTTTTGTTATTTTTTTCTACTATATTATAGATATCCAAATAAATCGTGTTTAGTTTTTCTAAATTAAACACACAACAATCTTTTAATATATTATAGAAATATTCGTTTTCGTTTTTCTTGTTAATTATTAATTTATTGTACTACGTATCACAATAAATTTACAATATCTCCAAAAGCGTGAAAACGTAACTTTAATTGGGATTCCATCACTCAATTATTGTATTCGAATCTAAAGCAAAAAAAGGCAAAATAGATAAATATTTTCGAAGAATTAATTTTGATTAACACAAACTATAAGGTGGGTATAAGGCGGTTGTATTTTCACGACCTAAGGGAAAAAGGCTCTTAAGTGCTTAGCGCCGCCTCGTTTCCCCCGCTTTCTTGTGCGTGTTTTGAGAAAAAGGGCTAATCGAGGGTTTGCCAACCAAAGTATTATCTACGTATATATATTTGCTTGTTTTTCAAGATTAAACCCTCTTGAACGTTTTGGTGTTCCACCAACGTTCTAAAGTCATCGAAGGCGTCCACTCAACGTGATCGTTTTCATTCCTTGAGGCTCCTTTAATCGAGAAATTGATTCGAGGAGAGATTTGTATATTTGATTCTACGTAATACACCAAAAATCTAAAAAAATTAAAAAACAATCAAAAACCAAAAAAATTGAAAAAAACGAAAAACCCCAAAAAGAATCTTCTTTGCTATCCCCCATTCTCTACGTTAGTGCATGCGCACTCGATCGAAGGATTATTCTAATTCTAGCGACGTTTCGAATCGACGCAATCGAAATCGAAGGAATCGACGACGAAGACGAAATTTAGAAACTGACGTTCCTAATATCGTTGTCGAAACCGTAGACGAGATGGCCGACAATCGTTCGATGATGGAATTGCTCCAAGTGCCTACCGAGGGTTATGAAGACGCGATCGTTATTCCCGCTATCGAAGCGGAGAATTTTGAGATTAAGAGCGGAATGCTATCGTTGATTCAAGCAACGAAGTTTCGAGGTCGTGAGGCGGATAATCCTCACGATCACATTCGGAGTTTTGATCGTCTTTTGGCCACGAGCAAGTTTAAAAATGTCGACACCGATGTCGTTAAGCTTATGCTTTTTCCATACTCGCTCGATGGTGCCGCCAAGGATTGGTACGGGAAAGAGCCACCTAATTCCATAATTACGTGGAAGGATCTCGTTTCCAAATTCGTTAATCATTTTTTTCCGCCGTCTAAGACCACGTTTTTCAAAAACGGCATATGGTTCAAACAAAATCCGAATGAATCGTTTAGAGACGCGTGGGATCGTTTTAAGGACTTGCTTGGGCAATGTCCTCATCATGGATTTTCCGAGTTACACCAAATCGACACGTTTTATAACGGTCTTAGTTTTCAATAACAAGATTCGTTAAATTCCACCGCCGGTGGCAACTTTTTGTGTAAAACTCTGAAAGACACATTAGTGATTATCGAAAATAGATCCAAGGTTTACCAACTCCGTAACACACCGAGTGTTGACAATGTCGCTACTGTTATAATTCTAATCACGACATTGAGAGGGTTGATGCGAAAGTCGACAAGTTGACGAATGTGTTTACGTCTTTTCTCATCGAAACGCAAAAGAAAGATACTCCCGCTACGGTGAAAGCGGTTGAGGCATCGTGTACGTTGTGTGGTGGACCTCATAATTGTTAAGAGTGTGCGGCTACAGATGGCTAAACGTCGAGTGTAAACGCGTTAAACAACAATTTTCAAAATCAAAACAACGCGGGTCCATCACAAGGAAATTATAACCAAGGCAACAATTTTTCAAATCGAAACCGAAACAATTTTCAAGGAAATAATCAACAAGGAAATTTTTCGAATCAAGGAGGTTATAATCAAGGTCGTAATTTGAGTTGGCAAAATCGAGATAACAATCAAAACTCGAATTTTTCAAACAACGCTAATCAAGGAAACAATTTTTCGAGTGGTAATCAAGGGAATTTTCAAAGAAATAATCAAAACCAAGGGAACTTTAATTCTAATCAAAATAGTTCGTCAAACGATTTTCAAGAATATATGAAAACGAATGACGCTAATATGAGACGATTAGAGGGACGAATTGGTACTTTGAAAAACGAATTTTACAACACATTGAAAGGTCAAAATACAAAGATTGAGCAAGGACAAATCGACATTAAAAAAATATTTTCGGCCATTATGAACAAGTCCTCAGGTGCGTCATCGAGTTCGTTATCTAGTGACACCGTTACCAATCCGAACGAATAATGTAAAGCCGCCTCGTCTATTGGAAAAAGTCGCGTGGTTACCCCTAACCTTGATGGATTTAAAGTTGTTCCTTCTTCTCAACCCTCGACTTATAAGATGCCTTCATGTTCTAAAGTCGATGGGGTGAACATGGTGACCAAGGAAAAGAGTACACACCCTCGTGTATCTCAAATTCCATCCACGGATCAAAAAGAGAGTTTTATCGACCTTACCAATGTAACCCTTAAAGAAACTTGTGCTTCGATCCTTCTTAAAAAACCTAAAAGGCATATGCCAAGAAAGGAAGAGGATCCGGGCTAATTTCTACTACCTTGTGATTTTTCTGAGATTGAGGGATGTTTAGCCCTTGCCGATTTAGGTGCTAGCATCAATCTCATGCCCCATTCTCTTTGTTAATTGATGAGATTGCCTAGACTTACCCCTACAAACATGACAATCGAGCTAGCAAATTGTACGCCTTTAAAACCAATTGGAATATCCGAGGATGTCAATGTTAGAATTGGAACGTTTGTTTTTCTCGCGGACTTTTTCATATCTGATTATGTGTGTGATCCTAAATGTCCCATTATTTTAGGTCGACCCTTTTTATCGACGGCTCGAGCCGTAATCGACGTCCATAGTGGGAAACTAACTATGAAATATGGGGAGGATAAAATGGACTTTTTCGCGAGTAGATCCCACATTTCAAATGATCATGACAAAACCGATGTTCCAAAAATGATTTCAACATGTTGACTTTAGCGGAAAATATGAGGCTTGATGCATGTTTTGAAAGAATTAAAAAGAGCGGTTTTAAAGATGACGATTTTAATGATAAAGAATACGTTTACTTAATTCAAAAGAATATTCGTAAATTTATGAATGAAAAATCACTTTGGGATATATTCGGTGAAACAAGTGAACAACCAATTCCGAAGGGCGACGTTAGTGCCATCACGACAATGACTAATATGGACTCGTCTTCACCACCTTCGAAGGACCACGTCTTTGAGGCTTCAACTTATAATTCCATAGAAGTGCCTCCATTACCTATCCCAATACCCATTGAGGCTAACGGTTTTATCAACATCGATCCTCTCGTCATTGAAAAGTCACCTAAGCATAGCCCTAGGGCTTGTAAGACCATGGTTGTGAGTGCTCACATCGACTCTTTCTTTGATGATGACGATGGCGATTTTGCCAAAATTGATCACGTACTTCAAAATCCTAATGCCATTTTTGAAGATTCTCCCAAAAAGACCTCTTTACATGGGAAGTACGATGATTACGAGTTTGATCTCGAGATTGAGGAAATTATCGAACGAGAGCTAGCTCTTTTGCCTCCACTTCCACCTACGAGTGAGGTTGATTTTTCCAAAATCGAGGAAGAACTTGACGAGTTGGAACGTCTTATTTTTAATGACGTCCCTTCTCAAGTTACCACGACTAAGGACTTTCAATGTGTGAAATCTTTACACGTTGAAGCTTCCTTTGACCCACCCTCTATTCTCGAGGATTTACCCATCGAAAATCCCTCAAATGAGAATGATGATCGGGTATCCGAGAGTGACACTCTCGATACCTTGTCGGATATTTCTCGTGATGACGATAATGACGACACGTTTGTTACCTTCTCGAATCCTCTTTTTGAACCTTCATGGATTAATAATCCACTTTACAAAGAGGATGTCGAGATCGTTAATCACATTCATGAGGAATTACCTAATCAACACTCCTCCCTTATGAATGATGATTTTGTGCTTGATCGTGATATCTTTGAGAGAATTTCAAATATGATTAATGAGGATTATGAAGAACTTTTGTTCGATAAAACTATTTACGATGAAGAAATCGATGAGACCAACGATCTTGCGAGTGGTGACCATTATGATAATCCCTACGACGTCCATGTGAGAATTTTTAGTGTGCCTAACATCGTCTTAGAAACGCCAAAATATTTTTGACATGATCTAATCGGGTTTTCATAAAGAGTTTTTGAACGATGAAAAAGGAAAAGATTTTAAAATTTATTTAAAAGATTTTTATACAAGTCTAACTCCGTCATCACATCGTTTAATGAGTACTACAAGCTCGTCTACTCCTTTTGACGATGCTTTGTGTGGTTTTAGTGTGGGGGAAGCCCCATATGTTCCCTCACATATTTCCACCGAGGACGAGATATTCGATCCCGGAATCGCATTTTTAGGGAAATCTCGGTATTCCACCGATGCAATAAATGGAAAATCTTTTCGTTTGCTTGGTGTGAGTCTACCTCGAGTAGCTCATTGTTTTTCCCCACCCATTGTCCCACCCTTCTATTTCTCACCTCTTTTCTTTTACCTCTTTGAGGTTCCACTATCGGTTGAAGTAGCGTTGTTTCGTCTTTCATCCGAAAACGAGAACGCTATCTTTGACCCCGGATACGTTTATCGGGTTTTTTAAGTACTTCACGTAATTTTGGGCATTGTTTATCATCTAAGCCCCACCAAAAATGACCATATCATGATTATCCCTAAATGATCACATTTATGGGGTGCCTCGTGGGGGATTCTCATGCTTATCCTTGTACATATTATTTCTTTCTAATTAGTTAACGAGGGGACTTGTGCTCTTCCAACCTTTGTTTCGTGGTTGTTTGTGATTGTGATTCATTAGGTTCATCGTCATCATTGAAGCCTCTCGTGTTCGTTTTACGTATCACTCGAGCTTCGATCGTTGCCTTTGTAGATTCCGATATCCGATGATATCCTTTTATGTTCTAACGATTATCTTATTAGCATAATTCATAAACGGATTTTAGGTTATTCGTTTTACCCTTTCCATGCTCGAGATTAGGCATTCGACTTTCGTCTCTAGTATGGGGGTGTTTTCACCCTTAGACTCGAAACATTAAGGACAATGTTTAGTTTTAGTATGGGGGTGAGTAGATACTTCACCTTGCTTACGTCATCACGCAATCCAATTTTCATCTTTTTGTTATCGTTTTACGCAAAATAAGGCTAAAAATGGCCAGATTTTAAAAATTTTCTTATTTTTCATAAGTGTTTAAGACACAAATGTAGGTTTTCCGATGGTGAGAATAAGAGTAATTTTTTACTCGATCGTGCGTGTTGAGAACTTAGCTTCGATTCCTTAACTATATTAGGCTAAGTCTCTTAATTGAGGATGAGAAATGATAGAGTTAATTATAAGTTACTATGCTAAACGTAGAGTATTCGTATTCTTTCAAAAACTCACGTGTCCTAATTATTTGCTTATTCTCCCTACGCTTTTACAATAAATTGTTAATAAATATTAATTTAGTGGTTTAGTCTCTATTGTTGGTTTCAAATTTGTTTTAGTAGCTTCCATGTAATTAAATTGGGAAAATATTAAGGTATTGCCAGCGTCACGGTTTTGAAGTATTGGCAACCCGAATAATCAAAAGCTTCCCCCAATAATAATCTAAGTTCCTCTTCACCTAAATCAGGCAAAAATTCGAAGCTCACAAGGCTGAAAAATCTATGCGAAAAATGAAAGTGAATGTCTTAAATCTTGAAGCCTTAAAGATCAAAAATTCGCTTTAGCGTGAGGATATACGTCAAGTCATAATAAACACCTCATGGTGAGGTTAAATAAAAGACAAGGGCAAGACCAAAGCCATAATAAATACCTCATGGTGAGGTTAAATAAAAGGTGGCGGTAAACCAATCTCACATTGGTAATAAGTCTCATGTTTAAAACCGTTATAAAACCGTGTTTATCGATCCTTTTTGTTCACTTAATTTTTTGACATCGTTCTCTATTAGGGTGAATTATTAATTCGATGATTTTGGTTACACCGTTAAGGCTCTATTTTTGGACCTAATCTCTATTCACGCATAAGTCAATGATGTATCCTCGTGGTCATTAAGATAAAAATAAAATATAAGAGATACACCTTAGGAATAAGGGAGTCTAAGTACATGATTAGAGCATATGATTAGTGTTAGCATTACTAACTTATAATGACAATGATCTTGTTTCACGCTTAGCATGGAATTGGGTGAAAATCGAGTATGATGAACTTATTTCTATGAGGCATTTACGTGTTCTTATTCTATGATCCTAAACGTCCTATTTTGCGATGAAAACAATACATTATGTCTAAAACACGTGTAGTAGTTTATTTAAAATTTACGTTTTCAATAAATGTCACATAAAAATGAATTTTGAAAGTGCTATGATACTTAATTCTAGCATTATGTGGGGACATGGCAATGGTTTAGTATGGGGAGTGATGAGACTGCATTTATACATAGTCTCATCGTCCAAATCGGGCTTAAAATGCTTAAAATGTCATAAAATACCCGAAAATATGCTTGTGTTTGTTCATTGTGTAATTTAGGTATGGATACGTGAAATCAACAAAAGAAAACAAGAATCAAGCAAAAATGAACACGGGAAACGAAACCGCACAAAGAACCGGACCCAAATCATGAATTTTCAAAGAAGTCCTTGAAGTTTGAAAATTAGTCAAGAATGGTCCCTCAACTTTGGAAGACTTGTCACTTTTGACCCTTGCAAATCTCAAATATTGAAAGATTGGTCCTTAAGTTTCAATATTATACCTTAATGGCCCTTGAAGAATGCAAACTTTGCTTATTTGATCCTTGGAAAAAGTTTGCAAGAACCTTGTGCCATTTTTGACAAGTTTGTCAAAATTGTTTACAAAGGAATGGGGAAAATCTGTTTAAATATTGGAATGCAAAGAAAATGGGAGTGTAAGGACTTGTATGGCCAGACATCTAAACTTACTCCACCTATCACAACATGCCACATCACCATCACCACCAATCACCACCTCATCACTCCACGCCACGTCCCCATTCCACTTAACCCTTTTTAACTTAAATAATCAGTTTTAAACTGATTATTATAGTTTATAACTTGGCGCTAAAACACACCCTGTTCACATCATCACCCCTAATAACCACCCCTAATCACTCATAAACCCTAATCTAATCCACTCACTAAACAAAGGGGTTTTGGCTGTTGATTTCCAGAACCTTGATTAACCATCACACAAACCAAACCCACTCATAAACTCTTCACCCCATGAACTATGTGGTCCCTACGTGGACTCCTCCTCCATTTTGGGCAAAAAGAGAATCAAGACAGAAATCCAACGTCCTTGGTAAAAACTTGTTCCCAAAGACTTCAAACCAGTGGCCAAGATCATTTCATCCAGTTGTATACACTTCATCAGTCACATGTGGCCTTTGACTGAATTTTCAAGATTCAATACTTAAGGGCAATTTGGGCATTTAAGATACTAGGGTTTATTAGTTTACTTTGCATTCTAGATTCTTCTCATTACATGTATGAATAGAAACGACTTGTGTCTCTATTGTTTGTTCCAGAATTTTTTGTAAACCCTTTGAATGAATAGTTAAAGTATTTTGAGGCCTTGTAAAAGTTTTGAGTTCCATTTATTTTCATTGCATTTTAATTTTGAGTCTTTAAATTAGTTAATCTTGTCTTTTAATTATTCAGCAAAGTTTGTTTTTATCAAACTGGTTTTTGGTCAAACAGATTTTGGGACCCAAAGTATTATAATTTGTTGAAATTTGGACTGACAATCCAAATTCTTGTGAGAATTATAATTCTTTGTTACTTTTTTGTTGGTGACAAGAGTTATTAAAAAGTTATTTCATCCTCAGTTTGATACTTTGAAAAAGTTGTTTTCCTTATCTAGAAAAATCAGTGTTATTATTTTTGTTATCTTACTGTACCAAAAGATTATATAAGCTTGTTTGACATCAAGCTTATACCAAGCCTTTGGCTACTTGGTTTGGTTATCTCAGCAGGTTACATATGAAGATATATTGGGTGTGTGGAATGTTGTAGTCAACCACCATCATCATTCTCTACATCAGCAACCATCACATAGCCATTAGTAATCTTTTAGCTAATATAGAGATGGCCTCAGCCATAGTGAGGCTCGGATGTAGGTCCCACAATGTATAACCTATAGGCTTGAACCCTCCCTTTTTGCTTGAACTTGCTATTTTGGAAGTGATTTTTGTGATTGGTGCATTTTTTTTTACTTTGTGATGAATCTGTTTGTATGTACTTTGTTTATGATTATAAAGTGTTTAGATACATGTTTAGGAGTTTTGGAATCAATTTGGTAGTAATTTGAGTAGAAATCCTTTGAAAATTTCTAGACAGATTTATTAGGGGTGTTTGGTTATGGATATGTGAGGTATTTAGTATCACTCTAGCTGCAGTCTTTTAGCCCTCACACTTTGGTTTTGGAGTGTTCTAGTTAGTCTCTAAGTTTACTTGCATTATTCACTTTAGAAAAAGTTTTCAGGTTGCATGATAAAAAAAAGCAGTAAGTTCTATTCAGCAGGTTTGTGAGTTTGTTTTAGCTGTTTTGTGATTCACAACTTGTACTCTGTTAGTTATAGGGTAATTGTAGGGTTTATTGTTATTTGATTTAGGTATAGTAGCCTATAGTTGTTGTTTAAATCTTTTGAAGTTCACCTTAGTGACCAAGTACATCAGCATACCACCAGACCTAGACTAGAACCCATGTTTTTGTGGTACACTTACTGATTTTGCTTGGTTTTGTGTGCTCTTTGTGTTGAACATGGTTATTTTTGCTTTATCTTGACTCCCCACACTCCACTGAGTGTGGGGTGCCTTTGTATTCTAAAAACACCTAGTATCAAAGCCTAAAAAGGCCTTAAACGTTTTTCTATAACAAAGCGGTGGGAACTCCTTTCCCACTGCTAGTGTTATTGTTCCCACTGCTTCACTATATGACAAAAAAACTGGACTTGTCACTTTCAATTCATAGTTGTTTTGTCTTTAGTGGTTTAATTTGAGTGTTTTTCATATTTTTCATTTTTCGCATGTTTTTTTATTTAATTTAAGATTTTTAGAAAAGTTATTTTTATTTTTCTGATTATTTTAATATTTTTAGCATTATTTTAAGTTTTAAATTAGGATTTAATATACTGTTTTTGTCTTATTAGGGATAAAATTAATTTTTTCAACTTTTTTCATTTTTTCTCAAGTTAAGTTAAGTATTTTAATATTTTTAGAAAAGTAAATTTATTTTTCCCATTATTTTATTATTTTTTATGATTATTTTCATTTAACAAGTGTTTTATCTTTTTAAAAATAGAAAAATAGTTTTATAAATTTAGGAGAAATACTTTTTAGTGTTTAATTTATATAAGTAAGATATTAGTTTTATAAAATATAATTTTGGACTTTTTGTTAATTGTATTTGATTTTAGGGCTTTAATTAGCATTTAGAACTAAATATTTAATTAATAATAAGTTTTAAAAAATTTTATTGAATTTTTATTCTTACTTATATTATTTTAGACTTAGTTTTAATTTTTAAATTGTTTTTAGTTTAAATTTTTAATTTCGTCACGGTTTACGTCTTAACGTTTACGTTTTACGTCATTCGTCGTAGTTTAATCGTAGAATAACTCATCTTTTAATTTTATCTCTTCAAACTCAAAAACGACACTAATCCAAACATTGTTTTTATATAATTGGCATATAACACATACACCTCCTTCGAGAACGAACTCGCACTTATTCGGTTTTACGGTTTTCCTAAATCGTATCGAATTTAATATTTGCCGCACATACGCATTTTTCCTAAAACGTGTACGATTATACCTACATCAGTTCCATATATATAAGGAACCGCCCATTAGCACCATGCCTACTTAAGGAACCGCAGGCAGAGCACTTTTTTAGCCATGAAAATGAAAGAAAATTTTCGAACCAAGTTTTTCTAAAATACTTAAAACATATATTAATGTTGGTTCAAAAAGTTGATGTGGCAGAAACTCAAAATGAAGAAACAAGACATTTGTTCAAGTGACGCTGACATGTGAAAGATAGGCGTTGATACATGTATTTTGGACGCTAACACGTGAAAGCTGAGCGTTGATAGATGTCTACGGTTTAATAGAATCTTCTATTTAGGGAATATATTGAATATATTATTTATAATATATTTAGTATATAGTTATCTAAATAGAAGATATACATGTTATTCATAGTTATGTCTTGTAAAACCCTAATCCTTACACTATAAAAGGAACCAAGGGTTATTAGGTTTTTCATATCATTCATACAAGATGTAAACCTAAAGCGTGTGTCGACTAGGTGTGGGATTAAATGTATACACACCTAGTGATTATTTATTATCAATATAATGAGCAATCCAATTGAGTAGTCTTTGTGTCTTGTGCCCTAAACACCTTGTTTAATTATTATGGTTCTATTTCGCTTTGATTATCTAATCATATGAACTATGATCATTCCTAGTAACTAAAAGATCGAGGAAACCAAGGTTTCCACAATTAAGCCTTTTGAAAATCATTGTACCACTTCAAGACTTGGTTATAATGCCCTAATGAAGGATTACGAGTTAAATCGAGACTGAAAAAGATCGAATTAGACCGAGACGGAAAAACGACTACTCGTAAGAAATAAGAGAGAAGAGAGAAACCAAGAGAAGTGAATCAAGGCTAAGTATCAATTCTCAAGAGATGAATGAAAATCTTTAAGTTGCAAAAACGAAGAGCTTGTGTCATATATAGTGGTTTAAGATGTGCCTTTTTGGCGTAAGACAAAACGGCTTTGGTAATGAACCATACCAAGCAATTTTAGTTATATAGAGTAACAACACTTAAAAATAAATGTCTTAAACTTTTACAAAACATGAGCAAGAGTATAGATTCACTTTCTCTCCCACGTGATCGGACAAATATCATTGTCAAGGGTCACAATGATAATATCCTTGGAATATTTCAATCCTAAATGTGTAGTATCCTAACTACAACATATGATGTAGTTTGGTGTCTCTAAGGATTAATCAATCAACTTAGAGATGAGCTTGGTTGCACATACTACACATGATATTGGGCCTACTAACCATATAAGTTGCAAACCATATAAATCATGCTTGATACTTTATGCTACTACTAACTCACTCTACAACCCCTAAGTGAGTCAAGTATCTAAGACCATGAAGGTTTGAGAGGGTGAAAGAATAGAATCACATACCACAAATAAATGTCAAGGCAAGGAAGCCAAGAACAACCACATAGTCAAGTAATGATCAAAAGAGTGATCAAAAGGGCGTGTGGAAGGACGAAAACGTACCTTAGCTGCAAAGTGCATCCCAAGTCTTCTATGGACTGATGCAACACCCTAACTTGACCAAAGTGAATAATAAGTTTTTAAGGACTAGTATCACATTCATCAATCTTGATTTCATCGTCCCATGATGTTAGAGATCAAAAGGAGACGAGTCTTCAACACGTGTAAGTAACTCAATCCACAATCAAATTAATGATTAATCTTCATAAGTACCTACGCAAAGCAAGATACAAACTAGTAGATACATTTCAAGAGCAAATCTAAAATGCATAAAAGCTACTAATAAGATCATAATAAAGATGAGTTGATATATCAACAATTAAAAGGTCTATTTTTTATTGAAAAAATAGTTTTAACCAAAGAGAAACTTTATTATAACTAACCCTTTTAATTTGAGGAGACAATGGATTGATCCAAGCTTCAAAGTTTAATATACTTCAAAGATCTTGTGTGACCATCACTCTGATACCAATTGTAAAACTAGAAGAAGGGGGGGTTGAATAGTTTCTCTTGATTGAGGTCTTAATTAAATATCATTTCAATTAAGTTTGTTCCAAAATTACCTTTTAATTGAAAAATAGATTCATAGTTGTTAGGTTCATTCTAATGCATTTACTACATCTAGTGATAATGAAATGCAGTGTAAGAAAGTAAAGATAAGTAAATAGTAAGGAAATAAGCAACCTAAGACAAGACACCAAGATTTATAGTGGTTCGGAAATGAAGCTCTCTCTTTGTTTCTACTCCACTCCTCGAGATTTCCACTATATCCACAAGCTCCCTTCTTGGCGGAGAAAACCTTACAAGGTCGCTTACATTGTTTTCCGACACTAAGCTAAATGTCGAGACCTAATCTTAGCTAGGACTAATCTATACACGTCGCCCACTTCACATTTTTTCAACACAAGGCTAGATGTCGAGTTCTAATCCAAAGCTAGAACCAATCTTCGTCGCCCATCTAATTTTCCGACACAAGGCTAGATGTCGAGTCCTAATCCAAAGCTAGAACCAATCTGTAGAAACTAGAAGGGGATGGGGTGAATAGTTTTTCTTCGGTTTATGTCCTAATTAAAATTCCTTTCAATTAGGTTTGTCTCAAAACTACCTTTTACTTGAAAGCTAGTTGCATAATGATTAGGTTCAATTCTAATGCATTGACAATGACACATAGTAGATGTGTGTGATGTGATAATAAGAGTAAGTAAAGAGTAAGGAAAGAAACGACCTAATAGGAAGACACCAAGATTTATAGTGGTTCGGCAACGAAGCTCTATCTTCGTTCCTCTCCACTCCTCGAGTACACCTTACTCGAGATTTCTACTATATCCACAAGCTCCCTTCTTGGCGGAGAAAACCTTACAACGTCGCTTACATTATTTTTCGACACTAAGCTAAATTTCGAGACCTAATCTTAGCTAGGACCAATCTACACAACGTCGCCCACTTCACTATTTTACGCCACAAGGCTAGATGTCGAGTTCTAATAGAAAGATAGAACCAATCTTCACAACATTGCCTACTTCACCATTTTCCGACACAAGGCTAGATGTCGATTTCTAATCGAAAGATAGAACCAATGTTCATGACTTTTCACTTTGAAGCTAAGTGAGAACTCACAAGACACAATTACACATCACTTTATAGTTTAGTGAGAACTCACAAGACACAACCACAAGTCACTTTATAGTTTAGTGAGAAGTAACAAGACACAACTCTTACAACTTAAAATACATATCCAAGTATACACATGTAACTTGAATCTACACAATTCAAATCCAAGTATACACATATACAATGGATTTACACAAGACTAATCCAAGTATTCACAAATACAATGGATCAACACAACTAATCTAAGTATACATAAATACATTGGATCTACACAAGACTCAAATAAAACAAATGATGAACATGACTAGATCTTTAGGAGAGGATGATCTTCGTCAAGGCTTCATCTTTAATCACATCACAAGTGTGTGAGTGATCTTATCTTTGGACAAGGTAAAGAAGGAGATCAAGGGGATAATCATAAGTAAACATACTTATCACATTAAGTGATCATTTACAAATGATTAGGAATTAGAAAGAAGAAGGTAGCAAAAAGAGTGTCCAAAAAGGGTTGTGGAAAATGCAGATTTGATCCACTATTTATAGGAGACAAAAGCCAACGGCTCTCTGCTTGCGGTTCCTTAATTGTCATGCGGTTCCATATCACTATGGAACCGCATAGGCATTTAAGGATCCGTGGTAGTAGACTCCGCTCCCTTTTGTCTTTTAGTGGGGAAGTAATATCTAAGGTAAGTTTTTACCTTCAAAGGATATTATATGGCATTTGGAATATGCCATATTCAAATTTATATTTTCCATTTTAATAAAACATTTTTTAAAAAGAAATTTTATTAAAAAATCTTTTGTCACATTTGACAAAATGTAAGTTTAGGACTAATCGCTTTTATGATCACTAATCATGATTAAAATATGTTAGTTCAATACTTAAATGATTTTACCTTTATGCTAGTGTTTGCTAGATAATTCGTCTTATGATTGTATTTGATGATAAATGTCTTTTTAATTTGTCGTGATCAAAACTAAGAAAGATTATGTTAACATGAGATTCACTAGTAATACGGGTTTTAGATCCGGAGGTCGGGGAGGATTGAATAGGTGTTTAGCCATTTTAGAGAGAGAAATAAGAGAGAAATAAAGGTGTGTGTTTATTTCTAGAGAAAGAAGTAGAAACAAGAAAATGACAATCCTCACCCCTTTATGGAAATATGGAGGGGTATATATAGCTCGGGACTTGAACTAACTTACATGTGACAATATTAGTCCCTGCAAGTCCCTGCTATGTAAACTATTGTAATTTCGTTAGTCGCACATATTTTAAGGCTAACAATCTTCCCCCAATGTGGAGAAATATGGAATTACTTATAATGTTCCTAACAAGTACAAATACAACAATAATATGAGAATTTCAAAGTGCTTCTAATACTGAGGATGACGTCGTTGTCTTTAATGAAACTTGTACCCCCGTTTGCATCCTCTTTGTCTTTGCTTGTTGAGGATCCATTGTATCATGTATGAACTGGATTAACTTCCCCCCAATTCATACCCATGTCTTGAAAAGCTTTCTTCATAGATTTATTTTTGACGAAGCTTCTGAATCAGCTTCCCCCAAACCAATATCTCTATCTTGAGCAGAATCTGTAGCTTGAGTAATCTTCTATCTTTGACATTTAAAGTGCACAACGGAATTTTGTAAAACAAGAAGCAAACCACGCCAAGTAGTATTGCTACCTTGACATTTTTGGTATTTGATGAGATGGCATTTATACATGATCTCATCGTTCTTTTCAGGCTTTAAATGCATAAAAATGTCATAAAATACCATATATATGCTTGTGTTTGTTTACTTGTGTATTTTAGGTATGGATATCATGAAAAAGACAAAAGATCACAAGATACAAGGAAAAACGGACACGAGAAACAAAGCCGTACAAAGAACCGGGCCCTAATTCATGATTTATCCAACATTTATCCTTGAAGACTTGAAGATATGCAAGTTTGATCCTCAATGAATGAAGAGATGACACTTAAAACCCTTGTATATTGATAATTACAAGTTTGGTCCCTTAATTTTGTCAAAATTACACAAATGGTCCTTCAACTTTGAAGAAATGGCAAGTTTAGTCCCTCAACAATTCCAAATTGCCAATTATGGTTCCTCATGAAGTCAAAGTTATATTGAAGACCTTTGAAGATCAAAAATGTCCAAGATCAGTCCTTGAACTATCTCAAAATGGCAAAAACAACCCTTTGAACCTTTTTCCAAAAGTTTGTGCCAAAAGTGCAAAGCTGGTAAACTTATTAACAAAGGAAATGTGTTTTGGTGGCTGAATAACACGTTTTACCTATTTTCCCAAAACACAAGGACCTAAGTTGCCACTTTGAAACATTTAAACATGAAAATGCGCCAAACAACTTGGTTTCCCCCAATTTCGGATCAAAAGCACAACTGTTTACCTTTTTCACCACCAGATTTTACACCACTTAAACTTAGGGTAAAAATCAATTACCTTTGCACACATTTGATTCACATGTGCAGAAACTCATCCCAACCATAAAACCCTTAATCTCACTCACTATGGACCCCACCCCCAATTCCCGTTTAACCAATCACATGACAACTTCACCTCCAAGTTATCTGACGTGTCCAAATCAACAGCTAAGGATCCTTGCTTCATTCCAAAGCTAAAATGAACACCCTTGATCACTTTGGACAGCTCACACCAAGAATGATCTAGAAGACCTCAAGGGCACATTTGGGAATTCAGTTCTAGGGTTTGTGAATAGTGCTAGCATTGGCATTTGCCTATAAAAGGAGACCTCAACATGTGAGAGTCCCTTTGTTCCAGTTTTAGGCTATCAATCTTTGTAATTCCTTTTTAAGTTAATAAAATTTGAATTTCATAAAATTTTGAATTCTCTTTTGTGTTTGATTAAAAGTTGGTGTTAGAATAGCCTAAATCTGAGTTCCATTTGATTGTTTAGACCTTCCTTAATCTTGTGGTTAAGGCACGTCTTGGTTTATAAGGTTTTCAAGGTTCAAAATCCCTGAAATCTTAGTTTCTGATTTTGGCTATTATTGTGTACTAACCCTTAGCCATAAGCCTTAAACTCCTTCAAGCTTGTTGACACCAAGCCTGGGAAGAGTTCTAAGCCTTTGGTTGAGTTGTTTGCTGATTTGTGTTGAAGACATATCATAATCAAAGCCTTGTTCTACTTTGAACATCAGCAGGCTTTGATCTTCTTCTTTGAAGGACCTTGGTCTTGTTCTAGTTGTTGAACAAGGTCCAAGGAGCATAGCTGGCTCTCTTAGGATGTTGTGGAGGGCAGGTATAATCCCTTGATTAAGTTTCCTCTAAAAATTTCATGTTACTGCCTGTTTTGGATTTGGTGCTTTGATTTTGTGTTCTTGTGTTTAATCTGGTGATTTTTGTGTTTGATTATGTTAGTTACTACCTAGTAAGTGTTTTTGATCATTAAAATCAGTAGGTTATAAGTAAAAATCACAAGTTTCTTTGTTAAGTGGTTGATTAAGGGGTGTTTGGGTCAACTGCTTGATTTGGATTTGTGGTGTTTGAGTGGTTGTTTGTTGTTTCTATCTGCTAGTACTTGTGTATCTGATATACTTGGTTGCTTTGCTGCTCATTTTGTGGTTTGAAACACATAGATTCATAAATTGGGTATAAAATCTTGTTTACTTGGTGAAATTGACTGAAATTTAGGGGACACCTAGATCTAATCATAGACTAGGGTTAACAAGTGTTAAATCTAGGTTAACTACACCAGGGAAGAAGGATTTGAGGCTTGAATTTGGATCTAGTGTCAAATAGATCAGCAAATAGTTTCTGCATATGCAACTTGTTCATCAGTAACTTTATATGCTTTGATCTTGTTGTTTACTTTGATTCAGTGTTTGATTTAAGTTAATTTGTGCTTATTTAGAGTTTATATAGCTTGTGTATGCATCCTGTTGAGTTTGGTTGGCTTATTCAGTCTTAATCTGCTTATTAAGTGCATAACTGCTTATTTCCATGTCTGTGGTGTATCTGGTAACTGTTTGATCATTTGTAGCTTATTGTGTGAACCAAATTTGGATTTTCTTGTTGCTATTGACTCCTTGTGATTCACTGATCACAAGGGTGCCCTTGTTTCCAATTGAATCCAACTAAATCTCTCTAAAAAGCTTGGTCAAATAGTCAAAGCAGTGGGAACTCCTTTCCCCTGCTAGTGTATTTTGGGTTTCAGCTTATCATTAAGCTATAATAGCTTATTTTAACCAGCAACAACTTGGATTTTGTAATAGGTGCTCATTATTTGACCCATTTGTTCATACTGGAGCATTTGGTGGGTTGACTTTAGGGTTTGACTAGAAAACCGACTTAATTGACTTTTTCATAAGTGCTTATTGGCTTATTCTGGCTTATTGGTTTTGCTTATTGGAATTTTGTTGATTGTTTTGGCTTATTGAGTCCATTTGTGATCTTTTTCAAGTTGAATCAAGTCCTGAGGTGCCTTATTTCTCAAAAACGACTATTTTGTCTTTTAGTGAAATATTACTTTGCTTATTTCTGGCTTATTGAGTGTGCTTTTTCAAAATTTCTTTTTACAGATCTCATAAGCATCCCAAAAGAAGTTTGTGTGTCAAATTAGAGCTTATGGCATTGGCTTATTGCTTAATGGGCTGAAAAGCCCAATAAGGATAAGCTGTTTGCATAATAAGCTGTGATAAGCTCACATTCAGCTTTTGGGCCTTTAGAATTTTGTGTTTAGAATTAAATTTTGAGTCAGATAGGGCTTTTCCATGTCAATTGGGCCAAGTTTGACTTTTTGGGCTAAAAAGCCCATTTGTGTTGACTGAATTTGGTTTTGGCCCATTTGAGGGCCCAATAGGGGTATTCTGGTCATTTCACTTTGATTTTCTGTTTATTTAGATCAAAATAAACTAGTTTGCAAGTTTTTAGAATTTTTTATAATTTTGGATTTTTAATATTATTTTAATATTATTTTATTATTATTTTTTAAATTTCACATTTTCCAACTTTTTACATTTTTCTTAGCTTAAATACATTAAAATAGGAATTTAGCAACTTTTAGAATAATTTTATCACTTCTAGATTAATTTTTATAATTATTTTAAGTTTTAATAGTTTTTAAATCATTTTAAATAGTTTTTGTTAGTTCAAAAATTTCTAAAAATAGTTTTTAATATTTTTAGGTCATTTAGAGGTTTACCAATTGAAAAATCTTTATTTGGGCTTTTTGATAATTTATTTGATTTTTAGGGCTTTAATTAGCATTTAAAAATTGAATATTTAATTATTTAAAAGGTTTGAAAAAGTTTTGATCATTGGTAAAATCTTAGTTTATTTATTTTGATTTTTGGTGAATTTTTGGTAATTTTTAGAATTAATTTTTATTTTTGTAGCTTTTACGGTTTCACGTTTTATCATTGTAGTATTAATTTCACGTCTTCGTCATCTTCTTTTCTCATCCCCTTCTAAACCAACTATTAATCTCAAATCATTTACATCTTAGTCACACACATATACCTCCTTGGGAAACGAACTTTCACACCATAAGGGTCATTAGTGCTTGATTTTCCTAAATCATCACTCGATACTTACCGCTTTTACGCACCTTTTCCTAAAGGTCGTATTTTACCACAATCAGTATTCATGATTATGTGTTTGGGGGAACATGCAAGAAATCAACAACAAATCTTCTCACGCTTGTAGAATACTTCCCCCTGGAAGTTGAACTAAGTACTCAAAAGTACACGTTTTCGCCCATGATGGTTACGAACACTCGGAAGCATCATCTGACGTGTACGCTCAGAATTGAGAAATGTTCTTGTCAAAAGTATGATGGTTACGAACACTCAGAAGCATCATCTGACGTGTACGCTCAGAATGGCGATATGTTCTTGTCAAAATTATGATGGTTAAGAACACTCGGAAGCATCATCTAACGTGTACACTCAGAATCGTGAGATGTTCTTGTAAAAAGTATGATGGTTAAGAACACTCAGAAGCATCATCTGACGTATTCGACCAGAATCGCGAGATGTTCTTGTCTAAAGCAGAAATCTTCATAGTTGAGAAAGATCGAGAAACTATGAAAATTTTACTTAGACTATGAAGTATTATTTGACATTTTTTAGCTCAAATGTGTCTCGTGAGAATTGTTTGCTGATCACATCTCTAGTCCTGTACTCTCTAGCTAAACTTACCAACCTCGTATTCTTTCGGCTATCTGTAGTGACCACTGGTGAAGTAAACCTGATATTCCAAACTTGAGACTGAAGTATAATCCCCCAAATTTGTTACTTAAGCTTAACACTTTTGTTGATTGACGAATGGTGCAGAGAAAAGTCTCTAAGTACCTTATACCCAAAAGAAGAGAGAAGTATAAGATGTAAAACACCTCTTGAAATACCCACAACTACAGGTGAGTGTGACTCTGAGCACTACAACGTAACTCTTTAAGTGATAGTTATCCATGTCTTCGACCATCCACCCCTTGACAGAGAGAGAAACAAGAGAGAAGTGGTGAAAGGTTAATAACTTTTAGAGAGAGAAAGTAAATGAACCAACACCCTCTTCCACACATGGAAGAGGGTTTATATACCCACGAGCTTGGTGGGCTCGTGGGCTTGTTTCCTTGGGTCGGGCTTGGCTTGACTTGGGCTTAGAGCCCCTAACTTATATAATATTAGCTTAAAGTCCAAGTCCGGTTATCCCGACTAACCTATTACAATACAAGACCTTTAACGATTAAATTGACCTATTACATTCTTGTTCGACTATATAAAATATAGGGCTAACACCGGATACCCCTCATAATTCTAGGTTCCAAAAGTTGCTAGTGGAAGTATTTTTGTTAAAATGCAAGATGTGTGGATAAATTTGGCTCATGTTAATTTCACTCCAGGCAATTTTCCGTTGACTATTAAAATGGTATCGCACACTTTACTTTACATGTTCTTTAATACAGTACTTAGTATCTTTGAATTTGGTTATACAAATATCCTCTTTTTTTTGGCAATATCGAAAATTATCTACGCAAGTTCTATTACACCACGTTTAAGCCCTTAATGAAGTTTGTTCTCATACTTACAAATTGTTGTGTTTCGTAGATGGTCATGTATATATTTTGATGTGCTTTATTTGCCATAAAAAGGAGATAAAGATGAATTTTCTTCACTTGAATCCTTAAAGCAACATATTATTCTTTCAAAAAAAATCGGCTAAATCTGAACCTCACGAATAGATACAATCACCGCTTAGCTGAAAATGGGAAGTTAACTGATGAGAAGGTGAGCTAACCGGTTAACGGTCATTATTTGATGCATGATTATTTTTTAAATGGATTATCATGATCTTAATTTGATTCTTAATGGCGGATTATTATAAAAAAGATAATAAAGTCAAGATTTCTTGCAATTTATTCGCATCGACATTGAATATAAATATGCTAAATTGAAAACAAAAACAAAAAATACCTCTTGCAGCAACAAATTTTCATTAGCAGTATATGCATTAAGAACACATAGCTTTCTTCATCGATCCTGCTGGGAAAATCTTCCAACAGGTGAAGCCTTTGCTCTGAAATATCTCCATGTATCGAATTTCTACTACATCTTCAGATGTACACCCTTCCTCACGTGACTATATAAAGAAGAAATATATTAAATATTTGATTATTTTGAAGTCGTATGAACAATTTCAGAGATCAAGTGATATTAGATTTTTGGGATTTTAATACAGCTACAAACTTAATGATGTCCTCACATGTAATTGTGTGTATACTAAGGGGTTGATGCATCACCGAGTGAATATTCGTACACAGCCTTAAATAATGGTCCGTGTGAGTTGCTTTTAAGTTGTAACATATAGGAGGCAAAGAGATGGAAAAAAAACACTTCATATTCATCTTAATTGCTGATTGGTTTGTATTCTTCACAAGTTGTAATTGCAGGAAGGATTTGGCGATTTGTAATTCCAAGTTCTTTTATATTCTTGGGGGTGTAACTACAAACTCATCCTGTAAATAATAAAGCTGGTGATACTCATCACCAACTGGTCCAAGAACAAAGCAGTCATTATATGTGGAGCCTTGGCGTTAGACTTCACGTATCCAGCTGTGGTGTCAGGCTTCAAGTGACCAGCTTTGTTTGAGGTTTCTGCATCCTTTCCTGAGCTCCCACAGCCTTGGTGTCTGAGTTCGTGAGTAAAGAATTGGTAGACATATCTATTTATCTCTTAGCTATGCATTTGTTTATTAGAATCAGCTATAATGTGTGGGGTGCTTAAGCAATGCATATGCCATGATTTGAAGAAGGTAACATTTAAGTATTTGTAACTCCAATTTTTTGTATTCTTAGGGTGTAGTTACGGAAGTTATTTCTTCCTTTAACAACATTATGTTTTGTATTTGGAGCAACATAAATGCAGGGACTTATAGGGTTCTTTTGTTAAACGATTAGTTGTTACATTTTATGATATTTTATTAAAGACTTAAGAAGAGGAGACTTAAGATTACTCCGCATTAAACGGACTCTTGCCCATTAAATATAGAGACTTAAAATTTATATATAATAAATAGATATATCAACTACTTATTTTTATCCTATAATACACCATATACTTTTCTATTTTTGTTATTGTGTTATTTCTATTTCTATTTCTTTTTCACTTGCAGGCGTGATTCGAGTTGACTCGATCGGGTTCGGGTCAACTCGGGTTGAGACTAAAAAAATCATACATGAACTCGAGCCTAATTAGAACTCGGGCCACTCAGATTCGGATCAATTCAGGTCGGGTCAATTTGGGTTCGGGTCAACTCGAGTATAACGAAAAAGTGTAAAAAAAGGGCTTATTTAAGTATTAATACAATGTTAAAAGTGTTATTCGAGTCGGGTTGGTCGGGTTCGGGTCACGTCGGGTCGAAGCTAAAAAATATAAACCTGAACCCGAACCTAATTAGAACTTTAATCAACCTGAATACGTTTTTAACCCGAACGACCCGACCCAAATATACTTATTCGAGTTCGAGTTAGAGTCAGGCTGGGGGGAGTGGGGGAATATCCCACGGGTGACTCTTAGGTGGACAAAACTCATCCCATAAACCTCACTAAAGTTATGGGTGGGTTTTAGTTTAAAAAATTCACTACTTGTCACTTACTCCCCTCAAGTTAGTTTATAAATGGTGGGTTCCAATTTTTTCTTTTTTAGTTCTTTAATAGATTGTGAGGGTAGAGATTTAATAGTGGATATAGTGAGTTTTTTTTTTCCTTATTATTTTTGAAATGTGAGTTTTGAGTGAATTAGTGAGACGAGAAAAAAAGCTAAATTAACGCTGAGATTACAGTAAAATTTTAATTGGTACTTATCGAGTATAGAATAAATCTGCTTCTCTTTGTTCCTATAAACAAAATTGTTCCATTAGTGTCTATTTTTTCGACACCTCTACTTGCAGCTATAAACAAAAGTAGCAAATGGATGATTAAACACGTGTAATATAGCATCCACGTTACCACACCAGGTGGACGACACTATTCTTAAAAAAAAAAAACAATTTTTTGTTTTCTTAATTTCCAGATTCACCCATCATCCTTAATCCTTAATCATTTCCTTCCAAATTCCGATTAACCCAACCAAGATTCATCCACATCGTTCAGTAAGATTCATCTTATCTCACCCTTTTGCCTTTTATATCTTATTACAATTTGTGCCTTTTGATTTAGGGGTGCGTTTGGGATTGTCATTTTTCAGTGTAAATTGGAGAGTTATAAAGAATAAAGGGGTGTTTGTTTAAACCTTATTTTTGGGCTTACGAGCTTATGTGATTTTGGCCTATGTTTCACAAGCTCAAACTTTTTGGCTTATTTTGAAACTTATATAGGCCTATATAAGCTTATTATGATATGGGAAGCTGGAAAAATTCGGCTTATGAAACATAAGCTAATATTATATAAGCTCATAAGCCCAAAAATAAGCTTAAACAAACACCCCCTATAATGGGGTGTTTGTGTTACTAGTTAGTTAAATTATCTCTTTCAGATAAGCACTAACATTGGCTTCTTAAAAAACAGCTTATTACAGCCAAATAAGCTCTTTGGGGTACTCAAATTAGCTTAGTATGTTTTAAGAATGCAATAAGCTAGTAATAGTGAAGCTTTTTCTATAAGCATACCCAAACGCACCATAAGTTGTTTCTGATAAGCTAGTTTAATTTTTTTTCCCAATAAGCATAAGCTGTTAAATTAGCAATCCCAGGCACCTCCTCTGTTAGTTACTTAGTTATTTAGGTGCCAGTATAATTTTATATATAAATCCTCAAATATACATCGGAATCACATTCGTAACACAATGCCAAAAGCAAGCGAAAGAGGTGTTTGGATGTGCATAGTTAAAGTAATTGTTGTGACTATGACAAAACGATAACTCTTGTAGTTGAGGAGTAGTTGGATTATTTTACATGTATAGTCACTTCTCTGATAGCAGCTTTTAAGTAATTATAGACTGAAGTGGCCATGCTAATCTCCCGAAGAGGTAGAGCTTTGCCCGGTTTGAAGTGGCCAAGCTTTAAAAAAATAAAAATGGGTATATGTGTCATGGTGGGCTCAAATCCCATGGTTCGCCCACCCCGTGGACTAGTCGGCCAAAAGGTCGCTAACCATGGTTACCTAAAAGAACTGTTACCGTAATAATCAGAAAAGAAAATCAAAAGCAGTTTGCCCCAACACTTATGACAGACGACTGCAACTCTGGGGTCTGACCATTTTGCTTTGAAACACGTATCTTGCTTGGACAGACAGCTTGTTTGCTTGCATCAAATCTCTATTTTTTCTTTGCATAGGTGAACATATGGGTCCGTTTTTATCTTTCTGTAAAAAAAAATCAGTCGGTGTTCCAAAAGAATATATATTGTTGGTTTTATTATGTATTTTCGGACACTTGGGGAAAAATGGAAAATTGTAACCTAGTAAAGATATTGGTCTATTGGGTTCGAAAAATTTCAAGTGCTCCCGTGGTGGTTTTAGGGCTGATACAATCTTATTCCTGTATGAAGTTGAACTTAATTCCTAACAAAAAATCGTAAATGTGTGTGATTTATAAAAATGAAAGATATAGCCAGTTGAAAAAACAACTTTATTCAACTATCCATATCTTCAGCTGACTGTGTTTGGTCATAAAGTTATTAATGATGTTGTGGCCGTTACACATATGTTGTTCTACTGTTCTCTCTTATTGTTATCAATCAGTCTTTAAATGATCCGGAGGGTTAAAACAGTAACTAAACATTCCATTCAGAATACTTATTCATACAGTTTTATCAAACAAATACTAATTGTCGCCTCGTGTCACATGCCAGGGTTTCAACTTCTTGAAATTCACAAATGGAAGCTACAGGGGAAGCAAAATTTAGTAGCTTGTTGGATACAATCCAGGTACCGCGTCTCGAAGATGCAGGCCTCGAAGACTGTGCCCTTCCACCAGACTCCATACAAGAAGCCTTCCTCAAGGCCGCTACTGCAGTCCGCTCTCGTATTTTCCACACCTCAGACGACGAATCGGAAGGAGAATGTGTTAATGACCCGTGGCCCGGAAATGGATCTTCAGGCGATAAGCTTGTGGGTATCACAGCCGAGGCTGATCCTCCAGGTGCTTGTGCACCAAAGAAAGGCGGTGAATTACCGGTGTTTGGAGACGAGGTGGTTGTGGGCGGAAGAGAGGGTATGCCAGATAAGGTGGTGGACCCGGATGTGCCTGACGAGGCTGAAAAATCATGTGTTGATGGATTACAGGGTTTAGAGATAGGAGATAAAAAGGGTAACAGGGAGATCAAAGGCGAGAAATCTGAAGTTAACACAGAATCAAAAGACGATGAAGAAGAGGAGAAAGTGCCCAGGTTGACTGAAGTTTGTATATGATAATAAAATGCTTGTAGTAGTTGTAATGTCTCTTTTTTGTTTCTATAGATACTTTGAAATCTGGCATGAATTTGTAAGAGGTATAACCATAAAACCTGAGACTGTTCATGTTTGTACTCTGTAGTGTGTTCAGTGTTCTTGTAAAACAAGATATAACAAGTTAGCAATTATCAGTGTGCGATGAGCATACAATATTACAATGATCATAAGTCCTATCATCATAAGTCCTGTTCTGAAGTGGATAACAATACAATATTAAAATGATCAACAAGCTCAAATGAGCATAGCTTAATTTTTTTTAACTGAACATTGGTTGGAGTTCTTCCTTTTAAGAAGAATCTCTCCAAAAACAACCGTATGCAATCTATACAACGAGCACATGGTGTTCTTTAGTAAAAGGCGAAAGAATAGTCCTGTTCTGAAGTCGATCACAATACAGTATTAAAATGATCAACAAGCTCAAATGAGCATAGCTTAATTTTTTTTAACTGAACATTAGCAGAATTACAAGGAACTAATACATGATGGAAGTTGCGTGTTGGTTCAGGAAAGTGGGTCTGGGATGGTCCAAAGGCGAAAGAGGGCGTAAGGTTCGAGCTGTTGTTCGAGGTATGAGGACATTAGGTATGTTAGAAGTACATTCATGTCTTTCATGATTGATTGATTGATTAAGGTTGTTGACTTTTGCTAACCGGCGAATTAGTTAGCAGAATTACAAGTTAACTGATTGTATTAGTTCTCTGCTCTCACTATTGACATTTTCATGATCAATAGTGCCGGAATCTCTCCGTTGCTAATAATGAGTTTCAGGTGATTCAGTAAACATGAAACCCAGAATTTAGTGACCACAGTTAGCAGAGTACTCATACGGGAATAGAAAGTGAATAGAGAATTAGTTGATGTATTATCAAGTATACTTGTTAAAACCGACCATCACCGAAGTAATTTGATTATATGTCAATAGGACAGTACATATTTAATCGTCTTATGTTTTATTCAATTTGGACTAGTGTTTCTTTTTTCATCTTTTTATCTGTAATTGTTGCAGTTTACTGGTAAAAAAGTTGGAATCCTAGGTTTAGGAAGAATCGGGACAGTGATTGCTAAGAGAGCGGAAGCATTTAGTTGTCCAGTTAGTTACTATTCAAGAACACAAAAACCAGAACCGGAATACAAGTACTTTCCCAGTGCCGTTGAATTGGCTTCAAACTGTGAAATTCTGGTTGTGGCATGCCCTCTAACATAAGAAACTCGTCACATAATTAATCGTGAAGTGATTGATGCATTAGGCCTCAAGGGAGTTCTTATCAACATTGGGAGGGGTGCACTAGTGGATGAACCTGAATTGGTATATGCTCTTGTTGAAGGGCGGATAGCTGGTGCGGGTCTTGATGTGTTCGAGAATGAACCTGAGGTGCCTGAGGAGCTGTTTGGTCTTGACAATGTCGTTTTGTTGCCTCATGTTGGGACTAGCACTGTGGAGACCGAAGAGGCTATGGCTGATCTTGTGGTTGCAAATCTAGAGGCTCATTTTTCCAACAAGCCGCTACTGACTCCGGTGATTTAGTTCTGATAGTTTTAAGAAGAGAATATGAGCTATATTAGACCACTGAGTGACTGTGGTCAATCATTTATTACTGTTTTATTCGCTCTACAATGAATTATATAAGTGTTCTGTAGCTATTTCATGTTCTATTCAAAGGTTTCATGTGTGATTCTTTATTTTGAAGGTTAACTTGGGAGGTAAGGTGGTGTTTGTTTATAAACTAAGGATTTACTTAGCTTATTGCAAACCTATGCAAGTTTGTTTGTTACAGACTTATTTAATCCAAAAGAGATTGGTAAAGTCACTAATGATAGTTGGAGAAAATACATGGAGGAAAAGGTCTAGATGCACTCTATACGATAAGGCCTTTTCATCAGTTGCAGGTTTTAGTGGCACGAAATTGACTTGGCTTCGCTTAAAGGCCTCATCTCTAAAAGCCCGGCTCGCAAGACGTCCCCCTTATTAGATTGCCTAACCAACATTGTTGCGGAATAGTGGTGATACGCTGCTCCAAGAGATACTTAAGGCTGTAATGATCGGTTCGAGTTTCAAACTTACTGACCCATAGATACGGACGCAAGTGACGTGTGGCTTTTGCCAAGGCTATCATACACGCACATGACAACCATCACCTAACAGTTAGGAGTATCTGATATGTGATTCAAAGTTTTTTCAATTCAAGAGTTTCATAATCTCTTTATTTTCAACTAACCATTCGTTTTCAAACCTTTGATATTAACTAAAATCAACAAACACAAGCTTATTTAAATCTAACCTCAAACCAAAGCAGCAAAAAATGGTTTATCGCGCTTGTACAATTTTTGCAGCGCTTTTTCCATGGTTTGGGTCATCAAAATCTTTCACAATTTCATAATCAGTGTCATATGGATCCAAGTGTTTCCAATGAATTAAAAATTTAAACATCTAGTTTTATTTATTTTTTCTTTTATAAACACTGAAAAATTATGGTAAAAGTTATTATTACTATATAATATTAGTTTTTTCTTTTAACAATATATAATATTAGTTCAAAATAAGTAAATAGTGTCAAATAACTGATCCCACATCGACCAGAAGAAGAAGTTATCGCTATATATAGCGCCTCAAAAAGTCTTACTTTTGTCCCTCCGGGGACATCCGATAAAATTGGAACGATACAGAGAAGATTAGCATGGCCCCTGCGCAAGGATGACACGCACAAATCGAGAAATGGTCCAAATTGTTTTCTTTATCTTTTTTGCGTTTCAGCACTCTAAATAGACCATCTAATCCTACATCCGTTGTTAGTTGCCGTTTGATTTGTTTTGTTGTTGTTGCTCACACAATACAGAAAATGAGGCTACTGTATTGTCTGTTTAAAGCCAAAGGTAAGCAGCTAGTGTTTGTTCTTTTCAAAGGTATAAAACCATTTAAATTTTGTCTACACACCATGTTTTGTGAAAGCCAGGTAAGAACTGAGCAACTATGCTACACAAGTTATTAATCAGAGTATGATGGACCTCCTGTTTATCGAGTCTTCATCTCATTCATATTTCCCACTCTACCGATGTGGGACAACAACCATAATAAGGTGAGCCTAATAAGGCGGACGTGTTCTTGATCTTCCGGCTAGGCACCTAAGACACGTTCTTGAGCCTTATTACGGGTATTCTAATAGTCCTTAGATATATAAACAGTATCTTCTATCTCGTCTAGCTCATAAACACTGTCCTTAAAAACTCATAAATGTAAATCTCAATTTCTGTAATATCTTCCACGATATAAATTACTGAAAAAGTCCAATACAGAAAAAAAAAAACAAATTTGAATGCTATACATTTGGTTTAACGCAGACTAGAAAGTCTACAAGGAGCAACTATCTAAAGTACTTTAGTTGAATTCTGGATATAGGTAGAAGACAACAGCATTAATGTGCGTTGAACAAATCCAAATTCAGAAAAGTAACAACGAGAAAGGGCCAAACATATGTGCATGATCAAAATGTGCCAATGTGCCATGTTTTGTAAGCCTTTGTTACCTATCACCAACCACTACCACTGATGTCACCTGCAGTTGCAGCACCGCCACCAAACCTTTTCTAGCTGTGTGCTCAATTGCCTGTTAAGCAATGTTCCGGTTAGCAGATTTTACAGTCTGTTGAAGCAAGGATCAAAAATTGATATAGGTTGGTTATGTTTTGACTGACTTCAATATTTATTCGACTTCTTTGAAATATCAGATGTAAAAAAACAAATATGTTATTGTCCAAAATTGCGAAGTCACAGATTGTATTTTATTTTGCTTTTCCGCTATTAAAAAGGTTCAAAAATTTGCTGCATTCATACTTGTCCCATAATTTAAGAAAAGTGTATTTGTCAAATATCTAAAAATCTAAAATACCCTTCAATTACTTGTAAAAATATATTCCTGATCATTGATCAATAACGTTGAAAATACTTTCTAAGATGGAATGTTTTCACGTACATGAAATCTAGCAAACTTTGCAAAATTCCATAAAACCATTGTTGCGGATATTTTTTCTATCAAAGAATGAATGGACCCATAAAACCACGTTGCATTGCAAGGACAACACAGAATAATTTTCAGAAAAGATAAAAGTGCAATTAGATACACGATGTTTTTCAGAAAAAAACAATTAGATATATGATTACCTGTGAATTGAGATGGTCAACTCCACAATACTCAATTACTCATCACAGGCTGAAACCATTTAAACTGCAGATTTCCCTGCAGAAGCAATCATCTCTGCTTGTGCTGCTTCCATAATGACGTCAAAATTTGTTTGTATATACCTCCCCCTGCAATAAACCTATGTTAATTTCAAGATTAACAAAGATGGCAACTTCGACCCATTTGCATATAAATGGGTTGATCTGAGTTGTCTTGATCTATAGATATTCAGTATAATCACATCAATTAGCTATTTTAATGGCCCTTTTCAAATCAAACACGATTTGACCCGTTACATAACCAGACACATAATCTCAAAGCTTACCAGAAATGAGTTTTAGACCAAGTTGAAGAAGGAAATGCTGGACTGGCTATACCATGCATAATCCTAGCAATTGCTCGAGGAGTAAACTTGGCATGGGAGTTGCCCTGAAGGAACACCTAAATCACCGAATATCAATACACCAAAGTCAGATAAAAGTCAACAGTTTTACTGTAACACGAAAGACTGTGACCTGTAAAATATGTTACCTTGATATCTGCTCTCAAAAACCGGCTGCCAATAAACAATATTTGATGTCAGGAATCAGTACAAGTAGTACACCATGAGAAAAGAGATTTCGTTATTAGTAAATAATGATCTTGTAAACCTGGTTTGGCCCATCTTATTTGGGATATCATTGTCATTATCAGCATTGAAGTAATCCAAGATCTTTTTCTGCAAGCATGGTGTATGTTGTGAATCAATGCAACCGTTTGTTCTATCACATGATTTCACAGCAAAGAGCGCAGCATTATACATAGCATCTAGTTTCCGCACCTGTGTTGATAGATAGTTTGGTACACGTAAATAATACGTAGTAGTAAACAGATAAACTAGAGTCAGACGGTAACAACGTTAAAACCGATTTACCTTACAACTCTCAACCTCTGATAACCATTTAGCTAATTCAGATGCCAAAGAGCATACATCTTTCGGGAAATTTAAAATCATGTAACAATAAGATGGATCCTTCAACTCATATGTAATTTCTCCTTTCAACTACAGTAATAAAAAAGGCAGTGATGTAAGGCGGAAACATTAATAGACGATAACGGTCATTAAAGGTAATGAATGAAACGAAGTAATATGCCATTATGCTTATGCAGAAGCAAACCTTCAGAGTCTGCAACTGTTGTGATACGGTAGAAGTTTGCAATCCAATGCTGTATGCAACGGCTGGTATGTCAAACACATATTGCCCGTCCTTTAGTTCAGACCTGGGAGTCACATTCGAGTATTAGAGTACATACAACAGCTTTTCATGGCTGAAAGTAGTCCCATGGGTAACGGGTCAAAATGAGCCATTTTCAACCCACTCGTTTTAACTAAATAGTATTTTATATCCTTTTGCCCCTTTAGATATACAAACATAACCAAAATTGACCGACTCCTAAGTAAATGGGTCGAAATTGATGACTTACTTCTTCAAAATTGCTGCAATTACAACATCCTTAGCAGCAAGCAATGCTGGGGAGGTCTGCATTCATCAGATTATTACGGGTCATATATCGGGTCAAACTACAACTGAAGTCCATCGACAGATACTTAAATAGTGACCCACCATATGGAAATTTAACACACATGTTACACTCGTTTGAGGAAGTAAACGCAGGTACTGCTCTTCAGCTAACTCCAAACGCGTTAAAAGGGTCAAAATCACCTGAAATAATTGTAAAACTTCCATATTAACGAGTTCAAATGTGGTGCAAGCAATGTGAATATATCGTAATTAATGATATTTTAGCACCTCTTCTTTCATGTCAAATTTCCGTGATGCAGATTCTTTAACTATTGAGCAAATCTTTCCTTGTGAATGTGAACTCCCGGTGAAAACTTCAGAGAGAAACTTATTTACCGTGTATTGATCCAGTCCATCACTTTAAAATATATATACTGAAGGTTAGATCTCTTTAATGCATAAAACGAAAAGATTGTTGAAATATGATACGCAACTAGCTACCTGTACATAAGACTTCGAAGCTTAAAGTATGTCGTGTCATCAATAAATAGATGGCAATAAGATAATCTTCCATCACGCCCAGCGCGTCCAATTTCCTATATAATCAAACATTTTTTTGCGGAATGGTTTATTGATTAACATGGAAACTGTGGAAGTAGATGTGACAAGATTTACACAAACCTGAACGTATTCTTCCAAGCTTCCCGGTAAACCATAGTGAATTACCTGTAACGGTTTTAAATAAGAGGTTTCAGCATATTAATATATTCTAACTTTAAGAATAATATATACTGATTAGGACTTACAGCTCCGACGTCACTTTTATCAAGCCCCATACCGAATGCCACAGTTGCAACAATCTTTCATGGGAAAAGAAAAACGTTAAGAATGTATAACTTATAGTCTACTTCCACACAAATAATTGCCTAGGAAAGATTTATATACCACACGTATTTTGTTTGAACAGAACTGCTCTTGCGTACGTCTTCGATCTTTTGCAGGTATCCCACCATGGTAACACTATTCGACATTTGATGTTTGTATCAAATTAGGATCACAAAATATGTGTCATGCAAGTGATTTAAGAAAACATCAGGTACTGACCTTTGACCGGATATTGCTATCACATAAAAACTTGCTAATCATCTCTGTTTCCGACTGCAAGATGTAAGCATACGTTGAACTGAATCTTTTACTTTTAGGTGGTAAACACGTGGTATACAAGATGATAGTAGATCACACATACCTGATATTTGCAGTAAATTATGATGCTTTTAACCTCCGTGTAAGGTGAAGCCTTAATCAACGCCATCAAATCCTTCATTCTACATTTAGTCACAAATTAGAGTCGCAGACACGATCTATTACTACAAAGTACAAACACATTGCATATACTAGAAGTGTTTCACTTGCCTGTTTCCACTCATAGATACAGACAACTGCAGATTGTCCCTGATTTGTGACGTTTGAACAAGATTAGTAGGAGGGATTTCAAGGGAGCACATCACATCATTCATAGTTTTAGTCGTTGCAGTTGCAGTCATTGCAAGAATGCACTCGACTCCTAGACTAGCACAAAGCAAAGATGCTCTCAGCCTCATATACGAAGGGCGGAAGTTATGTGACCTGTTAGCAAATGCAAATTATATCAATAATAGATGCATTGCATCATGGCATAAACGCAAACAATGAAACAAAAACTTATGTCAACTCACCATTCAGATATACAGTGAGCTTCATCAATCACAACAAGCGAAATGAGCGAAGTTGCAGAGAATATGGATGTAAATTCCGAGTTTAGTAATCTCTCGGGTGACACAAAAAGAACCTAAAACACAATTATTTGTCGTCACACATTATAGCAAACTACATGTTCAAATGGATTTTGATTTTATTAAGTGTTAACCTTTAAGGATCCTTCTTGAACCCACCTAAGTGTTTCAGAACTCTCTTCTAACGTCTAAAACATTAACAAACACGAAATTAAACATATAAAAATATAAATACAAATGAGCAAGCACGTACACGCTTAGAGATAATACCTGACTGCTACATAACAAGCCACCCGGAACCAGGGGTGGTAACTGTTTAAGCTGATCAAACATAAGCGCAACCAGTGGGCTAATAACAAGTGTCATCCCCTGCAGAACCAAAGCAGGCAACTGATAACAAAGCGACTTCCCAGCCCCAGTCGGCAATATCACCATACTCGACTTCCCATCAAGTATCAACTTAATCGCCTCCAATTGGCCGTCTCTAAACGACTCATACCCGTGTGTCAACTTCAACAACTTAACCAAATTATTATCACACGGATCATTTCTAACATCCAATACCGCCTGCTCGACCACTTCCAAATCAGCTCGATTTTTCTCTTTCACTTCATTCTCCTCAAAACGCAAACTTTCTTCTTCACATAAAGTCCTCTCCTCGTCTCCTTCTTCACCGCCACTTTTTAGCTTTCGTTTACTTCTTTTGTAGGACTTTTTACTCCCGTTATACGCGTTTGGATTCCTTTTCCTAACTTTATTCCCAAACTTTTTCCGTCCACCGTGTCCGTTTATATTCAACCTCACGAAATTCCCTTCACTTGCCACCACCTTCGGCTTACTCACCCCCGACACATTTGGTGAAAAAACCGTCCCACCTATCAAATTCTGCGGCTTCCTCACTACTTTCCCTACACTCCTAACACTAACATCACCACTTAACGTCTCGTTTCCATATCCAAAATCACCATGTAAATTCGCTCCTATCAAATTCGGATGCTTCTTAACACTTGTCCCCAAGTTTATACCACCTACATTTTCACTATCGCCAAAATTTACGTCACCAACATCTCCACCTAATATCTCATTTCCGTATTCAAAACCACCCGAATTCACTCCTATCGCATTTCCGCCACCTAAACTAGTACTCTCAACATTTCCTACATCATTCGCTTCGAAATTCAAGCTAGTTTTACGCAACTTGGCAAACGACCCAAATCTCACAACACATGTTCCATTACCAACAACACCACCACCATCACTAGTTCCAACAATACCATTATCACAACCACCACTTATTCGCCTTATACTAAACCCCAACTTAACATCAACCGGGTCGGTCCAGGTCTTTCCCGGGTCGGAATCTTTACCAACCGGGTCGGATCCTATACCATCAAAACCACTTCTACCAACAGAATGACCACCTTGCTTGACATGAACCGGTTCGGACCCTTTACCAACCGGTTCATTCCGGTTCTTTTCCGGGTCGGATGCTTTCTCATCAAAACCGCTTCCACCAACCGAGTCACCACCTGGATTGACACGAGCCGGGTGAACCGGTTCGGACCGGGTTTTTTTGAGTTTTTTGTTGGGTTTAATTCTTAAAACCGGGCGTGAAGAAGAAGGTTTTGAAAGTGGGTTTTTTAGAAGGCGTTGTTTATGGGATAATAGAAGAGTTTGAAGTGCTGATGACGATGATGCTGACGTGGATTTGTGAGGGTGATGATGATGATGATGACGTGGCGGCGTAGATGAGATGTGGGATTTGTCGGAATCTGAATCATGGGAGTTCATCGGAAAATGTTTGGTTTAACGAAATGAAATGTGTTTTTTAAGGTTTTTGGGATATTGTTTTCCCGCTTCTTTTTTTTATTGGAGGGAATACCTTTTTCTGTTTCTACTATGGTTTGGGGCATAGTTTTAAACAGCCCGCTAAAGGCACATTCAAGTTTGAGGTGCAGCTTTCACGTTACGCAAAGGTCAATACGCGTTAAAATATGATATGTGTTGATTTCTTGAATTTAACTCGCGTTAGGATATGATAAGTGGTGATTTTTTGAATTTAACTCTAAAAGTTGAATATTATAATATATAACTTTAATTATTATGTATAACACTTATTAACACTGGTTATGAACTCAATATAAATATAATATTTAAATATAATAAAACAAAAATATATTTTTATATATTGTGCCGTTATAGACACGCTATATAAACGCTAAATTTTTGCTTTAGCCGCTAAAGTGTGTAGCTTGTACATGCCGTCACGTCATGCTTCACGTTATTTTTAACCATGGTTATGGGAATATAATGGTATGGGTTTAGAAACCTGATATCTTTTGATGGGTTTATAAAATAGATAACACTTGGCTATGTCTATGTCTTTGTTTATTGGCTCCGTCTTTAGTTCTTGTTCTTACTTTTGCAACAATAATAAGAAGAGTAAATTATACGGTTCGTCTTTATGGTTTACGTTGACCGACGTCGTTCGTCTTTTAACCAAAAAAGTTACACCGTTCGGTCTTAACTTTGAAACCTTTTCCGCCGTTTGTCCCTCGCTCTAACAGCTCTAAATATCATTCTTTAATTTTATGGCGCATAAGGGTATAATCGTCTTTTAACCTTTACTTCACCTTGTTCCTTACTTTCATCTTCAAATTATCATCATCCTACCACCATTTTCATCCCACCCCTATTTTCTTTGTATATAGCCTCTTTTTATTTTTAACTTCATCATCATCCTCATAATCACACCCACCATAACTTAAAATCAAACCCACAATAAATTCATTACCATACTTTATTTTTAACTTCATCATTATCCTCATCGTCACTTAGGCAAAGACTTTTGTTTAGTGTGCCTTCATCAGGAGATGTGGAGGTGGGATTCCTATCAGCGGGGTGTTTTACTCGTGGGCGTCCCTTTGAGTCTAAGGAATCGAGTTTTGGGTCCTCAGACAAAGACTTGTGAGCTAGTGTGCCTTCATTGGATTTGGTGGAAGTGATAGTCCTATCAGCGAGGTGTGTTACCCGTAGGCGTCTCTCTAAGTCTTTGGCCTTAGTTTTGACCTCAGGCAAAGGTTGTGATTTTGAATGCCCTCATCGGTCTGAGTGGAAGGCAGTCCCATAGGAGAAGGTTGTATGTTTCTTTCTCCATCAAGAGGAACAGTAGGTTGGCCCGTCGACTCTGACTGTGATGTATCAGGGCCTCCCGAAAGCTCTTTCCCTTGGGGTAGATGAAGCTTGGTCTGAACAAGGGTGGTCTTTTTAGCCTTGGCCTTTTTGGGTCGTGCCTCGAGAAGCCTTAGGGCCCTGTGCCTTTGTTGGTTTGGTCTTAGGCACAGTCTGAGTCTTCTTGTTCCCTTTATTTGGTAAGAAGGAAATGGGAGACACGGATGATTCACGACTGATCACCTCAGTCATGTGAGACGTCAATGAAATAGGGTTGACTTCAGATGGGTTCTTTGAAAAATTTGTGGAACTCGGGATGGGAGTAGAAAAAACATTGAAGTTTTCCTGAGTGTAAAGGGAACCCAGTAACCGTTCTAAGGCGCATGATATGAATCTTGGGTAAGAAACATACTTTTGCCTAGACTCCTTCAGGAGCCTGTTTATGAGATCATTATAAACGATCTCTCCTATGTCAATCTTCATTCCATTAATAAGACTGTAGATTAGCATCTACTGAGTAGAATTAACTTGCTCAGTAGATGAATAGTTCCCACCGATCACCTGAATCACAAAAGTGACTAGGATCCTCCAAGCCACGGGGAAAGCAGTTTTGATCAATGAGGTTTTAGTCACAAGTAACTCAGGGACCCCGATTTCTTTTAGTCCTTTTTAACTGACTCCATGTCAGGATGTGCAACATACTTTCCATTGTTATAATCAAGTCCACTTGTTTGACAAAATGTTTTGAAGTCTAAAATTAATGGCATCTTCCCATTGTTTACAGTGAACACGATGATGTAGTTTTTATGTGACTTGGTCTCAGACCCCTGAGATCCTTCAGGCCCTTGGGTAGTTGGGTTTACAACCACAGTCGTATACCAGAACTCCCTGAGATATTCATGGTAGAAGACTGAGGGGGTTTTTGTAAAAGCATCAGCCCAATCACAGTTTTTCAAAAAATTGCAAATTGGTTTGTAGGCTGATACACTACTAGGGTAATTGAAATTTCCCTCATAGTTGTTTCCTGCAAAATGAACACCCTCATTGGTGAGATGCTCAGCCTGAGGGACATATTTTATAGCTTTGGACATTGCCATTAAAGTTAGTTTTTGAAGATTTGAAGAAAGAACAAGGGCACTTTGTGGAAATCGAATCAAGACTTGTTTCTTGTTATAATACAACAAGGTTCACCAAGTGACTTAATGCAAACTTTTGCCTTATAAAGAGGATCAAGAGTTATAAACAATAAGTAACTTTGATTGTTTGTGCCATATAACAATAAAACAAGTGATCAATGTGATTGCCTTTTTGCAAGAACTTTTTATGGAAACAATGTTTGAACACACATAATTTTTCTTTGAGAGAAAATTTTGGCAAAGTAAGATTGCAAAATTCTTTGTGTGTGTGTTTGTTTTGATTGAGGGGTACTTATAGGCTCGGATGTGAAATAGAGTTTTATTTGTTATAATTTCTTTTCACATCCGTATTGAATGAAAGTGTACAAGTGGTCCCCCTATTTTCTTGGAAACTGTTCCGTTACTGCAGAGATAACACTTTTGCAGAGATGACGTGGGGTCACGCGCATTTGAAAGGACGTTTTAACAACTGATTTTGCAAGAAAAAGGGTAAGCATTTAATGCTTAGTGGGATACTTGACATTGGGTGACCCCTTGACTGGTTTATGACAATTTATTGAAGGAATATATGTTCCTTATTTAATATTGTGACTCACCAACCTAGGACATTAAGTAACTAAATCCTTAGAGCATTTAGTTACATCATTTAATGTACCTCAGTGTCAAGGGGGAGACAATAAGAGATATTTACTCAGATAGAGGATCAAGAATATACATTATACTGAATCCGTTGTCATTAGGGAGCCTGATTAATCAATATTCAGCATACCAAGTTCAGCTTTCAGTCTAGTGAACGTTGGTTCATCCAAAGGTTTGGTAAATATATCAGCCAGCTGATATTCAGTGGGGATGAAATGTAATTCAGTATCTCCTTTTAAGATGTGGTCCTTGAGGAAATGATATCTTATGTCTATGTGTTTAGTCCTTAAGTGTAGGACTGAACTATTTGAAATGGCAATTGCACTGGTTTTGTCACAAAAGATAAGGACTACTTTGTATTCCACATTATAGTCCCTGAGTTGACTTTTCATCCAAAGGATGTTTGCACAACAACCAGCAGCTGCCACGTACTCAGCCTCAGCAGAGGACATTGCGACTGACTGCTGTTTCTTTGCACTCCAACATACTAGCTTGCCACCTAGGAATTGACATGCACCTGAGGTACTTTTTCTATGCATATTGCAGCCAGCATAGTCTGAGTCTGAGTATCCTTTAAGATCGAAGGCCTGAGCAACAAGGATACCATAGACCTAGTGAAGGAGTACCTTTCAGGTACCTGAAGATTCGTTTAACAGCAGTAAGATGTGATTCTTTGGGATCGGCGTGATATCTTGCACATAGAATTGTTGAGAACTGAATATCAGGCCTGGTTGTAGTTAGGTACATTAATGATCCAATCATTCCCCTGAATAAGGTTTGATTGACTGATTTACCAGTGAGATTAGGACCTAAATTGTTGGGGGGAACCATGGGAGTCTTTACTGAAGCACCCTCAGTAATATCATATTTTTTAAGTATTTCTCTGGTGTATTTTTCTTGACAGACTGAGATCCCCTTGTCCCCCTGTTTGATTTGAAATTTTGCCCTTTGTGATGGTCCTGAGTTGGTGGTGGAGGATCCCTTAAAAGCCAGAAACATCTCAGTCACCATCTTCTTCATGGAATGAGTATCTTCTATGATGGTGATTCTTGTATTGAGTCGGGGGATATCAGCATCTTTCAGGGACTTGGAGATGTCAGAGAGATTGGAGGCATTATCAATATAACCTTGTGCAGCCTTCCCCAATCTAAAGTCTGCCTCAACATCCATGTGTACATCCTCATAGATGGCATCACACTTACCTTTCACCATATCCAAGTCAGACCTGAGAGAGTCCAACCTGGTGAAAACCTCAATGAGCCTGTCCTCCTTCAATAACTCAAGTAATTGACTAACTTTGGAAGTGGACTTAGTAGTGCTAGTGATCAGTCCATCTAGAGTTGTCTTCAAGGACACATTTGCTTCAACAGTTGGAAGAGCATGGTTGAGGAAGTTGATGAGCTTCTTCTCTGGATTCTCATGACTACTGTTAACATAACTAATGAATTCCATTTGGTTGTCCACCTGAATTCTCATCTTCTCCTCAGCCATGTCAAATCTATCACCATATGTTCTGAACTCATCAAGGAGTTCATCCGTCTTTGAAGCCAAGTCTTCATGGACCTGAGTCACTTCAGCTTTCAGGGTAGTGGAAGCATGAGTTAAGACACCCTTGAGGGTTTCATACAAAACCTTCTTAGTGATAGGCTTGGTGTCATCAAAGGTGTTATCCAGAACCACATTTTGAGTCCTCAACGAAGAGGTGTTAAGTTTTTCCTCTTGGGAGAGCTTTTTCCGTACCTCAAGGGAGGGCTCTTTTTGTTCGGATGCCTCAGGGAGGGCTTTTATTGAGCCTCAGGGGAGGGCGGTATGTCCTCGAACAATGGTGGGGACTGTGGCTTCTGGTCTGATTAAGGAGGGGCCTGAGTGTCAGGTTCATCCCCGGCCTCAATCATGTCATCGTCGTCACTGAAACCTTGGAGTAACTCGTTAGGCTCCTCGAGTAGATCTACAAAATATCCAAAGTTCAGTGATCCCCTTGGTGTGTCCAGCTCCCCTTCAAAATAAGGTTTGCCTTGGTTATCGTCACTCCCAGCCCCAAATCCTGAGGCTTGGGTTTTAGCCAACTAATACTCAGGGGCAGTTTGCGATTGATCGGTTGTGGAGGTGAGATCCCTATCAGCGGGGTGTTTTACCCGTGGGCGTCCCTCTGAGTCTTTGGGATCAGTAGTGGTTCCCTTAGGCAAAGACTTTTGTTTAGTGTGCCTTCATCAGGAGATGTGAAGGTGAGATTCCTATCAACGGGGTGTTTTACTCGTGGGCGTCCCTTTGAGTCTAAGGAATCGAGTTTTGGGTCCTCAAACAAAGACTTGTGAGCTAGTGTGCCTTCATTGGATTTGGTGGAAGTGATAGTCCTATCAGCGAGGTGTGTTACCCGTAGGCGTCTCTCTAAGTCTTTAGCCTTAGTTTTGACCTCAGGCAAAGGGTGTGATTTTGAATGCCCTCATCGGTCTGAGTGGAAGGCAGTCCCATAGGAGAATGTTGTATGTTTCTTTCTCCATCAAGAGGAACAGTAGGTTGGCCCGTCGACTCTGACTGTGATGTATCAGGGCCTCCCGAAAGCTCTTTCCCTTGGGGTAGATGAAGTTTGGTCTGAACAAGGGTGGTCTTTTTAGCCTTGGCCTTTTTGGGTCGTGCCTCGAGAAGCCTCAGGGCCCTGTGCCTTTGTTGGTTTGGTCTTAGGCACAATCTGAGTCTTCTTGTTCCCTTTCTTTGGTAAGAAGGGAATGGGAGACACGGATGATTCACAACTGATCACCTCAGTCATGTGAGACGTCAATGAAATGGGGTTGACTTCAGATGGGTTCTTTGAAAAATTTGTGGAACTCAGGATGGGAGTAGAAAAAACATTGAAGTTTTCCTGAGTGTAAAGGGAACCTAGTAACCGTTCTAAGGCGCATGATATGAATCTTGGGTAAGAAACATACTTTTGCCTAGACTCCTTCAGGAGCCTGGTTATGAGATCATTATAAACGATCTCTCCTATGTCAATCTTCAGTCCATTAATAAGACTGTATATTAGCATCTACTGAGTAGAATTAACTTGCTCAGTAGATGAATAGTTCCCACCGATCACCTGAATCACAAAAGTGACCAGGATCCTCCAAGCCCTGGGGAAAGCATTTTTGATCAATGAGGTTTTAGTCACAAGTAACTCAGGGACCCTGATTTCTTTTAGTCCTTTTTAACTGACTCCATGTCAGGATGTGCAACATACTTTCCATTGTTATAACAAGTCCACTGGTTTGACAAAATGTTTTAAAGTCTAAAATTAATGGCATCTTCCCATTGTTTACAGTGAACACGATGATGTAGTTTTTATGTGACTTGGTCTCAGACCCCTGAGATCCTTCAGGCCCTTGGGTAGTTGGGGTTACAACCACAACCGTATACCAGAACTCCCTGAGATATTCATGGTAGAAGACTAAGGGGGTTTTTGTAAAAGCATCAGCCAATCACATTTTTTCAAATATTTGCAAATTGGTTTGTAGGCTGATACACTACTAGGGTAATTGAAATTTCCCTCATAGTTGTTTCCTACAAAATGAACACCCTCATTGGTGAGATGCTCAGCTTGAGGGGCATATTTTATAGCTTTGGACATTGCCATTAAAGTTAATTTTTTAAGATTTGAATAAAGGACAATGGCACTTTGTGGAAATCAAATCAAGACTTGTTTCTTGTTATAATACAACAAGGTTCACCAAGTGACTTAATGTAAACTTTTGCCTTATAAAGAGGATCAAGAGTTATAAATAATAAGTAACTTTGATTGTTTGTGCTATATAACAATAAAACAAGTGATCAATGTGATTGTCTTTTTGCAAGAACTTTTTATGGAAACAATGTTTGAACACACACAATTTTTCTTTGAGAGAAAATTTTGGCAGAGTAAGATTGCAAAATTCTTTGTGTGTGTGTTTGTTTTGATTGAGGGGTACTTATAGGCTCGGATGTGAAATAGAGTTTTATTTGTTATAATTTCTTTTCACATCCGCATTGAATGAAAGTGTACAAGTGGTCCCCCTATTTTCTTGGAAACTGTTCTGTTACTGCAGAGATAACGCTTTTGCAGAGATGACGTGGGGTCACGTGCATTTAAAAGGAAGTTTTTACAACTGATTTTACAAGAAAAAGGGTAAGCATTTAATGCTTAGTGGGATACTTGACATTAGGTGACCCCTTGACTGGTTTATGACAAATTATTGAAGGAATATATGTTCCTTATTTAATATTGTGACTCACCAACCTAGGACATTAAGTAACTAAATCCTTAGAGCATTTAGTTACATCATTTAATGTACCTCAGTGTCAAGGGGGAGACAATAAGAGATATTTACTCAGATAGAGGATCAAGAATATACATTATACTGAATCCGTTGTCATCAGGGAGCCTGATTAATCAATATTCCGCATACCAAGTTCAGCTTTCAGTCTAGTGAACGTTGGTTCATCCAAAGGTTTGGTAAATATATCAGCCAACTGATATTCAGTGGGGATGAAATGTAATTCAATATCTCCTTTTAAGATGTGGTCCCTGAGGAAATGATATCTTATGTCTATGTGTTTAGTCCTTAAGTGTAGGACTGAACTATTTGAAATGGCAATTGCACTAGTGTTGTCACAAAAGATAAGGACTACTTTGTATTCCACATTATAGTCCCTGAGTTGACTTTTCATCCAAAGGATGTTTGCACAACAACCAGCAGCTGCCACGTACTCAGCCTCAGTAGAGGACATTGCGACTGACTGCTGTTTCTTTGCACTCCAACATACTAGCTTGCCACCTAGGAATTGACATGCACCTGAGGTACTTTTTCTATGCATATTGCAGCCAGCTTAGTCTGAGTCTGAGTATCCTTTAAGATCGAAGGCCTGAGCAACGAGGATACCATAGACCTAGTGAAGGAGTACCTTTCAGGTACCTGAAGATTCGTTTAACAGCAGTAAGATGTGATTCTTTGGGATCGGCGTGATATCTTGCACATAGAATTGTTGAGAACTGAATATCAGGCCTGGTTGTAGTTAGGTACATTAATGATCCAATCATTCCCCTGAATAAGGTTTGATTGACTGATTTACCAGTGAGATCAGGACCTAAATTGTTGGGGGGAACCATGGGAGTCTTTACTGAAGCACCCTCAGAGATATTATATTTTTTAAGTATTTCTCTGGTGTATTTCTCTTGACAGACTGAGATCCCCTTGTCCCCCTGTTTGATTTGAACTTTTGCCCTTTGTGATGGTCCTGAGTTGGTGGTGGAGGATCCCTTAAAAGCCTGAAACATCTCAGTCACCATCTCCTTCATGGACTGAGTGTCTTCTATGATGGTGATTCTTGTCCTGAGTCGGGGGATATCAGCATCTTTCAGGGACTTGGAGATGTTAGAGAGATTGGAGGCATTAGCAATATAACCTTGTGCAGCCTTCCCCAATCTAAAGTCTGCCTCAACATCCATGTGTACATCCTCATATATGGCATCACACTTACCCTTCACCATATCCAAGTCAGACCTGAGAGAGTCCAACGTGGTGAAAACCTCAATGAGCCTGTCCTCCTTCAATAACTGAAGTAATTGACCAACTCTGGAAGTGGACTTAGTAGTGCTAGTGATTAGTCCATCTAGAGTTGTCTTCAAGGACACATTTGCTTCAACAGTTGGAAAAGCATGGTTGAGGAAGTTGATGAGCTTCTTCTCTTGATTCTCATGACTACTGTTAACAGAACTGATGAATTCCATTTGGTTGTCCACCTGAATTCTCATCTTATCCTCAGCCATGTCAAATCTATCACCATATGTTCTGAACTCATCAAGGAGTTCATCCGTCTTTGAAGCCAAGTCTTCATGGACCTGAGTCACTTCAGCTTTCAGGGTAGTGGAAGCATGAGTTAAGACACCCTTGAGGGTTTCATACAAAACCTTCTCAGTGATAGGCTTGGTGTCATCAAAGGTGTTATCCAGAACCACAGTCTGAGTCCTCAACGAAGAGGTGTTAAGTTTTTCCTCTTGGGAGGGCTTTTTCCGTACCTCAGGGAGTGCTCTTTTTGTTCGGATGCCTCAGGGAGGGCTTTTATTGAGCCTCAGGGGAGGGAGGTATGTCCTCGAACACTGGTGGGGACTGTGGCTTCTAGTCTGATTAAGGAGGGGCCTGAGTGTCTTGTTTTTAAATACCCATTTTGTACCAAGTGCTGATTTCCCTTCAGGGAGAGGAACAATTTCCACACTTTGTTCCTGAGGAATTGATTGAGCTCTTCTTGCATGGCCTCAACCCACCCTGGATGTGTTAGTGCCTCTGAAACCTTTTTGGGTTCAATTTTAGGGAGAAAGTCTGTAAACAGACATTCATGGGCTGAGGCAGCAGAGAGTTTAGCAGCCTGACTGCGTGTGAGCATTCCCTCAGACACATCACCAATTATATCTACAAGCTCTATGTGTTGTTGTCTTGACCATTTGTCCTGAGGACTTGGATTTGAGCTTTTTGATAGTTGATGATTATCAGGGACTGGTGGTTCAGTACGTGGTACTGGGACATCACTTCTTTCTGAAGGATTTTCAGTAACAGGAGGATCGATATATTCATCACTTGTCCCTTAAGTGTTCTCATAGATGAGTGAATCATTTGATTCTTCAGCTTGAGAAATGATAACTCCAGGGACATGTTGAGGTGTGATTAAATTTTTGATTGACCTATTGTGAGGTGATATATGAAAGGATATATCAGCATCAGGTTGATACTGCTTTGAGGGACAATGTTCATACTCATCAGGAGGATATCTTGATGAGTTATTGATCCCGATCTCTTCCATTGATTGATTTGTGAAATTAATGGCATCCATACTATCATCAAAGGTGACATGAAATGACTCCTCAACTTGTTGCCTCCTTGTATTACAGACCCTGAAGGCTTTGGAGACAAAAGAGTATCCAAGAAAGTATCCATCATCAGCTTTGGCATCAAATTTACCAAGATGGTCCTTTTGATTGTGAATGAACACAGTACATCCAAACACATGAAAGTAGCTGATATTTGGAAGTCTTTCCCTGAATATTGATGTGCTCGTACGCTAGGTATATTTAAAAATAATTGCAAATACGAATCATAGGCAAGAAGCCAAAAACTTTATATGCGATCTTTCCACACATTGGGTTTTAAATTTATAACAAGAATTACCGATATAAAAGTAGGAACACAAATTCGAGCAAGTATACTCTAGTCATGTTGAAATTAGGTTGGTAAGTCAAGGTCGTCCCATGGGACTTGGTTATACTCAAGTGTAGTTGTTTGTAACAACGGTAAGTATGATTGTCACGATCACACCACCATGAGAATCGTTAAAATCCAAACATCCATCTATCACAAGTTATCATATAAACAATACAAGTATCAACACATTCACAATATCACATAAGAATCACCATGAACATGAACATATACTACATTGAATAATAAAGAAGAAGTTACCCAACACTAGAATCCATAGTTACAAAGTATCCAAATGATTCTACCCAAATGAACAACCAATATACAATTCCTCCTACCCATAGCCTTCTTGGACATCAACCTCTTGGTGCGAGTATAGGGCCTTTTGGGGTGTTTGGGAATAAGGATTGTTGGAGATTGAGTTGTTTATGGTGTGTGGTTTTCTTCTCTACATCACCAATGGTTTATTACATTTACATGGCTACCAAATCCACCACCCCTCACCACTTGGGTGAGGGGTGATATCAAAATCACAGAATTATGATGGATATGAGGATGGGTTTGATAATGAATAAGATGATTATAAACACTACCCCATGGGTCTTATTTATAGTTGAATTCTCCTTGGCCACCAAGTTTTCTTTGGCTCCAAGGGTTGTAAATGAGGTGTTAATGAAGCTTGGAGGAGAGGGAATGAAGTTATGGTCGGATTGGGAAGCAAGGAGAAGTGAATGGAATGTTTAATGTGACTATTCAAAAACCTGTCTGGGCAACTTGTCGGCGGCAACTATGCCTTGCCGGTGGCAACTGAGTGATGGTTTACCGGCGGCAACTGAGTGTTGCCGGTGGCAACTGGGCCACCTTGCCTTATTTCTTCTTTGGTCCTTTTTCTTTGTTTCTTCCACCTTGCTTTCTTCCAAACTTTCCAAGACTCCATATCATTGTATTATTTATCATACGAGAGCTACACTTCCATGTCTCGTTCATCTTTTCACCTCCAATTCACGTCTTTTCTTCATTTCTCGTGATGTAACCATTGATGAACCTACAATAGCAAATAAGCTTCATTAAGTATCATATGTTCATAATAATCATACAAATATATGCATAAATACCACGAATACCCTCATATAAATATGTTAGATTTGAGCGTTATCAAATCCCCTCACACTTAAGTTTTGCTCGTCCTCGAGCAAGGAAAAGAAAAACTTTGCTTGCCCTCAAGCAAATAAAATAAATTTAAAGTTGAACAAAATAACTAAGTTCTAAAAGAAAAGAAAAATTTTAAAATTCTATGAAAAATTGAAAAATCTATGAAAAGTTGAAAATCTTTTTGGTTTTTATAAAAAATGGCTAAAGGTGCAAACACCCTCACACTTAAGAGGTTGCTTGTCCTCAAGCAAGTAAAAGAAAATATTTTTGGGATTTTTTTATATATATCTATATACGAAATCGCTAAAGGTGCAAACCCCCTCACACTTAAGAGGTTGCTTGTCCTCAAGCAAGTAAAAAAAAAAACTTTCCACCATGGTGCATGAAAATGGTTTAAAAAAATAAGATGGAAATCTACCAAGTACAAACAAGACTAAATCAAATGGCATGAGCACCAAGTGTACACATCTAAAGAGGACTTTTATTGGGTTAAGGCTAAGGATTTGGGTTAATGGGTATGGATAAGACATGGGATATTTATAAGAGGTGTCACAATTATACAAGTTAAAAGTCTAAGTCCCATGTTGCTAGTTACCGGACATATCACAAGCCCAAAAAATATGATCATAGATACGAGCTTTATTCAACGCATATATCACGTCTTAGCACATTGGCTAATCGATATCTAAACATACTTCATCTTCCCCCATCTTCATAATATTGTCATCACTTTTTTTTTACTTCTTTTTTTTCGATGACTTTTTTTTTCATCCTCCTCTTTTTTTTCATTTCTTTTTTTTTCAACATACATCACATGCTCTCCTCACACTTTGCTTAAGTACATACCACAAAAAATACAAACACAAATGAGCTCATCTTCATATTAGTTGGAATGGCACCCACACATAGCGAAATGTGGCAACTATAAATCATCAAAAATGATCCACCATACCAAGCAACTAGCAACCCACCATTTAAACTTTGACAAGAGTTAGGCTAAGGTTTAATGTTAGATATTTTTTTTCTTTTTATTGGATTTAAAAAAATGAAAAGAATGGCTCAACGGGTGTTCTAAGGGTATCTAGCACTAAACGAGAGTGCTAACAAGAGTGTTAATATGAAAGGTTAGCTAATCGATGAAACTAGCTAAAGAGAAAATTGGAAAAAGCTATTTGGGCTTTATTCCTAAGATTGCCTCTTTATCACGCATATACACTTATATCACACAAGTGTGATCTCACTAAAACTTTTTTTTACACCATGTGGATGATTATTGAAATATATCTACATACAAATGTGTGAAAACATTTAGATCCTAAGGGCAAACAAGTATACAACTTTCCCTCTTTTTTTATAACTTTTTTATTTATTTTTTTATATTTTTTTTAGCCCCAAAAAATTTAGATACTAAAATTGGTTTCATTCTCCCATTTATTTCCCCTCACACTTAAGTTTTGGATTAGACTCAATATTAAAAATAAATTTCAAAGCATGAATATTGAGAAAATAAATAAATAGTCCAAGAGAAACGAAACTTCCCGGGCTAAGAAATTGTAATTGATCTCCATATGATAAGATTCCAAGTAAGGAAGATCAAGCGATTTCATCTCCATCATGTGTATACACATAAAATCCATCAATCACAACCAATCCATCCTCCATAAGCTTGATTAAATATGCAAAATAAACTAAACTACAAAACACGTAAATTTATTAAGCACACTTTCGTAGGCAAAACGATTGCATTTAGCGTATGCAACAAGCCTTTAAACCCCTCGGTATCCCGAGTGGACGAGTTATAGTCTCGTGAGGGTTTCCAGCGAACACACCCACAAAGTTCATAATTAACCACATGAACTTAAACAAACACAAACAAGCACGCATGCAAACAAAAAGAAACACACACAAGACAACTAACACAAACAAGAACAAACATTATGCATATATATACATCACACATATGACAAATAAAAATAATCTAAACACTTAAAAATATAAAACGACTCAACAAAAGTTAAATAAGAAAAACTAAAAAAAAAATATTTTTTTTAACTAAATGAAACAAAAATATATAATAGAGGTTTTGTACCAAATCTATTAAACCGGATGGTTTTTTAGACTTCGGGTTCTATCACGGAGTTTGAGAATTTACCGGAGTGAATAAAAATACAAACAAGGCACAAAATTATTAAAACGGGGCGGTTGGGCGGGATATAAGCTTTATTAAGACTTGGTTTAACACTCGATTAACGGATGTTTAACAAGTTAAAAACACAATTAGGAATGGTTTGGTGAAAGCCTAGTCTAAAATAAAAGAAGATAATTTTTTAATTTTTTTTCGAAAATTTCCAGTTGCCACCGGCAAGGCATAGTTGTCGCCGGCAACGTGATAACAGAAGGTGATTTGCCTCCCGACAAGGGGCATTTGCCGCCGGCAACACAATTTTTTTTTTGGCCTGACAACCTTGCCGACCGGCAAGGGGGTGTTGCCGGTGGCAAGGTGAAACAGTGGGGCTCTTGCCGGCCGGCAGGGTCATGGTGCCGGCGGCAGAGGGGAAACAGTGGGTCAGTTGCCGGCCGACAGCCTTGTCTTGCCGGCGGCAACTGCTCCAACGCATTTTTTATTTATTTATTTTTTATTTTTTTAAGAAAAAACTTCCTTATAACTTAAAAACTAACAATTTTTGTAAAAACACTTTTATTAGAATGATTAAAACATATGAGATAAAGCTTAATCCAAACACACCCTTAAGAAAGAATAAGACACCTTATGCAAAATAAGGAAAATAAGCAGAAAAATCAAAAGGAAAGGCTAATAAGCTACAAAGACAAGTAAAACCATTTAGCACACAACATTATAATAACAAAATAAGACATAACATAATGCACATCTAACACATAACATGAAACAAATGACAAAAACTAGATTCCTAACTTTTTTATTTTTCATGTATTTTCCATTTATTTTCAAAAAAAAAATTTTAATTTTTAATTTTAACAAATATGACTAAAGGTATCAAATACCATTTATTTTGACTAAAGGAAAATTTTTGTAATGATCAAAATCGTTAAAAAATGACGAATCCAAACGCCCCCTTAAACTAGGAAAATAAGAACTAAAAGTATGCATACAATGGGAAACGCAAACAAGCACACAATCAAGCAAGCACACAAGACATAAAACCACTTATACACATGACACATAACAAGACACAAACTCATAAAACACAAACATACACAAAAATTTATGTGGTCAAGTAGTTCTAGTCATAAACTAGAGTGATTCGGGACAAGGTTTTTGGGTTTTTGAAACAAGCACTTTGGGACACATTTAGGAAGCAATCATTTAAGCAAGCATTTATAAAACACAAGAGAGGAAATTCCAACACCAAATATTTCATTTTGGCGCCAAGATCATTAAGCAACTTTTGAGAATTAAGGGATTTTAAGCAAAGGGTGCTCTAACCTTTCTCAAGTGCTAAAGCAAGAGCAATCAAACATTGGAATTTGGAGCAATTCAAAGCCTCCAATTGAGTAATCAACCACCAACCGAATTCCTCCTATGCGAAATTCGTCCCCCCTATGCGGGTAAATGGGGTATAACAACTCTTTCGGGTTATGTAGAAATTGGTAACACAAACGATTCAAGAAACAAGGACACAAACAAGCAAGCAATCAACAAGATAACGATTCCAACTAACAAAGATACAAACAAACAAACTCAAGAGTATGAACTAGCAAGTCTGTAGAATATTGATAACCTATGAATCTATGAAGTGGGTTGATGTTTTCTAGTGAGAGAAACTAGAGAGAGAAAGTGAGAGAAAATGTGTCTTTATTAATATGAAAAACATGAACCACAACCAACCCCTTTCCATGGTGGAAAGGGGTATTTATACTCCAAGCAAACATTGGGCTTGGGCCGGTCCATGACAAGCCCATGGACCGGTTCTTACTTAACTTAATAAGTAACATTTAACTAATTGTTAACTACGAGCTATTACAACATAAATCATATTGTGGAGTGACCGATACTTCTAATATACGTTAAAACGTATTTCTAACAATCTCCCCCTAAGGGAGGTCACTCCACGTTACAAAGTTCTAAACCTAGCATACTATACTAAGTCTTCGTTCTTTAGCTCGTAGTCTTTTCTTCTTTTCTTTCTTTTGTTGTGAATATGTTGGTTTGATCTTTTTGGCTTTGGCTTGAGAGCATTGTTCTTTGGCCTTTCACGTGCGATCTTTGCCTTTCTTGTGAATTTTGCCTCCTCGTAACTTCATGTTCGACACACTTACGTCTTTTTGTTGAATTCTCGAAAGCTTCAGAGTTTGGTACAGCGGAAGACTTCATCTTGTACTTTCTTGAATTTTTTGCTGAACTTTGATGCAGAAAGACATAAGCATGTGGAAACGACTTCATCAGGTACACCGCAACACCACCGTCTTCACTGGTACACAACAACGCCACCGTCTTCAACAGGTACACAACAACGCCACCGTCTTTAACAGGTACACAGCAACGACACGAATAAAATGGCTTTGAACATTTTATTCTAATTCGGTAGCATTTTACCTCCGGTCGGTGAAGACCGTTGGACGATATTAGATATCGTACCTGTGACGGATAGTTTCAATTAAGTAACTTCCTGACAGGATTTCGCGGGTAAACCCGTTCTCTTTATTCGACCGTCCAAAGCTGACTGCGAACATAAAGAGTGAATCACTTGGATAAATTATCCTTGTGATTAAAAGCCGTCAATTCATGAAACCTGGAACAAGTGAATTTCAATTAAGATTTTCACCATCGTTGCTTTCCAGTTGTCACGAGCTCAATTCATAAAGAATCTTGCACGTCACCTACCAAGTGCTGTTTGATGTTAACACTAGAAGGATTTCCACTCGTCACTGTGATCAATAAAGAGTCACTCTGAGTGTTCTGGCAAGATCATATGATAATGCGTAGAGGCCTGGAACGAGTTTAAGTTCAATTAAGAATTAAACCACTGTTTCCTTCCAGTTTTTCACAAGATTGGTTCTAAAAGAACCGCACGTGTAACCTACCATGAGCTTGTTTGATGTTGGTTCAAGCAGGATTTCCATCTTCATTGTAATACTTGCGTATTACTCGGATGTTCTGGCAATATTACAGGAATACTGCGTAGGACTCATGAAAATCTCTTACTTTTCACAGTGTGTGAGAAAGCAAGGAATAAATGGAAAGTGTCCTAATGAGACTTTTGATGATCTCTTGGCTCTAGACTCGATTGTGCGTTTTGATTTAGTGAGCGATGGTTGGAGAGGAGTGCCACCTTTTCAATACCAGTCTATTCGGAGTGAATAAACCAATAGATAACGTGTTGATCTCCGTGTGATTAAAACAAATACCTTTTGAGAGATATTTGAGTTAGCTGGGAAGGGTTGTGCATTGCATCACTGGGTCCATGATGTCTTTCTTCAATACCGAGAATCATTAGCAAAAATGACCTCAATAGCATATGTATTGACCCGGTTTCTGCCTAAAGTTGTAAGGAGGGCTTCTTTCTTTACACCCTTTATCTTTACAATTCTTTTTCATTCTTCAACCCCTTCAATGCTTACCAATACGTCATCACTAGCACCTTGTTGTGATTGTTCCAGTGCTAGCTTAAGTACTTGGTCGGCATTCAGCTACGTTCACATTCTTTCTCCATCTTTCCTAGGACTTCTAATTCTATCTAGGGAATTGTCCCTGGGAAGATTCCATCGGCTCTGATGAATCATTGGACTAAACCTATTCCTACCACCCTTTTGTCACCACATCCGTCGTGAATTAAGCGTGTTTTGGGAAGGAATTGCCACCATGAAAAATCATTGAAAAATCACTTAAGGTACTTGTGATATTGAAATCAAAAGTTTTGTACCTTAGGTGTTTTGTTCATCAAAAACGCTCCCCCTTAACACGTGCTTTACACATATTAAGTTGGATAATCGTTAAGTCTTTTTCATCTTTTAGCCAAGTATCATTTAAATCTCCTTAATCCCATTTTCTCCCCTTATCCAAAATGTTAACCATTAATATTTGGGATATTGAATGGATTAACCGGTCTTTAGGTAAAAATGAAATCGATGTTTGGCCATAAAACATGTTCATGCTCCCCCTTAAGTTAATAAGGGATAGTTGTAGTGCTTTAGTATGATATATTTTGAAAGATTTAGAATCTCGTGAGAAATTCTTGAAAAATTATCATACCTTAACACTACATCAAGCCATTAAAGCACAATATTCACAAATATACATATTCACAATTGAAAACCAATATAAAGTGGACCTGAAATGTACGACCCATTAGATGGATCGTTGCAGTAGCTTGTGGTGCACTAAATATGGTCGACCACCCACGAATCTTTCCAAGCTCCTCATCAATCTACGTTCACGGAGCTTTTGATCGATCTTCTTGATCACATAATTCGCCATCTGCCTATAACCCTTATGCCAATCCTCGGTCATCTCTGGCAAAGTCCCTCCCGAGTTCAGATGCTCCAACTTTCCTCTGACTTGTAGAAGAGTCCCATCACTGTACTTGTAAAGCTCACCCACCCTCATAAACTTCATTAAACATCGACTGTTCAAGTAGAAAATGCCGCAATTCGGAACAGAGATGCCGGTATAGGGACATCTTTCTACATGTTGAGGTAGAACTTGATTCACTGGACGGGTTAAATTGAGCTTCCTTTGATAGCTTTCGACTCCCAACTGAAGATCTTCAACTCTTTTCTTGATAACAACACTTCGTGTGAACATGCGAAGTGATGTATTCAAGGCAATGAGGTCTTCACGAGGAATATGTGTAAGTTGATCTCGGGTCATCAGAAGCAGCATATCTTCGATATCCTCAAGGTGAATGATAGAAAAATCTCCCTGCTGGATTTTGTATTCTCTGTCATCCTCCCTTTTCAAGCGAATCTCCGTCACATGATAATAGCCATTCTTGGCTTCAGTTTTCAACCCTAAGATGCTGGAGATGCGGATATCGGATCTAACGTTACTCCCTGAGTTGACTAGACAGCAGCCCCTGTACGCCCTTCGAACTCGTTCGTCCCAGTGTGATGCACCTATGACAGCATACATATCATAATTATGATTTACCTTTGGGACCCAGAGTCGGTTTACCTTTTCCTCGATAAAGGGTATTGTCCCCCAGTTGGCAGCTTTCAGCAAGGTCAGGGAGGTTGCGTACTTTGAGGACCCCTTCAGAAGATACACAAGATCGTTGGTGACGAAGAAGTCGAGAGCAATCTGATTATCTTGAGTAGGATCAAGTGGAGGTGGGGCTCTTTCTGAGTCATGAAGACCTGGCCGTTGAACGGTGTTCAGAGCTTTCAGGATCTCATCGGCATAATACTCGAACTCCATTTGGGTCAACCGGGTTTTGGCGCGAAGTCTCTTATCCTTCAGTGCTTTCTTCACCAAAGATGGAGTAACCGAAGTCTTATACTCATGAGCAAGAAATGCACATAAGTCAATCGGACTGCGGATACGGAGATACAAGACATCTTTGTCAGCGTCTGTGATCGGATCATATTGCGCCGCTGCCGTAATCCAAGCCTGTGGTGGCGCAGTCTCGTCAATCTCCAACGTGTCTGCCCAGTCCCTTGTGCTTGGAACAGTAGATTGTGGGTCTTGTTGTAGAGGAGTGGAGACGTGAACATCTGCTTGTTCTGTTTCAGGCATCTCAGCAGTGTCATGAACGGGTGAGTGTTGTGCAGCTTCAGGTTTGGTTACCGATTCTGCAATCACAGGAACAACAACAATAGAACTAACAGGGTTAGTGGTAACAGGTATGGATGCAGCGATAAATGTACCAGGAATAGATGACGCTGTAGTGGCATTCACATCGTGGCGCCACTTGGATCGTCTGGATTCCGTGGAAGTAGATTTTTCCTTTGCTGCTGCATCTTTCTTGGACTTGGTGCCAGACTTAGCAGGTTTCTTTGAACTGGCCACCTTATCCCCTTTCTCAGGCTGTTTACCCCCATCATCATCCTCATCATCATCCCCGTTGCTCCCCCTAACACTCTCCTCATTACCATCACCACCATCATCGCCATCATCATCATCGTCATCATCATCCTCATCATCATCATCATTCTTATCATCGTCATCCTCATCATCATCATCATTCTTATCATCGTCATCCTCATCATCATCATCATCCTTATCTTCTTCTTCTTCTTCTTCCTCTTCTCCACCAGTACCCTCTTCTTCTTCACTCTCTTCCCTTTCTTCCTCAGGGAGAATGTGGTAGGGTACCACACTTCCAAACGTCTTGAACAACCTATCATCTTCCATGATAGCGTCATTCAGGGATTTGAAGAGAGCCCGTTGAATCCTAGATTTATCAAACGATCCAAGTTCCCTCATACGAGCTTTGAGGATCTTTTTCAATTCAAAATCCGTCAAGTCATAAGCAATCTTGTAGGCGGCTTCTGAAGGATTGGATGACTTGATCATCAAGTTGTCAGCAACGAGTGTCTTCAATTCATCACGCAGTTTAGGCATAAGAGATTCAACGGATTCTTTCACTCTCTGCTCAATAGAAGCTTCAAGAGCTTCTTTCTGCTCTTTAAAGTCATCCTTAATAGCTTTAAGTCTCGTAATTCGTGCTTGATGCCTATCAGCTTCAGCCTTTTTAACCCGAGCAAGTTCTTCTGCATGAGCTTTACGTGTAAATTCCATGTCTGCAGCGAACTTAGCAATCAACTCTTCTTGAGCTTTCCTAGATGCTTCTTCACTTTGAACTCGTCTATTTAGCTCTTGGCGAAGTTCATCCATCTCTATTTTGTGATTGTCCGTATGTTTATCCAACATTTCGGCCATTACCAATGCAGCCATTGTAGACGTTGCAGAGCTGCTCTGGGTTGATGGAATAGGCTCGGTTGTGACAACGGTACTAAGGATGGGAGTTATTGGTGGTGGAAGAAATGGTGTTGAAACCGGTCTGGTTGGTACGGGTTGTTTTGGTGGAAGTTGAGTTGCTAAAGGTTGAGTAGATTCTATGATTGTGGGAGCGCTCGTCCTTTTTGCAACACTTGCTGAAACAGGGGGGGTGGATGTCTCCTTCGAAGTAGAATACTTTTCAGGTGATCCAAACTCAAACACATCATCTGGTTCCACGTACTCTTCTTCAATATTTACCCGTGCACCCGAACCACTACCTCCCGTGTCTTTCCTACTCCTTTCCATAGCTATCTTCATCGCTTTTCTCTCAGCCTTGTTAAGAGCAGGATCATCAATATCTTCTTCATCATGGAGAACTAACTCATCAGCCGTACCCTTTCCCTTCTTAACTGCAGTCTGCTTCTTTTTGGCTTTGGGTTCAGGTAAATCTGTTTGCTTCCGTTTACCTTTGCTCTTAGCCGTGGTAGATGAGTCTTCACCTGCTAGAATGCTTGCTCGTTGATTCTCAATTTCTTTTAGCAAGTTCTTGTAATCATCAGATGCAATAATCTCATCGGTCAGAAGATGACTGGGAATGGGACCAGGAATAACCGTATTCGAATGAGTCTCCTGCCTTAAGTCTACCAAATCATCATCATCCATCGTGTGGTGACGACTACCTGCACGCTTATTAATGGATGCAACGTTTTGCAGAAAGTAATGTATGATCAGCTTAATGAACCTAGGGTACTGGTAACTTTTAACCTTACCCTTCGTGTTTGTGAAGAGTTGAAAAGTAAACTCCTCCCACAGCAGTGATGCATAATCAATACCCATACCTTTAAACATACCATAAAACATCTTGATGATTGGCGGACGAACAGCATCAAACCCAGTTGTTTTGGGTGTTAAACATCGACTTAGAATCCCAAAAATAGCTTTCCATGGTTGACCAACTTTGGCAGTAGTAAACTCAGACGCGGTTCTTATGTCAAGACAACCAATGGCAGTGAACATTTCCATGATCTGGTCCTTAGTCGGGTTGGCTGAGTATGATAGGTCTTTGAGTGTCGGCCGAAATCCAAAGATCTTCCTGAAGTCTGACACAGTAAGCGTCTGCTGCTTGTTGTCCAAGGAAAATGTGATTTTGTTCGACGTTCTCTCTTTGGTAGCCCAGAACTCGTAAAGGTAGTCATAGGGCACTGAAGCACTTCTTCTTAGCGCATGCTTTAGATGAGATTTATCAAGCATGGCTGTACCTACCTTAAATCCATTATGGGTAGAGTGAGATACCTCCTTCAAACGGAAGTTGTTTGGAATAAACTTTAGAGTCTTGGCTTCGGCAATGGCGGTGGCTCTGGTGTGTTGTATTTGTTGTACTGTAGGGTTAGTCATCGTCTCTGCTTAAGATAAAACACAAAGGTTAAAACATACAAATATGAATATCAATATGACTTTAAACCTAAGCATTGAACATATGACCTAATTCCTTAAGCTTGTAAACCATACAAACATCTTCTATACGGAATAATCATTCAATTCGGAATACTTGGTCTATGCTGAGTATAAATCCTATGCGGAATGATAAGTCTATTCGGAACATTTAGCCTATGCGGAATAGAATCCCTATTCTGAATAAAATCCCTATTCTGAATAAAAAGTCTATTCGAAACATTTGGCCTATGCGGAATAAAATCCCTATTCGGAACATTGGGCCTATGCGGAATGAAAAGTCTATTCGGAACATTTGGCCTATGCGGAATAAAATCCCTATTCGGAACATTGTGCCTATGCGGAATAAATCAAGCATCTCCTATTCGGAAAGATTTTTCTATGCGGAATAAAAAATTCTATTCGGAAAAATTTTGTCTATGCCGAAAAACCTTTCTATTCGGAAAATAGCTTCTATGCGGAAAGATTTCTCCATGCGGAAAGATCTTTCTATTCTGAATAAATCCTCTTATGCGGAAAGTTCTTTCTATTCGGAAAAACTTTCTTATGCGGAAAGATCATTCTATTCGGAAAGTAACAAACAGTTACCATTTTTCTAATTAGGCACTTATGCGTTTGATTCATGTGTTCTAAAGGCCAAATTAGTTCAATTGCTCTATTCCGAATAGATCCCAAGCAAAACCCCCAATTTTAATTAAACCCTAATGAATCAGTAACTTCAATCGATTGTTTTCTGATTAAGAAGAGATAATTAACTTGAATTGAATGAATGTTAAGCCGATTAGATACCTTTTTGAAGATCTTGAACTTAGAAGATTAATGATTTTGAGATGTTTTATTTGATTTCGTGAGTGTTTGTGTGTTTGTTTGTTAATGGCGGCAATGAGATAAACAGTCAGACAAGGTGAGAGAGAGAAGAGACGGGGGGAAGAATTTGACTAGGTCAAATTTTCACAAGTTTGACATATTGTCAACTTTACCCCCTCAACTTTTCTCCTTTCTACAAACAAAATTCTTTTGTTTTCCCAAGTTCTAATACTTGTCATTTTGACCCTATCTTATGTTAACTATCCGAGCCTTAGTGATTAACTTATCTTAACACAAGCACAAAACTATCCATGACAAACTTATAAGCAACAACAAGACAAATGCCAAAGCAATCCAACCATTAACCATTAAGCTTTTTGAGTTTCCTTGAAAACTTTTGAAGATCTTTTTGATGTGAAAGATGATGTAACATTTTCTCCCCCTTAAACGATGACCCGTTTTCTATTTAAAGAGCTGTAGTCATTGTTTAACGAGGCACATGATGATGAAAAACATTTCCCAATTGATATCTTGAAAAGTTTGATTCGAGGTGGCAATAAGATTTCTCTTATTTTGACAAATTAATGCACTGAGACGTACATTAATTCGTGTTAGACCAAGTTGTAAAGTAAACTTGATCCCTTTGCATGATTTGGCTTGTAAATCATGCCCGAGAAAATTAATTCCCGTTGTGAGCCAACGTTTTCCAAGGAAATACGTGACTTTAATATGAAAACCGGGTTGCAGTCAGAAATAACTACAAGCCAATAATGGGCATGTTTTAAAGATGTACAACTTTTATACGGACTCTATTTATGGCACCGTGTCAATATTGATCGACATTTCTAAGGCCGTAAATATTACCGTACTAAAAGACATGCCCGTTTTAAACGAAAAATATTTTTGGTTTTTCTTGATTTTATAATTTTTATGGTTTTTGTAGGTTTTATATTTTTTATGGTTATTCTTGGTTTTATATTTTTGTATTTTTCTTTTGTGGTTTATATATTTACTATAATATACATGATCACGAACAAAGGATACTCTGAATAGTTTACCACGACTATTCAGCTGATTCTTCTGCCAACTCTTTGAGAGTCGCTGGGGTGAATGATTTCATGCCAAGCTTGTCGATCAAAAACTCGATTCGTCCTCGATCTAATGCTTTGGTGAACATATCCGCCAGCTGGTACTCAGTAGTGACAAAATACAGCTCGATCACTCCGTTCTCCACCTGCTCCTTAATGAAATGGTAGCGAATGTCTATGTGCTTGGCCCGGGAGTGTTGAACATAGTTGCAGCAAAGGGCAATGGCGCTCTTGTTGTCACAATACATCGGGATTTTGTTGAATCCCAAACCGTAGTCAGTTAATTGTGATCTCATCCAAAGGACTTGAGCACAACAACCGGACATGGCGATGTATTTAGCCTCCGTGCTTGATATTGCAGCGCTTTCTGCCTTTTTGAAGACCAACTGATCAATCTATCTCCAAGGAGTTGCACAGATCCAGAAGTGCTACGCCTCGTGTCTTGACATCCAGCATGATCGGCATCTGCGTATAATATTAAAGCAATAGAGGAATCTTTCGGATACCATAGACCACGATGAAGTGTTTCTTTTAGATACCGAAAGATCCTTTTCACAACATGTAGGTGCTTTTCGGTAGGCCGAGCCTGATACCGGGCACACATGCATACCGCAAATTGCAAATCAGGCCTGCTAGAAGTCAAATAGAGAAGGGTGCCGATCATCCCACGGTAAAGTTTTGGATCGACAATAGTCCCATTCCTATCTTCATCTAACTTGGATTTCTCCACCATTGGAGTGTCCACGGGGTCACAATTTTCAAAGTTATATTTCTTAAGAGATTCTAGAGCATATTTGGATTGATTAATAAAGATGCCTCTGGGATTCTGAGAAATCTGTAATCCTAAGAAAAATGAAAATTTTCCCATCATCGACATCTGAAAGCGTGTGGACATTATCTTCTCAAAGCGATTTGACAATTCTATGTTAGTGGCAGCAAATATTATATCATCAACATAAATTTGTACCAGAATCATGTCGTTGCCTTCCTTGAGAGTGAATAGAGTGGGGTCCACTTTGCCTTTGGAGAAGCCTTCCGCAATGAGATATGTTGAGAGGAGATCATACCACGCGCGTGGAGCTTGTTTCAACCCGTAGAGAGCCTTCTTAAGCTTGTACACATGATTAGGAAACTCCGTGCTAACAAACCCATCCGGCTGACTAACATAGACTTCTTCCCTTAGTTCACCGTTCAAAAATGTCGTCTTCACATCCATTTGATAGACGATCATGTTCATATGAGCAGCATACGCAAGGAATAGTCTAATTGCCTCCAATCTTGCCACAGGAGCAAAAGATTCTTCAAAGTCTATACACAAGGCTTGTTTATATCCTCTAGCGACCAATCTAGCCTTATTCTTCAATACCGCACCCATCTCATCAAGTTTAACCTTATAAACCCATAACAAAGTAAGGATGTTAACCTTGTCAGGGAGAGGAACCAATTCCCATACTTCAAGTCTTTGAAATTCATTTAGTTCCTCCTGCATAGCTTCAATCCAAGATGATTGGGTCATAGCCTGCTGCCAATTTTTAGGTTCAACTTCAGAGAGAAATGCATCAAAGTAGCAATAGAGTGCACTCTCTTGTAATTGATGGCGTGTAGAGACTGGTCGATCTAGATCTCCAATGACATTCCTAATTGGGTGATCTTTTGTCCATTTAGTGCTATGGTTTTCAATCCTAGGTGGTCTGGAGTGAACAATAGAAGGAGCTTCTTCTGAGGTAGACGCGGCTGAAGGGTTTTCAGGTATCGCTACACCAAAGAAAGGAATCTCTTGCAGGTGAGCATATTCCAAGTCGTGATCAATAGAATCCTCGTCCACATCATTAGGCACAAGTAGAGGTGACGATTCTGGTGTAGTTTGAGAATCACTTGGTGAAGGTGCATCCTGTTCAATGTTAGTTGAAGATGCATTTGATAAAGCTTCATTTGCAGGAGCAACAACTTCAGGGATTGGAGCTATCACTACAGGTGCTTGAACTTCATCATTTGGGGGATCAAAGAATTCGTCAAACAACGGTTAAAACAGTGTATCCCACTCGGGCCTTGATGGTGGTAAAAATGATGTGGAAGTAGGATTATTGGGAACTAATCCGGAACTAATAGCACCGGTTCCCATCTCATGAAGCGCGGGTTCAGAGCTGTGTTGCTCAGAAGCCATCGCTGTCAGCTCATCGAAATCTGCGTCCATAGTTTCTACAATCTTACCAAGACGACGGTTATAGATTCGGTATGCTCTCTTGGACGGTGAGTAACCAATGAAAATACCTATATCGGCTTTCGGTTGAAGCTTACCCAAGTTCTCACTATTGATGTTTGGATAACAAAGAGCACCAAACACATGAAAAAATGAAACATCGGGTTTACGGTCATGTAGAAGCTCATAAGGTGTTTTTCCATGGCGTTTCCAAATGATAGAACGGTTTTGGGTGAAACATGCAGTAGATATAGCCTCTGCCCACAAGAACAATGGAGCGTTCGCGTAAATAAGCATGGTCCTAGCAGCTTCCATAAGTGTACGATTCCGTCTTTCAACGACACCGTTTTGTTGTGGAGTGCGTGCAGCGGATGTTTCATGTGAGATACCAACTCCTTCATAATAATCACGAAGAGTCTGGTCGACGAACTCTGTACCATTGTCTGTACGAATACGGCGGACAGTAGTATTCAAACGTACCTGAATGAATTTCAGAAAAGTGATGATAGCCTTCGGTGCTTCATCCTTTGTACGTAGAAATCTAACCCATGTAAACCTGGAGAAATCATCCACAATAACGAGAATGAATTTCTTACCGCTCACACTTTCAGTTCTCATTGGTCCACAAAGATCCATATGCAAAAGATGAAGTTTTTCTTGATTGGTGTCTTCAGCTTTGGGCTTGTAAGATTTCTTGGTGCTTTTCCCCCTTGAACACGTGGAACATAAATGGTCCTTGTGAAATTTAAGCTTTGGAAGACCACGAACTAATTCATTTTTAGCCAGATGATTAATAGCATCAAAGTTAAGATGAGATAATCTGCGATGCCATAACCATGACTTGGTCTTAGATGCTTTAGAGAGAAGACATACTGGAGAGGCGGCCATCATGTCTTGTAAGGACAAGGTATAAAGATTTGCACCATGAGATCCCTTCAACAAATATTTTCCTTCCAAGTTGCGAATGAAACAAGTGTGTTGTCGAAAAGCAACCTCGAGGTTGGAATCACAAAACTGTCCTACTGAGAATAAATTATGACCAAGACCTTCAACATAGTATACCCTTGAAATCGTCACATTTCCAATCTGATATTCACCATACCCCATTATCTTTGCTATATGATCATTCCCGAATTTAACCGTACCAAGAAACTTGCTGACGAAATTTCGGAGCATCGAGCGATTTCTGGTCATATGTTTTGAACAACCGGAGTCCAAATACCACAGGATGATTTGGACCACATGAAAATATCACCACACGAAGACAATGTAGAGGTATCGGAATCTGAGTGTTCCTTGTTATTAGCAGGTACAGATTTAATAATCTTAGATTTGCTAACTCTAGGTTTCTTAGATTTCCTAGCCTTTTTCTTCCTAGTGGGTGGTGTAGATTCTAGTTGGCTTAAATCCTGAGGTATTTCTTCACTGATAGGCACTATAGTGGGGGCTGACCTAATTAAAGGGCGCTGTTTACATACTTGAGTGCGAGTGTTCCTAACTAAAGGACGCTCAGACCTAACCTCAATGGATGCATTCCTAGTTAAAGGGCATATTGTTCCATCTAATGTAAAGGTCCTACCAGTGGGACGCCATTGCCAGCCAACCTGGGCACGAGTTCTACCCGTTGGCTTCCATTCAAGACCATTCTTAATGGCATTCATTTCATTCACATGTTCAATAAGACACAAATCATGACGTTGGGAAAACATACATTCATTACAATTCCAACAATTTAAATTAGAATTCACGAATGGTTTTGGCTTCTGCACAGGCGCAGAGCTTTTAGTCTTAACATGATTCTTCTTATTTAAAACTGAACTAACATTCCTATGGTGATCTTCTACTTTCTTCTTTTTGGCACTACTAGTGGAGGGCTTGATCTTATCTTTCTTGAGTGGCGATCCTTTAGCCTTAGTAGTCTCTTTTAATCCTGTAGAAGGCAAAGTGGGAACATTAGCAACAGATTTTAAAGGTACCTTACTTGATTGTGCCAATGACGGTTTTGCTCCTGGAGTCTTATTAAATGGAGTTACAGCAATGGGCCTATTAGTAAGTAGTGCAGAACCTGGTGTACCTATGTATTGAAAATATGCTAAGCAATATTGAACTTGCTTAATATATTCATGAGCCGAATAATAGTCGCTACTTGAGGGATCTAAGGCATAAAGATCGTCTAAAATATCCCTAAGAAGATCGACATGCTTAATGGCATTCCTCATATAATCATCGTAGGTAACCGGGTTTCTCTTATGAAGCGGGTTCTTATAAAGCACTACTGACTTGGTTGTTGGAGCACTAGTGGACGGTGCAGAGTCGGTAGCTAAGTTATCAACAACTTCTTGTTGGGTGAGAAGAAGTGTTTCCTTTAACTCAGCCAAAACCATATTTTTGTCAATGAGCAGGATGTTCAAATCAGATATTTCCTCGCACTTTTGGTTCAGTTGTTCAACATAATATTGTTGCTGTGCCGCATTAAAAGCGAAGCGTTCTTCTAGTGAACCATACAGAGCGGATAGTCCCTGTCTTGTCCGATCCATCTCCCCTAGAACAGACGAAAGTCTAATTTCTAAGACTTGGTTTTTAGACTCTACAGCCTCTAGTTCCAATTTGAGTGTTTCATTTGATGACACATCTCTCTTCAATCTCATAATCTCTTCCTCTAATGCCTTAACAATTGCAATCATCTTGTCACTTGTCTCAACACCGTTTTCACAACCATTTGATATCAAAAGATTCTCATTTTGAGTTTGTTGTTTTAATTCTAAAGATATACAATGTTGTTCTAGTTGATTAAAACGTTTTGAAAGTAAATTGTAAGAATCTTGTAGCTTTAAAAACTCAGCGTTAGATTCGTGACAAGAATGATTATCTACCTCATTTACAGTATCAGCAACATTTACAGAGAGATCACAAACATCATCACAAATATCATTACAAATATTCACAGCCTCACAATTAATCATAGCGGATGTAAGCTCATTCGAATAATTAACATTTACAGTAGTAAGCACATCACACGAGATTACTGCAGACAAGAATCGGTCATATTCGGTTAAAATCTTTTCTTTTTCAATTAGTTGTAGTTCGTAAGCGGTGTCCATTTCATAAAACACTTTTTGAACTTCACCAATTTCAAACACAAGATTTTCCTTAAGAGATGCAAAACTTCCTTTTAGACTTTCGACAAACGGATTGATCTCAGTTTTAAACACCTCGTTCATGTGTTCGAAAGCCCATTCTCCGGCGTTTAGGCCATTTGAAGTCGTACATTCCAAAATGACCTTGTCAAAATTAGTAAAGTATTGATTAATCTCTTGCAAGTTTAACCATACAGTGCTAACCAGTGGAAGATCCTTTGGAATTTCCTTAGGACCTTCCATGTTGACAAGTGTAGGAAATGTACTAGGGTTTTCTTCATTCAACATGTAGGTTGGTGCTGTAATGAGATCTTTGTCCATATGGAAGCGAATTCTAAAATCCGTTTTTGCAAGCTCCTTATTCATTTTAAAATAATCACACTCGGGATATTTTGCAGAATTGTATGACCGATCCTCATCAACTAGATCCTTACTTGTTCGATCATTGGGAAAAACTATCGGGTCTAAGGCCAATCCTAATTGAGTTGCATTATAAAGTCTAGGACTATGTCTTAAAGCTTGTTTTGCATACCGTGGATTAGGGGGAAGACCTTTTTGACGTGATAAGTTAAATTCTCTAAATGAAGCATCAAATAAGTGCACTAGCTGAGAAGCAGCGTATTGTCTTAAAAGCAAATAATCTAGACTTCTAATCTTATTAGTGGCATTAATCTCCATTTCATTCTTCTTAGACTCGAGTGATTCAAAATCTGTTTGAAGTTTTTGAAAATTAGTGACCACTAACTCCTTTTCTTTAAGTTCATTAGACAAATTTGCTCTTAAGTTTTCAATTTCTTGCAAGTGACCCATTTGTTTGTTTCTAAAATGATCATATTCGAGATTAGTTAGAACACTAGACGAAGGCACTAATTCCAAGGTTTGAACTTTCTCGTTGCTTAAGGTAAGCTCATCAGACAAATTCTTATTCTTAGCTAAGGTTTCTAAGAGTGCAGCATTCATTTGGCTAAGTAATGTAGCAGGAACCATGACCAAATCTTGTTGAGCAGGAGTAGGCGTTTGCGAAATGGGTCCCGGTTGTGATTCACTCAAAGTCTGGGGACTCACATTGATATTGCTATCATTGTTTGTCTCCTCATTTGAAAGACTCACCACCGAAGATTCATTCGAATCAGCACTCTCTTGCACAACTTGATGTGGTTGAATACTAGCATCAGTGGTATTATCGGTGGTATTGATAAGTACCTCAGATCTCTTTTCTGGCCCTAAGCTGGAGATAGTTGCCATGAGAGCAGCCTTTGCAGATTGAAAGTCATCACAGTCTGAGTCATACGCATCAAGATCATCGGCTTGGTAAGCTGCATTCTGTGTAGTGACAACGTCTTGTTCAGCAATTCCTGGATCAGCAAGAAATGCAAGCTCCTCTTCATCAAGTTCCCTTCCTTGTGCCTGAGCATTTACCAGATAGATCTTCTCAGCAAACCATTGTCCATCCCTTCTCCTCTTTGGTTTCTTACAATCCCTGGACATGTGACCCTCTTCCTTGCAGTTGTAGCATGTAATCATTCGCAACTTGCCTGTGGAATTAGCCCGTGGAGCAGGATTGACCATTGGTGCCTGATTGACCGTGCGAGCATTGGTAGTTGATGTGGTAGGTCTCCCCTGATATGGTTGAATAGGCTGAACCATGACCCTGCCATTCTCAATAGTAGCTTGTTGACGAGAATTGGATGAATTCCTCAACTGATTGTTGGTTGGAGCTGATCCTCTGTATCCTCGTTTGCTTAAAGTCCTTGTGAGATAAGCAGACATAGTGGTTAGCACTTCAACTGGGTCAGCTCCTTGTTGGAATACAGGAATGGGGACTTCCTCATCATCACAATACATTGCTTGGTCTTGATGAGCTGCATAATCACTAGAAGGAATACTCATTTGATCAGGGTAGCTTGTTGGATATGCTGCATTCTCTTGATAAGAATAATATGAAGGCTGAGCATAAGGTGCAATATTTGCTGGATGAAGTTGTGAAGCATACTGTGGTGAAGGTGCATTGAACCGATATTGTTGCTGATGTGAGGTGGGTGGTTGCGGTAGAATCGAGTATTGGGGGAAGGTTGGTGTCATGTAAGGTGATGGATGATAGGCTTGATGTCCCAAGATATAAGGTGTGTTGTTGTGTGACAAGCTTGGTTGATTCGCCATCAAAGCTAAGGAATCAGGGTACATACCTCGAGGAGAACGGTGCATAATCACATGTTTCTCATGCTGCTGAAGAAAAGCATAGATTTGATCTAAATTGCACTTATGCAAATCCCGGGTCAACTTAACATCGGTAATATACTCACCCCATTCAGCTTGAGGTAAAGTATTCAAGAACTTGGTGTTAACCTGGAATGGAGCAATCACGAGATTGTATACATTCAGATCATTCATTAGAGTAGTGAATCTAAAGTAATAGTCATGTAGTGTTTCCCCTGGGCTGTACGTGAATCTATCAAACAGATCATACAACTGACATTCCCTTTCCTGTTTGGTGAGAGACGTACCTTGTAGCAACACCTTTAGACGTTCCCATAAATCTTTGGCAACCGTATATTGACTTACCATGCGATAAATATCATGCGGAAGAGCTTGGAGAAGAGTCTGTAGAGCCTTTTCATCAGCATCAGCAATGAGTTGTTGTGCCGGTGTGAGTTCTTCATATTCTCTTGGTCGAGACACGTTATTTGCCACAATGGTACCATAGTCGAGTGGACCATTCAAAATCGATTTGACCATAAGCCTTCCGTATGTTGGTTTGCCCTTCAAGTATTGCATCATACGGCCCTGCCATGCCTCAAACACCTCTTTGATAAGCATCGGTGGACGGCTATCAGTTCCCGTTATAATTGAGATATCCGTAAGAGATGTCATCTGAGGCATTAATGAACTCGGATTCATTGTTATCACTTAAAAGACTCAAAGATTATCGGTTGATCGAGCAGTGAAGAAAGGTTGAGAATTTATGTTGTGTTGGTTGTAATCAAGATTAAATCCACTAAAGATCGTCGAAAAAACTCAAATACCCCTTGAACTTGCTTATACGGAATAACCCTAACGCAGAATAAACCCTATTCGGAATCAATCCTATTCGGAATAACCCATATGCTGAATAACCCTATGCGGAATAACCCTATTCTGAAAATGCTCTATTCGGAATAAACCCCTATACTGAATAACCCTTATGCGGAAAAACCCTTATGCGGAATATTTCTTCAATTCGGAATATCTGGCTATTGGCTTATTCGGAAAACTTGCTATTCGGAATGATGGGCAATTCGGAAAGCTATTCGGAATATTTCTCCTGTTCGGAAAAATTTTGGCTATTCGGAAAAATATTGGCTATTCGGAAAAATATTGGCTATTCGGAAAGTTTTTGGCTATTCGGAAAAAAATTGGCTATTCGGAAAGAATTGCTATTCGGAAAAATACTGCTATTCGGAAAAAATACTGCTATTCGGAAAAACCGTTCTATCCGGAAAGTCTATTCGGAAAATTCTGCTATTCTGAATATTTCTCCTATTCGGAATATCTATTCGGAATGTTCTGGAAATGTGAGACCGAGACTTAGAAAAACAGCTTTAAATCTGATTTTTGATCCAAAACCACAAAAAGTTTTATGATTTTTACCAAAATAAGCTATACCCAATCCTTATCAATCAATCCCAATAACAAAAACACCAAAAACAACAAGATTCAAGATTGATTTTTCCTAAAGATCACTAATTGATTCAAAAACTAAAAAAGCAACACAATCCTTACCTTAAATCACCCCATAGCTCTTGATACCAAATGTAGAATATTGATAACCTATGAATCTATGAAGTGGGTTGATGTTTTCTAGTGAGAGAAACTAGAGAGAGAAAGTGAGAGAAAATGTGTATTTATTAATATGAAAAACATGAACCACAACCAACCCCTTTCCATGGTGGAAAGGGGTATTTATACTCCAAGCAAACATTGGGCTTGGGCCGGTCCAAGACAAGCCCATGGACCGGTTCTTACTTAACTTAATAAGTAACATTTAACTAATTGTTAACTACGAGCTATTACAACATAAATCATATTGTAGAGTGACCGATACTTCTAATATACGTTAAAACGTATTTCTAACAAAGTCCCCGGCAGCGGCGTCAAAAACTTGATGTGCTCGTACGCTAGGTATTTTTAAAAAGATTTACAAATACAAATCCTAGACAAGGAGCCAAAAACTTGATATGCGATCTTTCCACACATTGGGTTTTAAATTTATAACAAGAATTACCGATATAATTAGGAACACAAATTCGAGCAAGTATACTATAGTCATGTTGAAATTAGGTTGGTAAGTCAAGGTCGTCCCATGGGACTTGGTTATACTCAAGTGTAGTTGTTTGTAACAATGGTAAGTATGATTGTCACGATCACACCACCATGAGAATTGTTAAAGGCACTAGCACACAAAGAACATACAAGTATAGTCAAACGATCACATGGACATTAGGATGATTGGTTTGGAACTCATATTAAAGGTAATCCTTTCGACCTATAGAACTAATAATAAGACACTAGTGCTTTATAAATCAAATATACATAAGTCTCAATCAAGTGGTCACTCATGAGCCTTATGCCTAAACCAATAACAACAAGAATCCTTTCGACCCATAGACTTGGTTATCGATTTGATAAGTTCCATTTACTTGAAAGATGATTAGAACAATATATTTAAAAGACTCCTTTCGACCTATAATCTAGATTAAACCTTTACTTGTTATGTTTATTAAGTCTCTCGCACAATCTTCACAAGCACACGACAAAATCATTTGTCGATTAATGAATTGACATCAACCATGTTGAGAATAATTTCGACATATAGACTCAACAATGATTAACCAAATTGACAAACAAGAACAAGTTCTAATTCAACCAAATATAATGTTATCACCACAATCCAATGACAAGCACTAATAAAATCCAAACATCCATTTGTCACAAGTTATCATATAAACAATACAAGTATCAACACATTCATAATATCACATAAGAATCACCATGAACATGAACATAAACTACATTGAATAATAAAGAATAAGTTACCCAACACTAGAATCCATAGTTACAAAGTATCCAAATGATTCTACCCAAATGAACAACCAATATACAATTCGTCCTACCCATAGCCTTCTTGGACATCAACCTCTTGGTGCGAGTATAGGGCCTTTTGGGGTGTTTGGGAATAAGGATTGTTGGAGATTGAGTTGTTTATGGTGTGTGGTTTTCTTCTCTACATCACCAATGGTTCATTACATTTACATGGCTACCAAATCCACCACCTCTCACCACTTAGGTGAGGGGTGATATCAAAATTACAGAATTATGATGGATATGAGGATGGGTTTGATAATGAAGAAGATGATTATAAACACTACCCCATGGGTCTTATTTATAGTTGAATTCTCCTTGGCCACCAAGTAGTTTTCTTTGGCTCCAAGGGTTGTAAATGAGGTGTTAATGAAGCTTGGAGGAGAGGGAATGGAGTTATGGTCGGATTGGGGAGCAAGGAGAAGTGAATGGAATGTTTAATGTGACTATTCAAAAACCTGTCTGGGCAACTTGCCGGTGGCAACTGAGTGATGATTTGCCGATGGCAACTGAGTGTTGCCGGTGGCAACTGGGCCACCTTGCCTTATTTCTTCTTTGGTCCTTTTCTTTGTTTCTTCCACCTTTTTTTCTTCCAAACTTTCCAAGACTCCATATCATTGTATTATTTATCATACGAGAGCTACACTTCCATGTCTCGTTCATCTTTTCACCTCCAATTCACGTCTTTTCTTCATTTCTCGTGATGTAACCATTGATGAACCTACACTAGCAAATAAGCTTCATTAAGTATCATATGTTCATAATAATCATACAAATATATGCATAAACACCACGAATACGCTCATATAAATATGTTAGATTTGAGCGCTATCAAATATTTCATAAGGAGTCTTATCATGTCGTTTGACAATAATACATCTGTTCTGAGTATAGCAAGCTATTTTCACAGCCTCAGTCCAGAAGTGTTTAGAAAGATTGGATCCATTGAGCATGGTTCGAGCAGCTTCAATGAGAGTTCTATTCTTCCTTTCAGCCACACCATTTTGTTCAGGTGTGTAGGGAGAAGAGAAGTTCTGAGAAATTCCTTTCTCATCACGAAAGCTCTCAAGCTCATGGTTCCTAAAATTCTGTTCCATTATCAGTTCGTATTTGTTTAACTTTAATATCATTTTGATTTTCTATTTGCCTGATAAAAGACATTATGAAATTCAGGAGCTTGACTCTTCTTTTTCAAGAAGTATACCCAAGTGTATCTAGAGTATTCATCAACAATCCCAAGGGTATATTTCTCATGATTTATAGACATTGGAATGACAGGCCCAAATAAGTCCATATGAAGAAGATGAAGACACTTCCTGATAGAAAAGTTTTGTTTTGGCTTGAAAGAAGCTCTCTTGTGTTTACCTTTTTCATAGGCTGAACAAGGTTTATCTTTTGAATACACAAGAGATGGTAAGCCAAGAACTTTGTTTTGTTTTGCAAGTTCATTCATGTCTTTGAAATTGAGATGTGACAGTCTCTTATGCCAAAGCCAATTGACAGAGTCTGAGGCTTTAGTAAAGAAACATGCTCCTGAATGAGTTACAGATGACATGTCTAGGACATATACATCATTTCTTCTTGGAGCAGTCAACACAATTTCTTTGTTAGCTTTGAAGATTGTTCCTTGCTTATCATCAAACTGAACGATGTACTTAGCATCACACAATGATACTGATGAGATTGTACTTCAGACCATTTACAAACGCCACTTTTAAGAAAACTATTCCACCACATTTAATTGAACCATATCCCTCAGTAACACAAGATGAGTTATCACCGAATACTACCTTAGGACCTGGTTGCTCCACGTATTTATGCAGATAACTTTTGACCCCTGTCATACTTCTTGAACACCCACTTTCTAAGTACCAGATAGGCTCCTTGAAGTGTTTCTACATAAATAACGAGGTGGATTAGTTTCTCTTGTGAGCCTACTTTTTAGTAGGCTCTTTGGCTCGAAAATCCTGACGTCTTTCACCTCGTTTGAAGTACTCAAACTCAGCATGATCTGAGGTAGAATGAACATTGCTTCCACACGTTTTGCAGCTTAGTCTGACTGAGGATTCAGTACTTTGAGATGACTCAGCTAGCATCCTCCTTCTGACCATGATTATCCTATTGTGTCCTGAGGTAGTATGATCATTGCTTCCACAAATCTCACACTCAGGGTAGTATACACAATCATCAGGCCTATGATCAGGGATGCCACAATGTGTACATGGTGGGTAAGGCTTAGCCTTGGATTTTCTAATTTGTTGTGAGGTGGGCCCATAGTTATTAGGCTGAGCATTGTATCTTTTAGCATTTCTAATAGAATCCATGTGCATGTCATGATCTGCTGTCCTGTGATCTTCACTTTTACATTTCATGCAATAGAGAACTCTAAAGAAGTTGTCAGTGGTGTGATTTTTATAGTGACATAGCTCACATGAGGGTTTCTTTGTTTTAGCTTTCTTAGAAGACTCAGGTTTAGTTTTGTTACTTGGTGATGATTCAAGCTGTGAGGACACAGATGTTTCACCCTGAGTTTTAGAGGTTGAGTTCAGCTTCTCTTCCATGAAAAGTTGGAACAATCTACTTAACTCCTCTTGATTTACAATAGGAGTAGAGTTGACTGAGTGTGCAGGAGTCCCTGAGGGAGAGATAGGTTTGGTTGTTTTCTCAGTGACAGTTCCTGACTCAATGTGATTTGGTATCACTTTTGAGTCCGTCTTTGTATGTTTAGTACAGCCTAACCCAACTCTTCCTCTAGGTGAGTGTTCTTGATAAGACAATGGAATTAGTTCAGAACATGGACTTGCCCCTTGAAGATTTTTCAAAGGAGGTAGAGGAGTCTGAATGTCTTCAGCAACACTAGGTGTTTTAGTGTTACTGAATTAATCTGACTCTTCATTAAGACCAAGTTTTTCATTAATAGCCTGAGATTCAGGAATTAATACTTTTCTAGTATCAAAGTTAGGCAACATACTCTCAGGATTTGATCTCTCAACCCAGTCTTTTGACTTAGGAATCATTTCATGATCAAACCCAACTGAGGCAGGAATAAATGCTTTTTCACTCATTTCCTTAGTAGGTGCTTTTTCAGTGAGTTGTCGTGCCCCAAGAATTTTCTTCTTTTGGGCAGGAATTTGACTGTTTATACACTAAGAAGCTAAGGTAGAGCTATTTGTCCATTTCTCATTGATGCGTTTTTCTTCCTTAAGTTGTTCTTGAAGAGCATGATTGATTTTAGTAAGTTCAGTGTTCTGAAGTTGACATCTTACTGCTTCAAGTTTGGCTTGTTTTAAAATCAATAAATCTTCTCTACATTTGTTTAATTCAAAAACAAGTTTATTATATTTTGAAAGAAGATTCAATCTCTGCTCTTCAACGAACGATAGGTCAATGTTTATATACTTAAGGAATTTTTGCCAATCAGATTCTTCATCCATAGAGAGAAGCATGTTTACCTTTCTCATAGTGATGTCAACCCATTCTCCATTTCGAGCATGATTCTTTCCAACTGATAGTTCACCATCAGCTAGAGCCATTAACACTTGATATCTGACTTCCTCCTCTTCTAAGGACAAGTCTTCATCATCCCAATCAAAGGTTTCGGCCACTAGCCCTTTGGCTTTGTTCTGAGCAGGCTTTTGAGTCTGAGCAACTGTAGGTTCAGCTTCCAAGAGTGCAAGTTTTGCTTTAACCTTTTTATACTTATACCTATAGTCCTTATCAATTTTCTTATTATTTTGAAAACTTTGGTTAACTGGAGAAACCTAAATTAGTTTTGGTGTAAACTTAGGTTGAAAATTGTCATTGCTTGATGAATAATTTTGTTTTTTATAAGAGGCCAATGGAGTTTTTGAAAGACAATATTTTGAAAAATGCCCAGTTTTACCACATCGGTAGCAATCCACTCCCTTAGTAGATTGGTTACCAGCAAATCTAGTTCTTTTGATATAACGTTTGGTATTTGCCAACATGTCCCTTTCATGATATTCCCTGTTTAGATCCCTTATGTATTCAACACTAGATCTTTCATCAACCTCATCATCTGAGGTTTCTTTAAAATCTTGAACAATTGCATTTGAGTAAAAAGCAGTTGTAATAGGGCCATGATCAATTTGGGTAGGTTTGGCTGAGGTGTCTGTTATTAAGGCCTTCTTGGACTCAGGATATCTTTTATTTATTAGATTATCTTCATAGATAAATCTTCTATAAATGTCTGCAAGATCCTGAGTCTGTATGTGATTAGCATTTCTCAATCCTTGAGAAAAACCAAGCCATTTTTCAGGGAGACTGTTCACAAAACTAACATTGATTTCATGCTTAGACAGTTTTACCCCGTCATTCGTTAGCTCATTGAGCAAGGTCTTATACCTGGTGTAAGTCTGAGGAAGTGTTTCAGATGGTTTGACCCTGAAAGTGTTATATTCTAACTTCAGGTCCATGATCCTATTTTCCTTAGTGTCGGATGGTCCTTCGAAACTATGAACAAGATCTGTCCAAGTCTCTTTGGCCGTCTCACACTCGATTAAAACCTCCATAATATCGTCAAGAAGACAAGATATTATGGTGCTTTTGAGATGTTGGTCTTGATTGACCACTCTCCTTTCATCGTCAGACCATTGGTTTTCAGGTTTGTCATCACCAGCTGCTGTTTTTGGTTTGAATGGACCATTCTTAATACAAGTGATGTAATAAGGTTCCATTCCCATCAAATAACATAGCATTCTTTTCTTCCAATTGTTAAATCTTTTAACTTCTAACTTAGGAGCGTTAATAGAGTAACTCGCTCCCTTTTTGTTAACAAGTTGGGGTAATTACTTTCAACCATAATGGATCAAGGTTTTAAAAACTTTGAGACGGTGGTTAAAATTTTTTTATAATCCTACCGCTCTGATACCACTTGTTGGTCCCTTGTAATTAGTGCTATACTTAAGAATACTAAGTATAGTCCTAACTCATGGTTAAGTAATGCAATAAACTTAATACAAAGTAAAGTAAATAACACAAAGGTTTTCAACGTTTAACTCTTACCTTTATTAAATAATTATACCCTATTGTATACGAAGCTACAATAGGGACTGAATAGACAATGTGTGGTTTTGTAATCTCCTCACTAACAAGGTAGTCCAATCCCAACGATTGCTAAGCTTGACGATTCTATCAACAAGAGTTTAGAACTCAAGTGTTTGATCGTATTTGGAGGAGAGAAAACTTTGTTTGTGAATGACTAAAGCATTAGTGCACAAACTTGTTTTCTCTCCTTTTACAAGCATCCTATTTATAGAAGGAAAGTTAGATAAAAGACAAAGAATTGCCCATGTGCAATTCTTGTCTTATTGGTACAGTGTAGTATCTTGTCTTAGCCTATTCTAAGTAGTAAGACGTAAGTCCTTTTACACTTGTTAGTACCCTACCTATCCCAAAAGGATAAGTCACGCTAATTGTGTGATGTACTCCATCTTATCACAATTCAACTTATCCCGCCTTTACTTCAGTCTTGGAGAATGCTTGTTTCTTCAGGGAGATCGTATGGGGTTCAGTGAGTCTATTGCCACAACTCACTGAACCCATCACCTTCTTCTTCGTCATAGAAGTCATTCATTGAGCTTCGCCTCTCTGAATGCTCGAGTCTTTCTTTTAGACTCAGTCTAGGAACTCGAAGGCAACTCACTGAGTGACTGTTCACTCAGTGACTTTGTTATGTTCAAGGTTAATACTTTACTTAGGCTGATTGTTACTCAAATCCATCAGTAAGGTCATTAGGTACTGAATTGACCTAACACAAAGAAATAAGAGTGATTACTAATGTTGTTATTAAAACAATCTATATGATAATGATACGAAAAAGAAAATATTTTTGGTTTCAGCCCAGAAGTGCGGCGCACATATGAAATGTGCGACTTACATCTGTACGAATTTTTGATTTTATAAAACACATGTATTTTTGAAGCTAACTTATCATGGAAATGCAAAGATGGATAACTAAACAATACTAAAAAAATGAATATGCAATTACAAACACACTAAAATATATTTTTATATATTAGACATTATTATTATTATTTTTTTAAACGTCCTTTATTATTATTATTATTATTATTATTATTATTATTATTATTATTATTATTATTATTATTATTAAGATAAAAATGCAAACACACATGCCAACTAAGATGCAAGAAACAAATTACAAGTATTAACAAAAACACAAATAAACTAATCATGTTTTTATTTATACACAAGACCATATTTTTTATTTGCATAACCAAAGTGCGGCGCACAAGACATAAGTGCGGTGTACTTACTACAAGATTTTCGATTTTTTTTAAATTTTTTTATGGTTTTTATAAAAGATCTTAAAAACTAGAAACAACATGTCGAAAACACATTATTTATTATACTTACACAAGCATGACTAAATTCTAAGTAACAAAATAAAAGAAACATAACTAAGAAGTAAAAATATTTTTGTTTTTTTTTAATTTATTTTTTAGATGAAATATAAACTATATTAACACATGACTTATTTTATTAATGACATTACAACAACTTTAAAAGAAAGCAAAAATAATTTAGAAGGAAAATCTTTTTGGTATTTAATTTTTTTTAATGTACATTATACACAAATGCAACAATTCAACAAGTATGAGCACAAAGAAAACAATCATCATGTTCTTAGAAGCGAACTTAGGCATTAAGAAGGATTTGGTGGGGTTTTGAAATTGACTTAGAAAGCGTTTTGAAATTTTTTCACAAAGTGCGGTGCACGTTGCTACATGTGCGGCGTACTTACAAGTTCTCTAGAAAGTGCGGCGTACTTTCTGCAATTTTTACGACATAAAGATTTGAGATAGCCAGAAATCTCTATGGCGATGGTTTAATTTTTAACAAGTATTTGAGAAAGTTTTAACAAGTAACAAAAATAATCACCGGCAACGGCGCCAAAAACTTGATGGTGTGTTTCGCAAGTCTTAAATTTTTATATTACTAGAGATTACCAGAAAAAGGGACTAAAAACACAACACGGGCAAGTATACCCTTTCGTGTATAACATAGTCTAAGGTAAGTCCAGGTCGATCCACGGGATTGGTGTTAACAAGTTAAAACAATTATCTTTAGAGTGTCACAAGTTCTAAATATTTAAGCTTTTCCAAATGATGCTTTAAAGGTGCGTTTGGTTAACGCTAAGAACATAGAAATGATATATAGCTAAGATAAATTATAAGCACATAAACAAGGTAAGACAACATGTCGATTACTAGTCATGCACGCAACATTTAATTAATATAACAAAAATCCTTCTAAAGATCATGTCATACCAAAAGCATTAATAATGGTTTATGCTTGATTTCAATGACTAAAGTAATAGATAAGATTATGTAAGAGTTGTTATGTGTTTTATTCCACTAATCGCGACAAAAGAGAATAACAAGATTCATTTACTAAATGACAAGAAGTCAATCCACTCACATGAGTACTAGTCATGATCATGAATAAACCCAACACATAACAATAGTCTTACACAATGAAATCTAGTACAAAAGCATCTAGATCATACTTATAATCACGAACCAGGGAGAAAGTGTGGTGCACAAACCTAATTGTGCGTCACACTTCGACCCTGCGAAGCTAATATAATCAATTCAATAACCAATAACACAAGCATCAATAAATTAGAAACATATCAATTTGATCAGTAAATAAATGTACCAAATCCATTTATGCGAGTGGTTTGATTACAAAGTACTAAAACAATATTTCCATCAAAACAATATTCCTACCAAAACAATCACTAGTCCAACAACCCAATGTTCCAATGGTGATTTAGGTTCTAGAAATCATGATGTTATAGTAGTAATTCGTGGTGGTGAGTGGTGGTGGTGATATGGTGGAATACCATGGATTAAAGGAGTGTTTGGATCATTAGATCCAAAGATCCTCACCTACGCTCTCCTTCTCCAATGGAGGTTTATGATATAATGAGAGATATATGTTACTCTGTGTTTTTGGGAAGTATATAAAGTGTTTCTAACCCTTGGGGACCAAGGTAAAGTCATATGATCGGATTGGTAATGAATGAGAGTCATAAATATGACTTTTGAGCTGTGCAGAAGGAAAGTGCGCTGCACTTTTCATTTGTGCGCCGCACATTTGCCCGTCTAGAATATTTTAAGTATTACAGAAAAGTGCGCCGCACTTTTGGATTGTGCGCCACACTTTTGTTCATTTCCAGCTTTGGACCAAAAGGCAAAGTTGTTGATAATTCTTTCCTCTTTCTGTGGCCGCTTGAACCAACTAAAACGGAGTTCGTATGCTCAAGATATGGCCAAAATAGTGATAGGTGTCGGGAGATCTTTAACTTGACTTTATTTCTTCATTTAAGCTTGACATATTCGTGTTTTATTCCTTTTCCTTTCACGACACGTCCTTGGAACCTATACATCAAATATAGTCTATTAAGTATTGATAGTTCACATAATTAACCTAAATATATACAGATGACGCACACATAAACATGTATAATTAGAGCGTTATCAATCACCTCGAAACCTTTATAAACAATATTTTAAGCAATGTAATTATACAACAACTATGAATCTGTAATCAATACAATATACTAATTCTAATCTAATATATAAAGATAAGTTAAGCAATCACAAAGTACTAATATTCACCAATCTCAAGCTAATTACAAGAAAATGACCTAAAACCAAGATTAATATATAAAATCCATTCTATAATGAATTAAAATCTAAACGTTTGCAACTAATTATAAAACTCAACTAAGTATCATATTAAAGTAATACATTTTTCTTAAACCAAGTTACAAATTGTTAAAGCATAAAGTACAAGTTTTCAAAGCATAGGACCTTAAGCTCCTATAATTAACCCTAGATTATGATTACCCTATATAAACCCTTATACTAAGAATGTAGAACCCATGAAAGTCATAAAAATACTATATAAGACTTAGAAAAACTTATATTAAGATATAAACCCTAATTACTCAAAATACAAAGTCATTAGGCTTAATAATATAGAAACTCTTATATTAAGAAATCTACATGGAATCATTACCTAGCCTTTTAGGACAAGTCTACAAATACTCATAGGACCTCATTAAGGTTATAAGATTATGTTAAGACAATGTACAAGTATCTTAATGCACAAGGTACAAGATTTCAATGCATGTCTTGTAAATTAGGTAAAAATAGGTATTTTCACTCTTTAAACATGTTTACCTAAACTAACCATTAAACCAAGTGTGAGAACTCTTTGGACACTTAAAAAAAATATATAGGACCTAAATTAAGTTTAAATAAGTAGCTAATTGAAGGATAAAGCCTTTTATTAAGATTTAAACCTAGATCATTAGAAAACCCTAAACTACATAAGTATACTTCCCATTTTCACATCAAACCTTTGCTAAACTTCAAACCAAGGACCCAATTCTCTTAAATAGAATGTATAAACCCTAATTAAGCCCTAAACATTCACTAATAAATTTCCTAATTCCCTAATCACCAAAATCAAAAAGCGTAAGTTACAAGCCCTATTTTTTAAACCCGGTTTTGTTATTTCCCTCCAAAACTCATTTCAAACACTTTCCCTGCCATTCCAAGTTTAAAATTCAGATATTTTAAGTATCCTATGATATCTTTGTCTGCCTACAAGTAGGTTCATCACCTCCTTGCTTGCTACACATCACCATTCATATCCTAAGTATGCCGTGACTTGTTTTTGGCCACAAATGGAAGATTGACTTGAAACTAGCTTGTATACTCATCACCTAGACTTTAATAGACCTTCATAGAAATCCTTAGTCATTATCATATCTATGTTACACGTATAGAACCAAAACTTGGAGCCTAAGTGTTGCTACAAGTATAAATAGAGGCGTATGGCATACCTTGAAGACTTGCACCCCGTTTTCTCTTAACCTCCTACCCATTATTTATATTCACTTATATAAACGTCCTAGGACATCCCCAAGACCATAGGTCTAGAAGGAAGCCATTGAATCTTTTGAAGCTTTGATAGCAAGTAGTGTTCATAAGAAGTCATAAGGAGCCATTTTGGAGCTACCTAGGCAATTCTTATGTTAAGTAAGCTTTGATCTTGTTATAATGATATATTAGACTTTTTATAATACCAAAAATATGTTAGAAATATAATCTAAAAAGAACTAAGTCATTTCATCAATTTAAATGAAAGTTATAAGCTAAAGATATCTTAAAACCCTAGTTTTATATTTTACATGAAATAATGCGCAAAAATCCATTTCAAGAGCTTTAATTCTAATGAAATTTTTTTATTATGATTATAAATGTGTTTTGAAACTTTGTTTTAAAATCCTAGATCATTTGGTACATTTTTAAAGAAGATATGTGATTGTTACAAGTATAAGGACTAAAACTGTCATTTTTGAAACTATTTAACATTTTGGGCCAAAAGTGTCATTTTATTAAAGTTAAAGCAATAATAAATAATGGTTGGAAATTTTGAAACCCTAGAATAATTATTAAAGGTTGAAATTGTAAATATAATGAAACTATACACTTAAGGGGTTAAAAATATAAATATGCTAAACTTATAAAGTTAAGTGTTAAAAAGATAATTAATCCAAAATTATAAACTTAAGGAATTATTTTGGTTAATCATGAAGCTATATAAATGAAAACTATATAATGAAACATATTTTCTAAATTATTATAAAGTATAAGGACTATTTTTTGCCAATTATGAAACTAAAGGATAAAAAGATATAAATATAAAAGAAATATACCAACTTTTGAAGAAATTTATAAAAATATATTATTATGTATCATGGTAGTAGGGAACTTTGTACAAAAATGTTCCATCTTGATATTACGTTCTGACTGAGTGGTTGGGTTTATGATTTAAAGTTCCCTCGCTCCTCAAACGTTTATAAATGGTTTCTGAGTATAATGGCCCGAACAATGATGCAATATTATCACAATTCCAAGAATACATAGATAATATAACCAGAATGTTGAACTCCAAAATCAAATACTTAATACTATACCAAATATGTTAAAACAAGTTGGTGTAAGATCAAGTTCTTGTTTGTTAGCTCAAGTTATTCTGTTTGATATAAGTCTGACAAGATTTACTGGACCTAAGGTGATTTCGTAGCCTCACTAAAGTATACTAATTTTAAATGATTTAAAAACCCATGAGGGGAATATATGCTAAAATGGAATACAAGTGTTTTTGGTATGCTTCTCATATATAATTATTGACACTATGTTTACTGCTGCCTTGAAAGTCCCTTTTTAATTATGAACCGTTAATCATTTCTTGAAAATGAGCGCTAATATTGTAAATAGTACTATTTGGAGACTGACATCTCCTGTCTGGGCCGCACTTGCTAGCACCTCAGTGGTCAAACATACATACTTTATTTTGCTAAGTAGGATAGTTTGGCAGACTTCCTCATGAGGGCAATTGTGGGTTTCTGATATGTCTAGTCGCGGTATCATAAGCTTAGTGCATTGATTAATTGATTTTACGGGCGAATAATAACGTAGCTTAGGAAAAAGGATATTGTATTCAAATTATTTTTAAACCTATGAATTCACTCAACATTTGTGTTGACTTTAAGCATATATTTTAGGTTTTGATAATTGATAATATGGAGCAGCATAATGATGACGTGGAGAGATGTAAACTTGGGAATTTTTGTCATTCAAACCTATTTTTCTAGATCTCGGGAACCTGTGATGTACAAAGTATGTACAAGTTATTTTATTGGAAATCTCTGATTCTAAATGATAATTTATAAAAATAAAGTAAAGTTTATTTAAACACTCTTTTGAGTTGTTTTTTTTGTTACTGTGCTTTCATATGAAGTAATACCCCAAAAATATTATTCCACTGTGCTAAGATAAAAATGGGGGTGTTATAGAGTGGCATCAGAGCTATAGTTATAGAGAACAAGAAATTAAAAATCTTAACTTAACTGATTTTCTTAAATAAATTCCAAGTGAAGATCTCCGCATCAAAACCGTGCTGCTAAAAAAATTGTAATTAATAATTTTAAGTTGTGATTTTATTTAAATGGTAATATTGTGTGTTAATATAATAGTATGTGTATGTAATATACTAAATACTAATATAAATAATTTATTTTATCGACATCTTCAGAAATATGTCTTCCTATTTTCATCTCATCGTCATATCAGATTCAGATCCAAAAAATATTTACCTTATGGATTTACCTAAATAATCCTCAACCAAATAATATACCTATTCTGCAGTGTCAAACTTCTTCATCCTAAGCATCCAATAATATCCCAAATACCCAAGATACATTTGTAGAACAAATGGAGAATATGATCAACTATTTTGGCGAAGTGCCTCCCAAGCGTATTATGAAATTGAAGGATTTAAGTATGGAAAGACAATAATGCAAGAGGAAATGGAAACTATGGTATATGATTTGATAAAAGTGAGCAATGAGAATTATGAGTTACGAGATAAGCAGAAATTACATGATGAGGAAATTACCTTAGCCCGAGTAAGAATAGCAACTAGGGGTGTCCTTCGATTCGGTTCTCAAGTTATTTGGTTTGTTCCGTTCGGTTAGTTCGGTTAAAAGTTTCTTTAGATTCAATCCATATACTGACCCAAACCCAATTAAAATATTCGGTTTTTGGTTCAGTTCGGTTGAAGTCTAGTTTGTTCGGTTTTCGGATATACCCAAATTACAAAATTTAATCAAGAAATATATACATACAATATATTTAGCCAAAAAAAATATAAAAAATATTGTTTAAATTAGAATAGTATTTTATTGATCTTTTTCTTTACATTAAAATATATACATAAATATAAATATTGATACTTATATATATATATATATATATATAATTTTATTGATCTTTATATATATATATATATATATATATATATATATATATATATATATATATATATATATATATATATATATATATATATATATATATATATATATATATATATATATATATGCATAAATGTATAAAATATTATTTCAAGTACATAAATTGTATTTTTATATTTAGTTTAAACTTTAAAACGTATTATATATATATATTTATATATATATATATATATATAAAAATATATATTTATTTGTATAAATTTGGTTTTCGGTTCTAATTGTCAAACCCGTATCCAACCCGTAAACCAAATTTGTAATTCGGTTCGGTTTGGTTATGATCCATAACCCGAAGTCTATTTTCGGTTCGGTTCTAATTCGAATTCGGTTCGGTTCGGTTTTTGATTTTCGTGGGTCAAACCCAAATATTGGACACCCCTAATGGAAACAATGGAGAAGCTTATTGAAGTTATTCAAGTACGACATCAAGACAATATCAAAAGACTCTTAGTCATAATCAAAGATCTCAAGAAAAAGGAGTAAACCAAATCAAAAATATTTCAGCTTCCCTAAAATTCTTGTAAATATTTTAGCTTTTGGTTTTACTTTTATGTAACAAAGAAGCTTGCTTGGCAGCAAAGTGGATTGTTAATAAATAAAAGTTTCTTTTTCTCTCCTTTATTTTCATATCATTCTATAAAAGAGAAATACTTGACAAAGTATAAGTCTTTAAAAGAATTATAGCAAAAGAAAAATATTATCTTAAAATAAAAAGGACTTCTCAAGTCTATTTGGTTTAAAGAAAGTATTAATCTAAATAAAGGATAAATAAACTTAGGAATCTTAAGACGAGTTAATAGTTGCGTAACCCTATAAACCTATTCCCTAATCTTATATGATGTATCTTTAAATTTTTGAAAAAAATATGCTCGTAAAGCGTTGTATGTATACACATATGGCAAATGTTTAAAGACAAGTATATCTAAACTTCAAAAATTTTATCTTCTAAATACAAAATGACACATTTAAGGACATCAATATCTTATACCCTAACTCCCGGAGGACTTCAACAAATAATTAATGATGGAATTGCTGCAGCTATGAAAATAACGACATTTATTAGTATCACTCATTGGATTGAAAGAACTGAGATGATTTTCTCCCAAAGTAGTTGTGCCGAGGATCGTAAAGTGAAGATTGTTGTTAGTAGTTTAACTACCGAAGCATTATCATGGTGGAATTACTATTCTTAACTCGTTGGAATAGAAGAAGCTCAAAAGATGAAGTGGTTAGATTTTAAGTGCATTTTAATGACCCAATATTATCCCTCCATAGAAATCGAGAAAGTGAAAAAGGAATTTTGCTATCTAGTGACACAAGGAAATGATCTCAATGCCTATTTGAGGAAATTTCAAGAGTTAACAGAATTATATCCTATCACTAATTCTCAAAGAATGATGAAAGGTTTTATTAAAGGATTTCCCAAGGATTCAAGAAAATGATTACTATCTCTAAACTCCAAAGTTTAGAAGAACCATCAATATTTCTCCGAAATTAATAGATCACGTAATGAAGCACAATCCTGTGCAAGAATCAAACACCCTTAAACGTCAACTTAGTGAAGAGTAAGAAGAAGAAGAATCTGCTGAAACGAAACCTAATCCCCTAAATTTCTCCTATGGCCCCTATTTCCCTTAATTATATTACCCAAAGCCCAACTCATCTAGAATTACCAAAACACTAGGACACAAAAATTATGCTAGAAAGCTTCCTCTTTGTGTAAAAGTGTCTACTACATCACAAAGGATCCGACCTAGCTAAATGTCGGAATTGCTTCAAGAAAGGTCATCAAACACGATATTGTTGGAGCAAGACTAATTTCTAAATTTTCTTTTGTTCTGTATCTTGTAAATAAATAAATGTAATAAATATATGTGAGTTTTATCAATAAAATCTATGTGTTTTAATTACATCTCTTGTAAGTGTTATTTTTTATTATCTGCTAGTACAACTCATTTGTAATATATTATATATTTGATCTTTATGACTAAATATTCAACTCATATCTTAACAAGAATGTAAAATCTAAACTTATGAATGTTCAAAACCTTGATTTCCCTTATAACGAAAGGTAAGAAAAAGTAACAAGATTTTTCAGTATTTCTTAAGACATAATGCCATCCGGATTATTGTCAATTATATTTTACTAACGATATAGAGACTCTGACAAGATTATACCCAAAATAATCTGTTGACATAGAGTACCAATATCTATAGTTTTAAATACATTAAGAAGAATATTATCCCTTATACATATGGTATACTTTAGTGTATTTTGTTTAATGCATACCGCAAGTGTATTCCGATAATGCCAAGATCGGCTCATTATCCACACTAGTTCTTTAGCCTCCAAAATGATTCCTCATCTTGTTTCACTTCAACCTTGTTGGTTCCAACTAAATGCCATCATCTCTAACTACCTACCCTAGTAACCAGTTTCCTAAAACACACACTTGAAAATCTCTCGTATAATTCCCTTTTCTAAACAACTCCAAAAACCAACTCATAATTCGCCTCACACTCTTTCTTAGACTTCGAGTAGATCAAGATGTCGTCGATACTCACGATGACAACTTGTCTATATACGGTCATGCACACTCGGTTCATTGACTCCATTAAAACCGCTTGTGTATTGGCGAAGCCAAAAGCATAACCGTAAGCCCAAAGCGTCCATACAACATCATTAACAATTTCAACTACGTCATCCTTACACCCTCTCTTGGCGGCGATACAAACAAATTTCTACCTCGTTCTACTCGCGAAATTCTACACACATTCTAAAAAACCAATACTTTCTCTTATCAAACCATTCTAACGCTTTCCACATCCCATTTACCACTAGGAAACTTAGCCTTTATCTTGCATCACTTGCAATTATTCTAACAACTCTTGCCTTTAAAATCATTCCCACAACTCTTGAATTTAAATTCATTACAACAACTATTGCCTTTGAATCATTCAAACAACTCTTGCCTTGGAAAGACACTAACTACAACTCATCTCGTTTCTCTTACTAGCTCTATTCATAGTTCTACTTCACAATGATAGGTAAACCTACTAAATCTTAGGAAATTTTCGGAAAACTTACATACCTTACGAACATCATAAATACCTTTGGGATATCCCATCGCCTTCCAACATCTCTATAGCACGTTACTTGTGCCAATATCCATACTCTACACAAATCTCTAGTCATCTCCCTTGGTAATCCTAAGAGACCACATATCCACATTAGTTCGTCTTTCTACGAACTTCTAACTCTTTCCCCATCGCTAAGGGCATTCCAACTATTCTCTCATGGCCACTAACTCGGCCTTCTATTTCATAACTATCTCTCTTGCATAACTATATCAACTATCTCATATGACTATATCAATACTCTCATGCCCAAAGGCACCATATCTATAAAGGAATGAAAACCTCCCAGTTCTATCAACGCAACTTCTGCTTTTACTGTCTCAACCTCTTAACCTTGACGTAGAAGGTTCTCGAATACTTCTACCAAAATCTACTCATTCATTATTCACTATTCTGAATATATAAGCAACATTAATTAGATAGGGGAATTCAAGGGTATCCTATACCTATACTCCTTATACTACGAGAAACAAAATGTGGCATAGGTATACAGTAAGGAGAGGGAATCACACTACAATGCACGATAACACATAACAAGAATATAAAAGAAAACATGTGCATATAACCCGGCAAATAGGCGTTGAAAGTGGAAATCCTGGTTGAGTCAACATTAAACAAGCTCATGGTAGATAACTTGTGCGATTCTACACGAATCAAACTTGTGATAACTGGAATGCAACTAAGTTTAGATTCTTAATTGATTTAAACTTGATTCAAGGTCTCTTCGTAAAATCCGTGTGATCTTGCTAGAACATTCAGAGTGACACTCTTTAGTGCTCACAGTGACGAATGAAAATCCTTTAAGTGTCAACCTCAAACAACACTTCGGTAGGTGACTCACAAGATTCTCTATGAATCAAGCTTGTGACAAAATGGAAAGCAACACTGGTGCGATTCTTATATGAATCAAACTTGTTCTAGGAATTCTGAATTGACGACTATAATCAGACGAATAACTTATCCTTATGATTCACTCTTTACGTTCGCAGTCTGTTTTGAGACGATCGAGTAAAGAGAACTGGCTACTACCGTCGGGAAACCCTGTCAGGGAGGTTATTAATTGAATCTACCCGATCACAGGTACGGTATCTAAAACTGTCTAACGGTCTTCACCGACCGGAGGTAAAACGCTACCGAATTAGGATGAAATGTTCAAAGCCATTTCATCTGTGTCTATATATGTTGCTGCATATCAAGAAGGTGGAGTAGTTGTATACTAACCGAAGTCGTCTTCACATGTTCATACTAAAAGTTAAAGACTTCCGCTACTCTGATAATCAACAAAGTATGAACATGTTGATTCATAAGTCACAAAAGCACAAGATGGCGATAATCAAGATACTCAAGAATATAATAGGTCATCTTAGTCACAAGAGCACAAGATGAAGACTATCAAGGATAGACTAAAGATCTCAAACACTCAAAGTCAAATGAAAAAGGCTCAAGATAAAGATCACAAAAGCATGAAGGAATAAAGCCGTTACAAACAAGATCAAGACCAAGATACAAGACCTAAGAAGGAAGATCACCTTCACAAGAATGTATTCACGCAATCATCTTATGTATTTAAAGATGACCGATACATTGGGAGATTGTTATCCCTATATTTTATATAGTCGAACAAGAATGTAATAGGTCATCTTAGTCGTTAAAGGTCTTGTATAGTAATAGGCTAGTCAGGATAACCGGGCTTAAACTTTAAGCTAATATTGTATAAGGGGCTTTATGCCTAAGATAAGTCAAGCCCGACCCAAGAAAACAAACTCACGACCCATGGAAAGCCCATATGTTTCGTGGGTATATAAACCTTCTTGCATGTGTAGAAGAGGATGTTGGTTCATTATTATTTTCACATAGTAAAGTTAATATTTCACCACTCTTTCTAGTTTCTCTCTCTACTTTCTTTCTCTCTTTTTTTACTTGGTATATGATATGAATTAATATTAGGATTAACATCTTTCTCTCTAAGAAATCATCCTCTCATTCTCTTTCTCTCTCTACTCTTCTTTGAATATGAATATCATACAAGTGATAGTGTGGTGTGTGTAAACAATTATACTTGTCACATTTTATAGATAAACGTTAAATGAAACACGTAATCACAATATCGCAAGCAAGTTGTTAACCGTTGGAAAATCTCGTTGCTAGGCACGAGTACTCGTCTATTTTTGCAAAGTCTAAACAACCGAGGAATAGGTGAAAATTGACCTGTATAATAATCTCTAAAAAAATCAAGGAATAGGTGGAAAATCTCGTTGCTAAGCATGGGTAGTCATCTATTTGTCTAATTTCAAAACAACTAAGGAATATGTGGAAAATCTTGTTCTTTGATATATGTTTATTTGATATTTTATGAATTATCGCATGTTATACCCATTTTTAATTACAATTTGATCTTACTACAATATTATGTATAATTAATTATCAGTATTATGTAATTTTTGCCGCTATGAGTAATATATAAGCTTAATATTCCTTTAAAACGAGATAATAACTGTTTTTTACATGAAACGGATTTATTACAGCACATTTAGCAGTCTTTCATTCGTTAACCGGTAGCAAATCATGATCAGCACGATCGATTTCTGGCAAAACCCAATCGCCATTGTCATCAAGCACCATTCCTTTGTTTTTCTCAACCCACCAATGCACTGGTATTTTGTACTCGTCTTTCAGATAGTCACCAAACATGCATGTTCACAAACCCGAAACCTTTCTTCAATAAACTGGAATCAAAGTCACCATTTTTGCCATTCCAACCACACAACGTATGGTAATAGCAGTCGAAGTTATGGTAACCTCGTAGACTAGTTAGTAAATTCGTCTCGCATCCGTGTTTTAAGTATGGCGATTTCCTGCTATCAATTAGTAACTCAACTCCGACATCCACATACTTCTTAAAAGCATTTGGCACAATGATCCCGCCTTGTGTCAATATCTTGCTTGGCCAAGACGGGACAAAATCTGGTTCATTGTTCACTCTAAGTACCTTAACGTTATATAGTTCCTCAAGAAATTGCTTAAAGTCCTGGTCCCCGACTTGTGGGCAACCAACAACTATAGCCGATACACTTATGTCAGAGGTTACCATGCCGGCTGCAATGTGATAGGCGGATAAAAGGGCTAAACTTGCACCAAGACTGTGTCCGGTACATGTTATGGTTACCTTTTCGTCTTTGTACTTATGGACCAATGCTGTGACGTGTGTCTTAATTTGTTCTTTGGCACTTGATTTAACGAATGGAGACTTTTTGTCACTCGTGGTGTAAATTGTAAGCCATCCTTCCATGACCTTCGGTCTAAATATAACAAGGGGTCGTGATCCTATACAAATGAGAGAAAGTTTAAGAACTACTATAAAAAGTCACTACATTTTTTTCCACTCTTAATTAATCAACATTGAAATGTAACTAATATATATAATATTTTCTTTTTTATAAAACTGATCGATGAACAATGTGATATTCTTTTAGAAAATGATGACAACAATTTTTATTTATTTTTGAAGAGCTTTTGTGATGTTGTTCATCAAAGAAACTAACGAACATTATGATGACGAATATTATATTTTACTTTTGCCGTTTTTTTGGCTACTTAACCGATGGACATTGCCATCACATAAACAATACTGTGACATTTTTTCTTTTGAAAAATTAATAAAGAAGACGATTTTTTTTTTTCGAAAATTTATGAACATTAACAAAAAAACTGTTATATTTCTTTAGAACTTTAATGATTATGATTAAAAAAAAGAGAATTTCTAACATGTGCCCTGGATATATGTGTTTGTCTTTATATAAAAGTAAAGTTTAGGCTTATTAAACGCAAATTGTTATTTATTTATGATAAATTTTGAGTATAATTAATGTGAATTAAATGTATTTTTAATATAAAAAGAAAGTTAGTGTTCAATAAATATAGCTTAACATATGCTTGACACACAAGTTAAAAAAATCAAAAGAAAAATGACAAAATTTATTTATCCTAACATTATATAAAAGGAAGTAATTAATTTTTTTTGGTAAAAAGAGTAAGTATTTATTTTTTAATACGGATCGGAGTTTTGTTTCTTTATCCTGGATCTCTTCATTATAACTTTGTGCAGTTAATTTTGTCAAATTTTAGAAAGCACAGTCTAAGCTTATATGAGCTTTTCTACTTCTGCTAATAAAGTTCACAAGCACATCATAGTTTAGACAAACACTCCCTTGCTGAGATTTTTGTGCGGCTAATAATTATAAAATTTTTGTTCGATAAAAATAATGAGATTTTTGTTCAACTATAAATTATGAAATTTTGTTCAGGCAAACTATATTTATATGTGTTAAAATATATCGGCCTGGATGAAGAATATTTTAACTAGCCAACGAGTATAAAATGTCCGCGCATTGCTACTTTTTGAGATCTCATGTGTTTGTTCACTTTATAAAATGCGAAGATATGATATATTGGTCACAAAATTTCTAAATGCGCTGAAAAAATAAATCTTAAGAGATAGTAATTGATACCGGGTTCGATAGAACTTCTACTAGTTAACTTGGTGCTTGAGAACATCACATCAGCTGATTCGGGCACTGCACTTAAAATGTCGTCCATCCACTCATAGTTCCTATCTGTTCCGCGCCACACCACACATATTTCACGACGACCAATGGACTTACTGTATTCGTCATTTGAAACTGCAATATACCCAATCCAGTTTGATTCATATTCACTACCCTCCCGAGACATGCCATGGACAAAGAAAGAAAGCATCGAGTTTATTTTAGCAGTAGCATAGATGAAAGAAGTAACATTGTACTTAGAATCAGCGCGAGGGACACCAGCTCCTTTAAATAAGGAGCTCTTGCCGTAGTTACTATAGCCACAATATTTCAAGCTGTCATCATTGTTGAATGCTGTTCGGGTCGCCGTTATAAGGTCACCGTAGTTAAACAGGAGATTGCGTAGGCTAGGGTGTAAAGGGTCAAGAAGTCCATCCCAGTTGTTGCTTCCGTGGAGCTCATCGTATGTTGGTGTTGATCCCATTGGCAGGTAATAATGCTAATGTGATTGAAGAAGAATGTATTTTTGTTTGGCAAAATATGGTGTGACTAAATCTGGTAGATTGAGCCCTAATATATAGTACTAGCATGTTAAGATATGAGAGAGACCTCTTTGTAAAGTATGAAAGTAGATAAAAATGATAAGTTAGATGCATAGGATACACGTGAAGCAAAATTTCAAAAGTTTGTATTTTAAGAAGAAAAAATTTAATACATGAAAATATGAAACTAGAAAAAAAATGATAAGTTAGATGCATCCTAGGTGCTAGGTAATTACAATCTAACTAACTTTCATTATTAGATTTCGGTTACTCATAAATATAAAAAAAAATGTACAAACAAATTAACATTACATACATGGTAGCCAATATCTGTGCATAAATAGAAAACACATTTTTTTAAAATGTTAAAAACTTGCAAATTAAGTAATGTTGTTACGTTGAGATACCTTTTTTTTTTTATATAAAAAGTACTACCTAACTGATTAGAATTTAGTAACTTAAATTCAATTCTTGTATGTACATACAAAAATTGCCTATACATATTAGCGTTATTATACATTTTCTTTTTGTACGCAATAATCATTTTGTGAGTTACGACCATAGCAATGAATTATTTTGGGCGTATTTGGATGTTCCCATTAATGTTAGGGCCATAGCTATTGAATGATTTAGGTCGTACGCGCCCATACAGCCATACTTATCCAGATTGGGCTCGTATGTGTGGTTATATTTACTCGTTTAATTTAGTGAAAGATAATATTAGTAATTTTATTATATTTTAATTTATAATTTCTAATATCAATTTTTTACGAGTGTCTCACAGATATAGTGTAAGTTTCTGTTCAAAAAACTGTGATAATTTCAGAAGTTAATCATTAATTCGGTTGATGTGTTTTACATACTACGACTTAGAGCCCGTGTTTCGCTGCGGCGAAGAGCGGACGTTTTTGGTAATGTTTTTAGTGGTCGCTGAGTTATGACATAAACGTCTAAAAGTAAGATGTTTTAACTCAAAATGCACGGCCGACTTTATTACACTATGCTACAAGAAGTGTATATGTTTGATTACGAAAGAAATGCATTATACCAGCTAAGCAGACGACTGAGAGTACATTTTGCGGACAAATGTATACAAAGAAGTATTCACATTATAAAGCTAAACATAACATCTAAAAATATAGAGAATCATTCGCAATTTTTTGTTAGAGAGACGGACACATATTTATTTGTTTGAATCCGGCCTTGAAGTTCTTCAATTGCTGATCAAGCTAGGCTCAGATATGGAGGCATGGAAACGACACCCAGAAACCGCCATGGCTGCGACTAAACGGTCGCCCCGCCAAGATACGGATCTTGGGAAAACACGCTTGCCAAAACATCCACGTATATATATTTTCAATTTGTATGCCATCAGAACTCGAAAAATCCAAAGCCAACGGGTATGACAACAAATAGATCATGGCTGCACCCTCGAGAGGTTGGCCCGCCAAGGCACATGCAAGCTCGGGTTTAACTGGGGCCGTTCAAGGTTATCGGCTTGTACAACAGCAACGAAAGCAACACCGCATCAAATTAGGGCACGATTGAAGCTCCGACTATATGACTGACCATTCGGATACCGTATCTGATCGAACACTGCCATCGCTTCAACCTGCAGTCAAGAACCAGTGTTCAATTATTTTAAGCAACGCACAATATTATATAAAAGCCTAATTGAATAAGGTTCAAGCATCAGTTGAAGGTTTGATATTAACATCATGGGTCATTGAGTCTACTATACTTATCAAGCCATCGTTTACAAAATAGGTGTAGCCAAAGCTGAAGTTGCTTGTATGAATCTGATGAATCCTATGCTTCCCACTTGCAAAACGGACGCCTGCATCACATGGATAAAAAAAACCTTAGTGATCGTTATACATTCTTACCATCACCGAATGTAAAAATCCTTATTGTTCGAGCAAGGTCATTCACATATATTTACAACAATTTAACTGTTTGTATTTAGTTAATTGAAATCAAAAGGCATATGTCTATTGGCATGTATGTAATAGTTACTTTGAAGACCTATGTTGGTGGCAGACTTCATTTGTGGTTAGGATCTAGTCAAAGGGCTATTAGTTTGTATTTTCTAACTGCGCATGCACATGGAATTGTGTTGGAGGCTGTGCTATAGGTTTGACACAATGCTGAATCATGAGGGTCAACCTGTTCATGAAAGGGCTGCAGGTTTTGGTTGGGTGTATATTTTAAAGTAATATAAACTCCCAATGGTATGTTGCAACAGTGGGTTGTGGTAGTTGTATATAAGGATGTCATGGCATGTATTTGTAGTACATCACCGCGCACAGAGTAACCGATAATCAGTGACGAAAGAATGTCTTGGTTGAGAAGGTTGCGTGCTTTGCAGACGGCTTGCGGTTCCGAGGAGCACCGCGACTGTTTTTGGTTCTACCTGCGTGAACAGGTGGCTGATGAGATGGATTGGAGGGGGACACTTGAAGTTATGTATGCCCGTAAAAGGGCTGCAATTACTGATAGGGATGGTTTGATAAGCGAGTTATCTAGTATTAACCCATAACCGCTTTTGAGCTGCATGGTTTCTTTGCTATTGGACATGCAAGACAGAGCCGAGGCGGAGCTTCGCCAGCTGCAAGAATTGATGGGTGCGTCCGACAATCGTGTGACCGATATGGATTTTTTCATCTGTAATATGTGATCATCGAATGTGTTTGTAGGGCGCACCTAGTGATTGTCTGTGTCTTTCTATGTTTTCAATAAAGTGTTGTTCCTAGGTGTGTGTGGGAAGATTATGTTAGGTCTTTGTTGTTTTAACTTGATGTGTATTTGTCGTACTCTATGCAGTTGTAACGCCACGTTTGTGTATGTTGCCATATGTTTATGTTGTTGTTGAGTATCTTGAAATTCGGAACACCTTTTACTTTGAATGCATCTCGCTGGTGTTTTATTTCCCATCAGGAACCAATGTATCATAGCAAGTATTCATTTGTGCCTCTTGGTTATTGTATTGGGACACTTTTCTTATGAACATGTGCTTGGCATTTTTCCTGGAACCTGTATCATTCATTTAGCCTGCAATGTGCTATTGAGAATCTCACTGTTGCAAGCTTTAGTGGCTAGTTGGCTAGCAAGTGAAAAAAAGAAAAAGAAAAAACCCAATGTGACATGGCAACAGTGGGTTGGAGATGGTGTATTTAAGTGTGTCATTCTATTTGGGTATAGCACATTGTAGGCAATAAACATGGTTAAACAGGCAATAAAAAAAATGACATGGCGAGGAGTGCTTCAGGCTTTGCAATTGCTCTGTTCTTCCAGTGATTTTAGAATCGTTTCCTCTTTCTATGTGCGTAAGAAGATTGAAGCTGAGATGGAGTAGAGGGCCAGAATTGAAGATTTGCATGTGAGAAAGAAAAACGATATTGATCAGAGGGCCCAGTTTATAAGTGAGCTGTCTAGCCTTAGCCCGGACCACCGTGTGAGTCGAATGCTTTGGTTGCTAGGCGACATGCAATAGCGTAATTTCGCGGAGTTGTGGAAGCTACAGGCATTGGCGGATGATTCTGATGGGCGTGTTCAAGATCTGGATATTTTTTTCCGATCCTTGTGACCCATTTAATGATACAACGGATGTTTACAGCAAGAAGTTTGGTCGTGTGTTTGGAATAAACGGCGTGTGCGCTCCGATTGTCTATAGTCTGGCCGTATCTGTTGGTGATATGTCTTTTTTACGGCCAAACTGGTTGTTATGTTATTTTTATTGAAGTTGTGTTGTATGTTGTTTGTAATATAACGAATGTCGTTTATGTGCGAAATGTGTTTTTTCATTGTGTTCCAATGCTCTTTCATTAGGTTCTAATGGATCCGTATAAAATGTTGTGCTTGTGTGTTATAACATGTTGTATAATAGTGGGAAAAAGTCTGCATTATAGAAAATAGTATGGCACTTTTGTTGGTGGTTTGTTTTTTCACCACTTGTGGTAAAGATATGCAGTGCCCCATAACAACATTATTTCTGCTTTTTTGTATTTGGCCATAAATGGGTTTTTCTACATTGTCTAAATATGGAAAAAAAGTAAACAGAAAAAGTAGAATAATAGATGAGGCAACAATGTGTGGATGGGGATAGTGTTTTTTTTAAATAGACTTTTGGGAACCTAAGTCGATAATCATGCAATTTGGGAGCCGGCTACTGTTTTTGGTGCTAGTGTTGAGTGTTAGTGCAGGAAACTATAGGTTTTAAGCCAGGAGGCATTTCTATATAAAGGAGTGTTAGCAGCCTGTAGACACATCTTCACACACATCAATAGTTAAGTTTTATTAAGAAATAACTAATGGAGTACCATCCAAAATGCGATGCATTGGAGAAGGAAGCAGGGACCAACGATTGGGCGGACATGTTTATTTGTCGCCTACAGGACAAGATTCTAGGCGAAACAGCCTGGAAAGCTAGGATGGAGCAGATTTGGCAGGAGGTCAATAGTGGTGTAACTGATAGGACTCATCTTGTTTATGAGTTAAGGACCGTTGTTGGGGAACCGGTAGTTAACCAGATGGTGGCATTTTTAGGGACCCTGACACGTGAAGACTGTTCCTTTAGAGAACAGCTCGGAGCCGAAGCAATAGCAACAGACAACCGCATTGCTAGGATGGAAAGATTCATTAAACGGCTGCGAGGGAATGTTTCAGGTTGAAGCGATTATCTGAATGTGCCTGAAGGTGTTCGCTTTGTGTGTGTTGAATAAAACATCCTCGGGCATTATGTTAATCGCGTTGTGTTTCCGTGTCTACCAAGAATGGACCAGGCGTGTGTGCCTGGGTGTTTGTTATTTTGGTACTACCAATGACGTTGGGTCATTGGCAGGGCGTGTTTATGTATTTGGTTTAAGTACTGCCAATAACCTTCGGTCATTGGCAGGATGTCTTTATGTGTTTGGTTTAATGTATTTGCATATGTGAAGTTATTTACTTTTCTATTTTGGTTTCATGGTTAAAAATTCTAAAGAAGCCAAGACGAAAAAGAACAAAGGATGTTGAGTAACAAAAGATTAGTATAGAGTGTTACCGGGTGCATTTTTCCCTGTATTCCAACGACAGAGCGTGTGCCCATTAAATCAGGCGTCCTCCAGCTCTGTGGCATCTCCACAAACGAAGGTTCCTCCGTAGTGACTTGTTTTTTTTTGGCCCGTCAGGGAACGGCCATGGCTTAGTAAACTTGTGGAGGTGGCAGCTTATCAATCTGTTATGTATAAAATTATCATAGGCCGTATAAGAGTATCATAAAAGTTATAGGGAAACAGAAAAGACCTAACGATGGCGCTAGTCCATGGCTGGCACCGGTAGACATGAACTGTTAGGCACACCACACGCTGGCATTATGTTTTGGTAGGTTGGTCACCTTTGCCGAGCCAAAAAACAACAAATTATTAGGGAACGCAAGACGGGCATATGTTATTTTTTACCATTTTTGGACATACCTTCCTGCAAGCATAGGCTAAGTTAGGCTGCGATCAAATGAATCTGCTGGCAGGTCCTAAATGGTAGAATACGCGACCAAGGCAATATGGCAAGCACACACCATAAAATGTTGATGATGACCTGTGGTAAGCAAATGTCAGACACGGGAAAAAAGAGCTTAGGTTGTTAAGACAAAAGTTGACCAAAAGGATAAAAGAATGTAACACTTACCAGACAGCTGGCGCGGGATACAAAAGCACAATTTAGATGCCCTGTGGTAGAACCCGGTTACACGCGAGAGTTTTTTTTGTTTTTTTGGTATTTGGAGTCTCAGATAAGCGAGCAACGGATATGAGGAGACATGCACTCTGGCTGCAAACCCACCAACATTGCCCCGCCAAGAAGTACATAATCCGGTTTAACGCTCAAGTCTAATCATCATTGCCTCTTTGAATGTTCTAAAAGATACACAGCCTCAGGCAAAACCAGTGATGGCTACGAGTGCATGGCCGCCCCACAAAAAAACACAACTTTACCAGGCACTGCTTATCAAAGCAACCAAACGACACGGGATTACCCTTTAAATGTCACCCCGCCAAGATCCAAGTCACCTTCTCTTTACCTACGCGTATTAACCTTTATATTATACAAAGGCAGCACGTTTCCATAGAAACAGTGATCCCCCTCACACCCTTATTAAACTGTGTTATTTTCTTTCCCTCAAAAAGCTCTCTTCACTAAAACAATCACACACACAAAACACGCACCGTTGGTTCCAACGGACCGTTGGTAAACCGGGATGACTGCAACCTTCAAAGGTCACCCCGCTAAGATCCAAGTCAACTTATTTTGCACACTTTATGGATCCAAGTCGCGACTGTGAGGCAGAGAAACTGGCTACACTCGCCATGGCTGCAAACTTAAAAGTTTGCCCTGCCAAGACACGAATGTTTTCATAAATCAAGGGAACTTTTTATGTCGATTCAGACCACCAATTTTTACCTTAATAAGGTTGGCTCAGATAAGGCGCAATTTGGTTCAAAGAGTGGTTAACCGGCATGGCTGCAACCTTCAAAGGTCACCCCACCAAGATCCAGGCCACCTTCTCTATACCTACGCGTACTTAAATTCATCACAATCGACACGGCAACGCAAATATCAGTTGGCCTCTTGGCATTGCCTCTTAATCAGCCAAAAACCCAACTGTTTAAGCCCATAAACCCAATGTCCGTGTGACCCTTCTCATATGATCAATCCCATACAACAAACAATCCTAACCCGTTAACAACATCTTGGTATCAAAACCCACAACAAATTAGGTGTTATTGTGGGTATATATATGGGTGGAATGGGAGAAGCATCTACGGTCACCATGGGTACACCTCTTTATGAAACGAACTCACATGATCAATTTCATGTAGCCATCACACAATCAAACAATACCAATTAAGGATTTCCTGTAGGCACCACACAATCAAACAAACACAATAAAGGATTAGCGACCAATTACCCTTTTTGGTACAAAGTGTGGTTAATCGGCATGGCTGCAACCTTCAAAGGTCACCCCGCCAAGATCCAAGCCACCTTCTCTTTACCTACCCGTACTTAAATTCATCACAGCCGACACGGCAACGCAAATATCAGGTGGCCTCTTGGCATCGCCTCTTAATCAGCCAAAACCCCAACTGTTTAAGCCCACAAACCCAATGTCCGTGTGACCCTTCTCATATCATCAATCCCACACAACAAACAATCCTAACTTGTTAACAACATCTTGGTATCAAAACCAAAAAAATAGGCCAACTTGTTGTTTTATATTAAAAAGGCTACTAATTTGACTACACTCGAAAACATATTGAACCCCCAAAAAGAATGAAATAAAAATTTTTTAATACCCTGTAATCCCGCGGGCACACAGCGGGACATATGCAAGAAAAAATATGGATCCAAGTCGCGACTGTGAGGCAGAGAAAGTGGCTACACTCGCCATGGCTGCAAACTTAGAAGTTTCCCCAGCCACGACACGAATGTTTTCATAAATCAAGGGAACTTTTTATATCGATTCAGGCCACCAATTTTGAGCTTTATAGCGTTGGCTCAAATAAGGCGCAATCTGGTACAAAGAGTGGTTAACCGGCATGGCTACAACCTTCAAAGGTCACCCCGCCAAGATCCAAGCCACCTTCTCTTTACCTACGCGTATTTAAATTCATCACAGCCGACACGACAACACAAATATCAGTTGGACTCTTCGCATCACCTCTTAATCAGCCAAAACCCCAAGTGTTTAAGCCCACAAACCCAATGTCTGTGTGACCCTTCTCATATCATCAATCCCACACAACAAACAATCCTAACCTGTTAACAACATCTTTGTATCAAAACCCAAAAAAATAGCCCAACTTGTTGTTTTATATTAAAAAGATTACTAATTTGACTACACTTGAAAACTTATTGAATCCCCAAAAAGAATGAAATATAACAAATTTAATACCCTGTAATCCCGCGGGCACGCAGCGGGACATATGCAAGAACAAATATGGATCCAAGTCGCGACTGTGAGGCAGCGAAAGTGGCTACACTCGCCATGGCTGCAAACTTAAAAGTTTGTCCAGCCAAGACACAAATGTTTTCATAAATCAAGAGAACTTTTTATATCGATTCAGGCCACCAATTTTGAGCTTTATAGCGTTGGCTCAGATAAGGCGCAATCTGGTACAAAGAGTGGTTAACCGGCATGGCTGCAACCTTCAAAGGTCACCCCGCCAAGATCTAAGCCACCTTCTCTTTACCTACGCGTATTTAAATTCATCACAGCCGACACGGCAACACGAATATCAGTTGGCCTCTTCGCATCGCCTCTTAATCAGCCAAAACCCTAAGTGTTTAAGCCCATAAACCCAATGTGTGTGTGACCCTTCTCATATCATCAATCCCACATAACAAACAATCCTAACCTGTTAACAAAATACTGGTATCAAAACCCCCCCAAAAATGGCCAATTTGTTATTTTATATAAAAGGCTACTAATTACTACATTCTAGAACTTATTGAATCCCCAAAAAGAATAAAATAAAACTAATTTAATACCTCATTAAGGAAGAGATCGCCACCACCCAGATACCCACATGAGGCATCCAACCTCGCCACACACCGACCCACATCACGGCACGCCGTTAAAGGCGGCAATGAAGTGATCGGTGGCAATGAAGGGTTACCATCACACATCACAACAACAGAATCAGATAAAAACCACAAAACCCCTAATATTTTTCACATATTTCAAGCTGCCATGGATAAAAATCAGAAGATGGGAGCTAACCCACAAATAATGTAAACCCACAATAAAATGATTGTGGGTATATATATGGCTGACTGATCTCCTGTAGCCACCAAACAATGAAACAATAGCAATTAAAGATTTTGTGACCAAAGGGCAAGGGGTCAATTCGAAAGGGCAAACCAAATTAATTAGTGCACTCGCCAGTTAATGAATGGGGGAAAAGATCCAAAACTCATAAATGGAACGGAGTAAAGATCCAAAAACTCATCAATGGAACGGAGTAATATAACGTTCCGTTGGAACCAACGGTGCGTGTTTTGTGTGTGTGATTTTTGTGAGTGAAGAGAGCTTTTGTGATGGAAAGAAAATAACATAGTTTAATGAGGGTGTGAGGGGGATCACTGTTTCTATGGAAACGTGATTCCCCTCTTTAATATAAAGGGTAATAGCTGCAACTTTTGTTTTTATGCATTATTAATTACGTATTTTGTTCTTGTAATTACTTCCTTTTACAACTACTTCATATCAACCTCATTATCTTTGGGTAAATGTCAAAAATACACAACTTACTTTCTCAGATAATCCATTATGTCCAGTGAACTTTTTAATGTACGAAATACCCATTTGAATATTTGACTTTATTTTTTTTGTTTTAACAGAATATAAAAATTAATTGGTCCCCACCTTTTATATTTAATCAATTAATACCCCACTTTCTTCTATATTTGCATAATGTGGGCCCCACCACTTATCATCTTCATCTTCTGCTTCTAATGCTCTTCTAGATTCGCAGAGCTTCTGAGTTGCAATTTCATATGTTTTGATGTCTGGCTTAAGTTTCCTGATCAACATTTCGGTATACAGATCAAGAGTTTCTTCTAACTTATAAGAAACGCACGAGTCATGAATTAAACAGTCATAGCTAGTTGAATCCGGGATGTTTCCTTTCTTCAACATAGTGTCAAAAAGATCAAGAGCTCTGTCCTTTCTTCCATGACAAAACATATGCTTGATTATAATATCGTAGTTTATGTCATCAGGAATGAGATCTTTGATAACCATCTTGTCAAGAAAGTTTACAGCTTCTTGGATCTTACCCACCTTCAAAAAACCCTTCACGACTTCGTTCTGAATGGTTGAACAGTGAACCCAATCTATAATTTGCATTTGTTGACTAAATTTCAAGACTTTACTGAATTCACCGGCGTTTAGAAGTAATTTGAATACTGCTAGTAAAGATCGATTACTTGGTTTCAGCTCTCTAAACATCATTTCTGTTAGATAGCCAAGGGAACATGATGCAGGTACACACCGAGAGAAACCATGCACAAGAAAGTTATAAGTGACATCATCGAATTCTAACCCTTTTTATTGAATTTCACATAAAAGCATATCGACTAATAAACTATTTCTGGAGGCAAAAAGATGAAAAATCAGGATATTATACACGGTTGTATGTGAAGAATTTTGTTTGAACATATGATCTTTTATTGATAAAGCAGAATGGGATCGGCCCCCGTTGCACATCAGAGACACCAACTTGCTGTAACTAGAAATAATGGTTATGTTCTTCTTTAAGATTGCTCTTAGCACCTCTTTGACTTTTATCAAGTCATTATCCATACAGTACCCGTGAAGCAAAACATTATAAATGTCAAAATCAGGGGTTATATTCTTGGATAACATTGGCTTTGATAGAACAAAAGCTTCTGAAAAATGTTTTTCCTTGCAAAGCCCGTGTAGAATATGGCTATAAGCTACCTGATCCAGGTGATAGCCCCTTTCTAAAAGTTCACTCATGAAGATGATAAGTGGTGGGGCCCATATTATGCAAATATAGAAAAAAGTGGGGTATTAATTGATAAATATAGAAGTGGGGCCCAATTAATTTTTATATTCAGTTAAAAAAAAAAATTAAAGTCAAAGTCAAAGTCAAATATTCAAATGGGTATTTCGTACATTAAAAAGTTCACTAGACATAATGGATAATCTGAGAAAATACGTTGTGTATTTTTGACATTTACCCCAATATCTTTCTATATTTCTTTTCGCCTTTTCTAGAAAGAAATCATGCATATTCATTCCACCACGTTTTTATTGCAATTTACTATCGAAAACTAAGTTCAACAACAAAGTTATCCACTCCAAATTCCAAATAGAAAAGAATTAACGAAGCTAAACTGTGACAATCTGATATTTCTGGTCGTTATTCTAATCTCGATTATTACATATTTTGTATTTACTTTATTGAGAATTTAAATTATCGGCTAACCGAGAAGGTTAGGCTTAAAACTTAGCGTAAGAATACTGTTTAAATTATAACCTGTAAGGAATACGTTAGGTACCAATATTTATAATCTCGTTATGACAAGAAATATTTCCTATTGTTGTCGTTAATTTTTATTTAATTTTATTTTTATTATTTTATTTTATTTTTATTATTTTATTTTAAAAGTATTTTTCGTAATTTACGTTAAAACTTTATGTGTCATTTTTCATTATACGCATTAACTAATTTAAGTAATTTAATTATCAAAATATAAATGTTCTTAGAATGTCAATGTTTTTATTTTATATCGAGCGTTTATTTTTTGTGTATCACGTGTTATTTTCAAATCATGTAACTTTTAAAATATTGAGTTTTGATAATACCCGCTTTATCGTAATAGGAATAAATATTTAAAATAGAACCATTTAGTCTTCACACACGTATACAATTCAACTCCCAAAATAAAGCATGTCATCTAATAACATGTTGCGTGTTTAGCAAAAGATAGGCGTTGTTTTCATAGGCTACCGTTTTTGAATGTTGTACTTATATAATAATAACTATACAACTACGTCAATGTTCATATCTTCATATGAAAGCTACTACTTAATATAAGTAGCACCAAGTACTAAACATATATCAGTTAGAACATAACTAGCGCCTTATGGGCTGAAATAGATGAAAAAAATATAGTTCGGATATGATTTAATCTATCAAACGAAGTTACGGTTAGAAGCTCGCGGTTGCTCGTTTATCTTAGTTTGATACTATGTTATTCTCGGCTCTTTGTCATGTTATATTCTGATGACGGTTATCGCTTTACTACGAGGTAAGTCTATAGCCTCGCTTGTATTTATTTACTTGTTTTATAAAACCCGCGAGGTGATAACATGCTTGTTTTTAAAATAGAACACAAGGGACCCGATTGTATGCTTAGATTAAAGTTATTACATAAGTTAGCTTACAGCCTTAAAAAGACCCACATCCCATCATGAATTGTTAATCGAAAGAACACTAATACTATGGATAGATCTATCGGGGTGACGCCCAGTCCGATTGCGACTAGCTATCGCGTGGTGTAATGAAACACTAGTAATGAAACATCGGATACATACGTATAAGAGAAATATACGCACTTGGCTAGTGTGTTGGTGGGCTGAAATAAATATATGTTAACGTTCAATGTCATGAGGCTTATGTAATAACACCGATAATTATGTCTGTACAACATAATTGTCTTTCGATGAATTTTTAACCATGGAAGGTTACTCAAAATACTTGTGTTCTCTTTATTTAACTTAAACTCTATAGATTCACTCAACAATTTTTGTTGACTTTATAGCATGTTTATCTCAGGTCCATATAAAGGCACTCAAGGAAGGTGGTTTCACGGAGCTTGCATATTTTGAAATGATTTGGCCTGCTTTTATAAATTTTATCCATCCATGCAACGTTTACCGTTTTTATTTTTTGTAAATTTTAAAACTATCTGGGACCGTGTATAAAATGTTTATCTTTTGAATAAATGAATGGATGTTTTATCAAAACGACTCGTTTTGTTCCATTTTCTATAATTGTGTTACTGTATCAAGTAAATTACACTCAAGGACCCTTCCGCTAAAGTGACCCTATTTGAGAGTGTTACAGATTGGTATCAAGAGCTTAAGTTATAGTGAACGAAAAGATTTTCCAAAAATGAATTTTTGAAATCTTTTGGCTATAACAGTTGCAAGCGAAACCTCCGAGTTGACAATGGACGAAAATGAGAAAATTATATATACAAGATTATATATATTTATGTTGTACTCCATATTGATTATTTGTACTTGTGAATTACAATGTATGCGTTCATTTATTTAATTATAAATGATAAATTTATACTTATACGATATATTTACACGACGTAGATTGTCACGAAGCAGTCCTAATCGTTCTAAAGCTAACACCCAAGCTATTCCTAAAGTTAATCTTGTTATTCCCGAGACTAACTAAGTTGTGGATATCCATGATCCCAACGAAATGGTTAATATTCTCGATGATATTTATTTGGTTACAAGGATTTTGATTCTTTGGTTATGATTCTTGATTTATCAATCTATTCATCTCGTTTAGTAAATTGAATCTCCATTTTCATTAATCTCCAACACTCTACTGTTTAGTACATTGAATCTCCAACACTCTACTGTTTAGTAAATTAAATTTCCATTTTCATTAATCTCCAACACTGTACTGTTTTTAGAAACAAGTTTTTATGAGATTGTGGTTGTTGTTTGTTAGGAATTGAGGTTCATTGGTATGGTATTCACATGCCAAATAGAATTCCATATCATATAACTGATCTTTTTCAGTTAAATCAGTTTTTCGTTTGTTTCGATCTTGATATCCCGCGTTGAGCTGGCGATGCTTAAATAAGGTGATTTATAATCGTCTTGTGGAAATAAATTGGCCATTTATTTGAACAAGGAAATTATACATTGTTGAACCATTACTTTCTAAATCTTATTTGGATGGATTTGATCAGTCCATGAAAATAATGGTTTATAAATGTGTGGGCTTAAGCATATAGCACCAGTGCAATTAAACTCCTATTGACTCGTAATTTGTTTGCTTGACTCATTCTTTGATATTGTTCCTTTAATTCCTTCATCGTGTGATGGTTGTATTGGGGTTGTTCTAAAACCGCCAATTAAGGAGGACATCAAGCGTCCAAGAAAGACATTTAAGAAATCTTCTTCTAGTGGGACCAAGGAGCCTTCTTAGTCACATGAATCACCTAGTAATTCTTAGTGAATTTTCTTATCATTTGTAGTATCCTACGTAAATCACTAACTAAATTGTGACATCAGTTAGTAGGACCAGTCTTTTAATTTGTATAGCATTAGAAGATGACAATCTATAATGCTTGACAATACAACTTTTACTAGTTGTGATTAATGGAATGACTATCTTTTGATTCCTAATTTCACATCGTTCTATTGTTATCTTTCCTTACTTATTTCTTCAAATCATTCGTTCCTTTTAAACCCTTTATTGCTTTTAATTATTCATTTACTTGTAATGCAATCATTGAATAAATACTCATTATGATTCGCATTATACTAGTACCATGCCACTATAAATATGACTAGGCACGTATACGGAAAGTTATTAGTGAACAAGTTGCTGCATCCTTAACTGAATTCATGGCCAACATGAATGATGGAGCCGATGGCTCTAGCGGGCTGGTAGTTCAGGTGGAGCAAGTGGTTCTGTGTCTGGAGGAGGAGCGTGCGGAACTAAAGGTAAAAAAAACAAGAAAAGTTAGGATTCCCTTAAATAACTAGACCTTAGTTATCGCATGTGATAAAAATAATTCTCAACTGAAAATCATTTCGTGCATTAATGCTTGTTAGTATATCGAAAGAGGTTGAGAATTATTCCTAGCTCAAGTGTCGGAGAAGGAAACGATAGAGAAGCGAGTCAAAGATGTTTCAGTCATTCGTGACTATCTCGAAGTCTTTCCAGAAAATTTGTCGGGCTTCCGCCCCAAGGCAAATAGAATACCAAATCGTTCTAATTCATGGTGCTGCACTTGTGGCACGTGCACCATATCATTTACCACCATCCAAACTGAAGCAATTATCTATGCATTTGCAAGAGTTACATGATAAAAGTTATATTCCACCGAGCTCGTCGCCATGGAGAGCTCTGGTATTATTCGTACTTTTCTAGTGTCTATTCTATGATTGATCTACTGTCCGGTTATCATCAACTTCGCATCCGCGAGAAATATATTTCAATTACTGCGTTTATAAATTGTTGTGGACATTATGAGTTCTATGTAATGCCGTATGGATTGACCAATGCACAGACAGTATACATGGATTTCAATAATCGCGCATGCAAGCCGTATCTTAAAAAAAATTGATAATGTTCTGATTTATTGTAAAAGTAAAAAAAAGAGCATGGTGAACATTTGGAGACTATCTTGAATTTGCTAAGGAGTGAAAACGTTTACGCAAAATTTTCGAAACGTGATTTTGGCTTGATTGCATGCAATTTCTTAGCCATGTGATAGATAGCAGTGAAGTTCATGTCGATCTCACAAAAATTTAAACCAAAAAAAAATTAAAAAAAAATGGTGGTGCACTTACTACTGAAGTGCGACAAGTTTTAGGTTTTTCTAGTTACTACTGAAGATTCATTGAAGCATTTTCATTCACGTCTAAGAAAACGAGTATGTTAGGGTTATTTGAAGGATTGATGGATCTAATTATGTTGAAATCTCATAAGTCTAAATATTCCATACATCTTGGATTGGACAAAATGTACTTTGACTTGAAGAAGCTGTACTGGTGGCAAAACATGAAAGTAGATATTGCGGCATATGTTAGTAAATGATTGGCATATGCTAAAGTCAATGTTGAATACCAAAGCCATCAGGATTACTTCAACAACCAGAAAATCCTATCTGTAATTGGAAGCCAATTACAATGGATTTCATTGTAAAGCTTTAGAAAACTATGTTTGGAATTGATCCGGTTTGGGTAATTGTCGCCCGATTGAATAAATCTGCTCATTTCATTCCAATAATAAAATGATCGTGCAAACTAAGAATCGTTTCTTGGCCGCTCGTAGTAGACAGAAAAGTTATGATGATGTGAAGCGGAAACCTTTGGAGTTCGAGGTAGGTGGCAGAGTTATGCAGAAAGTATCACCATGAAAAGGTGTTATACATTTTGGAAAACGTGGGAAGTTATGTCCCTGTTATGTTGGGCCACTCGTGATAATATCGAGAGTGAGCTCAGTGGCATACAAACTTGAATATCTCGAGAGCTACAAGGAAATCACAATACTTTTCATGTGTCGAACCTAAACCAATGTCTTATCGACTAAGATCTTATTATCCCTCTTGAAAAAGTAAGATTCGACGATAAGATGAATTTCATCGAAGAACTTGTCGAAATTATGAATGGGGAAATAAGGAACTGAAACAAAGTCGAATTTATATTGTTAAATTCTGATGAAACTCGAAACGAGGATCAGAATACACTTGGGAAAGCAATGATCAAATGTTGTAGAAATATCCTCATTTGTATGACTTCAACAAGAAGGCGAGCAATAAGGCAAATTGATCTTCAGAGACGAAGATCCCTGTTAGGTGGTGATGATGTGACAATCTGATATTTCTGGTCGTTATTCTAATCTCGATTATTACATATTTTGTATTTACTTTATTGAGAAATTTAAATGATCGGCTAACCGAGAAGGTTAGGCTTAAAACTTAGCGTAAGAATGCCGTTTAAATTATAACCTGTAAGGAATACGTTAGGTACCGATATTTATAATCTCGTTATGACAAGAAATATTTTCTATTGTTGTCGTTAATTTTTATTTTATTTTATTTTTTATTATTTTATTTTAAAAGTATTTTTCGTAATTTACGTTAAAACTTTATGTGTCATTTTTTCATTATACGCATTAACTAATTTAAGTCATTTAATTATCAAAATATAAATGTTCTTAGAATGTCAATGTTTTTATTTTATATCGAGCGTTTATTTTTTGTGTTTCACGTGTTATTTTTAAATCATGTAACTTTTAAAATATCGAGTTTTGATAATACCCGCTTTATCGTAATAGGAATAAATATTTAAAATAGAACCATTTGGTCTTCACACACGTATACAATTCAACTCCCAAAATAAAGCATGTCATCTAATAACATGCTACGTGTTTAGAAAAAGATAGGCGTTGTTTTCATAGGCTACCGTTTTCGAATGTTGTACTTATATAATAATAACTATATAACTACGTCAATGTTCATATCTTCATATGAAAGCTACTACTTAATATAAGTAGCACCAAGTACTAAACATATATCAGTTAGAACCAGGGACGGAGCTAGGGGGTTCTTACGGGTGCCCGTGACCCCTATGGATTTTTTGTATAGTGTTAATTTGTGAAGAAAACATCGATTTTTTCTAAATGCATGCAAAATGCACCCAGTCAATCGAACGTGTTTCTACCATTCGTTTTAATTCATTTTTTACATATGTTATATAACGGTTTAAATTTTTTTTGCACCCGGTCATATTTCATCCTGGCTTCGTCCCTGGTTAGAACATAACTAGCGCCTTATGAGCTGAAATAGATGAACAAAAAAAATATAGTTCGGATATGATTTAATCTATCAAACGAAGTTACGGCTAGAAGCTCGCGGTTGCTCGTTTATCTTAGTTTGCTACTATGTTATTCTCGGCTCTTTGTCATGTTATATTCTGATGACGGTTATCGCTTTACTACGAGGTGAGTCTATAGCATCGCTTTTATTTATTTACTTGTTTTGTAAAACCCGCGAGGGGATAACATGCTTGTTTTTAAAATAGAACACAAGGGACCCGATTATATGCTTAGATTAAAGTTATTACATAAATTAGCTTACAGCCTTAAAAAGACCCACATCCCATCATGAATTGTTAATCAAAAGAACGCTAATACTATGGATAGATCTATCGGGGTGACACCCAGTCCGATTGCGACTAGCTATCGCGTGGTGTAATGAAACACTAGTAAAGAAACATCGGATGCATACGTATAAGAGAAATATACGCACTTGGCTAGTGTGTTGGTGGGTTGAAATAAATATATGTTAACGTTCAATGTCATGAGGCTTATGTAATAACACCGATAATTATGTCTGTACAACATAATTGTCTTTCGATGAACTTTTAACCATGGAAGGTTATTCAAAATACTTGTGTTCTCTTTATTTAATTTAAACTCTATGGATTCACTCAACAATTTTTGTTGACTTTATAGCTTGTTTTATCTCAGGTCCATATAAAGGCACTCAAGGAAGGTGGTTTCACGGAGCTTGCATATTTTGAAATGATTTGGCCTGATTTTATAAATTTTATCCATCCATGCAACGTTTACCGTTTTTATTTTTTTGTAAATTTTAAAACTATCTGGGACCGTGTATAAAATGTTTATCTTTTGAATAAATGAATGGATGTTTTATCAAAACGACTCGTTTTGAGCCGTTTTCTATAATTTGTGATTGTATCAAGTAAGTAACACTCAAGGACCCTTCCGCTAAAGTGATCCGATTTGAGAGTGTTACATAAACGCAGGGTGGAGCCAGGAATTTTAAAAAGATATTGCACAAAAAAAAATTCATAAGTATCAAAATTTTATTCAAATTCTTTATAAATAATAAAAATGAAAAACTAGTCAATAAAGTACATTGTATCTTACTATTGACTTCTTCGACGTTTCGAGCCTTGAAAGCGCTTCATCGCGTCTTCATTTGTAATCTTCGCAAAAAGTTCTTTCTCTATATTACAAACTAAAGCATCGTCCATATCATTTTTGTTCATTCTGTTGCGGAGGTTTGTCTTTATCAATTTCATTGCTGAAAAACATCTTTCTATGGTTGCGGTTGCCATAGGTAAGAGTAGAGAAAGCTTCAATGACTTATATATAAAAACGACATATGCTTATTTCATGTCACCATCAATGTAGCAAGATTGGCAATTCCTTTCAACTTCTTAAATTCTGTATCATAACTCACGGTCTCATCGTAGAGATCAAGTTCCCGCTTAAGATAAAACCTATCCGCATCCGTAAAATAAAGAGCATCTTTTTCCATGTATTTCAACACCTTAAGAACCTCAGGAAACAAAGAAAACAATCTCACAATTGTTTTATAATGCGAACCCCATCGTGTATCACCAGGTCGAGTAAGCGAGAGCCCTTGATTTTTCCCCTTTCCACTTGCTATTACACCTTCTATTCGTTGCTTGTAATTATCTCAAATCATATATTTTCTTTTACATGAAGATGAAACCACATTGAACACATACATTAGCTTTTCAACGAACTTCATAACTCCATCATGGTTTTTTGCAACCACTACAACCACTAACTGAAGTTGGTGTGTAAAGCATTGCACATAATGTGCCAAGCTATTAACTTTTAACACTGAAGCTTTTAAACCATTGAACTCTTCACACATATTGCTTGCTCCATCATAACCTTGGCCTCTTAACAATTTCAAAATTTAATAATAATTATATAGAGATAAAGTAATGAAGGATTGAAATTTATAAATCATAATTTCATAGATAAATTGTAAAACTAGAGTGTTACCTGTTTTAAACTTAAATTGTTTTTTGTGAAGAAACAATCAATGGCAGATTTAAGAGTGGCGGAAAAAGTTTCTTTTACTTGAAAACCCCAAAAAATCTCTCTTGAACACCTCCATGTTTATTGAGATATCGAAAAACCATTGTCATTCGTTTCTTTTTAGATACGTCACTGGACTCATCGACTAATAAGAAAAACACATCATCGCCAATATCTTCAAGAATGGAATCAAGTACCTCTTTGGCAAAACATTCACATATTTGTTTCTGAATTTGTAGAGATGTAAGGTATAATTCAATGGAGCTCGTGCTATAGCCATTCAAGTTTCCTCGTTTTCATTTGCAAGCAAGTGATACAATTCCAAAATAAGACCTCTATTCAAAGAACTTATAGTTTCATCATGACCACAAAAAGAACATCCACCCTTTAATAAGAATCCACAAGTCTTAATAGATAGACACAATAGAATACGATAATCGCTCATCTCTTATTCCGATTGCTTATGAAAGGCAAGAGAAATAGATTGTTTTTTATTCATTAGAATTTCACATTTTTGAAGTGCTTTGTTGTGAAAACTATTGAGTTCGCCTACATGCTCTTTCAAACTTGTCTTTTTACTCCAACTATCAAACCCTTGTACCGTAAAAGCATTACCCGCGCCAAGATCTCTAAAAAATAACAACATAAACAGTATGCTTTGTCTTTTTTATGCTATATTCTAACCAACGAAACTCACTGAACCAAGTGACAACAAAACATCGTTTCTTAGACCCGAACATTTTTGTTGGAAACTTATGGCCCTGATAATGCCTCATTTATACATATTTGTAATGATGCATTTGTCTTTGTTTGCTATGTAAATAAATAAGTTATGTGTTGAATTGTTATTAATATTAAGTATTGTTTGATTGTAGTGAAAGAATAAAACTATGGATGAAAGAAATGAAGATACGGAAAGAAAAGGACTAAAGAATAAATTGTGCTGAAAATGAGCCAAAGTGCGACGCACATCTCTAAAGTACGGCGCACACCCAAGTACTACGGATTTAGAGAACTACCAAAAGTACGACGCACGTTTGAAAAGTGCGGCACACTTTTGGCTGCAGTTACATTATTTATGACCATTATGCATGGTAATGATTATAGAAACCTTTGGCTTGCTCCAGGACTTTTAAGCTACGAATGTGAGGTTATATATTGGACCCTAAGCCTTGTGAAATACAGATTTCATCATAGAAGTACTCCATTGTTACAATAAGTTCAAACAATCAAGGATTTCCAATCCTTGATCATTTTTTCTAGTATAAGGAAGACTTTAGTTATTCTATCCTCATTGTTGCTGTAACAAGGAACTCAGAACTTTGCTTGTTGATTGTAATAAGTTGGAACAAAACTTATAACCTTTTGGAGCAAATATTTATTAACACTTTTGTTGGTATATGATAGGTGTGTAAACACCCATCCTTTTTACCACTTAACTACAATAATAACCGAGCCAAAACATGTATTTTATGTCGTAAATGTCGGAATTATGCGTGGTTTATGTTTTTGTTGTGATTTAGGACGAAAATGTGAAAAGGGGAGAAAACACGGGCATTCACGGGCTTTTATCGAAGAAAAAGACAAAAGACGAAGTCAAGAAATCAAGAGTGCAAAAAGAACGGAAGTCCAAGACCAATTCTGAAGATTTATCGAAGAAAACGTCAAAAGACGGAAGTTTACTAAAAGCCGAAGAACTCAAGTCTAATTTATTGAAGAAATTACAAGACGAGAGTAGAAATCCCGAGACAAAGTCGTTAAAGTCAAAGAATTAAGACGATTAAGGACTTAATGGCAATTAAAGAAAGAAGAAAGAGGGGAGGAAGCTTCCTCTAAGCACCTCCCTAATCCCCTATAAATAGATTAGATTTCATTTCATTTTATTTTGTTGGCTAGTTTGACAAACTATGCTCTTCCATTTTCATTTCCTTGCACTTTAATTACATGTCATTTACCTTAATTGTCAAATTTAAATACATTGTCTTGCACCTTAAATTCATTTAATTTCAAGTAAGTTTTCTTTTATTGTTATTGAATCTTTACTTTTATTGTTTGATCTTCTATCTACCTTTCTTGTTTGATCTTAATCTTTATGTTTATTGTTCATGTTTATGTTCTTTAGTTTTTATTAAATTGATTAAGTGGGTTTTGATTATTTTGATTATTATTGTTAGTGTTATTGATTTGTATTGATTAGTATTTGTTATTAGATCATTTGTGATTAGTCTTGTTTAATCTTTTGGTTTGATTTGATTGATCTAGATTAGATTCGTTTTATTTTTGTTTCTCATTGTTCTTCGCGATTACTGTTTGTTTCCAGGATATTCCGAACCAAGCTAAGTTATTCCGGATGAAGGGTGTGATGTGATTATTCCGAGTAAAGAACTTGATATTCCGAATAAGTGACATATTCCGGATCAAGCTGTTATTCCGAATCAGAGCAACATTCCGAATCAAGGGTTTCTAGCTAATATTCCGAACCAGTGGAACTCATTCAGAACATTCCGGATCAGGGAACTCATTCGGAACATTCCGGATCAGGAAATTCATTCGGAACATTCCGGATCAAGGGAATATTCCGAACCAGTGTAACTCATTCGGAACATTCCGAATCAGGGAGCTCATTCGGAACATTCCGGATAAAGATGTTTATTCGGAATAATTTATATTCCGGATCAAGGCAATATTCCGAATAAAGAGTTTATTCCGGATAAGTGACATATTCCGAATAAAGGATTTATTCCGGATGAAGGTTTTGTTTGAATATTCCGGGTGAGCCATTTATTCCGCATGAAGCAATATTCCGAGTGAAGAAGAATTATTCCGAACGAAGGTGACATTCCGGACGAGTGATTTATTCCGAACAAAGGTTTATTCCGAATGAGCTGTTTACAGGTTATTTTAAGTTTCTGTTTTTAAGTTTTAATTTTTAAGCTTTACTATTCCCGCCTTTTTACTTAGTCGCACTTTAAGTTTACCTGCCTTAGATTTATTTTAAGCCTTGCCTTAGTTTAAGTTTTAGTTGCGTTTTAAGTTTGCCTTTAGGATAGATTTAAATTCGCGTTATTTACTTTAAGTGCCTTTTATTTTTCGTCACGTTTTAATTTCTCGCCATTTAATTTAGTTTAGATTTTAGATTTAAATTACCTGTTTTTACTTTAAAGGTTTTGCACCTTTAATTTTACTACAACGACACAACATTTGTTTCCACCAAAGACAGCTGAGTCGCACTTTAAACCAGTAATCAATTCGATTAGACATACGACAAAGAACTTTTTTTAACAGAGTAAAACCTAGTTATTAAATGGCGCCGCTGCCGGCTCTTTTCGTGAAGATTAACGGTTTTTTGTGAGAGACGCGTTGGCTTTTGGGATCCGTTCACCCGTGAACGTTATTTTTCGTGTCAAAAATTTCCAAAAATCCCAAAAACATTTGAAAAATCATAAAAAGCATTTCTTTTTTAAAGTTTTGCACAAAAAGTATTCTTCTTGCTTATCTATTATTCTTCATGGTTTTTTATGTCCATTGCGGGAGGTGTAGGGGACCATTATTTGAGGGCGATTTATGTGAATTTTGTTATTGCGAGCAATGCGGAAAAGATCTTCCAACCGTTTCCGATTCACAATTTTCCCATTTTGGATTTTGTCCATCGTGTAATTCGACTAATTCATCCTTTTCTTCTAATCCACCTATTCTTCCCCCTTGCATATATTGTAGCAGCGATTCTCATTGGTGTATTGTATGTCCTATCCGATACCCGTCTCTTGACGAGCAAGAACCGGGTTACATTACGACAATGGTCCTAGCTATCTACCAAATGCACCGAGTTTTTCTCAATACCCGTGTTGCAATCATTGTGGGGGCCCTCACGATAATTCTTATTGTCAGCCAATGAATTATCATGAGCCACATCAGTACTACAATTCTGGTTTTCAAAATTTTGAGCCCCCATCACACCGTCAATCATCAACCTTCCTTCGAACATTTGAGCTCCCACGAACAATGGGCCACTCTTGTTAAGCAAGGTCAACAACTTCAAGAAGCTTGCAACAAGATTATCGAAAAATGTATAGCGGATCAGCAACAAGAGCAAGTATCTAACCTTAGTGCCTATACTCCTTTTCGTGTGCCTCCATATTATTATGATGATGATGACGATGAGAGTCCTATTTCTTGGAACGATGAGAATTCTATTCCTTCTCCCGACTTGCCGACTCTGGAGCCTACGGATTCACCCATCCTAGGGGATGAGGATCTTAGCACAATTCCTGCAAAGGAATCCGACGAATTCATAACGTCTAGTGCTGATAACCTTGCCCCAATTCCAAGTGAATCTGAGTTGACATCCGACAGTGACGATGAGTATGATGCGCTTTCTTCTGATGATGTTCCTTCCACCAACACTTTGGGAGAGGATTCTTTGGCTTTCTCTAATCCTCTTTTTGATCAAGATGATGATTTTACTTCTAGTGATGACGAGTCACTATCTGATGAAGACGTTCCGAAGGAAACATTCAAGATTTATTCGAACCCTTTATCTGATTTTGATGACGCTTACATATCTAGTGAGGTGAATCCTCTCTTTGACGAAGGGATTGAGGACATTGATAGCTCTGATTCTCTTGCTATTGATGCGCATACTTTGTTAGCCATGCCCCCTTCTATCGTAGAGGTGGAAAGACTTGACTCTACTGAAAAAGGGACGCTGGTGGAAGGTAATTGTTCTCATACTTCTCATATTATATTACCACCTCCTCCTACCGCGTGCACACCCAAGCGGGTGATGTATCGCTTTTACTCTCCTAGTCTCGTACCGGGAAATGAGGATGAGTGATTTGACCCGGGAGGTGACAATGACCATTCTATGATTGATACCTTTACGGCTTTGCCGAATAGTGACCATCCATTGTCTTTGGGGGATGACAATTTGTCTCCGTTACCCACCCCACCTCCCGTGGATCAAGATTTCACATACTTCTCGTATGTTGAAAGGACCTTTCTACCATTCAAGACTTATCCTCCTGCCTCTCCTTTATTATTTTCCTCCGGGAACGAGGACAAGGTCTTTGATCCCGTTATTACATTCGAGGTTTCCCCATGGACCATTTAATTCGGGGACGAGTCAGACTCGTGACTCGGTTAACAAAAACAAGCGCTCTTCAGGAGGCAACCCGATTATCTATCTATCTTTACCTGTTTTCACCATAAGTGTAGGGGGAGCCCCGTGGTGTTTCTTGTTTTCTTTCTTATCATGTACAGGGATTAGAGCTTCAAAGACACACTCTTGATGACTTTTGACGAACCATGATTCCGTGTTCCCTTCTTCCCGGTTCTATCCTAAATTCTTTTCGATTCACTATTTTATATTTCTAGATATTAAAATAGGAATCTCTTTAGTTGTCTTTTCCTTAGCGAGATTTAAACAACGTGCACAATGTCCTAAGTGTAGGGGAGTTTACTCCCACATGCTTAAACATTGAGGACAATGTTTATATTAAGTGTAGGGGGGACTTCTATCGAAGTTAAGTGGTCTTTTCCTTGTATTTATCCTCATTTTAACCGGAAAATCAATTTTTCGACATTTTTCAAAATTTTTGATCTATTTTGGCCTATTAGCTTTACCTTTGTATAGTTATTTTCTTTCTTTACTAGAATAAATTTTAATAAAGTGGTTTTAATTTTCAAACGTTGTGAATCTTTTGACTCAACCCGAGTTTACTTATCTAAGTTTACTCTTGCTATTATCCTTAACGTGTTTAAGTCAAGTTTTGCTAGGCTTTTATATAGGGAGCTTTAAAAAGCGAAAGTCTTAACTCTCAAGGGTTAAGAACAAGAACTTTTCGCAAGTTCCTATAATTGATCCTAGAGAGTCGTTTATCAAGGGAACTTTAAAATGCGATTTTTAAACTTGAAAAAGTCTAAGAGTTTGCAAGATCCTATAGATGACTCAAAAACCCAAAACTCTGACTTAATAGGCTAAGCATCCACGAGTCTCATTCCTTGAGATTTTAAACTGTGGAGAACGAGAGATGATAGAGTCAATTATAAGTTTGGTATTCTTTCGTGAATTTATGTGAGTTAATTTTAAGCCTATTCTCCATCGCTTGCTAATAAATTTATCTGCAATAAATAAGGTTGTACGATTTGAAAAGTTACTTAGCTTCTAGCCCAAGATCGTTTAAAAGTTGCTCGGTATGGATTAGAGTTCATAGCCAAGGCATAACTTATTGAAGCGGGATGCGAAGATTGGCGAGTCCAAAAAGGTCCTAACAAGGCATGAGGGCTACATTTTGTTGCTAAAGATCCAAAGTGATGTGAAGAATCATTTATCAAAGATCAATATGAAGGATCGAGACACACGACGAAAAGCAAATACTCCCGTAAAGATCATGGAGAAGTCTATCCAAAAAGGCCCTAATAAGGTATGAGGATAAATAGATCCAAGTACAAAAAGGAGGCGGATCGTTGTATCTCAAAATCCCAAATAAAGATTGGAGAAAAATGAAGAAGTCGTGGTCCAAATATGAAGAATCTCTCAAAACTTCAAGTGAAGAAATTCCTATTATGAAGAGAAGACCATTATTTCATGAACGTCTCTCAAGATTTGAAGTATGAAGTCGCTGCCAAATATCGGTCCGAGAAAGGTCTCAAATCGTGAAGTGAGTTATGCCAAGATATGAACTTTATGAGGTCCCGAGAAGCAGTTTTAAAAGATTTTGTCCTTTAGCTAACTATTGATTAAATCGTCCCACTTTATTTTCAGCCTTAATAACTATCAAAATAAGTCAACAATGCATCCTCGTGATCATTCAAGACAATAATAAAATATAAGAGATACACCTAGGAATAAAGGAGTCTAAGTGAATATTTGGCCCACATGAGTTCATGTTAGTTTGCTAACTTATAATAACAATGATCTCGTTTTTTAAGCTTGGTTTGGAGAATGTGAAAACTTGAGGATGATGATCATTCACGACATTTCCAAAACCCCAAGGTATGTCTTTGATTTCTTTATTTACTTTCTTCCTTTGAATGTTTATAATTTTCTATCTCCTTAATAAAGGCCAATATGGATTGATTATGATGGAAAGTGTAAACATGCTTTGTAACTAATGCATTGCATGAGGACATTGCAATGGTCAAGTGTAGGGGATTTGATAGGTGTGTAAACACCCATCCTTTTTACCACTTAACTACAATAATAACCAAGCCAAAACGTGTATTTTATGTCGTAAATGTCGGAATTATGCGTGGTTTGTGTTTTTGTTGTGATTTAGGACGAAAATGTGAAAAGGGGAGAAAACACGGGCATTCACGGGCTTTTATCGAAGAAAAACACAAAAGACGAAGTCAAGAAATCAAGAGTGCAAAAAGAACGGAAGTACAAGACCAATTCTGAAGATTTATCGAAGAAAAAGTCACAAGACGGAAGTTTACTAAAAGCCGAAGAACTCAAGTCTAATTTATTGAAGAAATTACAAGATGAGAGTAGAAATCCCGAGACAAAGTCGTTAAAGTCAAAGAATTAAAAAGATTAAGGACTTAATGACAATTAAAGAAAGAAGAAAGAGGGGAGGAAGCTTCCTCTAAGCACCTCCCTAATCCCCTATAAATAGATTAGATTTCATTTTGTTGGCTAGTTTGACAAACTATGCTCTTCCATTTTCATTTCCTTGCACTTTAATTACATGTCATTTACCTTAATTGTCAAATTTAAATACATTGTCTTGCACCTTAAATTCATTTAATTTCAAGTAAGTTTTCTTTTATTGTTATTGAATCTTTACTTTTATTGTTTGATCTCCTATCTACCTTTCTTGTTTGATCTTAATCTTTATGTTTATTGTTCATGTTTATGTTCTTTAGTTTTTATTAAATTGATTAAGTGGGTTTTGATTATTTTGATTATTATTGTTAGTGTTATTGATTTGGATTGATTAGTATTTGTTATTAGATCATTTGTGATTAGTCTTGTTTAATCTTTTGGTTTGATTTGATTGATCTAGATTAGATTCGTTTTATTTTTGTTTCTCCTTGTTCTTCGCGATTACTGTTTGTTTCCAGGATATTCCGAACCAAGCTAAGTTATTCCGGATGAAGGGTGTGATGTGATTATTCCGAGTAAAGAACTTGATATTCCGAATAAGTGACATATTCCGGATCAAGCTGTTATTCCGAATCAGAGCAACATTCCGAATCAAGGGTTTCTAGCTAATATTCCGAACCAGTGGAACTCATTCGAAATATTCCGGATCAGGGAACTCATTCGGAACATTCCGGATCAGGAAATTCATTCGGAACATTCCGGATCAAGGGAATATTCCGAACCAGTGGAACTCATTCGGAACATTCCGAATCAAGGAGCTCATTCGGAACATTCTGGATAAAGGTGTTTATTTGGAATAATTTATATTCCGGATCAAGGCAATATTCCGAATAAAGAGTTTATTCCGGATAAGTGACATATTCCGAATAAAGGATTTATTCCGGATGAAGGTTTTGTTTGAATATTCCGGATGAGCCATTTATTCCGCATGAAGCAATATTCCGAGTGAAGAAGAACTATTCCGAACGAAGGTGACATTCCGGACGAGTGATTTATTCTGAACGAAGGTTTATTCCGAATGAGCTGTTTACAGGTTATTTTAAGTTTCTGTTTTTAAGTTTTAATTTTTAAGCTTTACTTTTTCCGCCTTTTTACTTAGTCGCACATTAAGTTTACCTGCCTTAGATTTATTTTAAGCCTTGCCTTAGTTTAAGTTTTAGTTGCGTTTTAAGTTTGCCTTTAGGATAGATTTAAATTCGCGTTATTTACTTTAAGTGCCTTTTATTTTTCGTCACGTTTTAATTTCTCGCCATTTATTTTAGTTTAGATTTTAGATTTAAATTACCTGTCTTTACTTTAAAGTTTTTGCACCTTTAATTTTACTACAACGACACAACATTTGTTTCCACCAAAGACAACTGAGTCGCACTTTAAACCAGTAATCAATTTGATTAGACATACGACAAAGAACTTTTTTTAACTGAGTAAAACCTAGTTATTAGTATGATTCTCATTTCATTCATGTTATTCATTTCCTTTGATTTACACATTGTTGAGATGTTTGTTATTACAACTATTATGGAGTAGTTATTTGTGCAAATGGTTGGGGGTTTAACAACCTCATGATTAGATGGATTTTATAGCTTTGCGAGGGCAAAGTGCGGCGCACTTTCTCCCTTGGTTCGTGATTATGAGTATAATTAAGATGCTTTTGTGTTAGATGATATTGTGTTAGACTATTGCTATGTGTTTGGTTTATTCATGGTCATGACTAGTACTCATGTGAGTGAATAGGTTCCTTGTCATCTAGTCAATGAATCTTGGTATTCGCTTTTGTCGCGATTAGTGGAATAAAACACATAACAAAATCTTACATAATTTTATCTATTGCTTTAGCCATTGAAATCAACATGAATTGTAACACCCCTATTTTTACCATATAGCAACGGAAGCTAATCTGGGGTATTACTTCATAGTATCATAGTCACAATAATAGAAAATGCAAAAAAGACATTATTATAAAACAAATGTTATCATTCATTTATTTAAATCAGAGTTTAATAAAACACTGTACATACGCTGCACGAACACAGGTTTCCCAAAGATCAAGTTTTATTGATAGAATGATAACTTCTTCAAGACACCACCCTTCGCAGCACGCCAGTCTTCATTCACCTGAGATATATGCTTAAAGTCAACACAAAGGTTGTGTGAATTTATAGGTTTTAACATGATTTGAATACAAGTATGACTCTCGGGATACAGTGTTATACACCCAGTTTTAAATTCATCGATTCTTATGGCACTAGCTCATGACCCGCGACTAGACATTATCAGAAAAATCCAACAAATTGCCCTTAAGCAGGAAGATTGCCAGACTATCCTGAGATTTAGCAAAATAAAGCATATCTGTTTAGCCTAGGAATGGACCATTAGCTGCTAGCAAGTGCGACTTGCCCAGATAGGAGATGTCAGTCTCTAATAGTACTATTCACGATATTAGCGCTCATTAAATGATTAGTGGTTCACGATTAAAAAGGGACTTTTGATGGCAACAAGTAAACATAGTGTCAATAATCATATAGGCAGCATACAAAAACACTTGTATTCCAGTTTTGCATATATACCCCTTACGGGTTTTCAAATTGTTTATAATCTTTTTAAAAAGTGAGGCTATAAACTCACCTTAGCCTATAGAGTATTTTTGATTATCCAACCACAACCTTCTCACGAAATATGGACTGACACACAATATGCATATATATCAAGTGTTAGACTCTGAGTTCATTCTCTTTAATTAACATTTTTTTGATTGAATCATTTTAGAGTAATAGTATCATTGTTCGGGCCATCATACTCAGAAGCCATTCTATAAACGTTTGAGGAGCGAGGGCACTTTAAATCGTAAACCCAACCACTCAGTCAAAACGTAATATCGAGATGGAACATATTTGTACAAAGCTCCCTACTAACATGACACAATATATTTTATTACATTTTGAGTTTCAATATTGGCAAAAAAGTCCTTGTTGTTATAGTTTGGTGTAATTACACTTTTTACCCTTTAAGTATATAGTTTCATATATTGCAATTTCAACCTTGAATATTTTAACCTTAGGGTCTCAAACTTTACAACATTTATTATTATAGCTTTTACTTTCATAAAATGAAACTTTTGGCCCAAAATGATTTATAGTTTCAAAAATGACAGTTTTAGTCCCTAAAGTTGTAAAAATCACATAACAAGCTCAAAAATGATCCAAATATTCTAGGATTTGAAAGAAAGGTTTATGAGCACATTTATACTCATAATAACAAAATTTATTCATAATTATAGCTTTTGAAATGGGTTTTTTCTCATTATTTTATGTAGATTACTAAACTAGGGTTTTAAGACATCTTTAACTTATAACTTTCATTTAATATGATGAAATGACTTAGTTTCTTTTAGATTATCTTTATAACTTAATTTTGGCATTATAACAAGTCTAAATAAACATTATTAAAATATCAAAGCCTTGGTTAACATAGATTTACCTCGGTAGCTCCAAAATGGCTCCTAATGGTTTCTTATGAATACAACTTGCTATCAAAGCTTCAAGAGCTTCAATGGCTAGCTTCTAGACCTGTTTATTGGTCTTGTGGGATGTAATAAGACGTATATAGAGGTGGAAATGGAGAATGGTTAGGAGATACAAAGGAAATGGGGTGCAAGTTTCAAATGAAGCATTTCACCCCTATTTATAATTGTTTTCACCCTTAGCCTCCAAGTTATGCATCTAGACATGTAAGATAGATAGAGGGATGACTAATGAAGGATAGTGAAGATCTACATAAGTTTATAGGTCATAGCTTAGTCCTAATCCTTCCTTGTGATTCAAAATAGGCCACGACATACATAGGATAAGAATGGTGATGTGTAGCAAGCTAGGAGGTTATCCACCTACTTGTCACACTCCTAAAATATCTTAGGATTGTTAGTATCAGGTTATTAAGCTTGGAATGGAGGGAAATGGTTTGAAAATGTGTTTTGGAGGGAAATTACAAAACTGGATTCAAAAATTAGGGCTTGTAACTTATGTTTTGTGTTTTTGGTGATTAGGGGCTTAGGAAAGTGATTAGTGAATGATTAGGGCTTAATTAGGGTTTAGAAATTCTATTTAAGAGATTTGGGTCCTTGGTTTTAAGTTTAACAAAGGTTTGATGTGAAAATGGGAAGTATACATTTGTAGATTAGGATTATCTAATTATCTAGGGTTTAATCTTAGTAAATGTGATTATCCTCCTCTTAGATATCGATGTAAACTTAATTTAGGTTCTAGACATTGTGTCTTAAGTGTCCAAATAGTTCTCAACCCCGGATGTTAATAATCAATGTACGCTTAGTCCACATAATAAATGTATGCTCTACATTCTACATTAAGAATACATATTCATTTAAATGGTTGTCAATCTATGTGTTAGTTTATCATGATTTGTCAATACATTATCCCACATCGATAGAAATTTGAAGTAGTGAAGTCTTTATAAGTTCAAAATGTCATTCAAATTATAAATTGGGAAAGAGAACTTTGTAAAGTTAATTGTGGGCTTGTCTTGCCTAATTTTTTTATAAGTTCTTTTCATTCAATTCTTTTTCATAACAAATAATCGTAAATGTGTTTGATTTATAACATAAGAAAGATATAACCAGTTGAAAAAAGAACTTTATTCAAATATCCACATATTCAGCTGACTGTGTTTGGTCATAAAGTTATTAATGATGTTGTGGGAACACATATGGTGTTCTACTGTTCTATTTGTTGTTATCGGTCTTTAAATGATCCAGATGACTATAACAGTAACTTATACATTACACTAAGAATACATATTCATTGAAACTGTTGTCAATCTATGTGTTAGTTTATCATGATTTGTCATACATTATCCCACATCGGATATTTGAAGTAGTGAAGTCTATATAAGTTCAAAATGTCATTTAAATTATAATATAGGATAGACAAATTTGCAAAGTTAATTGTGGGCTTGTCTTGCCTGATTTTTTTATAAGTTCTTTTCGTTCAATTCTTTTTATAACAAATAATCGCAAAAGTGTATCATTTATAACAAAAGAAAGATATAGCCAGTTGAAAAAAGAACTTTATTCAGATATCCGTATCTTCAGCTGACTGTGTTTGGTCATAGAGTTATTAATGATGTTGTGGCAACACATATGGTGTTCTATTGTTCTATCTGTTGTTATCAGTCTTTAAATGATTCGGAAGGCTAAAACAAATAACTTATACATTCGATTAAGAATACATATTCATTTAAATGGTGGTCAATCTATGTGTTAGTTTATCATGATTTGTCAATACATTATCCCACATCGGTAGAAATTTGAATTAGTGAAGTCTATTAATTCAAAATGTCATTCAAATTATAAATAGGAAAAACAAATTTGCAAAGTTAATTGTGGGCTTGTCTTACCTGATTTTTTATAAGTTCTTTTCATTCAATTATTTTTATAACAAATAATCGTAAATGTGTGTGATTTATAACAAAAGAAAGATATAGCCAGTTTAAAAAAGAACTTTATTAAAAAAACCATATCTTCAGCTGGCTGTGTTTGGTCATAAAGTTATTAATGATGTCGTGGCAACACATATGGTGTTATACTGTTCTATTTGTTGTTATCAGTCTTTAAATGATCTAGAGGGCTAAAACTGTAACTTATACATTCCATTAATAATACATATTCATTTAAATGGTTGTCAATCTATATGTTAGTTTATCATGATTTGTCAATACATTATCCCACATCGATAGAAATTTGAAGTAGTGAAGTCTTTATAAGTTCAAATGTCATTCAAGTTATAAATTGGGAAAGAGAACTTTGCAAAGTTAATTCTGGGCTTTTCTTGCCTAATTTTTTTATAAGTTCTTTTCATTCAATTATTTTTCATAAAAAATAATCGTAAATGTGTTTAATTTATTACAAAAGAAAGATATATCCAATTGAAAAGAACTTTATTCAAATATCCATATCGTCAGCTGACTGTGTTTGGTCATAAAGTTATTAATGATGTTGTGGGAACACATATGGTGTTCTACTATTCTATTTGTTGTTATCAGTCTTTAAATGATCCGGATGACTAAAACAGTAACTTATACATTACACTAAGAATACATATTCATTGAAATTGTTGTCAATCTATGTGTTAGTTTATCATAATTTGTCAATACATTATCCCACATCGGAAATTTGAAGTAGTGAAGTTTATATAAGTTCAAAATATCATTCAAATTATAAATTAGGATAGACATATTTACAAAATTAATTGTGGGCTTGTCTTGCCTGATTTTTTTATAAGTTCTTTTCATTCAATTCTTATTTATAACAAATAATCGCAAAAGTGTATGATTTATAACAAAAGAAAGATATAGCCAGTTGAAAAAAGAACTTTATTCAGATATTCATATCTTTAGCTGACTGTGTTTGGTCATAAAGTTATTAATGATGTCGTGGCAACACATATGGTGCTTCTATTTGTTGTTATCAGTCTTTAAATGATCTAGAGGGCTAAAACTGTAACTTATACATTCCATTAAGAATACATATTCATTTAAATGGTTGTCGATCTATGTGTTAGTTTATCATGATTTGTCAATACATTATCCCACATCGGTAGAAATTTGAAGTAGTGAAGTCTTTATAAGTTCAAAATGTCATGCAAATTATAAATTGGGAAAGAGAACTTTGCAAAGTTAATTGTGGGTTGTCTTGCCTAATTTTTTAATAAGTTCTTTTCATTCAATTCTTTTTCATAACAAATAATCGTAAATGTGTTTGATTTATAATAAAAGAAAGATATAGCCAGTTGAAAAAAGAACTTTATTCAAATATCCATATCTTCAGCTGACTGTGTTTGGTCATAAAGTTATTAATTTTGTTGTGGGAACACATATGGTGTTCTATTGTTCTATTTGTTGTTATCGGTCTTTAAATGATCTGGATGACTAAAACAGTAACTTATACATTACACTAAGAATACATATTCATTGAAATTGTTGTCAATCTATGTGTTAGTTTATCATGATTTGTCAATACATTATCCCACATCGGAAATTTGAAGTAGTGAAGTCTATGTAAGTTCAAAATGTCATTCAAATTATAAATTAGGATAGACAAATTTGCAAAGTTAATTGTGGGCTTGTCTTGCCTGATTTTTTTATAAGTTCTTTTCATTCAATTCTTTTTTATAACAAATAATCGCAAAAGTGTATGATTTATAAAAAAAGAAAGATATAGCTAGTTGAAAAAAGAACTTTATTCAGATATCCATATATTCAGCTGACTGTGTTTGGTCATAGAGTTATTAATGATGTTGTGGAAAGACATATGGTGTTCTACTGCTCTATCTGTTGTTATCAGTCTTTAAATGATTCGGAGGGCTAAAACATCAACTTATACATTCTATTAAGAATACATATTCATTTAAATGGTTGTCAATCTATGTGTTAGTTTATCATGATTTGTCAATACATTATCCCACATCAGTAGAAATTTGAATTAGTGAAGTCTATAAGTTCAAAATGTCATTCAAATTAGAAATTTGGAAAAAAAATTTGCAAAGTTAATTGTTGGCTTGTCTTACCTGATTTTTTATAAGTTCTTTCATTCAATTATTTTTTATAACAAATTGTTGGAAATACCTTTTACGTATTAGAAAGGTTCGGTCACTCCAACAATAGATATATTAGAAGCTCGTGGTTTAGTTTACTTATACTTATTAAACAAAGTCCAAACCGAGCCCATGTAATGTATGGGTCGGCGGCCCAAAATGTAAACCAAGCCCACTTTGTGGACTTGGTATAAAAGCCCTCTCTGATGGAGAGGGTGTGGTTTTCATTTTTAAATAAAACATAGTTCCATTACTTTCTCTCTTTAGAAGTGTGAAATCCACCATCTTTCTATCTCTTTCTCTCTCTAAAACATAAGCAATATTTACAATATATAACAAATGGTATCAAGAGCCATGTGATGATTGTATTGTTTATGTGTTTGTGTTCTTGATTTTTGTATCTATTTTGATCCAAAATCAATTGATCCAAAAAGATTTGTGTTTTTATTTGATACAAATCGTTGTGGTAAAGATTTGGTTTTGTTATTTTGGTTAAAAACACAAAATTTTTGGGTATTTGGATCATTTTTTAGCATAAAAACTCGTTCGTGGTTTTATATCCGAGAAACAGGAGATAAGTTTTGTTATTTCGGAAAAGGGTTTTGGTTATCCAAAGAAGTTGGTTTATTCCGAAAAAATATTTTCGGAAAAGGGTTTCTGGATTCCGAAGATTTGGTGCTTATTCCGAAGAATTGGTGTTTATCCGAAGAAGTGGAATTCCGAAAAATTGTGATTATTCCGAAAAAGTGTGATTTTTCCGAAAAAGTGTGATTATTCCAAAGATTATTCCGAAGAAAGGGGTTTATCCGAAGAAGGTCTTATTCCGAAGAAGTAGGTTTTATCCGAAAAAGGTACATTTTTCTGAATATCTCATTTATTCCGAAAATACCATTATTCCGAAAAACTTCAAAATCCGAAAAAACCCATTATTCCGAAGATATTTCTCAGAAAAATCCTTTATTCCGAAAATCCGAAGATTTTTCTATGAAAAACTCATTATTCCGAAGATATTTCTCTGAAAATCCATTATTCCGAAAATCCGAAGATTTATCTCTGAAAAACCCATTATATCGAAGATTTGGTATTTCTCTGAAAAACCCATTTTTCCGAAGATTCAAGTTATTCCGAAGATTAGTGATTGGTTTTATTTAGAATAATTTTCTAGGATTCTTAGGGGATTATTGTTTCTCGACTTCAACACACGAAATCAAACACAATTACTTTCTCTCATTGTTCGATCCAAAGTTGTAAATCTTTTGCTATTAAAATGGAGTACACATCTCTCACGGATAAGTCCATCCTCTCGGGTACGGACAATCGTCCACCAATGTTGGAAAAATCTATGTACGAGGATTGGGCTTCCCACATGGAACTTTATATGTTGAATAAAGATAACGGACATCTAATTTGGGCATCGGTACTCAATGGACCATTGGTATATGGTAATGTGACGGAAGGTGCAGTTACTCGTCCTCGCACAACGGGTGAACTAACTGGAGATGATAAGATTCAATACAAGTGTGATAAATACGCTACTAACATCATTCTTCAATCCCTTCCTCCAGATGTCTACAAACTCGTCAGTAAACATAAAGTTGCCAAACAGTTATGGGACAGATTTTGTGTTCTAATGCAAGGCACCTCGTTAACAAAAGAAGAACGAGAGTGTAAGCTATATGATGCGTTTGATAAGTTTGCCTATGTCCCAGAGGAGACTCTCAATGATTACTATTTGAGATTTACTCTATTGTTGAATGAGCTCAATATCTATGGCATGGGAATTCCTACGTTTCAATTAAACACCAAGTATATGAACACCCTTCCATCCGAATGGCGTAAGTACGTGACGGATGTTAAATTGGCTAAGGACTTGCATAACACCAATGTGGATCAACTTCAAGCTTTTCTTTAACAACACGAATGCCATGTGATCGAGGCTCGGTTGTCAACACCACAAGTTCATGATCCACTTGCCATGTATGCTTCTCAACAAATGACCCCCCAACAAAACATGGCTTACACTTATCCACAACCATCATACTTGCAGCAACAACCACAACACACCTTTCAGCAACCACAGCAACCATCTTATCAACCACTAATGATGCCACAGCAAGCATTTCAACAAAGTGTTCTTCCACAACCTTATCCACAGCAACCAACACATCAGGCATCACCATCACAAGCTATCACTCCTCCAATGGGCTATACTCCTCAGCAAGGATATTTTCCACTTGAAGCACCACAAGCACAAGCCTTCTACTCCAATGAACTTCCACAATTGAAGCACCAGCCTTTACTCCAAATGATACGCCAACTGATGTTCTAAACCACCTCACCGCCTACTTGTCAAAACTTGTTGCAACTAGAGGATTTCCACCAACAAACAATCAGCTTCGTACTTCTTCAAATCCTCGCCAACAAGCCACTATTCAAGATGGTCAAGTGACGGTCCAATCCATTCAGAAAAGGCAAAATTCATATGGACCCTCTACAAGGACCGTGAACGCTCAAGCTGTAAATTATCAAGCAAGTGGAAATGGAAGCACTGTTGGTCCTAAAAAGGTGGTGACTTGCTACAATTGTCGAGGACAAGGTCATATGGCTAGGAAATTCACTCAGCCGAAAAGGAGAAGGGATGCTACGTGGTTTCGTGAGAAGATGTATTTGGTCGATGCTTAGTCAAAGGGAAAGATTTTGGATTCAAAGGAGTTAGCATTTCTTGCAGACCCAGGGGCAGCAGATAATGAAGGCATTGCAGTCGTTTCTACTTCTAATGCAGCATATCAAGCAGATGATCTTGATGCATATGATTTGGATTGGGATGACATTCACACAGCCCAAGTTGCTCTCGTTGCTAATCTCTCTCACTACGGTTCTGATGTCGTCAGTGAGGTACCAACTACAACCAATCTTGGTAATAATGATAACCCACATCAAGTTGAGCGTAAAAATGAAAACCTTGAACAACATTCGGGAACTAGTAACTCAAATGATGTGGTAACGAATCCTACACATTTGAGTGAACCTCAACCAAATGCTACGACGGGTATGGCGTCTTATGCTCAACATGATTTGGTCATGGTGCCTAAACATATTATTGATCAAATGCATATGGCTCTCAGACAATCCGTAGATACGAATTCCACCCTAACTGCTGAGCTTGCGTTGCATAAAGAAAAGGTCAAAACTTTTGAAATGGTCCCTCAAGCAGAGAAAATAACTTATTCTGAATTTGACCAATTTCGTTTTGAGAAGATTGAACACTTAAAAGAAATAGAATCATTAAAAGTTAATCTTTCCAATGAATTAAAATAAAAGGAGTCGGTTGTAAAAAATTTTCAAAAACTTAAAATGGTTTTCGAAACTCTCGAGTCTAAAAAGTCTGAATCGGAAATTAATGCTACCAAACTTCTTAAATTAAAAGAACAACAGCTTTTAAAATAATATGCTTCCACAGAAAAGGTTCATCTTTTAACTAAATCGTTTAAAGAACTCGAACTTAAGCGTCTTCAAGATTTACCACCTAATCTCGGTTATGCAAAACAAGCTCGGGAATATATTCCTTGGCAAATCGAAAGAAGCACCTTATGTTCGTAGTACTGAGGAGACACAGTCACTTGCAGAATCAATCTAAAATGCTTTCAATATTCCATACGATTGATTATGATAAGTATAATAAAGATCAATTTTCTAAAAAGACCCGCATTCGCTTACAAAAGGAATTAGCTCAATTATCAGCTTTTGTGCCCCAAACTTTGTCAACGGAAAACCTTCCTAGTACGTCTCATACACTTGTTAAAATGGATTTAACTAAGTTAATTCCACCGGTAAGGAAGGTGTCCGTTAACTTAAATGCGGTGCACCAATACTTTGCCGATTTTGACAAGGTCATTTTGGAACATACGACGGCTTCGGCCATAACGGAAGGTGAATGGAATTTTGGGCACACTAGAACTGCGTTTCGAGACGAAATTGTTCCGTTTGTAATGAATGTTAAAGCTTGTCTTAGTAATATTGATCAAGATTTTCTTTTGGAAATAGAAGAAGTTAGAAGTGTTTTCAATGAAATGGACGATGCTTATGAAAACAGTTTACTTGAAATAGAACGTGTTTCACGCCAAAATGATCAGCTTCTGTAGCAAGTGATGTCGTTTGATATTGTTTCCGTCTGTTTGAATAATAGTGTTGCTAATGATTCTGTTGTGCATAATATTGAATCTGTGGATAATGTGGTAGATAGTACTTGTCACAAATCTGAGGCTGAATTTTTAACGCTTCAAGATTCTTACACTTTGCTTTCAAAACGTTTTGATGAGATTCAACAACACTGTATTTCGCTTGAATGTGAAAATCAATCTATTAAATCACCACAGTGTCAGCCAAGTGACGAGGTTGCTAAATTATTGCCTATAGACATAGAGAAATCTAAGGAGCTTAACTGTGTGCAAGTACTTAAGGACGCTGAGATTTTTAAACTTGATCTAGATAATCGAGTTTCTAAGATTTTGTCCAAAGTTGATAACTAAAAACAGAAACATACATGACTCTTCGATTCAGTAAAGCCCACATGTGCTAATACCACTGCACAGAATCAATCTTTGATTGAACGATTGAATCAAAAGTTGGTGGAAATATCTGATTTGAGGGAACAAATTTGTGATTAAAATCTGGCTTTGGTTGATTTAAAGGAAACACTTCGTACCCTCAAAGGTAAGAATGTTATGGATAACGCAGCCACCGCCTCAGCATTGTCCTCTAGTGCTATCAAAAGGAACCTCATAGCCGTCACACCATTTAACAAGGGCCCTAGGACTAAACCATCTCAAACATTGGTCACTAAAGATAAGGAAAAATCAAAATCAGCTTCTAATATTCCCGTGTTACCTTCTACAGGAGTAAACACCACTACTAAGGCTCTAAGATCTAAGATTACAAGAAACATGAAGAATGATAGGATCTTGCCCTCATCTAGTAGTCAAGTGAATAAGAAAGTAGAAGCCCACCCTAGGAATGTTATTTCTGTTTTGAATAAAAAGAATCATGTAGCTAAACCTAAAGGCTCTACGGTTGTGTAGTGTTCTAAGCCTATTGTGAATTCTAATTTGAAATGTTGGAATTGTAATGAATGTTTGTTTTCTAGTCGTCATGACTCTTGCCTTATTGACCATGTGAATGAGATGAATGCCCGGAAAAATGGTTTATAATGGAAACCGACTGGGAAAGTGTTAACCCAAGTTGGCTGGATGTGGCGTCCCACTGGTAGAACTTTCACTATAGTAGGAAATGCGTGCCCTTTAACTAGGATCACTCCCACTACAGCGAAGAAAGCATGCCCTTTAACTAGGAGTACCAAGGCTACCAAAACACAAGCATGTCCTTTAACTAGGAACACCAACACTACTGTAGGAAACAAGTGCCCTTTAAATAGGTCTACTCCCACTGTAGTGCCCACTAATAATCCAAAACCTCAGAAAATTGGAACAATAAAACCTGTTATTGGTAAAACTCACATTAGAAAATGCTGGAACCCAAAGGATAACTCAAATGTTAGCAATTCTGATAATTCTGTATCTGTATCTGCTAACACTCCAGAACCAATAGTTTCCAATGCATTGTCTACTGTTGTTGATGAAAACAGGTGGTCCAAATTGTTCTCTGGTATTTGGACTCTGGTTGCTCCAAGCATATGACCGGAGATCGCTCTCAGCTCAGAAATTTCGTCAGCAAGTTTCTTGGTACGGTTAGATTCGGAAATGATAATATTGCAAAGATAATGGGTTACGGTGAATATCATATTGGGAATGTTATTATTTCAAGAGTGTATTATGTGGAAGGACTCGGTCACAACTTATTTTCTGTAGGACAATTTTGTGATTCAAATCTCGAAGTCGCTTTTCGTGAGCATACCTGCTTCATTCGTAATTTGGAAGGGGTTGATCTATTGAAAGGTACTCGAGGGAATAATTTGTACACTTTGTCTCTACAAGATATGATGGCCGCTTCTCCCGTATGTCTTTTCTCCAAAGCATCAAAGACTAAGTCATGGTAATGACATCGACGGTTATCTCATCTTAACTTTGACGCTATTAATCATTTGGTGAAAAACGAACTTGTTCGTGGTCTTCCTAAACTTTCATTTCACAAGGACCATTTGTGTTCCGCGTGTACAATGGGGAAAATCACTAAGAAATCATACAAACCCAAGAATGAAGACACCAACCAAGAGAAACTTTATTTGTTGCATATGGATCTTTATGGGCCTATGCGTGTTGAAAGTCTTGGTGGCAAAAAGTACATCCTCGTTATGGTGGATGATTACTCTCGGTTTACATGGGTGAAGTTTCTTGCAACAAAAGCTGATGTACCTAAAGTCATCATCGATTTTCTCAAGATGATTCAGGTACGTCTCAACACTACTGTCCGACGCATTCGTACAGATAATGGAACCGAATTTGTGAATCAAACCTTGCGTAAGTATTATGAAGACGTAGGCATATCTCATGAAACATCCGTTGCTCGCACTCCACAACAAAACGGTGTCGTTGAAAGGCGAAATTGCACACTTATGGAAGCAACTCGAACGATGTTAATTTATGCAATATTTTTATGGGCAGAAGCAATATCTACAGCAGTTTGCACCCAAAACCGGTCACTGATTCGAAAATGCCATGGTAAAACACCGTATGAGCTTCTACATGGTAAAATACCAGATTTATCATATCTTCATGTATTTGGTTCTCTTTGCTATCCAAAATGATGGTGACAATTTGGGAAAACTTCAACCAAAGGTTGATATTGGTATATTCATTGGTTATGCACCCGCAAAGAAAGCATACCGAATCTACAATCGTAAGTCTCGCAAGATCCTCGAAACTATGAATGTTGATTTTGATGAGCTGACAGCAATGGCTTCTGAGCAAAGCAGCTCTGAACCCGCACTTCATGAAATGGGACCCAGTAACATTAGCTATGGTCTTGTCCTAAACAATCCCACTTCATCATCATTTACACCACCTACCAGGAATGAATGGGATACGTTGTTTCAACTGTTCTTTGATGAATTCTTTACTCCTCCAAGTATTGTTGCTCCAGAACCTGAAGTACTAGCTCAGGATCCCAAAGTTGTCGCTCCAACAACCGAAGCACAATCAGACACATCTGCACCTACAATTGGTCAAGATATACCTTCAACGAGTAATTCTCAATCAACACATGTTTCAACTACCCATGTCATGCCTATTGATGATGAAGAGGATGATGATGATCACAATTTGGAATTCGCTCAAATGCGTGAACTTCCATTCTTTGGTGTACCAATTCCCGCCCCTAATCAAGCCGGTTCGTCCACCTCAGAAGAAGCTCCTTCTACGGTCTACTCCAATCCACGGATTCGTGAACATGACAGCAAGTGGACAAAAAATCATCCTATAGATTCTATTATTGGTGACCCTAATCGCCCGGTATCCACACGAAGTTAGTTACAAGAAAATGCAATGTTTTGTCATTTTGATGCTTTTCTCACTGAAGTTGAACCTACGACATGGCAAGAAGCTTTTACTCAATCTTGTTGGATAGAGGCTATGCAAGAAGAATTAATGAATTTATATGTCTTGATGTATGGGAACTTGTCCCATGCCCAGATAAAGTGCAGTTACTCACTTTGAAATGGGTTTACAAGGTAAAACTCGACGAGTTAGACAGAATATTGAAGAACAAAGCTCGACTAGTAGCTCGTGGATACAAGCAATTATTGGGCATCGACTTTATGGAATCCTTTGCACCTGTTGCCCGTTTTGAAGCTATTAGACTATTCCTTGCTTATGCAGCCTACATGAATATGATATTCTATCAAATGGATGTGAATACGGCATTTCTTAATGGTGAAATCAAGGAAGAGGTCTATGTCCAACAGCCGGATGGTTTTGTGAATTCTAAATATCCTAACCACGTGTACAAGTTTAAGAAGGCTCTCTATGGGTTGAAGCAAGCTCCACGCACATGGTATGATCTATTGTCACAATTCCTCATTACACAAGGCTTCACTAAAGGCAAGGTGGATCCCACGCTGTTCATTCTGAAACGAGGTAAAGATATGATTATGCTACAAATATATGTTGATGATATTATATTTGCTGCCTCGACCCAAATTTTATCCGATGAGTTTGGGACACTCATGTCTTCCAAGTTTAAGATGTCAATGACGGGCAAGGTATCATTCTTCTTAGGACTTCAGATATCTCAGAGTCCTAGAGGCATCTTTATCAATCAATCCAAGTATTCCCTTGAATCTCTTAAGAAATATAAGATGGAATCTTGCGACCCTGTGGATACTCCAATGGTGGAACGAACAAAGCTAGATGCAGATCCACATGGAATTTCTGTTGATCCGACACTTTATCGTGGAATGATCGGTACTCTTCTGTATATCACAACTAGTCGACTTGATCTTCAGTTTGCTATATGTATGTGTGCTCGGTATCAAACTCGGCCTACTGAGTTACACTTAGCTACTGTCAAACGGATCTTTCGATATCTTAAAGGAACCATTAATCGGGGACTTTGGTACTCGAAAGACTCTTCGGATGCACTCATGGCATATACAGATGCGGATTACGCGGGTTGTCAAGATACTAGGCGTAGCACGAGTAGAACTTTGCAACTACTAGGAGATCGACTAATCAGTTGGGCATTGAAAAGGCAGAAAAGCGCTGCAATTTCAAGTACGGAAGCAGAATACATAGCTATGTCCGGTTGTTGTGCTCAAATTCTTTGGATGAGATCGCAATTAACCGACTATGGTCTAGGTTTCAACAAAATTCCGATGTACTGCGACAACAAGAGTGCAATTGCCTTATGCTGCAACAATGTTCAATTCTCCCGGTCGAAGCATATTGACATTCACTACCACTTCATCAAGGAGCAAGTGGAAAATAGAGTGATAGAGCTTTACTTTGTCCGATCTGAGTATCAATAGGCGGATATTTTCACAAAGGATTTAGATCATGCTCGAATTGAATTTTTGGCTGACAAGCTAGGAATGAGAACCTTCTCGCCTGAGACTCTAAAGGAATTGGCAGATGAAGCGAAAGAATAGTGGTGGTAAACTATTCTCCGTATCCTTGCTGATCATCTGTATATATTGTTTATATTTTTATCCACAAAAGCAAAATACAAAAATATAAAACCATATAAAAACCATAAAAATTGAAAAATTCATAAAAATCCAAAAATATTTTTACTTTATTTTTCAAAGGCATGTCTTTTGGTACGATAATATTTACGGCCTTAGAAATGTTGATTAATATTGACACGGCGCCATAAATAGAGTTCGTACAAAAGTTGTAAATATTTCATAAAACATGCCTATATGGCTTGTAGTTATTTCAGACTACAACCCGTTTTTTATATTAAAGTCAAGTATTTCTTATGAAAGCTTTGGCTCTCAACGGGAATTAATTTTCTCGGGCAAGGTTTACATTAAAACCTTGTAAGGGATCAAGTTTACTTTATAACTTGGTCTAACACAAATCTATGTACGATTCAGTGCATTTATTTGTTAAAACAAGAGAAGTCTTGTTTTTATGAAGCTATCATCTCTACAACCATAGCTATCTACAATTGGTATTTACATACTGGACGATGCGACTAATCAAACGAAGACTACAACTCTTTCGATAGAACACGGGTCAACAATTGAGGGGGAGCAAATGTCAAGCATTCAGAATCTTTGATGCCGAACATGCCAAGTTCACAAACTAGTGTCAAGACAAGAATACCAATCGTACATGTGGTGTCAAGAGATGACTTCAGACGTGACGAGGCGACCAACATTCGTGAACTAGAACCATTTGATCTTATCATATGATGTTATCATCAATCAGGTCCAACCTTCTCCATTTATTATAATATGGTGAATATGTGATCATGTTACAAATCGGTATCGTTTCTCACAAATTGGTCTCATGAAGATTAAAAGGACTTGCATTTTTCTTCCCAAAACCTTTGTTAAAACTTCATTAAATCAACTGATATAAAAACATCGATTGGGTTAATATTTTTAATATAGGGGAGAAAATGTGATTTAATATGGGAAATTATCACAAATGGTTTGACTTAACGTGATGGCTCATCCTGACATGTGTGAAATGTTTTCGAATATCGTGGCATATGTTAAGGGGGAGAAAAATGGATTTGCTATACCAAAATGGATTTTTCATGGTGACACATACTTACCCTAAACCCATTATTTCACGACGATGAAGATTGTGGTGACATAAGGATGGTAGGATAGGTTAAGTCCAATGATTCTTCCAAAACCGGAGGAATCTTCCCAAGGGCATTTTAAAGCTAGAAATAGTAGTCCTTAGGAAAGATGGAGAAAGATTGTGAATGTAGCTGAATGCCGACCAAGTACTTAAGTTGGCACTGGAACAATCACAACAAGGTGCTAGTTATGACGTATTGGTAAGCATTGAAGGGGTTGAAGAATGAAAAAGAATTGTAAAGATAAAGGGTGTAAAGAAAGAAGCCCTCCTTACAACCTTAGGCAGAAACCAGGTCAACACATATGCTATTGAGATCATTTTAATGATGCTCGATATTGAAGATAGAAATCATGGACCCAGTGATGCATTGCACAACCCTTCCCAGCTAACTCAGATATCTCTCAAAAGGTATTTGTTTTATTCACACGGAGACAATACATTATCTATCGATTTATTCACTCCGAATATATTGATATTGAAAAGGTGGCACTCCTCTCCAGCCTCCGATCACTAAAATCCAAAATGCACGATCGAGTCTAGAGCCATTTGAGATCATCAAATGTCTCATTAGGACACACTTCCCTATTTCCTTGCTTCTTCACACTGTGAAAAGTAAGAAAGATATTAAGAGTCCTACGCAAAATCTTCATGATCTTGCCTGAACATCCGAGTAATACGAAAGTATTTACAATGAAGATGGAAATCCTTCTTGAGCGAATATCAAAAAGCTCATGGTAGGTGACTTGTGTGATTCTATATGAATCAAACTTGTGATAACTGGAAAGCAACAACTGTTTTATACTTAATTGAATTTAAACACGTTCCAGGCCTCTACGCAATATCTCAGTGATCTTGCCAGAACACTCAGAGTGACACTCTTAAGTGTTCACAGTGATGGGTGGAAATCCTTCTAGTGTTAACATCAAACAGCACTTGGTAGGTAACTTGCAAGATTCTGTATGAATCAAGCTCGTGACAACTGGAAAGCAACGATGGTGCGATTCTTAATTGAATTTCACTTGTTCCAGGAATCGGAATTGACGGCTTCAATCATGCAGATAATTTTATCCAAATGATTCACTCTTTACGTTCGCAGTCAGCTTTGGACGGTCGAGTAAAGAGAACGGGTTTACCCGCGAAATCTTGTCAAAGAGATTTTTAATTAAATCTACCTGCCACAAGTACGATATTTTATATCGTCCAACGGTCTTCACCGACCGGAGGTAAAATGCTACCGAATTAGAATGAAATGTTCAAAGGCATTTCATTCGTGTCTACTTATGTTGCGGCATTCGAAGACGGTGGTGTTGCGGTGACCGAGAAGAAGTCGTCCCCACATGCTTATATTTTCTACTACAATAAATTCAAGAAACTCTAAAAGTTAAGTCTTCCGCTGTATCAAACTCTGAAGCTTTCAAGAATTACAAAGGTATAAGTATGTGGGAAATGAAGTCACGAAGAGACAAAGATCACAAGTGATGCACAAGTTCAAAGGCAAAAGATCCATGCTCAAGATTGATATCAAAGATCACATCAACCTATTCACCAGAAAAGAAAAAGAAAAGAAAGATGAACACTGCGAGCTCAAGACAAGCATAGTATGCTAGGTTTATTTTATTATTGTAACTCGGGTAACGCCCTTGTTTGGAGTGACCTCCCTTAGGGGGAGATTGTTGGAAATAAGTTTTACGTATTAGAAAGGTTCGTTCACTCCAACAATAGATATATTAGAAGCTCGTAGTTTAGTTTACTTATACTTATTAAACAAAGCCCAAACCGAGCCCATGTAATGTATGGGTCGGCAGCCCAAAATGTAAACCAAGCCCACTTTGTGGACTTGGTATAAAAGCCCTCTCCTTTGATGGAGAGGGTGTGTTTTTCATTTCAAATAAAACATAGTTCCATTACTTTCTCTCTCTAGAAGTGTGAAATCCACCATCTTTCTATCTCTTTCTCTCTCTAGAACATAAGCAAGATTTACAATATATAACACAAATAATCGTAAATGTGTTTGATTTATAACAAAAGAAAGATATAGCCAGTTGAAAAAAGAACTTTATTCAAATAACCATATATTCAGCTGACTGTGTTTGGTCATAAAGTTATTAATGATGTCGTGGCAACATATATGATGTTCTACTGTTCTGTTTGTTGTTATCAGTCTTTAAATGATCTAGAGGGCTAAAACTGTAACTTATACATTCCATTAAGAATACATATTCATTTAAATTGTTGTCAATCTATGTGTTAGTTTATCATGATTTGTCAATACATTATCCCACATCGGTAGAAATTTGAAGTAGTGAAGTCTTTATAAGTTCAAATGTCATTCAAATTATAAATTGGGAAAGAGAACTTTGCAAAGTTAATTGTGGGCTTGTCTTGCCTAATTTTTTTTATAAGTTCTTTTCATTCAATTCTTTTTCATAACAAATAATCGTAAATGTGTTTGATTTATAACAAAAGAAAGATATAGCCAGTTGAAAAAAGAACTTTATTCAAATATCCATATCTTCAGCTGACTGTGTTTGGACATAAAGTTATTAATGATGTTGTGGGAACACATATGGTGTTCTACTGTTCTATTTGTTGTTATGGGTCTTTAAATGATCCGGATGACTAAAACAGTAACTTATACATTACACTAAGAATAAATATTCATTGAAATTGTTGTAAATCTATGTGTTAGTTTATCATGATTTGTCAATACATTATCCCACATCGGAAATTTGAAGTAGTGAAGTCTATATAAGTTCAAAATGTCATTCAAATTATAAATTAGGATATATAATTTTCCAAAGTTAATTGTGGGCTTGTCTTGCCTGATTTTTTTATAAGTTCTTTTCATTCAATTCTTTTTTATAACAAATAATCGCAAAAGTGTATGATTTATAACAAAAGAAAGATATAGCCACTTGAAAAAAGAACTTTATTTTGATATCCATATCTTCAGCTGACTGTGTTTGGTCATAGAGTTATTAATGATGTTGTGGCAACACATATGGTGTTCTACTGTTCTATCTGTTGTTATCAGTCTTTAAATGATTCGGAGGGCTAAAACAGTAAGTTATACATTCCATTAAGAATACATATTCATTCAAATGGTTGTCAATCTATGTGTTAGTTTATCATGATTTGTCAATACATTATCCCACATCGGTAGAAATTTGAAGTAGTGAAGTCTTTATAAGTTCAAAATGTCATTGAATTTATAAATTAGGAAAGACAAATTTGCAAAGTTAATTGTGGGCTTGTCTTAACTGATTTTTTATAAGTTCTTTTCATTCAATTATTTTTTATAACAAATAATCGTAAATGTGTTTGATTTATAACAAAAGAAAGATATAGCCAGTTGAAAAAAGAACTTTACTCAAATAACCATATCTTCAGCTGACTGTGTTTGGTCATAAAGTTATTAATGATGTCGTGGCAACACATATGGTGTTCTACTGTTCTATTTGTTGTTATCAGTCTTTAAATGATCTAGAGGGCTAAAACTGTAACTTATACATTCCATTAAGAATACATATATTCTTTTAAATGGTTGTCAATCTATGTGTTAGTTTATCACGATTTGTCAATACATTATCCCACATCGGTAGAAATTTGAAGTAGTGAAGTCTTTATAAGTTCAAAATGTCATTCAAATTATAAATTGGGAAAGAGAACTTTGCAAAGTTAATTGTGGGCTTGTCTTGCCTAATTTTTTTATAAGTTCATTTCATTCAATTCTTTTTTAACAAATAATCGTAAATGTGTTTGATTTATAACAAAAGAAAGATATAGCCAGTTAAAAAAGAACTTTATTCACATATCTTCAGCTGATTGAGTTTGGTCATAAAGTTATTAATGATGTTGTGGGAACACATATGGTGTTCTACTGTTCTATTTGTTGTTATCGGTCTTTAAATGATCCGGATGACTAAAACAGTTACTTATACATTACACTAAGAATACATATTCATTGAAATTGTTGTCAATCTATGTGTTAGTTTATCATGATTTGTCAATACATTATCCCACATCGGAAATTTGAAGTAGTGAAGTCTATATAAGTTCAAAATGTCATTCAAATTATAAATTAGGATAGACAAATGTGCAAAGTTAATTGTGGGCTTGTCTTGCCTGATTTTTTTTATAAGTTCTTTTCATTCAATTCTTTTTTATAACAAATAAACGCAAAAGTGTATGATTTTTAACAAAAGAAAGATATAGCCAGTTGAAAAAAGAACTTTATTCAGATATCCATATCTTTAGCTGACTGTGTTTGGTCATAAAGTTATTAATGATGTTGTGGCAACACATATGGTGTTCTACTGTTCTATCTATTGTTATCAGTCTTTAAATGATTCGGAGGGTTAAAAGAGTAACTTATACATTCCATTAAGAATACATATTCATTTAAATGGTTGTCAATCTATGTGTTAGTTTTTATCATGATTCGTCAATACATTATCCCACATCGGGAGAAATTTGAAGTAGTGTAGTCTTTATAAGTTCAAAATGTCATTGAAATTATAAATAAGAAAGACAAATTTGTAAAGTTAATTGTGGGCTTGTCTTACCTGATTTTTTTATAAGAGGTCGTTTGGTTCAAGATTTTAAAATTTTGGAATTCTAATATTCTAGTAAATTAAAATTTCTTAAAATTTAAAATTCTAGAATTTAAAATGCACACGCCTGTTTGGTTGGCAGATGTTTATAATATTTTGAAATCTTAATTTTGTGTTGAAACAATTAATGAATAAATATTTTTAATATAAATTTTCTATTTAAAAGAGTAAAAATCAAATTTTCACTTTTTATATAAATTTTATAGAAAATTTATATAAGTTTTATAAAAAATTTATATAAATTTTATAAACAATTTAGATAAATTTTATAAAAACATTCTATAAATTTTTATACAAAAATTATAAAAACATTTATATATATCTTATAAATTTTTTTTATAAATTTTATAAAAATTCAATAAATTTTATAAAAATCAATAAATTTATAAAAATTAATATATATTTTATTAAAAATTTATATAAAAATTATAAAAAAATCATTTAGATACATTTTATTAAAAAGTTTAGTAAGTTTTATAAACAATTTATATATATTGTATAAAAAATTCTATAAATTTTTAAAAAGTTGATATAAATTTTATTTAAAATTTATATAAGTTTTATAAAAAATAATTTTATATAAATTTTTAAATTTTATAATTTTTTATATAAACATAAAACCCGAATAATAACGACTAGAGAAAAACTTTATAAAAAATAATTTTTAAGTAAATTAAAATTGTTCAATTTTTGGAGTAATTATAATATCCTTCATTTTGAGAATTCGAGGAATTTTAAATTCCTTCTTTGGTAATACCAAACACAATATTTGGGAGAAATTAAAATGTATGAATTTTGAATATCCCCCAATATCCTTAAATATACCCCAACCAAACGGCACCTAATTCTTTTCAATCAATTCTTTTTAACAAATAATCGTAAATGTGTTTGATTTATAACAAAAGAAAGATATAGCCAGTTGAAAAAAGAACTTTATTCAAATATCCATATCTTCATCTGACTGTGTTTGGTCATAAAGTTATTAATGATGTTGTGGCAACACATATGGTGTTCTACTGTTCTATCTGTTGTTATCGGTCTTTAAATGATCCGGATGGCTAAAACGGTAACTTATACATTACATTAAGAATACATATTCAATTAAATGGTTATCAATCTATGTGTTAGTTTATCATGATTTGTCAATACATTATCCCACATCAGAAATTTGAAGTAGTGAAGCCTTTATAAGTTAAGAATGCCATTCAAATTATAAATTAGGAAAGACACATTTGCAAAGTTAATTGTGGGCTTGTCTTGCCTGATTTTTTATAAGTTCTTTCCATTCATTTTTTTTATAACAAATAATCGTAAATGTGTTTGATTTATAACAAAAGAAAGATATAGCCAGTTAAAAAAAGAACTTTATTCAAATATCCATATCTTCAGCTGATTGTGTTTGGTCATAAAGTTATTAATGATGTTGTGGCAACACATATGGTGTTCTACTATTCTATCTGTTGTTATCAGTCTTTAAAGGATCCAGAAGGCTAAAACAGTAACTTATACATTCCATTAAGAATACATATTCATTTAAATGGTTGTCAATCTATCTGTTAGTTTATCATGATTTGTCAATACATTATCCCACATCGGTAGAATTTGAAGTAGTGAAGTCTTTATAAGTTCAAAATGTCATTCAGTTATAAATTGGGAAAGAGAACTTTGCAAAGTTAATTGTGGGCTTGTCTTGCCTAATTTTTTTTATAATTTCTTTTCATTCAATTTTTTTTCATAACAAATAATCGTAAATGTGTATGTTTATAACAAAAGAAATATATAGCCAGTTTAAAAAAAGAACTTTATTCAAATATCCATATTTTCAGCTGATTGTGTTTGGTCATAAAGTTATTAACGATGTTGTGGCAACACATATAGTGTTATACTGTTCTATTTGTTGTTATCAATCTTTAAATGATCCGGAGGGTTAAAAGTAGGGTTTTCTATTGTTTTGGTTTGACCTCCAAAAATCGAAAATTAAACCAAATCAAATTCGAATTAGAATCGAAACGAAATAAAATTCGGGTTGTGGATCATAATTGAACCGAACCGAACTACCAATTTGATTTTCGGGTAGGATATGGGTTTGACAGTCGGACCCGAAAAGCAAAGTTATACAAATATATATATTTATATATATATAATAATTATTGATGAGACTGCAATTATACATAGTCTCATCGTCCAAAACGGGCTTAAAATGCATTAAATATCATTAAAACTGCCAAATATATGCTCGTGTTTGTTGCTTGTGTATTCTAGGTACGAATATTGAGGAAATGACAAAAAGATCACAAGAATCATTCAAAAACGAACACGGGAAACGAAGCCGCACAATGAACCGGACCCAAATCCTGAATTTCCAAAATGGTCCTTGAAGAATTGAAGAAATATAAGTTTGGTCCCTCATCTTTGAAGACTTGTCACAAATGACCCTCCAATAGTCATTTGTACAAGAAAAATCCTTAAAGTTTGAAGAAATGTCAAGAATAGCCCTTGGAATTGGATAAAATTGCATTATTAGTCCTTGCCTAAAGTTTAATTAAACAAAAGGACTGAAAGTGTAAACTGCCCAAAGTTGTTTACAAAGGAATGAAGATTGTTTGCTGTTTATTACAAAGTGAAAGAATGAAGAGACTTGGGGGGCCAAACTGGCCAGACAACAAACTAATCCCCACCAATACAATCCCTACATGTCACCTAACCCGACCCTACCCTTTTACCCAACCCAATATCCACCCAAATACCCATTACCCAAACCCATCACCAGTTTATTTATTAAACTGGTCAAACAAGTCAACCCCTTTTATTTCTCACCCAAACACATTATTTAAATAAACCACCCCCAAAACGGATTAAACATCCCCTAATCACCCCTTAAACCCTAAACACTACCCAGTTTCAATAAATCACAAAACAAAGGGGTTTAAGCTAATATTATCCAGATTGCTAATTACCCATCCCCTAAACCCAACCCACAACCCAGATTCTCTTCCCAGCATCCCCATGTGACTGTAGGACCCTCCCCTGCCCCGTCTCTTTCACACAAAACCCCTAAGGGGACATGATCAACGTCCATCTTATACTCCTTGGTTCCCAAGTCCAAATAAACGTCCATGATCATCCCAGCAACTCCCTTTCCAACTGGCAATATCACATGGGCGAATTTGACCCATTTTCAGTCAACATTCAAAGGGCATTTCAGGAAATCCCTTAGCTAGGATTTTAGCTTTTTATTATTTTATTTATTTTCTAGAAAGATCAGTTAAGTAGTATAAAAGGAGCATACGGTTTGTGTATGGCCCTTTGTTCCAGTTTTTCTTGCTAAACCATTGTAATCCCTTTTTATCATATAAAAGTTGGTATTTTGTGTTAAAAGTAATTCCTTTTTATTTTTAAAAGTTGGTATTGTGTTGGCAAGAATTCTGAGTTCCATCATCATTTATGTTAATGGTTGAGATTTGAAAAATATTTTGTAATTCCTTTTTTATAAACTTAAAAAGTTGGTAAAAGTATTATTCTATTCCAAAAAAATCTGTTTAAGTTTGTTTGAGGCTTGATCATTGTAAGAAAAAGTTTTTAAAAGAGAAGAAGAAAAAGAAAAAAATTCAGATTATTGGATATTGTGTTCTTGTGTTGATCTTAGCAGAAATCATTGGAAGCTTGTTATCCAAAAGGTTCTGCACAAGCTCGGGCTTGTTTGGAGGTGGCTTTTCAGCCATTGTGGGACCTGGATGTGGGTCCCACAAGGTAACTATTTTATACCTTGTGTTCAGTTTTAAAATTGGTGATTTGTGTGATTTGGTGAAATTGGTCTAGTTGTTAGTTTATATGTTTGTTCATGTTGTTTTAAGGATTTTCTACATGTTAGATTAAGTTATAACTAGTTTGGTTTGAATTTGATTTGGTTTGGTTTGAAAAAAATCAATTTCTGAAATTAAAGGGGTGTTTGGGATTAGGGATCTAATAGGGTTAAAGCTTTATAAACCTGTTAAAGACCACTCACACTCACTCTCTTTGGTTTATTTGGTTAAAGTGTATGGTTCTTGTTAGCTTGGTGAGTTTAAATCAGAAGTTTGAATGTCAAAAATTGGGTAAAAGTAGTCAAAAATCAGTAAGAGCCCTAGTGACTGTTTTTTGTTAATTTGGCTCACCAAATCTTGTTCATTGTTAGATGATAGGATAAAGTAGGGTTTGTAATTGATTGTATGCTAGTTGGTAGGGTTGTGTGCAAGATTTAGCCAAGTGAAAATCACATTTGTGCCATTTAAACAAAGTCACTGTTCATCAGATAGGGTATACCATTAATCAGTAACTTCTTGTGTTTATTTTGCTTAATTTTTGTGAAAAACTTGTGTGTTTTTTAGCATATTCTGACTTCCTACACTCCACTGAGTGTAGGGGTGCCTTGTTGTCCAAAAACAAGCTCAAAACAAGCTTTCCTAAGCCTATTGGTCAACTGACCATTTATTTGTACTAACAGTGGGAACAAAGTTCCCCCTGCTAATACACAAGTTACCCCTACTCAGCAAAAAGACAAACCCTAGCACATGTCACTATCAGAAACTTAAGTTTTTTGTCTTTAGTGCATTAAAATAGGAATTTGGGTTTAAAATTAGTTTCAATATTTTTATTATTTAATTTTGGATTTTTCTATTTAATTAGATTTTTTATTATTGTTCATTTAGTATTTTTTACATTTAATAGCTATTTTAAATACTTTTTAATATTTTGATTTTTGTCTTTTAGTGTAGAAAATTAATATTTTTAGATTTCAAAAATTTTATTAGACTTAGAAAAATAATTTAAGATTTTTAGTTTAAAAAGTTTTTATTGTTCACTTTTTAATTATTTTTTTTAGAATTAATTTAGTTTAATTAGGGTTTTATTTGTTAACAGTTTTGTCTTTTAGTGAAAAATTTTATATTTTTCAAACTTTTTCATTTTTCTACTGTTCCTTAGAGTAATTTAGGATTTTTAAAATTGTCAAATTATTTTTGGCATTATTTTATTATTTTTTATGATTATTTTAGTTTAAAAATAGTTTTAAGTGTTTTAAAAATAGAAAAATAGTTTTCAAAATTTAGTAAAAATACTTTTTAGTCTTTAGATAATATAAGTAAGTTATTTATTCAATAAAATAATATTTTGGACATTTTGTTAATTATATTTAATTTTAGGGCTTTAATTAGCATTTAAAATTGAATATTTAATTAATAAAAGGTTTTAAAATATTTTTGTTGAATTTTTATTCTTATTTATATTATTTTGGACTTATTTTTAGCTTTTAATTAATTTAAATTTTTTAATTTGTAGCTTTTTACGGTTTTACGTGAACGACTTTTTCGACTTAGCTTAATCCGTCTTTGTAACCGTCATTCTCTTCTCACCCCATTTCTATTTTCTTTTTCTAAATATAATCACAAACCATTAATCAATTCATTACACAACGCACTAGCCTCCTCGAGAACGAACTCACTTTAGGGTCATTTACACACGGTTTTCCTAAATCGTCGTGCTTACTTGCCCTAATTGTTGCTCTTTTCCTAAAGGGTATACAAAAACTCAACTATCATTTTGGCGCCGCTGCCGGGGAGGCGTGTTGTGTTTTGATTTGGCATTGTTGTTTTTATATACTAACCATAATTAGTATTTGTATTAGTAGCACTCTACTAATACGTATTATCGGTTTTCGGTTTTTGTGTGAATACTATTACTATATTCTATACGTAGAACAATAAATTCACAAGTACTCCAGATACGTGAGAAATCACAACCTTGACTTGGGAGGTCATTACCCAATCATTGTATTCGAATCTCAAACCAAATAAAAAGGCAAAAATAGATAAATACTTTCGTGAAGCTCGATTTTGAAAAATACAAACTATAAGGTGGGTATAAGGCGGTTGTATTTCACGACCTAAAGGAAAAAGGCTCTTAAGTGCTTCGCGCCACCTCGTTTCCTCCGCTTGCTTGTGCGTATTTTGAGATTGAAAGCTAATCGAGGGTTTTGCCGCCCAAAGTATTACTAAGTATCATATATATTTTCTTGGTTTTCATTTATTAAACCCTCTTGAACGTTTTGGTGTTCCACCAATGTTCTAAAGTCATCGAAGGCGTTCACTTCACGTGATCGTTTTCATTCCTTGAGGCTTCTTTAATCAAGAGATGTGATTAAGGAGGAGATTTGTAGATTTGTGTCTACCTAATACATTCAACAAGATCCAAAAAGGTTAATACAATCAAAAATCACAAAAAAATTAAAAAATACAATACACCAAAAAGAATCTTCTTTGCTCGTCCCCTCGTTGTACGTGACGTTTATGCTAACTCGTAATCAAGCAAGACGTGCACGTAAACGAAAGAACAAAACTCCCACTCCCAATCTTTCTAGTGAGGAGTCTCCTATTGACGAACCCATTGTAAGAGAAGCACCAACCATGGCGAATCAAACTATGATGGAGTTACTTCAAGCACCCACCGAGGGTTATGGAGAGGCTATTGTGATTCTCGCTATCCTTGCGGAGAATTTTGAGGTGAAAAAGGGTTTGTTGTCGATGATCCAAAACAACAAATTCCATGGTGATGAGAAGGACAATCCACACAACCATATCCGCCAATTTAATCGTCTTACCGCCACTTGCAAATTTAAAGATGTCTCGAATGACTCGATCAAGATGATGCTTTTTCCGTATTCCTTAGCGGGGCCCCCTAAAATTTGGTTAGAGAAAGAGCCACCCAATTCAATATTGACGTGGAAGGATCTCGTTTCTAAGTTTGTGAACCAATTTTTTCCGCCCTCTAAGACTACGCACTTGAAAAACGAGATTTCAAAGTTTTCACAAGAGTGTAATGAAAGTTTTTCAACAGCTTGGAATAGGTTTAAGGAGATGTTACATGAATGTCCTCATCACGGTTTTTCTGACTTGCATCAAATTGACACGTTTTACAATGGACTTAATGATCATGAAAGGGATTATTTAAATGCCGCCGCGGGTGGTAATTTTTTGTGTAAAACCGTTGAGGAAGCTTTGGTGATAATTGAGAATAGGTCTAAGGTTTATAGCCCTCGTAACACACCGAGTGTTGCCAAATTGGTTTCATCATCGTCATCCCCGTCTCGTAGCATTAATGCCTTACATGATGAAGCTAATGAGGAAAATCGGTTTTTTTTGATAGATTTGCTAACCTTATGTCCCATTGGAAAGCTCAAGAAGCTTCAAATTCCGCTTCGGTTAAAGCGGTTGCTAAGAGTTGTTTGTCTTGTGGTGGAGCTCATGATCTTTCCGAGTGCATTACCGCGGATGGTAACACTTCGAGTGCTTATGTAGCCACGGGAACTTATAACCAAAACGGTCAAGGTTCCCGCCAAAATCAAGCTCCACCAAATCAAAATACTAATAACTATCGAAATAACAATCAAGGTAGTAATTATGAAGGCAATCAACGTAACTATAACAAGGGTAATTATCAAAGTGGAAATGGGCAAATTTCAAACCAAAACCAAAACCGTGATTTTCAAACTACCACACAAGGTTTTCAAAATGATCACACCAAAAATCTTCAAGGAGAATTTTTGAATTATGCTAGAGCAAACGATGCTAAGTTTGACAATATGCAACGTGAAATGGTTAGCTTAAGATCCGAGTTAGAAAACGAGCTTAAAAACGAACTTGCTAATGAACTTAAGACTCATGCTAATAAAATGGAAGGAAATGTTCAACGTCTCCAACAAAAAATGGAGCAAGGTCAACATGAGATTAAGCAAGAGTTCTTAAAAGCGGATGCTAGGCAATCTAAGTTTGAAGATCGAATGGGAAAAATGTTTGAAGCTATCATGTGTAAACCTTCTTCTTCGGGTGGTCTTCCTAGTGATACCATCGTGAACCCGAAAGGAGAATTGAAGGTTATTACTACTCGTAGTGGTAAAACTTTCAAAGAACCAATTTCTCGTCCAAGTACTTCTATGGAGAAGGAAAAAGAGAAAGAACCCGAGGTGGTGGTAGAAAAGGAGCAAATTCCAAGCCCACGAAGTACCGCTCAAACCACACCTACGGTTGAACCAATACCAATCATGGAACCCGAGATTCCAAGGCCGTTGCCTATGCCCCAACCCACACCACCCTTACCTTACCCTTCAAGACGAAACAAGGAAAAGGCACAAGAACGAAATAATTATCAATTTGAACTTTTTATGAAAATGTTTCGTGACTTGCATTTTAATATAAGTTTTGCCGACGCCTTGGTCATGATGCCTCGATTTGCCGCGAACTTCAAAAGTATGTTGAATAACAAAGAGAAATTGCAAAAATTGTCTAGTTGTTCATCGGTTTTTCTTAGCCGCATACCTCAAAAAGTCGGTGATCCCGGCAAGTTTTTAATCCCATGTGCTATACAAGATATGGAGGAATGCTACGCCTTGGCCGATCTTGGTGCTAGTATTAATTTGATGCCTCTTGAGATTTTTAAGTCGCTCAATCTTCCCAATCTCACTCCTTCAAGAATGTCAATCGAAATGGCCGATCATTCTACGATTCTAGCTTGTGGAGTAGCCGAGGACGTCTTCGTGAAAGTTGGAAAGTTCTACTATCCCGTGGACTTTATTGTTGTTGATATCCCCATCGATCCTAAAGTTCCTCTAATTTTAGGTCGATCATTTTTGGATACCTCGAGAGCACTTATCGATGTGCATGCTAGGAAAATCACTCTTCGTTTCAATGAGGAAGAACTCGTCATAAATGCAACTCAAAACTCCACACTTTCTCATGTGTATTCTATCACGTCTTTGAACAATGTTAGTCCCATCAAAAACATTTGTAAAAGGATTTCAAAAAGAGTTTTAGGAGTTGATGATAAAAGCGATTTTCCGTCCCCTCCGCCGGTGGAGGTTAAGAGTGTTAAGCCTATGATTCCAATCACGAACGATTCTTCGGATGATGAATATATTGACCCCGATGGGGAAGTTTTCTTTGTTGACAAACGTTTTGAGAACTTACCACCACCTAAACCAAAACGGTTTTCAAATGTGAGAATTTTTAGTGTGACTAACATTGCTTTAGAAACACCAAATATTTTTGACATAATTAAGTCGGGTTTTCATAAGGAGAGTTTAAAAGATGAAAAAGGAAAAGATTTTAAATTGAATTTAAAAGATTTTTCTACAATGCTAACTCCGTCATCACCTCGTGTTTTGAGTGCTACAAGCTCGTCTTCTCCTTTTGACGATGCTTTGTGTGGACCTAGTGTGGGGGTAACCCCTTATGTTCCCTCCCCTTTCTCCACCGAGGACGAGATATTTGATCCCAGAATTGCTTATAAAGGGAAATCTCGGTCTTCCACCGATGCAATAAATGGAAAATCTTTCTATTTGATTGGTGCGAGTCTACCTCGAGTAGCTCAATGTTTTTATGACTTACCCCTTGTCCCACCCTTCTATTTTTTCTCATCTATTTTCTTGAAACCCTTTGGGTTTGTGTTGACACATGATAGAGTGGCGTTGATTTGTTTTTCCAATGAAAACGAGAACGCCATCTTCGATCCCGGTATTTTGCACCATCAAAGGACTTAGTCCTTAATACCGGTTGTTTTTGGGCCTTGTTTATCATGTAAGCCCCACAAAAAATTGACCACACCATGATTATCCCTAAATGATCACATTTATGGGGGATTCGAGTCGAGCTTTTGACTCGGTTATCAAAAACAAGGTGCCTCGTGGGGGAAACCCATGCTTATCCATGTACATATTATTGCTTTCTAATTAGTTTAATGTGAGGGGATTTGTGCCCGTCCAACCTTTGTTCCGTGGTTGTTTGTGAATTGTGGTTTTTAGATCATGATCTTCACGATTGGAGCCTCTCGTGTTCGTTTTATGGGAGCACTCGATCGTTTGCTTTGAAGACTTTCTCAATATCCATGATATATCCTTTGATGTTCTAACATTAGGTTTTTAGCACACTTCATAAACGGCTATTAATTTAATGGTTACACCCTTTCCATGCTAGATTAGACATTCGACTACGTCTCTAGTATGGGGGTGTTTGCACCCCTAGACTCGAAACATTGAGGACAATGTTTAACTTTAGTATGGGGGGTGAATAGATACTTGCCTTGCCAAACCTTCACGCTTTCCAAAGTTTATCTTTTTGTTTATCGTTTTGTTGCAAAATAAGGCTAAAAATGGCCAAATTTTAAAATTTTTCTCATGTTTTATAAGTGTTTGAAGACACGAATGTAGGTTTTCCGATGGCGAGAATAAGATTAATTTTTTACTCGACCGTGCGTGTTGAGCACTTAGCTTTGATTTCTTAACTACACATTAGGCTAAGTCTCTTAAATGAGGACGAGAAATGATAGAGTTAATTATAAGTTACTATGCTAAACGTAGAGTACTCGTATTCTTTCAAAAACTCATGTGTTCTCGTTGTTTGCTTATTCTCCCTTCGCATGTAAATATTTTTTGCTTAATAAATATTGACTTAGCGGTTTAGTTAGGATTGTTGGGTTTCTAGTCTTTTCTAGTAGCTTCCGTGTAATTAAATTGGGAAGACATTAAGGTATCACCAGCGTCACGGTTTTGAAGTATTGGCACCCGAATAATCGAAAGCTTCACCTAATAATAAGATTTCAAGTGCTCACCTAAATCTAGCAAACAATTTGAAGCCCCACAAGGCCGAAAAATCTATGCAAAATTGAAAGTGAATCAAGCCTTAATCTTCGAAGCCTTAAAGATCCAAAATTCGCCTTAGCGTGAGGATATACGTCTTTGGCTAATAAAACCACCGATGAGGTGGATAATAAAAGGCAAGGCAAGACCAAAGTCATAATAAAAGCTTCATGGCGAAGTTGAATAAAAGATGGAGGTAAACCAAAGATAATAAGGCCCTTCCGTTAGGGGGCGTATAAAAGTCTTGGTAATAAGTCTCATGTTCAAAACCGTTATAAAACCGTGTTTATCGATTCTTCTTGTCAACTTAATTTTTTAACATCGTTGTCTATTGGGAGGGGTTATTGATTTGATGGTCTTGGTTACACCGTTAAGACTCTATTTTTAGACCTAAATCTCTATTATCGCATAAGTCAAACAATGTATCCTCGTGAAACATTCAAGACAAAATAAAATATAAGAGATACAACCTAGGAATAATGGGAGGATAAGTATGTGATTAGGGCATATGAGTAATGTTAGCATTACTAACTTATAATGACAATGATCTCGTTGCACGCTTAGCATGGAATTGGGGTGAAAATCGAGGACGATGAAATTATTTCTAACGAAGCATTCACGTGTTCTTATTCTATGAACCTAAATGTCCCATTTTGCGATGAAAATCATACATTATGTCTATAACACAAGTAGTAGTAATAGTAGTAGTGTAGCTAGTTTATCATTCAATAAAGTGAATAAAAATGAATTTTGGAGATGCTACGATACTTTATTCTAGCATTGCGTGAGGGCACAGCAATGGTTTAGTATGGGGGAGTGATGAGACTGCAATTATACATAGTCTCATCGTCCAAAACGGGCTTAAAATGCATTAAATATCATTAAAACTACCAAATATATGCTCGTGTTTGTTGCTTGTGTATTTTAGGTACGGATATTGAGGAAATGACAAAAAGATCACAAGAATCATTCAAAAACGAACACGGGAAACGAAGCCGCACAATGAACCGGACCCAAATCCTGAATTTCCAAAATGGTCCTTGAAGAATTGAAGAAATACAAGTTTGGTCCCTCATCTTTGAAGACTTGTCACAAATGACCCTCCAATAGTCATTTGTACAAGAAAAATCCTTAAAGTTTGAAGAAATGTCAAGAATAGCCCTTGGAATTGGATAAAATTGCATTATTAGTCCTTGCCTAAAGTTTAATTAAACAAAAGGACTGAAAGTGTAAACTGCCCAAAGTTGTTTACAAAGGAATGAAGATTGTTTGCTGTTTATTACAAAGTGAAAGAATGAAGAGACTTGGGGGGCCAAACTGGCCAGACAACAAACTAATCCCTACCAATACAATCCCTACACGTCACCTAACCCGACCCTACCCTTTTACCCAACCCAATATCCACCCAAATACCCATTACCCAAACCCATCACCAGTTTATTTATTAAACTGGTCAAACAAGTCAACCCCTTTTATTTCCCACCCAAACACATTTTTTAAATAAACCACCCCTAAAAACGGATTAAACATCCCCTAATCACCCCTTAAACCCTAAACACTACCCAGTTTCAATAAAACACAAAACAAAGGGGTTTAAGCTAATATTATCCAGATTGCTAATTACCCATCCCCTAAACCCAACCCACAACCCAAATTCTCTTCCCAGCATCCCCATGTGACTGTAGGACCCTCCCCTGTCCCGTCTCTTTCACACAAAACCCCAAAGGGGACATGATCAACGTCCATCTTATACTCCTTGGTTCCCAAGTCCACATAAACGTCCATGATCATCCCAGCAACTCCCTTTCCAACTGGCAATATCACATGGGCGAATTTGACCCATTTTCAGTCAACATTCAAAGGGTATTTCAGAAAATCCCTTAGCTAGGGTTTTAGCTTTTTATTATTTTATTTATTTTCTAGAAAGATCAGTTAAGTAGTATAAAAGGAGCATACGGTTTGTGTATGGCCCTTTGTTCCAGTTTTTCTTGCTAAACCATTGTAATCCCTTTTATCATATAAAAGTTGGTATTTTGTGTTAAAAGTAATTCCTTTTTATTTTGAAAAGTTGGTATTGTGTTGGCAAGAATTCTGAGTTCCATCATCATTTATGTTAATGGTTGAGATTTGAAAAATATTTTGTAATTCCTTTTTTATAAACTTAAAAAGTTGGTAAAAGTATTATTCTATTCCAAAAAAATCTGTTTAAGTTTTTTTGAGGTTTGATCATTGTAAGAAAAAGTTTTTAAAAGAGAAGAAGAAAAAGAAAAAAATTCAGATTATTGGATATTATGTTCTTGTGTTGATCTTAGCAGAAATCATTGGAAGCTTGTTATCCAAAAGGTTCTGCACAAGCCCGGGCTTGTTTGGACGTGGCTTTTCAGCCATTGTGGGACCTGGATGTGGGTCCCACAAGGTAACTATCTTATACCTTGTGTTCAGTTTTCAAATTGGTGATTTGTGTGATTTGGTGAAATTGGTCTAATTGTTAGTTTATATGTTTTTTCATGTTGTTTTAAGGATTTTCTACATGTTAGATTAAGTTATAACTAGTTTGGTTTGAATTTGATTTGGTTTGGTTTGAAAAAAATCAATTTCTGAAATTAAAGGGATGTTTGGGATTAGGGATCTAATAGGGTTAAAGCTTTATAAACCTGTTAAAGACCACTCACACTCACTCTCTTTGGTTTATTTGGTTAAAGTGTATGGTTCTTGTTAGCTTGGTGAGTTTAAATCAGAAGTTTGAATGTCAAAAATTGGGTAAAAGTAGTAAAAAATCAGTAAGAGCCCTAGTGACTGTTTTCTGTTAATTTGGCTCACCAAATCTTGTTCATTGTTAGATGATAGGATAAAGTAGGGTTTGTAATTGATTGTATCCTAGTTGGTAGGGTTGTGTGCAAGATTTAGCCAAGTGAAAATCACATTTGTGCCATTTGAACCAGCTCACTGTTCATCAGATAGGGTATACCATTAATCAGTAACTTCTTGTGTTTATTTTGCTTAATTTTTGTGAAAAACTTGTGTGTTTTTTAGCATATTCTGACTCTCTACACTCCATTGAGTGTAGGGGTGCCTTGTTGTCCAAAAACAAGCTCAAAACAAGCTTTCCAAAGCCTATTGGTCAACTGACCATTTATTTGCACTAACAGTGGGAACAAAGTTCCCCCTGCTAATACACAAGTTACCCCTGCTCAGCAAAAAGACAAACCCTAACACATGTCACTATCAGAAACTTAAGTTTTTTGTCTTTAGTGCATTAAAATAGGAATTAGGGTTTAAAATTAGTTTCAATATTTTTCTTATTTAATTTTGGATTTTTCTGTTTAATTAGATTTATTATTACTGTTCATTTAGTATTTTTTACATTTAATAGCTATTTTAAATACTTTTTAATATTTTGATTTTTGTCTTTTAGTGTAGAAAACTAATATTTTTAGATTTCAAAAATTTTATTAGACTTAGAAAAATAATTTAAGATTTTAAGATTAAAAAGTTTTTACTGTTCACTTTTTAATTATTTTTTTAGAATTAATTTAGTTTAATTACGGTTTTATTTGTTAACTGTTTTGTCTTTTAGTGAAAAATTTTATATTTTTCAAACTTTTTCATTTTTATACTGTTCCTTAGAGTAATTTAGGATTTTTAAAATTGTCAAATTATTTTTGGCATTATTTTATTATTTTTTATGATTATTTTAGTTTAAAAATAGTTTTAAGTGTTAGAAAAATAGTTTTCAAAATTTAGGAAAAATCTTTTTAGTCTTTAGATAATATAAGTAAGTTATTTGTTCAATAAAATAATATTTTGGACATTTTGTTATTTATATTTAATTTTAGGGCTTTAGTTAGCATTTAAAAATGAATATTTAATTAATAAAAGGTTTTAAAATATTTTTGTTGAATTTTTATCCTTATTTATATTATTTTGGACTTAGTTTTAGCTTTTAATTAATTTAAATAATTTGTAGCTTTTTACGGTTTTACGTGAACGACTTTTTCGACTTAGCTTAATCCGTCTTCGTAACCGTCATTCTCTTCTCACCCCATTTCTATTCTCTTTTTCTAAATATAATCACAAACCATTAATCAATTAATTACACAACGCACTAGCCTCCTCGAGAACGAACTCACTTTAGGGTCATTTACACACGGTTTTCCTAAATCGTCGTGCTTACTTGCCCTAATTGTTGCTCTTTTCCTAAAGGGTATACAAAAACTCAACTATCAATTATTAAAATTTAATCTTAACATATAAATACAATTTTTACACTTGAAATATTTTTTTTACTAAATATTTAAATAATTATGTATTGAAAAAACTGATAATTTGGGTTATTCGGGTCAACCCGAGAACCGAACCGGATTCTAGTTCGGTTTTCGGTTCGGTTCGATTTACGGGTTGACCTAGGGAATTTTTTTTACCGAATAACCGATCTAATATAAACCGAACAACTCGAGAACCGAACCGAAAAACTCCCCTAGTTAAAACTAATGTTTTAAAAACCGGGTTGACCCGGCCGGTTGACTCGTGAACCGGCTCGGAGCCCGGGTCGAATATGACCGGGGTTTTCTTGTTTGAGAACCGGATTGACCCGGTTTGATAAACCCGACCGGGTCACGACTTTTTATAAAAAAAATCAATTTTTTTTTGTATAAACATTTCTAAATTTAAAGATAATTAAAGTGATGGTGACTTATGTTAGTTAAAATAAAATCAGAATTAACTTAAAACACAAACTAATATCGTTTTATTATGGTCTAATATAAATTAATATTTTTCATACATTTGCTATAATGTTATAAATATTGAACTAAAAAAAGTAAATATTTTTGATACATTATAATGTTATAAATATTAAACTAAAAAAAGTAAATATTTTTTATCGATTTAAATTGACGTAAAACAAGTTATGAAATTATACAATATGTATTAATTTATAAAAAATATACATATATATATAAAACCGGGTTACCATGGCGGTTCAACCGATTTACCCGTGAACCAGTCATTAGTCCGGGTTCATACAGTTTTATCAAACAAACACTATTGTCGCCTTGTTGTCACATGCCAGGGTTTCAACTTCCTGAAACTCTTAAATGGAAGCTGCAGAGTAAGCAAAATTTAGCTTGTTTGATCATCAGTTGATCCCATCAAAATTGATTTCCAACGTATCCTGTATCTCTTTTTATATTCACCCATTGTTTTTGCACTCCCACCGATGTGGGATGTAATCAATCCACTTTAAAAATTTTGTGACACATTAGCAGAATGCATCACAGACGGTATTATTTTGACACATAGTGAAAGTCTTTTTATAAATCCTTTGTACGAAATATTGTAATATCTAACAGAAATTCCTACAAAAATATTTGTTAATCTGACGTGGAGAAATAAAAGTTTGTCATGTTATACGAACATTGTATATCATGTTCACGTATTATGTCCTAGACATCCACTTGTTTGTTTCGGCTTATATTACCCGGCTAATAGCATATGTTGTTTTCGGCTTAAGTTCTATAAGCTCAGTCTTAGGGCTTATTTTGAAACTTTTCGGCTTAAATAAGTTTATCATGACATAAGCCCGCTATATAAGCCGAAATCCACATACGCCATAAGCCCGCTATATAAGCCAAAATAAACACCCCAACCTCTTTATTAATACTGAAAAACACGCTATTTTATCTACAACAATCAACATATGAGCTATCTAGACGGAACAAACATAAAATTTGGGGGAGTGTTTGGCATTGCCTATTTACCGACCTAAAAAGCCACCCACTTAGTTGAAAGTTTATGGACTTAAAATCAATTGTCATGTGATGGGATCGAACTCGAAATTACGGGATTGCACACATTACGTGAAGGGTTAATTTATTTATTTATTAAATATATTTTATTATATTTATTAAATCAAACCGTAGCTAACGATCATTAAGTAATTAAAAGTTAAGTATTAAACGACCGTTATAGAAAGTTATAGAAGCTAAAAGAAGGTGTCAGAAATATTCCGGAAACCTCTTTGGGGTTGTGTATATCCGGCCTAAAAGGGGAGACAAAGAGGAAGAGAAAATATTTTGTTGCCTTATTTTGTTTAAACCTTGGAGGAGAAGTTTTCCAAGGTGTATATAAACAACCAAAGGCTTCATAATTTTTACTCCATATCTCTCTTTCTTGCTCCTAACCGCCGCCCAAACAAACACCCTATTAGGGTTCTTCTTTGATTTTCAATAAGCTATTCTAGATCTAGTCCTAGCCCCTCTCTAGGGTTGTTGGGTAGATCTTCCATAGACTTGGAAGCTCGGTTTGTTCGTGCTAGACTCACGGTTAACTCGCCGTATCACGTGTGTATAAGATCGTGGTGTAGTCTTGCTTTAGATTACATCCTGGTGGTGTTCGTGATCTATCTCTACCGGTGACCGTTCCGTCGACTTGTAGATCTTGCTAGGATAAAGGTATGTAACCCTAGCCTTGATTAATTATAATTGTGTTAATTAAAGATCTTTTTAATTTGCTTCCGTTGTGTGTTCTTTGATCCATATTAGGGTTTTAAATATTTGTTATGGTAAATATAAACCTTCAGTGGCATCGAGAGCCGTTTTAACATGATTATAATTATCAATATCTAAAGTTTTTTTTAACTAATATTGATTTGTGTTAAAAATTACATGTTGTTTTTTAGGTTTTATAAAAATTAGGGTTTTTTTGTTTTTTATTGTTTTTTAAAATCGGCTATGCCGAAATTTTTATTAAAAAAAAAGTTTTTTTGTAAACCCCAAAATTACATGGTAATTAACTTTAGATGTTTTGCATGATTTAATTGTTATGTCATGCGTGGTTACGATCCGTAGTTTTTTTAATTGTTAAGATAATGTGGGAGATCCGTAATAAACGTGCATGTTTTTTTACGGATCATATAACTTTGAATGCTATTTGCTTTATTTGATTCAAAGTTTTAAAATTAGGGAAGTCTTTTTATTTTTATAAAAACCCTAGATTTGATGTTCTTTAAATATTTGATTTAGTTTTTTTTTGTACTACTTGTTTTCATGCGTTTTTATATTGTATGTTGTAAACAAGGGTAGTTTTTTTAAGAAAAATAATATGGACTAAATCCTATCAAAATTAATGAATTGTTTTAAGATCTAAATTACATATGATTTGCGTTGATTAGAATTGCAATAGCAACTTAAATGCCTACTCAATTTTGGCAAACTATAAAGTGGGTATAACGCACCGTTGGTCAAGTACCCGGTTAAGGAAGGAGGTGTTATGCTTCAGCGCTGACCAAATTCTCGGCTCGCCTGTGCGTCAAAAATGGAATTACCTACGGTTGTTATTTGTTTAATTCTTTAAGGTTGATTTAACTACATTAATTCACATCCGAAACACAATGAATAAGGTTATTGCTTTGTGCTTTAGCTAAGTTCTAGAAAAAGTACGGTGTGAATTTAGTTGTGTGTAAAATCTTTAATTGGTTTAACCAATACCTCAACTTGCAAATATATGATGAAATTTTAGTCTCGCCAAAAAGTTTACTAAACGTTTTTATTAAACTTGTGTTATGGAGATGTATGCATGCTTCTCCATACATGATTTTGACACCAAAAGCTATACCCTAAAAATTTAAGTCATATGCCCTCTAATTGACGAACACTTGAAGTTACAATTGTCGTCATATAAGATATTGGACGATGTTGTAATGGAGAGAAAACTTCATGACTGAATAAGATTGCACATGAAGGTTTTACGTTATTTAGATTAGTCGACTTAATTGAGTTATTCAGTGAGAACTAGAAACTTAAGGCATAAAGTAGGGATGAAACATGTTTACAATGCAAATGATTTTGGCAATGTAAATCCCTAACGTATCTAGAAATTGCAAATTTGTTTGTCAATTATTGTTCGACAAGTTACTGTGTTGAATACATTTGTCACTAGCAGATCAACTGATGTGATAAATCTTTGTCAATATGGATTCTAGTTTTTCAAGGAAAATACTATGGTTTTATTGCCGGGGTAATTTTATTTTCTTGAATTGTATTATCAAAAATACTAATGTTTGAACTTATTTCTGTAGGAATGGCTCAACCCGAAAACAATCTGACAATAAGCTCGACGTTCAAAGCTTTCTTTGAACGGCATGAACTTATTGGCCCTAATTTCAATGACTGGTATCGCTCACTAAGAATTGTTTTGAGAGCAGCGGGTACTATCAATATCTTGGAAACTCCTTTTCCAGAGGATCTTGCTGAAGGAGCATCTGATGCGGAAAGGCTTCAACACGCTGCTAACGTTAAGAAGCACCATGAGGTGGCTGCTGTAATGTTAGGGAGAATGGCTCCATCACTTCAAAGGAAGTATGAGTTATTTTCACCTCAGCTAATGCTTGATGAACTCAAGGATGTGTATGAAACGCCGCAAGCTGTAGAGATCTATGATTTGGTTGATGCTCTACATAGTTGCAAGCAAGCTCCTGGAAATTCCGTAAGTGCCCATTATATGGAAATGAGGGGTTATATGGAACAACTCATTGCACTAGGACAACCCTTTGATCATAATATGGCTATTAACTTGATCAATAGGTCCCTTATAAGGACTTCAATGATTTTGTTCGTAACTATAATATGCATTGCACGGGGAAGACGGTTAATGATCTGCATGCGATGCTCATTGACTTTGAAAAGGGGTTGAAAGATAAGGCATCCACTGCTACTCCTCAAGTACTTTATGTGCAAAAGGGTAGAGTGACGAAACCAAAACCGCAAGTGAATAAGAAGCAGAAAGGCAAAGGCAAGGTTGATAAGAGCAAACAAGTTGCGACTCCATCAAAACCAAAGCAGAACTTTGTCAAGAAAGGTCAATCTCAGAAAGATGATACTTGTCACCACTGCAAGATGACTGGACACTGGAAGAGAAATTGCTCTCTTGATCTCCATGAAATGCAAGAACATAAGAAGAAGGTTGGGCTAGCTGCTGCAACATCTTCAGGTAACTTATTAATGATAGAGTTATTTAATCTTACATACAAATCAAACTCCTGTGTATATGATACGGGATGTGGTATTAACATTTGTAATACCCTGCAGGGATTTGAGTTGAAGAGGAAGCTTTCCTATAGGGAACAATTTCTGCAAGTGGGCAATGGCTCACAAGCAGCGGTTGAAGCTATAGGAATATTTAAATTAGTTTTACCTTCGGGTTTAGTACTGTTTTTAAATCATTGTCATTATGCACCTTCAATTGTTAGGGGTGTCATTTCCTTTTCTTGTATGTTGGATCTTGGATTTAATCACACAATTGATAATAATAGAATTTCTGTTTTCAAAAATGGTTTATTCTATTTTGATGCAATTTCTGTGAATGGTGTTTTTGAAATTAACATGCATGATAATAATTCCAAGAGGAAAAATAATTCTGTTTTTAGCATGAATAAGAAGAAAAAGTTAGACAAGAACTCTTCTTATCTTTGGCATTATGGACTTGCCCATATTGGGAAGACTCGCATTCAAAAGCTTCAACGTGATGGTCTTTTGGAAAATATCAATGATAAAACATTTGATAAATGCGAATCTTGTATCTCTAGAAAGATGACCAAGAAACCTTTTAATAGCAATATTGAAAGGACTACTGAACTACTTGGTTTGATACATACTGATGTGTGTGGACCACTTAGACATGTGTCAAGGAAAGGTGTTAGCTACTTCTTAACGTTTACGGATGATTATAGCCATTATGGTTATGTTTATTTACTTAAGCATAAACATGAGGTATTTGAAACATTCAAAATGTTTAAAGTAGAAGTAGAGTTACAACTAGGAAAGAAGATTAAAGCTCTTCTTTCTGATAGAGGTGGTGGATATTTAAGTCAAGAGTTTAAAGATTATTTAAGTGAGAATGGAATTGTTCAGAAACTTACTTCTCCATATACTCCACAACAAAATGGTGTATCTGAAAGGAGAAATCGTACATTATTAGATATGGTGCGATCTATGTTTAATCTTACAACTTTACCATTATCCTTTTGGGATTATGCTCTTGAATCTAATGTTCGTATTCTGAATATGGTTCCCACAAAGAAGGTTGATAAGACACCATATGAACTATGGCATGGCAAGAAGCCATATTTGTCTTATTTGAAAATCCGGGGTTGTGAGGCGTATGTGAAACGTGACTCTGGAGATAAACTCCAACAACGCTCAGTTAAATGTATCTTTGTAGGTTACCCTAAGGAAACTGTAGAAACTAGAAGGGGGGGTTGAATAGTTTCTCTTTGATTGGTGACCAAATTAAAATTGCTTTTAATTTGGTTTGTATCAAAACTATCTTTTACTTAAAGCTAAGTTGCATAATGATTAGGTTCAATTGAAATGCACTAGCAAGAATAATAAGCAAGTATAATGATAATGAAATAAGTAAAGAGCAAGGAAGGAAACAACCTAGTGGGAAGACACCAAGATTTATAGTGGTTCGACAACGAGGCTCTATCCTCGTTTCTACTCCACTCCTCGAGTACACCAACTCGAGATTTCCACTATATCCACAAGCTCCCTTCTCGGCGGAGAAAACCTTACATCGTTGCTTACATTATTTTCCGACACTAAGCTAAATGTCGAGACCTAATCTTTAGCTAGGACCAATCTACACGACGTTGCCTACTTCACAATTTAACGACACAAGGCTAGATGTCGAGTTCTAATCTTAAGGTAGAACCAATCTTCACGACGTTGCCTACTTCACCATTTTACGACACAAGGCTAGATGTCGAGTTCTAATCGAAAGCTAGAACCAATCTTCACGACTCTTCACTTTGAAGCTAAGTGAGAACTTCACACAACACCACTACTAATCACTTTAAAGTTTAGTGAGAACTCACAAGACACAACCACATCACTTTGTAGTTTAGTGAGAACTCCTAATCAAATCTATTACAACTCAACTAGACTTATCCAAGTACACACATGTAGCTTGGATTTACACAACACAAATCCAAGCAAACACATATGCAATGTATGTACACAACAAATCCAAGAATTCACAAATAACTTGGATGAACACAACTAGTCCAAGTATTCATAAATACATTGGATTGACCTAAAACAAAAAGGTATCATGATGAATATGACTAGCTCATAAATTCATCTTTATCACTACACTAGTGAGTGAGTGATCTTCTCATTGGACATGGTAAAGGAGGGGATCAAGAGGATAATCATATGTAAACATCCTTAACAAATTAAGTGATCATTTACTAATGATTATGCTATAGAAAATAGAAAAAGGGCTGAGAAAAACGTCCAAGAGGCTTGCTGGAAAATGAGATTTGACCCACTATTTAAAGGAGACAAAGTTACAACGGATCTATAACGGCTACTGTGCGCGGTACCTTATCTCACCCCGCGGTACCATATCGCTAAGGTACCGCGTAGGTACTTAAGGTACCGCCACTAGACTATGCTCCATTTTTTGTCTTTTAGTGGGGTGGGAATATCTGAGGTATTTGAACCCTTCAAAGGATATTCTAACAGCATTTGGAATATGCCATTTTCAAATTTTCATTTTCCATTTTAATAAAACATTTTCTAAAAAAGAAAGTTTATTAAAAAGTCTTTTGTCTTATTAACAAAAGTGAGTTTTAAGGATAATCATTTTGATGATCACTAAGTATGATTAAGAAAGGTTAGTGATATGATTATTACCTTGATGATAGTGTTAGTTAAATAATTCATTTTGTGTTTCTACACTAAATGTGTTGTATGGTTTGTTGTGATCAAAACTAAGAAAGATTAGTTAACACTAATAATGTTTTTAGGCATTACTTGCATTAACAATCTCCCCCTTTTTGATTACGACAAACGATAAACTCATTTACGTAGAAACACAAACTATGGAATTATTAACTAGTTTATCACTATCATTTCTCCCCTTTGTCGTAGCAAAAAGGTTAGCATAAGTCTTTGAAGTGCATCGAACTTTGCTAGTAGCTCCGCCTTGGTGGTTGCTCCCCCTTGCTTGGGGCACCAAGTTTGTGAGCTAAGGTGACATGCTACACAAAGGTTAGTAGAAAGGAAAGAAACACCAATGTATATATGATCACTACTTACTAAGTAACTTGAGAGGGAGAAAGAGAAGAAATCTCAAATTAGAAGCAAGTATTTTGCTAAGTATGTCCAAAGAGGTAATTGACAAAATCAAACTTCAATAAAATGAAGATGATAAGCTTGTCAATGGGTTAAAGCTTTAGAATTGATGGAATCACCCATAAGCAATTGTAAAAATTTAACCAAGATCAACTCAAAAATAGAACTAATTAGATAGCACACAAATAACACAAAGGTTACAAAAAAATAATACAACAAAGAAGATAGTCATACACATAGTATGAGTATCAAAAAGCAATAAATATGGAAAATAAACCACTAAGCATAAGCTAGTCTAATAGTGATATTTTCCAAGATTGCTAAAAATAAAATAAAACTAAAAAGACGACGATGCATCATTCAAAGTTTTGTCCACCGGAACGAAAACTTGAATAGGAGGTCGAGTGAGGAGGAATTCAAGAAAATTTAACTTCTCATACACATGAGCAAGTTCAATTTGTTGAAATCGGCAACAATCACACGAGGATCCATGATGCAACACAAAGTCGTTTGATGGGGGTATAGCATCAAACTTAGGGTTTGGTGGTGGTGGGGTAAAGGGTTTGGGAGTGTTTTCACAATGCCTTGTGAGGTTTGGGAAGGTTGCAAGGTCATTGAGTTGGGGGGTATTGAAGGATTGTGGTGGTGGTGGAACATGTTCTTTTGCTCCGGTGATGGGGTTTATGGTGTAAGTCTCATTCCAATACTTGATTGGAGAGAAGGTAGGGTTTTTGGGTGGTTTGGACGAAGATGGTTCATTCTTCTTAACCCAAACGGGTCGAACCGAGATTTTCGGTTTCTTTAAAAGCTTGGATGAGGAAACTTTGGGTGAGTGGGGTTGTGACAAAGAAATGTCAAGGTTAAGAATGTAGGAGTTAGGCATTGTGAGAGTGTGAGAATGATATCTCAAGGTTATGTGAGAATGAATTCTCAAGGTTGGGAAGGTGTGAGAATGAAATCTCAAGGTTGGGGTATAAGTAAAATGTAATCAAGGTAAGAATTTGAATACAAAATGTGTAGTGTCAAAGAATGTTTAGTCAATTTGAGTAAACAAGGAATCTTGACTGGGAATAGGGTTTTAAAGGTTTTGACCAAAAATTCGTCAAAAGTCACTTTCTGGCCGCGGTACCTTATATGGGTCGGCGGTTCCATATCACTAAGGAACCGCGGGTCCTTAAGGAACCGCGTCCAGTGGACTTTAAACCATGTTTTTCCTGGGTTTTGGGAAAAACTAAGACTTTTTAAAAAAATTGCAAATCTTGGAATTTTACCTCTATTAGAACCAAAATATGCTAGGGTTGCATAAAGCAACACATTCACAAAGAATATCTTGACAAAGGGTGACAAAATAATTTGGATATCATTTTGAACCAATTTTAGTCAAGTTTAGGGGTTGTGATAGATTTAGGTTCAATTTTAATTTCAAATTAAAGTTGATTAGTGTGCACAAAAGGATAGAATCACACAAAGCTAAATCCATAAGTCAACAACACGAAACATTCATTAGTGAAACAAGTACAAAGATAAATAAAACTAACTAATACATAGCTAGCTTATCATTAAATCTAGATAGGTGGTTTTCTTTGGCTTGTTGTTGAAAATCTTTATTAAAAGAACTCCATCATTCATCTCCTAGGAGGAGGCATGGAGAACAAAGTAAGCAAGAAATCTTGCAAACCCCTATGTAGTCCATACATATCCATCCTTAGGTTTTGGATGAGGAAGTGGTTGTAGAGACAACATGGACATCTAGGACCATGAGTTTGTTGAAACCCAAAGTAAGGATCACCCAAGAGGAGGGAAAGAGGGACACCCAAAATTTGGATGTTTGAGTTGGGTGGAGGTGGAGGAGGCAAGTTCTCCAAGGGTGATATGGGTGAAAGTGGAGGTGGAGGAGGCAAGTTCTCCAAGGGTGATATGGGTGAAAGTGGAGGCATGTTCCCCAAAGGGGAAATGGGTGAATGTGGAGGTAAATCCTCCAAGGTTGGTGAAATGGGTGAGTTGTGAGGGGTAAATGGTGAAGTCACCAAAGAGTCATCAAAGTCATTCCCAAAAGGAATGCTTTGGATTGGTTGAGGTTGTGTGGTCACTTCCAAGGGTGCACTTGGAGTGAAGGGTGAAGAGAGCTCATTCATTCTAGAATTGAATGAAGAGGAGGTAGAACCAATGGAGTGGTTAGTACCATGGGTGGAGGAGGTCTTGCATGGTGCAAGAGGTGGGGAAGGTGATGAAGAAATGAGGATAGGAACATTCTCATTCTTAGGTGTGAGGAAAGGTGAAGAGTTAGGCTTAGCTACCTTAACCCTTATTTTGAGTGTTTTTCTTGGGGTGGAGGTCTTGGAAGTGTTTGAGGTTTTGGTACACACCATGGTTGATTAGGGTGGTTTAAGGTTTAGGGAAGTATGTTTGATGTGTGAAGAACATGGCAAACAAGGTGGGTTTAAATGGTTGAGGGGATGATCCAAACTAGTAATGGGTTAAAATCATTTTAGGTGAATAATGAATTTAGATACCCTAGTTTAGGAAATGTGTAGTTTATTATTGAAAATCATGCAAGGTTTACACAAAATTAAGAAAACAGTGTAAAGCAAAGATGCTGTCGTGCACAGTGGCCGGCGGTTCCTTATCTAGGACCGGCGGTACCTTATCGATAAGGAACCGCGGGTCGATATGGAACCGCGACCAGAAGGTTTTCAAAAATTTCCCATTCCAGTTTTTGATAAACCTAGATTTTTCCCAAAAGTTTCACAAGCCAAAGTTAACTACAGATCATAATCTAATAGGCTAACTATTAAAAGGCATGCACAAAGCTATGTAAAACACAAACATGATGGCATAATCAACATTAAGGATCAAAATAAATAGTAATCCAAGCATGCAACACAAGTTAATAAGCAACTAAACCAAAGTGTTAATAACCAAATGTTTAACCATCAAATCCAAACTTTGACACAACTTCAAAGTCTTCACCTCCTTTTCTTTCCTAAGCCTTTGATCATCTTTCCCAAATACTTGAACCCTTTTCTTGACTCCACTCGGTGTTCATGTAATTCTCCCCGGGTTCTAAGATTCTCACGATAAAGATGCTCCATATTGAGATCTTCAGGAACATCACTAGAAGGGTGAGGAGGAGGAGCCAAGTCTTCAAATTCATCCTCGAATTGATTTGAGGATGGGAGTTGCTCGAAGAGTCAAAGTGAGAACTAGGACCGATGCCATCACCATCACTTGGTGGCATATCGGTGTCCTCCTCATCCGGCTCTTGATGGTCGGATTTTCTCGAACCACGGTCACTTCTTGGCTTTCGTTGATACGCCTCTTGAATAGGCAACATAACCCGTTGAACCGGGTGAAAGCGAGAAAGATCGAGTTGAGGAAAATCTTGACCAACCCTTCTAAAGAGGCGAGTAAGAAGCATAGCATAAGGGAGGTTTGTTTTGGGTTTGGAAAGAGCATAATTTATGCGTCGAGCGATGTATTATACAAGATTGTACTTGGTGGAAGTAAATAGGCAAAACAACATATGCCCCATGCAAGCCGGGATATGATCCCGGTTCCCACCAAGACCAAAACACATTTTCCCTAAGGATGTTTGCCCATTGGAGCATATAATCCTTAAGGTCGCTTGAGAGCACTTCATACCTATTCACATTTCGTACATTTGTATGAAGGCTTCTCACAACGTTTCCACTACGCTCTTTCGTGATGATTTCAAGGATGAAATTTAGATCAACTTCGGTGGTGTCATTTGGAGGTTTGTCGTTTGACTCCAAGACAGCATCTAGTCTCCACTTATCCGTGAAACGACAAGTGCCTTCAAATGGCACACCAATAATCTCACCAAAGTCATCGAGGGAATATTGAATGATTTGACCATTCAACAAGAAACGGATAAAGATTTGGTCGTTGATTTCAAGCATGGAGTAAGTACTAAAGAACTCAAGAAGGAACAAGGGATAAATTACCTCGTCTATGTAAAGCAAACAATCAAACCCAATTAGCTCGAACATAGAGTTGATATAATTATCTCCCGCTATTCTTGAGTCTACAATCCTACCCTCATGGAAACAACAAGAGGAAAGGGATGGAAAAGTGTTTTGGAGTTGAGGGGAAACAAAGGTTTGAGAGATGTCGGGCATATAATCTCTAGTGAACTGATGATCTTTTTGATATTGAGAAGGCATGATTAAGTACCTAAATACAAACACAAGACAATATTTCTCCAATCACTCATATGAAAATTAAAAAGGAAAACGAAAAATGAAAATGTGTTATATCAATTTCTTGACAAACATAGGATTGAATCCATATCATTTTCATGTTCACAATGTGTCTATTCCATCCTTGACCAAGAACACATGATCTATGTTAGATCAACAATGGATTAGAACATTGGTTTTTCAAAGCAAGGTTTTTAGGTAAGCATTAACAATGTCATTACCTACTTGTTCATGGGTTCATCACAAATCCATCTTTTAACCAAAATCATTTAGCCTAAATTCGGATTTGTTCTACAAGTGGGTTTTAGTGAAATCTTAATGAATATCAACCTAAGGAATCATAGTAAGATTACCATGTCAACCCACATTCCTATTAAGGTTTTAATTCAATTTCAGTTTTAAAAATCCCCAATTATGAAAGGATGAACCCTAGAACAGAATAGATAAAATTGAAAGAAACTACTTACAATTAATTGATGTTAGATGAAGGATGAGTGAAACCCACAACTTGGAATCAATTAATTTGAGTGATTGAAGGTTTTGGAAGCTTCAACAATGGTGGAAAAAGTAAAACCCGTCGGCTGTGTGTTTTTGGGAGAGAGAGAGTTTGGTTTGAAAAAGCATAAAAAAACACAAACTGGCGCTCTGACAAAAGTTACTGCCCGCGGTACCTTATCGATAAGGAACCGCGGGTTTGAGCCGCGGAGATAAGGAACCGCCTGCAGAGGCAGGTTTCTATCTCTGAAAAACGCCAAATTTTGAAAATCCAGTTTTTCTAAAATACTTAAAATTAAATCATGAGCCTTTTAGAATATCATTGGATCATCATAACACTAAGCAATATGCCTTAACGAAGGATTACGAGTTAAATCAAGATCGAAAAGAACCGAAACGGACAAACGACTACTCGTAGCAAAATGACTAAGTGGAGAGAAATCAAGGGAAGTGAATCAAGACTAGGATCAATGCTCAAGGGATTAATGACAATCTTCAAGTAGTTGAAACGAAGAGCTTGTGTCATATATAGTGGTTTAAGACGTGCCTTTCCGGCGAAACGATAAACGGCTTTGGTAATGAATGAGCACAAAGCAATTATTAAGTCTAAACTAAGATCACTTTCAATAATAGTATTAGTCTAAACTAAAATATGAGCAAAGTATTAATTCACTTTCTCTCCCACAAAGGGCCTACTAACCGTATGGGTGCAAACCATGGAAATCATGCTTGATACTTTAAGCTTCTACTAACTCACTCTACATCACCATAGTGAGTCAAGTATCCAAGCAATGAAGGTTTGAGAGGATAAAGGAAAAGAAGCACAAACCACAAATAAATGTCAAGGCAAGGATGCCGAGAACAAGCACATAGTCAAGTAATGATCAAAAGAATGATCAAAGGGCGTGTGGGAGAACGAAAGCGTACCTTGGCCACAAAGAGCAGTCCATGAAGGAATAAGTGCTATGCCCAATCAATGACTATGATGAGTACTAAGTCTTCAAGGACTAGTATCATTCCCAATCATCTTGGTATCATCATTCAAAGATGTTAAAGATCAATGAAGATGATTCTTCTACAAGTGCAAGTAACTCAATCCACAACCAATTAAGTGATTGATCTTCATGAGTACCTACACAAAGCAAGATGCAAACTAGTAGATATATTTCAAGAGTATATCTAAAATGCATAAAGGCTACTAATCTTAAGTAGGATGCAATATTATCAATTAAAAGACCTATTTTTCAAAGAAAACATAGTTTTGACCAAAGAGAAACTTTAGTACAACTAGACCTTCTAATTTGAGGAGACAATGGATTGATCCAAGTTTTAAAGTACAATATACTTCAAAGATCTTGAGTGACCATCGCTCTGATACCAATTGTAGAAACTAGAAGGAGGGGTTGAATAGTTTCTCTTTAATTGGTGACCAAATTAAAATTGCTTTCAATTTGGTTTGTATCAAAACTATCTTTTACTTAAAGCTAAGTTGCATAATGATTAGGTTCAATTTAAATGCACTAGCAAGAATAATAAGCAAGTATAATGATAATGAAATAAGTAAAGAGCAAGGAAGGAAACATCCTAGTGGGAAGACACCAAGATTTATAGTGGTTCGACAACGAGGCTCTATCCTCGTTTCTACTCCACTCCTCGAGTACACCTACTCGAGATTTCCACTATATCCACAAGCTTCCTTCTCGGCAGAGAAAACCTTACATCGTTGCTTACATTATTTTCCGACACTAAGCTAAATGTCGAGACCTAATCTTTAGCTAGGACCAATCTACACGACGTTGCCTACTTCACAATTTAACGACACAAGGCTAGATGTCGAGTTCTAATCTTAAGGTAGAACCAATCTTCACGACGTTGCCTACTTCACCATTTTACGACACAAGGCTAGATGTCGAGTTCTAATCGAAAGCTAAAACCAATCTTCACGACTCTTCACTTTGAAGCTAAGTGAGAACTTCACACAACACCACTACTAATCACTTTAAAGTTTAGTGAGAACTCACAAGACACAACCACATCACTTTATAGTTTAGTGAGAACTCCTAATCAAATCTATTACAACTCAACTAGACTTATCCAAGTACACACATGTAGCTTGGATTTACACAACACAAATCCAAGCAAACACATATGCAATGGATGTACACAACAAATCCAAGTATTCACAAATAACTTGGATGAACACAACTACTCCAAGTATTCATAAATACATTGGATTGACCTAAAACAAAAAGGTATCATGATGAATATGACTAGCTCATAAATTCATCTTTATCACTACACTAGTGAGTGAGTGATCATCTCATTGGACATGGTAAAGGAGGGGATCAAGAGGATAATCATATGTAAACATCCTTTACAAATTAAGTGATCATTTACTAATGATTATGTTATAGAAAATAGAAAAAGGGCTAAGAAAAACGTCCAAGAGGCTTGCTGGAAAATGAGATTTGACCCACTATTTAAAGGAGACAAAGTTACAACGGATCTATAACGGCTACTGTGCGCGGTACCTTATCTCACCCCGCGGTACCATATCGCTAAGGTACTTAAGGTACCGCCACTAGACTCCGCTCTGTTTTTTGTCTTTTAGTGGGGTGGGAATATCTGAGGTATTTGAACCCTTCAAAGGATATTCTAACAGCATTTGGAATATGCCATTTTCAAATTTTCATTTTCCATTTTAATAAAACATTTTATAAAAAAGAAAGTTTATTAAAAAGTCTTTTGTCTTATTAACAAAAGTGAGTTTTAAGGATAATCATTTTGATGATCACTAAGTATGATTAAGAAAGGTTAGTGATATGATTATTACCTTGATGATAGTGTTAGTTAAATAATTCATTTTGTGTTTCTACACTAAATGTGTTGTATGGTTTGTTGTGATCAAAACTAAGAAAGATTAGTTAACACTAATAATGTTTTTAGGCATTACTTGCATTAACAGAAACTATGGGTTACTACTTTTATTATCCGGCTGAGAACAAAATAGTTGTGGCTCGGTATGGAGACTTCCTTGAAAATGATCTTGTAAATCAAGAATTCAGTGGGAGAAATTATGATCTTGAAGAAATTCAAGAAGATACATTGCCTTCTGAAAATACTAGCGAAGAAATTCTTGTAGAACCAGAAAGTCTGAGTGTTCCACCGGAACTAATTCCTCCACGTAGGTCTCAAAGGACCATACGTGCGCCAGACAAACTATGTATTTACATAGAGGATGATGAGGAGGAAGTAGGGGATCTTGGTGAACCTGCTAACTATCGATCCGCAATGTCTTATCCAGAAAAATTAAAATGGATAGTTGCGATGAATGAGGAAATGAAATCCATGGAAATCAACGATGTTTGGATTCTTGTGGATGCACCTAAAAATGCTAAAGTAGTGAAAAATAGGTGGATCTACAAGAAGAAAACCGACATGGATGGTGAAATACAATCCTATAAAGCACGTTTAGTAGCTAAAGGTTTTACTCAAACTTTTGGCGTAGACTACGAGGAGACATTTTCTCATGTAGCAGACTTACGAGCTATTAGGATTCTCATAGCTATAGCAGCATACTATGACAATGAGATATGGCAAATGGATGTTAAAACTGCCTTCTTGAACGGTCGCTTAGATGAAGACATCTATATGCAACAACCGGAAGGGTACATTGATCCTAAATATCCAAAGCGCGTATGCAAACTTCAAAGATCTATTTATGGTTTGAAGCAAGCATCACATCAATGGAATAAGCGATTTGATGAAGAAATCAAAAAGTTTGGATTTATTCAAAATCGTGATGAGCCATGTGTATATCGCAAAGCTAGTGGGAGTAATGTAGTGTTCCTAATTTTATATGTTGATGACATATTAATCATGAGAAGTAACATTCCAAGACTTAAGGAAGTTAAGGATTATCTTGGTAAATGCTTTTCTATGAAGGATTTGGGAGATGCTGCATATATTCTGGGAATTAAAATCTATCGAGATAGGAGTAGATGGTTAATTGGTCTTAGTCAAGATGCTTATATTGATTAGATATTGAAGAAGTATAACATGCATAACTCCAAGAAAGGTTTTCAACCGATGGAGGTTAAGCATGAGTTAAGTCATGAGAAAGATGCATCAACACCTGAAGAGGTGGCTTACAAGCGAAAGGTGCCTTATGCTTCGGCTGTAGGATCTATTATGTATGTTGTAAGATGCACAAGGCCTGATGTGACGTTTGCTCAGAACTTGGTCAGTAGATACCAACAGAATCCAGGAAAGTTCCACTGGACTGCTATTAAGCATATTCTAAAGTATTTGAGAAGTACGAAAGATATGTTTTTGGTATTCGGGGGTAAACCAGACACATAATTGAATGTAACGGGATTCTGTGCTGCGTCCTGGCAATGTGATAAAGACGATACGAAGTCTCATACGGGTTACGTGTTTGTCATCAATGGAGGAGCAGTTGACTGGAAGAGCAGTAAGCAGAAAACCATTGCTATGCATGCGACTCAATCCGAGTACATGGCCGCTTCAGAAGCTGCAATGGAAGTTGTTTGGATTAGGAAGTTTATTGGAGATCTTGGAGTGATGCCTTCAATTAAAGAACCTATTGATATATATTACGACAATTCTGCTGCAAAAATATTCGCCAATGACCCTGGAGTTATGAAAGGCGCCAGACACTTTAAACGTAGATATCACTACGTTCGAGAACAAGTGGAAGCTCGAGAAATAAAATTAATAAAAGTTCACACAGATGATAACGTAGCTGATCCTTTTACTAAGGCTTTATCTAGGCCAAAGGTAGTTAAGCATGCCAAGGCAATTGGGTTGCAACTGGCTAGCGAATTCATGCAATAAATCTGTTGATTAGTATTTGGATAAAGGATGTAAGACATTATTGAATTAATGAAATAAAGATTGGATTTCGTTTATTTTTCTGTTATTTGATTTTGTATCATATTTTACATGTTTTAATCCATGAGCATTATGATGTTTCTAAATGTCCGTTGTCGATTAATAATATGGGAGTATTATTAAACTAAGACAATTCAAAATACTGACAGAGTATACTTGAAAGTATATTGGTCAATTTTGAATGATATTTGATGGATCAAATATTGGACTTGTCCCAACTATATGATTTTACTTTATGGATCTTTGTCATTAAGTAAATCATAAATAGTTATCCTTAGACCTGAGATACCATAAAACTGCATTGAATGTAGTGCATTTCTGTAAGGTAACCTAACGCTAAACGTAACTGGTAGTTATAAGGGTTATTTTTAGAAGTGTTGCAAAGTTCATGTGTTTTGCTTGTAGTCAAAATGGGATTTGTTTCCTTCAAATTATTTTGAAGTATAAATACACCTGGGCCCCTCGGGGGAGTAGTAAGATGTTTGTGTGGCCACACCCAAATGTGTTTTGGTAATCTTGTTATATCCATAAACGAGAAACATAATAGTTAATGAAAGGAATGACTGAGATCCATATCCTTATTAACGATGTATTTGAAATGAAAGGATAATAATAATGATTATATATCATTAAAAGGTTTTGTCCAGGAAACCTTACTCGAGTTGTACTAGTGACATTGTTAGTGTAACTAGACGCTAATCAATGTGATCACGATATTCAAATTTTGTCCAAGTGGGAGCTGAAAGTTTATGGACTTAAAATCGATTGTCGTGTGATAGGATCGAACTCGAAATCACGGGGATTGCACACATTACGTGAAGGGTTAATTTATTTATTTATTAAATATATTTTATTATATTTATTAAATCAAACTGTAGCTAACGATCGTTAAGTAATTAAAAGTTAAGTATTAAACGACTGTTATAGAAAGTTATAGAAGCTAAAAGAAGGTGTCGGAAACGTTCCGGAAACCTCTTTGGGGTTGTGTATATCCGGCCTAAAAGGGGAGACAAAGAGGAAGAGAAAACATTTTGTTGCCTTATTTTGTTTAAACCTTGGAGGAGAAGTTTTTCAATGTATATATAAACAAACCAAAGGCTTCATAATTTTTACTCCATATCTCTCTTTCTTGCTCCTAACCGCCGCCCAAACAAACACCCTATTAGGGTTCTTCTTTGATTTTCAATAAGCTATTCTAGATCTAGTCCTAGCCCCTCTCTAGGGTTGTTGGGTAGATCTTCCATAGACTTGGAAGCTCGGTTTGTTCGTGCTAGACTCACGGTTAACTCGCCGTATCACGTGTGTACAAGATCGTGGTGTAGTCTTGCTTTAGATTACATCCTGGTGGTGTTCGTGATCTATCTCTACCGGTGACCGTTCCGTCGACTTGTAAATCTTGCTAGGATAAAGGTATGTAACCCTAGCCTTGATTAATTATAATTGTGTTAATTAAAGATCTTGTTAATTTGCTTCCACTGTGTGTTCTTTAATCCATATTAGGGTTTTAAATAATTGTTATGGTAAATATAAACCATCATTAGTATCAGTTTCTAAATAGCGAAAACGCGATTACTTATCTATGATGGTCAAACTATTTTCTACACAAGGTTAACAGGAAAACAGATAAGGGTACCTACAATGAATTTGTGCATAAAAATGTTTATATGACCAAGGGAGGGCGACGGGGAGAACTCGTTACACACCAAACCAAGTGCTGGCAAGTCTGTAAACACGTGAAGTCTCATCTCAATCCAAATATTGAGAAGAAAAAGAAGTTGACATGTTTTCAAGTTACGAAAGAGTGACTTGTATGTCTATGTCATTTGTAACAGATAAAATCACCACAATCCGTGGGTATACTCGTGCAAACCATGAATTCATGCGATGATATTACGCAAGTGAATAAAAAAGCCCCAAAGGACCTGAATAACTAGTTAAGACAACTAAGAATCTATAGATTAAAACGGCCTTCAACAATCTGTCATTTATTGGGTCATAAACAGTCAGATACACAGCACACATGCTCACTAATGCAGCAAGTAAACTTAGAACACGGGAGGGGTGCTCATAAAAATTGCTATTACCTTTATGGGTTACTACTAATTATACAGTTATACTGCCATTCCTTTCAATCGAGTGGAACCATGTATCATGATACATTGATACCTATATGAGCTAACGAAATAGAGATTCTAACAGACGGTATCATAGGTGTGTTAGCGTGTGCCTTGTGTTTGGTTGCATTCTCGTGTGCCTTCTTACGTTTAAAGGGAGGCCCAATGTAGATTTGGTTTTGCCGGAAGGGTTATTGAGTACAAATCAAATCATACATAAGTTATAGAATTAAGTAACTGCCTCATGACCACATAAGTTCCATGGCTTACTACTTATATTCTGGTGTGTTTTTTGAATTAAAGTGCGACCTCATGTGCTTTTATATGTTGCGCATATGAACTATAATGGGTCATGTGCGGTTGTCTTAATGGGTCTTATAAAGAATATTGTGAGAACGGTTTTCTGAGTTGTTCATTCAAGTAGGCAAAGTAGGCAAAGTATATATACAATGAAGCCTTAACAAGTTTCCTAATTTAGAGCTCCTAAATAAGTACATACAAATCACAGAGATATTCTAATTAAATGGTACATCACAATGTACAGCTATACTTCATGATTATCTTAACACTCCCCCTCAAGTTGGAGCGTGTAGATCACGAACGCCCAACTTGCGAAGAAGGTACTGGAATTGCCGTTTCCCAAGTGCCTTAGTAAGGATGTCTGCTGGTTGCTCATCGGTTGGAACATGAGAAGTGGTTATATTACCGGCTTGTATCTGTTCACGAACATAATGGCAATCCACCTCGATATGTTTAGTACGGTCATGAAATACGGGATTAGAAGCAATGTGAATTGCTGCTGTGTTGTCACAAAACAAACGCATGGGCCGTGAATCATGAACACCAAGAGAAGTAAGGAGAGATTTTAACCATGTAAGTTCACAACTAGTTGTAGCCATCGATCGGTACTCGGCTTCGGCTGATGATCGAGAGACGGTAGGCTGCTTCTTAGTCTTCCACGAGATCGGAGACACGCCCAACATGATAAAATAGCCCGTAAGAGAGCGTCTGGTCAGTGGACAAGAGGCATAATCAGAATCACAGTATGCGTTAAGTTGTAAGCTGCTATCTCGTTTAAACAAAAGTCCTTGACCGGGATGACCTTTCAGGTAATGTAATACACGTAGTGCAGCGTTCCAATGAGCATCCTTCGGACTTTGCATAAATTGTGCAAGAGTATGAACCGAATAACAAAGTTCTGGACGAGTAAATGTCAAGTAAATGAGACGACCAACTAGACGTCGATAACGATCAGGTTGGTTGAAATCAGGCCCACTCGCGAGTGCAAGTTGATGATTCGATTCAATAGGAAAGTCACATGGTTTGGCACCAAGTAAACCGCTTTCTGAAAGAATATCCAATGCGTATTTGCGTTGAGAAAGAAAAAGACCTTCAGGATGACGCGCAATCTCAATTCCAAGAAAATATTTTAAGGCTCCCAAATCCTTCATGTGAAAGCATGCACTCATATATGCTTTAAACTTAAAAATCGCATCAGTATTGTTTCCAGCAACAATTAAGTCATCAACATAAACAAGAACATGAAGCTCAATACCACCACGTTTGAAAGAAAATAAGGAATAATCCGCATACGACTGAGTGAATCCAAAAGTTTTAAGAGCAGTAGCAAGTTTCGAAAACCAATTACGTGGAGCTTGACGAAGACCATACAAAGATTTTTTCAGGCGACAAACTTTTCCACGTGATCCATAGAAACCAGGAGGTAGTGTCATGTACACTTCTTCATCAAGGTCGCCATGGAGAAATGCATTATGAACATCCATTTGGTGTAACTCCCAGTTCCGAATAACAGCCACGGCTAAAAAAACACGAACGGAAACCATCTTTGCAACGGGAGCAAATGTTTCATTATAGTCGATGCCTGCAACCTGATTATTTCCAAGAATGACAAGTCGAGCTTTATAACGCTCAATGGTACCATCAGAGTTATACTTAATCTTGTAGACCCATTTACATCCAATGGCCTTTTTGCCATGCGGCAAATCCACAAGAACCCAAGTTCCATTTTTTTCAAGAGCATCTATCTCTTTACTCATAGCGTCACGCCAATTTGGATCAGTTATAGCTTGTGAGAAACGAGTAGGCTCATTATCCACAGTGACTGCTGCCAAGAACTGAGCGTGTGTAGTAGAAAACTTATTGTAAGTTACAAAATTAGCAAGAGGATATCGTGTACCATGAGATGATGAGCCGATGAGTGGTGCATAAGATTGGATGGGGTCTAATGATTGGACCGTATGACAAACAAAATCCCGCAATAGAACTGAAGGTTGTCGTTCACGGGAACTACGACGAGTACCATTTGTATTTTCTTGTCTATCATTTGTATCATACCCCGTATCGTTGTTATCATTAACATCACTCAACCGTTCTTCGGATTGATTGGTTGAAGTTACATCATCAGTTGAAGCTACATTATTTGAGGATGAAGAAATACCAGATGAAGTTGGAGTATGTAACTGTGAAATATCAGGGACATCTTCCTCCGCATAAGTGTTGGGCAACAAATCAGAATCACAAGTGCTTGAGTTATGTAAAGTTGAATCCACTTCAAGAGGAGGTTTTGTGAATGGAAAATTATTTTCATAAAATATCACGTCACGTGAAACAAAAAACTCTTTGTTTTCAAGATCATACAACCGCCAACCCTTTTTCCCATATGGGTAGCCAACAAAAATGCATTTTCGACTACGAGAATTAAACTTGTTTCGATCACGAGGAATTTTAGAAGCAAAACAAAGACTTCCAAAAATACGAATATGATTATATGATGGAGAATGGCCAAAAAGAAGTTCGTACGGAGTTTTTCCTTTGTTAAGCGGGGTAGGTGTTCGATTGATCAAGTACCCGGCTGTAAGAATACATTCCCCCCAAAAGTCCAATGGCAAACTTGCTTGAAATCGAAGTGCCCGAGCTACATTAAGTATATGGCGGTGTTTTCGTTCCACCCTAGCATTTTGTTGCGGTGTACCAACACAAGAACTCTCGAACACAGCTCCTTGTTCTTGAAAGAACTTTTCCAAACAAGTAAATTCCGTTCCATTATCACTACGGATACATTTAACCTTCTTATTGAACTGAGTTGAGGCCATGGAAAAGAAATTTCTAATAATTCTCCCAACTTCAGATTTGGCACCCATCAAGTATACCCAAATCCCTCGAGAATAATCATCTACGATTGTTAGAAAATAAGAGGCACCACATGAAGACGGAGTGCTATAAGGACCCCAAACATCACAATGTATTAACTCAAAAACAGAACTTGCATTGCTAGAACTTAATGGAAATGAAACACGAGTTTGTTTTGCTTTAAAGCAAACATCACAAGGTTTATCTTTATTTTTTGAACAATCACTACTAAGAACGCCAGGGAAACTAGAAACTAGTTTATATGATGCGTGTCCAAGTCGACGATGCCACGTTTGATACGTATCTGATGTAGTAGAATAACAATGCCCAACTTGTGACGCCGACGCTCGAAGCCAAAAGACCCCATTTCTTTCTTCACCCACACCAATCACTGTCCTCGAAACGCGGTCCTGTATAACACATATTTTTGGAGTTGATGTAATTATGTAGTCATGATCTTTCATCAATTTAATGAAGGAAATCAGGTTACAACGCAACCGTGGAACATATAAGACATTTTCAACTCGAAGGCCATCATTAAAAACAACTGTTCCTTCTTGAACAGCGTTAGCCAATACACCATCAGGTAAGTATACAGGAATAGGAAATATATCATGGAGATCATGTAGCACACTTTTATCACCAGTCATGTGTAATGATGCACCAGTATCTAAAATCCAAAAAAAAAAGAGACATACCAGAAAGCTTTTCAGCTTGATTGTCGTTATTTGAAGCTAGTGATTTGAACATATTAATCACTGTATTCCATTGTTCCTCATTAAGAGCGGGGCTGAGAGAACTCCTATCTTGAGAAGAAAGATGGACATTTGTGTTACTTTGACTTGGCGATGCATTTTGAGCTGCATTGGCAACCCCAAAACTCATCCCTTTACCTCGACCACTAGAGGATGTGGCACCACGACCACGTCCATATGAGTTTTTTCCACGTGGTCCAGTCCACCAATCCGGGTAACCTTTAAGTTGAAAGCAAGAAGATACATCATGACCCGGGTAATTGCAGTTTGTACAAACAACTTTGTCACTGCGTTGTTTTGGAGATGGGTGTGAGGATCTCTGAACAGCAAAACTTACAGCCTCGCTCCTTCCTTCCTTCCCTTTCGCCATGTTCTTATGTCTTTCTTCTTGAATGACAAGCGCATATGCACGGTTCAAAGGCGGAAGCGGATCTTGTGCGATAATGTTTGTACGGATATTCCCATACAAATCATCATCTAACCCCATCAAGAATTGATGAACCTGGCGCTCGTCCCGTTCCTTACTTAATTCAGCAGCCCAGTTGCACTTACATTTACCACATGTACAACCCTTGGTTGATACATACATAGAGAGCTCATCCCACAACTTCTTAAGTTTACCATAATACATGGATATACTTTGACCATTCTGCTCACATCGCGCAAGATCAGATGTTAATTGTTGGATACGCGGCCCATTCCCAATTGAGAATCGTTGGCTTAAATCGTCCCACAATTCTTTCACCGTATCAAAGTAAGAGACTGAGGAACGTAGGTTAGGCTCAATGGAATTAAAGAGCCACGCCAAAAGCATGGAGTTAACACTCCACCAATCTTCAATTTCAACAGATTTATCATCAGGCTTTGTAATAACCCCGTCCAAGAAACCTAGCTTTCGCTTTGCTCGGAAGGCATTACGCATACACCTTTCCCATTCTTGGAAATTATCTCCCTTCAAAACTACCTGGCAGATGTTCATTCCAGGATGATCAGAAGGATGGAGATAATACGGTGAAGAAGTATCACTAGCCTTTGTATGTTTTGAATGATCATCACTCGATGTATCAGTATCATCAACCATGATGATTATAATAGCCAATTAAAAATAAAAACAATAATGATATCAGTAAGCAAAGAAAGATCGCTGCTCTGATGCCATAAAGAATATTGTGAGAAAGGTTTTCTGAGTTGTTCATTCAAGTAGGCAAAGTAGGCAAAGTATATATACAATGAAGCCTTAACAAGTTTCCTAATTTAGAGCTCCTAAATAAGTACATACAAATCACAGAGATATTCTAATTAAATGGTACATCACAATGTACAGCTATACTTCATGATTATCTTAACATCTTAAGCCGAATAACTCACGTAGTGATTTCAAATCAGCAGGTATATATAAATCTACAACAATTTTCAAAAGACAAGAATGATCATATGAACAATAAGTAAGGAGAACAAATATACATTAATCTTATTTGTTACTTACAAGTCTCTGTCACCAATTTTCTACGTGTGAACATCTCTCAAATGAATTCAAACGTATGTGTAAATAGGCAGTTAATAAAAAAATAAAGAAAAGAATCAATGAATGTCACCCTAAACTAGTTGCATGACTGGACCATCATATCATTAGTATGTGATTAATGAAACATCTAGCCATGCTAATGACCAGGGCCTCTTGGGCTAGGCCCTGACGCAAGTCGTTGAAGCCAAGACGACATAGTGATATGAGCCTTCTGGTACACGGTCGAGTATGTAGCAAGATGGTTTGCTCCAGCAAAGTCCTCATCGGATAAGACTCTACCTTCAACTACAAGTGGGCTCATAAAAGCAATGAAGATCACAACAAAAACCAAAAGGGTGCATGTTTTCTTAGATGCCATCTTTGAGAAGATTATGTTATACCTTGAAGTAATAAAAAGTGTGAGTTTTGCGACTTTTGTAGGTGTTGTTTATAGGATCAGTTGATTTGGTTTGGTGGATACTATGAAGGGTAGGGAGTTATATATAGTTGATGAAATGATGTGTGTGATTTAATCAAATGTTTGACTTGGACAATTTGTATTTTTTTGAACAGGTACGGCAATTCACGTGTTAACCAAGGAAACAGACAGATATACTTGTTGATTATTTATTGCATCACATTTTCTTTCTTCAACTTTTCTGTTTCTTTTTTTCAGATTTTTTTTAAAAACATTGAGTTAGGTGTTTTAGTACTCCTAATATACCGGAGATTGTGTCAAGTTTTAGTGTTGGGTCGGATAAAGTTGATTTGGAGTATTGTAAGGAGAAAGGTATAAAGGTAACTAATAAACTACTGATGACATGGCTGATCTGGCTATTGGGTTTATGTTGGCTATTTGTGAATGTGATCGGTATGTGAGAAGTGGGTCGTTGAAGAAATGTGACTTCAATCTGACTACCAAGGCTCGATAACTATATTTGTGGTCTGTTTTTTAGTAATTATACTCCACAATGTCGAATTTGATGACTGGTATTTGGGATTGCTTAGTTAAGTGCTTATATGCTTAACCAAAAAAGCAGTTTTGACTTTTATATGTGTCATTTTAGAGTAAATAAGACGCCGAGAAGTGTGCTATCATAGTATCATATTACTCCGTGGTTAATAGAACCTTTGACTTTTTCTAATTAGTAATGTTGACATTTCTTAATCATTTTATGTTTCATCCAATATGGATTAGTGCTTCTTTTTCATCTTTTTATCTGCAATTGCAGTTTACTGGTAAAGAAGTTGGAATGCTTGGTTTTCGGAAGAATCGGGACAGCGATTGCTAAGAGAGCGGAAGCATTCAGTTGTCCAGTTAGTTACTATTCCGGAACGCAGAAACCAGAAATACAATCTTTCCTAGTGTCGTTGAATTGGCTTCATATTGCGAGATTATGGTTGTGGCTTGTCCATTAACAGAAGAAACATGTCACATAATCAATCGTGAAGTCATTGATGCGTTAGGCCCCAAAGGCCTTCTTATGAACATCGGGAAGGGTGCACTTGTGGATGAATCTGAATTGGTATCTGCTCTTGTTGGAGGGCGGATAGCTGGTGCATCCTTGATTTATTACTCACGACACTTATCGTATTGATGATCAAATTGGATGGTTATTTGATACGCGTAATTTAAGTTTTTAAACGGTAATGATATGCGCTTCTGAGAAAAGTTTAAGTTTTAAAATGAGAAGAAAAATTAAGTTTTTAAATAGGTACACCCATTTACATTCTCCCAAAAAAGAGTATTACGTAGTAATGTTTAAGTTTTAAGACGAGAAGAAAATTTAAGGGGCTGTTTAGTTGTGGAAAATTTTTCATAATTTTCTGTTTCTAATTTTCTAGAAAAGAAAAAACTTTTCTTTTCTAGAAAAGAGTTGAGAATTATGAAAACTTGTTTAGATAATATTTTTCATTTTCTAAAAAAATAAACAATGTTTAAACGAAACTATTTTTGAACCATTTTTTTCATGGTCAACTTTTTTTTCACGTTTTTGCTAGTTTTTTTTTTACGTTTTCGTATGTTTTTCCCGTCTTCTTTTTTCATATTTTCGTAATTTTTTTTACGTTTTAATTAGTTTTTTACTTTTTATCAGTATTATTACGTTTTAGTGTATAAATTTACGTTTTCGTCAGTAAATTTACGTTTTCGTCAGTAATTTTACGTTTTTTCTATAAATTTACGTTTTCGCCAGTAAATTTACGTTTTCGTCAGTAAATTTACGTTTTCGTCAGAAAATTTACGTTTTCGTCAGTAAATTTACGTTTTCGTCTGTAAATTTACGTTCTCGTCTGTAAATTTAGGTTTTCGTCAGAAAATTTACGTTTTCGTAAAAAATTTACGTTTCCGTCAGTAAATTTATGTTTTCGTCAGAAATTTTACGTTCTCGTCTATAAATTTAGGTTTTCGTCAGTAAATTTACGTTTTCGTCAAAAATTTACTTTTTTGTTAGAAAATTTACGTTTTCGCCAGTAAATTTACGTTTTCTTCTGTAAATTTAAATTTTCGTCAGTAAATTTACGTTTTCGTCAAAAATTTACGTTTCCGTCAGTAAATTTACGTTTTCGTCAGTAAATTTACGTTTTCGTCAGTACATTTACATTTTCGTCAGTAAATTTACGTTTTCCTCAAAAATTTACTTTTTTGTCAGAAAATTTACGTTTCGCCAGTAAATTACGTTTTCGTCTGTAAATTTAAATTTTCGTAAGTAAATTTACGTTTTCGTCAAAAATTTACATTTCCGTCAGTAAATTTACGTTTTCGTCAAAAATTTACTTTTTCATCAGTACATTTACATTTTCGTCAGTAAATTTACGTTTTCGTCAGTAAGTATACGTTATCGTCTGTAAATTCACGTTTTCGTCAGTAAATTTACTTTTTTGTCAGAAAAATTAATTTTACGTTTTCGTCTGTAAGTTTACGTTTTCGTTAGTAAATTTACTTTTTTGTCAGAAAAATTAAAATTTACATTTTTTTCAGAAAAAATAAATTTATAGACGAAAACGTAAATTTACTGACGAAAAAGTAAATTTAAAGACGAAAACGTAAATTTTCTGACGAAAACGTAAAATTACTAACGAAAAAGTAATATTACTGACGAAAATGTAAATTTACTGACGAAAACGTAAAATTACTGACGAAAACGTAAATTTACAGACGAAAACGTAAATTTTCTGACGAAAACCTAAATTTACTGGTGAAAACGTAAATTTTCTGACGAAAACGTAAATTTTCTGACGAAAACGTAATTTTTCTGACGAAAACGTAAAATTACTGACGAAAACGTAAATTTTCTGATGAAAACGTAAATTTACAGAAGAAAACGTAAATTTTTTAACTAAAACGTAAATTTTCTGACGAAAACCTAAATTTACTGGCGAAAACGTAAATTTTCTGACAAAAACGTAAATTTTCTAACGAAAACATAAATTTTCTGACGAAAACGTAAAATTACTGCCGAAAACGTAAATTTTCTGACAAAAACTTAAATTTACAGACGAAAACGTAAATTTACAGACAAAAACGTAAATTTACAGACGAAAACGTAAATTTTCTGACGAAAACCTAAATTTACTGGCGAAAACGTAAATTTATGACGAAAACGTAAATTATCTGACAAAAACGTAAAATTACTGACAAAAACGTAAAATTACTGACGAAAACGTAAATTTTCTGACGAAAAATGTAAGTTTCTGACGAAAACGTAAATTTTCTGACGAAAACGTAAATTTTCTGACGAAAACGTAAATTTACTGATAAAAACGTAAATTTACAGACGAAATCGTAAATTTACTGACGAAAACGTAAATTTACTGACGAAAACGTTAAAATAGTAACGTGTTATTGAAATGGGTTAAATAAAACAATGGTGGTTATGAGGTGAAAATTTAGAAAAGGGTAAAATGGAGTTTTCTAATTTCCTATATAAATTTAGAAAATGAAAATTTTGTAATTTTTGAAAAATATTGAAAAATGATGTTGCTAAACAGGTTTTCTATTTTTCACTTTTCAAATGAAAATTTTTCTAGAAAAGTGGAAAAATTTTCTACAACTAAACAGCCCCTAACTTTTTTGACACGCCGATTTACGTTCTCCGAAAGAAAGAGTGTTAGAGTTTAAGTTTAACGAGAAGAAAAATTCACTTTTTAAATGGGAACGTGTACAACTCATTTACGAAGAGTTTAAGTTTAACGAGAAGAGAAATTAACAAAAAGAGTATCGCAAATACCATGCATTAACATATATAAAATCATTTATGGTATCGGTAACTTCCTTAGTAAAAGCCACGTTTTCTACTTCAAATACTAAAGTTATTCCAATACGTGACCGATGTGGGACACGGGTATTTAAACAAATATCACAATCATCTCTTTTGGTTTGCGTCTCTTCTTGTGGAATATAAGTTTTAAAATAACATTGAAGTCTCTAATTCTACTTGTTCAAGTAAACTATAATGAACCAACATAAAGTTTGGTAGCTGACATGTTGAACCGCATTTTTTTCTACCTGTTTTTACATGTAATATTTGAAGAGGACAATATATTCAATAATGAAGTCTGTTTTTACTTGGTCTGGATTCCAAGTCTATACAATCAGACCAGACGAAAGTGTGTGGAAAGGCTCGTGTTCAAGGTGTGTGTAAAACAGATATGAAAACAAGCACATCGATTCATATCTTTCATATGCCAATGGCCAGGTGTCATTGTGATCCTGTTTAAACCACCGGAGTCAACAATGCCTTCTTTGAAAAGTGAGCCTCTAGGTTTGCGAAAACAAGACCAGCCATTGGATTTCGTGTCTCTATGGTGCCACTTGCGACATGTGACAAGAGGACTACATTATCAAGACCAAACAGCTCCTGGGGTACATCTGGTTCATGCTCAAACACATCAAGACCAGCTCATCAACAAGAGCACGTACCACTTCAGGTTATACAAGACAAACACATCAAGACCAGCTCATCAACGAGAGCACGTACCACTTCAGGTTATACAAGAGAAGTAGTTTACCAGTTTTTAAAAATACACTTCAGGTTTGTGATTTAAGTGGCGATGGCAAATTTCGGGTTAAGGAGGTCCATAACGGTATTGATGATTTGGTTCTCCCATCTCTGCCTGATCGTACAAGATGGGTGAGTTTTATTCCCTTAAAGGTTAATATTTTTATTTGGCGTGCTCGTATCGATGCTTTGCCGACTAGGAAAACTTGGTTCGTCGTGGTGTTCCTGTAGAGTCTTCTACGTGCCCTATATGTTCTTCCTGCGAAGAAGATGTCCAACACTCCCTTTTTTGTTGTGAATTGGCTCGTCTAATCCTACGCCGAATTTGCAATTGGTGGGATTTAGGTTCTCATGCTTGGTCTTCGTTTGAGGAATGGACTAGGTTATCTTCTACGGTAAAAGTCTTATTGGAGGGAGTTTTTTTATGTTGCTTGGTGGTCAATTTGGAGATTCCGGAATCGTGTCCTCTTTGAGGTGACGCCCCCTAAACGCTCGGACGTCTTCGACGATATTATTTTCTTTTCTTTTAATTGGTGTAATAGTCGTTGTTGTAGGAGGTTTTCTTGGGTTGATTGGCTTAAAAACCCTAATTTAATTTCCTTGTAACTTTTTCTAGCTCCTTACTAGTTTAATAATATTGCCGTTCAAAAAAAAAAAAATTTTTTTACAGTAACTCGATGAAATAAATATTACCGTTTAGTAACTTATATACAGCTTTTGAGAACTGGATCCAAAAAACATCAACATAAAACTCGAGATTATTTTTGTATGCTACGTTCAAAACATCGCAAACAAAGCATAATTGCTCAACCCAATACGAACACTTTTGCATCAAGTTAGACTCAAGAGCAGACGAAATTTGCTACTTTCAGTTTGCATCTTTATTAATTTTTCCTTGCAGCATAAAATAGACATGTATGAGGACAAATATAAAGCTGCTAAAAGTAAGCAGACTTCAAAAACAAGTGCACACATCACCAAATGATTTACATCTTCTAAATGTCATTGACATCATAATCATACTGATGGGGAGCATAAGAATAAACTTGTTATTTAGTTTTATTTTGTCGTATCTTCTATTTAGTTTTCTTATCTTGTGTTTCCTAAGAATAATATTGTTATTTTTTTCCTCAAGTTTAGTTTTTTTATAAAAACTACGACTTGGGTTTATTGTTTTATTCTTATGCTCCTCCATCACATACTTAAACCACTTGTTGGAATCGACACCAACAAACCTGAAGATCGGAACGCGGAACCCTAGATCCTTGAAGACGATCGCAGAGTCGCAACAAACGAAACCCACAAAGAACGAATACTACAAAGGTAACGAACGATTACTTTTATTGATATAGATCGTTACAAGAAAGAATAAGAAGCTTGCGGTGTGTTTTGTGCATCACCCCCTCACCTCCTTTTATAGGGTGAGGGGGTCGGTTACAAACTCGGGCCAAGCCCAACCTTAGCCGACTTACACACATTCTACACTAAGGTACCATCTACTAACCGTATGTGTTAACTAGACTCGATACTAACATTAACAATTTCCACCTTAGTGACAAGACTAGTTAGCCCCGACTCCAAGTATCTCCATGCAATACTTGAACTTCGGACCTGGAACCACCTTTGTGAAAGCGTCAGCTGCATTATCTTCCGTGCCTATCTTTGCCACTTCAATCTCTTTAGATTCCACGATCTCCCTGATGAAGTGATACCTCACGTTGATATGCTTCGTCCTCTCATGAAACATTGCATTTCTTGAGAGATGAATTGCCCCTTGATTATCACAATTCACAACCACTGACCTTAGGTTTATTCCCAGCTCGATTAGTAGACCTTTAAGCCAAATGCTTTCCTTAACAGCTTCCGTAAGCGCCATATACTCCGCCTCTGTAGTAGACAATGCAACAACATGCTGCAGAGTTGCTTTCCAACTCACAACACAGCCATGTACCATAAACACGTACCCGGTTATCGACCTACCCTTGTCAGGGTCTTTAGCATAATCGCTATCCACGAAACCGTCAACATCTACGTGCTTACCTTGATCTCTACCATACACTAGACCTACATCAGCAGTGCCCTTCAAGTACTTCAAAATCCACTTCACCGCTTCCCAGTGATTTTTACCTGGATTCGCCAAATACCTACTCACAATGCTAACAGCATACGCAATATCTGGTCTAGTGCAAACCATCAAGTACATTAAACTACCTACAGCATTCGCATATGGGACCTTACTCATTCTTTCCACATCCCAGTCACTCGACGGACAATCCTTCAAAGATACCTTGAAGTGTGCTCCCAATGGCACAGAGACCGACTTGCCATTATCCACTCTGTAGTTATTCAGAATTTTCCGCACATATCCCGACTGAGAAACCTTCAGGGTTCGGTTACCCCTATCCCTGACAATCTCCATACCAAGTATCTTCCTAGCTGGACCAAGTTCCTTCATATCAAACTCTTTCCGCAGCAGTCCCTTGGTATATTCGATCTCAGACTTGCTTTTACAAGCAATCAACATATCATCTACATACAGCAGTAGATATATGTACATACCTGGTGCAAACTCCTTGAAGTAAACACAACTATCATAGTTGCTACGGCTAAACCCATTGCTGACCATATACACATCAAACCGTTTGTACCACTGCCTTGGAGACTGCTTAAGACCATAAAGGGATTTCTTCAACAAACATACCTTGTTGCCCGTTCCTTCTTCAAAACCAAGCGGCTGCCTCATATAAATGGTTTCTTCAAGATTACCATGCAAAAACGCCGTATTCACATCAAGTTGTTCCAACTCGTAATCTTCACAAGCAGTTAATGAGAGAATCACCCTAATAGATGTATGTCGAACCACGGGTGAGAATACCTCATTATAGTCAATCCCTGCTCGTTGTGTGAAACCCCGAGCTACCAGCCTTGCTTTATACTTTGGTTTCTGAACGCCTTCAATCCCTTCTTTAATCTTATACAACCACTTGCAGCTTACCAGCTTTTGACCACGTGGTTGATCGACCAGCTCCCAAGTATGATTCTTCTTTAAAGAACTCATCTCTTCCTCCATAGCACGAACTCACTCATCATTTTCAGATGAATTAATCGCCTCCTGGAATGTGATTGGTTCATGTGTATCTTCTTCCTCAGCAATAGCAAACGCATAAGCCGTGATATCATCTTCTTCCCTAGACCCTGATGATCTAGACAATGATACATTACCTTCATTCCTATACCTTGCAGGTTTAGTAGTTGTTCTCTTAGCTCTATCACGCACCAGAACATAGTTTTCCAGATTCTGTTGTTGAGGCATTACATCTACTGCATCTTCAACTTGATCCTCATATTCATTCCCTGGATTTACCCCAGTATGAGGATCCATAGTTGGTTCGACCCGACTGCCTTGAAGTTCCACCTCAAACTCAATTTTCTTCCCAGAATCTGCAGCACCAGCACCCTTGAGAGTATCCTTATACATAAGGCTCTCATTAAAGACCACATCCCTGCTTATGATTATCTTCGGTTTAACATCATCCAACCTCCATAATCTATATCCCTTCACACCCTCAGGATACCCCAGGAATATGCATTTTATAGCTCTAGGCTTGAGCTTCCCCTGATTCACGTGTGAATAAGCAACGCAACCAAATATCCTCAACATCTCGTAATTCGCCGGATGTCCTGACCATATATCCATAGGTGTCTTCTTCTCCAATGTTGTAGATGGAGACCTATTGATCAGATATGCTGTCGTCACCGTTGCTTCTGCCCAGAATGACTCTGGCAAACCAGACTGAATCAGTAAACACCTAACCTTGTCCAAGAGCGTCATGTTCATTCGTTCAGCTAGACCATTCTGTTGCGGAGTTCCAGCAACCGTCAAATGTCTTGCTACCCCGCTATCCTTGCACAAGTTATTAAACTCCTGATTACAAAACTCCAAACCATTATCCGTTCGAAGTTTCTTCAGTTTTCTACCTGTCTGATTTTCTACCAACTGCTTCCACTCCTTGAACTTGCTGAACGCCTCACTCTTGTGTCTAAGAAAATAAACCCAAACCCTCCTCGAATAATCATCAACAATCGATAAGAAGTAACGACAACCACTCATCGATTCCACCCGAGAAGGACCCCATAGATCCGCATGGACATAGTCTATAACTCCCTCTGTTGTGTGCTGACCTCGACCAAAACTCACCCTGGTCGATTTTCCAAGAACACAATTTTCACAGAATTCGAGCTTACCTAGACCTTCCTTCCCAGCACCTCTCTTCTTTTGAGTTCATTCAAGCCTGCTTCACTAATGTGACCCAGGCGTTTATGCCACACCTGCGCAAGACTTTCCTTTTCTTCTATACCAACACTAGCTTCACTTGATTCAGCCCAACCATCCAAGGAGTACACACAATTTTCCTTCAAAGTTCCTGACAAAACCATCAAAGAACCCTTGATCACCTTTACTCTTCCATTCTGCAACTTCACGGTATAGCCCTCTCGATCCAGAGTGCCCAAAGATAACAAATTTCTTTTCAACTCGGGAATGTAACGCACATTCTCAAGCACAAAACTTGAACCATCTTTCATTTGTACTATCACCTTCCTTATCCCCTTGATGGCACATGCTCTATTATCACCGAGCAAAACCATACCTCCATCAAGCTCCTTAAAATCAAACAAGAAGTCCCTCCTAGGCGTCATGTGATAGGATCCACCAGAGTCCATGATCCACTCTAAGAACCTTTCCTCACTCACCGCCATCAACAAATCACCATTGTCATAACCTTTAGAATACGTCCCAGCGTCCTGTTTTGCATTCTTGTTGACAAAGGCAGTTGATTTCTTCTTGTTCCATTTTGGACAGTCTTTCTTAAGGTGATCCTCAGAATAGCATATGTAACACTTCTGTTTATAAGTTCCTTTACCTTTTGACTTTGATCGCGAACTACCACGTCCTTGATTACCCTGATGCTCCGGCCTTCCCCTTACAAATAACCCATCACCATCATCCTTTGCATCTGTCCTCTTCTTCAACTCCCGTGAATTGAGGGTAGACAAGACATCTTCCAAAGAGAGCGACTCCCTTCCATAAAGCAATGTCTCCACAAAGTTATCATACGAGGACGGTAATGATGTAAGTAACATGAGTGCCTGATCTTCGTCATCAATTTCAACGTCTATGTTCGCCAAGTCACCGATCAACTTATTAAACTCATCTATATGTTCAGATAATTTCTTACCTGAATGCATGTAGAAAGTGAACAGCTTCTTCTTCAAGTACAACTTGTTGGCTAAAGACTTTGTCATATACAAAGTTTCTAACTTTAACCAAACACCCGCAGCAGAATTTTCTTTGTTGACTTCCCTCAACACCTTGTTATCCAAGCACAAGAGTAAGGCACTGTGCTCTTTTTCATAGACATCCGTCTTCAACGCCGCAGTCTTTTGAGCGTCCGTCATGGTATCCGGGAATGGATCTAACGCAGCCTCCCAACCATGTTGAATTAATAGACACCGCATCTTCACACGCCACAACTCGAAGTCATTAGACCCGTCGAATTTTTCGACGTCAAACTTCGCTATCGACGACATATTCTTTCTCCCTTGTTACGTAAATAACCTTCTTGCAGATCGATTTAATTAGAATAACCCTAAACCTCGATCACGAACAAGCAACCCCGATCGTAAACTTGAAAACCCAAGCAAACCACGATCACACAAATCACGACAAAACAGTTTCAAGTTGCCCACGTGATTAAGAATAGGACCTTTTCCTTTTTGTTTTTATCAAAAACCCAACCGTAGCATATAAACTTCGTCTCCTCCGTCTCGTCTTCAACCTGCAACTCAAGAAAAAACCTTCGACCCAAATCGAAACCCTTTTTCTTCACGAACCTCTTGATCTAGCACCGATCTTCAAAGACCACGACTAACCTGCGGCTCTTGATACCACTTGTTGGAATCGACACCAACAAACCTGAAGATCGGAACGCGGAACCTTAGATCCCTGAAGACGATCGCAGAGTCGCAACAAACGAAACCCACAAAGAACGAATACTACAAAGGTAACGAACGATTACTTTTATTGATATAGATCGTTACAAGAAAGGATAAGAAGCTTGCGGTGTGTTTTGTGCATCACCCCCTCACCTCCTTTTATAGGGTGAGGGGGTCGGTTACAAACTCGGGCCAAGCCCAACCTTAGCCGACTTACACACATTCTACACTAAGGTACCATCTACTAACCGTATGTGTTAACTAGACTCGATACTAACATTAACACCACTGGAGTTAACAGTGGCTTCTTGTTAAAATGAGCCTCTAAGATCCCAAAGACAAGATCAGCCATCGCGTTTCGGGTCTCCACAGTGCCACTTCCAACATGAGGCAACAAGACTACATTATCAAGACCAAACAGCTCCTCAAGCACATGTGGTTCATTCTCAAACACATCAAGACACCAGCGCCAGCTATCCAGCATTCATGGCAAATAAGTTGGAATAATCCTAGGTTTAGGATGAATCGGGACAGCGATTACTCAGAGAGCGGAAGCATTCAGTTGTCCAGTTAGTTACAATTCCAGAACACAGAAACCAGAACTGTAATACAAGTACATTAAAGTGCGACCTCATGTGCTTTTATATGCTAGGCATATGCACTTTAATAGCCATACTGACATTATAATGGGTCATGTGCGGTCGTCTTAATGGGTCTTAAGCTGAATAACTCACATAGTGATTTCAAATCAGCCGGTATACATAAATCTACAACAATTTTCAAAAGAGAAGAATGATCATATGATCAATAATTAAAGAAATATACATTAATCTCATTTTGTTACTTACAACTCTCTCTGTCACAATTAATGTGAAGGTACCTTAGAGATACAAAGTAATATCACCAATTTTTTACATGTGAACATTTTTCAAATGAATCCAAACGTATGTGTAAATACGCAATTAATAAAAAAATAAAAAAAGAATCAACGAATGTCACCCTAAACTAGTTGCATGACTTGACCATCATATCATTAGTATGTGATTAATGAAACATCTAGCCAGCCATGCTAATGACCGGGGCCTCTGGGGCTAGGCCCTGACGCAAGTCGTTGAAGCCAAGACGACATAGTGATATGAGCCTTCTCGTACATGGTCGAGTATGTAGCAAGATGGTTTGCTCCAGCAAAGTCCTCATCGGATAAGACTCTGCCTTCAACTACAAGTGGGCTCATAAAAGCAATGAAGATCACAACAAAAACCAAAAGGGTGCATGTTTTCTTGAATGCCATCTTTGAGAAGATTATGTTATACTTTGAACTAATAAAAAATGTAAGTTTTACAGAATTTTGTAGGTGTTGTTTGGATGATTAGTTGATTTAGTTTGGTGGATACTATGAATTGGGGTAAGGAGTTATATAGTTGATGAAATGATGTGTGTGATTTAATCAAATGTTTGACTTGGACAATTTTGTATTTTTTTGAACAGGTACGGCTTCTCGTGTTGACCAAGGGAACGAGATTGGAAATAGTCGAATATACTTGTTGATTGTTTATGGCATCATATTTTCTTCTTAATTTTCTTTGTACAACTTTTCTGTTTCTTTATAGACTTTTCAGGTTTTTTAAAAACATTGAGTCAGGTGTTTTAGCGAAAGAATAGTTCGCTTTATGCTCATTGCTTGGCTGCGTGCCTTTACCCATTTGCAGCTTGTTCATTATGTGTAACCTTCGACACACTCTGTTTCCACCACTCAAACGATGTGGGATAAACTCAACTTCTATACAGTTCATGCAGCACCTTTGAGAAATGTAGTTTTGATGGAAGTTTGCATGGCAGAAGATTAGATGTTAGCAACAAAGAAGGGAACGGTTCATATCAAGAGATCTGCCAAGGCTGCTAAGGTAATACACTAGAGCAGCTCATGAATGAAAGGATTTTAGTCGATACTAGGCTCACTCCTTCCATTTCACTACGTGTTGTATTATAATAAGCTTGGCTTCTTTAATTTCAAGGAAAATTAATTATGTTCCATAAAGGGCGTTTTTCATATGAAACATGAACTTATGGTAGCATTGTAATTTGTGGGATCATTTCAGTTGTTTTATATTTAGCTCTTCATTTAAATGGTTTTCAATCTATCTGTTAGTTTATCGTAGTTTGTCAATACATTATCCCACATCGGTAGAAATTGAAAGTAGTCAACTCTATATAAGTTCAAATGTCATTCAAATTATAAAATGAGTGATTCGAGCTTTCAAAGTTTAATTGTGGGCTTGTCTCACTTTATTTTTTATAAGTTCTTTTGATTTATAACAAAAGATAGGTATCCAGTTGAAAAATGAAAATTAAACCCTTCTCCTTACAATACTTTAAGTCCACACTATCTGCTCCCACATTAAAACAGTAAAACTCGACACAATTTCGAGCTCTGGCAACACGTCTCAGAACTCTTTGGACAGTCGGGTTTCCAGCAACGGCTCGTACCGAAGCTGTGTTTTCCTTAAAGATTGACCACTTGTTAGTCCGTTGTGTCTACGGACATATATTCAATAAGTTTACAGGTAATATTTTAAAAGGACAATGGATATGATGGTTGAAATTTTAACGTGGTCCGGATTCTGAGGTTATACAATCAGACCAGAAGAAAGTGTGTGTAAAGGTAATGTGGAGCCTTAAAATAGAAATTGAGTTGGATTAAGCTGATAAGATTTGACAGACGTAATGCTAGCACATTTATTCTTTTTCCCTACATATCCACTAAACCAAAAAGGCGTTGGGTAAAGCAGATCTGAAAACACGCACAACGCATCATATCTTTCAGATGTGAGTGACTAAGTGTCATTGTCATCCTATCTAAACCACCGTAGTTAAGAATGGCTTCTTCGGTAAGCGAGCCTCTAGGTTCGCAACAAGATCAGCCATTGCATTTCGTGTTTCAGTGGTGCCACTTGCGACATGTGACCAGATGACTGCATATAAAAATGTTTATATGACCAAGGCAGGCTATGAAAGTTTGACTTAACTTTTATTAATGATCAGGCTTCACTCGTACTCCCGCTATATGCATTCATTGTACTTTTTTCAGTGTGGGCACCCCGACCATAGGTCTTCCTCCAGCTTGGGTTGATGTAACTGAAGAAATAGCAGCAAACATCCAATGTGCACGCTCTAACATGTCAGAGCTCACAAAAGCTCATGCCAAGGCTTTGTGATACGAACCTATCCCATACTAGGCTCGTAATCGGTTCATAACTCCCAAGTGTAGAACTCACTCAAAAAGCTAGCTTGTTTGAGGAGGGGACACCTGGTCATTATAAACCATCAACCATTCCCATACATGGCCGATGTGGGATCATAACACTTTGATTCCCTGATTTGGGGATGGTAAAGAAGATCAGCGCAAGATCGAGGCACTTACCTATGAAGTAACTGATCTTCTAAATAAGGGGAGAAAAAGTTAAGGAATTTATCTGCTGCTGATGGACCTCTTGAGGATTCAACAATCAGAAAAAATGTGCAGGTATTTCCTTTGGACAAACCTAGCACACGTGACTTCTGATAAATTTCAGTTCACCCTTTATCGCTCTATTTTGGTGATATAAGTAGTATGTATTTTGGTTCTATGGCAGAGGTGTTTAGCCACTGATCTTCAAAGTCTTTCAGTGGAACTTGTTAGACACCAAAGTGCTTGCACGTCTATAAACACGCGAAGTCTCATCCACAGTTTCAAATATTGGTACGTATGAAAAAGAAGTTCACATGTTTTCTAGTTACGAAACGGTGGCTTGTAACAGATAAAATCCACTACAATCAGTGGGTATACTTGTGCAAACCATGAATTCATGTAATGATATTATGCAATTTATTGGGTCATAAACACTCAGATTCACATACACAGGCTAACTAATGCAGCAAAAAAACTTAAACATTCCATTCAGAATACTGATTCATGCGGTTTTATCAAACAAACACTAATTGTCGCCTTGTTGTCACATGCCAGCGTTTCAACTTCCTGAAATTCACGAATGGAAGCTACAGGAGAAGCAAAATTTAGTAGCTTGTTGGAAACAATCCAAGCACCCCATCTCGAAGATGCAGGCCTCGAAGATTGTGCCTTTCCACCAGATTCCATACAAGAAGCCTTCAAGGCCGCCACTGCATTCCACTCTCGTATTTTCCACACCTCATCTCGTATTTTGTCACTTGTACTTGTGGTCCACAAGATTTTAAGGGATATTTCAAATGTTTTGCTAAATAGTCAAAAAATTATATTAAACCAAGTATGAAGTCAAACATTGTTGCAGTGTTTATAGACAACCATGTATATGAATGAGGGAATAATTTGTTGTGCACAAAGGGAAAGTTTGAAGCATGCTTTGCTACAGGTGAAGGCATTTATGCTGGCATGTTTTTAGTCGTCAACTTTTGGCTAAAATACCCTTATCATCTTACGTGTATGTGAGACAAAGGTAGTAGTGTTAATCTCTACAATGAGCCAATTTGGGTTATAAAGGAGATCGAACAAGTTAAGCATTGCCCATGTATATTATTTACCACAGAAAACTTCCCTAAAACATTTTATTATAAAATTCATTTTTTTATATAGTATAAACTTTGTAATTATATCTGACATAATCTATGGTGTTACTACCAGTCTATGCAGGGCATTCGGTCATCAAAAATCTTTTTACATCCGGGACGAGACACTCCTTCCTGTAACCGACCTTTAGGTGCTATCGTGAGCCTCTGTATCCCTGCAATTGTGAGCGGTCATATTGATTTCCCGTTTAAATCTGAGCTACCCTACTCCAAGTTCGTAGTTTTCTTTTTTGTAAAAGAAGCATTGATTCGTGGCTATATAGTTGAACACCTTTGGGAAATACCCCAAGATGGGTGCCTTATAATTCGGAAGCGGCTCAAAGAAATCACGCATCATTTTGAATATCAGTACCCTCCAAAGAAAGATGACCACTGTTAATATGATATAGAGACAAGTTACGACTGAAGTACTTGCTGAAAGACTCGCCGTAAATAGAAACCAAAGTTTAGAATGACAAATTGGTCATAACAATTAGATGTCGTCATGACCGAAAGTGAATGGTTGGAGAAGTGTTTGTTTCATGGGAGGCATGTCTCTTGCTGGAGTAAAGCAGTTGGAAATTGAAAGTGAATGGTCCAAGTGATGTTGACCGAAAATAGCTTTTCTCTTTTGGAGAAACACGCATGTGTCAGCCTGCAGTCCATAGGCTCAACAGGACTTGTCATGATAAAGAAACATGGGAAGTTTATAAACTGCAGACCAAGCATGACGTGTAATGAGCTCTTTGTCGCTCTTAAAGAAGCACTTTGAGAAATGTAGTTTTGATGGAAGTTTTCATGGCAAAAGATTACATGTTAGCAACAGAGAAGGGAACGGTTCATATCAAGAGATCTGCCAAGGCTGCTAAAGTAATACACTAGAGCAGCTCATGAATGAAAGGATTTTAGTCCATGCTAGGCGCACTCTTTCCATTTCACCACGTGTCTTGATTAAGATAACATGAACTTATGATAGCATTGTAATTTGTGGGATCATTTTAGTTGTTTTATATTTAGCCTTTCAATTAAATGGTTTTCAATCTACATGTTAGTTTATCCTGATTTGTCAATACATTATCCCACATCGGTAGAAATTGTAAGTAGTGAACTCTTTATTAGTTCAAATGTCATTCAAAAATCTAAATTGGTCGAGAGACTCTCACACTGTTTAATTGTGGGCTTTTCTTGCTCATTTTTTTGCAACATCTTTTCATTCAATTTTTTTTTCATAACAAAATAATTGTAAATGTGTTTGATTTATAACAAAGAAAGATATAGCCTGTCGAAAAAAGAACTCTACTAAATCCTTCTCCTTATGGGATAAAAGTTCTGTATTGATAGATGTTGGCAATAGATTAAGATTATGTATTCTCTAGTTAACATCAACCCAATTTTGAATCCATCAACTAGAGCACGTATCAGGTTATACAACAGAAGTAGTTTTCCAGTTTTAACATCATCTCAAAAGAGTTCATTATTCTTTTTGTATGCTACGTCCAAAACATCGCAAACAAGAAATCATCAAGTTAGAGTCAAGAGTAGATGAAATTTGCTACTTTCAGTTTGCATCTTTATTAATTTGAATCCATAAAATAGACATGTATGAAGACAAATTCAAAGCTGCTAAAAATAAGCAGACTTCGAAAACAAGTGCACACATCACCAAATGATTTACATCTTCTAAATGTCATTGACATCATACTTAAACCACTGGTGTTAACAGTGGCTTCTTGTTAAAGTGAGCCTCTAAGTTCCCAAGGACAAGATCAGCCATCGCGTTTCGGGTCTCCACAGTGCCACTCCCAACATGAGGCAACAAGACTACATTATCAAGGCCAAACAGCTCCTCAGGCACATGTGGTTCATTCTCAAACACATCAAGACCAGCACCAGCTATCCGGCGTTCAACAAGAGCAGATACCAATTCAGGTTCATCTATGTGTGGGCCCCTCCCGATGTTGATGAGAAAGCCCTTGGGACCCAATGCATCAAGGACTTCACGGTTAATGATGTGGCGGGTTTCTTCTGTTAATGGACATGCCACAACTAGGATATCACAATCAGAAGCTAATTCAACGACACTAGGAAGGTACTTGTATTTTGATTCTGGCTTCTGTGATCTGGAATAGTAACTGATGGGACAGTTAAATGCTTCAGCTCTCTTAGCAATAGCTGCGCCGATCCTTCCCAGACCTATGATTCCGACCTTTTTGCCACTGAACTGGAAAAATTACAAATAAAAGATGAGAACAGTGGTCCATATTAGTTGAAGTACTAGAAAAATGGCAAGTCCTTCCAGGTATGATTAATCTTTTGCGGGTTTCTTTTTAGTGTAATCACTTCTCATCTTTAATGAGCAAAAACTTGAACATGTGTTGCTGTGTTAAAATGACAGTCAGTCAGTCATGATAATGTTTGCAGAAGAGAAAGATGGATAATGGAGAAAGCAATATACTAGTTAAGCTGTGCGTATCAGATGGAAACAGAAAGATGCAGCGATATTCTGGTTAAACCTTAGGTAAATGAATCTGTGCGTGTAATTTACACGTATACAAGAGGCATTGGAATGTATATACTATGTAAGATGTGCAGAAAACATATAAAGCGTTCTGAACATGTAAACTTGTAAAGGCAACAGCAGTGTGGACTAAAACATGCATACAGATGAGGACTAATTCACACTAGAACTGATCACGAGCTTCAACCAGCATACATTGTTGATAACGACGTTCGTGAAAAGTAACTATGTCGCTGATATATAAGCTTACATATGAATACTTGATGTGTGTAGTGTGCTAGATAATTTACTTGAGAAATCGCCGAATTCATCTAATTAGTGGCACGAAGCTGTCCACCAAGTGATAAAAAGTTGTCTTGAGAAAATTTTAAGCAGTAAAGCATGTTATCCGTTATGCAGTTGTATTCTCTCTTTTTTTTGGGTCGGCTAGACTATCTTAATCTGAGCCACATACATCTATGATGGGAGAGAAAAGGTGACTTAATCAATCAATAAATGCTAGCACCTCCTAATTATCTCCAAATCATTGTCTTAACTGAAATTCGGGAATAACCTACAAAACTCATCAAATAGTATTCTTTGCCCAGTGTCTATGATGAGAGCCATTAGCGGTATTTATTTTTGGGTATACCTGGGTTTCCGATTCGACATTGCGAGCCGACTAATCCCAAGGCGACTACCTTTTGGATAGCCCGGAATCGTCGCAGGTGAACCTCCGTGGCCACCCACAAATGTACACACCTAGCGAGGTTTGAACCCTTGACCTCTTGTTTGAGAGTCAGGAGCTCACCACTAGGCCATTTGGTGGTGGTTATTAGGGGTATTTATCTCTCAATAAGATACTGATATTACGCACTCAGATACAAGCTTAAAACTATTTTGACTACCTTAGAGCCACGTCATCACCCCCCACCCACACACATTCACAATTGTATGCTCGTATGCATTCTAAAGTGAAAAAATGGTATCTTCATTCATTTGCTCATTAACAGAAAATTTATCATATAAGTATATAACCAACATCCATAATAATATGATAATTATACATATGTAATTTGAAAATAACAAGCCAATTCTTGTTTCTCTCGATAACCATGATTAATGTTCTCATTCTTAGTTGTTAACTCAGCAGACATCCAGTATGTGTAACTTCAGAAATATACCGACTATTTGCAGACAGGGTCCACCCTATGTCTACGAGAACTCCAAACGGGCCATAAAAATGTGCAATGCTTCACGATTGCTCAAGTCCCTTGCCATCTATTTGCCTTATCTTCTTGTGTCTAATACTTAGAGGGTGTTTGATTTAGCTTACTTTCTGGCCTTACGGGTTTATTGAAATTTAGAAATGCAGACAAGCTCATTTTAACAACTTATCAACTTGAGTTTCTGGCTTAAATAAGCCATAAGCCTGAATTGATAAGATCATAAGCTGTTAAAAGGTGGGATTAATATGTTTTCCCAATTCTCAAACCTTGTGTCTATTGCAACTTAATATGAACCCTACAACGTGTAACCCTCCAAGATTACTCAAGTCCCATAACGTCTACTTGCCTACTCAACTTAATCCTTCTTTGACTAATATTAAGGGGGTATTTGGTTAGCTTAACGTCAGGGCTTACGGGTTATTGAAAGGCTACAAATTTCAAAAAGCCGATAAGCTCAGAAAACAAGACAAGAAAGTTTCTTTCGGCTTATATAGCCGGCTTATGGCTTATTTGGTTTTGGGCTTATGTTTCATAAGCTAACTTTTTGTAGCTTATTTTGAAACTTTTCGGCTTATATAAGTTTATTATGTCATGATAAGTTCATACAAGATTCAAAATAAGGCACAAAGAGAGAGCTTATAAAAGATAAGCCCGAAACCAAATAAGCCATAAGTCAGGTATATAAGACAACAAAACCCCAGAGTCAGTGAACCCACAACCATTTGGTTGGGGAGCTTCTCACACAACTTGGGTAACCATTGGGACGCTAGCCGTTTGGTGCTTATTAGCTTATTTGATTTCAGCTTATTTTCATATAAGCCTTAACTTTCCAGCTTATTTCGAGACTTATGGGCTTTTATAAGTTTATCAGACCATATTAAACTTAAATAAACCAGAAAAAATGGGCTTATGAAAACGTAGACCTCAATCAAATAAGCTCATAAACCCACATATACACTTAAACAAACATCCGTAAGGGGTGTTTGGATTAGCTTATTGAGCCTGTTTATGGGCTTATTTGATTTTGAAAAAGTCAATAAGCTCACTTTTTATGAGCTTATCAAGTTAAGTTTATTGGCGCAAGCCAATAAACTCACCTTTACACACACCTCATAAGCCTCAAAAAGTGAGCTTATCGGCTTTTCCAAAATGAAATAGGCTCATAAACAGGCTAAAAATAAGCTAGTCCAAACACCCATTAACATAATCACATCATATATGTAGCATGTAAAAACTAAAAAAGCATCTGGACTCTTAAATTCTAAATTCTAAACAAACAGTTTACGACGAAAAAGCCGGAAAAACCCGAACCTTAGTAGTCAACTTAAAGTCGCCTTTCTTCCACAGCCCATTCCTCACATAGCGATCACACTCGCAAATCCCTCTCAAAGTAGCCAACATCAACCCAATAGCCAAATCAGCCACGTCATCAGTCAAAACATCAGGAGTATTAGTAACCCTGACACCTTTCTCCTTACAATACCCCAAGTCAACTTTATCCAACCCAACGCTGAAACTAGAGACAATCTCTAAACGAGGTAGAGAGTCGATGAGGTCCTTGTCAGCGCCAGCGTTGGCGTTGCCGACAATGGCGCGGATGGAGGAGGCGTGTTGGGAGAGGAAAGTGGGTCGGTCTTGGATGGTCCAGAGACGGAAGAGGTTGTAACGGGTGTCGAGATGTTGTTCGAGGTAGGTTGAGAATGGGTATGTCATTAGGACGCCTATGGTTGTTGAATCCATGTTTTTTGGGGTAGTTGATTAAGGTTGGTGTTTGGTTTTTGACTGATGATGATGATGAGGTTCAGTGTGTGTGAGATAAAGTTTTGAGGTTGTTTGGGTTTATAGCTATCTAGTGGTCCAGCTGTCATGTGTAGAGAATCGCATCCGTGCATAATTACAGAAATTATCCCACGTTAAATAGTTAACGATATGTTAATTGCTTTGGTGCTTGAGTAATCTAGTGGCTTAATAGGGTTGACTTGATGGTCGAATTAATAAACCAGTGACTCGATCAAGGTCGTGGTTAAACCCGTGAGCCACTATCTCGATCAGGTTGACCCGAACATCGATCCTATGATCCAATGACTCCACTGATTGATCCAGAGTTTATTTTATGACCCGATAACTTGACTGAATTGACCTGATGCTTAACTCGTAACCTAGTAATAACAGTGTTGTATATCTATAATAAAAAATGCCGAAAACTCAACATTTTCAACCTAAGAGAAAAAAACTTTATATTAGAGATTTATATATTTGCATCTAGACTTAAAATATCAATTTTTCAATACATGATGTAGAAGCTCAAATGAGATGAAAATCCAATCTAACGAAATAGGATTAAGGTTCTTATTCGTATCTTTTATTCATAAATGAAAGTAGATTATAATGTCTTCATCAAGTGTGTCTTTCCGCGATGATTTAAAGTCAGAAACGAGTTCTTTCTAAAGATAGATGCTTGGAAGAGAACGAATACCAAAGAGTTCTTTCTAAAGATGCTTGGAGGAGAATACCGAATATATATACTATAAGCTTGTATTTATAAGCCGAAATCAAAATAAATTTGTTTAGTAAATTAGTAGTAGTTTTGAGCTTAAGCTTATTATTACAAAATTATTAAAAATGATATAACCAAGTAAATATACATTAATAAAGTTAATTATGTGTTGTGGTAAATAAATAATTAAGTTTTTGCCTCTTTTATTTTGTTAGGATTTATAGCTTTATTAGTTTTCATAAACTAATATGTCAAACAAAACTTATTATATAAAATCGGGTTTTTTTATAGGCTTAAGCCCCTTAAATCCTTGTCTCAAACACACAACCGTGCGGCAACATATGGCCGGTATTTAGGAAGCAAATCTGGAAGCCTAAGAATTCTTCGGTTAGCAAATCTAAGATAATTATATATGTACCTGCTAACACAGAGGAACTACTAGATTCTGATACATTGTCTTTGTCTGGTGATATTTTCAGGTGGTCCAAATCATCCTCTGGTACTTAGACTCTGGATGCTCAAAGCATATGACCGGAGATCGCTCGGTGCTCAGAAATTTCGTCAGCAAGTTTCTAGGAACGGTGAAATTCGGCAACGATCATATTGCGAAGATCATGGGTTACGGTGAATATCAAATTGGGAATGTTACGATTTCAAGGGTATATTATTTGGAGGGACTTGGTCATAATTTATTTTCAGTGGGACATGTTAATGCAAGTGATGCCTAAAAACATTATTAGTGTTAACTAATCTTTCTTAGTTTTGATCACAACAAACCATACAACACATTTAGTGTAAAACACAAAATGAATTATTTAACTAACACTATCATCAAGGTAATAATCATATCACTAACCTTTCTTAATCATACTTAGTGATCATCAAAATGATTATCCTTAAAACTCACTTTTGTTAATATGACAAAAGACTTTTTAATAAACTTTCTTTTTTAGAAAATGTTTTATTAAAATGGAAAATGAAAATTTGAAAATGGCATATTCCAAATGTTGTTAGAATATCCTTTGAAGGGTTCAAATACCTCAGATATGGTACCGCGGGGTGAGATAAGGTACCGCGCACAGAAGACCGTTATAGATCCGTTATACTTTGTCTCCTTTAAATAGTCGGTCAAATCTCATTTTCCAGCAAGCCTCTTGGACGTTTTTCTCAGCCCTCTTTCTATTTACTATAGCATAATCATTAGTAAATGATCACTTAAATTGTTAAGGATGTTTACATATGATTATCCTCTTGATCCCCTCCTTTACCTTGTCCAATGAGAAGATCACTCATTCACTAGTGTTGTGATAAAGATGAATCTATGAGCTAGTCATATTCATCATGATACCCTTTTTGTTTTAGGTCAATCCAATGTATTTATGAATACTTGGACTAATTGTGTTCATCCAAGTTATTTGTGGATACTTTGATTTGTTGTGTACATCCATTGCATATGTGTTTGCTTGGATTTGTGTTGTGTAAATCCAAGCTACATGTGTGTACTTGGATAAGTCTAGTTGAGTTGTAATAGATTTGATTAGGAGTTCTCACTAAACTATAAAGTGATGTGGTTGTGTCTTGTGAGTTCTCACTAAACTTAAAAGTGATTAGTAGTTGTGTTGTGTGAAGTTCTCACTTAGCTTCAAAGTGAAGAGTCGTGAAGATTGGTTCTAGCTTTCGATTAGAACTCGACATCTAGCCTTGTGACGTAAAATGGTGAAGTAGGCAACGTCGTGAAGAATGGTTCTACCTTAAGATTAGAACCCGACATCTAGCCTTGTGTCGTTAAATTGTGAAGTAGGCAACGTCGTGTAGATTGGTCCTAGCTAAAGATTAGGTCTTGAAATTTAGCTTAGTGTCGGAAAATAATGTAAGCAACGATGTAAGGTTTTCTCCGCCGAGAAGGGAGCTTGTGGATATAGTGGAAATCTCGAGTAGGTGTACTCGAGGAGTGGAGTAGAAACGAGGATAGAGCCTCGTTGTCGAACCACTATAAATCTTGGTGTCTTCCCACTAGATTGTCTCCTTCCTTACTCTTTACTTATTTCATTATCATTATACTTGCTTATTATCTTTGCTAGTGCATTTCATTTGAACCTAATCATTATGCAACTTAGCCTCAAGTAAAAGATAGTTTTGATACAAACCAAATTGAAAGTAATTTTAATTTGGTCACCAATCGAAGAGAAACTATTCAACCCCCCCCCCCCCCCCCTCCCCCCTTCTAGTTTCTACAATTGGTATCAGAGTGATGGTCACTCAAGATCTTTGAAGTATATTGTACTTTGAAACTTGGATCGATCCATTGTCTCCTCAAATTAGAAGGTCTAGTTGTACTAAAGTTTCTCTTTGGTCAAAACTAGGTTTTCCTTGAAAATAGGTCTTTTAATTGATAATATTGCATCCCACTTAAGATTAGTAGCCTTTATGCATTTTAGATATACTCTTGAAATGTATCTACTCGTTTGCATCTTGCTTTGTGTAGGTACTCATGAAGATCAATCATATAATTGGTTGTGGATTGAGTTACTTGCACTTGTAGAAGAATCATCTTCATTGATCTTTAACATCTTTGAATGATGATACCAAGATGATTGGGAATGATACTAGTCCTTGAAGACTTAGTACTCATCATAGTCATTGATTGGGCATAGCACTTATTCCTTCATGGATTGCTCTTTGTGGCCAAGGTACGCTTTCGTTCTTCCACACGCCCTTTGATCATTCTTTTGATCATTACATGACTATGTGCTTGTTCTCGGCATCCTTGCCTTGACATTTATTTGTGGTTTGTGTTTCTTTTCTTTTATCCTCTCAAACCTTCATTGCTTGGATACTTGACTCACTATGGTGATATAGAGTGAGTTAGTAGAAGCTTAAAGTATCAAGCATGATTTCCATGGTTTGCACCCATACGGTTAGTAGGCCCTTTGTGGGAGAGAAAGTGAATTAATACCTTGCTCATATTTTGGTTTAGACTAAGACTATTATTGAAAGTGATCTTAGTCTATACTTGAATAATTGCTTTGTGCTTATTCATTACCAAAGCCGTTTAACGTTTCGCCGGAAAGGCACGTCTTAAACCACTATATATGACACAAGCTCTTCGCTACAACTATTTGAAGATTGTAACTAATCCCTTGAGCATTGATCCTAGTCTTGATTCACTTCCCTTGACCTCTCTCCACTTAGTCGTTTTGCTACGAGTAGTCGTTTGTCCGTTTCGGTTCTTTTTGATCTTGATTTAACTCGTAATCCTTCGTTAAGGCATATTGCTTAGTGTTATGATGATCCAATGATATTCTAAAAAGCTCATGATTTAATCTTAAGTATTTTAGAAAAACTGGATTTTCAAAATTTGGCGTTTTTCAGAGATGAAAACCTGCCTCTATAGGCGGTTCCTTATATCCGCGGCTCAAACCCGCGGTTCCTTATCGATAAGGTACCGCGGGCAGTAACTTTTGTCAGAGCGCCAGTTTGAGTTTTTTATTCTTTTTCAAACCAAACTCTCTCTCTCCCAAAAACACACAGCCGACGGGTTTTACCTTTTCCACCATTGTTGAAGCTTCCAAAACCTTCAATCACTCAAATTAATTAATTCCAAGTTGTGGGTTTCACTCATCCTTCATCTAACATCAATTAATTGTAAGTATTTTCTTTCAATTTCATCTATTTTTGTTCTAGGGTTCATCCTTTCATAATTGGGGATTTTTAAAATTGAAATTGAATTAAAACCTTAATAGGAATGTGGGTTGACATGGTTATTTTACTATGATTCCTTAGGTTGATATTCATTAAGATTTCACTAAAACCCACTTGTAGAACAAATCCGAATTTAGGCTAAATGATTTTGGTTGAATGATGAATTTGAGATGAACCCATGAACAAGTAGGTAATGACATTGTTAATTCTTACCTAAAAACCTTGTTTTGAAAAACCAATGTTCTAATCCATTGTTGATCTAACATAGATCATGTGTTCTTGGTTAATGATGGAATAGACACATTGTGAACATGAAAATGATATGGATTCAATCCCATGTTTGTCAAGAAATTGATATAACACATTTTCATTTTTTCGTTTTCCTTAATTTTCATATGAGTGATTGGAAAGATTGTTTTTCGTGTTTAGGTACTTGTCATGTCTTCCAAGATATCAAAAAGATCACGAACGAACACGAGCATACATGCCCTCTTACCCTCATTTGATTCACTCTCACAAAAACTCGTCTAAGTCTCTTGAACATCGTTGTTTTCATAAAGGACGCATCGTTTGCTCAAATTTCGCAAATAAGTTTATTCGCTTCATGTTTAAGTCTATTGGGTTTGATTGTCTTCTTGATATTGATGAGCCAATATTTCCTTCGTTTCTTGTGGAGTTCTTTAGCTCATTCACATTGATAAGCATCAATAATGGTTTGTCTATACGATTTTCCATAATGGGGAAAATCATTATTTACACTCTTGAAGAATTCGGTAATATTCTTGGAGTGCCATCTAATGGTCAATGTCGATTCACCGATGCTTGGAGTATTAAATCTTTAGAATCGGCCCCTATTGATGCTCATTATGTGACTATGCTTTCATCATCTTCGGACATCATTCATGTCATTTCTAAACCTCGTTAACATCCTATTCCTGGTAAATCTCAAAGAGTTGTTCGAACTCTCTCCCTTCGGGAATTACTTACTAGCGATCTTAATGATTTCATGATTCCTTGGGCCGAAATCATTAGGGAAAATGCAATGTGTCTAGATGGGAATCGGGACTTAGTACCCGCTTGTCTTGCACATATGTTGTATTGTGTTGCTACAACAACTCCTTACAATCTCGCATTTTTCATAGCTAGAAGAATTAGATCTGTTCTTCTTGAGTCTGAGTCAAGTCTTCCCTACGGAATGCTTCTCTCTCGTCTTCTTAGAAGAGTCCTCATTGACTTTCCATCTCTTCTCTCGTCACCTTATCACTCCGTTGATCGTGTCATGTCTCCCATTCATGGGAACATTTCACCCGAGATCAATGTGAACTCGAGTCAAGTCGAAAACACCTCTCAATGTCCGTGCCGTACCACCCATATATGTCAACAATGAATGTACTAACACGTCTTTCATTATAGGTAACCACGGCCGAAGCCTCTGTCCATTCTTACGCTAGCCAAGTAGATGATCTGAACCAGAAGCTGAAGGACGCGCATTTGGCCGTCCAGAACATGGAAAAAATGCAGACAGAACTTGCTGAGGAAAGGGCCATCACCCAAGAGCTGAAAGAGGCAATTGCCCAAAAAGAATTGGTGATGGATGCCCTGACCGCTGAGCGTGACAATGTACTGTGCCCTCAACTGCTAACAGCCATTGCGGGCCGTAGGTGGATGGTTGGGCATGGAGCACGCCTGGCCGTGACGAAGGTGCTAGAGGCCCCATCCTTTGTACAACAATTTGCCAATCTTGTATCTGATGGCATCGACCATGGCCGGCACGAAGGAATGGTTGAGGCTGCTGAACTGATTACCAAAGGTGGGGACATCGCCCATCACACCTTTTTTAAGCCCGAAGCCGCCAGCAAGATGACTGCCTCCATGGCCGCGATGCAAGATCTGCATTACCCATTCCTGGATGAGCTAGAGGCCGCCAAAGATGCCCCAAACACTGAAATCATGGAGAAGCTCAATCCTAGCATGCCTTTCACTGCTAACTTTCCTCTAACCCTTCCTGTATATAAAGACGTAACCAGGGTCGTACTGGACGAGGAACCCTTAGACGTGGTGTTGGAAAGGACCGCAGCCCAAGCCCAGAAGCGGGGAGAGCGTGATGAATGGTTGCCGCGTCTGGTGGAAGAACAAGCAGAGATGGGTAAGTTCCTCCCCTCAATTTAGGATGCTTCTTTGTCCATAATCAAACACTTGTTATGTAATCTCTGAATATGTATTGATTCGTCCGTGTATGTACACGGCTAACAATTTTATGTTTTGTATATAAGTCCGTGGGTAACCACGGCGATTTTGATTTGTTTTTGGAAACCTGTGTATTTGTGCTTGTGTTCGAAACATTGTAGTTTAATACTGCGTGATATACCACGTCTTACTCACAAAGAAAATACATTCAAGTCTACAATATACTAGACGTGCGACGTGCGTCTTTATTATGCGGAGCACGGTATGGCTATAGCATATGAAACTTACCCCAACGTCTCGTGAGTAAGGTGTCTAGTAGGGATACGTGATCCGTGCGGCTGGGGTTGCATCCCTCTTACGCGGCAAGTTGAATTAGTAGGTTCACTTAATCCTCTTACCCCTCCTGGAGGCGTATAGTACATGTACGGTATTTCGAGAGAATGCATATGAAAGAAACATGGCATAATATAACACAATTAAAATTCATACGGCTAACAAAGAATCTAACAAAGAAGACAATAATTTGCACGAAACAGGCCGTGGAGCTAGCTAGGCACCACGACATTTTATTAGAACATTTACATTTTTTGTTTGAACAATGATGACAAGTCCTAAAGAAGTCCATAAAGGAAACTTAAACAAACATAAGAAAAACAAATAAGACAAATAACCCGCATGGTTCTTTATTAAGACCACCTATAGCAAAGTATCCATGCGGGAGCCGTAGCTTTCAAAGATAGCACCTTTTTAGATTGGCGATGTTCCATGTGCGCTCTAGGTCGCGGCCATCCATATCGCGTAGCTTGTACGCGCCTCGTCCCAAGGCTTCAGTGACTTCATACGGTCCTTCCCATTTAGGGCCCAGTTTTCCTGTATTTTCCACACGACTTGCTTCGTTAGCACGATAGACATAGTCTCCCGGTCGAAAAGAAACACCTTTGACCTTGGCATCGTAATAAGCCTTCATCTTAGCCTTGGACTTAGCTTCATTGATGGCTGCTAATTCCCTTTTTTCCTCCAACAGATCTAGGTTGATTCGCAGCTGTTCATCATTTGTGACGGCATTAACCTCCGCCGTGCGGATGGTAGGCATCCCTATTTCTGCTGGTATAACGGCTTCAGTGCCGTAAGCCAATGCAAACGGAGTATCTCCGTTGGCTGTTTTTATCATGGTTCTATGTGCCCATAGCACATGCGACAATTCCTCGACCCATTTGCCCTGTCGTTCATCCAGCCGCGCCTTGATCCCATTCCCCAAGCTCCTATTTGCTCGTTCGACAAGGCCGTTCGTTTGTGGATGCTTGACAGACGCGAAGCGCCGCTTGATGTTCAATGATGCACACCAGTCTTTGAATGGGTTATCCGTGAACTGTTTGCCGTTGTCTGATATAATTTCTCCAGGTAGACCGAAACGGCATACAATGTGTTCCCACACAAACTTCTTGACCTGCTTACCCGTGATAGATTTTACTGCCTTGGCTTCTATCCATCGTGTAAAGTAATCCATTGCAACAATCAAGAATTTAACCCCTCCCGCAGCTACAGGAAATGGTCCTGCGATGTCAATTCCCCACTTGTAGAATGGCCATGGGGACGTGATAGGTGTAAGCTCCTGCTGTGGGTGCCGCGGTACTGGCCTATGCACTTGGCAATCATTGCACCTGCGAATCATGTCGCGCGCGTCTCTGTGCATAGTGGGCCAATAGTATCCTGTTCGTAAGGCTCGAGCTACCACGGATCGTGGACCTGCATGCATGCCGCACAATCCTTCGTGTATGTCACTAATCACATAGGCCGCCTGGCGTGGTCCAACACACCGCAGCCACGGCTGCAAGAAAGAGCGCTTATAAAGGATGCCTTCCCGGAGTTCGAAATATTGTGACTTCCTTTTAACGCGCCTTGCTGCTTTTTCCTCGTCTGGGAGTGTTCCACTAGCCAGATAGTTGATGATTGGGGTCATCCACGTAGGTCCCTCTTCTTCAACTATAGCAGTCACTTCCCCTTCCGTAATAGACTTTTCTTTGAGTATTTCCACCAAAACCTGTTTAGACAAGTGAGCGAAGCTTGTGGACGCGATTTTACTGAGGGCGTCCGCTTTCTTGTTCTCGCCCCTTGGTACCTGCTTGATGGAAAACTTACTGAAAGTTGCGATTAACGTCTTGACTTTTTCCAAATACCTGACCATGTTGTCCTCCTTAGCCACATACCCACCTAGAATATGGTTCGCGACAAGCCGTGAGTCCACGTAGGCCTCAAGGTTGCGAACTCCCATTCTAGCGGCGATTTTTAAACCCGCAATTAATGCTTCATATTCCGCTTCGTTGTTGGTGGCCGTGAACTCAAAACGGAGGGCGTACGTGAATTCCATACCTTCTGGATTTGTAAGGATGAGGCCTGCCCCAGATCCGTCTGTGCATGAGGATCCATCCGTGAACAGCACCCAAGGTTCCGATAGGGCCTCCTCTTGCTTAATGATTGGTTCTTCCTCATCCGGCTTCTCGATCAGGAAATCTGCCAAGATCTGGCCTTTAACAGCCGTCCTTGGTCTGTAAGATATATTATGCCCCCCAGTAGGATGCTCCACTTTTCTAGTCTCCCTGCCACGTCTGGTCTAGATATAACCTGCTTGATTGGCTGATCCGTAATCACGACAATCGGGTGCGCCTGAAAGTACCGGCGCAGCCTCTTTGTAGCAAATACTAGTGCTAGTACCAATTTTTCCATGGGGGAATAGTTCAGCTCCGCTCCTTGTAATGTTCTACTTATAAAGTAGACCGGGGTCTGTATTGTGTCTCTGTCCGTCATCAGCACCGCGCTTATTGCGCCATGGGTAGCCGAGAGATACATAACAAGCTCCTCCTTTGGGCGGGGAGCTACCAACATGGGGAGAGATGCGAGATGCTGCTTGAGTTGGCCAAAGGCTTCCTCAGCTTCCTTCGTCCAACGGAAGTCTCCCTTTCTAATACACTTCTTCAGTGTCTTAAATAAGGGCAGTGACTTCTCTGCGGATTTGGATAGAAATCTATTTAGTCCGGCTAACTTCCCATTCAGGGATTGCACCTCCTTCCGTGTCTGCGGGGACGGTAGCCGTATCACTGCGTCCGTCTTCTCTGGACAAGGTTTGATGCCGTTTGGGTCAATCAAATATCCCAAGAACATTCCTTCTGTTGCACCAAACGTACATTTCTTTGGATTTAACTTCATATTAATCCTTCTCAGCGTGTCGAATGTCTCCTGGACATCCCGGAGGAGTGCCTCCTCCGTGTGGCTTTTTATCACCAAGTCATCAACATATACCTCCAAGTTGCGTCCTATTTGTGATTCGAAAGCTTTATCCACCAACCGCTGATACGTAGCGCCGGCGTTCTTTAATCCAAACGGCATTTTCGTATAGCAATATACGCCCTGGCTTGTGTGGAACGCAGTTTTTTCTTCATCCTCCTCCGCCATCTGGATTTGGTGATACCCTTTATATGCATCCAAGAAGCATTTGAAAGGATATCCACACAAAGATTCTACTTTCCAGTCAATTTCTGGAAGCGGGTAACAGTCTTGTGGGCAGGCCTTGTTCAGGTCCGTGAAATCCACGCACATGCGCCAACTTCCGTCATGTTTCTTGACCATGACTGGATTGGATAACCACTCGTGGTAGTATACCTCGCGCATAATGCCTGCATCCACCAGTTTCCGCACTTCCTCCAATATAACTTGGCTTCTTTCGGGCGCCTGGCCGCGCTTCTTTTGCTTGATGGGTTGGTACCCTTGGCGGATCTGGAGCTTATGCTCTGCTATCGTACGTGGCACACCCGTCATATGTTTTGGCTCCCATGCGAATATGTCCAGATTTGCACTTAAAAGTGCACACATGGCCCTTTTGCCGCTATCTGAGAGTGCCCCTCCTATGGATACCTCCTGTTCCGGGTAGTCAGGGTGAATGGCCACCTTCCAATTGGGTGGTGGTGCCCCATCCTTGGGTGGTACAGGTGGTGCCGGTGTTGTCACGGTGTGACACTCGGATGTCGGCACGACTGTATTATAAATAGTAACGATTCCCCCATCAACTGGGAACTTAATCATTCCGTGTGCCGTAGAGGGTACTGCTCGGATAGCCAAAATGCCTGGTCGGCCTATGATTCCATTATAAGGGGAATGTGAACGTATCACCATGAAGTTCATCCACGTTGTAGTGGAATGTTCCTCATTCCCAATGGTGACAAGCAGACGCAACTGCCCTACTGGCCAGATAGTATCTCCACTAAAGCCAGTAAGCGGCGACGTGGCCGGTACTAATTGGCTTCTTATTTCTGGGCATAACTGCACAAAGCAGTGTTCATATAATACCTCTGCTGACGATCCTCCATCCACATACATGCGGCGGACATTGTGCGTTCCAATGCTTATCTCAATGGTGAGAGGCGCATCAACCACGTCACTTGCTGTGATGAGAGGGAATGAGATTTCCTTGCCGCGGGAAAATTTTTGGCCAATTTTCTGTCTCGTGCGGCGCTGTCTGGATTGGATCATGTATATGGTAGAAGGCTTGTCCTTTTGGGGGTCCTTCTTATCATACTTCTTGTTGTTGTCCTTTCCGTCCTTCCAATCCTTAACCAGGTGCTTAAGCTTGCCTGGTTTGATTAGCGACTCAATATGCTTCTTCAGCTGGATACACTCCTCGGTGCCGTGTCCTTTGTCATTATGGAATTCGCAGAAGCGACTTCCCTGCCGACGTTCCGGGGGTGTGGTCATTGGGGGAGGCCTTGGAAAATTCGCCCCTTCAGTCAACAAGATCTCCCGGTAGGACATCTTTAGGGGGGTGAACTTGTCGTCTGACCGTCCGCCTTTGCTCTGGCTCTTATAGTCCGAGCCCTTGTTATTGTTCTGGTTGCCTTGACCACCCGACTGTCTCCGGGACTGGTCATTTGAGCGGTACCCATTTCCTCGGGATGGGTAGGCTGCGGCCACCGCTGTCTCTCCCTCTATGAAATTCCTCACTCTCTCCATGAGGTCATCATATCTTTCTGGACGCTTGTCGTTGAGACGCCTGATCAGTTCTCTGTCTGTTATGGCGTGCATGTAGTCCGAGATTTTCAGGAGCTCTGGCATGGTTCTCGTGCGTGTGCACTCATCATTGAAGCGCTCAGTGAAGGCTTCTGTGGACTCCCCCGGCCGTTGCTTAACGGTTGCCAATGAAACCGGATCCCTATTATACTTCTTCCTCTGAGTATAATTGTTTTCGAACGCAGTGCGTAGTTCCGTGAAACTATCAATGCTCCGTGGGGGGAGTGCCTCGAACCAGTCACGAGCGTTACCAATTAAGGTCGAATTGAACATTTGGCACCATATGGGCATGGGCCATCGCTCAATTTTAGCCTGAGTATCAAATATTTTGAGGTGATCGACAGGATCACCGGACCCATCATACGTCTTGATACATGCCGGCATGCGACGTTTGGTGTCCTCAGAGTAGTTCCGTATGCGAAGGGTAAACGGATCTTCCCTAGGATCAGCCCATGGCCGTGTGAGCCTAGGGTCATCCCATGGTTCACACCACGGACGTGAGAGGTCCTCTGCTTCCGTATCCCTATAGTAGGGGCCACCATAATACTCATCATTGCTTGGTGGTGGTGGCGTGCGCCTTGGCCGGCGGCGTTTGGGCGGATGGTCATCTGAGTCCTCCCCAGACGGATCTGGGGACGGCGGTGGTGCCCCGCCTTTTGAGTAGGGACCACTTTTTTGAGACGAGCCAGGAGCCTTCCTTCCTGTGTTCATCCTATCCCACACACTTGGGCGGCGTGTGGTTCTGGTCAGTTCTCGGTCTGGCCGCTCGGGTGAGCCATCCGACCTTTCCCCATCTTGAGGTTGCGTTAATTCTTGCATGATGCGATCCCCTATGCGTTCAAACACATTCCGGGGTTGAGGGTCTTCCTCAAAGGTTCCCTGCTCCCGAGGCTGAGTCCTCCTTTTTCTCCGATTTCGGGAAGGAGTGGATGGTCCACTGTCGCCAAAGTTGAGTCGGGCTTGGAGGTTCCTCCCCAGGCTCAATCTTGATGCGATCCCTGGGACGATCCTTTCAAAATTCTGAGTGAGAACTCGAGTGAGCTCGTCCTCGCTGAGTGGTTGAGCTTCCACTTCTTCCTCCATTAAGGGTCTACGTGGCTCCTTGTTAGGAGGGGCTGGCGCACTTCCCGGATCAGGGTTGTCCAGGGTTGAAGTGGGCGGGGGTGTCACCGAGATCGTGCTCGTCACCCCTGCGGACTGAAGACCGCTACGGTTACCTGGACCGCCTGCGAGGCGGCTAGGTGATTGGTTGGGAATAAGAATCCCTTCCCCTGAGGGCTTCCGATTCCCAGGATTCACGTTCCTGGGGTTAACTGGCGGATGCCCCTTCGTCATTGAAACAATCGAAATGAGGTTTTGTTCTAGCTTAGTGTTAAGGTCCCACGGATGGCGCCAACTTGTTGATGCAAAAGTTGGTTGATCCTTGTTAGACCCGAATTAGGCTTAATTCGGGTTGGCTGGGTACCAGTTCCTGCACCAAGTGAATCTTCTGGTTGGGATCCTGCACACTAAACAACACGCGTTAGGCTTACCGTGGGAAGGTTTCCCACGATTAGACTCCGGCGTGAGAGTAAGTAATCGATTTAGAGTTATATGTGAGTTTAGAGAGAATTGTGATACCTTTGTGGAACCCTTGGGGGTTCCTTTTATAGGCAGTGAAACCCTAGTGGGCTTTCACTGATCCTTCGGCCCCAAGGAAAAGATAAACACCAGAATTAGAATGATTGTAATCTTCTAATTCTGGTAGTGAATATCCTCTCTTATTGGGGTAAAGATATCCCTAGACAGGATATTATTCTGTCTAACCCTATGTCGGCCGTATCGGCCGTACCGGGCCGTGGGCCGCACACGTGTGCGCGGTCACTGTTCACTCAGGCCCATAAACCTGACTGACATTATCCCACCCATACGTAATGGGCCAGATACGGGTAGTACCCTTGGGCCGGGTTAATGACCCGGCTGGGGACTATACGTCATCATTCATCCCATGAAATTGATTCCGATTATCAATTTTATCTCAATCATCTTCTTCGAGAACGCTTCAGAAGTGAATCAAGGAGTTAGATTTTATGCTCATTGTGACTTGCAACACTCATCCAGGATGATTTCATGTCTTTCTTCTCTTCATTTGGTTATTTATTAACTTGTGATTGCATGTTTGAATTATCATTTATCTTGATCCATAATGTTAATTATGCCATCATGTTAGTATTTTACATAGTTTTGTGCTTGCCTTATGATAGTTAGCTTATTAGATTATGATCTGTAGTTAACTTTGGCTTGTGCATCATTTGGGAAAAATCTGGGTTTATTAAAAACTGGGATGGGAAATTTTTGTAAACCCACTAGTCGCGGTTCCATATCGACCCGCGGTTCCTTATCGATAAGGTACCGCCGGTCCTAGATAAGGAACCGCCGGTCACTGTGCACGACAGCATCTTTGCTTTACACTGTTTTCTTAATTTTGTGTAAACCTTGCATGATTTTCAGTAATAAACTGCACATTTCCTAAACTAGGTTACCTAAATTCATTATTCACCTAAAATGATTTTAACCTATTACTAGTTTGGATCATCCCCTCACCCATTTAAACCTACCTTGTTTGCCATGTTCTTCACACATCAAACATACTTCCCTAAACCTTAACCACCCTAATCAACCATGGTGTGTACCAAAACCTCAAACCCTTCCAAAACCTCCACCCCAAGGAAAACACTCAAAATAAGGGTTAAGGTAGCTAAGCCTAACTCCTCACCCTTCCACACACCTAAGAATGAGAATGCTCCTATCCTCATTTCTTCATCACCTTCCCCACCTCTTGCACCATGCAAGACTTCATCCACCCATGGTACTAACCACTCCATTGGTTATACCCCCTCTTCATTCAACTCAAGAATGAATGAGCTCTCTTCTCCCTTCACTCCAAGTGCACCCTTGGAAGTGACCACACAACCCCAACCAATCCAAAGCATTCCTTTTGGGAATGACTTTGATAACACTTTGGTGACTTCACCATTTACCCCTCACAACTCACCCATTTCACCAACCTTGGAGAATTTGCCTCCACACTCACCCATTTCCCCTTTAGGGAACATGCCTACACTTTCACCCACATCAACCTTGGAGAACTTGCCTCCTCCACCTCCACCTCCACCCAACTCAAACATCCCAATTTTGGGTGTTCCACTTTCCCTCCTCTTGGGTGATCCTTACTATGGGTTTCAACAAACTCATGGTCCTAGTTGTCCATGTTGTCTCTACAACCACTACATCATCCATAACCTAAGGATGGATATGTATGGACTACATAGGAGGTTGCAAGAGTTCTTGCTTGCCTTGTTCTTCATACCTCCTCCTAGGAGATGAATGATGGAGTTGTCTTAATAAGAGTTTTCAACAAAATCAGCCTAAGAAAACTACTTATCTAGATTTAATGTTTAAGCTAGCTATGTATTAGTTAGTTTTTATTTGTCTTTGTACTTGCCTCCTTAATGAATGTTTCATGTTGTTGACTTATGGATTTAGCTTTGTGTGTTTCTATCCTTTTGTGCACACTAATCAACTTTAATTTGAAATTAAAATTGAACCTAAATCTATCACAACCCCTAAACTTGACTAAAATTGGTTCAAAATGATATCTAAATTATTTTGTCACCCTTTGTTAAGACATTCTTTGTGAATGTGTTGCTTTATGCAACCCTAGCATATTTTGGTGCTAATAGAGGTAAAATTCCAAGATTTGCAACTTTTTGAAAAAGTCTTAGTTTTTCCCAAAACCCAGGAAAAACATGGTTTAAAGTCCACTGGACGCGGTTCCTTAAAGACCTGCGGTTCCTTAGCGATATGGAACCGCCGGCCCCTATAACGTACCGCGGCCAGTAAGTGGCTTTTGACGAATTTTTGGTCAAAACTTTCAAAACCCTATTCCTTGTCAAGATTCCTTGTTTACTCAAATTGACTAAACATTCATTGACACTACACATTTTGTATTCAAATTCTTACCTTGATTACATTTTACTTATACCCCAACCTTGAGATTTCATTCTCACACCTTTCCAACCTTGAGAATTCATTCTCACATAACCTTGAGATATCATTCTCACACTCTCACAATGCCTAACTCCTACATTCCTAACCTTGACATTTCTTTGTCACAACCCCACTCACCCAAAGCTTCCTCATCCAAGCTTTCAAAAAAACCGAAAATCTCGGTTCGACCTGTTTGGGTTAAGAAGAATGAACCATCTTCGTCCAAACCACCCAAAAACCCTACCTTCTCTCCAATCAAGTATTGGAATGAGACTTATACCATAAACCCCATCACCGGAGCAAAAGAAAATGTTCCCCCACCACCATAATCCTTCAATACTCCTCAACTCAATGACATTTCAACCTTCCCAAACCTCACAAGGCATTGTGAAAACATTCCCAAACTCATTACCCCACCACCACCAAACCCTAAGTTTGATGCCATACCCCCATCAAACGATTTTGTGTTGCATCATGGATCCTCGTGTGATTGTTGCCGATTTCAACAAATTGAACTTGCTCATGTGTATGAGAAGTTAAATTTTCTTGAATTCTTCCTCACTCGACCTCCTATTCAAGTTTTCGTTCCGGTGGACAAAACTTCGAATGATGCATCGTCGTCTTTTTATTTTTTTTTTATTTTAGCAATCTTGGAAAATATCACTATTAGACTAGCTTATGCTTAGTGGTTTATTTTCCATATTTATTGCTTTTAGATACTCATATTGTGTGTATGACTATCTTCTTTGTTGTATTTTTTTTTGTAACCTTTGTGTTATTTGTGTGCTTTTTCATTAGTTCTATTTTGAGTTGATCTTGGTTAATTTTTACAATTGCTTATGGGTGATTCCATCAATTCTAAGATTTAACCCATTGACAAGCTTATCATCTTCATTGGAGTGAAGTTTGATTTTGTCAATTACCTCTTTGGACATACTTAGCAAAATACTTGCTTCTAATTTGAGATTTCTTCTCTTTCTCCCTCTCAAGTTACTTAGTAGGTAGTGATCATATATACATTGGTGTTTCTTTCCTTTCTACAAACCTTTGTGTAGCATGTCACCTTAGCTCACAAACTTGGTGCCCCAAGCAAGGGGGAGCAACCACCAAGGGGAGCTACTAGCAAAGTTCGATGTTCTTCAAAGACTTGTGCTAACCTTTTTGCTACGACAAAGGGGGAGAAATGATAGTGATAAACTAGTTAAATAATTCCATATTTTGTGTTTCTACGTAAATGAGTTTATCGTTTGTCGTAATCAAAAAGGGGGAGATTGTTAATGCAAGTGATGCCTAAAAACATTATTAGTGTTAACTAATCTTTCTTAGTTTTGATCACAACAAACCATGTAACACATTTAGTGTAAAACACAAAATGAATTATTTAACTAACACTATCATCAAGGTAATAATCATATCACTAACCTTTCTTAATCATACTTAGTGATCATCAAAATGATTATCCTTAAAACTCACTTTTGTTAATATGACAAAAGACTTTTTAATAAACTTTCTTTTTTAGAAAATGTTTTATTAAAATGGAAAATGAAAATTTGAAAATGACATATTCCAAATGCTGTTAGAATATCCTTTGAAGGGTTCAAATACCTCATATATTCCCACCCCACTAAAAGACAAAAACGGAGCGGAGTCTAGTGGCGGTACCTTAAGTACCTACGCGGTACCTTAGCGATATGGTACCGCGGGGTGAGATAAGGTACCGCGCACAGAAGACCGTTATAGATCCGTTATACTTTGTCTCCTTTAAATAGTGGGTCAAATCTCATTTTCCAGCAAGCCTCTTGGACGTTTTTCTCAACCCTCTTTCTATTTTCTATAGCATAATCATTAGTAAATGATCACTTAAATTGTTAAGGATGTTTACATATGATTATCCTCTTGATCCCCTCCTTTACCTTGTACAATGAGAAGATCACTCACTCACTAGTGTTGTGATAAAGATGAATCTATGAGCTAGTCATATTCATCATGATACCCTTTTTGTTTTAGGTCAATCCAATGTATTTATGAATACTTGGGCTAGTTGTGTTCATCCAAGTTATTTGTGGATACTTGGATTTGTTGTGTACATCCATTGCATATGTGTTTGCTAGGATTTGTGTTGTGTAAATCCAAGCTACATGTGTGTACTTGGATAAGTCTAGTTGAGTTGTAATAGATTTGATTAGGAGTTCTCACTAAACTATAAAGTGATGTGGTTTTGTCTTGTGAGTTCTCACTAAACTTAAAAGTGATTAGTAGTTGTGTTGTGTGAAGTTCTCACTTAGCTTCAAAGTGAAGAGTCGTGAAGATTGGTTCTAGCTTTCGATTAGAACTCGACATCTAGCCTTGTGTCGTAAAATGGTGAAGTAGGCAACGTCGTGAAGATTGGTTCTACCTTAAGATTAGAACCCGACATCTAGCCTTGTGTCGTTAAATTGTGAAGTAGGCAACGTCGTGTAGATTGGTCCTAGCTAAAGATTAGGTCTCGACATTTAGCTTAGTGTCGGAAAATAATGTAAGCAACGATGTAAGGTTTTCTCCGCCGAGAAGGGAGCTTGTGGATATAGTGGAAATCTCGAGTAGGTGTACTCGAGGGGTGAAGTAGAAACGAGGATAGAGCCTCGTTGTCGAACCACTATAAATCTTGGTGTCTTCCCACTAGGTTGTCTCCTTCCTTACTCTTTACTTATTTCATTATCATTATACTTGCTTATTATCTTTGCTAGTGCATTTCAATTGAACCTAATCATTATGCAACTTAGTCTCAAGTAAAAGATAGTTTTGATACAAAACAAATTGAAAGTAATTTTAATTTGGTCACCAATCGAAGAGAAACTATTCAACCCCCCCCCCCCCCCCCCCCCCCCCTAGTTTCTACAGGACAATTTTGCGATTCAAACCTTGAAGTGACTTTTCTACAACATAATTGCTTTATTCGCGATCTTGTAGGAAATGATTTGTTAAAGGCTTCTCGAGTGAGGGGATAATCTCTTGTTTTCCCATATTCATAACCATATTGTACCTCATTGTGCGATAGCCATGTTATAAGGCACATTGCCATCCGGTTCACATCTCGTTATAGGTATTATTTTTTTCTATTTTTTTTGTTTAACATTATGTAATTTTTGAATAAAAATAATATCTATACTATGTTGATGTTAATATGACGCGTGTTGAAAGACACTAAATAAACATGTCACATGACACTGACTGCACCCACAAATAAAAATGCTAAAAGTACATAACGTGAGATGCGTGCATTTAAATATACTCGATGTTTAATGTGACATGTATTCTACTAAATTTTGACAAGAAAAGGTTAGTTGGACTAAAGTGGAATTCAATTTTAACTTGATACGGCATTGTTTTAAGGGAAAATTACTAAAAAAACTCTTTTTTTCCAATATTCTTTTCTTAAAAAACATTAAAAAGTTTTTTTTTCTGATGGTCCAGGCAAACTGGGTGCAGAATGCATCACGTGTCCTCTGTTGCCTTATATTTTGAGGCAATTTATCAGAATTACGTTATTTTTTTGGACACTTGTCAAAATCTGAATGATTGCTGCCCTATATTCTTTGTTGTCCTGAACCGTACCACGAAAAACATTTTTTTGAACTCAATCAAGAATTGCTTAAAATTAAAAGAATTTTTTAATAATTATCCCTTGTATTAAATTTTTAATGGTGGAGCTTGTCTCATGTACTTTCAAGCATTAAGATGCTTTTTTTTTCTACTATAGTTGATCTTTTGAGTTTCGATCACACATTTAGCAATCGACAACTAAAGAATTCTACAAAAACCGAACACAAAAAGAAACCAAACCTTAGTAGACACTTTAAAGTCACCTTTCTTCCACAACCGGCTTCTCACATACCGATCACACTCGCAAATCCCTCTTAACGTAGCCAACATCAACCCAATAGTTAAATCGGCCACGTCATCAGTCAAGACATGAGGTGTATTAGTAACCTTAATACCCTTCTCCTTACAATACTTCAAGTCCACGCTATTTACTCCCACGCTAAAGCTCGACGCGATCTCAAGCTGTGGCAACAAGTCTATGAAGTCTTTGTCAGTAGGGACAGTCGGGTTTACAGCAACAGCTCGTATCAAAGCGGCGTTTTCCTTAAAGAATGTATCTTTGTTTGGGACAGTCCATAGACGAAAGAGGTTGAAGCGACTTTCGAGCTGTTGTTCGAGGTAAGGGTTCACTGGAGAGGTTAACAGGACACCGATGGCTTTCATGGTTGTACAGAAGATGACTTTAAATCTTTAATAACCTTAATTAGGTGGTTTGGAGATGTTTATATAAGTCTCCTCCATATAGGTGGCATTACCACCCTACGTGCCATTTTTTTTTCTCATTCTTATTCTGTCATGACTAAAACACCACATGAACCACGTTTTACTATATTTAAACCTAACATGGTACAGCCGGCCGTCTTTTTGTCACGACTTGGTTCAAAACGAAGGTCATACAGTATAACTTACCGTGGCCACCTTTCTAATTTACCTCTCTTATAACGAAATGAAACTAACTACGTTGTTTCATGAAGCCCATAAGAAATGACCCAAAACAAGGAAAAGAGAAGTCCAAAAAGACACTGATGTAAAGATATTCGAAGTGTGATCAAAACGAGTCGAATATTGCGATGTTTCTAACAAACGTATGATTTTTTTAAAAATGTTAAAGTTTAATATACATTATACATTAAAAAGACTTTGATAACACACTGCTGAACTATCTAATACCAATTTATAATATACGACAGAGGTCAAAGACGCACAATTCCATGAAAGTTTATATACCTTGTATCTTTTTTTCGTTTACGATTATTTTATATAACAAATTTTCTTTATCAAATATTTAACAAATGTCCATCGAATTCTTTAATAAAAAAAATATTTAACAAATGTCCATCGAATTCTTTAATAAAAAAAACACTGACGAGGAAGCCTCTAGATTAAAAAGAAAAGGTGTCAATATTCATATGATTCTTTGATACGCACGATTTTATTAAAAAAAACCCGTCATAATGTCATATATATTTAAAATAAGAAAACACTTTCACAAAATCCAAAATATATAAAATAAATTATAAATTTATCCCGGGTACACTTGAACTTACACAAAACGCAAAAAAAAAAAAAAACTACGCGCATAAAAAAGAATAATAGTAGTACTTCTTAACATATAAAGCTAGCATAAAAGATCTTAAAATTTACATGAAGTCAAAATAAATTTAAGCATGCCGCAATGCAAAGGCAGCATTGGTGCTTGTTTCACCAAAAGGTGCATAGATGGTTTAAAAGCAAACATAGGCTTAGCCTAGCCGGAAAAAAAACAAGAAAACTTGGCTCGAAAAAGCTTGGAGTAAAGCCCGACCTGACCCAACAAGCTTAAAAGATCTTTAAATTTTCATCAAAGTTCGGTTCGGCCCGAGCTAAGCCCAAAAAATATGTCAAAAAGCACGAGCTTTTGAAAAGCCCGAAAGCCCCTAAGGGGCTGTTTATTTGTGGAAAAATTTTCATAATTTTTTGTTTCTAATTTTCTAGAAATGAAAAGACTTTCCTTTTCTAGAAAAGAGTTGAGAATTTTGAAAACTTGTTTAAATAATATTTTTCATTTTCTAAAAAAATAAACAATGTTTAAACGAAACTATTTTCAACCATTTTTTTCATAATCAACTTTTTTTCACGTTTTTGCTAGTTTTTTTTACGTTTTCGTCTGTTTTTTCCCGTTTTTTTTTCTCATATTTTCGTAAATTGTTTATGTTTTAATTAGTTTTTTACTTTTTATCAGTATTATTACGTTTTAGTGTATAAATTTACGTTTTCGTCAGTATATTTACGTTTTCGTCAGTAAATTTACGTTTTCGTCAGTAATTTTACGTTTTCGTCAGAAAATTTACCTTTTCGTCAGTAAATTTACGTTTTCGTCAGAAAATTTACGTTTCGTCAGTAAATTTACGTTTTCGTCTGTAAATTTACGTTCTCGTCTGTAAATTTAGGTTTTCGTCGGAAAATTTACGTTTTCGTAAAAAATTTACGTTTCCGTCAGTAAATTTACGTTTTCGTCAGTAATTTTACGTTCTCGTCTGTAAATTTAGGTTTTCGTCATTAAATTTACGTTTTCGTCTATAAATTTAATTTTTTGTCAGAAAATTTACGTTTTCGCCAGTATATTTACGTTTTCGTCTGTAAATTTAAATTTTCGTCAGTAAATTTACGTTTTCGTCAAAAATTTACGTTTTCGTCAGTAAATTTACGTTTTCGTCAGTAAATTTACGTTTTCGTCAGTAAGTATACATTTTCGTCTATAAATTCACGTTTTCGTCAGTAAATTTACACTTTTGTCAGAAAAATTAAATTTACGTTTTCGTCTGTAAATTTACGTTTTCGTCAGTAAATTTACTTTTTTGTCAGAAAAATTAAAATTTACGTTTTTGTCAGAAAAAGTAAATTAATAGACGAAATAATAAATTTACTGACGAAAACATAAATTTAAAGACGAAAACGTAAATTTTCTGACAAAAACGTAAAATTACTGACGAAAACGTAATATTACTGACAAAAACGTAATATTACTGACGAAAACGTAAATTTACAGACGAAAACGTAAATTTACAGACGAAAACCTAAATTTACTGGTGAAAACGTAAAATTACTGACGAAAACATAAATTTACTTACCAAAACGTAAATTTACAGACGAAAACGTAAATTTACAGACGAAAACGTAAATTTACAGACGAAAACGTAAATTTTCTGACGAAAACGTAAGTAAATTTCTGACGAAAACGTAAATTTTCTGACAAAAACGTAAAATTACCGACGAAAACGTAAAATTACTGACGAAAACGTAAATTTTCTGCCGAAAATGTAAATTTCCTGACGAAAATGTAAATTTCTGACGAAAACGTAAATTTTCTGACGAAAACGTAAATTTACTGACGAAAACGTAAATTTACAGACGAAATCGTAAATTTACAGACGAAAACGTAAATTTACTGACGAAAAGTAAATTTTCTGACGAAAACGTTAAAATAATATGAACGGTGAATACTGAATAGAGTAACGTGTTATTGAAATGGGTTAAATAAAACTATGGTGGGTATGAGGTGAAAATTTAGAAAATGGTAAAATGGAATTTTTTAATTTTCTATATAAATTTAGAAAATGAAAATTTTGTAATTTTTGAAAAATATTGAAAAATAATGTTGCTAAACAGGTTTTTTATTTTTCACTTTTCAAATGAAAATTTTTCTAGAAAAGTGGAAAATTTTTCTTCAACTAAACAGCCCCTAAGTTTCTAAAAACGAGGATAATAAAAAATACCAATTAACACGGCTTTTAAAAAAAGTTTGATCGTTTGATAAGACTTCTATCGATATGTATATTTAATTTTAAATGTTTACAACCTAAAGCAAGACGCATTAACATATGACATGTTGAGGTGTGTTTGTTATAGGGGTGTGCAGAAAGCAAACCGCAAAATCGCAAAAACCGCAGAAAATCGCACCACAAAAACCGCACCACATTAAAAACCGGTGGATCGGTTTTAAGAAAATGAAAAACCGCAAAATGCGGTGCGGTTGCGGTTTTACCCATAAAACCGCACCACAAAATCCGCACCGCACCGCACATTAGTTATATAACCCGAAAAATGGCACAACAATTATTTAATGCATGTTATAAGGGTTCTAGTGCATATTATCAACAATATTCTAAGTAATGTGTGTGTTTTCATTAACTATATGTATTGTTATAACCAAACATACTAACATTGTCAAGCAAAATCCGCAAAACCCGCATAAATTCTACAAATTATAGAAGATTGTGCGGTGCGGTTACAATCCGCAAAACCCGCAAAAACCACGAAAAAACCGCAAAAACCGCGCGGTGCGGATCCGCACTTTTTGAAAAACCGCAATTGCGGATGCGGTGTGGTTTTTGCCAAAAACCGCACCGCACCGCACCATGCTCACCCCTAGTTTGTTATAACTGAGTTGTATTTGTGGATAATAGGTGTAAGCAGTATTATTGACCAGTAGTTTGGGGAAATGGCAGTTACGTAGTTGTAACAAATTATCGCTCATTCGCCAAAACTTTCTAAACAAGTATTGAAAAATTAGTTTTCTTAAACTATAGCACCGCTCATCAATTATTTTCCAAATGACCAATAAAATTCAAAACGACCACTTCTCATTTTATAAAACAAGAATTAAAAATCAAAATGCTCTTATTCAACACTAACGATCTCAAAAAACTCCACCATCACTTTATACCAAACATATGTGTTATGTGTTTTGTTGCCGTGTGTCATAACCAAACTTTACTCCTTTGTATTATAGGCCATGTTATAAGGCACAATGCCATGTGATTCACATGTCTTTATACGTTAAAAATTTTTAGAAAAATAATTTATCCTCCTACTTGATATGCCTACATATCTTCCTACATTTATGATTGTGACAAATGGATTGATCATTTGATGAAATTAAGAAAGAGAGTTGGTGGATTACACATGTTTTAATTTGATGTGGGTAGGAAGATAAGTAGGAAGATATTGTAGGAGGATTTAACATTACTCCTTATTTTGCGAGTGAATAAGATATGTTTGATGACGAGTTATACATCTTTTTATTGAGAACGATGTTAATAACGATTTTATAAAATATCTGTTAAAATGACGGATGACATGTCATATAACACCATCGCACCCGAAAAAAAAAAATCCAACACGTGTTTTTTTTCTTTTTGAACTACTTAATAAGTGAGTTCAACTATTTGTTCGTTTTAATAAAAAGCCTATTAAAACTAATATTTCTTTTCATTAAAAGACTAATTAAATAACTTAAATGTAACCGTTTACTAAAAATTTCTAAGAGGTAGGAAACGATCGCGTGTTATCCAGCGTCGAGCTATGGCGCGAGTTTTGACTTTGGCGCAACACTCAGTGGGTTGGTGCCATGACTCTGGCGTCGTGCCATCAATTTATTTTATTTTTTTTGGAATCTAAAGGGTATATACACTCTATCAATATCACTAAAAATTAGTGTCATGTTATTTCAAGTGCCCATATTTCATTTTGCTAACGTAACACCACTTTTTAGCTACGACATCAAATCTATAGGACGACTGTTTCCCGTGCTCAAAATGTAAATAACGTGAGATGCGTGCATCTAAACATGATGTTCAATGTGGCATGTATTCTTATCAAATTCTTATCAAATCTATAGCACAAAATTAGTTGGACTAGTGTGGAGTTCAATTTTAACTTGATACGCCATTGTTTTAACGGTGGAGCTTGTCTCATGTATCATATCATGTCTGAGTCACATCTATTACTTAACTTTCAATAATTCACAGATGCTAATATACATCAAAAGTTATCATTTAAAAAGAAATGATGTTGTAATTCTCTTAAGAAGGATTTATTTATTTAGAACAATTAGTACTTTAGTTATTCAATTTTAGAGTACTTACTTATAAAATAGTTTCCACCACATTCAACAATCGACAAGTAAAGAATTCTAAAAAACCGAACACAAAAAGAAACCAAACCTTAGTCGACAGTTTAAAGTCACCTTTCTTCCACAACCCATTTCTCACATACCGATCACACTCGCAGATCCCTCTTAAACTCGCCAGCATCAACCCAATAGCCAAATCAGCCACGTCATCAGTCAAGACATCAGGTGTATTGGTAACCCTAACACCTTTCTCCTTACAATACTTCAAGTCCACGCTATCCAACCCCACGCTAAAACTCGAAACGATTTCGAGCTTTGGCAACAAGTCTATGAAGTCTCTGTCAGTAGGAACAGTCGGGTTTCCAGCAACAGCTCGTATCAAAGAAGCGTGTTCCTTAAGGAAGGTGTGTTTGTTTGGGGCAGTCCATAGACGAAAGAGGTTGAAGCGATTTTCGAGCTGTTGTTCCAGGCGAGGGTTTGTTGGGGAGGTTAACAGGACACCGATGGCTTTCATGGTCTTGTAGAGAAGATGATTTACGTACTTGGTAAACTAACGGTGGCTTGTTTGGAGATGTTAATATATGTGTCGCGAGGTGATCACATGATTATGACCCTACTACGTGGATTTTTTGTTTCTTATGTTTTTTCATATGGGAATTAAAATAATATATATCACATAAATACAAAGGAGGGCATAATAGTTTGTTTCTAGCTGATCTTACATGATCTTTAAACAAACCCCATCACTAATCCATGTCTCGATTTATAAAGAAACAAAAATCATAGTACCAAACCAAAATTCACAATAGACAAACGCAAAGTTTTTATTTATTTGCTATTAAGAGGACGAGGAACTGTCGTGCAAAGGTGTTGGCGTCAAGCTATGGCACGAGAAAAATGAATGACGCATCATTTTGTCGGTTGGCGTCATGACTATGGTGTCGTGGCTATCAGCACACGTCAAACGGTTTTCAATTTTTTATTTTCATTTTGAATCTATAGGATATGTAAACTCTACGGCACCAAAAACACCTTTTATGACATCAGAAAACTATTGCTTTTATGTCGTAACTTATTTTCTTGACATAACATCACTTTTTAGCTATAACACCAACTTTATGGCATGACTGATGTATCAATATTATACCAGACAACGTTCCTATGGAATGCTGAAAAGTCATAACCAAGTGGACCTTGTCGAGCTCCCGACAACATTTGCATGACACATCTGGTCCTTAGTAAGCCCATAATTAAAAAAACATATTGATGTTAACCTGAGACTAGGACTGATCACGGTCCAACACCCGATCGGACCAAAAAACCACATCCACCGAAACTGATTTAGCCCAAAATCTTGGATCGAGGACTAGACAAAATGTGATCGGGCTGGTTCGGGTCAATCACTTGTTCCATCTTGTCTAAAAAGACATAATGGTCGGTTATACGTAAGACCTTGGACCGGACCGATCTACACCGACCGAGGACTAAATTTGAGGCAATGTGTGGACCAAAAACCAGATCGAAATACGTTCAGTCGTCTCCAGTCAGTTTGGTTCCATTTGTGATTCGTTATGCGCCTTTAGGAGTAACTTACCTTGCCAAAGAAGTACAATATATACGAATAGAAAAGGTGTTTGTCTTTGCTCAAAGTGAGAGTGTCGGGTATGACAACGAGGTCTACCGTTATCCAACGTCATCTCGGCATCATAGGTTACCCACCAACTAAGATAAGATTTCTTACTGACATTTGTGAGGTATCTATTTACTAAAAGTGATTGTTAGTTAATAAGCAATGTATATGTCTCATGACTAAGATATGACTAATATTTTCAAGATCGAAATTTTACCTATGATCGTTTTTGTATTTGCAATATCGAGATCGTAAGTAAAATTAGGATTGTAAGATCCTATTATAATGTAATTTTTAATAGTCTTTACAATAGTTTACAAATTTATGAATTAATAAACACAAAATTATACGAATATTTCATAAAAATATGCTCCTAAATTATGATTTTGAAAAGTATAAGAGATTAACACGTTCTTTTTAAAATAATACAAAATAGAACCTATAACCTAATAGTTTTTAGTTTGTCATTCGAGAAAAGTAAGATCAGACTTACCAAAAAAAAAAGATTAGATCGTAATGTTAGTCGGTATTTTTATGATTGGCCCATTGTCTAGCCCATAGCCCATGTAGGGTTTTGTATGTATCTAGGGTTTTGTATTATTTATACCGTAAGGTTTGTATCTGTATTATTGATTCAATTCACTAAATATATATTCTCCTACATGGTATCACAGACCACGGCTTGATCCCATATCCCACGTTTCCGCACTCTTTTATTGTGTTCTGCTTTTGTTTTCGTTGTCGACGGTTGTGTCGGCTGTTGTCGACGGTTGTGTCGGCTGTTCTCTTTACCGCATTGTTGTCGACGGCTTGTGTCGAAAGTTGGATTGCGGTCTGTTGTCGACGGCTTGTGTCGACCGGTACTTTGATTGTTGGCTGCTGTGTCATCATCTAATCCGCTATATATCACACGTCTTATATATCACCCTCATACCTCAACCTCACAATGACCAACAATACTCCCCCTCCCGCGCCTGCTCTTACCTTGTCCGATAAATTAATGGTGATGCATCACTTGACCACTTTCGTACCCGAAAAGCTTGATCTTGCTGAGATGAATTACACGTCCTGGGTATACTATTTTTCTCAACTTTGTCATGGTTATGGCATCTTAGATCACATTGTTCCACAGCCCCCGCCGTCTTCTTCCACCACCACCACTCCACCCCCTCCACCACCACCACCTAAGGATGCGGAGTGGTACAAAATCGACTTCATTGTTCGTTCGTGGATCTTTTCCACCCTTGCTTCCACCCTCCAAAAAACGATTGGTTACTCTTAACCCTACCACAGCCATGGACGCATGGACATATCTTGAGGCGATTTTCCAAGATAACAAACGCCCACGTGCCTTGGCGTTGAAAGCAGAATTGCGTAGTTTGAAGCTTGGGGACTTGACGATTGATGCATATTTCCAGAAGATCGATTGCATTGTTTCCGTTTTGAATGGTCTTGGCTCACCCCTTAGCAATGATGATCTTGTTTCTTTTGCTCTTGCGGGCTTGCCATCCACGTATGATGTTATCTCAACCGTCATTGTTAGTCGGGAACCGTTTCCCGATCTTAAAACGGTTCGTTCGTTATTGACAACACATGAGATGCGACTGAAGGCGAAAGTCTCTTACTCCCTTGTTGATGCTACCTCCCCATCCCCCATGGTGCTATTGGCGAATTCGAATACTACCTCTCGACGCCCTACCACTTCTACGGACAAGGTAAACAAACGGTGTTTTATTTTTAACAGTAAAGGGTCTTGTCGGTTCGGGGAATCTTGCAAATATCTACATAATGGTGTTCATGGAAGGTCTCCCTCTGGTACGAATTCGGGCAAGTCGGGTTTCTCACTGTTGGACATGGACTATTTGCAGTCTCTTTTAGCTAAAATGGGGTTTTCACCTTCTTCTCCCACTGTTCACCCTCCTGTTGCGTATCATGTGCGACCCTCGTCTAATGTATTTTCTCCACAGCCTGTGAATAATTTTGCCATGGGCCAGCATGGTGGTTTGACTGGGTTCGGTCAACAGGGGGTTCACCAAGGGGTTTTGACAGGTTTTGGTAATCAGGGGGTTCATCAAGGGGTTTTGACAGGGGCTGGATTTCAGGGGGTTCACAATGGGGTTTTGACAGGGTTCGGTGTTCAAGGGGGTCAGCCGCAGGTGTTGGCTGGGTTTGGTCAGCAGGGGGTTCATAATGGAGTTTTGACAGGAGGATTTCACGGGAGTTCACCTGCTTCTGTGACAGGTCCGGTTTCATCTCAGGGCGGTCAGATGGGTGTATTGACTAGGTCAGCTCCACCAGGATTTATGCATGCTCAGTCTGGAGGTGTTTTGGGCTCGGTTCATGGTTCCCCTAGCTCCGGTTTCTTGCCAGGTCAGGAGACAGTCTTGCCTCATGCTTTTAATGCCACTACCATTCAGGATCCCACAGCTGGCACTTGGAATATGGATACAGGTGCGAGTTCTCATCTTAATGATTCTGTACATTCTCTTAGTGATATTCTTAATATGTGCATTTACCCATATGTTGCAGTTGGTGACGGGCGTTTTATTCCCGTTACCAACTCTGGCCATAGCATTTTGTCTACTCCTTTTCGTCCGCTTCGTTTAAATAATGTTTTGATCACTCCTCATATTGTCAAAAATTTAATTTATGTTCGTCAGTTTGTCTGTGATAATTCTTGTACCGTTGAGTTTGACGCTTTTGGTTTTTCTGTGAAGGACTTCCTAACTCGACGGGTGCTCCTCCGATGTGATAGCACGGGCGATCTCTATCCTGTTACGAAGCCCTCCACTATTCCTCATGCATTTCTTACCAGTCAGTATACGTGGCATCAACGACTTGGACATCCAGGAAGTGAAGTGTTACGTCGTCTTGTTTCTAGTAATTCTGTTTCTTGTAATAAAGAGAAGCTTCCCATTCTTTGCCATGCTTGTCAGCTTGGTAAACATGTGAAGCTTCCATTTGTTAGTTCGTCTCATTCTGTTACTTCCTGTTTTGATATTGTTCACTCGGATTTGTGGACATCCCCAATTTCGAGTCTTTCTGGTTTCAAGTACTATGTTCTGTTTCTGGATCATTATTCTCAGTTTGTTTGGGTTTATCCGTTACTAAATAAATCTGATATTTTGTCTAAATTTCATTTGTTTCGTAATTATGTTCGTACTCAGTTTAAGTGTGAAATTAAGTCGTTTCAGTGTGATCATGGTGGTGAATTTGATAATCATGCTTTTCATAAATTATTTAGTAATAACGGCATTCAGTTTCGATTTTCTTGTCCTCGCACCTCACAACAAAATGGCAAATCTGAATGTATGATTCGTACAATAAATAATCTCATTTGTACCTTATTGTTTGAAGCACATTTACCACCCAATTATTGGACTGAGGCACTTAATATGGCTGTTTGTTTATTGAATATTTTACCTTCCCGTGCCATCGATAATGAGATACCCTTTACCCGTTTGTTTGGTTCAAAACCCGATTATAGTGTCCTTCGAGTTTTTGGGTGTCTTTGTTATCCACATATCGATACTTAATCACAAACTAGGACCACGGGCCACTCCTTCCATATTTTTGGGACACGCTGCTAATCATTTTGGTTATCGTTGTCTTGATCTCACCACTAATAAAATTATCATTTCTCGCCATGTTACCTTTGATGAAACAGTGTTTCCGTTTCCTTCAACCAAATCCAATGCCACCCCTTCCTATGACTTTTTGGACGATTCATCTGATCTTATTTCCACTATTATTCGCACCACTCCCATCACTCAAATTTCAAACCCAATTCCTCCTACTCATCCACTTGAAACTCCTACGCCTCCTACACCACCTCCCCCTCCTACACCACCTCCACCTCCTACACCACCTACGCCTCAGTCTGAACCCCAAATCGTTCCTACACCTGCTCCCACTCATAACCAACCTACCGTGTCAACTCATCCCATGGTCACACGTTCTCGTGTCGGCACTACTCGTCCTAATCCTCGTTATGCTGGTCATGTGTCTACTATTTCTCCTTTACCTCGGTCTTATAGAGAAGCCTTTAATGATCCTAATTGTCGAAATGCTATGTATGATGAGTATAATGCACTTATTAAAAATAATACTTGGACTAGTGTACCTCGGCCTGCTGGCGCTAATATTGTTCGGTGTATGTGGTTATTTCGCCATAAGTTTTTGGCTGATGGAACCCTTAGTCGGTATAAAGCACGTCTTGTTGCCAATGGTAGTACACAGGTTGAGGGTGTTGATGTTGATGAGACTTTTAGTCCAGTTGTTAAGCCGGGTACAATTCGGACTGTACTCAGTTTAGCTATTTCTCGACATTTGCCTGTTCATCAGCTTGATGTCAAGAATGCTTTTTTACATGGTGATTTAGCTGAGACTGTTTATATGCATCAGCCTCTAGGTTTTCGAGACTCTATGCATCCAGATCATGTTTGTTTATTGCAGCGGTCTCTTTATGGCCTTAAGCAGGCACCTCGGGCATGGTTTCAGCAGTTTGCTGCTTATATTACTACTATTGGGTTTACTCCTAGTCGTTGTGACTCCTCCTTATTTGTATACAGACAGGGTGATGATACGACGTTTTTATTACTGTATGTGGATGATATTGTTCTCACTGCTTCATCTGATTGTTTGTTACAGCAGATTATCGCTTCTTTATATCGGGAGTTTTCTATGACAGATTTGGGTGCTCTTAATTATTTTTTGGGTGTTTCCGTTACGCGTGACTCTTCTGGGATGTTTTTGTCACAACGTAAGTATGCTATGGAGATTTTAGAGTGGGCGCGTATGGTTGGTTGTAATCCTTCTCGGACTCCGGTTGATACTGAGTCCAAGTTGGGTGCTGGTGGTGCTCCGGTTGTTGATCCTACTTTCTATCGGAGTCTTGCTGGATCTCTTCAGTATCTCACATTCACTAGACCTGACATTACGTATGCTGTGCAACAGGTTTGTCTTTATATGCATGATCCGCGAGAGCCTCATCTCTCTGCTCTTAAGCGGATTTTGCGGTATGTTCAGGGGACTTTGGACTATGGTTTACAGTTGTTTTCATCTACTACTGACTCTTTGATTGCTTATTCGGGTGCTGATTGGGCTGGTTGCCCGACTACTCGACGGTCTACATCGGGTTATTGTGTTTTTCTTGGCAACAATTTACTCTCCTAGTCCTCTAAGCGTCAACCGACGCTTTCTCGTTCTAGTGCTGAGGCTGAGTATCGTGGTGTTGTTAATGATGTTGCTGAAACATGTTGGATCAGGAATTTGCTTCGTGAGCTTCATAATTCTTTATCGTCTGCTACTCTTGTTTATTGTGATAATGTGAGTGTTGTGTACTTATCTTCTAATCCGGTTCAACATCAGCGGACAAAACATATAGAGATTGATATTCATTTTGTTCGGGATTTGGTAACCGCTGGTGAGGTTCGCGTTTTACATGTTCCCTCTCGGTTTCAGTTTGCAGATATCTTCACCAAAGGCTTACCTTCTGCATTGTTTGATGAGTTCCGTGCCAGTTTGAGTGTTCGGTGTCCTCCCGCTCCAACTGCGGGAGAGTGTTAGTCAGTATTTTTATGATTGGCCCATTGTCTAGCCCATAGCCCATGTAGGGTTTTGTATGTATCTAGGGTTTTGTATTATTTATACCGTAGGGTTTGTATTTGTATCATTGATTCAATTCACTAAATATACATTCTCCTACACGTAATAGATCAAGACCGGGATCTTATAAGATTTTAAGTATGTAAAGATCAGGATCTGGATCATTTTTTGTTTATATTATCCTAAAATCGTAAGTAACTAATATCATGATCGGATCTTGACAATCATACTCGTAACCAAGGTTTTGAAACCCGGTTCGACCCGGCCGGTCCAACCGGTTCGACCGGTTCCGGCGTAAAAAACGGGTCAAAATAACCCGGTTCGTAACTTTCTAAAACCCAGTGTGATCCGGCGGTTTTTGGAAAAACCGGTTCAACCCGGGTGTACATTACCCGCCGGGTTTTGTTTTTCTCTTAGAGTCTTTTTAAAAATGAAAAAAACGAGCAGTAACTCATCTAGTCATCTTTATCTAACCTACCTTTTCTCTCATCTTATCCAACACAAGTACACAACCACCATGATAAACACCCTCCTAATCTCATATCAATCTCATATCCGATTGAAACAAATAATCGCATAAATAATCACCAAATTGAATTTCTAGCTACATTCTATTGAAAGGAATTAAGAATCATAAGGTAATTGCAGAAGCAGAAACCTAATACTGGAGGTAATTTTGACTCTTTAATTTTTTTATATTCCATGATTTAGATGGTATTATTGTTTTATAATAAAGCATGATCAAGATAATTAAAAACTTAGCAATTGGTGTTGAATATCTCTTTTAAAGTATAAAACTTGTAAAATCTTGTAGGATTTATGGAAGCTTGATGTTTATAATCTGGTAGGATGATTTATGGAAGCTTGAATTCATGCTTTCTTCTTTTCTACAACAAATCCAGAAGCTGTAGGATATATATATTACATATATCTGATTATTTGTTTGAACAGTGTACAACCGGGTTGACCCGGCGACCCGGACGTTTGACCGGGTCGATCACTGACCCGGGTATCAAAACATTGCTCGTAACGATTTGATTCTTTGATTTAAAAAATATCCGGTAAAAATTTAAAAAATAAATAAAATATATAATGTATATGTCGTGACATGTCGCATTAGGAGAAACAAACTCATATGTTATATCATAAGGGCCCGTTTGGTTTAGTGGTTTACCTTGGATTTTAAACTAAAAATTTACATGCAGCCGTTTGGTTGCTTTTATAAGTAGTTGGGTTAGACTCTTAGCTTAATTATTGGGAGGTGATTTGCACACTCCACAAAATGATTGGCACACTCAAAATGTGTGTGTTGACATTTGTACCCTTTCATTAAATAGTGTGGACAACTTTTAACACAAGCATTGAGGGTAAACATGTCAACACACACACATTTTGAGTGTACCAATCATTTTGTGGAGTGTGCAAATCACCTCCCTTAATTATTAGGGGGTTTTCAAAAGTAGTGGAACATGTATGGTTTAGTGACAAAAGCTAGGTTTTGTTTTGTTTTATCTCCATCCTTTTTTTGTCTTTTCTTATCTACCTTTATTTATCTCACTTTTTAATTAATATAAACAAAATTAATTTATATTTTAATATATTATTAAATTACTAAATTATTAAATATTATTTTTTCTTTCTTATATTAAATATAAATTCAAACCTACACAAAATTCTAACCCTACCTAATCCTAAACTACTCACTTTATAAACCCACACCTAAAATAAAACACAACTTCAAACCAAACGGACTCTAAGACATCTACGCTTATGAGCCAAGTTCTCTGTTTTAAATACCAAATTTCTTTCATATACCTGAGCAATGTGGGACAAAGGATATTTAAATGAATATCAACATTTATATGATATTTTGTATCACATGTAATATTTCAAACTGTTACTATGATGTTTTATGTGTTTAGACTTCTATTCACAAGGGTTATATGTAATGTGTTTAAGCCTTAAAACACGAAGGTAATAGGTTTATTATGTTTATGTCATAAGATATAACACGCCGCAAGAAATTTAAGTTTCTAAACAGGAACTTCCTACATATGCCCCGAGAAATTCTAGTTATTAAACGAGAATCTATACACGCCCCAAGAAATTTTTAAGTCTTTAGACGGGAACGTATACACGTTCCCTTTACGCAACTGCTCACATCGGGTAACGGTACGCACAGTAACCCGCTTATCAGGGTCTTGTTTCGGGTAGTAACTTAATTACCTACTATTAGGGGTGAGCATGGTTCGGTTTGATTCGGTTTTTGTATAAAACCAAAACCGAACCAACAAATTTCGGTTTCTGGTTTTTAGGAACCATTCGGTTTCGGTTTTGTGTCGGTTTGGTTTTTTGGTTTTCGATTTACTTTCGGTTTGGTTTTTCGGTTTTTTTGGTTTCTTTATGATTTATCGAGCTTCGCTTTTACAAGTCGATTTTGAATATACCATAAACCGACACGTTAAAAGCTTTAAATAAATAATAACAACAAGAAACACAACATTAACTATAAGGAAAAAATATCATATAAAATCCTAAAAAAATCATTTATGTGTATAAATCAACACAATAGCAACGATAAAAACCTAATTAAAAAAACAATCGAGAAGAAAACTTATTATTTAGTCATGTTCAATAAGCATATGAAACATGATAGAATTAATCTAGCGTAGCATATTCATCGTCCATTAGCTTCGACGTGAACTTGTATATATATTCTCATGTTTATAAAGATCGGTTCGGTTTATATTGGTTTTATTTAATACTAAAACCAAACCGAACCAAAAGCTTCGGTTTTTTCAAAATCCAAAAACCAAACCATCGGTTTTTCAATCGGTTTCGGTTTTTTAGGTTTCGGTTCTTTGGTTTTTTCGGTTTAGGTTCGGGTTTTCGGTTTCTTGCACACCCCTACCTACTATGATGGGTAGTTTAAATCTTCCAACAAACCTAGTCGACTCACCTCGTGAACGCCCTAGTTTTATTTGATGCTCTTTATGATCATGATTCTTATCGTATTGATGAACAAACTAGATTGATTAATTGATACGCGAAACTTAATTTTTTAAACAATAAGAAAATTTAAGTTTTAAATGGTATTTACATTCTTTTTAAAAAAAAGTGTTTATAGATATCATGTATAAGAACAGGCTAGGGGAGTGGTGCAAAAAAAACCCACCTCTATCTCAGCTTTCTCTTTCCTCTCACTAACCCACTCAAAACTCACTTTTCAAGGTTCTTAAGAAAAAAAAAACCCACCACCACTTCACCTCCACCTCATCTTTCCACTATCATTTTTTACTTTTTATTTATACATTTAATTAAAAACGATACACGCGGGTATATATAAACGATACACCGATTATTAAAAAACAAAAACTTTTATTAAAAACTTTTATTAAAACGATACATAGGAAATAAAAACATTACAAGGATACTAAAAACAACACATAAATAAGTAAAAACGATACACGGATAATTTAAATATGAGGAAAAAAAAGTGGAGAAGTTTTCACAACCTCCCAACAATGAAGATACTGAAACCGGACCCTATGCTCAACTTCAAATTCACGGAGGGTGTTATTCATAACCTCCTCATCAGTAGATTCGGGTCCCCGTGCAAGCCTGGCGTTGTTGTAACATTGAATAAACCTACGCAGGGCACACGTGAGGCCTTTCCATTTCTATATTAGCCAATTGTGGGCTCGTTTCCTTGGATCATTTAAATGACCCTCGATCAGTTGCAAAACCGTAGCCCAAAAAGTACGAGTATTTGTCCGGTTTGTCACGGTGTTTTCAGCAACCCAAATCCAAGCGCGACACAAAGCTACTTCTTGCTCGTCTGTCCATAGTACAGGCGCCATTTGATTTGAGAAGTGAAAGAAGAAGTTGAATTATGTGTTTGAGAGAAAGAAGATGAATGATGATGAATTATGAGAAAAAAAGAAGTAAAAAGGGAAATTATATAGGGATAAATGTGATAAGAATTAAATTTTGTGGGTAAATGTGAAGGGTGAGTAACTCACCGTTATGAGTTTTTGACTGCATATGTATCATAACCCACGCGTAGGTTTTTGAGGTGAGTTTGTGAGGTTTTTGGCAATCCACGCGTAGGTTTTTACCATGTCAACCCACGGGTGGGTTTTTTCTACCACTCCCCCAGCCTTATATAACAAACCACTTTTCAATAAAAGCCAAGTTTTCTATCTTAAATACTCGAGTTCTTAAAACTCTATTGCCGAAATCAAATTTAACCAACATGTATCAACACAAACCCTTAGTAGTAAATCCAAAGTCACCTTTCTTCCTCCATAAGTCGCCTATAACATATCGATTACACTCACAAATCCCTCTCAATGTAGCCAGCATCAAACCAATAGCTAAATCGGTCACTGTGAGAAACAGTGTACACTTTTATTATAAAATTGAATTTATAATAAAATAACAAAAATTAAATTGACAGAATTTAAATGATAGAAAGTAATTAATAGTAATGAAGAAAACAGTAAAACAAAGACGAGGCACGTGTTTAACACGCTTCCCTTAAAATAGATTCGCCGTCTGTTTTCCAGGGTACAACGTCCAAAGCTGTTGTACAGCCGGACTAAACAAACTTGCCTAAAAGATCACGGAAGCCTTGCGTGTTTCTGATCGACGAGCTGCTGAAAAACGAACTGGTAATGGAGTAAAAAAAAAGCTGTGTTTTTCTGATGATAAAAACTGAATGAGAATGGTTTATTTTATAGCTAATTCATGTCTTGGTCACCAAGACAGAATATATGCTTCTAACATAATCAGACATACAAATCTGTTAAAAATAAACACGATTTGCATATATTTCACAAACACAGGAAAATCTGCCCGCACCTAAGCCAGTTTTTGGAGCTACATTCGTGTCCGCATGTCGCACGCTCGTGCACAAATTTAGTAGATTCAAACCTGTTTTTGGCCTAAAAATCCCACTTTCTGCAGAACAGCGTGGTAGCTGCACCGCAATGGAAGTAGGACCGAATATGATTATTTAAACGAGAACTTATACATGCCTATCTAAACGGGAACGTATAGGTTTCGCGATCCATTTCAGGTTTTCTGAAAAGAAAAAAATGTCTATGCCTATCATGCATTAGTATATATATATATATATAAAAACTCATATATAATACCACAAATCACACTTCTGAATGATAACACTAGATCGGTTATTTGTTGTTGATTTATTATTGACATTTATAGTATTGATGATCAGATATTCAATAGTAAAATTTTAAGTTTCAAAACTAGAATGTAAGGAAAAAAAAGTGTCTATCGCTATGATATCCTTTTATGTTTTCTGAAGGAAAAAAAGAGCTTACTCCTATCACACATTTTCAAATATGTGATATAGATTAGCAATTTTTCAAATAATAAGCAAGCTTTCAATGTTAAGTATTGAAGTTCTTTCATATACGTGGCCGATGTGGGACAAATGGACTTAAATAAATATTACAAGCATTACGAATTTATTTGGTTTGCGTCTCTTCATATGGAATAAAGTTGAAGTTTATGAGTAAAGGTGTAGATTTATATGACATGACCCGACAGTGGTATAAACGTTTATGCTCAACAACAACGATACACAATTCCAAGGAGCGTAGTATTGGGATTATTTCTAACCGGAGAAACAAGAACATAAAACGTTATTTGTTTGTGATTGCGGAATTATGTATTACAGTAGTACTTTCTTTGGTGTTGGGAGCGAGGTCTAGGGAAAGGGAAGTCGATGGTATATATACGTTCATCGATACGTTAATTAGACGGCAAACTATATATGTCGAACCATTGGTAGATGATGTCTTCAAGGCAATTGTTTTACATGTTACTTGCATTTAGATGCACACGACCCCGTTACTCTTTATCACGTACGTAGTCGCTGTATCTTATGTCTATACTATGTTAGCTGATAAGCTGAAGAACAACTAATCAAATGGCAAAAGCAAGCTAGAATTCACAAGATAATACAGAAACATAACTTATATAGTAGGTAATATAAAGAAATCGAACCTTAGTAGTAAGTTTGAAGCCACCTTTGAGCCATAATCCACCTCTAACATGTCGATCACACTCACAAATTCTTCTCAATGTCGCCAATATCAATCCAATCGTCGTGTCAGCCACGTCATCATCTGACATCTCTAACCGCGTACTAGTAACCTTAATCCCTTTCTCCTCACAATACGCTAAATCCACCTTATCTATTCCAACACCAAAGTTGGACACAATCTCTAGATGTGGCAATGAGTCGATAAATTCTCGATGAACACTTACACTTGAGCAACTAACAACTGCTCGAATGGAACTCAAGGTCTCGTTATTGAAAACGAGATGTTTGTTATGATATTTCCATAGGCGGAAGAGATTGAAATGCTTGTCGAGTTGTTGTTCGAGGTAAGAATGGATTGGGAACATCATTAGTACGCCTATGGATTTCATGATCAATGAAGACAAAAAAATGCCGAGTTTTGTTCAAGCTCAACTCACTTCTCGAACATTAACTTTTACTAGACGTATATCAGCGTATAACGACGTTATATAACCACATATATTATATTTGCGAAACCATGGTTTTGGTGTGACCCTTAATACAACATTGATTACTAGTTATTGCGAGAGAAAAAGTTTATAGATTAAAAACAAGATGCGCTTTTGGTTCAGCTTAATAGTTTGGTTGATCTATGTTGATTGTTTGTTAGAGTCTTCAGCTAAAAAGTCTAATTGTTTTGTTGAATTGTTCTATTGTGTCTTTAATTAAATTGTTTTTTTTTTTTTTTTGGAATAAATTGTTTTTTGAAAATAAATTTGGAGATTAAAAAATATTTGGAAAAAAAAGTGTTAAGAGCAATAGCAATGGTGTCAAGTTTTATAAGTCTTTTTGTAGATTCATATTTATGTTACAATAATACCCACAAAGTAAAAAGTCATTTCTAACAGCAATTATAATGACAACTTGACAAAAGGCTTTTTACTATTTACTTAAGTCATTTTTAAGACTTTTTTCATTGCAACAAAGGCTTAGTGAATGATTTGACAAAGAAAAGTTTGGTATGTACCAAGTGTTTGACACCAAATTTACAAGCTATTCTCATTTAATGAAGAGTTACAAAAAGCTTTCAAACAACTTTAATCCATTGAAGGTTATTTGTAAATATAACTTTTTAGAAGGTAAAACTTATACCAAATTAATAGAAAAAGTCATTATAGCTTTTAGCATTGTTTATGCTCTAAGAATGGGTGCATTAATGCAACATTAAATTTATGAAACATTAATGCTTTGAGCTTTTTATATTTCTTGTCAAACATTGGGGAAACTACAAGTCTTCTCTAAAAAACTATTGCTCAAGTCTTTACTTTAATGCTTAAAACTATACAAATAGCAACCGCATCATATAAAAATAGAAAAAAGTGAAGAAATGTACTTAATGAAGGGTATAAAATAAAAACTCTAACAACTTTACATTAAATGAAAACAGCTTAGAGGAATGCTAGATCCACACTATTTTTACAAAAACAAATCCACACCCTTACATGTCACTTGATTATTGGAACTGAAAATAAGAGAGAGAAAATTTAATGCAATTCTATTGGTACATGTAACTTGCCACATGTGTAAGTGGATTTATTTTTGTAAAAAGGGTGTGGGTGTAGTATTTCTCAACAGCTTAAGTCATTCTTCAATGAAAAATCATTTACCAAGTCTTCACTGCAATGCAACAAGTCATACCATCTCTTTTTAAAACAGTAAAAAGCTATAAAAAACCACACCATTGCAATTGTTCTAACGAGTAACAAAAAGAAAATTTTGATCCCAAAAGCTTTTATTTAATTTTTTTTTTTAAATATTATTTCAAATATTTGCAAAAACAATAAACTTATGATCATAAGTTATAACATAAGTAGTGTATTAGTTTTTGTTTTTAAGTTAGTCGAGCTCCCCAACTCGCTCAGGTCGGCTTTAGTCGAGCTCCCCAACTCGCTCGACCGTGCACACATATGTTAAATCCCATTTTTAGAAACCATGGTTTTAAATAAAATCAAACAAAAATATTATATTGTGGTAGTACTACATACTTAGAATTTAATTTCCTTTTTCCATGCAAACCACAATCTTTGCATCCTCTTGGTAACAAAAGTTTCCATTTTCATTTTATCCACAATCCTCAAATCCTTTGTTTGCAGATATCCTTTCCAAATAAAGAAAGATAAACCATTTTGAGTTTCATCCCTCTCTTTTTTCATTCTGTTCTGAACGAAACACGAAAAAAAAAGTTCAATCTCTTAACTTGTTTTGTTTTCATTTTGATCATATAAACCTCGCTGCTCGAATTCAAAATGGTTCGAGCAGCCGAGGAAGAACAAAATGAGAGCCCTGGATCTTCAGGTGACGAATGCACCACAAATAATGACAATAAATCCACAGGTAAGGACATTTTTTTAACAATTTTTTTGTTTTTGTTTTTTGGTTTGATTGATATTATTGGTGTGTATTGATATCGAATTTCAGAAATGGAAATGATGAAGGAAAAGTTTGGGAAATTGCTTTTAGGCGAGGACATGTCGGGTGGAGGAAAGGGTGTTTCGTCCGCTATGGCTTTGTCGAATGCCATTACAAATCTAGCAGGTATAACAGTACTTCCCATGATATGAAATGTGACTCTTTTTTCGCAGGCATATGAACTATGTTTGATTCTTGATATAATGAATACAGCTTCTGTTTTTGGGGAACAGTCAAGATTAGAACCAATGCCACCTGAAAGACAAGCAAGGTGGCGGAGAGAAATGGATTGGTTATTATCTGTGACCGATTACATTGTTGAATTTGTGCCCTCAAAACAAAATACTAATGGCGTAGAAGTGGAGGTACCCATTCTATTTTTACTATCCATATGCCTTGTTTATTAAAATTTTAATAGGACATAGGTATTTTTTTCTGCAATTTTGGTTTGATTTAATGTTTATGCGATATATTAAGAAGTGCTAACTTGTACTATATGAACAGGTTATGGTCACAAGGCAACGGAGCGACTTGCATATGAATATTCCTGCGTTAAGGAAACTTGACGCAATGCTCATTGTAAGAACACACGTGTTATTATACGCCCGTTTATCCATGACAATGGGTACCTTTTATGTGTGTTAAATATGTAATGTGTGGGTAAACAGGAATGCCTAGACAACTTTGCAGGAGATCATGAGTTCACTTATGCATCTAAAAATGATAACGAAGCAAAAAGCATGAAAAAGAGGGAAGAGGATAAATGGTGGTTACCGACGCCAAAAGTTCCCCCAGATGGTTTGTCTGACGCTACAAGGAAATGGTTGCAGTTTCAAAAAGACTCGGTTCACCAAGTGCTCAAGGCAGCCCTCGCCATTAACGCCCAAATTCTAATGGAGATGGAAGTCCCTGAAAGCTATACCGAAACCCTTCCAAAGGTAAGTCATAGATGTAGCTACATGGGTGGGTCAAAACGGGTCATTTTCTGTACATTTCACAACAGGTAAGTTTGCCCCGTTCAACAAGTAAGATCTACACAACAAACAATTTATAAGTATATGGTCCGGAATTGCCCGCCGTTTGACCCATTTGACTATGTATAACAACCCAAATCCAACCCTTCAAAAGTAAATGGGTCGAAATTTCCCCTCTCGCAAACTATATCAAACTATGAAAGAGTTCTACGAATATCGATGGAAAAAAGACTGAATCTTGATGAAATATGCTTCTTCATTGATTGTGGCAGAATGGAAGGGCAAGCCTAGGAGATTTTATCTATAAGAGTATAACTGATGAGCACTTTGATCCGGATCATTTTCTTTCATCTATGGAGTTAACTACAGATCATAAAATTGTTGACCTCAAAAACAGAATCGAGGCATCTGTGGTGATATGGAGAAGGAAGATGACGGCTAGGATGTCTGCTAAAGATGGAAAATCCAGTTGGAGTGGGGGTGTGAGTTTGGAAAAGAGAGAGCAATTTGAAGATAGAGCAGAGACCATCTTACTAATACTTAAACAACGTCATCCTGGTATTCCTCAAACCATACTAGAAATCAGCAAAATCGAACACAACCGGGTAAGATTTTCATACTATTTATTAGTTTTTCTTTGGTATCACGGAATTACTCTACAGATTCGAAAGTTTCATGCATTTGTTATTGTTCTTGATATTGCAGGATGTGGGACATGCTATTCTCGAGAGCTATTCAAGAATATTAGAAAGCTTGGCACACAAAGTGTTGTCACGTATAGAAGATATACAACATGCAGATGCTCTTACGCAAAGTCCATCTTCATCCTCACGGAGTTTAAAGATGAACTCACATAGAGAGTCGGTGCGGTTATCAACATCAGGTAAATATATCAAAAGAAGTGGCACTCATATTTGAAAAATAAAGAAGTCTCGAAATAGGATTTAAGAGCCAAACATACTTTACAAGGTGTAGCAATGATACATTTAACACATACTAAATTGTTTGTTGTTGTCGTCGATCAGATTAGATTTTGCCACGTGGACCAAGCTTTGGTTTCTCTTGTGGGCCCTTAACTATCGGCAACTGATCTCCTGTTGCGTTCGCGCTGAAGTAAGCAAGGGTGGAACCACCTCCCAATATCAAGAACTTGAGTAGCAAGCCTCTCTTGGTAAAAGGTGCAGCGAATGTCTCGAAGAACTTGCTCTGCAGTTCAATTAATCAAGATGTACATTATTCAAAAAATGATATTCAACAATGTACAATTTATACTACATGTAGACATACTGTACAGTCCAACAAGTAAAAAATGGTTATAGAATCGCAATCATATAAGATAATCAGTTGTAACAAAACAAGTTGCGGGAGATATTGTTTAGATGTGCTTTGCTGTTTAACTGATGTGATAATCAAATATCGGCTGTTTGAGTCATTATGTGTGTTTCAAACTCTGATTAGTCAAGGATCGACCCTTTAAGAGTCACATATTCAGTATCAGTTATGTTTCTACAACTACTTATAAAAATCGATTATTTGGCCCATAAAAATCAGAATCAGTATATTGCGCCTAAACACGTAAAACTGACTTAAAAACGCAATGCCAAATACTCTCAGAATCATTAGCACCTAATAGTGATAATTTTCGTCACATAATATTACTATTTGGAACAGAGGACACCTTATATGTTTTAATCAGTTAGGCAGTAATTCAATACCTGGAGGGAGTTGTAAGGTGAAGGAGCATCTGAACCATAGACATCCCATTCACCGGTGGTGTTGCCCAAATCTTCCAAATCAAAGTACACACTTTTGTCACCGTATTTGGCCACAACAGCTCCAGCTCTACGCATTCAAACATCATCCAAAACAAATTTCAGAACAAATGAGGGATGCTTAAGATCACTGATTCAAACAGCTTATACTTATGCTTGTGCTTAGCTCATAACCATATAAAGTTATAAACTGCTTACTAAAAACAACTTATTTCATAACAAGGGTAAACTTGACATGTTGGACTATGGTTAGAAACATGCGAATAAGAAATCTCAAACTGCTTACTGAAATCAATGTATTCCATTCTTGTAAGCAATACATAACTGCATAAGTACGTTTTTCGCCTAAACAACTTATTTTATCAACAGGGTAAACATTTAATATTGAATCCAAGAAACAAGTAAGCAGTCTCAAACTAGTTATCAAAAGCAGTATCTGTCACCACCTAAGCCAATAAATATAAGCACTTTTCTTCATTTTAACACTTAAATGCCACTTCTACAGCTTAAAAACAGCTTATTTCACCATTATAAGCAAATAAACATAAGCACCTATATCAAAAGTATGAAACAAGCAACAAAAACAGTTAAACATAAGCAATCTCAGACACCATCTTAGCTATATTAGTAGTTTAGTACTGTACTTGTAAGAGGTGGGCTTAACACCGAGGCGTGCAGGCTTGAGGTTAAGCTTGGTTCCTGAGATTGAACTGCCAGCAAGTCCCTTAATGGAGGTGGTGGTTGGTGCAAAAGTTGCAAGAGATGCCATTGCTCCAAACAAAAACACAAGAAGCTTAAGTTGTGGTTCTAGTAAATGTGACTATTGTTGTTGTGAATCAGTTTGATGGATCAAAGTATAAGGAAGACACAAGTAATGGTCTGGTAGGGTCATGTTGAGTTACTTGCATGGATGTTAGGATGCCATGTAGGATATTGAATTTGTAGGAAAGATATGGTGTTCACCCAATTAGGAGTTGTAGATTGGTTGCATGTGGATAGGCTTATCTGCTCTGTTATCTTTGTGGCTTCTGTTAGTTTAACATAGTTTTTATGATAGGGTAATTTTACTTCAGATTTTACTCATGTTTAAGTTGTGTCAAATGTTAATTCAAATTAGTCATAGAGTGAAAATTAAGAGGTGATTATTGTATTTCATAATTTGCTAATGATGTTAAAACTGCAACTACGCAACGGTTTCTAACCGATATTCAGATTTTTTGTTGCATTTTGTTTATGAGATTATTATTAATCTATTAATCAATCAGACTTGGATAAAAGTTGGCATTGTGTTAGAGATACAGTCCCGAAAGTTGTATTTCGACCCCCTATTGCATCCTTAGGTTACATGAAATGTGGAGGGATAATTTACATGTTGCACTATTTTTGGCACAAATCAAAGCAAATACTAAGTGTTAGTGCGCGGGAAAACATGTTGCCAACTAACTACAGTGCATAAACACCGGACATTGCCCCTTAACCCCAGCAGCCGCCTGCTAACAGGCCTATAAGACCACCAGAAGTTTGGTGATGAAGTTTAACAAAACCAGCATGATCAATACAAAACATACCACTTAATAAACCTTACCAATGCTATTACAGGTCTTTTTCGATCATTTATGATCCTATAGAAGTTCATGCTGAGCTTTTAAAAAATAGCTTAAAACATAATTTATTTCGTACTACGTGCTTCATCAAGGTCACCAGTCATGTCCAACTCGTACAACTAAACGCTTGTCAATTCTTGGTGTAATACTCACTCGAAAATGATGGGTGTTAGAACTTAACTCACTCCCTGAGACCCTGACCCTCAAAGCTTGACATGTCCGTCCTCTCTTATTGCCGTATTTGCACCAGCGTAAGGAGGTTACCCAAGTATAGTATAGTGCGGCTTATGGTTCAGCCAATCTTGCTATCCGATATGAAAAGTGTCACCCGTTATGTGTCCAACGAATCACGCTTTTATCTTTGGTTAGCATTTTTGTTTTATTAATTAGAGTTAGCAGTCCATATCTCCATGATAGGCACTTGCAAATCATTTGATTCGAGTTTCATTTTATGACAAACGCTTGAGGAAACGAGGAGGAATTACCATCAAAACAAGTGGCGAAAAAAGGCAAATATAGTTATCGTAGTGCACTGTCTTTAAAGGTTACAATAGTTTTTGGGATGCAACATGAACATCAATTGTCGCAATGCATTATTTCATCGTCATAATTGAATGAGAATAGTAAGTAGTAAGCGAACTTGGAACCAATTACATCTGCATCTAACTACATGTATTGTTAGTATATCCTTAGAAGATGGTTGTATACACTATTAAATCAGTTGATCTGTAACATAATACAGAGTACACAATACTGATCAACATGTGAAGAAGCAACCAAAACAATATTTAACTATAACCGAGTATCTAACTTGATCAAGTAAGTACGGTGCTTGGGTGACTTATCCAAACAGCTTATTGTATTATCTCACAAAACATTAGCAAATCCTAAACACCTTACTACATTAATCAATATGCCTGAATCAAAACTAGCAGCAGCTAGGAGTAACAAAGCAATAGAAGTTTGTTTCATAGATTTTCAAGCAATAGCAATCTGTTTCATAAAATTGCTTCTGCATTGTAATTATAGTGTTGAGATGTCGTAAAGCTAAACGCCAGGCGGGAGTGTTGAACAAAATCCCAAAGCTAATCACTCGTAGCCGAACAAGCACCATATTATAAACATTAAACACACTCGCATATTAAGCAATATGATAATCATTAGTTGTGAGCATGTGAGTAGCTAGTAGCAGTTTTTTTCTTTTCCCTTTCTATAAGAGCGTAGGTAACGTACGGGTAAGGTAGGTATAATCATAATGTGTAAAACAACTCCTAAATATGCTCAATTGCTCATAGCTCCTAAATGCTACTTTATGGGGCGTTGGAAGATGAGAATTCCGAAAAAATAGATAATGCTGCTTGCCAAACGAGCATTAAAGATCACAACGCTCTACGCTCACCGCCCTAAACACACACTTAGCCTCAAGCCCAAGCTATACAAATCCAATTATAAGGAATTTATAAATTGTAATAATCTCTATGTGGCATTTCATCACAATTAAACAAAACACTTGATTTCCAAGTACTCAAATTACAAAGCCAACAACATTAAACAAAAAAAGATTACAACAAACCTTAAACAAACAACAACCTAAACCTGGTCAGGAACAGACTCCGATTCCAAAGGAATCCCCGCAATCCCAACCTCCTGTTCTTTTTTCGAAACAGTCCGTTTCGGAACAGGAACAGCGAGGAACGTCTTCTTCTTACTAATAGGCTTACATTTCTCAAGCTGCACAATATCCCCAACTTCAAACTGGTTCTCAGGGTCATGCGCTTGGAACTTCTTCTTCTTCCTCACTCTTCTCTTGTACTTTGGATGTGGTGCTAAACGTGTCACTTCCACGTTCACTGTTTTGTCGTTTGTGGTGGTGATTACCCGCCCTTGGAGGGACCTCATGGCGCGTATGGGAGGGAGGTAATTGGGGCGGGTGGGGGCATTGGGGGCACTGGGGGCGTGTTGTTTGATGGGGGCGTGCAGGAAGGGGGTTGAGAGTGTGAGGGATTTGAAGTTGGTGAGGAGAGACATTTTTGTTTGTCTCAGGATAAGAAATGAGGAAATGAAGATGATGGTATAGTTTTATTTAGGATTGGGTTTTGGGATATTGGTTTTTTTAAGTTTGTGTTTGTATGAGATTGTGACACGTGGATGAAATGGATTTATGGCCGTTATTAGTAAAGTGAAGGTGGTAAAAAAATTTTACCCCACATAAAAAATTAAAAGGTTCGGATAGAGTAAAGATAGATTTTGGGTTGTTTTGGAGTCGACCTATCTGACCATTATATCCTTAATAAGAGAGGGGAATTGCGATTCCCAATGAACAGTACCCACACTCACAAACAAAGAAAAAAATAATATTTTTCTCCCACTCACCCTTCTCCCACTCACTCCCACCCACCCATACTCACAAATATTTTTCTCCCACTCACCCACCCACCCATACTCACAAACAAACACTCACAAACATTTTTCTCCCACTCTCTCTCCTCACACGACTCTGTCTCTCTCTCATCAATTGATCAATTGATCATCATCATAAGATGATGTGCTCATCAATTATAAGATGATCTGCTATAAGATGATGTGCTCATCAATCATAAGATGATCTGATCGATCTAATCATATTCTTATGATCTAATCATATTCTTATGATGAAGCTGATTCTTATGTTGAAGCTATGGTTTTTACGGCTGTGATGCAACGATGGAAACCCTAATTGAAGCTCTGGTTTTTAGGGCTGTGATGGAAACCCTAATTTTTTAATGGGGTTTCGCTTTTAATGGATGTTTGACTTCTGGGTTGGTGAGTTTTCTGCTTTGATTCATCCTTCTGATAGAAACCCTAATTTTTTTTATGGGGTTTCGCTTTTAATGGATGTTTTGCTTCTGGCTTGGTGAGTTTTCTGCTTTCATCCATCCTTTTGATAGAAACCCTAATTTTTTTTTGGGGTTCGCTTTTAATGGATGTTTTACTTCTCGCTGGGTGGGTTTTCTGCTTTGGTTCATCCTGATTTATAAGTTACTAGAGAAATCTGTGTTTTTTAGTTAAAATGGGTGTTTGGAACATTATGCTTTTGATAACGATTAGCTGTGTGATTCACTGAAACCCCTTATTTTGGGGTTTGCTGGAAATTTAATTTTTGGGCCCGGGATAAAAGGTGTGGTTTGCTGGAAACCTAATTTTTGGGTTCGGGATAAAAGGTGTTTTATAAGCATACTCATTCAATTGAAGGTTCGTTGCCGCTATTCATAGCAGGCGACGATATATAGCCCTTCAATTAAAGCTTCGTTGCCGCTATTCATAGCAGGCGACGGTAGTAACAACTGTGGCTTTTAGTGCCGCTGTTGACGGCTGGCGACGATAGGCTGTAAGGGGTGTTTGTACTGCCAAAATCTCTATTTGGTTGGTTGTGATGATCCTTTGAATGTATTAGAATCCGATATACATTCACGATTTTTTGTGTATGTGATCCCTGAAAACTTACTATCGGATCCATCTTATTTTGGGTGGCGTATTTCTCTGTTTGGTTGGCTGTGATGATCCTTTTGTACGATGTCTTACGGGCGAGGTGGAAGGATGGCAGAATGCGAGCATCGCTCGATTCAGCAACCTCCCCAAACCCACCCGTGCCATCAATTAGGCTGAGCCGATATATGAGAGGGATAAAAATGTTTGTTTGTGAGTATGGGTGAGTGGGAGAAAAATATATTTTTTAGGTTTGTTTGTGAGTATGGGTACTGTTCATTGGAAGCGCAATTCCCCTCTCTTATTAAGGATATGTAATAATGTGATCCCTCGATAGTCACTATCGGATCCATCGTATTTTGGGTAACGTGTATCTCTGTTTGGTTGGTTGTGATGATCCGTACCGATATATAATAATGTGATCCCTCGATAGTCACTATCGGATCCATCTTATTTTGGGTGACGTGTATCTCTATTTGGTTGGCTGTGATGATCCTTTGGTACGGTAAGATATAATGTGATCCCTGAATACTCACTATCGGATCCATCTTATTGTGGGTGGCGTATATCTCTGTTTCGTCGGCTGTGATGATCCTTTGGTACGGTGTCTTGCTAGGAAAGTGGAAGGATGGCAGAATGCGAGCATCGCTCGATTCAGCAACCTCCACAAACCCAGCCACGGCATCAATTAATCTGAGCCGGTTTTATCACATATTTGTTGACGTGAAGTTACTGCGTAAAGTTGTTTCTGTCACTGGTCCAGGTTGAACCTGAACGGGCCAGGTTGATTCACTGGTCCAGACGCCTTAAATGAGCTTTCTTATGGGCTATGATGAGTATACCTGCTTTCGATCGAGCTAGGATCGGTCGTATCTTGGCGGGGCACCCTTTGAAGGATGCAGCCATGTCGGGTTTAAAGAATACTTTACTCTTTAAAGGAATCTGCACCCGGTAAGCATGCATATTCCTGTTTTGATTTATTGTGACACTACGTAAATGTGTTATGATAACAAGTAATGTGTGGATGTTTTGCGACGTTCATGGCGGGTTCTCAACGATTTTTATGGGTCATTTTGATTTTTCTATGCAGAAACAAAGATTGTATCTTTGTGGTTTCTGGAAAGTTAAGAATTCATTGTCAGGTTTCGTTTTCCATGGCTGTGATGAAATTGAACAGCCCAGGTTAAACCCGAGGCTCCACGGACCTTGGCAGGGCAACCTTTTGAGGATGCAGCCATGCCGTGTGCGTCCGGTATCCCTGACGGTCGTCATATCTGAGCCTACTATTTTCCATTATATTATATTGTATTATATTATATTATATCCTTAATAAGAGAGGGGAATTGCGATTCCCAATGAACAGTACCCACTCTCAGAGGTATTTAAATACCAACTAATGAAAACATAAAAACCAAAACCTTTAATTTTGTTGATCTGCTACAGGAAGCGTGAACTGCTACATGAAGGGAGTTGTTTGTGTTGTCTGAGAAGTGAGTGTTATTTTCCATTAGTTGGTATTTAACTTATTTATGTTTTGGCTAGCTTATATCTAAAAAAACCTCGAAAGCGATACTGTTCCAACGGTGGTGATGGTCTCATATATCAGGCGATGATGACACTCTTATGATTAGCATGTGTGGTCTACCGACACCTACATCTAGGCTGGGCAGTCGCACTGAGTGTGCGATTGCAGCCATGTCATGTGTTCGGTCTCGCGGTTGTGCTAAAAGATCTGAGCCTAATGTAACATCAAGGGTTACGTATTCCCAAATATATGGATACCCTTCAAGGGAATCAGGGGGCATTTTGCGGTCTTTAGTCTGTTTAGAGCACGCTAAACATCTCAAACTACCCCCTGCTTACCTCGAAGGGTATCCAAATACTTGCGAACGCAGCTTCTGATGGGCCTATTTTTCCAGCTATCCTGTTGTTTGCCCCTTAATTCACTGTTGAATCCAACCAAACATAAATGGTTAATAATCCACCGGACCAAGCCCGCCGCGGCGGAGCGCGGGCACTAAACCCTAGTTTTGTTAAATAGTTCAGATTTGGATTGAAAAAAATTAAACAGATCGACTCGCTAACCTGTTTAAAATATTTTTCTTATATTAAAAACTATTTATATTTTATTATACAGGTTAAATGGGTTCAGGTTTTGTATCATCAATGTTCAGCATACTTAGTTCCATTATCAATCTTTTGAAAGTTGGTTTATCCGGTAGTTTAGTGAAGATATCAGTCGTTTGGTATTGAGTGGCGATGAAATGTAATTCAATGTTCCCTTTCACAATGTGATCTCTGATAAAGTGATATCTGATATCAATTTGTTTTGTTCTTGAGTGAATGACTGTATTGTTGGATATTGCAAATAGCACTAGTGTTATCACAAAAAATTAGTACCTTTTTCATATCCTATGTCATAGTCATCAAGTTGACTCTTCATCCACAGAATATTGGCACGACATCTAGCAGCAGCCACATATTCAGCTTCTGCTGAAAACATGGCAACTCGTTGTTGCTTTTTAGCACTCCAGCACACAAGTTTGTCACCCAACAATTGGCGAGTACCATATGTGCTTTTTTGTCCAAATTGCATTCGGCATAGTCAGAGTCTGAGTACCCTTTGAGATCAAATCCTGAGGACTTGGGGTACCAAAGACCAAGACTGTCGTACCTTTTAGGTACCTGAAGATTCTCTTTACATCAGTAAGGTGAGATTCTTTTGGGTTTGCTTGATACCTTGCACAAAGGCGAGTAGAGAATTGAATGTCATGTTTGCTGGTCGTTAAGTACATTAGAGATCCAATCATACATTTGTATTTAGTCTCATTGAATGATTTTCCATTGAGATCAGGTCCTAAGTTGTTAGGGTGTACCATTGTAGTCTTTACCTGAAGCACATTCATACTTCTTCAGCAGATCATTGACATATTTTTCTTGATTGATGGAGATGTCTTGGTCAGATTGTTTTATCTGAAGAACAAGGAAGTAGGAGAGTTCACCCATCATGCTCATCTCAAAATTTGTGGGTCATAAGCTTGGCAAATTGTTTGCATAGTTTCAAGCTTGGTGATCCAAAGATGATGGCATCCACATAAATTTGCACCAGGATGGTGTCAGTTTAGTCTTATAGATAAACAAGGTGATATATATCTTACATCCGAAAAATTTATGTTCAATAAGGAAGGTTGAGAGAGTCTCATACCATGAAACCCTAGTAATACATGGTTTTTGCTAGGTAAATGTTCGTTTCCTCGGTGTCTAATCGAATTGATTACCGGTTAAATGTGTGACTCAGTCGTTCTTGGTGAATAAAAAGAAAATGTCGTTGATTATCTATAACTAATTAAAAAGTAAATGCGAAAAGTAAAAAGAATAAACTAAAGACGAATGACAAATAATAAAGAAACATAAAACAAGACGAATACTAAAAACTAAAAATTAAAACGATATTAAAAAAATATATTAAAAGAAACAATTAATAAAAGTAAAAGCGAAAATAAAAAAATAAAAATAAACTTTTCGAATTAAAAATAAAACTTACTTAAATAAAATGAAAGAAATGGATTATAAAACTATTTTAAAAAGGAGCGAAACAAATAATTAAACGTAAATTAAAGTGAAACACTTAATAAAAATAAAACTAAACGAAGAAATTAACTATCGACTCGAAAATAAAGTTTACTTAATGAAAAAGGAGAGAATAAAACTAAGTGGGTACTTTAAAGCTAAACGAGGCAAAACCTAAAGCGGGTACTAAATAAAAGATAAAACTTAAACTTTACGAAAAAATATTAATTTTAAAATTAGACGAAAAATATAACTAAAAATACGTGACTTTCAGAAATAAAATCGGAACAACTTTCAGATTTAACTAAACAATTACGGAACAAAATAATAAATAAACAAGCTAGCATCAAGCTAGTAGCCTACTAGCTGAAATTGGCGGCGAAAACAAGAAGCAGCCAAGTAGGCTACCATGTCAAATCATGTTACTTATACGGAATAAAAGTTCATTGGTTATCCGGAATAGTTTAGTTATCTTATACGGAATATTTCACAATTCCTTATACGGAATAATTCACAATTCCTTATACGGAATAATTAGGTTCTTGTGTTTATCCGGGAAAAGATTTTTACTACTTATCCGGGAAAATGTTTTTTTGGCTGTTATCCGGAATGTTATATTTTTACACTATCCGGAATAATGTTTTAGCTAGTTATCCGGAATAATAGATGTAATCCGGAATCACGTTATGGAGCTTATCCGGAACATTGGGGTTTACTAGTTCGGAATAATTAAAAATGACCAAAATGAAAATAAGCACTAAACCAAAACTTTAACCAAATTAATTTTAAGAAAAAGCTAATAAGCCAAAATTTAAAAACTTTTAAAAACACTAAATAATAAAAATATTTAAAATCCACTTTTTATAAAAATTAACTAATAAGCACTTAATTAAAAATAAGAAAATTAACACAATAAGCACTAAAACACTATAAGCTATAAAAATCAAACACATAAAAACCAAAAGCACAATCAATCAAAAACATTAATCAAACAAGAACATGATTAATTAAACTACATGATTATTAAAATTAAACAAGATTAAAAGATTAAGAAAGGAAGAATAAGAATGATTAATTGAAAAGCTTGAAATTAAAATGATTAAGATTCAAATTACAAGATTAATAAAAAAGCTTGAAAAACATTAAGAAAAGCTAGAGAGCGAAAGTAAATTACACTACTCCTACTCCTAAACTAATCTACTCCTAAAAATGACTAACTCCCTCCTAATGACACATTAGGAGGGTATTTATAGGAGGAGTAAAATGTTGATACTTTCTTCATTCTTTCTTCTGGTCTCGACTCGATTTAAATTCTTTGTCTTTCTCGACGTCATCTCGGGATTTGTCGATATAAATTGAGCTCGTCTTATAATTTTCTTCTTTAATTAGACTTGGTTCTTCGACTTCATTAAACTTCCGTCTTTAGACTTTTTCTTCGATAAATCTTCAGAATAGGTCTTGAACTTCCGTTCTTTTTGGACTCTTGATCTTTTGACTTCGTCTTTTGTCTTTTTCTTCGATAAAAGCCCGTGAAAGCCCGCGTTTTCTTCCCTTTTTCACATTTTGATCCTAAATCATAACAAAAACACAAACCACGCATAATTCCGACATTTACGACATAAAATACACGTTTTAGCTTGGTTATTATTATAATTAAGTGGTAAAGGATGGGTGTTTTCACACCTATCAAATCCCTTACACTTGACCATTGCAATGCCCTCATGCAATGCATTAATTACAAATCAAGCTTTACATTTTCCATCATAACTAACCCACCTTGGCCTTTATTAAACATAATTAAAGGAAGAAAAACAAATAAAGATATTAAAGACTTACATTGAGGCTTTGGATTGTCATGAATGTTTATCATCCTCAAGTTTCACGTTCCCCAAACCAAGCTTAAAAACGAGATCATTGTTATTATAAGTTAGCAAACTAACACAAACTCATGTGGCCCAATTATTCACTTAGACTCCCTTATTCCTAGGTGTATCTCTTATATTTTATTGTTGTCTTAAATAATCACGAGGATGCATTGTTGACTTATTACGATAGTTATTTAGGCTGAAAACAAAGTGGGACGATTTAATTAATAGTTAGCTAAAGGACAAAATCTTTTAAAATTGCTTCTCGGGACCTTTTAAAGTTCATATCTTGGCATAACTCGCTTCACGATTTGAGACCTTTCTCGGACCGATATTTGGCAGTGACTTCATACTTCAAATCTTGAGAGACGTTCTTGAAATTATGGTCTTCTCTTCATGATAGGAATTTCTTCACTTGAAGTTTTTGAGAGATTCTTCATAATTGGACCACGACTTCTTCATTTTTCTCCAATCTTTATTTTGGAGTTTGATATACAACGATCCGCCTCCTTTTAGGACTTGGATCTATTTATCCTTATACCTTGTTAGGGCCTTTTTGGATAGACTTCTCCATGATCTTTAGGGGAGTATTTGCTTTTCGTCGTGTGTCTCGATCCTTCATATTGATTTTTGATAAATGATTCTTCACATCACTTTGGATCTTTAGCAACAAAATGTAGCTCTCATGCCTTGTTAGGGCCTTTTCGGACTCGCCAATCTTCGCATCCCGCTTTAATAAGTTATGCCTTGGCTATGAACTCTAATTAATACCGAGCAACTTTTAAACGATCTTGGGCTAGAAGCTAAGTAACTTTTCAAATGGTACAACCTTACTTATTGCAATTAAATTTATAAACAAGCGATGGGAGAAAAAGCTCATAATTAACTCACATAAATTCATGAAAGAATACCAAACTTATAATTGACTCTATCATCTCTCGTTCTCCACAATTTAAAATCTCAAGGAATGAGACTCGTGAATGCTTAGCCAATTAAATCAAAGTTTTGGGTTTTCAAGTCGTCTATAGGATCTTACATCTTCTTATACTTTTTCAAGTTTAGGATTTACGTTTTAAAGTTCCCTTGATAAACGACTTTCTAGGATCAATTATAGGAACTTGCGAAAAGTTCTTGTTCTTAACTCGTGAGAGTTAAGACTTTCGCGTTTTAAAGTTTCCTATATAAAAGCCTAGCAAAACTTGACTTAAACACGTTAAGGATACTAGCTAGAGTAAACTTGGATAAGTAAACTCGGGTTGAGTCAAAAGATTCACAACGTTTAAAAATTAAAACCACTTTATTAAAATTTTATTCTAGCAAAGAAAGAAAATAACGATGACAAAGGAAAAACTACTAGGCCAAAACAAATCAAAAAATTTGAAAAATGTCGAAAAATCAATTTTCCGGTTAAAATGAGGACAAATACAAGGAAACGCCCACTTAACTTCGATAGAAGTCCCCTATACTTAATATAAATATTGTCCTCAATGTTTAAGCATGTGGGAGTAAACTCCCCTACACTTAGGACATTGTGCACCTTGTTTAAATCTTGTTAAGGAAGAGACAACTAAAGTGATTCCTATTTTAATATTGAAGAATATAAAATAGAGAATCAAAAGAGTTTAGGATAGAACCGGGAAGACGTGAACACGGGATCACGGGTCGTCAAAAGTCATCAAGAATGGATCTTTGAAAGCTCGAATCCCTGCACATGATAAGAAAGAAAACAACAAACACATACAAGGGTCTCCCCCTACACTTATTATAAAAAACAGATAAAGATAGATAGATAATCGGGTTGCCTCCCAAAAAGCGCTTGTTTTTGTTAACCGAGTCACGAGCCTGACTCGTCCCCGAATTAAATGGTCCATGGGGAAGCCGCAAATGTAATATCGGGATCAAAGACCTTGTCCTCGTTCCCGGAGGAAAATAATAAAAGAGAGGCATGGGGATAAGTCTTAAAGGGTAGAAAAGTCCTTTCAACATACGAAAAGTATGTGAAAGCATGATCCACGGAAGGTGGGGTGGGTAAAGGAATCAAAATGTCATCCCCAAAAGACATATGATTATCACTGAGCGGTAAAGCCGTAAAGGTGTCAATCATGGAATGGTCAATGTCACCCCCCGGGTCAAAGCACTCATCCTCGGTAATGGTTTCTAAAGGTTGGGATAAAAGGTGCTCGGGAGGGGGACTTAGGACAATATCTTCATGCAGCAAATTATCAAAAAGAATATCCCCCTCCGTGTCATCATCATCAATACCCAGAGGTAATGAGAGAATGTCGATTTCCTCCATAGCTGTATTATTATTCTCAACTGAAGTAATTGACGGAGGTAAAGACTCAGAATTAGGAGCAGAATTCAACGCTTCAATTTTAGCAATAAGAAGATGAACTTTCAGTAATTTGTCGCGAAGAATAACATCTTCCACCTCATCTACAAGACCACGTTCAGTGGTGAACTTCTCATAAGTCGGAGAGAATAAATCAACATCGCCCTCATCGCCCGGAGGAGATTGAGAAATTTCAAAGGTGAAATTCTCATAGCATGGAGAAAAATCATCATCATTACGAGCGACCTCGTCCGTAAGCTCAGCAAAAGTAGGAACATCACAAACCTCCTCAAATAAGTTGTCGAGACCAAATTCACTAATCTAACTCGATGAATCACAATACTTAGACGCATTTGGGATATAAAGAGTAGGAGTAGTAATCTCAGAAGATGGGTTGAGATCATAGATATCATCCTCGTCATCATCATAATAGTAGTATGGACGCACAAGAGGAGGAGTATAAGTACTAAGATTAGATACTTGCTCTTGTCGTCGTTGCTCCGCCATTGCTTCGCGTATGCTATCTAATTCTTGTTGAACATATTGAAGTGTATTCAAAAAAAGTGGCTCGTTCTTCTTCACTCATTCCAACAGAAGGTTGAGGATCGAGGGAGTAATGTGGGGGGCTCAAAATTATAAAAACCAGAATCATAGCACGGATTTGGTTCAAAGTAATTCATCGGCTGACAATAAGAAGTATCGTGAGGGCCCCCACAATTGTTGCAACACGGGTATTGAGAGAAACCCGGTGCATTTTGTTGATATGAATCGTCATATATGGGAGAGGGTGAAATAGTGTCATTAGAAGAGAAGAATGAATGGAAATATGAATTGATCGAATTGCACGATAGACAACGGCCAAATTCGTAATTAGGGATATCCATTCCACACCGTTCGCATGAACACCATTGACAGGATTGACTACCAGAAGATGGTCTTACACACCCTACACAGTCAACAGACGAATCCATTAAACACAAATAGATAAGCAAGAAGAATATTTTTTGTGCAAAACTTTCGAAAAATAAATGCTTTTTATGATTTTTCAAATGTTTTTGGGATTTTTGAATTTTTTTTATTTTTTTGGATTTTTGAAAATTTTTTACACGAAAAATAACGTTCACGAGTGAACGGATCCCAAAATTCAACGCGTCTCTCACAAAAGTGTAAACGTTCACGAGTGAACGGATCCCAAAATTTTTTACACGAAAAATAACGTTCACGAGTGAACGGATCCCAAAATTCAACGCGTCTCTCACAAAAGAACCATGCGGTCGCCCATTTTTTGTTTTTCTAATGTTTGTTTTAGTTTCCTTTCTTGTTTTCTAGGACTTGTCATCATTGTTCAAACAAAAGTGTAAACGTTCTAATAAAATGCCGTGGTGCCTAGCTTGCTCCACGGCCTGTTTCGTGCAAATCATTTTTTAGATTTTTTGTTAGTCGTATGAATTTTACTTATATTAAAATATGCCATGTTTCATTCATATGCATTCTTTCCAATTACTGTACATGTACTATACGCCTCCAGGCGGGGTAAGAGGATTAAGTGAACCTACTAATTCAACTTGCCGCGTAAGAGGGATGCAACCCCAGCCGCACGGATCATGTATCCTTACTAGACACCTTACTCACAAGACGTTGGGGTAAGTTTCATATGCCGTAGTCGCACAGTGCTCCGCATAGTAAAGACACACGTCGCATGTCTAGTAAATTATAGACTTGTATGTATTTTCTTTCTTTGTGTGTAAGACGTGATACATCATGCAGTGTTGAGGTACAATATTTAACACAATCAAAATACACAAGTTTCCAAACTAAATAACAAAATTGTCGTGGCCACTCACGGACTTATATACAAAATACAAATGTTGTTAGCCGTGTACATGCACGGACGAATAGAAACAATAAATATTCAGAGGTTACAAACCAAAGTGTCTGAAAGGGATCATAAAGTAGGAGCATCCTACATAGGGGGGAAAACTTACCCATTTCCACTTGTTCCTCGACCAGACACGACAACCACTCATCACTTTCTTTCCGCTTCTGGGCTTGAGCCATATTCCTCTCCAGCACCACACTTAAGGGTTCTTCATCAAGCACGATCCTGGTTACGTCCTCGTATATGGGGAGCGTCAGGTGGTTGGGTGATGGAGTGAAGGAAGCACGGGAGAACGCACTAAGACTTAGCCTTTCCATGATTTCCATGTTTGACGCATCTTTGGTGGCCTCCAGCTCATCAAAGAATGGATAGTGCAGATCCCGCATCGCGGACATGGAAGCAGTCATCTTGTTAGCAGCTTCAGGGTTAAAGAAGGCATGATTGGTACAGTTTTCCCCTTTCTTGATCAGCTCAACAGCCTCAACCATTCCCTCGTGACGTCCATGGTCAATACCATCGGACACAAGGCTTGCAAATTGTTGCACAAATTCCGGGGCCTCTAAGACCTTCATGACGGCCAGGCGTGCTCCATGCCCGACCATCCACCTACGGCCGGCAATAGCTGTTAGCAGTTGGGGGCATAGCACATTGTCACGCTCAGCGGTGAGGGCATCAATCATCAACTCTTTTTGGGCAAATTCTTCTTTCAGCTCTTGGGTGACAGCCCTCTCATCAGCAAGTTCCCCTTGTACCTTCTCCATGCTTTGGACGGCCAGGTGCGCGTCTTCTAGTTTCTTGTTAAGCACATCTACCTGGCTGGAGTACGACTGGGCAGAAGCTTCCGCCGTGGCTACCTATAAGAAATAAAGTGTTATCATATATTTCTTTTAGAATATGGGTGGTGCGGCACGGATATGTACCTTGGTGGTTGTAGCATCTAGTTGTGACTCAAGATTGGCCACTTGTTGGTCGTATTCATTTGCGCGGGCCGACTGCTTTTTTATGGTCGCCTCGGCGCTGGCCAGTTGGGATTGGAGGTCTGCAATTTGAGCTTCATTATCCACGATCATCTTCTCCCTCCGTCCAACTTTCCTCTTGAGAGATTCAACATGCCCAAGTGTGGCTTCAAACCTTACCCTCATCGAGGTGCCCATCGCCATTTGGTGTACCAAGGCACCATTATACTCATCCGCCAAGTCTGCATGGCTGAGCGCATTTACCTCTCGCACCAAGCCTGGTGGTATGCAATTGTTGAGGTACTCCCGGCACTCATCGGCGTCCCTCATTCGTGATGCCGTTGTGATATTCCATACAGGATTGAACGGTTGAGGGGGGCCGGACGCTGGGAGGTCTTGGGAGGCTGTGGGTGAACCTTCTTCAAATACATGGCCGGACTTTGTGGGGGCCGTGGGGTTTCTTTCCACTTCTTTTCCTTTCCCCTTATCAATTTGGGTGTCAGAAGGAGGCGCGGCACCAGTCTGGTCGTCCCTGTGCAACAAGTATTGGGAAATATATTAAGTATTGCTTACAAGGAAATTTTTCATTCTTACATATTAGGATGGAGTCTTACATGTCGTTTCTTGCTAATTCGGAGGCGGTTGGGGCAATCTGAGTGACGGGATCGACATGTGCGGCCCGGATAGTCTCGGAACCCTGGGTAGCACTCCCGACAGATTGGTACAAGGGGTGGTCTTCTCGAAGTCTCTTGGCAGAATCATTGTGTTCGCCAATCTCGACTGAAGCAGTTCTCCTCGCTCGGTTGCTTCTTTTTCGGGTACGCCTGGCGACGAGCTGAGCTGTTGCTTCGTCGGTCTCCTCCTCGACCTCTTCTTCCACTTCTTTTTCCTCTTCTTCCAGGTTGACTTGTTGTACTTCTTCATCATCATCACCCATCATCCGGCGAAGGCTGGAGGTGGTTAAGTCAATATTATCTCCCTGCTGTTCCCTATGTGGTGAGGAGGGCCCGGCTCCTCCTTCATGCATGCGGTTACCACCACCACCATTATCTCCATGCCCTTCCTCGTCTGAGTGGGGATCTTGCACGGCTTCGAGAGCAACTGTCACGTTTCGGGTATGCTCAAGAAGGGGTCGTTCATTCTCACGGAGAGGACGAGAACCCTCTGGTACAAGCTTTGGGTCGCCCTGACGCAAAAGTCCAAAGAAGTTCATTTCTGCCCAGCACAAAACAACATATGTTAGCCATTTATCAAATAATTGAATACATTTTTGCGTACGGATGTTAGCTTACCTTCACCCTGCCTTCTCCAAAACACGGGATACATATTGGATGGACCAAAGTAATTACGGCTAATCCCTAGCAAACATAGGAATGACTCGGGAAGGCTTCTATGGAACCCGGTCCTATTCAGATCTAATTCTTGGGAATGTCGGGGGTTGTATGTACTTGTGTGCGGCTTGGGGTCGTGGGGTATCCTAGTTCTAAAGGTGTAATCGCCCGGCCATACCACTGCGTCAATAAAAAAGTAGTGGTCGTACCAGTTTTTCATTGAATCCATTGGTTTATTGTGCGATTGGGGACTGTTAGAGGATCGTTTCTTAAAAGATACCCAACCGTTTACTATGTTGGGAATATAAAAGAGCCGGAATAATTCTACGGTTGGGGGGATTCTCCTAGCACGGCAGAGGATCTCGAATTGACTAATCTTACAGGCACCTATGCAGTGGAGCTGACTAATATGTACATCATAGTATCCTAACAGATCTACAAGGAAATGGGTGAAGGGGATGCGGTAATTAGCCGCATCAAAGAGGCGAGTGTACAGGCCAATCTTACCTGCCGGGGCCTCAGTTATGAGGTCTCCGGCGCCAGGAAGTGAGGGGTGTAGGTTGGTAGGGATGAAATAGTTTGTACAAAAGTGGTTTAATTGGTCTTGGGTCATGACATTCAGCACGGATCCAATGGTAGGGTTGTTTCTATGAGCCATTACTAAATAAAAGTGTAAGGACGTGGTGTTCTAACCTGTGTGTGAAGGGATCCGTGCGTATTTGGTTCAAGCTAAGAGGAAAGCTTTAATGGAAGAAATGGAGGTTATAACTGTGTGTTTCACACAGCCGTGGGGGTGGCAAATTTATAGGGTTGCCTCGTGGGTCACGACCTGTTGGATGTGTGACACGTGTTTGACACTATTCTTGATCGTGTGGCTAGGGGGCAAGTGGCAAGTGGCAAGTGAAACGTCAGGCGGGACCCACGGGTCACTTCTGACTCAAACGTTTGCACTGCTCAAGGTTCTGACTGTTTGCACTTTTGTCAGTCAAACAAGTCAGATGAACAGTTATTAATGTCGGGTTAAGCGGCTCTTACGTAAGACTTGACATTTAATGCTATATTTAATTTGTCTCGGTCGCTATATGCGGCTGAGATATTGATGAACTAATTTCCTAAGCCAGGTTGCCACGTGCGGCCAATACAAATTCTTGGACGACTTATCATTCCCTATTGTTTCCTTGGTACGTCCGGGGAGCATCTTGGTAGTCTAGAGGTTACACCTATGGTTGTAACAACTAGTCTGGGGGGACATGATGACGTATAGTCCCCAGCCGGGTCATGAACCCGGCCCATAGGTACTACCCGTATCCGGCCCATCACGGATGGGTGGAATAATGTCATTCAGGCTTATGGGCTTGGATGAACAGTAACCGCACACATGTGTGCGGCCCACGGCCCGGTGCGGCCAACGTAGGGTTAGACAGAATAATATTCTGTCTAGGAATATCTTTATCCCAATGGAGGAGGATATTCACTACCAGAATTAGAAGATAACAATCATTCTGATTCTGGTAGTTATCTCTTCCTTGGGGCCGAAGCATCAGTGAAAGCCCATTAGGGTTTCACTGCCTATAAAAGGAACCCTCAAGGGTTCCACAAAGGTATTACGACTTGTACTCTAAACTCACATAAACCCTAAATCGATTACTTACTCTCACGCTGGAGTCTAATCGTGGGAAACATTCCCACGGTAAGCCTAACGCGTGCTGTTTAGTGTGCAGGATCCCAACCAAACGATTCACTTGGTGTAGGAGCCGGAGCCCAGCCAACCCGAATTAAGCCTAATTCGGGTCTAGCAAGGATCAACCAACTTTTGCATCAACAAAACCGTTAATCTTCACTAAAAGAGCCGGCAGCGGCGCCATTTAATACATTGATTTTGCTAGATTAAAAAGTTCGTTTTCTCGGTGTCTAATCGAATTGATTACCGGTTAAATGTGTGACTCAGTCGTTCTTGGTGAATAAAAAGAAAATGTCGTTGATTATCTATAACTAATTAAAAAGTAAATGCGAAAAGTAAAAAGAATAAACTAAAGACGGATGACAAATAATAAAGAAACGTAAAACAAGACGAATACTAAAAACTAAAAATTAAAACGATATTAAAAAAAATATTAAAAGAAATAATTAATAAAAGTAAAAGCGAAAATAAAAAAATAAAAATAAACTTTTCGAATTAAAAATAAAAATTACTTAAATAAAAATGAAAGAAATTGGATTATAAAACTATTTTAAAAAGGAGCGAAACAAATAATTAAACGTAAATTAAAGCGAAACACTTAATAAAAATAAAACTAAACGAAGAAGTTAACTATCGACTCGAAAATAAAGTTTACTTAATGAAAAAGGAGAGAATAAAACTAAGTGGGTACTTTAAAGCTAAACGAGGGAAAAACCTAAAGCGGGTACTAAATAAAAGATAAAACTTAAAATTTATGAAAAAATATTAATTTTAAAATTAGACGAAAAATATAACTAAAAATACGTGACTTTCAGAAATAAAATCAGAACAACTTTCAGATTAAACTAAACAATTACGGAACAAAATAATAAATAAACAAGCTAGCAGGCAGCTAGCTCAAGCTAGCAGCCTACTAGCTGAAATTGGCGGCGAAAACAAGAAGCAGCCAAGTAGGCTACCATGTCAAATCATGTTACTTATACGAAATAAAAGTTCATTGGTTATCCGGAATAGTTTAGTTCTCTTATACGGAATATTTCACAATTCCTTATACGGAATAATTCACAATTCCTTATACGGAATAATTAGGTTCTTGTGTTTATCCGGGAAAAGATTTTAACCACTTATCCGGGAAAAAAAATTTTGGCTGTTATCCGGAATGTTATATTTTTACACTATCCGGAATATTGTTTTAGCTAGTTATCCGGAATAATAGATGTAACCCGAAATCACGTTATGAAGCTTATCCGAAACATTGGGGTTTACTAGTTCGGAATAATTAAAAATGACCAAAATGAAAATAAGCTAGAATCTAATAAGCACTAAACCAAAACTTTAACCAAATTAATTTTAAGAAAAAGCTAATAAGCCAAAATTTAAAAACTTTTAAAAACACTAAATAATAAAAATATTTAAAATCCACTTTTTATAAAAATTAACTAATAAGCACTTAATTAAAAATAAGAAAATTAACACAATAAGCACTAAAACACTATAAGCTATAAAAATCAAACACATAAAAACCAAAAGCACAATCAATTAAAAACATCAATCAAACAAGAACATGATTAATTAAACTACATGGTTATCAAAATTAAACAAGATTAAAAGATTAAGAAAGGAAGAATGAGAATGATTAATTGAAAAGGCTTGAAATTAAAATGATTAAGATTCAAATTACAAGATTAATGAAAAAGCTTGAAAAACATTAAGAAAAGCTAGAGAGAGAAAGTAAATTACACTACTCCTACTCCTAAACTAATCTACTCCTAAAAATGACTAACTCCCTCCTAATGACACATTAGGAGGGTATTTATAGGAGGAGTAAAATGTTGATGCTTTCTTCATCTTTCTTCTTGTCTCGACTCGATTTAAATTCTTTGTCTTTCTCGATGTCGTCTCGGGATTTGTCGATATAAATTGAGCTCGTCTTATAATTTTCTTCTTTAATTAGACTTGGTTCTTCGACTTTATTAAACTTCCGTCTTTAGACTTTTTCTTCGATAAATCTTCAGAATAGGTCTTGAACTTCCGTTCTTTTTGAACTCTTGATCTTTTGACTTCGTCTTTTGTCTTTTTCTTCGATAAAAGCCCGTGAAAGCCCGCGTTTTCTTCCCTTTTCATATTTTGATCCTAAATCATAACAAAAATACAAACCACGCATAATTCCGACATTTACGACATAAAATACACGTTTTGGCTTGGTTATTATTATAATTAAGTGGTAAAAGGATGGGTAATTTCTCACCTATTAAATAATTCCCCCTTGCTAAGCAATTGTCGTGTCCTCACGCAATGATAAAATAAAACACTAACTACACTTTTATTCAACTTTTTGACTTTATTATGCAAAGACATAATGTATTGCTTTCATTATTAGAAAAATAACCTTAAGGATCACAAAGCTCAAATAGATTCATCGTCCCTGACTTTTCACATTTCCATGCCAAGTGTAAAAACAAGATCATTGCCAATCATAAGCCCCAAAACTAAAACAACTCATAAAAGTAATTTGTGATAAACTCAATCTCCTATTATTCCTAATTGTATCTCTAGATTTTATTTGTCATTCACCCAAAGGCTCATTTGACTTATTTGATATTTATTAGTCCAAAAATGAAGGCAAGAACGATGTAAACTCAACACTCAAAACCTAACCTCGGCTTCTGTGACAACCCTGGTTTTGAGGTTCATCACTTAGTTTTATTTTGTGCTAGTTACGTGTCTTTACGTGTTTATGTATAGATTGTGGTTTGGATATCGTTTTCGGTACGGGGTACCTTGTGAGTGAAACGATGTGTGATGATTTCATGTTCATGAGTTCACATGGTAGTGACTATGAAGTGAGATGGTGTTATTTAGTGGTTTTACGTATACGTATATGTATTATAGAAAATCGTATTTTTACGATTTACGGTTTAGCATTTTGAGGTCTCGGAAGAGGTATTTAGTCACGGGAATATTTTTCGGGATGGTTTTAAGTCATTTAGGACTTAGTTATAAAGTTTATTTCAAAATTTAAGATTTTTTTTAAAAGTGTATATTTTACGACTTTTACGGTAAAACACGTAAAAATTGACTAGTTTTACGGTTTTGAGGTTTTGGAGGTTTTAGGAGCTGAAATAAATTAAGGTAAATTAAGGTAAATTAAGGTATTGTTAATAACATAATATAAACAATAAAAAGAAAAAAAAACGAAATTTAATGGATATGGAAAGGGTATAGACGGTTGGAAAAGAGAAAAAAAAGGAAAAAAGGAAAAAAAAGAGAAAAAGGAAACATTGTATTGGGCTAGGATTAGTATGGTAATTATATAAACACTTTTATTAACTAAAAACACATCATAATCCCCTAGAGATCAAGCTTAGGTCGAATTTAATGGAGAATATTAGGGTTCTTCATAAAATTTTGGGGTTTTCATAAATCAAAGGTAAATATTCAGATCCCTTTTTAATTTAATTGTTTTTATGTTTTGTTTAATCATCTTATGATGGAATTAGGTTAGGGTTTAATTTAAAAACAGTAAATTAATGTTATAATAATGAGGTTATAATGATTAAATAAATTAGGGCTTGTAATTAGAGGGATTAGGGTTAATTAATGAGGTTGATTTTGTTAAACCCGTTTTTAAAAACTGGGCAGAATTTTGAGTCAATTGTTTTGATCATATCGGGAGTTCTAGGAACATTCAAGATGCGATCTAAGTACCCCTGGAAAGATATTGGAAGTGGCTTTCCAATTCAAGAAACGAGAACTAAATTGGAGGTCGGGAAGTGGGTCAAAAACAGGTTACAACAGTCGGAGGTCAAAACAGTTTTGAATTCAGCCTGTTTTCTTTTTAAGTTTTGGGTTGTTTGGGGTACTTAGGGTTGCATTGGGATCTTCTCACGAACGTGAGAGATGGTTTATATATTGTAGTAAGTATCTGCACTTGGGATAAGGTTGTGGTTTAGGGTAAGACCCCTTAATAGTAACAAAAGTTTAGTACGTTTAAAATCAGGAAATCTGGAATGACAAAAGTAGATATATGTATATCGGGGCCTTAACAGTAGCTTTAAGGTTAGGTCAAGTGGGAGGTGTTAGCTAACATATGTAAGGGCTTAAATATTCCCTTTACAGAGATCATGGGTGTGTTTAGGTAGGTGTTTGGCTTATAGTTTGGAGACCTAAAACTAGGACTGTTTTTGATAAAATGTTAACGGGATGTGTTATGAAGTAAAACGAGTTAAGGGCTTTATAGAGGGGTGTAATGAGATTCTTAGAGCATATATATGAGGTATATATATGGGAGAAGGTTAGATGTCCATCATAGGTTGATGAGCCATTTTAGTGTTTGGTTCATGTTTTGATTATGTGTTTTTGGTTGTTAGCTTTTTGCTAGTGCGCGGATGTTTGGGGAAGCTCAATCAGATGAGTTTCATAGTCTCATGTTTACTATTGATTTTGACTTCCAGATGGGATGGAAGAGACACTGTGTTGAGTTATTTTCTAAATTGATGTTGTGAATGTGTTTGTGATTTGAGATGGACTTGTGTGTACATTATGTGATTAACTGCTATGTGATTTTTGATTGTGTATGATTTGGATCGGGGGACACGTGCCGTCTCAGTTATTGTGGTTTACAAGGTAGTGGCCTTGAGGTTTGACAAGGTAGTGGCCTTGAGGTTTGACAAGGTAGTGGCCTTGTGGTTTGACAAGGTAGTGGCCTTGGGATAGGTACATAGTGTGATCATCTATGGTACCATGTTGTTTGGCAAGGTAGGAGCCTTGGATTTTGGTTTGGAATGATTGATCTTGAATGCTAGTTTTTAATACATAATTGTAGCACATTGTCCATATGTTATTGTGTTGATGGTTGTTATTCACAGCTTGTAACTGATTTTAGCATTGGAGTCTAAACCTATGACTCTCACCAACTTTATGTTGACGTGTTTTAGTGTTTCTTTCAGGTGAGAATGTGGTTAAGCTTGAGGATAGAAGTGGCTAGACTTGGATGCCTTAGGATTGCATATAGAAGGAGATCCCCGTTCCTTCTTAGCTTTGTTGTTCATTTATCTAGTGATACTGTTGGCACCTATATGTTTGTTTGTTTGTGTTATTTGTTTGTCTTGGGTAAGAGGTAGGACTGCTACCTACTTACCTAGACTCCCACATTGTTGAGATATTGTCATGACATTTGTGTCACCATTTTATGACATTTCTTATATCATTTAGTTATCTCTATAGACACGCTATTGTTGTGATGATATCCATACGTCGTGCCCCATATTCCGCCATGGTGGGGTGTGACAGAATGGTATCAGAGACAATGGTTATAGAGAATTAGGTTGCGTAGTCGCGTAGCCTAGTCTATAGCTTAAGGGTCCCTGCATATAGGCGTCATAGGAGTATGTGTGCATTTTATAATAATTGATGTGTTTGGATGTTATTTATTGCGATGTTTTGACTAGTATGAATTGAACCGTAGTATGTTCATACTTAGTCACATGTTATTTTCTTTTCGGGTTTGTGACTAGTGCGGGTTGAACCATAATCGTCCACGCTAGTCACTGTTGTATTTTGCTTAAATTGTACGTTATAGTACATAATTTAGTACAAGGTAGTTTCTATATTATATCGAGTTATCTTACATACCTGAGGTATGTTATTTTTCTTTTGATGTTTAAGTCATGTTCCCTAAGAATCGTGTGGTGGTTCGAGTTACTAGGAGTAGGTGGATAGGAAGGGTTTTAAGCTGTTTCCACTTTTACGGGCAACATGACTTATAACTAATTATGTTTTCGTTTTGGATTTAGTCTAGGCTGTTTTAGATAGACTATGGATTTCTGTATTCCAAGAGTTTATTATGTTATTTTTATAGATGGAGTTTTGGACCTTATTGGTTATGTGGTTATGAGCTTATGTGAGTAGATAGATTTATGTGTTATATGTTGTATTGATTCTTATAAGTGTCATCATAGGAGGGAGTGCATTGGGGGAAGGGTAATTGTATAAGTATGGTGGCCAACATAGTTATACAAGTACCACAACTTCAATGGGTTCTCAAGTATGATTGCATGAAAGAGGGTTAATACATGCTTGTATATGATGAGATGTAGAATTTGGGTATACGTATATATATGGGTTTATGTAACGGCTGCCTATGATATGGCTACTGTTCTTTTTGTGTTATATGTTTTGGGTTATAGTTGCGTTGTGTGATTTTGGGGTCACACGATATGGTTTGGTTTTGGAGGTGGGCATTATGCCTTGTTGTGGTACGGTGAGATGGTGATTACTCGTATGAAAAAACGAGCGTATAAAGCGATTGATTGACTTACGTGTATGATAACGAGTATGTTTGAGGGATTCAATAGGTATACATATGCGGATGTATATATACTGATAGATGTTATGTTATGATTTATGGTCGTTCACTAGTTATTATAACTTGAACGTACCTTGTGTTTGTTCGTGTTTTATGGTTCTGGAGTTTGATGGAGTTTCAACGACGTTTTGAATCTTTTGAACTGTGTCTTGTAGCGTATTCTTTGAGTTCGTATTTCACGTGTACGTTTTAAAATGGTGTTCTTGGTTTTAAGTCTGTTGAAATAAATTGAGATTTCTTTTGGGATAATGAAATCTTTTAGGCTGAGTCTTACATTTCTTTTGATTGGTGTATGGAAAAAAAGGGGGACTTGGAAATCTACTATAGAGTTAGATAGTTGGTGGTATTCGGTAAAATAAGGGTAAGGTGTTGGAGTCATGTTTGAAACAAGATGTAACATAAGTTTCTTTTTAATCAACACTTAATTATTTCAAATTCTAAAAGACTTTCTTTAAAATAAAGCGAAGTAAAATTTCTTTCTACTTACATAGGTTATATAGTTGGGTTTAACCGATCCACGTCATTTATAATTATAAATACAAGGTTAAATGGAGTTTATGAATATTTCACATACAATTATATCTTTCATTTAAAAGGATTGCATTGATCACTAAGTCTATTCTTTAGTTTTTAAAACAACTAGCATAAAACTGTTTTGGTCATAACTTGTTCGTTTCTAGAGATTTTTGAGTGATTCAAAAGGCAAAAAATTATGTACTCGGAACGTACTTTTCAAATATTCAGAATGTATAGTCATGGGAGGTCAGTGGACTGGCCGGAATTGTTGTACAAGTGTCGGGTCCAAGGTTGAGTTTTGAATAGTAGTTTATTTTTATGATTTGGGATGCACGGGATGCCTAGTCTTTGAGTTGAGTTTGGAGTTCGTCAAGAGGGTTGTTTGTAGATGGTTTGAGTCACAAAGATGTGAGAGGTAATAATAAAAAGAAAAAAAATATATATATTCTTTTGGAAAAGTCGATCTTTTGCACAGTTTAAATAATATGCCGCGGGGCGTAATATGTTTTGGTTGCCATTGGGTGTTTTCTTGGATTATTTTTCGTTGTCATGGATCATTTTGAATTGATACACGTTTTGGGTTTGAGTTTTCTTTCGAGTCTCATGGTTTTGACTTGTTTTAACTGGTGCACCTGAAATTTCGTTAGTTGTCCGTGGGTTTGATTCGTCGATCGTATCTGGTGGACTCAGGATGTAGTTTTGGTTTTGTATTGTTTGGGAGCGTTGAGGTAGTCATACGAAAGACTTGGTCGCGCCTACACGATTAAGTAGGTGGCCATGAGAGAACGGTCGGAATGCCCTTAATGGGAAGGGAAGAAGTTCGTAGACGAACAAATGAGAATATATGGTCTCTTTGGAGTACCAGGGAGAGGAATAGAGATTTGTATAACGTATGGATATTGGCACAAGTAACGCGCCATATAGAGTGGTTGGAGATTGCAAGGGATTCAGGATAAAGGTTGAGTTGCCTGGTAGTAAATGTGATGTGGAAGCGGTTGAGTGGTCTAATAAGAGGGAGTATTGGTCTTATAGAATACGTGTAGATTTTTCGCGAGTAGAACGAGGTAGAAATTTATTCGTATTGCTTCTAAGAAAGGGTGCAAGGAGGACATAGTTGAGATTGCTAAGGATGTTGTATGAACGCTTTGGGTTTACGGTTATGAATTTGGCTTCGCCAAAGCACTAGCGGTTTTTATGGTGTCAATGAACCAAGTGTGCATGAACGTGTATAAACGAGTTGTCATCGGGAGCATCGACGACATCTTGATCTACTCAAATCTAAGAAGGAGAGTGAGGCGAAGTATGTGTTGGTTTTGGAGAGGAATTATACGTGAGATTTTCAAGTGTGAGTTTTAGTATTAAGTCTACCATGATGAGTAGTTAGAGATGATGGCATATCATGGAACCAACGAGGGGCGATGAAGAAGGATGAGGAAGCATTTTGGAGGCTGAAGAGGTGGATGGGATAATGAGCCGATCTTGGCATTATCGGAAGGACTGGATGAATTCGCGAAGCATGATGATACGTGGAGCAAGGATTTAGATGTGTACGAGAACGACAAAGAAAGGCGATTGCTTATACGTTGCAAGAACTGAAGATTTGGAAGAATTGGATAGACTTAGTTAGTGGAGCTGGACTGTTATATCTGCCTAGAATGCTAGAGGCATTTGGTGTACGAGACATGGAGAATGATCTATACGGATCATGAACGTCTCCAACACATATTCAGTCATCTTGATTGAACATTTGGCAAAGGTGATGGGTGGAGTTAAGTGATGAAAGAAAATTGCAAGGCCAAGTACCATCTGGGAAAGGCAAGCATGATTGATAAGACATGGAATAAGAAGAATGAAGTGAAGATGAGACGAACTTGAACTATAGGGATGACGTATTAGGGTGGTTTGGATGAAGGATGTAGGTTGCGCGAGTTGGGGTGTCTAAAGCAGTAAACGCGTCAACATGTATGTTGCGTGGCTTGGACAATCATGTGGAGAAAAGGGACGTAGACTATACTTCCTACATAGATAGGAGTAGCTTAGAAAGGGGCGATGTAAGGACGAAGTTGGTGGAAGGGATACATAATGCGGTGGAGGAATAAGTACGAAGAGAGTTAGGTAATAGTCGATAGACAGACTAATTCATCTCACATTTCAAGAGGAATGAGAAGTCACGTAGTTGAGAAGTTGGAAGGATTGCGTACGGATGTGATGGAATAGAGGGTTTTGCGTAAAAGTTAGCCCGATATGTATGTAATGCCTTATGAGGGATTATGGCAAGGGAAGAAACGATGGGAAGCATCACATCGTGATGTATGGTATGTAGAAAAGGAGGAAACCACTATATTTAGTGACAAAGTTATGTAGGGAAGTTTCACCCACAGTAACGGGTGGTACGTTTTGGTAAAATGTAAGAGTTGATGTAGAGTTTTGTAGGTCCATTTATGATCTTTGGAAATATCGGACCATTAGCTTATGAGCATAGAATTACCCGGGGGAAATGAGTTGTATACATGATGCATTTCATATATTAAGATTGGTAAAGGTTGTTTGAGAATGAATTTTGCATGTACGGTTATTCGGGACTTGTATTAATAAGAGTCTTCGTTTATATCAAAGAATCATCGGTGAGATTTATTGACTGTGAGGTCAAGAGTTTGGCAATGAGTTTAATTATTTTTGGTTTGTATATGTGGTATTTTGAAACTTGAACTAAAGTTCACGTGGAAATGAGGGGAGTTCGTTTAGAACAAGTATCCTCATGTGATTTGTTGTTTGTGTGTTTGATCATAAGGAGTAAATCTCGGGACGAGATTTCTATTAGGAGGGAGTGATGTGACAACCCTGGTTTTGAGGTTCGTCACTTAGTTTTATTTTGTGCTAGTTACGTGTCTTTACGTGTTTATGTATAGATTGTGGTTTGGATATCGTTTTCGGTACGGGGTACCTTGTGAGTGAAACGATGTGTGATGATTTCATGTTCATGAGTTCACATGGTAGTGACTATGAAGTGAGATGGTGTTATTTAGTGGTTTTACGTATACGTATATGTATTATAGAAAATCGTATTTTTACGATTTACGGTTTAGCATTTTGAGGTCTTAGAAGAGGTATTTTGTCACGGGAATATTTTTCGGGATGGTTTTAAGTCATTTAGGACTTAGTTATAAAGTTTATTTCAAAATTTAAGATTTTTTTTAAAAGTGTATATTTTACGACTTTTACGGTAAAACACGTAAAAATTGACTAGTTTTACGGTTTTGAGGTTTTGGAGGTTTTAGGAGCTGAAATAAATTAAGGTAAATTAAGGTATTGTTAATAACATAATATAAACAATAAAAAGAAAAAAAAATGAAATTTAATGGATATGGAAAGGGTATAGACGGTTGGAAAAGAGAAAAAAAGGAAAAAAAAGGAAAAAAGGAAAAAAAGGAGAAAAAGGAAACATTGTATTGGGCTAGGATTAGTATGGTAATTATATAAAGACTTTTATTAACTAAAAACACATCATAATCCCCTAGAGATCAAGCTTAGGTCGAATTTAATGGAGAATATTAGGGTTCTTCATAAAATTTTGGGGTTTTCATAAATCAAAGGTAAATATTCAGATCCCTTTTTAATTTAATTGTTTTTATGTTTTGTTTAATCATCTTATGATGGAATTAGGTTAGGGTTTAATTTAAAAACAGTAAATTAATGTTATAATAATGAGGTTATAATGATTAAATAAATTAGGGCTTGTAATTAGAGGGATTAGGGTTAATTAATGAGGTTGATTTTGTTAAACCCGTTTTTAAAAACTGGGCAGAATTTTGAGTCAATTGTTTTGATCATATCGGGAGTTCTAGGAACATTCAAGATGCGATCTAAGTACCCCTGGAAAGATATTTGAAGTGGCTTTCCAATTCAAGAAACGAGAACTAAATTGGAGGTCGGGAAGTGGGTCAAAAACAGGTTACAACAGTCGGAGGTCAAAATAGTTTTGAATTCAGCCTGTTTTCTTTTTAAGTTTTGGGTTGTTTGGGGTACTTAGGGTTGTATTGGGATCTTCTCACGAACGTGAGAGATGGTTTATATATTGTAGTAAGTATCTGCACTTGGGCTAAGGTTGTGGTTTAGGGTAAGACCCCTTAATAGTAACAAAAGTTTAGTATGTTTAAAATCAGGAAATCTGGAATGACAAAAGTAGATATATGTATATCGGGGCCTTAACAGTAGCTTTAAGGTTAGGTCAAGTGGGAGGTGTTAGCTAACATATGTAAGGGCTTAAATATTCCCTTTACAGAGATCATGGGTGTATTTAGGTGGGTGTTTGGCTTATAGTTTGGAGACCTAAAACTGGGACTGTTTTTGATAAAATGTTAACGGGATGTGTTATGAAGTAAAACGAGTTAAGGGCTTTATAGAGGGGTGTAATGAGATTCTTAGAGCATATATATGAGGTATATATATGGGAGAAGGTTAGATGTCCATCATAGGTTGATGAGCCATTTTAGTGTTTGGTTCATGTTTTGATTATGTGTTTTTGGTTGTTAGCTTTTTGCTAGTGCGCGGATGTTTGGGGAAGCTCAATCAGGTGAGTTTCATAGTCCCATGTTTACTATTGATTTTGACTTCCAGATGGGATGGAAGAGACACTGTGTTGAGTTATTTTCTAAATTGATGTTGTGAATGTGTTTGTGATTTGAGATGGACTTGTGTGTACATTATGTGATTAACGGCTATGTGATTTTTGATTGTGTATGATTTGGATCGGGGGACACGTGCCGTCTCAGTTATTGTGGTTTACAAGGTAGTGGCCTTGAGGTTTGACAAGGTAGTGGCCTTGAGGTTTGACAAGGTAGTGGCCTTGTGGTTTGACAAGGTAGTGGCCTTGGGATAGGTACATAGTGTGATCATCTATGGTACCATGTTGTTTGGCAAGGTAGGAGCCTTGGATTTTGGTTTGGAATGATTGATCTTGAATGCTAGTTGTTAATACATAATTGTAGCACATTGTCCATATGTTATTGTGTTGATGGTTGTTATTCACAGCTTGTAACTGATTTTAGCATTGGAGTCTAAACCTATGACTCTCACCAACTTTATGTTGACGTGTTTTAGTGTCTCTTTCAGGTGAGAATGTGGTTAAGCTTGAGGATAGAAGTGGCTAGACTTGGATGCCTTAGGATTGCATATAGAAGGAGATCCCCGTTCCTTCTTAGCTTTGTTGTTCATTTATCTAGTGATACTGTTGGCACCTATATGTTTGTTTGTTTGTGTTATTTGTTTGTCTTGGGTAAGAGGTAGGACTGCTACCTACTTACCTAGACTCCCACATTGTTGAGATATTGTCATGACATTTGTGTCACCATTTTATGACATTTCTTATATCATTTAGTTATCTCTATAGACACGCTATTGTTGTGATGATATCCATACGTCGTGCCCCATATTCCGCCATGGTGGGGTGTGACAGCTTTAAAAACCGTTGTCACTAAATAAAGCTCACATCAAGGATAACTTAACACGATTTGAGGGATAAATCCCCGGACCCGAAATTTGGCTAATAGGACTAATTAAAAGCAACAATAAAACCTCCAAAGTCAGTTATGACCTTATTAATGGAGTTAGCAACAACTACATCATATCACCTTGTGGCTCTTTAAGATATAATTGTGCTCCTTATTTAAAATCCACACCCGAAGGCTCCTTGGACAAAAATAAGGGAATTGACATTCACCATCCCACCTTATGGCTCATGATGATGAAGCAATTTTTATTCAACACGTCCCCTTGCCATACACCCTAAGGCTCAAATGACAAGGTTAGTGCTACATGACTCCCACCCGAAGGCTCATAGAGAACATGTTTTTATTTATTCTTCTTATTATTATGATATTTATAGTAAGCCAAATTTCCGCAATCCCATGATCAAAAGTCCATGACACTGACACCTTTAATGTGTTCTCACTTTAATTACAAGGGAAGAAAAAGAAGGAGTTACGAGTTAAGAAATTAAGCCTAAACCGCTAAAAACTTCATTTATTAAGCAATTAATATTCAAGCGTGAAAAATAAATACGAGGAGATTAAATCAAACACAAAAATACTTATACAAGGAAGAATTAACTTTAGAAACTTATGATTAAACTCTATCATCTCTTGTTCTCCATATTGTAAAATTTAAAAAAAAATGTGAAATCAATGGATACTTAGCCTATTAAATCAAAGTTTTGGGTTTTCAAGTCATCTATAGGATCTTGCATCTTCTTATACTTTTTCAAGTTTTAGAATTTACGTTTTAAAGTTCCCTTGATAAACGACTTTCTAGGATCAATTATAGGAACTTGCGAAATGTTCTTGTTCTTAACCCGTATGAATTAAGACCTTCGCGTTTTAAAGTTCCCTATATAAAAAGCCTAGCAAAACTTAATTCAAACACGTTAAGGAAAAGCTAAGGTAAAAACCGAGTCGAGTCAAAAACTATTTTTATTTTCACCGACGGAAAGCCCACATTTGTGTCAAAAGCACTTATTTTCTTTATTAAAACTTAAAAATAACACTAAATTTTTTTAATCTTATGAAAAACGAGAAAAACGATTACGTTTGGACACGACAAAAGCAATTGCAAGCGATTATATCGATTGACTCCCCCATGCTAAAACCAAACATTGTCCTCAATGTTTCTTAGCTCAAGAGTAACACCCCCTTGCTAAAACACGAAGAGTCTAATGCAAAATCCTAACATGGAAAGAGCACGCAAATCTATAAGCCGTTTATTAATTATGCCTCAAGATAAAACGTTCGTCGATAAAAATCAAAGGATAGAGAGTGTGCCCCTTTTTGCAATCAAAGGATGGAAGATCAAGTGAACCGGCAAAAACCGAACACGAGAGTCTTCAATGATTAGGGTCATACCTAAGATTCACAACACAACAAAACATGAGCACGAGCTTGAAAGATCAAGCCTTATTAGTGTTAGAAAATAGATAGAAGATAGAATGTATGGGACTCCCCCACAAGGAACCTCGTTTTTGTTAACCGAGTCATGAGCTCGACTCGATCCCCGCATTCATTGGTCCTTAGGGAAAATGGGAAAAACCGGCATAATGGAATAAAATCTAATATAAAGCACGATGTCGGGGTCAAAGATTACATCCTCGTTTTCGGATGACAAACGAAAGGATGAAACTCCAACACAAATCTCTAAAAAGAGATGGTGGTCACAAATCATGATATGGATAAAGCATGCTCCCCGAGATAAACTCGCACCAAGATGATCGAAAAATATTTCAATTATTGCATCGGTGAAAGGCCGAGATTTCCCTAAATCAACGATTATGGGGTCGAATACCTCGTCCTCGGGAGAGAAAGGAATAGACAACACGGTGTCGTCCCCCCCATGCTAATTCAAGATCATATAAAGCACATGGTAATGGTGGGATAAAAGTTTCATCCATAGTGGAATCAACATTCTTAGCTTTAACGACCATTTCACCCTTAGAAATGTGATCAATTGGGCCATGGTACTTGATATGAGTGTTTTTACTCATATCATTAGTAGCTTAAAACATTGAAATTATGCATGATTTATATCAAATATGCCTTGGATATGTGTGTTTCTTGTTTTCATGTGTGTAGGTACCAAGTTCGTGAAAACCGACGAAAACCGACACGAGATTGATGAAAAGATCGAGGAAGCCAAAACCGAGCTCAACTTTAGAGGATTTAATATTTTAATAAGTGAAATGGGCCAAGTGGATCTCATATGGGCTTGTGTGGGCTTACAAGCCCATTTATGCTTAAAGTGTTAACTAATTTCGGCTGCAAATCCATTAGGCCCAAAATGGGGTTATAATTTCGGCTGAAATTTATATTGGGCCCAAGCCCAATTCAGAAATATTAAAAAAGAAAACAAATGAAACGATTTGTGTTTTGTTTACTCACTTTATACGTTTTTATTAAAACGTATATCATTCACGTTTTTTTTGTTTTACCTCAATTAAATACTCCATAACCCCAACCGTCCACATCCATTTGTTTTTTTCCCACACACACACACCACGTTTCTTTTTTCTCTCTCAATAAACTAATCCTTTCGATACAACTTCCCCAACCTTTCTTTTTTACCCCAAACCTGCTAAAAATCTACTATTCACCAAAACCCTAGAATGGGTAATAAATCAAATTGATATGGGGGTTTTAATCCCACGTGTTTATCACGTGTGGGGGAATTAATTCCCCCATTTTTAAGGAAGAGAAGAAGAGGAGGAGCTTAGCTACGTGGCATAGAGGGATTGGTGTTAACACCTCATTCCACCAATCCAACCAATCAGGAGCCAAAGAAAAAGCACAAGAAACACAAATCAGCGCCACGTTGGCGATCTGTGTGATCAAGGCCTATTCTCAACCCTTGGATGATAAACTGAAAAGAGAGAGAAGGATAAGAAGGAAGATCGAAGGCTCAGAATTATTTGGAATATTCTTCTCAAGATCCGCATATTCGCTGCTCATCAAGCCTTTGGAGGGCTATAAATACCCCCAAATTATTCTGTATAATCATCCTATTTTTTACTTTATTGTTATAATGCTTAAATTAGATTAGGGTTGTAATCTTTCTTTTTAATATTGTAATGCTATTTTGATTTAATAAAAAGTTCAGTTTTGAATCATTTACTCTCTCGTTTTTACTTTAATTGCATCTTAATTTGATTTAAATATTATAACTGTTAGTGGTATTTAATTAAGCTTGAATCAATAGCTTGGATTAAATATTTTGTGAAAATTGGGAATAAACTTTCCCTACTGGAAAGTTTATTTAAAAAGGATCCGAATATATATGCTTGTGGTTCTCGAATAAATGGTGTTACTGGTTCGAAAAGATAAAGGTGGTTCGAGTAAGTTCCGGTTCATGATGTTCGATTGATGGTGAATGGTGGTTCGTTTGGTGGTTTCGTTTCCGGTTCTTAAGGTTGCTCAGCGCACACCTTCTTCTCAACGGTTTTCCCAAAAGGTGCTTAATCCTTTTACCTTTCATTTAAATTAGATTAATCTGTATTGCTTTACTGTTATTTGAAGTGGGTATGTTAGATGCTTAAGTCTATCTTTTCCTGCTTATCTTAAATGAATTTGTGATTGTTTATGATTATAAAATGTTTGGTTGAGGAGTAAAATAGTTTGAAGGATGATTGTTACTGTCTAATAATCCGAGTGTTCAGGATTTTGGTTTTGGAATGAGGTTTTGAATGTATCCTGATAAAATTTTAGCTTTAATCTAGTTAATCTATAATTGTTTGTTTAGTTTTCATGAAACTGTCTTGATGTTCTGGGTTGATTTATCTGAGATAAATATGTGTTTAGCTGTGATACTCAATACTGTTTGATTTTTACTCTGGAATCATTTAAATTATCTGATCTTTTGTTTAGGAATACTTAGATTATTTGGTTACAATTAGATTGGATTTTATTATCTGCTGTTGAGACTTAGTGTAGGTTAATTCATTAAGAGTAATCTGCTAGTTTAATACTGTGAGATTTATTTTTTTTGTAGATTTAATTTGAAATATTGTTAGTGTTTAAATTGATGCTTGAAGCATTGAAATTATTGATGTTCGAATCTATCTTTGCTGATTTTAGAGATGGTGATTTAGTCAGTTTGTTCTTGGTAAATGAATGATGGATTTCCTGCTTAATTTGGAATTTTAATTTGTTCTGCTGAATCTCGGTATTTGTAAAAATTATGTCACTTGTGGGAATCGACCTCGAGACCCCCTGCTTGAAGGTAAAACGTGTTTACCATCTGGGCTTGAAGCCCTTTTGATTTTAATCTCATATATTTCATTTTAATAGTGTTAATCATTTAGGCAGAATTTGTTTAGCTTTGTTTTATACCTTCTTTGTCACGTTTTTTCTATAACTGTTTATTTCTTTTAATTAATTTCTCTATAAAAATAAGTAGTTTAAATAAAAAAATAATATAAAAAAAATAAAAATGTTTTTATTTAAATAGTTTAATTAGTTTAATTTTAACTAAGTAGATTTTTATAAAAGTAGATTTAATATAGATTTTAAATAGAATTGTTTTTTAAGTAACTTTAAATAATAAAGTATATTAGTTTTAAAAGTTTAATTAGATTTTTAAATAGATTAAAAGTTTTAATTTTTAAATAGACTTAATTTTTCATAGATGATTAAATTAGTTTAAATTTTAAAGTAGAAGTTATAATTTTTAAGTAGAATTAATTTTTATAGATTATAAATTAGCTTAATTTTTAATAGTGTTTATTTAAGTAATTAATTGATTTAGATTTTTAAAATAGCGGGGTTAACGATTCATGCACTTTAGGAGTATTTTAAATAGCTTAAAATTCGTAGATTTTAATTGTAGTTTTATAAACCAACGACACATTCAAATCAATTGTCCAAATCAAAACGAAACGTCTCAAATTCACTCGATCTTCGTGTACAACGAACTTGGTTCACTCACGTGTTTAATCGTATCCGTCTTTGACTTATTTTTGGTTAATTACTTTTTCCTAAAGGTAATTACCTAAATTTGTCCTATAACGTATATGTGTTAATCCACAACACATCAAAAATTTTGGCGCCGCTGCCGGGGATCTTGTGTACGATTCGCTTTTGTGGAGATTTGTTGATCGTGGATTTGAAGACCCTTTCCGTCCTCGGAAAGTTTTGTTATTTTTCTATTAAGTAGTATGTATCGTTTTTCTCGTTTTTTGTGAATAATATATTGTATTACGTAGAACAATAATTTTAAATACTTTTCAAATAAGCCTTAGTTGGGATTTCATCACCTAGCTATTGTATTCGAACCCAAAACAAAAATAAAGGCAAAATAGATAAATACTAATAAGAAGTTTGAACTCGATTTATACAAACTATAAGGTGGGTATAAGGCGACGTGCTATAAAAGGCCGTCTAAGGAAAAAGGTTTTTAAGTGCTTTGTGCCACCTCGTTTCCCCGCTTGCTTGTGCGTATATTGAGAGGGACAACCTATTATTGGTTTGCCGACTCAAGTAGTAATAAATCTTATTTTTTGTTTTTTACTTATTGAACCTCGAGACGTTTAGGTTTTCACCTATCGTTTCAAAGTCGACCGAGGGTAATTTACTTCCATAGTAGTTATCCTTATTCCTTGTTTTTATCGATCATTTTTTATTGAGCAATACCAAAAATCATCTTCTTTCTTGTCTAATTTCTTTTCTTCAATCCTCTAAATTCTCGTCTTTGTAGTGTATGCAATTACGTTCTTCTCGTCTTGTGATTGATTTTAATAGGCTTGAAAATATTCCTCCTAGAAATAGAAATCGTCAACAACGAATTGTGGAACTCGAGATTCCACCTATTGTTGTAGAGATGGCCGATAACCGAACAATGGAGGAATTTCTCCGTGCACCCACCGAAGGGTATGGGGAAGCAATCGTTGTGCCGGCTATTTTGGCCGAACATTTTGAGATTAAGACGGGTCTACTATCGCACATTCGTGCCGACCAATTTCGTGGCAATGAGATCGATAGTCCGCATTCTCACATTCGGAATTTTAATCGAATTACCTCGACTCTCAAGTTTAGAGATGTGCCGAATGACGTGATTAAGCTCATTCTTTTTCCGTACTCGCTCGAGGGTAATGCTAAGCTTTGGTATGAAAAAGAACCACCGGGTTCGATTTTAACTTGGGATGATTTAGTGTCAAAATTCATGAATTATTTCTTTCCACCGTCCAAGACAACACATTTTAAGAATGAGATCACTAGATTTGAACAAAAAGTGCATGAATCGTTTGGGGTTGCTTGGGAAAGATTTAAGGATTTGTTAAGACAATGTCCACACCACGGTTTCTCGGAATTGCATCAAATAAATACTTTCTATAATGGGCTTAATATGATTGAACAAGATTCTTTAAATGCCGCCGCGGGTGGTAATCTTTTAAGAAAAACACCGAGAGACGCGTGGAGAATAATTGAGGATAAGTCTAGAGCACAATATTCACGAAACACACCGGTTGTTTCCAATGTGAATTCATCTAATCACGAGATTGCTAGATTGGACTCTAATATTGACACGATTTTGAATGAGATTAGGAAGAATCCTCATGGATCGATTAATATGATTGGGAATGTTTGTGTATCATGTGGTGGAGCACATCCTAATTATGCTTGTTTAAACGCGGGGTTTGATCAAGCTAGTGCTTTTGCCGCGATGGGAACTTATGGCTCCAACGGTCAAGTTCCTCGTCAAAATCATGTTGCTCCACCGGGTTTTCCACCAGTTCAAAATAGGTACAACAATGGAAACAATGGGAATAATTTTAACCGTGGTAGCCAAGGGAATTATAATCAAGGAAATGGGTTTAATGCTAATCAAAACAATCAAGGTTTTCAAGGGAATAATCAAAATGATTTGTCAAGCTACATGAAATCAAATGAGGCAAATATGAAAGCTTTGCAAAATAACATTCAAGGACAAATGGCAACTTTGAAAAATGAGTTTCAAAATACACTAAAGGGGCAAAATAACAAGATTGAGCTTAATCAACAAAGAATGGAACAAAGATTTGAGCAAATGTTTGAGCAAGGTCAAAATCGTTTGCAACAAAGTGTGGAACAAAATCAAAATAAATTGCTTTCGATGTTTGAGGGATTTATGTCTAAACCGTCATCTTCTTCGGGTTGCTTACCTAGTAATACTATTCCAAACCCGAGGGGAGAGCTTAAGGCTATCACCGCTTATGATAATTTAGAAAGGAAGCTTGAGCTTATTGTGCCACCTAAAGCAACCTTTTGGAATGTCACCAAGGCTACTTTAAATGTGATTAGTACCTCGGATTTCATTGATCTCTTTCCTAAGAAATATAATGATCCGGGTCACTTCTTGATACCTTGTGTTTTCGATGAGCTTGGGGAATACAAAGCTCTAGCCGATCTAGGAGCTAGTATTAACGTTATGCCCTTGTCCATTTGGAAAACTCTTGACTATTTGCGACTTATTCCCACTCGAATGATCATTGAGCTTGCTAATGGCACCACCACTCGACCGGTTGGTATAGCGGAAAATGTCATTGTTAAAGTGGGGGAGTTCGTTTACCTAGCCGATTTTGCAATCATTGATTATAAGCCGAATCCTCGTGCGCCTATAATTTTAGGACGACCATTTTTGTGTACGGCCGGTGTTTTAGTTGATATGAAAGAAGGGGAGCTTAAATTGTTTCATGGGGATAAACATATGATTTTCAAACCGGAAAAAATTTCAAGATTGGTTCCTAAGAAATTGGAAAGTAAAGAAAGTAATGAACCTAATTTTGTTGAATCATGTTGTAATGTTACCTCATCTATACTCACTCCACACGAGGATGATAAAATTGAAAAACAAATAGATGATTACTTGAGTGAGCCATTCGATGCTAGTGAGTTTGATGATGAGAATTTTGATCCCGAGAGTGACATTGCTTTAATTGAACAATCTTTGAAAATGGACTCATTTTCACTCTCTTCTAAGGATCATGTTGATGTTCCTAAGGCACAATCTTCAATTGAAGAGCCTTTGATTCCCAGCTTCACACCGAGTGAGGTTAGTGACTATTCGTTGGATAAGTTCGTCGATGAACTTTTTGCTATTATTGATCCACTTCCACGGGGAAGTGAAGACGTTTCCGATCTCGAGATCGAACGTGATTCTTGTGTTTTACCTACCATTCTCGAGGAATTCGCCGATGAATTGCCTTCGAATGAGAATGATGATCTAGTATCCGAGTGTGACACACTCGATAAATTTCTTGTGATGACAAGGATGACGACACTTTTGTGACTTACTCAAATCCTCTATTTGAAGCTTCATTGAACAATAATCCATTGTTTCAAGAGGATTTTGAGAACATCATACCTCCTACATCTCACAACCTTTGTGATGATGATCTTCTTATGAAGGAGGTTGATGAGGTTTGTGATGATGATCACACCTTTTGTGATGAGTATGTCGACTCGGATGGAGAAGTTTACATTATTCCCAATCTCCCTCCCACTCGCGTTGATCTTAATGTACGGGTTTTTCATGTGACTCATATTGAGTACCATGACCCCTTTGTTCACGTTCCTAAGAGTGAAAAAGTCGACAAAGTCATGCAAGTTGAAACCACTAGTGTTGAGACTTTTGTTCCACCATTATTATGTGCTTCATATGACTTAGGATTAGCATGGGGGGACGACACCTTGTTGTCTATTCCTTTCTCCACCGAGGACGAGGTATTCGACCCCGGAATCATTGATTTAGGGAAATCTCGGACTTTCACCGATGTAATAATTGAAAGATTTTTCGATCATATCGGTGCGAGTTTATCTCGTGGAGCATGCTATATCCATACTATTGTTTGTGACTACCATCTCTTTTTAGAGATTTGTGTTAGAGTTTTATCCTTTCGTTTGTCATCCGACAACGAGGATGTAATCTTTGACCCCGGCATCGTGCTTTATGTTGGTTTTTATTCCAATATGCCGGTTTGCACCACTTTCCCTAAGGACCAATGAATGCGGGGATCGAGTCGAGCTCATGACTCGGTGAACAAAAACGAGTTTTTCTATCATCTTTCTATTTTCTAACACCTAATAAGGCTTGATCTTTCAAGCTCGTGCTCGTGTTTTGTTGTGTTGTGATCTTAGGTACGACCCTTATTTTTGAAGACTCTCGTGTTCGGTTTTTGCCGGTCCACTTGATCTTCCTTTCTTTGAATGCCAAAAAGGGGCGCACTTTCTATCCCTTGATTTTTATCGACTAACGTTTTATCTTGAGGCATAATTAATAAACGGCTTATAGATTTGCTTACTCTTTCCATGCTAGGAGTTTGCATTAGACTCTTCGTGTTTTAGCAAGGGGGTGTTACTCTTGAGCTAAGAAACATTGAGGACAATGTTTGGTTTTAGCATGGGGGAGTCAATCGATATAATCGCTTGCAATTGCTTTTGTCGTGTCCAAACGTGTTGTTTTTCTCATTTTTCGATAAAATTTTAAATTTTTAGTGGTATTTTTAAGTTTTTAATAATAAAATAAGTGTTTTTGACACAAATGTACGCTTTTAATAAGAATAGTTTTTGACTCGACTCGGTTTTTAACCTTAGCTTTTCCATAACGTATTTGAATTAAGTTTTCCTAGGCTATTATATAGGGAGCTTTAAAACGCGAAGGTCTTAATTCATATGAGTTAAGAACAAGAACTTTTCGCAAGCTCCTATAATTGATCCTAGAAAGTCGTCTGTCAAGGGAACTTTAAAACGCAAATTCTAAAACTTGTAAAAGTATAAGAAGTTGCAAGATCCTATAGATGACTTGAAAACCCAAAACTTTGATTTGATAGGCTAAGTATCCATTGATTTCATTCTTGGAATTTTATAATATGGAGAAAAAGAGATGATAGAGCCAGTTATAAGTTTGGTATTCTTTCGGGAATTTATGTGAGTTAATTATGAGCCTATTCTCCCATCGCTTGTTATTAAATTTAATTGCAATAAATAAGGTTGAACGATTTAAAAAGTTACTTAGCTTCTAGCCCAAGATCGTTTAAAAGTTGCTCGGTATGGATTAGAGTTCATAGCCAAGGCATAACTTATTGAAGCGGGATGCGAAGATTGGCGAGTCCAAAAAGGTCCTAACAAGACATGAGGGCTATGTTTTATTGCTAAAGATCTCAAGTGATGTGAAGATTCATTTATCAAAAATCAATATGAAGGATCGAGACACACGACGAAAAGCAAAATACTCCCAAAAAGTCATGGAGAAGTCTATCCAAAAAGACCAAAAATAAGGTATGAGGATAAATGAAGCCAAGTCCAAAAAGGAGGCGGATCGTTGTAAATCAAAATCCCAAGTAAAGATTGGAGAAAAATGAAGAAGTCGTGGTCCAAGTATGAATCTCTCAAAACTTCAAGAGAAGAAATATTATGAAGAGAAGACCATTATTTCGTGAACGTCTCTCAAGGTTGGAAAGTACTAAGTCATTGCCAAATATCGGTCAGAGAAAGGTCTCAAATCGCGAAACAAGTTATGCCAAGATATGAACTTTATGAAGTCCCGAGAAGCAGTTTTAAAAGATTTTGTCCTTTAGCTAACTATTGATTAAATCGTTCACTTTATTTTCGGCCTAATAAATTATCGAAATAAGTCAACAATGTATCCTCGTGATCATTCATGACAACAATAAAATATAAGAGATACACCTAGGAATAAGGGAGTCTAAGTGAATAATTGGCCCACATGAATTCGTGTTTGTCTACCAACTTATAATAACAATGATCTTGTTTTTGCACTTGGCATGGAGAAGTGAAAAGTCGAGGACGATGAATCTATTTGAGCTTTTATGATCCTAAAAGTTATTTTTCGAATAATGAAAGCAATACATTATGTCTTTGCAAAATAAAATGTCAAAAGTTGAATAATTGTATAGTTCATAGTTTTATTTTATCATTGCGTGAGGACACGACAATTGCTTAGCATGGGGGAATTTGATATGAGTGTTTTTACTCATATCATTAGTAGCTTAAAACATTGAAATTATGCATGATTTATATCAAATATGCCTTGGATATGTGTGTTTCTTGTTTTCATGTGTGTAGGTACCAAGTTCGTGAAAACCGACGAAAACCGACATGAGATTGATGAAAAGATCGAGGAAGCCAAAACCGAGCTCAAATTTAGAGGATTTAATATTTTAATAAGTGAAATGGGCCAAGTGGATCTCATATGGGCTTGTGTGGGCTTACAAGCCCATTTATGCTTAAAGTGTTAACTAATTTCGGCTGCAAATCCATTAGGCCCAAAATGGGGTTATAATTTCGGCTGAAATTTATATTGAGCCCAAGCCCAATTCGGAAATATTAAAAAAGAAAACAAATGAAACGATTTGTGTTTTGTTTACTCACTTTATATGTTTTTATTAAAACGTATATCATTCACGTTTTTTTTGTTTTACCTCAATTAAATACTCCATAACCCCAACCGTCCACATCCATTTGTTTTTTTTCCCACACACACACACCACGTTTCTTTTTTCTCTCTCAATAAACTAATCCTTTCGATACAACTTCCCCAACCTTTCTTTTTTACCCCAAACCTGCTAAAAATCTACTATTCACCAAAACCCTATAATGGGTAATAAATCAAATTGATATGGGGGTTTTAATCCCACGTGTTTATCACGTGTGGGGGAATTAATTCCCCCATTTTTAAGGAAGAGAGGAAGAGGAGGAGCTTAGCTACGTGGCATAGAGGGATTGGTGTTAACACCTCATTCCACCAATCCAACCAATCAGGAGCCAAAGAAAAAGCACAAGAAACACAAATCAGCGCCACGTTGGCGATCTGTGTGATCAAGGCCTATTCTCAACCCTTGGATGATAAACTGAAAAGAGAGAGAAGGATAAGAAGGAAGATCGAAGGCTCAGAATTATTTGGAATATTCTTCTCAAGATCCGCATATTCGCTGCTCATCAAGCCTTTGGGGGGCTATAAATACCCCCAAATTATTCTGTATAATCATCCCATTTTTTACTTTATTGTTATAATGCTTAAATTAGATTAGGGTTGTAATCTTTCTTTTTAATATTGTAATGCTATTTTGATTTAATAAAAAGTTCAGTTTTGAATCATTTACTCTCTCGTTTTTACTTTAATTGCATCTTAATTTGATTTAAATATTATAACTGTTAGTGGTATTTAATTAAGCTTGAATCAATAGCTTGGATTAAATATTTTGTGAAAATTGGGAATAAACTTTCCCTACTGGAAAGTTTATTTAAAAAGGATCCAAATATATATGCTTGTGGTTCTCGAATAAATGGTGTTACTGGTTCGAAAAGATAATGGTGGTTCGAGTAAGTTCCGGTTCATGATGTTCGATTGATGGTGAATGGTGGTTCGTTTGGTGGTTTCGTTTCCGGTTCTTAAGGTTGCTCAGCGCACACCTTCTTCTCAACGGTTTTCCCAAAAAGGTGCTTAATCCTTTTACCTTTCATTTAAATTAGATTAATCTGTATTGCTTTACTGTTATTTGAAGTGGGTATGTTAGATGCTTAAGTCTATCTTTTCCTGCTTATCTTAAATGAATTTGTGATTGTTTATGATTATAAAATGTTTGGTTGAGGAGTAAAATAGTTTGAAGGATGATTGTTACTGTCTAATAATCCGAGTGTTCAGGATTTTGGTTTTGGAATGAGGTTTTGAATGTATCCTGATAAAATTTTAGCTTTAATCTAGTTAATCTATAATTGTTTGTTTAGTTTTCATGAAACTGTCTTGATGTTCTGGGTTGATTTATCTGAGATAAATATGTGTTTAGCTGTGATACTCAATACTGTTTGATTTTTACTCTGGAATCATTTAAATTATCTGATCTTTTGTTTAGGAATGCTTAGATTATTTGGTTACAATTAGATTGGATTTTATTATCTGCTGTTGAGACTTAGTGTAGGTTAATTCATTAAGAGTAATCTGCTAGTTTAACACTGTGAGATTTATTTTTTTTGTAGATTTAATTTGAAATATTGTTAGTGTTTAAATTGATGCTTGAAGCATTGAAATTATTGATGTTCGAATCTATCTTTGCTGATTTTAGAGATGGTGATTTAGTCAGTTTGTTCTTGGTAAATGAATGATGGATTTCCTGCTTAATTTGGAATTTTAATTTGTTCTGCTGAATCTTGGTATTTGTTTAATATGCTCTCTGTTCAGTCGTTCTAAATTAAGCTTATCAGTCCAACTTACTGATAAGCTCAAAAGCTGTTTACCTAATCAGTTTAAGCTAATAAGCTGTCCAAATAAGTCTCTCCTGAGACATTTCAATCTTAATTTGTCAAAAAGGAAATTATTCCAAAAATTATGTCACTTGTGGGAATCGACCTCGAGACCCCCTGCTTGAAGGTAAAACGTGTTTACCATCTGGGCTTGAAGCCCTTTTGATTTTAATCTCATATATTTCATTTTAATAGTGTTAATCATTTAGGCAGAATTTGTTTAGCTTTGTTTTATACCTTCTTTGTCACGTTTTTTTTTCTATAACTGTTTATTTCTTTTAATTAATTTCTCTATAAAAATAAGTAGTTTAAATAAAAAAATAATATAAAAAAAAATAAAAATGTTTTTATTTAAATAGTTTAATTAGTTTAATTTTAACTAAGTAGATTTTTATAAAAGTAGATTTAATATAGATTTTAAATAGAATTGTTTTTTAAGTAATTTTAAATAATAAAGTATATTAGTTTTAAAAGTTTAATTAGATTTTTAAATAGATTAAAAGTTTTAATTTTTAAATAGACTTAATTTTTCATAGATGATTAAATTAGTTTAAATTTTAAAGTAGAAGTTATAATTTTTAAATAGAATTAATTTTTATAGATTATAAATTAGCTTAATTTTTAATAGTGTTTATTTAAGTAATTAATTGATTTAGATTTTTAAAATAGCGGGGTTAACGATTCATGCACTTTAGGAGTATTTTAAATAGCTTAAAATTCGTAGATTTTAATTGTAGTTTTATAAACCAACGACACATTCAAATCAATTGTCCAAATCAAAACGAAACGTCTCAAATTCACTCGATCTTCGTGTACAACGAACTTGGTTCACTCACGTGTTTAATCGTATCCGTCTTTGACTTATTTTTGGTTAATTACTTTTTCCTAAAGGTAATTACCTAAATTTGTCCTATAACGTATATGTGTTAATCCACAACACATCAGTACTCAATATGAGACACATGAAAAACCCGCACATTAAGGTCAAAGTGGGTGGGAGGAGGACGTGGGACGAAATCATCATCAAGTAAATTATCTAAGAAGAGAGTGTCCCCCTCCGGGTCGATTTCATCAACACCCGGTGGTATCGAATCATTAGAAGCAAGAAACATGTCAATCTCCTCCATAAGCGGATCACTATCCTCAACAGGAATAGGAGATGGAGAGAAAGACTTGGCATTAGGCTTAGAATTCAAAGTCTCGATCTTAGAAATGAGAAGATAGACGTTGGATAACTTCTCACGAAGAACCACGTCTTCCACATCTAAATGAGTAAGTTCATCGGAGAACTTCTCAAGGATCGGATTATTCAAATCAACCTCATTTCCCGATGGAAATGGGTCTAAAGAAGCAAGTTCAAAGGTGAATCTCTCATAAATCGGATCACTATCATCCTCATTTCCCGGTGGAAATGGGTGAAGTAGAGTAGGTTCATCGGTAAACCCCTGAAAATCCGAGTCGTGAATATCATCTTTATAAGAAAGTTCATCGGAGAACTCCTCATTAGAAAATTCACTAGAAGTCGAATCATTCTCAAAATCTTCATTTCCATCACAATTTTCATCATTAGAATTGGAGAAAATCTCAAAGTGAATGGAAGAAGTAGAGTCATCACAATGTGCCAAATCACACGTTTCATTGGAAATACCGTCAAACTCTCTTGGGTTTTGGACAAGGATTTCAACACTAGACTTTATTACTTCGTCCGATTCCGTGTCCGGAATAGTGCTAAAATGCTCGTCCCCGTTGCTTAGAGAATTTTCGGGTTCCACGGTGGAAGAATCATGAATAGGAGTGAGATAAAAAATATCCTCATTATCTAGAATGGGTGAATTCTCATGCTCCTTAGCCGGTAAGACATGAAAAGGAAGTACAATTGCACTAGACGAAGGATGTAGAGCAATAAGATCTCTCAAAGAAATAGTACTATCCTCGTCATCATCAATAAAAAGAGAACGCTCGAGTTCACGAGTAGCAAGATATTTAGCTTCCTCTTGAGCTTGTTCTTTCTTTCAAATTTCAATGCTCAATCCATTATAATCTTGCGAAAGTTGTCTAATCTTATTCTCACAATCTCTTTTAAATCCCTCATCAATTATTTCTCCATGAAATCTTCGACTTCCTAATTCATTAGTTATATCATTAATCTCTTGATTAATTTGTCTCTTTTCAAGCAACATATCTTCAATGCTCTTTTCAACAACTTCACCATTTCTTTGATTCATTATTTGTTGGAACATTGTTTCAAGTCGTTTAAAATTCTCACTCACGAGAGAAAATTGTGAGGATTGGTCAAAACCGGAGGGAATAGAATTATAGCAAGGAATAGGCTCATAAAAATTTTGATCTCTCGGTTGACAACAAAAACTCTCGTGAGGACCTCCACAATACTCACAACAAAGATGTTGTTGTGATAAACTCGGTAAATCTTGTGGATAACAATTATCATTAAAGTTTTGATTGTAGCTTGGTTCTTGCTCGTAATTAAGCGAGAATCGATGCGAACAATTAATTCCAAAATGAGAATTATTTCTACAAAACTCGCACGAGGGTGTCTCGTATGTTGGGTGTGGAGGTGGGTAAAAATCGAGAGAATTATTCGAAAAATTCGGTTTTCCACATGAAGTAATCTCATTACAACAAGGACAAAATCCAACTCGTATATCGTGACGTAAATCATTTCCACAACGCTCACACGTACACCGACATGGTAAAAGACCATATAACGGTTCTCCGCACCCTACACAATTGACGAAGGAATTCATGGAAGAATTAAAAATTGGAGGGTGAGGAGAAAAAGAATTAAACATGATAGAGGATTAAGAAGATTATTTTTGGTATTTTTCATAAATCAATCAAAGATTGACAAAAACAAGGAATAAGGATAATTAGTATGGAAGTAAATTACCCTCGGTCGACTTTGAAACGATAGGTGAAAACCTAAACGTCTCGAGGTTCAATAAGTAAACTACAAAAATAAGGTATAGTACTACTTGAGTTGGCAAACCAATAATCGGTCGTCCCTCTCAATATACGCACAAGCAAGCGGGGAAACGAGGTGGCAGAAAGCACTTAAAAACCTTTTTCCTTAGACGGCCTTTTATAGCACGTCGCCTTATACCCACCTTGTAGTTTGTATAAATCGAGTTCAAACTTTTTATTAGTATTTATCTATTTTGCCTTTTTTTCGTTTTGGATTCGAATACAATAGCTAGGTGATGAAATCCCAACTAAGGTCTTATTTGGAAGTAGGTGATGAAATCCCCGGCAGCGGCGCCAAAATTTTTTGATGTATGTCGTGATATGTATATGTTAATTAGATACGTTATAGGGTAAAATAGAAAATTACCTTTAGGAAAAAGTAATAGTCTAAAATTTACCAAAGACGGATTTAATTAAACACGATGGTGAATCAAGTTCGTTGTACATGAAGATCGAGTGAATTTGAGACGTTTAGTTTTGACTTGGACAATCGATTTGAATGGTTATCGGTTTTTTTACTAAAATTAAATCCTACAAATTAATTAATTAATTCCCTACGTGCATGAACTATTCCCGAATTTAAAATCTAAAAGACAAATTAAATTCTATCTATTTTAATTACTTTTTATTTGAAACAAACTATTTGAACAAAATTACTAAAACAATTTAAAATTAGAAAGTAATAAAATATTTATTAATTATCTAAAACTAATTTTATTCTAAGCTAATATTTTTTTAAACTTTTAATCTAAAAGAAATTTAACTTTTTATTTAATTAAACTTTTTAAACTAAAAACTGAATAAAACGTTTATTAGATAAGGAAATGGCAATTTGAAATGAAATTATATTAAACTCTAGACACAGTTATAAAACAAATCAGCTATCTAGCACAAGTGGTTGAGTGCTTTGGCTGTGAACCGTGAGGTCACGGGTTTGAGTCCCACAGGGACTATTTTTTTTTGGAATATGTATTCTATGAACAGTAAATAAAATATCTAATATATTAACCAAATCTCAATTACACGAAATATATACAGTTATAATTCTTGAAACTCAGATATTGAGTTAACCAGCCAAATATATAGTAAAAATCAATAGTGAAAATTAACAGTACACCCACAGGTAATAACACAAACTTAAACTAGCAAACAAACTCCAAATAATCAATAGCAGACTAAAAAAATAAGATAAATTAGAAACCTACAACCCAAAATTTCAACAGTAAATTAACTCAAAACCAAATCTCAGTTGAAAAGCATCACTAGAGCAGTAACATTTACTCGCATGACAACAAAAAGTTAAACTCAGCAGGTAACCAGTAAAATCTAAACATTCAAATTACAATCTCGGCAACCTCAAACGAGATTAGTAACAGCAAACGAAAAACGAACCATACAGTTACCTCAATTAATACCCCAAGAAGAATACATCACAGCTATGACGATTAATACATACAAAAATCTATATATCAGTAGGCTTATCAATTTAGCTAACATCACATATCCAAATCACTATATGATAGTAACCAAAACACGAAGCCTTCAAAAACAACAATCGCAGCGACAATAAAATACTCTCAGCACCATCATAATATCAATTTAGACAGATTCGTAGCATAGTGACTCGAAATCATATGAACATAAACCTTCAACTCCAAATACACATTAATCAAACTCAATAGCATCTATAAAATCAAACTAGATACTACAGCCACATGAAACCAAAAACAAAGATCACGCAGGAGACTCAAAATAGCAGCCTATAACTAACAGCTATAAATTCACTCATTCACAGCAAGTTAATCACGTTACCCAAACAATATGGTATATAAGATTATCTTAGTTTAGACAAACTCACCGTAAATAACAAAACAATATACCTAAACAGTTTCACTGAAACTCATGGCAGATTTATCAAATACAAGCACTTCTATAAACTTAAAAACAAAACGCAGACTAAACTGAAACTTATAAAGTAAATGCGCTTAACCATCATTCGAAGATGACCGTTGTTGGAGAAGGTGAGCGCTGAACTCCCTTATACAACTGACACCAAATGTTCAGAATACTATCACGAATTTCAAAAACATACGAACCACTAAAACACCCGAACCATCATACTTCGAGCAGTAACTTATTTTCTGATTAATCCAGTGGGGATTAACACATTAATTTCCCTTAATCTACTTTCAAAAACTCACTCAAGCTATTGATTAAGCTTCAATGAATTTTTTCCTCAATTATAACAATAATTATTATTAGATTCAAATTATAACAAATTAAACCAACATACAAATTAAGGATTTGGAGACTGATAAATAACTTTTATTTCACAAAATAAAGTATTACAATACTAGAAAAAAGAAAGTTACAATTTAAACCTAAAAACTACCATTATAACGATACAAGAAGAAAAGGGATGCCTGATTACAAAATATGAGGGGGTTTAAATAGACGAACCATAGGGGTTGGGGTGGAGGTTGTTGGTGATGAGGAACGACTCTTGGCCTTTAGATCAACTATTCTCCATTCTATCTCTTTTCTGTTTATCATATAAGGGCTGAAAATGGCCTATGTCACACGGATCGCCAGCTTGGAATGAGCTTGTGCTTCTTGTGCTTCTTCCTAGATGACGTGGCAGGCAATCATTGGTTGATTATTAAGGGGTGAGGTGTTTCCTCCAATCAAGATCAAGGGAAGATGCCACGTAGCCCCTGATGAGTCCATTATCCATCTCCTAAAAAATGGGGGATTTATTTAGGTTGCGTGTGATTACACGCGCTGTAATTAGTGAAACCCCCAATTTATGTTTTGATCTAGGGTTAAGGGAATAATGATGTGACTGGTTTATTTGGGTTGAGACGTGAGGGTGAAATGGGTGAAACTTTGTTATTATTGAAGATGTGTGAAGTATGTGTGTGTTACGTTTATGAATGAAGTAAATAAAATGGATATTAACTTTTTATAAACTTTATCCGTCCCATATCCCTAATGGGTTTTTGGACAACTCCCATATGTTTATAATATGAGTTTGGGCTTTTGGCACTTATAAAACTTACGTCTCATGTAAGTTATTTAAGAAATGGGCTTTGTTTGGGCCTTAGTACAAAAAAGTAGATACATTTCATCCACAATTGGGCTTTCAGGCCCAAATAGCAATTGTAGGACCCACTTGACAAAAATCCTTCGAAAACTTAAATCCTCGAACAAAATCAAACTTGATTTTCGGCTTCCTCGATTTTTCTTCAATCTCGTGTCATTTTCGCCGGTTTTCGTGAACTTGGTACCTACACACACGAAACAAACAAAACAAACATATACATGGCCATTTTTATACCTTTTATGCATTTATTGTTTGTTTTATGATACAAATGATATGAGTAAAATCACTCATATCACCTAGCTTTTTGAACAACCAGTGTAAATCTTGTAACTAGAAACCCTAGATCCAAAACCGTAAGTGGGATTGCGTAAGGATCGGTTTATAGAACGTTACAATACAATAACAAAAATCACATAAAACCCTAACTTGGGTTTGTATTTGATCCAAATCACCAAATGAACTGTAAAACCCGCATATAAAGACCATGAACAGTACATCTAGTAAATATACGAACTAATTAAAACTTTCCATTTATGTTATGAACATGTGTCACGAATATTAATCACGAGAAACTACGTATGTTGTTATGCACGATGAATAATTATTACGTATAATAATTATAACACGAATATTAAAACACGAACTAACACGAATAATAAACACAAATGAACACAAATAATTATGTAAACATGACAAAGCATGGTTTGACCCTTGTAGGGCTTTGTGTCCGCGGCAACCAAAGAAGGAGGGGCCCCTGCCCATTTTAATTTAACTAATGAAAAAAACTAAAACACAGGATTTTCATTATACAGAGTTTTACAAAAAAAAAAAAAAACTAGCCTCCATTGTGTTCATAGTCGCGGCATCACAAGGAGACAAAGGAGAAGGTGTTTTTAATTTTTGATCTTGGGTTTGTACGTGTTTGTGTTCGTGTTCCAAACCTCTTTCATTCACATAAACGACATAATAAAAACCGTTATCTTTTATTATTTTAATTATGTTCATGCGGGTTTGATCTTCTAAAACGTAATTAAACATGTTATGGGATTAATTAAAACAAGGCATAAGTGTTTGTTTGGTTTGGTTGTGGTTCGACAGCCCCAACCGAGAGCTAAATCTCTCGGTGCTCCCTCTTTGATCACAGCCGAGACCCCCCTCATGGGGCTCGGTGTGTGATTTGTTCGGACAACAAGGAACTAGGGCACCCCAGCGGGTACTTTGGTCCGGATAGTAGGAACGCTGGACAGGCAGGGGAACCACCGGCGTAAGCCGGTGGGAACTTGTGTCTCGAAAGGGGAAAGCCACGGCGCAGCAGCAACTAGCCGCCGTTGGCTGCGCCGCCACTGGCCACCACAGCCGCGGCTGTTGGTGGTGGTTAGTGTTCGGGTTGTTTTGTCTCGGATTTCGGGCTCGGGATAGTTTGTTAATTTATTTTACAAGTTAATTAAATTAATTTACATGCTTAATTAATTAATTTAATTAAAACACTAACTTAGGTTATATTATTTAGATAAATAATACATGTTTTAACCTAAGTATATTTTATTTTATTTTAGACTAAAGTTTATTAATTAATTATTTTAATTAGACTTCATGAATGAATAACTAATTAATAATCCATGACCCAGGTTATTTTTATTAAATTAATAAAACATATATAACCTAAGTATTTTATTAGGCTTAATTAAATTAATCATGACTTAATTTAATTAAAATCATATAAGATAAAGTTTATTATTTAGCCATGATACTTATTAATTAATAAATCATGGACTATCATTATTAATTAATAATCACTTTAACCTAAGTATTTAAATTTAATAAACTTTACTAATAATCATCGTGACTTATAATATATGATTAATAATCACCAGCTTATATTATTAGCTTATTAATTCAGCTTATTTCTATTTATGGAAACTTTATATTTCAGGAAACTAATTATTTTTAGAAATTGATTATTTTGGGAACTTTCTATTTTTGGAAACTTTCTATTTTTGGAAACTTTCTATTTTTGGAAACTTTCTATTTTTGGAAACCTTTTATTTTTAAAAAGTTACTTATTATTACACTACAAGTATAATAATACAAGAACACATGAAAATACATAATCAGAAGACATGTAATACATGAATAATACAGTATATCATTTAAAATAGTAAAATAAGACAATAACATATAAAATGAGTTAAGAACATACAAGAACCAGTAACACACTCAGATATTAGACAACTTATATATGTCCCTTATTTCTTTAGCACTAGTGAGGTCGGAGTAGGACTTTTCATCCTTTCATCTTTCCTCGTTCACTGGACATAAGGTACGGATATTTCGTCCCTCAGTATGGACATTTTCTTTCATTATTAGGATTCCTGGTTTTCAGCCAACTTGTTTTCCCAAGTATTTGTTTAATATGTTTTGGTTGCTTATGTTTAGTTTTAAATGACTAAGCCATATACATGCATGCCATGTCATCTAGTTATGGAGGTACCATAACCATAACACTAGAGGCACCAGTGTTATGTCTTCCCCACGGCGGAGTGATTGCTCATGGCGTCCCTTTATAGTTTTGGCCATATATTATATTATCATGTGGGGCGTTTGGGTGCATCCTAGTTATATTGTTTTACAGGATTTTGCATGGTGAATGTGGTGTGTGCCTTGCATCCTTCACAAGGAGTTGATCCTTCCTACCCAGACTAATTTAATTAGAGGAATCCCCTCTAATTGCACGATGAGGTCACCCCTCCAAGTATTCATGCACGGTGGAACCTTATGACCTATATGGGCTATTGGCAAATTAAATACTGTTTTCATATAAAACACATAAGTCTTTCTAAAATATAAAACCAGTTTTATGAACATGTTCCAGGTTGTATAGGACTTATACATTTCCGCTGCTATTAGTCTTATTATGCTTATGTCATTTCATGCTATGATTGTATATCCGTGCACTGGGCGTTTTGCTCAGCCGTTTTCCTTTCATGTTCCCAAACGGCAGGTACTCAGGGACGCTCGTAGGATGTAAGCTATCTAGCCTTCATTACTTTATGCATTTTCATACATTACATTACTTCTTATATTTTGGACATTGTTTAGTCCTTTCATTTCAGTACTTATATTCATGTGTGGGAGCTTATGTTGGACTACCGATGTTTGATTCCAGTATTTACTTTTATGGTCATTTAATGTTTTAGACATTTACCTTGCATGCTTTGATGTCACGCCATAATTATCCTCTCATATTCAGTTTATCAAAATGGGGTGTTACAATTGTGGTATTAGAGCCAAGGTTTCGACCTGTAGGCTCTAAAAACATGACATGTGATTAGTGGGTAATCACCATGGTTTTCCTAAAATTGACAGTTTGTTTCCATGCATTTGTTTCATATATCATTGTTGCAGGAATTTTGACTAGGTAATGGCTGGTACATGACTGGCCATATTTAGTCGCATATGTTTTACTCGAAATATTTTGCTTGGTGAACCGACCCATAGGCGTTCATATTAGCTCATGTCATTTTTTGTTAATGAACTGACCCATAGGCGTTCATCCTCTTCATGTCAATTTTGTTTTGGTGAACCGACTCACACGCGTTCACCCAAACTCTTGTCATTTTTTCGTTGGCTATGCCTTCATACACTGTTTCATGCATAATTTATTTTTCTTGTTTATATTATGTCTAATTAGAATAATCATTGCATTTTGTTTTATACTGTCAGATGGTTCTCACACGTGAACAAGAACAACTGAATGCAGCAGTGTAAGCAGTTATTCAAGCTTTGCTTCCTCAACTGAGGAATGAGATTCGGACCAAGGTGCAAGCCAACCATAATCAACACCCTCACCAGAATTAGAATCCTCCTCCTCTACCTCCAGCTACCCTGATCACATGGCTGGAAAGGTTCAGTACGTAGCGTTTGAAATCTTTCGAGCAGACTGACAGCCCCGCGGAGGCTGAGAGCTGGATAACTCACATCGAGAAGATCTTTGATGCTATGGGATGCGACCCTGTCTTTAAGGAGAGGTTAGCTTGCTACAAGTTCGAGGGAGACGTGCTTGCATGGTGGAAGGCACTTAAGCAGTCGAATGGAGGCGGCGACTGGGTGACTGGCTTGACTTGGGCACAGTTTAAGGAGTTGGTTCTGGGGCAGTTCTTCCCGAAAGCTGAGCGGGATAGGCTTAAGAGGGAGTATCATGACATTAGGCAGAGAGCGAGGGAAAATAGCACTGAATTTATGCAGAGGTTCCTTCGATTGGCTGGATTCCTTGGTGTAGCAGCCGGGACTGCATAAGAGCAGGCGATCACTTTCGTTGGGCTCTTCGTACTTCTTTCGCCAACAATATGGTGTGTGCCACGTTCAATACTATGGCGCAGGTGGCAGATGCAGCTCGCAAGTTGGAGATGCTGCAAGAAAGGGATGAGTTTGGAGAGGCAGAAAGACTTGACAAGAGGTATATCTTCGTCATCAGCGGTGATCATTTCATTTAATTCAGTACTATCCAAATATTTATCATTCTCTATACAACTGCATCTTTCAGGCAGAAGACTAGGGACCGGTCCCAACCGGCCACTCAGCAGCAGAACCAGCCTAAAGGAAACGGTCAGACTCATGACCGTTCTGCATCGGATAGGTGTGGCGGTAATGACAATTACCGTAACAACGCCAACAACTCCAACAACATCAGGTCCCTAAATTACTCATTTTTATGTTATGTTGTTTTATGATTCATAAATTCTAACACTCAAACATCCATTACCAGGAGCACTGGCAACAGACGGGAACAAGACCGCAGAGGTTCACAGCCCAACCGTGCAGCACCATCTGGTATTAAATCTAACATTTTATGTGTAGTCTTATTTGTACCCAATAATCATGTCTCTGTATACTTTCTAAAACAGGCTCCCAACCAGCAAGGTCACCTGTTGGAGGGTATACTCATCCAATTTACAACACGTGCAACCGCAGACACCCAGGGTCGTGTCGTCGTGCTAGCGATGCTTGCTTCAAGTGTGGTCAGCCAGGCCACCGCATGAAGGATTGCCTAAAGGGTGAGATTGAGGGTACTTTTGGGCATGCTGACTCCAAGACACCTCCGACTACTGGACGTGTGTATACTACTACACGTGACCAAGCCAACAAGTCATCAGGTACCATCACTGGAATCTTGTTTATGTATGGTCAAGCTGCATGCGTTTTATTTGAAACGGGTGCGACTTATTCGGTCATATCCACTGTTTATGCCAATCGTGTTAGGATATCCCCTATGCCATTAGGAAATGCCTTAAACATTTCTACGCCCCTGAGAGACTCTGTACGCATCACACATGGGTAAAGAGATCTTCCCCTTGAGTTTGATGACAAAATTCGTCTAGTTGATGCACTTCCTTTGGATATGTGCGAATTCGACATGATATTAGGCATGGATTGGTTATCCAAACACCACGCCACCATAGATTGCCATTCATATCGGGTTATTTTCGGTGATGTCAACGCACCAGAGTACATCCATAATGGTTTCATACCAGGAAGGTCTGTACAGATAATTTCAACCTTACAAGTATGTGCCTTACTGTCACATGGTTGCGAGGGATTCTTAGCTACTGTTCATGATATGGAGGTTGAATCTCCATCCATTCAGAATCAGCCCATCGTGTCAGAATTTCCCGACGTGTTCCCTAAAGAACTTCCGGGCATACCACCTGCTCGAGAGGTAGAGTTTAACATATTCCAGGAGCTGAGCCGATCTCCAAGGATCCTTACTGCATGGCTCTCATCGAGCTTAAGGAGTTAAAGGAACATCTACATGAACTTTTGGAGCGAGGTTTCATCTGACCTAGTGTATCTCCATGGGGTGCACCGGTGTTATTCGTAAAGAAGAAGGATGGCAGTATGCGACTCTACATTGATTATCGTGAGCTTAATAAAATCACCATCATAAATCGATATCCTTTACCACGCATTGATGATCTGTTTGACCAACTACAAGGTGCTAAACATTTCTCTAAGATCAATCTGAGGTCTGGCTACCATTAGCTACGGGTGAAAGAGTAGGATATCGCCAAGACTACTTTCCGTACACGCTATGGACACTACAAATTCGTAGTCATGCCTATTGGACTTTGTAGAAACTAGAAGGGGGGGGGGGGGTTGAATAGTTTCATATATTTTGATACAAGCATTTTACTAGGTTCAATTTATATGTCTCTCGATCCTCTCGAATTGATCTCAGTCTTAAGTGGAATAATTGTTCTTGGTTACTATATAAAAGGGTTTGGTTTCCTAATCTAATAAAAAGTTTAAATGTACTAAGTTGAAAATTTAAATCAAAGATAATTAATTTAATGACGATTAATAAAAACTTAAATTAAAATTAAAATTAAAATTAAGATTAAAATTAAAATTAAAGCCTCAGTTATAATAAAAACAAGGAATAAAAACAAGAAATAAAGAGACAGTAAACAGTAAGAAAACCTTAAAGATACCTAAAAGAAATTGATTCGGGAGTTTGTCCTTGGTTCGGAAGTTTAGCTTCATTCGGAACTTAGGACTGATTCGGAACTTTTTGGTTCGTTCGGAAGTTAATGCTCATCCGGAAGTTTAGCTTCATTCGGAACTTAGGACTGATTCGGAACTTTTTGGAAAATAAACCTTCATTCGGAACTTTTCATTTCATTCGGAACTTTATACTGATTCGGAAGTTTTAGGTTCATCCGGAACTTACTGTTCATTCGGAAGATTTTACTTCATTCGGAACTTTGTGATTCATGCGGAACTTTTTTAAACAAAACTCATTCGGAACTTTTTGATTCACTCGGAACTTTTGGAAAACAGCTTTATTCGGAACTTCAGGTGTTCATCCGGAACTTACTGTTCATCCGGAACTTTTAGAAATCCAGATACAGTAATATGCCCGAAGAACAAGGAAAACTAATTTTAAACCAAAAATCACCAAATTTTTCACCAAATCTTAAATAAAACTAAACACAAAGCATCTATTAACCATAAGCTACAAATCCCATCAACAAAAACACAAATCCCAACAACTTTTGAAGATCAAATCAAAAAAATAAAATAAGAACTTAAGAACTTGAAGATAAAGATGATGATGAACAAGATGAAATGGAAGGATTAAAACAAAGAACTTGTATTGAATGATTAATGTTTTAACAAGATCAAACAAGGATTAAAATAACAAGATTGGAAAAACAAAGATTAAAATCACCAATCACCCTAATGGTGATGGCGATGAAACGAACTAAAAAGGGAGAAAAAGTGGGGAGAAAGAAAACTAAAACTAACTGACTAAAATGTGTGAGGGGTGAGCTTTATATAGGCTTGTCTTTTGGTTGGTGAGTGGGCTTTCTCTCGTTCTTCTTGTCTTCTCGTCTTTTCAGAAAAGTTGACGTTTTCGATTCTGATTCGGGATTTGTTGTCGATTAAATTCAACTCGTCTTTTAATTTCTTCGTTTAATAGACTTGAGTTTCTTCGACTTATGAAAATCTTCCATCTTTGGTCCTTTTCTTCGATAAATCTTCGAATAGGCCCAATGACTTCAAATCTTTTGCATCTCTTGGACAATAGACTTTATCTTGAGTCCTTTTCTTCGGTAAAACCCGTGCAATTCCCATGTTTTCTTCAATATTCATCCGGTTGGCTCTGAAAACACAATAAACACAAAAACCACGCATAATTCCAAACAGATGATATTAAATACGTGTTTTGGTCTCGTTTTAGCCAGAATTAAGTGGTAAAAGGATGGGTGTTTACACACCTATCAAATCCCCTACACTTAACCATTGCCATGCCCTCATGCAATGCTTAGTGATAAAGCAAGTTTACACTTTTCTCATAATTAATCAACCTTGGCCTTATTTAAATTCTACTAAACAAAAATTAAAGAAATAAAACTTTAAAGGTAACAAAGGGATAGAAAACCATTTTCACTTGAAAATAGCTACATGGAAATAACTTGCAAAGAAATCGATGACTTACATTAGGGCTTTGGTGCTGCGAAGATTTATCACCCTCAAGTTTCACGTTCCCCAAACTAAGCTTAAAAACGAGATCATTGTTATTATAAGTTAGCAATTCAAACACTTACACACATGGCTTAATTAAATGCTTAAACTCCCTTATTCCTAGGTGTATCTCTTATATTTTATTTTTGTCTTAGAATTATCATGAAGATGCATTTTTGGACTTATTTCGATAGTTTATTTAGGCTGAAAGCAAAGTAGGACGATTTGATCAATAGTTAGCTAAAGGACAAAATCTCTTAAAACTGCTTCTCGGGATATCAAAAAGTTCATATCTTGGCATAACTTGGTTCACGATTTGAGACCTTTCTCGGGCCGATATTTGGCATGTACTTCATACTTCATATCTTCGAGAGACGTTCTTGAGATAATGGTCTTCTCATCATAATAGAGTTTCTTCACTTGGAGACTTTTGAGGGGTACTCCAACTTTGTTGACCACGACTTCATGATTATTTCTTCAATCTCTAATTGGGATTTTGAGATACAACGATCCGCCTCCTTTTCGGACTTGGATCTATTTATCCTCATACCTTGTTAGGGTCTTTTCGGATAGACTTCTCCATGATCTTTATGGGAGTTGATTGCTTTTCGTCGTGAGTCTTGATCCTTCATATTGATTTTAGGAATAATGCTTTTCACATCACTTTGGATCTTCAGCAATAAAATTGAATCCTCATGCCTTGTTAGGGCCTTTTCGGACTCGCCAATCTTCGCGCCCCGCTTCATAAGTTATGCCTTGGCTATGAACTCTTATCATTACCGAGCAACTTTTAAACGATCTTGGGCTAGAAGCTAAGTAAATTTTCAAATCGTACGACCTTACTTATTGCAGATAAATTATTAGCAAGTGATGGGAGAATAGGCAAATAATTACACCAAGTGAGCTTGTGCAAGAATACCGCCTTATAATTGACTCTATCATTTCTCGTCCTCCACAATTTAAAATCTCAAGTAATGAGACTCGTGGACACTTAGCCTAATAAACCAATTAAGGTCTACATGGTTAAGGATACTAGCTAGAATAACTTGGATAAGTCTATTCGGGTTGAGTCAAAATAAACGCAACGGGCCTAATATGTCAAAGACTTCTAAACTAGCTACACCACTTTATTAATATTTCTGACTTTATTGCGGGATATATACATATGAAAGCAACGATAACAATTTAAAAATTACGACTAAATGGCCAAAGTTAATAAAAAATTTGAAAAATGTTGAAAAAGATGATTTTCCGGTTAATAGAAGGCATTTTCATGGAAAAGTCCACTTAAAACTTCGATAGAAGTCCCCCCTACACTTAAGATAAACATTGTCCTCAATGTTTAAGCATGTGGGAAAAGTTTCCCCAACACTTATGACATTGTGCACGTTGGTTAACTCAAGTTAAGGATGGGACGACTAAAGTGATCAATTTCAAATGTGAGTATGAAGAAAATTAAATCACGATAGTTGAGAGATAGAACCGGATTTCGGATAACACGGGAGCACGGTTCTTCAAAGTTTCCAAGAGTGCACTTATCCCTGTAATCACATCACCACACAAAAACAAAGACTCTATAGAGGCTCCCCTACACTTAGGGGGTTAATACATAAAAGGATAGATACTCGGGTTGCCTCCCGAGGAGCTCTTGTTTTTGATAACCGAGTCACGAGCCTGACTCAGCCCAAAATTAGTTCATGGGGAATGTGGTGAGGGTTGGAATCACCTCATGAGAGGTGTCCTCACCAAAGTACAACTTCACTCGTTGGCCATTCACCTTAAAATTAGGTCCGTTAGGTTGAGCGAGCTCAAGAGTACCATATGGAAAAATTTGGGCAATGGTGAATGGGCCGGACCAACGAGATTTGAGCTTTCCCGAGAAGATTTTCAACCGAGAGTTAAAAAGTAAGACTTTGTCTCCAACATGGAACTCTCGGTTCTTAATCTTAGAGTCGTGAATAAGCTTAGTCCTTTCCTTATAGATTAAAGATTTTTCATAAGCCTCATTACGGAGTTCATTGAGCTCATTGAGTTGGATCTTGCGTAGGTCACCGGCTTTGTTTATATCAAAATTAGCCCACTTCAAGGCCCAGTAAGCCTTGTGCTCCAACTCAATGGGGAGGTGGCACGCTTTCCCGTACACAAGACGATAAAGCGTACAGCCGATCGGGGTCTTGTAAGCAGTACGGAAAGCCCACAAAGCATCATCAAGTTTCTCAGCCCATGAGGCACGATGCTCTCCCACGGTTCTTTCCAGAATTCGCTTAAGTCCTCGGTTGGATATTTCAGCCTGGCCATTAGTTTGTGGGTGAAGGCTGTGGAAAGACGATGATTTACACCGTACTTAGCCATGACTCTTGCGAATTGGTCATTGCAAAAATGAGTCCCACGATCACTAATAATGGCACGAGGCACACCGAATCTAGCGAATAGAGCTTTCAAAAAGTTACAAACCACCCGTGCGTCATTAGTGGGTAAAGCTTTGGCTTCAACCCATTTGGAGACGTAGTCAACGGCTACAAGGATGTATTTGTTTCCTTTAGAAAAAGGGAATGGCCCCATAAAGTCGATACCCCAAACATCAAAGATTTCACACTCTTGAATGAAATTCTGAGACATCTCGTCTTTATGTGTGATCGTGCCTTGTTTTTGGCAAACATCACATCTTTTAACCATATCGTGAGCGTCACGATATATGGAGGGCCAATAAAATCCCGAATCAAACACTTTTTTGGCGGTGTAGTTGGGACCAAAGTGACCACCGGTGGGTCCTTTGTGGCAAGCATCAAGGATTTCAGACGTTGCCGGTCCGTCAACACATCGGCGGATAATCAGGTCGGCACATTGTTTGAATAGGTAAGGGTCGTCCCAAAAGTAAGTCTTGATGTCGGTGAAGAACTTTTTCTTTTGTTGAGACGTCAACCCTTCCTTGAGAATTCCACCCGCCAAGTAGTTTGCAAAGTCCGCAAACCACGGGGTTTCATTCGACTTCGAGTTTATAGACATTAAGGTCTCCAAGGGAAAAGAATCATTGATTTCTTTGTTCGGATGATCCCCTTGGTAAGGATCCTCAAGTCTGCTAAGATGGTCCGCGGCTAGGTTTTCTGCTCCTTTTTTATCGCGAATTTCGATTTTAAATTCCTGGAGCAGCAAAACCCAGCGAAGAAGTCTTGGTTTGGAATCTTGCTTTGTCAACAAGTACTTCAGCGCGGAATGATCAGTATACACAATAGTGGTAGAAAGGAGAAGATAGGGGCGAAATTTTTCAAAAGCATAGACAACAGCTAAAAGCTCTTTTTCGGTTGTCGTATAATGCAATTGTGCCTCCGTCATTGTCTTGCTAGCGTAATGGATCGGTTGGAAGTGTTTGTTCACTCTTTGTCCAAGAACCGCTCCAATAGCAAAATCACTAGCATCGCACATCAACTCAAAGGGCAGCTCCCAATTAGGGGTAACCAAGACGGGTGCCTTAGTTAGCTTATCCTTAAGCGAGTTGAAGGCTTCAAGACACTCTTTGGAGAAGATAAAAGGAGTATCTTTTTCCAAGAGGTGGGTCATCGGGCGAGCGATTTGAGAAAAATCTTTGATGAATCGACGGTAGAAGCCCGTATGACCCAGGAAACTTCTCACACCCTTCACGGTTGAAGGTGGAGGCTACTTTGCGATAACATCGACTTTAGCACGGTCTACTTCAAGACTGGCTTTCGAGATCTTATGTCCAAGCACGATGCCTTCTTTACCATAAAATGACATTTTTCCCAATTCAGAACTAGGCGAGTGTCTTCGCACCGCTTGAGCATACGTTCCAAATTGGCAAGGCAAGAAGAGAATGAATCCCCGAATACCGAGAAATCATCCATGAAGACTTCCATGGTGTGTTCCACCATGTCATGGAAGATAGCTAACATGCACCTTTGGAAAGTCCTGGGCGCATTACATAGGCCAAAAGGCATTCTTTTGTAAGCAAATGTGCCATAGGGACAAGTGAATGTAGTCTTTTCTTGATCTTGGGGATTGATGGGTATTTGAAAATAACCCGAGAAACCATCAAGAAAGCAGTAATATTCATTACCCGCTAAACGTTCAAGCATTTGGTCCATAAAAGGTAGAGGGAAATGATCCTTTCTCGTGGCATCATTGAGTTTGCGGTAGTCTATACAAACTCTCCACCCAGTAACGAGACGAGTAGGAATCAACTCGTTGTGTTTATTGGGAACAACGGTTATTCCGCCCTTCTTGGGCACACAATGGATTGGACTAACCCATGGTGAATCCGAAATAGGGTAAATCATACCCGCATCAAGAAGTTTGATAACCTCTGTTTTGATGACTTCATGGATTTTTGGATTCACCCTTCGTTGGCTTTAAATTGTGGGCTTGAAGTCGTCCTCCATGAGAATTTTGTGTGTGCAGAAGTGAGGATCAATTCCACGAATATCCGAAATCTTCCAAGCAATAGCCTTCTTATGATCTTTCAACACGGCGACAAGTCGGGCTTTCTCTTCATCCTTCAAATCCTTAGCAATGATGACTGGCGACTTTTTCTCTTCTTCAAGGAATACATACTCGAGATGGGGCGGCAACTCCTTAAGTTCTAAATCCGGAGGATTTTCGACGGGAGGCGTATTCGAAGTCGGAGTATCGATAGCAATGACCGTGGGAGATGGAGGGGAAGGATTGTCTTCTTTGAGAAGGTTTTCAATGAAGCTGAGATCTTCATCCCAATTGGTAGTAGAATCGTCATTGTCTAAATGCACATCTCCCATGGTGGCTTCCAAATCTTTCCAAAGGAAATCACTTTCTCCAAATAGAGATAGTGATGAGTCGATAGAGGAAACGGTCTCAACATTGGGAAGAGAGGTAGGAATACTTTTACAAGCATCTTTGAAGTGTTCTTCACAAGCCTCATCAAGAACGTCAATACAATTAACACTCTCGCAAGAATAAGGCTGTTTAGAAAGCTTTCCCATGTTGAAGACGACTTTATCGTCACCCACTCTCATGATAAGCTCACCGGCTTCAACATCGATGAGAGTACGACCGGTCCTCAAGAATGGACGACCAACAATTAGTGGCACACGGGGGTGCATCTCGTAGTCGACGACAACGAAATCAGCAGGGAAGGTGAATTTGTCGACTCCTACAATGACGTCTTCGGCTATCCCCACTGGATAAGCAACCGTGCGGTTAGCTAATTCCAAAGTCATTTTGGTGGGGACTAGCTCTGGGAGAGATAATTGCTTCCAAACACTTAGAGGCATGAGATTAATACTGGCACCTAGATCGGCTAGGGCCATGCAATTCTCTACTCCCGAGAAATTGCAAGGGATAAGAAAATGACCCGGAACACCAAGCTTAGTTGGTAATTTCCTTAAGAGCACTGCAGAGCAATTCTCATTAAGTTGGGTGTTGGCAATATCGAGGAGCTTTTCCTTGTCGCTCAGAAGATCTTTAAACATTTTCGCGTACTTAGGCATGTGAGTGAGAGCCTCCGCGAAGGAGATATTGAAATTAAGTTGTTTAAACATCTTAAGAAAGTTAGAAACCTGAATATCGTCCTTGCTTTTGAGCTTCTCTTTCCTCAACCTAGATGGATAAGGTATATTGGAAGAAGAGGAAGGCTTTGGAAGAATAGGATCACTCACATCCTTGGGTGGAGGAGGGGTAGAAGGAAGAGGTGGAGAAATCGGGGAAGGAGAAGGATGAGGAATAGGAGCAGGTGACTCATTCTCCTTAGTCACAACCACTGGTGGAGGTATAGGAAGCTCGGGTTCCTTGGTACCTTTACCACTTCGAGTAGTGATTGCTTTCATCTCCCCTCTTGGATTCGCAACGGTGTTACTCGGAAGAGTACCCGAAGAAGAGGGTTGATTACCTTGGAAGAAACCAGCCATCATGTTCCTCAGATCATTAGTTTGGCTATCCAACGTGTTTCTCATGTCGGCTCTCAAATCGTTTCCTTGCTTGACCAAGTCTGCTTTCAAGTTTCGCACTTCCTGTTGGAGATTTTCCACAATCACATCATTGGTCCTCATGTAGGTTGCAACCTCTTGGTGTAATGCAGTGGTGGTTTGGTTGGGAGGAGCATTGTATGCGGGTGGTTGATAAGCAGGTTGTTGGTAAACTTGGTTGTTACGTTGAGGTGGTTGTTGCTGCTTATGAGGAGGGATGTATGGTTGTCGAGGTTGTTGTTGTTGTTGAGGAGGGCGATTAAGGTTTTGTTGTTGGTTTGGGTTGATGGGAGGAAAACCAGGTGGGGAAAGATAATTGTTGCTGCGGTAGCTAAGTAAATTACGGTCACCTTGAGGTCTAGCTTGATAAGCAGGTTGAGGATAGGTGCCATATGCCGCATTCACATTCTCAGCAGGGTAGTCTTGGGTGGCGGTACAAGTGGTGTAAGAGTGAGGACCACCGCATATCTCATAAGGTTGGCTGACAGCGTTAATTTGAGCGTTTTTAGCGTTGTTACTGTTGTTGTTGCTGACGGTGTGGGTGACAAGCGATTCAAGAAGCGTAGTGATTTTTTCCAATCGCTTGTCGCTGTCACTAGTGCTAGCACTAGCGACATTGGTCCTAACACTCTTGGTTTGCACACGAGACTTATTCTCAATGATATCCCAAGCAGCATTGGAAGTCTTAGCCAAAAGATTACCCCCCCCCCCCCCCCCCGAGGCACTGTTCAGTGAATCTTGGTCATTCATGCTTAAACCATTGTAAAAAGTATTAATTTGATGTACTTTGGTAAAACCATGTTGTGGGCATTTTCTTAAAAGATCTTTGAAACGATCCCAAGATTCACTGAACGACTCATCGTACTTTTGTTCAAAATTTATGATTTCATTCCGCAAAGCGGTAGTACGAGAGGGTGGGAAAAAGTAATTGATAAACTTTGTTTCCAAATCCGTCCACGAGAGAATACTCTGTGGCGGTTCCTTAGCAAGCCAATGCCGGGCTTGTCCTTCTAAAGAAAAGGGAAAAAGTTGTAACCTTATAACCTCTTGTGGAACGCCATTGAATTTGACCGTGTTGGTGAGTTGCAAGAATCTCTTGATATGGTCATGTGGGTCATCAATGGTACGTCCCAAGAATGGTTGAGCGGAGACCATCTGGATAAAGCCTGATTTTAGCTCGAAATTGTTGGCGGCAATTGGTGGTATAACAATTAGATCCGTGTTGCCATCTACATGAGCTTGCAGCAGTTCAATCATCGGGCGATTATCCGGAAGGGGCTCATTGTTGTTGTTATTGTTCATGTTGTTGAAAGGTGGGTTGTTGTTGTTATTATTGTTGTTCGGAGGTGGTATGTTGTTGTTTTTTTGTACACCAGCCATGTCTAGGTTATCGAGAGGCTCGGGCTCTTGATAAGACGTGGATCGAGTGCGCATACACCTGCAAAAGAACGAACAAAGAAAAACAAAGCAAAAATATTTTTGGTTTTTATGTTTTTTAATTTTTTTTTTTTTTTTGTATTTTTGAAAATTTTATATTTTTTGGATTTTTTGAAAATTTTTGATGAAAAAGTAACGTTCACGGGGAACGGATCCCAAAATTCAAGTTCTCACAAAAAACTTTTGATCTTAACGAGAAGAGCCGGCAGCGGCGCCATTTGATACAAGCATTTTACTAGGTTCAATTTATATGTCTCTCGATCCTCTCGAATTGATCTCAGTCTTAAGTGGAATAATTGTTCTTGGTTACTAAATAAAAGGGTTTGGTTTCCTAATCTAATAAAAAGTTTAAATGTACTAAGTTGAAAATTTAAATCAAAGATAATTAATTTAATGACGATTAATAAAAACTTGAATTAAAATTAAAATTAAAATTAAGATTAAAATTAAAATTAAAGCCTCAGTTATAATAAAAACAAGGAATAAAAACAAGAAATAAAGAGACAGTAAACAGTAAGAAAACCTTAAAGATACCCAAAAGAAATTGATTCGGAAGTTTGTCCTTGGTTCGGAAGTTTAGCTTCATTCGGAACTTAGGACTGATTCGGAACTTTTTGGTTCGTTCGGAAGTTAATGCTCATCCGGAAGTTTAGCTTCATTCGGAACTTAGGACTGATTCGGAACTTTTTGGAAAATAAACCTTCATTCGGAACTTTTCATTTCATTCGGAACTTTCTACTGATTCGGAAGTTTTAGGTTCATCCGGAACTTACTGTTCATTCGGAAGATTTTACTTCATTCGGAACTTTGTGATTCATGCGGAACTTTTTTAAACAAAACTCATTCGGAACTTTTTGATTCACTCGGAACTTTTGGAAAACAGCTTTATTCGGAACTTCAGGTGTTCATCCGGAACTTACTGTTCATCCGGAACTTTTAGAAACCCAGATACAGTAATATGCCCGAAGAACAAGGAAAACTAATTTTAAACCAAAAATCACCAAATTTTTCACCAAATCTTAAATAAAACTAAACACAAAGCATCTATTAACCATAAGCTACAAATCCCATCAACAAAAACACAAATCCCAACAACTTTTGAAGATCAAATCAAGAAAATAAAATAAGAACTTAAGAACTTGAAGATAAAGATGATGATGAACAAGATGAAATGGAAGGATTAAAACAAAGAACTTGTATTGAATGATTAATGTTTTAACAAGATCAAACAAGGATTAAAATAACAAGATTGGAAAAACAAAGATTAAAATCACCAATCACCCTAATGGTGATGGCGATGAAACGAACTAAAAAGGGAGAAAAAGTGGGGAGAAAGAAAACTAAAACTAACTGACTAAAATGTGTGAGGGGTGAGCTTTATATAGGCTTGTCTTTTGGTTGGTGAGTGGGCTTTCTCCCGTTCTTCTTGTCTTCTCGTCTTTTCAGAAAAGTTGACGTTTTCGATTCTGATTCGGGATTTGTTGTCGATTAAATTCAACTCGTCTTTTAATTTATTCGTTTAATAGACTTGAGTTTCTTCGACTTATGAAAATCTTCCATCTTTGGTCCTTTTCTTCGATAAATCTTTGAATAGGCCCAGTGACTTCAAATCTTTTGCATCTCTTGGACAATAGACTTTATCTTGAGTCCTTTTCTTCGGTAAAACCCGTGCAATTCCCATGTTTTCTTCAATATTCATCCGGTTGGCTCTGAAAACACAATAAACACAAAAACCACGCATAATTCCAAACAAATGATATTAAATACGTGTTTTGGTCTCGTTTTAGCCAGAATTAAGTGGTAAAAGGATGGGTGTTTACACACCTATCATATTTACTTGTTAAATGATGTTTTCAAAAAATCCTTTTTCTCAAAAAACTTAGACTTAAGGAAATAAGTGAAATCTTCTTATGCACAATATGAACAATGATAGTGTAACTTAAACTAATACTAACTAATATATATGCACAAAGAATAAAGAATGTAAAGAGTTAAGGGTAAAGAAAGATCAAACCAAACACCAAGGATTTATAGTGGTTCGGCAACGAAGCTCACTCCTCGTTCCTACTCCACTCCTCGAGTACTCCTTACTCGAGAGTTCACTACACAACAAGCTCCTTATGGTGGAGAAAACCGTACACGTCGCTTAACCAATTTCCGACCCTAAGCTAAAAGTCGAGCCCTAATCGTATCTAGGACCAATCTACACAACTATACTTAGTACATACACAACTTCCAAATAGACACAATTACTTGGATCTTCACAACTATTACACAATAACAAATGTATAAGATTTGATCTTCAAAGGATCTTTGGTGGTGGACTCAACACTTCACAATGATAGTGTTCTTCTCTTTGCACTTGAAGAGGAAGGGATGGTGGATATAGATTCACTTCTAAACAAGTAGTAATCAATCAAATAATCAAGGATTTGAGTGATTTAAGAAGTATGTTTGAATCTGGAAATTTGTGTGCAAAAGAGGTGAATTGAAAATCTGAGAAAGGTCCACTATTTATAGGACAAAGGGCCAACGACTATATTTGCCCGCGGTTCCTTATCTTAGCCCGCGGTACCTTATCGATAAGGAACCGCCTAGGCGCTAAGGAACCGCTGGGCTAGACTCTGCTCCCTTTTTGTCCTTTAGTGGTGGAGGTGATATCTAGTTATAAAAATATCCAGAAAGGATATTCCAAATCAAAAGAGAATATGCCATTTTCAAATTTTCAAATATTTAATTTAATAAAACATTTTCTTAAAAAGAAAGTTTAAAAACTTGTCACACTTAATAAAAGGTGAGTTTTAAGAAAAGATTAAATCACTTGATCACTTGATTAAGGTTAATACTTGTTTATTCATACCTTAAGTGAAGATGGGTAAAATGAAAAATACTTGAACTCAAGAATTCATTTTTCGTTGTTTTTATAAATGCTTGTTTTTACATATTGTCGTAATCAAAACTAAGTGAGGCCGAAAAATAAAAGTAACGTTTTTAGGCATTATTGCATTAACAATCTCGCCCTTTTTGATTCCTACAATATATAAACTCAATCATACAAAACACAAGATTTTCGAAGACGAGTTTATCCATTTCTCCCCTTTGTCGAAGCAAAAAGGTTGCACAAGTCGGTGTTGAAGAGACGGACTTTGCAAAGACTCCCCCTTGGTGCTTACTCCCCCTAGCTTGGCCCCGAGGAATCGAGATATGGTGACAAGCTACATAGAAGGGTTAGTTGAACAAAAGAAACAACCAACAAGACATAGCTAAAGGTCACACTAAAAGAATAAAAGAGAAGAAAACACAAAGACTAAGATCCAAGTGAAGTCATATGAAAATAAGAAAAGAGTCATACAAAGATGTATGAAATAGAAAACAAGCCAAAAGCATAAATCTAATCCTAGTTATTCTAGAATTCTAAGATTTGCTTAAACGAAAAAGGTGTCTTGAGGATAAGCAACCAATGCTTATATGAAAGACAAGGTAGTGGCGGAATGTGGTGGTGATGGCTAGGTGGAGATCTCATAATCAAAGTAAAGAGGAGGCTTGTTTAAGAGACTCTTGATGTAGCTCAACTGCTCATAGATGTGTGCCATAGCAAGATGTTGATATTGACAACAATGACAATATGTCCCATGGTGCATGACATTATCATGAGAAGGAAGAAGAACACTAAAGGGTGGTGGTGGAAGAAATGATGTTCCACAATCAACATTCTTGGTAGGAGAGATGTGATTAAGAGTGTTCTTGGGTGAATTGGGATTGAAAGTAATTGGGGAGAATGGAGGAGAATCAAGGCTTTCATTAGGAGAGTAAGACATTTTGGGATGAGAAGTAAAGCAAAATGCTTATGGTTTAATAGGGAAGGCTCAAGGTATTTTTGGGGTGGTTAAAGGGTTGAAGCAAAGATTCTCAAAAATGTTGGAACAAATTTGGAATTTCAGAAATACCCAAAAAATAAGGAAGTACTGTCCGCGGTTCCTTATTGATAAGGAACCGCGGTTCATATATGGAACCGCATACAGTGGTTGAGTTTTGGTGGTGAAGGAAGATTTTTCAGCAAATCTTATTTTCCTAGTCTAACTTAACTTAGGGATATGCTTGAAAGCAAAGATAGACAAAGAGAACACATACTAACTCACCAAATAGAGATTGACCAAAATACATGGATTTTAAAAATCGATGTAGGAGGTGTGTAAGACAAGACCTTAAGTCATGACACAATGATCCTCCATGATTCTATCTTGTTCTTGCTATGTTTGAGAGAATCATACATATGAATTATGTAAGCTCGAGATTAATAGCAAGAATCTATGAAAGACGTTTTTAGATTGAATTAACAATGTCAAAACATTTCTCAACCATTTTTGAAAGAGACTTTGAGGATTTTGAAAAGGAGAAGAGAAGATTTTCAAGAAGAGTTTAGGAGACTCAAGGACTCAAAGTGATACAAGACTCAAAGGAAAGAAAAAGACTCAATAAAGGAAAGAAATTAAGGAATATGTTCCATTAATCCTAGACCTAGACGCAAGTAATTAAAAGGTTCCCTCTTAAGTGGCTTAGTGAAGATGTCGGCTAAGTTATCCTAGGAGGGTACCTTCTCAATTGAAATGTTCCCCTTTTGAACATTATCCCTAAGAAAATGGTGACAAATTTCTATGTGCTTGGTTCGCGAATGTTGTACGGGATTCTTGCTAAGGTCTATAGCACCCTTATTGTCACACATGATGGGAACATCATCAAGACAAATCCTGTAATCAACAAGTCCTTGCTTCATCCATAGAGCTTGTTGGCATGCTTTTCCGACACTCACATACTCGGCTTCCGTGGTGGATATCGCAAGAGCGGTTTGTTTCTTGAAGAACCAAGAAGTTAAACAACAACCCATGAAGGTACAAACACCACTAGTGCTATTCCGGTCCACATAGTCTCCGCATGATCCGAGTCCGCGTAGACAATGGTTTCTACGCCGGTCCCTTTAGGATAACATAATCCTAAATGTATAGTGCCTTTAATGTATCGAAAGATACGCTTAACCGCTTCAAGGTGAGAGGTTTTGGGAGCCTCTTGGAAGCGAGCACAAAGGCAAACACTAAACATGATATCCGGTCGACTTGTCGTTAGGTACAAAAAACTACCAATCATACCTCTATATTTGGTGTTGTCTACCGACTCACAATCATCATCTACGGTGAGTTTAGTATCTGAGGCCATAGGGGTCTTCATTGGTCTAGATTCTTCTAATCCAAATTTCTTTAGCATTTCTTTAGCGTACTTAGATTGACTAAAGAAAATACCATCGTCCATTTGTTTAATTTGGAGTCCTAAAAAGAAGTTAAGTTCTCCCATCATACTCATTTCGAACTCATCATGCATGATTTTGGCAAAGTCATCACACAATTCTTGACAAGTTGAGCCAAATATAATTGTCATCAACATATATTTGCACGATTATGAGATGAGAACCTTTCTTCTTTGTAAAGAGAGTTTTGTCTACCATTCCCGTGGTATACTCATGTTTGACAAGAAACGCTTTAAGTCTATCATACCAAGATTTAGGTGCTTGTTTAAGACCATAAAGTGCCTTCTTAAGCTTGTAAACATGATCCGGTTTCTCAAAATCAATGAAGCCGGGAGGTTGAGCCACATATATAATAAGTGTGTAAACACTTATCCTTTTGCCACTAAAATCAAGGAAAAACAAGACCTAATCATGTGTTTAATATCGTAAAAATCGGAATTACGCGTGGTTTTGTGTTTTTGTGTTAAAATAGGTACAAATGATCAAAAGGAAAGAAAACACGGGATTTCACGGTCAAATGTTGAAGAAAAGTCCAAAAAGAGACGAAGACAAAGTCAAAGGACCAAAAGTGTGCCCAAGTTCACGAAAACCGGCTAAACCGACACGATTTTGAAGAAATGATCAAGGAAGCCGAAATCGAGCTCCATTCTTTCGGATTTAATCTTTTTGAAGATATTTGAGCCGTGTGGGTCCCACTTGTGATTAATGGGCCCGAAAGCCCATTTGTGTAGATATCTTATCATCTTTTGAAAAATAGCCCAACAAGAGCTCAATCTATATATACGGATGAAAGCCCATTTTTGAAGTATTTTATACGGATGTAGATTGGGCTTTAAAAGCCCATTTGTTATATAAAGAGACGAATGGGAGTTTGTAGAATCCAAACCCTAGCCCAATTTTGTTGAAACAAATAACGGAGGATGTAAGTTGCTTGGTCAAAGATCTCAGTCAAACATTCTCACATATTACTATCCCCAGTCAACCCACAAAACCGTCCCTCACACAAATTAAATAAAACCCTTACCCAACACATCACCCACGTGTTACTTATTTCACCCCCACCCCACACGGTTTTAATAACCATTTACCTATCCCCACTCACACTCAAATCGTTACAAACAAGAAAAATTAACACCCACTCACTGCTACCCTTCTTTCTCTCCCAAATAAACAGCCACCATTATTTTTACCACAAAACACAAAACCCTAATTTACCCATATCAAAATTACCAACGAAAAATTAGGGGTTTTACCAATTTCGTGTAATTCACACGCTCACCAAATAAATCCCCATCTTTTTCGGGGTAAACACTCATGATGGTCCTCAATTTATTCCAGCGTGGCGATTTGTGGGAAGTGAAGGAAAAGCTAAAAAGATTAAACGGCCACAATTGTTGCTGAATTTGCAAGCTAGATCCAACGGACCTCAATTAAACCCTTGAAGAAAGAGAAAGAAGACCCCAAGCTCCTGGTTCATCTATAAATAGTGAAGGATAATCAGTTTTAAAAGGATGCCATTTTTCTTTATTTTTACTCTTTTTCTTTAATTAATTTAGGAGTAGATTAAATTAGTTTTAATTTTATTTAATTTCAGTAAATTAGTTGTTAGGATTAAATTGTATTTTCAGTTTCAAGTTTTGTAATGATTTTGATTTATTAATGAAATTAATATTTTGATTCAATTTTATCTCTTTAAATTTAATCGCATGATCTTTTTACTCTTCACTGTTACTTTTAAATTATTACAAAAGTATAGAAAGTGGATTGATATTTTCCCCACTGGGAAAATATAAAAATATTGTTCGTTTGGTATGTTTATTGGTTTGATTACTTTCCTGGTTCGATTGTTCTTGTTTTAGAAGATTTTTGGTTCGTGAGGGTTGGAATCGAGATGGTGATGATATTTGGTGGTTAAAGTGGTGTTTGTTTCGGTTCAAAAGGAGGCACAGCACCAACCTTCATCCCAAAGGTTATCTCCATCAAGGTTCTACCTCTTTTTATTTTTATGAGTTTTATTAGTTTCTATAATCTGCTTATGCTTTGTTTTGGATCTGCTTAATTTTCAGTAGTATGCTTGTTAGGATTTATGTTTAAGTCTGCATATTAGTTTTGGCCTGATTGGGTTTTCGTTAGTTTAAATGCTTATTTTATCTGCTTTTGTTAATTATATCTGCCTAGAAATATTGTTTGGTTTCATCGTTATTTATTTTAGTTTATTTGGTAAGTCTAGGTTGTTTAGATCTGCTTATTTGTATAGCTTATTTGGTATTCAGTTTGTTGAGTTAGATTGGATTTTCTTATTTTTAAGTTTGCTTATCTACTGTTTTGCTATTTAGCTTTTAGGCTTATTCAGTTTGTTAGTTTTGCTGATAGTTTTAAGATTTGCTTTATTTTATTTGCTTATATGATTTTACCTTTTTTTTCTGCTTAATTGCTTGTTGTTCTAGTTTTATAGCTTATTTGGGTTTAACTATGTGCTGATATTGCTCACAAACTTAGATCCATTTGGTCTAAGTAACAAAAAAATAAATAGCAAAATCTTGCCTGGCCTGGGATTCGAACCCCAGACCTCTCGCACAACAACAATTCGACGCAACCATCTCAGGTAGTGCTTATTTTGTGCTTTATCTCTGAATGTTTAATTAATATAGGTTTAGCAATTAGTGGCAGTTTTATTAAATTTAGTTTAATTCAAATTTTTATGTTTAATCAGTTAAATTTTATTTAAAAGTTTTAGCTCTTTTTAATTAAAAGTTTAATATTACTTTTCTTCAATTTAGTCTTTTATAAAAAAAAAGATAAAAAATATTTTATTACTTTTAAATTAGTTTTCATTATATTTTTATTTAAAAATAGTTTTAGATTCTTATTTCTTATTTAGTTTAAAATTTTGGTTAAGTATTTTCTTTAAAAAAAAATTTAGTTTTTATTTATAATTAGTTTGAGTCTTATTTAAATTTTAGTTCAAAATAGATTTTTAAATTAGTTTAAAAAGTTTTTTAATTAAATAGATTTTAGTTTAAAATTCCTAAAGTTTTAGTCACCAAAACGAATTAAGTCGAAACGTTAATTGAAAATCAATTCGAGTCGAGTCGAGGAAAAACGAAAATAATTGCTTAAATAGGATTGCAAAATCCTTAATATTAAAATTGTGCCGCTGCCGCTTCGCTCGTTACGATTGACGATTTTTCGTGAGGCGATTTGGATTTTGGGATCCGTTCGATTTTGAACGTTATTTTCTTGTAAAAAAATCAAAAACATAAAAAAAATCAAAAAGATAAAAATACCAAAAATTAAAAAATCAACAACAGCAAATTCTTTCCTAAGATTTGCACCAAAAAAAATTAAAAAAATCAAAAAGTAATACTTTTCCTAAAGTATTACACCAAAAATATTACGTATTAGTGTTATTTTTCTTAATTCGATTTCTTTCGATTTTTCTTGTGAATATATATTTTTCTAAAAAATACAAAAAGATTTTTCTTTACGTAGCATAATAATTATTGTTATTTCGATTTCTTTCGACACTACCATGGATAATCGTCCGATTTGGGAAATATTGCAAGAAGAGCGTTATAAGATTATGTCCGAGGAGTGTACGACTTGTGGTGGACCTCATGCTTATTTCAATTGTGACAAAACATATGAGGAGGTTTATAATAATGAGGAAAGTATGTGTTATGATACTAATACTTATTTTGGCTCCCCTAGTTTTCCTACAACTAGTGACCCACCACAATATGATCAACGGTTTTATGGGGATTTTCAAAATCAAGGGTTTTCAAATAATGAAGGTTTTTCAAATGAAGGCAATTTTCAAAACTATAATCAAGGGAGTATTTCACAACCTCAAATGGATTTAATTCTTAATAAACTTGAGGAACATGATAGATTCTTAAGAGAAATGCAAGAGGAAACCGATAGGAAATTCATGCTCATTTTAGAAACCTATCAAGCTCAATGTGATATTGAGCCGTCTTTAAGAGTTGATATTGAGGCTAACACCACTACTAGTAGTGATGTTCCCACTGTGGATCCTTCCATCTCTCCGCCAATAAAGGAGAGACAAGGCCCAGAGATTATCATGAGTTTTACTCACCCTCCGGTGTTGACACCCACGAATACTATTAGCTCTCCTCTTTCCTCACCTATTGAGGAAATTTCCGAGATTATACTTGAGCCTCCATTACCCATTAATGACCCCATTTCTTTTATAACTCCTTCACCTACTCCTTCAAATGACTTTATGCTTTTTTCAAATCCTCTTAGCGAGACATGTTTTGATAAAACAATTTTTTAGGAGTGTGAAGAACTTTATAATGAGTGCATAGAAGAAGAACCCATGAGTTGTCCTACACCGAAGGAGTTTGTAGATAGGGACGAGTTATCTTGTGATTCCGACTACATTTTTAATTATTCCTCGGGTTCGGATGAGGATGATTCTCCTATTTTACCAAAACCGACTTTTGAAGACCATGATACTAATGATTTATCGGATTCTTTACTCCTTAGTGATGACTTTTATACCCCGAGTATTGAGAAATTCCATCACGAGGATGCTTTTTATGATCCCGTGTTATTAGATTTCTCCCATGAGCTTAATTGTGATCATGGTATTGATGAGAAGGCAAATGGAGTTTTAAAACTTGATATTGATATTGATTTTGAAAACTCGGATTTTGATAAATTCACATTTGCCTCTTCGCCAATTACTTTTGATTCACCATCGATTCTCTTCCACTTATCACTTTTAGTGATGATGATGGTTTTCTCATTCCCGAGATCGATGAGTTTCTTAATATTGATACTGCCGTGGATGATAATTTCACATATGTTGAGAGGACCTTTTTACCTTTGATGACTTATCCTCCTGCCTCTCATTTATTATGTTCCTCCGGGACCGAGGATAAAATTTTTGATCCCGATATTACATTCGAGGCTTCCCCATGGACCATTTAATTCAGGGTCGAGTCAAGCTCGTGACTCGGTTAACAAAAACAAGCGCTTCTCGGGAGGCAACCCGATGATCTATCTTTTATCTATATTCACCAATAAGTGTAGGGGGAGCCGTGTAGGTTGTTTGTTTTTTGTGTTGTGATGTTGTGTGTAGGGACATGTGCTTAATGATCCACTTTTGGTACTTTTGACGAGACCCGTGTTTCTCGTGTACCCGGTTCCTTCGATAAGTTTTTGCTATTGTGATTCAATCTTGTATATAAATAAACGGATAAATGTAATCACTTTAGTTGTCCCTTCCTTAGCTCGATTTAAACAACGTACTCAATGTCCTAAGTGTAGGGGAGTTTATTCTTCCACATGCTTAAACAATGAGGACAATGTTTATATTAAGTGCAGGGGGATTTCTATCGAAATTTTAGTGGGCTTTTCCATGAATTTGACCCCATTTAACCGGAAAATTTAAAAAAATTTCAACGTTTTTCAAATTTTTGATCTATTTTGGCCTAGTAGTTTTTCTATTTATTTTATTTTGTCATCACATCGTATTTATACTTTCCATTTCAAAAGAATAAAGTCAAAAATAAATAAATAAATAAAATGGTTTTAACAAGTTTAGATGTCTTTGATATATTAGGCCCGTCGTGAATATTTTGACTCAACCCGAGTTTACTTATCCAAGTTTACTCTAGCTAGTATCCTTAACCATATGGACCTTAATTGGTTTATTAGGCTAAGCATCCACGAGTCTCATTCCTTGAGATTTTAAATTGTGGAGAACAAGAGATGATAGAGTTGATAATAAGTTTAAGGGTTAATTTTTGCTTATATGGTTTTTGTAGCTCTTTCTCCCCGCTTGTATATTTAATTGCTTAATAAATGAGGATTTTTGCGGTGTAGATTCGATATCTTAACTCTTAGCCAAATCTTTATTCTCCTTGTAATTAAAGCATGAACACATTGAGGGTGCCAGCGTTTTGGACTTCCGACTAAGGTGGCTCATAACCACTAAGAAGGAGGTATTCAGACCATGGGACCGCGGAATTTGGCCTACTATATATATCATAATAAAAAAGAGAATAAGATTAAAACATGACCTCAAGGAGCCTTAGGGTGTGGGGCATGTAGCACAAACCTTGTCATTAGAGCCTTAGGGTGTATGGCATGGTAAGTGTTGAATAAAAATTGATCAAAAAATCAATTCCCTCGTTTATCGTTCAAGGAGCCTTAGGGTGTGGACAATAGACGGGGAGCATTTTTACATCTTAAAGAGCCTAAGGGTATATGATGTGAACTTGCTAAACTCCACATTAAGTCAACATGACTTTGGAGGAATAATTAATAAGTAGTACTATTGGCCAAATTTTGGTCCGGGAATTTATTCCCCAAATCATGTTAAATAATCCTTGATGTGGGCTTACTTTAGTGACAACGTTTTTGAGGACGAGGTTAGGTTTTGAGTGTCGGGTTTGCACCGTTTGGCCTTCATTTTTGGATTAATAATTATCAAATAAGTCTAATGAGCCTACGGGTGAATGACAATCAATAAAATCTAGAGATACAAAGTAGGAATTGGAGAAAGAGTATTACACAATTGACTTATATAAGTGATTTTAACTTGAGGACTTATGGTAAACAATGATCTCGTTTTTAAGCTTGGTATGGGGAACGTGAAACTTGAGGGTGATTAATATTCATGACACCAAAGCCCTAATTCAAGTCTTAGATTTCTGTACGAGTTTCTTCCATCAAATAATTTCCAAGTTAAATAAATTGTTATAACTTTTGTTTCCTTTGAAGTTTTTATCTTTTCGTCGTAGTAGTAATAGTATATTATAATAAAGGCCAAGATAGGTTAATTATGAGGAAAATGTAACTTAATGCTTTCAAATTATGCATTGTATGGGGTCATTGCAATGGTCAAGTGTAGGGGATTTAATAAGTGTGTAAACACTTATCCTTTTGCCACTAAAATCAAGGAAAAACAAGACCTAATCATGTGTTTAATATCGTAAAAGTCGGAATAACGCGTGGTTTTGTGTTTTTGTGTTAAAATAGGTACAAATGATCAAAAGGAAAGAAAACACGGGATTTCACGGTCAAATGTTGAAGAAAAGTCCAAAAAGAGACGAAGACAAAGTCAAAAGACCAAAAGTGTGCCCAAGTTCATGAAAACCGGCTAAACCGACACGATTTTGAAGAAATGATCAAGGAAGCCGAAATCGAGCTCCATTCTTTCGGATTTAATCTTTTTGAAGATATTCGAGCCTTGTGGGTCCCACTTGTGATTAATGGGCCCGAAAGCCCATTTGTGTGGATATTTTATCATCTATTGAAAAATAGCCCAACAAGAGCTCAATCTATATATACGGATGAAAGCCCATTTTGAAGTATTTTATACGGATGGAGATTGGGCTTTAAAATCCCATTTGTTATATAAAGAGACGAATGGGAGTTTGTAGAATCCAAACCCTAGCCCAATTTTGTTGAAACAAATAACGGAGGATGTAAATTGCTTGGTCAAAGATCTCAGTCAAACATTCTCACATATTACTATCCCCAGTCAACCCATAAAACCGTCCCTCACACAAATTAAATAAAACCCTTACCCAACACATCACCCACGTGTTACTTATTTCACCCCACCCCACACGGTTTTAATAACCATTTACCTATCCCCACTCACACTCAAATCGTTACAAACAAGAAAAAATAACACCCAATCACTGCTACCCTTCTTTCTCTCCCAAATAAACAGCCACCATTATTTTTACCACAAAACACAAAACCCTAATTTACCCATATCAAAATTACCAACGAAAAATTGGGGGTTTTACCAATTTCGTGTAATTCACACGCTCACCAAATAAATCCCCATCTTTTTCGGGGTAAACACTCATGATGGTCCTCAATTTATTCCAGCGTGGCGATCTGTGGGAAGTGAGAGAAAAGCTAAAAAGATCAAACGGCCACAATTGTTGCTGAATTTGCAAGCTAGATCCAACGGACCTCAATTAAACCCTTGAAGAAAGAGAAAGAAGACCCCAAGCTCCTGGTTCATCTATAAATAGTGAAGGATAATCAGTTTTAAAAGGATGCCATTTTTCTTTATTTTTACTCTTTTTCTTTAATTAATTTAGGAGTAGATTAAATTAGTTTTAATTTTATTTAATTTCAGCAAATTAGTTGTTAGGATTGAATTGTATTTTCAGTTTCAAGTTTTGTAATGATTTTGATTTATTAATGAAATTAATATTTTGATTTAATTTTATCTCTTTAAATTTAATCGCATGATCTTTTTACTCTTCACTGTTACTTTTAAATTATTACAAAAGTATAGAAAGTGGATTGATATTTTCCCCACTGGGAAAATATAAAAATACTGTTCGTTTGGTATGTTTATTGGTTCAAATACTTTCCTGGTTCGATTGTTCTTGTTCGAGAAGAAATTTGGTTCGTGTGGGTTGGAATCGAGATGGTGATGATATTTGGTGGTTAAAGTGGTGTTTGTTTCGGTTCAAAAGGAGGCACAGCGCCTACCTTCATCCCAAAGGCTATCTCCATCAAGGTTCTACCTCTTTTTATTTTTATGAGTTTTATTAGTTTCTATAATCTGCTTATGCTTTGTTTTGGATCTGCTTAATTTTCAGTAGTATGCTTGTTAGGATTTATGTTTAAGTCCGCATATTAGTTTTGGCCTGATTGGATTTTCGTTAGTTTAAATGCTTATTTTATCTGCTTTTGTTAATTATATCTGCCTAGAAATATTGTTTGGTTTCATCGTTATTTATTTTAGTTTATTTGGTAAGTCTAGGTTGTTTAGATCTGCTTATTTTTATAGCTTATTTGGTATTCAGTTTGTTGAGTTATATTGGATTTGCTTATTGTTAAGTTTGCTTATCTACTGTTTTGCTATTTAGCTTTTAGGCTTATTCAGTTTGTTAGTTTAGCTGATAGTTTTAAGATTTGCTTTATTTTATTTGCTTATGTGATTTTACCTTTTTTCTGCTTAATTGCTTATTGTTCTAGTTTTATAGCTTATTTGGGTTTAACTATGTGCTGATATTGCTCACAAACTTAGCCATTTGGTCTAAGTAACAAAAAAATAAATAGCAAAATCTTGCCTGGCCTGGGATTCGAACCCCAGACCTCTCGCACAACAACAATTGGATGCAACCATCTCAGCTAGTGCTTATTTTGTGCTTTATCTCTGAATGTTTAATTAATATAGGTTTAGCAATTAGTGGCAGTTTTATTAAATTTAGTTTAATTCAAAGTTTTATGTTTAATCAGTTAAATTTTATTTAAAAGTTTTAGCTCTTTTTAATTAAAATTTTTATATTACTTTTCTTCAATTTAGTCTTTTATAAAAAAAAGGATAAAAAATATTTTATTACTTTTAAATTAGTTTTCATTTTATTTTTATTTAAAAATAGTTTTAGATTCTTATTTCAAATTTAGTTTAAAATTTTGGTTAAGTATTTTCTTTAAAAAAAAATTAGTTTTTATTTATAATTAGTTTTAGTCTTATTTAAATTTTAGTTCAAAATAGATTTTTAAATTAGTTTAAAAAGTTTTTAATTAAATAGATTTTAGTTTAAAATTCCTAAAGTTTTAGTCACCAAAAACGAATTAAGTCGAAACGTTAATTGGAAATCAATTCGAGTCGAGTCGAGGAAAAACGAAAATAATTGCTTAAATAGGATTGCAAAATCCTTAATATTAATATACCTCCTCATTGATCAAACCGTTGAGAAACGCACTATTTACATCCATTTGTTGAAGCTTAATATCTAGGGCACAAGCGTAGGCTAAAAGGATTCTAATGGATTTTAATCTTGCTACCGATGCATATGTCTCGTCATAATCAATCCCTTCTTGTTGATTATAGCCTTGTGCTACAAGTCTAGCTTTGTTACGAGACACAACACCATTCTCATATAGCTTATTCCTATATACCCATTTGGTTCCTATAATGGTAGAACTTCTAGGTGGAGGAACAAGTTCCCAAACATCATTAGCAACAAATTGATTCAATTCTTCTTGCATCTCAATGACCCAACTCTCATCCATCAAAGCTTCTTTAACATTCTTTTGTTCAATCATGGAGACGAAACAAAAGAAGTTACTTTGGTTTTGGACTTGAGATCTTAGGGTCCTTTGATTTAAGTCGCCAATGATATTATTGAGAGTATGATCCTTAGACTCCTTAATGTTTACTTCCTTTTCAACACTAAGGTCTTCAACTCCTATTTTTCTAACCTCTTTGGCTCTAACTGCTTCTACTTCATCCAAGTCATCATCAACCAATGGTGGTGTCTTGGTTAAAGGAGGGTTTCATCAAAAGTCACGTTAAGTGATTCTTCAATTACGCCCGAGGTTCTATTAAGGACTATGTAGGCTTTGCTAGTTTGAGAATAACCTAAAAAGATACCTTCGTAAGACTTTGGGTCAAACTTGGTAAGGTGGTATTTGGTGTTGAGGATAAAGCACTTGCTTCCAAACACCCTAAAGTATTCCAATGAGGGTTTCTTACCTTTAAGAATCTCATAGGGGGTCTTTCCTAGGAAGGGTCGAATAAGAATTCGGTTGAGAATATAAGTCGAAGTGTCCACGGCATTGCACCAAAACTTTTGAGGCAAAGATTGCTCGTTTAACATCGTCCTACTCATCTCTTGGATGGTCCTATTCTTCCTTTCAAATACCCCATTTGATTGTGGAGTGCGAGGAGCCGAGAAGTTATGGGTAATACCATGAGCTTCACAAAAGGCACCAAATTGCACTTCATTATCAAATTCCCTACCATGATCCGTCCTAATAGAGACAATTGGACATCCTAGTTGATTTTGAATTCTTCGACTAAAGATTTCGAAATGATCGAAAGCTTCATTCTTAGATGCCAAAAATCTAGTCCAAGTGAATCTAGAGTAGTCATCAACTATAACTAAGGTATAAAGGTTACCTCCATAACTCTGTATGGTTGTAGGTCCAAAGAGATCCATATGTAGGAGTTCTAAGCACCGAGAGGTTGAAACCAAATTCTTGGCTTTGTGACTTGAGTGAACCTGCTTTCCAACTTTGCAAGCATCACAAAAGTGACTATCAAACTTCATCTTGGGGAGGTGTCTTACCAACTCCTTAGAGACTAAAGATTGAATTAGACGCATATTAGCGTGACCTAATATCCTATGCCAAAGAGTAGAACTATCATCTATAGTCGCAAGACATATGTTGTCTTTTGACTTCTTATTGACCTTCATGACATAAAGCCCATGCTTTCTAATACCTTTTCCAATGACCTTTCCATCTTTTAAGATTTCACTATCATTTTCCGAAAAGATGACCTTACACTTATTGTCACAAATTTGACCTATGCTTAAAAGGTTAAACCCTAAATTATCTACGTGCTCAACATTTTCAATAGTCATGGAGTCAAGAGAAACCGTACCATTGCCAATGATATTACCACGTAGACTACTAGCGAATGTGACGTCACCTCCATCATATGCTTTGTACCGTGAGAACAAACTTCGATTACCCATCATATGTTTAGAACAACCACTATCCTTAATCCACTCGTCGGGTTCCAAATCATTTCCCAAACATATCTAGGTAACAACAACCACGATCAAACATTTGGTCCCCAATATCTCATGGGTCTAAAATTGTTAGTTCCAAACATCCCTTGCATTTGGTTAGGATGCATGAATTGAGGAGGGTTTCCCCATGGGGAACAAAAGGGAGGAGGATAAAAATTCATATAACCATTTTGTTGTTTATTATTTCTCCTAGGTGTATCTGATCTTGGTTTAGAGTTATGGTCATTCCTTCTAGGTGTTGGAGTTTTACTTCTAGGTCGTGAATTGTTTTGACTATCTCTTCTAGGTGTTGTCGTTCTACTTCTAGGCATAGACTCATTCCGTACTCTTGGTGGAGTAGAAGATGGTCTTGATAAACTTCTATTTCCCATTAGAGGTTTACTCAAAGGCTTATAAAACTTATCAACGACATTGTCGTCAAGTATAGGTAATTTCACTTTGTTAACAATAAGATGCTTAGGATGTTCACCTAAATTTGATTTTTCAAAAAGTTCAGGATTTTCATCAAAAACGTTTTCTGGCCGCGGTACCTTATCTATGGCGGTGGTTCCATATCGATTAGGAACCGCCCCATACAGTTTGGGACCGCGTACAGCAGATGGTTTTACTGAAAATCGGACTTGTTTAGGTTCACTAGTTGATGCTTCATCTGAGTTAAAACCTACACCAAGTCTTTCTTTAGAATGAATTTGTTTGTTTAACATATCATCAAGAGCACTATTACTTTTCATGAACTTTTCCAATTTAATGGAGGTGCTCTTGAGATCTTCATTCTCTAACCTAAGTTTCTCACAACTTAAGCAACCTATATCAACTTTTTATTTTTTCTCAAGCTTGCCTAATTTTTCCCTAAGTTCATTAATCTCATTTTCAAGCTTAGTTTTAGTTGATTTTAGTGTTTTGTTCTTTTCTATGAATTTAAGGCTAAGTTTGTGTAAATTGTCATATTGGCCTTCTAATTCAATATCATCTAAGGTGGAGCTATCATTGCTATAATATTCGGTTTCGGAATGTACCTATTTAGAAGTGTGAGCCATTAGACATTTCTCCTTTTTGGGGTTGTCATCAACATCTTCACCGCTATCGCTCCAAGAACCACTAACGAATTCCGTGTGATTATTATCGCGTGAAGGCTTTGGACACTCATTAATGAAATGATTTGGATCACCACATCTAAAGCAATTCCTATCACCCTTTTCGTTCTTGGCAAACCGATTCTTTAAGAATGGTTTCTTGTCATTGTTAGGTTGCCTCACGTGTTGACCTCGTCTTTTGAAGAACCTCTTGAAATCTCTTACCGCCAATGCATACTCCTCGTCATCACTATCCGAGGAACTATCATGATCGCTTTGTGACTTCTTGGCTTTGAGTGCAAGAGACTTCGTTTCAGTCTTGGTCTTTACCAATTCCGATTCCTTCAAAATTATCATCTCATGAACCTTCAAGTTGCCTATGAGTTCATCGAGTGATAAAGTTGAGAGATCTTTCGATTCTTCGATCGCCATGACCTTTGCTCTCCACTTCGGATGTAAGGCCCTAAGAAACTTCCTAACATTGTTCTTGCTAGAAAAACCTTCATCAAGTGCTTTTAGACTAGTAATAATAGTGTTAAATCTAGCAAAAGCACTATCAATAGCTTCATCTTCTAAGATGACAAATTGTTCATATTGTTGGACAAGAAGATCGATTTTTCTTTCTTTGACTTGGCTATTACCTTGGTGGGTTACTAAAAGAGTGTTCCAAATATCTTTAGCGGTTTCACACATAAAAATCCTTTCATACTCTTTCTTAGGTAAAGCATTATAAATCACCATTTTAGCCTCATTATTTTTCGAAAGTTTCTTTTTAGTATCATCATTAGCTTTGTCAAAAGTGACCAATTCCTTTGTTTTAGAAACTTCATTAAATTGATAAGGTAAAAAATCACCATGGTAATAACATGCCAAAGATCTAAATCTTTTGATTTCACATAAGTCTCAAATCTATTTTTCCAATAAATAAAACTATCAGTTTCAAAAAGTGGTGGTCTTTGCATAGATTGCCCTTCTAGGTACTTGTTGGAATCCATAGATCGATTCAAGTTTTAAAATACAATATACTTTAAAAATAATTGAGCAACCCTCTCTGATACCAATTGTAGAAACTAGAAGGGGGTTGAATAGTTTCTTATATTTACTTGTTAAATGATGTTTTCAAAAAATCTTTTTTCTCAAAAAACTTAGACTTAAGGAAATAAGTGAAATCTTCTTATGCACAATATGAACAATGATAGTGTAACTTAAACTAATAGTAACTAATATATATGCACAAAGAATAAAGAATTTAAAGAGTTAAGGGTAAAGAAAGATCAAACCAAACACCAAGGATTTATAGTGGTTCGGCAACAAAGCTCACTCCTCGTTCCTACTCCACTCCTCGAGTACTCCTTACTCGAGAGTTCACTACACAACAAGCTCCTTATGGTGGAGAAAACCGTACACGTCGCTTAACCAATTTCCGACCCTAAGCTAAAAGTCGAGCCCTAATCGTAGCTAGGACCAATCTACACAACTATACTTAGTACATACACAACTTCCAAATAGACACAACTACTTGGATCTTCACAACTATTACACAATAACAAATGTATAAGATTTGATCTTCAAAGGATCTTTGGTGGTGGACTCAACACTTCATAATGATAGTGTTCTTCTCTTTGCACTTGAAGAGGAAGGGATGGTGGAGATAGATTCACTTCTAAACAAGTAGTAATCAATCAAATAATCAAGGATTTGAGTGATTTAAGAAGTATGTTTGAATCTGGAAATTTGTGTGCAAAAGAGGTGAATTGAAAATCTGAGAAAGGTCCACTATTTATAGGACAAAGGGCTAACGGCTATATCTGCTCGCGGTTCCTTATCTTAGCCCACGGTACCTTATCGATAAGGAACCGCCTAGGCGCTAAGGAACCGCCGGGCTAGACTCCGCTCCCTTTTTGTCCTTTAGAGGTGGAGGTCATATCTGGTTATAAAAATATTCAGAAAGGATATTCCAAATCAAAAGAGAATATGCCATTTTCAAATTTTCAAATATTTAATTTAATAAAACATTTTCTTAAAAAGAAAGTTTAAAAACTTGTCACACTTAATAAAAGGTGAGTTTTAAGAAAAGATTAAATCACTTGATCACTTGATTAAGGTTAGTACTTGTTTATTCATACCTTAAGTGAAAATGGGTAAAATGAAAAATACTTGAACTCAAGAATTCGTTTTTCGTTGTTTTTGTAAATGCTTGTTTTTACATAGTGTCGTAATCAAAACTAAGCGAGACCGAAAAATGCAAGTAACGTTTTTAGGCATTATTACATTAACAGACTTACTAATGCTCCAGCAGTTTTCATGGATTTGATGAACCGTATTTTCCATGAGTTTCTGGAAAAGTTTGTTATCGTCTTCATTGATGATATCCTGATTTTCTCTAAATCAAAGGAGGAACATGAAGACCATCTTCGTACAGTATTACAAATACTTCACCAGAAGCATTTGTATGCCAAGTTCTCCAAATGCCAATTTTGGTTGAGTAAAGTGGCGTTTTTGGGCCACATCATATCCGCTGGGGGAATAACCATAGATCCTGCAAAGGTTGAGGCTATTACCAAGTGGCCAAGACCGACATCAGCAACTGAAGTTCGCAGCTTTCTAGGCTTAGCTGGTTACTAGCGTAGGTTCGTAGAGAACATTTCCCGATTAGCACTGCCTTTGACCAAACTAATGCGGAAAGGGGAGGAATTCGTCTGGACTGAATAAAGAGAGAAGAGCTTTGATGAACTGAAGCAGAGGCTGGTATCTGCACCTATTCTTACTCTCCCATCTGGTACAGGTGGATTTTAGATCTATAGTGATGCTTCAGGGAAGTGTCTTGGCTGTGTTCTCGTGCAACATGGGAAAGTGATTGCTTACGCATCGCGGCAGCTTAAGTCTTATGAGGAGAACTATCCTACACATGACTTGGAACATGCAACAGTTGTGTTTGAACTGAAGATTTGGAGGCATTACTTGTATGGCGAATCATGTGATATCTTCACAAATCACAAGAGCCTGAAATACATCTTCACTCAGCGTGAAGTGAACATGAGACAAAGAAGGTGGTTAGAGCTGTTGAAGGATTATGACATCAATCTGGAGTATCATCCCGACAAAGCGAATGTAGTGGCAGATGCTCTTAGTAGGAAGTCGGGTATGATCAACGGCATTAAGATAGAGGAAGAAATCATACGAGACTTGGAACGATTGGACATTAAGTTTATGGTACGTGGACAGCATGGCTACTGGGCTAATCTTAGAGTTGATCCTGACTTACTCTTTAGGATCAAGGAAGCTCAGAAGGATGATGTTGAAATCTGGGAAATTATTCAGAACATAGACCAGTAGACAGAGTTTCGGGTAGACGACGACGGTATCTTATAGCAGGGTACTAGACTTTGTGTTCCTGATGATCCTACACTATGGGAGGCTTTATTGGCTGAAGCTCATAGCTCCCCATTCTCTATTAATCATGGTTCCACCAAGATGTACCACGACATCAAACAACATTTCCGGTGGAGTGGTATGAAGCAGGACGTTGCTTACCTGCCAGCAGGTTAAGATCGAGCATCAGCGATCTAGTGGTTTACTACAACCATTAGACATTCCTGAGTGGAAGTGGGGCAAGATCTCCATGGACTTTATCACCGGACTTCCGCAGACCAAGAGGAAGCATGATGCCATTTGGGTTATCGTTGACCGACTAACCAAATCAGCTCATTTCTTACCGATCCGCAAGGATGACGCAGTTAAAAAATTGGCTGACTTATATCAGAAGGAGATCATGAGACTACATGGTACTCCATCCGGTATCATCTCAGACAGAGATCCTTGTTGTACTTCACGATTCTAGAAGAGTCTGTAGAAAGCTTGGGGCACCAGACTTAAGCTTAGCACGACTTTTCATCCTCAGACAGACAGGGAGTCAGAACGTACCATTCAAACACTAGAGGACATGCTTTAAGCGTGTGCTTTGGAATGGACAGGAAGTTGGGACGACTATATCTGCTTGGTATAGTTTACATACAACAACAGTTGGCACGCCAGCATCAAGTGTGCACCGTTTGAGATGTTGTATGGCTGGAAGTATCGCGCCCCAATATGATGGGATCAGGTTGGTGAGAGAATTATTGAGGGTCTGGAGATAATAGAGATGACCAACGATAAAGTCGCTGTAGCTAAGGCGAAACTGTAAGAAGCTCGTACACGTCAAAAAAGTTATGCCGACAAGCATCATAGGGATTTGCATTTTAACGTGGGAGATCATGTTTTTTTCAAGGTATCACCGGCGTGTGGAGTTAGGCGTTTTGGAATCAAGGGAAAACTCAGTCCTCGATTCATTGGACCGTTTCATATCCTCGAACGAGTCGGTGAAGTATCGTATCGTTTAGCGTTATCTCCGCAACTTTCTCACGTTCATAACGTTTTCCATGTGTCCTTACTCAGAGGGTATAATTATCATCCACTTCATATGGTTCAGTATCCACTCGAATAGATTCGTGAGGATCTTACTTTCATTGAGGAGCCCGAATGAGTTCTTGATCGTCAAGAGCGACTCGTGAGGAAGAAGACGATTCCATTCGTCAAAATCCTTTGGAGGGACCATTCCAAGCGGGAAGCCACTTGGGAGATGGAGGAGTCTATCCGGACTTATTACCCTCATTTCAAGCTTTGATTCGGGTATGTTCCTCTTTTAGTTTAGGTTATCTATAATTCGGGGACAAATTATTATTTTTAGAGGGGACGAGTTGTAAAACCCGCATATAAATGCAATGAACAGTACACCAAGTAAACATACGAACTAATTAAAACTTTCCATTTATGTTATGAACACGTGTCACGAATATTAATCACGAGAAACTACGTATGTTGTTATGCACGATGAATAATTATTACGTATAATAATTATAACACGAATATTAAAACACGAACTAACACGGATAATAAACACAAATGAACACGAATAATATGTAAACATGACAAAGACCGGTTTGACCCTTGTGGGGCTTTGTGTCCGCGGCAACCAAAGGAGGAGGGCCCAGTCCCATTTTATTTTAACTAATGAAAAAACTAAAACACGGGATTTTCATTATACAGAGTTTTACAAAAATAAACCTAGCCCCCATTGTGTTCATAGCCGCGGCATGACAAGGAGACAAAGGAGAAGGTGTTTTTTATTTTTGATCTTGGGTTTGTACGTGTTTGTGTTCGTGTTCCAAACCTCTTTCATTCACATAAACGGTATAATAAAAAACCTTTATCTTTTATTATTTTAATTATGTTCATGCGGGTTTGATCTTCTAAAACATAATTAAACATGTTATGGGATTAATTAAAACAAGGCATAAGGGTTTGTTTGGTTTGGTTGTGGTTCGGCAGCCGTAACCGAGAGCTAAAGCTCTCGGTGCTCCCTCTTTGATCACAGCCGAGACCCCCTCTCATGGGGCTTCGTGTGTGTTTTATTCGGACAACAGGGAACCAAGGCACCCTAGCGGGTACATTGGTCTGGACAGTGGGAACGCAGGGCGGGCAGGGGGAACCATCAGCTTAAGCCGGTGGGAACTTGTGTCTCGGCAGGGGAAAGCCACAGCGCAGCAGCAACTAGGGCTGTCGTCGTTGGCTGCGCAGCCACTGGCCGCCACCATATCCGCGGTTATTGGTGGTGGTTAGTGTTCGGGTTGTTTTGTCTCGGGTTTCGGGCTCGGTATATTTTGCTAATTTATTTTACAATTTAATTAAATTAATTTACATGCTTAATTAATTAATTTAATTAAAACATGAACTTAGGTTATATTATTTATATAAATAATACATGTTTTAACCTAAGTATATTTTATTTTATTTTAGACTAAAGTTTATTAATTATTTATTTTAATTAGACTTCATGAATTAATAATTAATTAATAATCCATGACTTAGGTTATTTTTATTAAATTAATAAAACATGTATAACCTAAGTATTTTATTATGCTTAATTAAATTAATCATGACTTAATTTAATTAAAATCATATAAGGTAAAGTTTATTATTTAACCCTGATACTTATTAATTAATAAACCATGGACTATTATTATTAATTAATAATAATTTTAACCTAAGTATTTAAATTTAATAAACTTTACTAATAATCATCATGACTTATAATATATGATTAATAATCACCAACTTATATTATTAGCTTATTAATCCATCTTATTTCTATTTATGGAAACTTTCTATTTCATGAAACTTACTATTTTTAGAAACTGATTATTTTTGGAAACTTTCTATTTTTTGAAACTTTCTATTTTTTGAAACTTTCTATTTTTTGACTCTTTCTATTTTTAGAAACCTGTTATTCTTAGAAAGTTACTTATTATTACACTACAAGTATAATAATACAAGACCACATGAAAATACATAATCAGAAGACATGTAATACATGAATAATACAATATATCATTTAAAACAGTAAAATAAGACAAGAACATATAAAATGAGTTAAGAACATACAAGAACCAGTAACACACTCATATATCAGACAACTTATACATGTCCCTTATTTATGTAGCACTAGTGAGGTCGGAGTAGGACTTTTCATCCTTTCATCTTTCCTCGTTCACTGGACATATACGGATATTCCGTCCTTCAGTATGGACATTTTCTTTCCTTATTAGGATTCCCCGTTTGCAGCCAACTGTTTTCCCCAAGTGTTTGTTTATATGTTTTGGTTGCTTATGTTTAGTTTTAAATGCCTAAGCCATATACATGCATGCCATGTCATCTAGTTATGGAGGTACCATAACCATAACACTAGAGGCACCAGTGTTATGACTTCTCTACGGCGGAGTGATTTCTTGTGGCGTGTAACACCCCATTTTGATAAACGGAATATCATAGGATAATTATGGCGTGTGAGCAAAGGGAAAACCGAAATCAAACACCGATTCCCAAACATAAGCCCGAAACATAATGAAAGTAAATGAAATAAGGAAGGACTAAACAAGCATAAATAAATGAAGGCAAAAAGGAGAAGAAGTCTGAGGTAGGTTCCATCCTTTGCACGCTCTCCGAATGCTCAATTCTGACCTTTAGTACCTGCCGTTTTGGGACATGGAAAGAAAAGTAACGGCTGAGAAATACGCTCAGTGAACGGATATATGACATAGCATGAATGACATAATATAGGAAAGAAATGTAAAGCATGAATAGCAGCGGAAATAAATAAGTCTTGGAAAACCTGGAACATGTTTATAATCTAGTTTTATATTATGAAAAATAACTTATGTTTACTTATGAAAATCTGTATTAGTTTAATATACCAAAAGCCAATATAGGTCATGAGGTCAACAACGTGCATGAATACTTGGAGGGGTGGCCTCGTCATGAAATTAGAAGGGATACCTCTAATTAATATGGTCTGGGTAGGAGGAATCAGCTCCTTGTGAAGGATGCAAGGCACACACCACATTCATCATGAAAATCCTGACTGAAACTATAACTATGATGCACCCATATTCCCCACATGATAACATAATAATAAATAAAGGCCAGACAACTGAAGGGACGCCACGAGCTATCACTCCGCCGTGGTGAATTCATAACACTGGTGCCTCTAGTGTTATGGTTATGGTACCTCCATAACTAGGTGAAACTGGCATGCATGTATATGGCTAAGGTAACTAATAAAACATAAGCATTTAAATCTGTAACTAGTGGGAAAATAGTTGGCTGCATACGGGAAATCCTAATAAAGGAAGAGATTGTCCTTACTGAAGGACGGGAAATCCGTACCATGTGTCCAGTAGAAGCTAACGGAAAAGCTGAAGAACCTACTCCGCCTTGACGGATAATACTACATAAGATGAGGAACGTGTATGAGTTGTTTGAGATACGTGTATTTTACTGGTTCTGTGTGTTCTTAGCTTATTATTCGTATTCTGTCATGTGTTACTATTTAATGTGTTATCTGTAGTTATTTCATGTACTCTGATGTTATTATTCATGTATTAAGGTATTACTATACTTGTATTGTAATACTAAGTAACTTTCTCAAAATAGCAGGTTTCCTAAAATAGAAAGTTTCCAAAAAAAATAGTAAGTTTCCATAATTAGAAATAAGTTGGATTATTAAGCTAAAAATATAAGTTAAGCTTATTAGCAAAAATACAAGTCATGGATTAAATATTATAGCTTATTAAATAAAAGACATGGTTAATTAAATAAACTATAGGTTATATGAATTTAATTAAATAAACATGTTTTAATTAAATTAGTATAATTAAATACTTAGGTTAACCATGAAATATTAATTTTAATATTTATAACCTAATTCTTGTAAAATAACTTAATAAACTGATTTTACTAATTGTCCCGAACCCGGACCCGTGTTTTTAATATAAGCTGAACCATGTAAGTCGCAATAAACAGCCCGACAGTGGCTACCCGGCCTAGCCGGTTGCCACTGTCCGAATGATATTCCCACCGGCTTTAGCTGGTGGTTGCCCCTGTTTGGCTTGGCTAGCCACTAACCGAAACAAAGACCACCGAGACCCACCAAGACCCACCAAGGTCTCGTTTCTTCCCACTGGTAAGCCAAGATCGCCCCTGTGGGGGTCTTGGTTGTTCGTTGTCCGAGAATCACACACCACCGAACCCTTTAGGGTTTCGGCTGGTGGTTTGATTTAACCATCGAGAGTCATGCGACTCTCGGTTTAAGTGTACCCGAACCATAAACCAACCCAAACCAACATATAACCTAGTTTAATCTTTCCCCATAACATGTTTTCATGATTTGTTTTTAAAGGTTAAAGAATACATGATCTTGATTAAATAAAAATAAGAAAAGATTAAAGGTTTGGTTGATACCGGATATGTGAATGATTAAAACAAGAACCAAGAACAAGTAAACTAATTTTTGGAAGATCAAAAGTAAAAAATCCTGTGCTTCTTGGTGATGGTGGCCGCGGCAAGGAGGAGAGAGCACTACGGTTTCTTTATTTTTTTTTCTAAACTTGTATTATGATAATCCCTGGGACTAATTAGATTACAAAAAGGGCTTGCTAGTGGGTTGGGCCAAAAGCCCTTCCTTTCCCTTTTGTTTTTAGGTCGCGGCTACCAAGAGCCCAAACACCAATTTCATTCGTTTTTCTTGCTTATAATTATTCGTGTATTCTCGTGTTCAAGTGTCGTGAATTAAATGTCGTGTTCATGATACATTTGTAATATACGTAAATACTTGTTACTTAATGTTGTGACACGTGTTATATATTATAAATGGAAAGTTTTATTTTATACGTATTTTTGTGTACTTACTGTTCACTGTTACTGTTCATGGTATTTTAATGCGGATTTTACAAATCTTCCCATCTAAAAGAACAATTCGTCCTCGAATTAGAGTCGTGATAGTGTTGCGGGGTTTTACAACTCTTCCTTTCTAAAAATGGTCAATCTTCCTCGAACTAGAGGCAAGACACACTAATGTATTTATAAGGACTGAAAGTACACAAAAGTTAAAAGGACATGTAAGCTGAAAGGACATGGATGTGATATGACTGGAAAGGACATGGAATGTGACGTGACTGGGAAAGACATAGTACATGACATGACTAGAAAGGACATTGAACGTGACATGACTAGAAGGTACATGGAACGTGACATAATTGGAAAGAATGTACCTAACTCGTAAACCGAAAAGAGGTTAAGGATCCAGATGGACTCATCTATTTCCAAGTGGCTTCCCTCTCGAAACGATCCTCTAACAGATCTTGACGTAAATAATAATCTTGATCTTCATGACTCTGTCTTGATGATACAAAAATTTTCTGATTCCCCAACGAGAGATGGGTTCTCATGAATTGATCGAATGGCTAAGATGTGACGTGTAAGGATAACGAAATGTTACGATGCCAAATAATCTGGAATAAATGATACTAGAAACGTCTTAGTAATGATGTACGAGACATACTGAAACGTAATACGTGAACAATTGTGAACGTGATACGTGAGCAATTGTGAACGTGATACGTAGAGATATGGTAAATGTAACATGGACAGACTATGGCGGTGAATGTGGTGTGTGCCTTGCATCCTTCACAAGGAGTTGATCCCTCCTACCCAGACTAATTTAATTAGAGGTATCCCCTCTAATTGCATGATGAGGTCACCCCTCCAAGTATTCATGCACGATGGAACCTCATGACCTATATGGCCTATTGGCAAATTAAATACAGTTTTCATATAAACACGTAAGTCTTTCTAAACTATAAAACCAGTTTTATGAACATGTTCTAGGTTATCTAGGACTTATACATTTCCGCTACTATTAGTCTTATTAGAATTATGTCATTTCATGTTATGATTGTATATCCGTTCACTGGGCGTTTTGCTCAGACGTTTTCCTTTCATTTTCCCAAACGGCAGGTACTCAGGGATGCTCGTAGGATTTGAGAGTATGTGCATACCAATGGAAGCTATCTAGCCTTCATTACTTTATGCATTTTCATACATTACATTACTTCTTTTCTTTTGGACATTGTTTAGTCCTTTCATTTTAGTACTTATATTCATGTGTGCGAGCTTATGTTGGACTACCGATGTTTGATTATGGTATTTCTTTTTATGGTCATTTAATGTTTTAGACATTTATCTTGTATGCTTTGATGTCACGCCATAATTATCCTGTGATATTCCATTTATCAAAATGGGGTGTTACATGAACAAACAAGGGACTAAAACCTTGACAAGAGTATCAAGGGTTTAGTACAAGGCTTAGTAACTTCATAAGATAGTATCAAAAGGCAGTCGATCTTGCAAAGATTTATACTTTTAGTAACTTTTAGGGTTTAGGGGGGTTTGGTCTGATCAGTCGATCAGTTTAGGAGAGAGGGGAGGCATGAAAATTTTATTAGGGTATGGGGTATTTATAACCTCTCCACCTCCTTAGTTTTCTTGTTCTCTTCTCCAAGCTATCCTAAGTATAGTAATTATACACATTAGTAATTAATCAATAAATCTTCTAGTACCCCTATGTAGTAATTCGGCCGACTATGGCTTACGGATTCCTAGAATTAACTTTTTGACCCCTCAAATTTAATTACGCCCTCACGCTAAATTAATTAAACAAATAATCAATCTAACTACTGTTATTTAAATAATTAAGTGAAGTTTTATTAAACGTTTAATAAATATTAAACATTTAATAAAGTGTGTTCTTCATGTTGAGTGTGTGCCCCCGATAGGCTCACTCATTCCCGATGACTAAACGACCGTATATCCCGACAATATGTTGTATCAAATACAACTACATCTGCGTATCTTTGATACCATTTATAGTTGTGGGCATGAGACCAATATATATGTTCTAATATGCTTTCCTCGTCCAGTGTATATTTGTATTGAAAGTTAGGTTTTTCATTTTTAGTTTGTTTGCAATACTCCAAAAGATCTCTAGCATCATTATTTGAGTTCATTATATGATACTTGTTAAGAAAATTATGAACATATTTTACAAGAAAATAGAGTTCTTCATGTCTTACATTTCTTTCAAGTTCCATAACACGCATAAGTTGTGTAACAGATAATCCCCTTTTTCTCAACATAAGTATTTTGTTTTCATCTTCTATTGTAATGCATCGATAAGATGGAAGAATACGACCCTCTTATGTAGACAATAATACATGATTATGCTCCGCGACGAATTGAGCAACTTGCCATTCCTTCGGAAATATTTCGTTAATTCTTTTCAGCTTAATACGCATGTGAGCCTTGCATCAACATCTTGAAGAACCCCTATTTCTTTGATTTTAGAGCAGTCTGTCACTTTTTCCTCCGGAGTTCCTCCATGATGATAGAAAAAATCACGCCTTTTCTTTTCTCCTGTTTTTTTTGTTCTTCTCGAACCTACCATATCGAACCGAAAGCCCATTTATCTTTGCATATTTTTTGTAGAAAATAAAATCTTCTTCTTCACTAAGAAATCCTTGACCAATAAATGAAGTGTCAAAAATTTCTTTTTGGCTTTCACCTTCTTCCTCAACTAGAGTTTCATTCAAATCAAAAGCTAGTTTTTCTCTCAACTGACGTTTCCTCAACAAGTACATAAGACAACAAAGATAAATATTGTTAAAAGGAAAGGAAATGAAAACTTACTATTTGGAAGTAGTGAAAATTTAGAGGAAAATGAGAAAATAACATTTAAAAGGAAAACATAAATGGCGGGAAACTTAAGGGGTGTGTTTAGTTGTTGAATAATGAGAAGTTTTCTAGAAAAGTTTTTTTTAAGAAAACAGAAAACCTGATCAAAATGAGTATTGTTTGAAATTTTTCTACTGAAAACATAAAAGCTGTTTTCTCATGTTATAACTAACATTTAGAGAACTTGAGTTTAAAGTTCTCCAAAATTTCTAAAGATTTTCTGGAAAAGGAAAAGTTACTCAACTTTAAAAAGAACTCGTAAAATTAAGAAAACTTTTCTATTACTAGACACAAGTGACGAAAAAGGTTAAGAGTAGTTTTGGTACATGACAAAAAAATGTAATTAATAAAAAAATAGTACATCAAGAAAAATATTATAGCATTTAATGTTTTTTATCCTATGTTCATGGGGCACAAGTTAGAAATACCCTTATATAAATCTACTTAGGGGACGTTTGGTACGAGTGAATGGTAGAGAATGGAAATCGAACATAGAATCAAAATGCAAAGAAAGAGAATAGATTTGTAGAAAGTGGATTGATTCATTTGTTTGGTCGAACCATAGAATCATCACGAGAAAATATTTTCTCATGTTTGGTTGCACGTTTTGTAGTGGAATGGAAAAATATATATCTTCATCGAGGTTCAATCTAAAAATTTATGTATCGATCCCGTACCGAATGGGATTCGGGTAACGGTACCGGTACGGGTACCGGGAAATCGGAATTTCCCCGATTTGGTACCGGTTCCGTACCGAATTAGTGGTCTCGAATTTTTTCATCTTATTTCGTAGTCTCGGTCCTGTATCGAACGAGATTCGGGTATCGGGAATCGGTACAGTTCCGGGTACGATTCGAGTTCGAATTCAGGATTCGAGTCAAAATATTCATCCCTAAGCAAAGTGTCGGAATATGCGATCGTTTAGCTATCGGAAATGAGTGGGCCTATCGGGGGCACACATTTAAACACGAAGAGTACGTTTTATTATATGTTTGATATATATATGAGTTATATATTTATTAAACGTGTAATAATGTTTCACAAAATGTATTTAACGGGTTTTAGTTTAACCGTTAGACGTGGTAAACTAATTAATGCGCGTTAAATAAAATGAGAGGATCATTTTGTATATATACTTTATACGAGATATATGACTCAAAATAATATGCTAACACTAGTGATATTCTAAAAAGTAATTTGATTTTCTTGATGAATATAACAACATTTTATTTTTGAAATATATATATCATGTTTGTTTCATTGTTTTGTTGGCAGAGTGATGCTAACAAATATAATAGATGTAAAGAAAAAAGAGACAACATAATATTTACTTTGATTTGCTTTGTCTTTATCTTTACCTCAAGACAAGACTATATATAATCAAACCTTGCGCTCTCTTTTTTCTTAATCATCTGTGTACATAAGAAACAAAAGAAAGAATTCCCCCCATTGCTTTTAATTGGCAGAGTATTCATTTTCAAATGTAGAAGGTAAGAGATTAGTTATATATTATCTCTTGTATGGTCTATTGTTGATCCTTTAGTTGTTATATACGAACATATATACTCTTTGAGTATTTGTTTGTTATTTTAAGCATAACTAGACACTTGTTGTTAGTTATCGTGAAGCAACCACTAGCATCGTAACGTGCTCGTGTGAGCAACCTATAGAGACGGTAATTTAACCATTAAGTTTCAACATCCAAGATCAAGACCCGTTTAATTGATTTTATCATTTAAACTAAAAAGGGTAGTATTTTATGTGTTAATTCATAATATCAAACTAGATGTATTCCGCTGCGCACTCGTAGTTAAATGGTTAACTAGTTATAAAATCCCAACAATGACATCACGAGTCAAATCGTTTGGTGTTTATGGGTTACACATAGAATAAACACGCTAGATCCGCTTAAATACTCGCTTTATTTTATTTTCTCTAGCAATTACATGCATTCGTGCCATAAATTTTAATCCTGATCTAGATCTAATAAAATTGAGTAGGTTTATTAAATTGGTTAAGAGACAAAATTTTATTTTTATCCATCAAAGACTTTAGAAATCACGTTTTGTGATTCATGCAAGTCATCAAGTATCTTGCTCGAAAACGTGATGAGGGTCTTTGATCCTTAATTTGGGGAAGACTCATTCGAGACTTGGATCTTATATGTTACTGCTTTCATATAGAGTCCGTCTTCACCTCTACCCCATTTTCTGTTTGTTTTTATGTGTTTATTTGTTTTTCATTTGAATTGCAAAACTTAATAATACAAAATTCTAGTAATCATAAAAACGTATCTCTACTTATATTGAAACTAGCTTTAAAACTATGTCATATTAATTACACTTATTTTCCTTGCCAATTGGTATGTGTTATTTGTTAAAACTCGCTTTTTGAACAAAGATAAATATGGACATAAGATCTATGAAACTTGGTTTTATTATAAGCTAATTTGTTTTGCGAAATAATATTGTCAGTCGAGTTGGGCTTACATACCGTAATGATGGCTTATAAACTATCTTCTCAACGACGTGATTTGCAAAATTTAATTATCTTGTAATACTTAAAAGCTTCATGTTTTGTGCTTTACTAACGATGGACTTGCTATTACACTACGTGTTCTAGTCAAGCTATCTAGGGTTTGAACGATCTTTAATGTCCCCTCGTGTCATATACATGTTTCGGCATCTATATGATAATTATCCCAAGCACTTGCGCCTTCGGGTGCATGAAGAGTAGGATATAGGGTTGGATCATTCTTTAATGCTTTCCCGCGGTAAACACGCCTAAACTAAAATGTAATAAAAGGTTTTTCTTAACTTGTGCTAAAAAGAGGATTGCATGCATCTTTGTACAAATTTTTGACATTTATTTTCTAAACTTATGTGATACCTACTTGAATTTTTAAGTCTATGCCATTCAATCTAAAAGCACTTGTAGTGGTTTTTCGTCATCTGGTCAAACCTAGGGCGAATTATACACCCGAGGTGATTTTTATCATAGCTCAGTTCTATGCCAATCATTGCATGCTTTACATTGGTACGACTTAAGTCGAGTTCTCGGTCAGATTCGGAACCCGAGGCATAAGATGAGAAGAAACATACTCATGATTTATTACATGTAGAACAAGTTTGTTTGAGACGTTCATTGGTACTCGAAAGAGTTGGGAGAACGTCCCATCCAAACACTCTACAACAATAAAATTCATGAATCGTCTCATAAATCTAAGAGTTGAACTTGTAATGCAATTAACGCTCGACGCTTATCTCTTGACCTACTTATTAGTATATGGTCAGACCTGTAATATTAAGTGGGAGTGCAAGCAAGGATCTTAGTATTATTAGTAATTAAGTGGGTAGTTAATTCTATTAAGAATTTAATTATCGAAAATACTAAATTAAACTTTCTATGTTCCGATTAATTGTGTTATTGCAACATAATTCGTAAACTAAGGTTGTTTCTTATAGAAACATAGTCTCTTTTCCTGGTAAGAAGAGCGAGACATACTCCTATCCCTTCTCGTTAGTTGACAAGAATAAGATAGGATTATAATGGAATCATTGTCGATTTTATTTAAAATCACTTTCAATATTTCATTATCCTAATCTGGTTCTGAGATCTTTGAAAGATAACGTATTTTGTGTGTCTAGAGTACTTTTGATTATAGGTACCAAAATAAATGACATCTTGCACTTGTCACGATGTATGAGTTTAAAACTGCAAAGAGTGAAGAATTTACTAGCACTCTGCTAGGTATCTTTCTTGGACTCTTGTTATTCCTTAAAGTGCTAAATACCCTTGTGGCTATATAGACGATAAAGGGGGAATTGCATGCTAAATAGTCAAGTTAATTGAAAGCATGAACGGCTAGTCCCTCATCTACACAAGTAGAATTTCATATAAATTGCTAAAATACCTAAGTACATGTATACTGTAGGCATTTTTCAGAGATAAGGAAGTCAATAAATTGCTATTTGCTTTCTACTGGCGATGTAACATTTTTTATGTTGACAAATTCAGTGAGAGCGTCGCGGTTTATTACTGAAATAATATCCATGTAATATTGTCAATTTCAGTGGAAGCTACAAGATTTATTTTCTTGATTAGTCATCCATATTATTTCGAACTTGCTTTGAAATAATTTATCACTTCCAAATATGAACAACCATTACATAAAGGAAATTGCATTTTATTTTATAAGATAACACGCTGCCTTTCTGATGTCGCTTTATGAAACGTTATCTATAGAATAATAATCCACAATTCTTTATTTAAAGTTATGGTTCTAAATCTACTTATAATATCAATGACATTATCATATTGTTTACACAATCAACCACCTGTTGTATTGCTTGTCTTCATAATATGATGTTGTGCCTTACACAAGTGGGAGAAATCTTAAAGTGTGTGCAAGGAACAACATATAATAGGTTTCACTTGCCCTCAAGGTATAAAAGCTAATAATTCTACTAGGAATTGAACATACAAGATGTTTGTTGCCCTACTACATTCAATGTCATGATATAGGAAAAGCTACTTCAACATTTTTACTACATGTTTAGTAACAATTATTATGGTTAAGATATAATAATCATAATTTGAAGTATAAAAATTAACTTACTATTGAACTCAAGTATTTGCGTTCATGATTACTTTAGTTAGTATAATTATGTTTTTCTTGATAAACACATAATTATAAAGTTCTTGAATTACTCACCGACTTATAACATAAACTATGTAGTAAATAGTTATGTCTTCTGGTTAACACATAAACATAAGGTATTTGAATTATTCAAAGACTTGTAATGTATACTTGATATGGTCTGATTTCTTGCAAATACATGAACATATAATTCTTGAACTGTTATGTTTTCTTGTAAACACATGGTTCTTGTATCATTTAAGAAATATACATTATAGCATGCACCTGGATTTAAAATACTGATATTCTAATATGGCACACGACCCAACTGGCAAGTATTTAATCCAAAGAGAATGAAGTTATCTATGGAATTTTGATGTATTCTTATAATTCCAATACTCATAGAATACTAAAATATTATGGTATGTCTAAAGATTTGAAACGAACTATATTTGTATAGTGGATTTATGATAGCTTTAATTATTCTACCTCCATGATCTATCAAGGTTAGAAAATTGCATGTGTCATGATACACTTAATAAAGTTCAAACCTAGAAGGTATTCAAGACAATATACAATTGAAAACCCCTAATTTATTACGGACTTGCGGTTGTTCCACTCAAACCAATCTAATCTTAAAACCTCTTGTAGTTTTTCGATTTTCTACACTTCCTAGCTTGACGATTATAGTTTTCGTGTTCCTCTTAGCTGGACGTAACACAAACCTTTTCTAAGGTTATTGGTTAGAGTGTGATATAAGAATTAGGGTTTATACTACAAACTCTAATTAGGGTTCTTAGGAGAAATCCCAATATATCTTGATTAAAGTTCTTTAATTTGCTAATGTCTTATGAAGCATACTATTAACAAACTCGAGATAAGAATTTTAAAATGTGTTTTACAGTCTCTCAATTAAGAACAATTTATTGTTGCTTAATTACTTAGTATTTAGAGAATTATCTCTACTTACAAAAGTAAGTGGGAGCATAACAAATCTTGAAGATATTCAAGAGCAAAATACATAATCTTCAAAATCCACTTGTTGATGTCATATTTTGGTTAAGCACGGAACTGTCAAACCAAAGTAAAAGTTACTCTCATTCATAATCTACAAAGATACCTCATCACTTGATTGATATTTAAATGCCGAGGAGTATAAGTTAGGAGATCTTGGTAATCCACTAACTGCTAAGATTAATTAACATATCTTGAATCTGATAAATGTCTTAGAACTATGAATGATAAGATGCAGTCCTTTAAGGGAAAATCAATCATTTGAGTTTGATTGATATTTCGCCTAATTATAAACCTATGAGGTTGGAAGGAGTTTCTCTTGAAGAAAGACTCACAAGGACAAAATGGTATACATAATTAATGCATGACTAATAATAGGAAGCTTTTAATTATACTCAATCAATTGACTATAAATAAATCATTCTTCCCTACACGCATTGATTAAATAAAGATAATTAATTGTCATACATGTTTCCATATATGGAATATGACAACCTAATTTTTATAGATCTTCCCTTTATGGTTTCCTTGTAACAAGGACGGTGTGTAAATCAAAAGGGTTTATGAGTCTATAAAATCTTTATTTGGTATACAAGATAAAATAATACAAGTATGGATTAAATCATGCATCTAGAAACTAAATCTAGAATTTAATTCAATATGATTTTGGTTAAATTTAGATAGTTTGGAGTACACTTGACATTAAGTGGGAGCACTATGTTTTTTTCATAAATTTCATATGTTGTATAACATATTGAAGATATCTTTCCATCTAAGCTAGATAATCCTTAAGATTGGAATGAAACTGCATTTGATAATTTATGGAATTAATCTAATGACTTTGAAATAAATGTTTATTGAAATAAACATATGCGGTAATTAAGTCCAACACAATGCAATACATCATTGAAGTGAGTCTTGAATGATATATTTCACTTGACATAATTTATTACATGAATGAAAACCTTATGTTTTTAACTAAGGATTCATTATGTATATATTATATTGTGTATATGACTTGTTGTCAATTTTGCACAAGAGCAAAGTGAGATGACAACAACAATATCTAATTGAGAGTATTTAGGTTATTGTTAATAATGTTTACAAATTATATAGCATAATGTTGTATGTGTACACCGATGCTAGAGGATAATCTATTCTAGTAAAGTGAGATTTTATTATTTATAATAAATGTGCTAACTAGATATGCTCAATCAATGAGCATTGTTGCATTACACATTAAGGAATAAGGATAATTTACATTTTAAGAAACTGTAAAGATGATTGTCAGAATATCGTTGTTTTTAAACACCTTGTATGACGATATCCTCATACTATGACACTTGCAATAATATGAGCATGTAGGATAAGACACTCATCTTGTTTTTCAAATCTTTTACATTTTTGTAAAATTTGAACAAGTATTTGGTAAGTTTACTTAGATGACTATTTAGCATTCTTGTAAAGAAAAGTTGAGAATGTTAGAAACGTTTAACTTCAACTTGCTAAATTAGTTTCATGCAATCTATTTTAGTGTTTGGATAATTGGGATGGTAAGACAATTATTACTTTCTGATGAATAAAGATACTTGATATTTGCGTTCATTCATATAAATACTGTTGTCCTATATTTGTATGTTTAATCCTTGAATATTTAATTATTCTAGATATGTCCATTGTCGGTTAGCAATATAGGAATATTGTCTGCATTAAGACAAACGTGAGTGTTGGTTATATTCTTTGAATATATAGACGGTTCCCGCTAAACTCATGTGTTATTCATAAGGGATGCATATTGGACACCCCGAACTTTCGAATCGTGACTTTTGGATCCTTGTCATGAGTAAGATTTTGAAAATGGTGATTAAGTCGTCCTTAGACTTGAGATGCAAACAAGTTGTGCATGTGTGAATATCACTTCTTGATTATATATTAAACGCTAGCTCGCAAGAGTTAGTTATAAATGCTATAGTTGGAAGTGTTGTGAAGCAACATCTACAGACACTTGCAGTCAATATAGAATTTGTTCCTCCACTTGATATAGTGCAGATTAGTACCACTGGGCCCTCTCCAGAATTAATCAGATAATTGTGTGGCCGCACCCAAAGAGTAATCAAGATGATACATGTTTACATTCGGTATATCTGAATTAACTTCTATAACGAGAAACTAAAAGTTAAACTATATGGAATGAGTTAGGATCCATATCCATGATTTAATGGTACTAGTAACAAAGGTATGATTATTAGCAAGTCACATAATCGTATACCATTTATACTTTTGAGATATTTTTCTTGAAACTATACCTCAATCATTTCCGGTTATAATAAAGTGTTGCTAGATAATTTATTATGGACGTACTATGTCTTAAACTCTCACAAGTGGGAGATGTCGGAATATGCGATCGTTTAGCCATCGGAAATGACTGTGCCTATCGGGGGCACACACTTAAACACGAAGAGTACGTTTTATTATATGTTTAATATATACGAGTTATATATTTATTAAAGGTTTAATAATGTTTCACAAAATGTATTTAACGGGTTTTAGTTTAACCGTTAGACGTGATTAACTAATTAATGTGCGTTAAATAAAATGAGAGGATCATTTTGTATATATATTTTATACGAGATATGTGACTCAAAATATTATGCTGACACTAGTGATATTCTAAAAAGTAATTTGATTTTCTTGATGAATATCACAACAGCATTTTATTTTTGAAATATATATATATATATATATATATATATATATATATATATATATATATATATATATATATATATATATATATATCATGTTTGTTTCATTTTTTTGTCGGCAGAGTGATGCTAACAAATATAATAGATGTAAAGAAAAAAGAGACAACATAATATTTACATTGATTTGCTTTGTCTTTATCTTTACCTCAAGACAACACTATATATAATCAAACCTTGTGCTCTCCTTTTTCTTAATCATCTGTGTACATAAGAAATAAAAGAAAGAATTCTCCCCAATGCTTTTAATTGGCAGAGTATTCATTTTCAAATGTAGAAGGCAAGAGATTAATTATATATTATCTCTTGTATGGTCTATTGTTGATCCTTTAGTTGTTATATACGAACATATATACTCTTCGAGTATTTGTTTGTTATATTAAGCAAAACTAGACACTTGTTGTTAGTTATCGTGAAGCAACCACTAGCATCGTAACGTGCTCGTGTGACGTGTTGTGTGAGCAACCTATAGAGACGGTAATTTAACCGTTAAGTTTCAACATCCGAGATCAAGACCAGTTTAATTGATTTTATCATTTAAACTAAAAAGGTTAGTATTTTATATGTTTATTTTATGAGTTAATTCATAATATCAAACTATATCTATTCAGCTGTGCACTCGTAGTTAAATGGTTAACTAGTTATAAAATCCCAACACAAAGTCATTCTTTTTCAGCTTAAAGCCTCGATGAAGATATATTTTAAAATGGAGACAACATTTAGCCTTTGGCATTTTGTAAAACATATGGCATGCACCAGATGACATCAGTGTACAACCATAACATTGTATAATGGTTATTAAGCATTACATTCAACAATACCATAATCAAAGTAAATGAGAATCATAATTTTTTTTATTTAAAAGTAGCTATGAACCTATATGACCAAGAACAATTTTAGATTCCAGTAATGGAGTTTAGATTTGATGAAAAAGTAAAAGGAATATCACCAGTATATCGATTTTATTAGATGTCATGTTTTCATGAGAAAGCGTTCAATTTGATTCAAGAAGCTTGGTAATCGCTAGAGACAAAATGAATGTCGAGTTCTCAATTTTGTTGTCAATAGTGCCTTCCACGTGATGAGTTATATTTGTATTCGTGTTTTATGTGTTAGCGTTAATATACACAAAAGTTACTAAAGTTTGCTTAAAAATTCGATTTAATTACTAAAGTTTAAAGTGTAACAGTTAGGTTACTCAAGTATACGGGTTTATTGTACGCGTTACTGAACTTTTCAAAAAGTTACATTCTCATTACTCCCACGATGGGCTACCGGTTGATGACCGATTTTACTAAAAAGGTTGGATTTTTGTGGGTCCCAGCCCATTTTGAGTTGTACCATATCCAAGAATAAGGGTGTGTTTGTTTTTCATAAAAAATGTATGACTGCCTCTGACATCTGACCAGTCAGACGCGCCCAGACGTTGTGACTGTTTGTTTTTTTTTATTGTGATTCAGATGTTGTAAGATGCTTACCCTCTGACTCGGTCAGACCTGGAAATCACATCTGACTAGCACTTAACACCCTTCTACGACACCCCTCATACATACCTAGGTTCGAATTAGAACAAATGCGAAAACCCACTTTTATATTTATTAATCCGTAATCCATATAAATGAGGATTTATGTGTTGTTTTTTGTGATACGAAAGAGAAACGACCAAAACAATCGTGGGTTTTGAATGACTACTAGATACTACCAAGAGATTTATGGGTTTTGAATGGTTATTAGATAGATTTGCAGATTTGTTTTGAAGAATTAACTAGAGAAAATTTTTGTACCTGATATGTTTGTGATGGTGCCTGTATGTTAGATGAAAGTGTCATTAGGGTTATACTAGGTTTTTATTTTTGGGCCCTCTAATAAGTCATGTTCTTGTTAGTTGGGCTTAAACATACAACATTATTCAAAGGTTGAGATTAGTAGATGATTCCTGGATTTGTTTTGAAAGCTAAAATGGTAATATAAAGATTGGTATTATAACTTGGTTCACAAACAAATAATATCAGGCCGAAATGCTCTAGTTAGTTGGATAAAAAATCGAGCTAGCTTTTGTGAACCGAGTAATTAAAATGATAAGCTAACGCGTTTGTTGACAAGATACTTTAGATCGTGTGTTTGTGAATATATACTTAAAAATTGGACAATTAAACCATTCAGACAATTGTAAACATCAAACAACATCCTTTCATTTAGATTCAGACGTTATGACCATCTCTTACTAGTAAGATGTGGTAATCAGATTCAGACAAAAAACATCTTAGTGAAACAAACACCACCTAAGTGTTTATTTTTTTTAAAATTTGAAGGAAAAAATTTAAAAAAATTCAAAAAAATTAAAAAAAAAAATTAAAAAAAATTGAAAAATTATTTTTTTTTCAGAAAAAAATGTTTAGTTTTTTAATCTGAAAAAAAATTCAATTTTTAATAAAAAATTAATTTTTTTAATTATTTTTGGTTTTTTAAAAAAGCTAAACAAACTAAGGGTTTTATTTTGAAAATGTTTTTTTTTCAATTTTTTTATAAAAAAATTTCTTCGTATTTTTTGAATGTAAAAAAAAGTAATTTTTTTCTTCGTATTTTTTGAAAAGTTAAAAAAATTCTTCGATTTTTTTAATAATTTTCTAATTTTTTAATATTTTTTCAATTTTTTTTTAATTTTTATGATTTTTTATAAGTTTTTTTGCATTTGGACTAACTTTTCAATTGTTAATTAATGAACTAACTTTGCAAATGAATTTTTTTGCATTTGGACTAACTTTGCATTTTTCATCGTTAAATGGTTACATTACAAGTTTTTAACCAATAATATTAGGTCATATTGGTAATATTAGTCGGTAACCAACAAATTTCATTGGTGATATTAGTATTTTAGTCACCATATTAGTAAAGTCGGAAAAAACGATAACCACGTTGGTATTCAGTAGGTTTAAATCTTTTTTTTTAATATTAGTAACAAAAATTTGATGATCAAACTGTTACACACTAAATCACACATACACACATAAAAAAAGAGGAATGTAGACAGCCACGTTGACTGTAATAAAATATAAAATTAATGCCACGTAGACATTAAACTGGTAATAGCGGGTTAATACATACATGGTAACCCATGTATCCGGTAACCAAACCTTGAGTAACCTATCTGTTAGGTTTTAAACTTTAGTAATCAAATCGATTTTTTTTACTAAACTCTAGTAACATTTGTGTATATTAACCTTTATGTCTAAAATCCTCATTCCTGGTGATAAAGACGGAGAATAGATAGATGAATAAATTTTGTTTCTCAGCCTTTCCCTTCTAATTTTAATGAATGCATACTATGGAAAGAGAATGACTTTTTGATTCTCTGTTTCCATTCCATGTCAGTGACAAACACGAGAAATGCCCCATGTTTCCTTTCCTCGCTTTCCATTCCATCCTACCAAACATGCCCTTACAGTATCATGGAGAAGAAGCCTCGCCATTCCTAGGTGGCATCTCGTCATCTTTAGCCATCACACCTTGTGTGCCCCTCACTTGATTTCTCGCCACCCAGACGACGCAAAAAAAAACATGGCCCACTCCTCATTAGCTGTTGTATAAGGGGTATTTTTTAAATAAAAGGTGTAGTGGTGTGACCCAAATGAGGAGGAAGAGTTTGTTATGATAACGTGTTTTTTTTAGAATTGAAAGTGTCAAGTGACGTGACACCTAATGGGGCCCAAATGAAGAGATTTTGGTGCCCATGACACCTTGTGCTCTTATATAAGTTTAACAAATCACTCGATTTCGATTTATAAGCTTATATAAACTAACAACGTTTTAAGCCCACTATATAAGTTAAAACAAACACCTCCTATATGTTGATTACTTGATTCACGAGATTCGCTATATCCTAAAATAAATAAAATAGTTAAATGGGACAAAGGCTGATTTTTAAATTCATTAAAAAAATACTTTTCTGAATATACGTCTTATGTTTTTCACAAAATCAGTCAACACGACTATTTAAACACATATCGAGCAGTAATTTTACACAATATATGAATGTATTTTTGTCTCACGCCATGCTCAAAGACAATGCCGAAGTCTATTTTTTGACGTAAAAGTTACGTTTCATTTTTAACGTCATCTTGACATCGCAAAAACGTGTCTCTTAAAATCCTGAAAATTTATATCTTTATTTGATATATTTTAACATGTATCGAAATAGTGAATGAAACATCATAGGATTTTTTGAAAACGAATCATTTTTAATTTTGTTACATTTAAAAATACCAAAACGCTATTCAAGATAACTCACAAATAGTAAAACTTTACGACTAATTTCAATTAGAACAACGACTAAAAAGAGTTAAAGCACTTTTAATGCCTTTAAATAACCGAAAAGCACCACACTATGAGAAGTCGACAATTAACAAACCCCTCATAAACCGATGGGGAAAATAGAAACTCGAACCGGTTGGGTCGGGTTCGGAGTCGGGTTGGCGGGTTTGCATACGGGTTCGGGTTTTAATGTTCATTTTTTCGCGGGTACGGGTTCGGGTACGGGTTCTACTAATACCCGCCCCGTTTACCCGTATCCGAATCCGTACCCGTTTACCCGAATCCGTACCCGCTTTTGTTGCTATTTTATATAAGTTCTAAATTTGTGTGAAATAATAGACGATGATTGTTGAACGAATTGAATAATCATATTAGTTACATTTTGTGTGCATTAACATGTTTGTTATCAAGTATATTTGGATTTTGTAGTTTTAAAATAAAAATCATGATTTATTCGATATATTAAATCGCGTGAATAATACTAAAAAATATTTTTTTATCTTCTAAACACTTAAAAAATATATTAGTGTATTTTGGTCATTTTCGATTGGTTTTTGTTAACATTGTACGCACAATAATGGCCAACGAAAATTTAATTGTGGATATCCGATACCCGCGGGTAAAATTCGAAAACCCGATGGATAATACTAATCGGATACCCGTCGGGTGATGGAGCGGATACGGATATTATAAACGGGTACGAGTTCACTAAAACCCGACCCGTTGCCATCCCTAAATTTGTCGCTGCAACAGGTCGTGTGAACCAAAATTACCCCCTTAATTCATTGAGGGGAATGAGAAAAATACCCCATTAAACAATAATATAAAAGCTGTGAGGGGAGAAAAGTTTGGCCTCATATGTGCCGTTCGATTTCCTTCGTCCCCTGTTCACCGGTATGGGTTGGGCGACAAATCCCACATCTAAACCGTTGTTTTCTCTCTTCACTGTATCTTCCCTGTTCATTGGTATGGGTTGCGCAAGAAAAACCACATCTCAACCGTCTGTTGCTTTGAAAAATTGCTAGCAGGTATGGGCTTATTCCAAAACCCCATTTATAGCCGTTGATTTACATATGTTACTTGCTTTATTGGTGGAAACGGCTGACATCTCTCTCATCTTATCCTCATCTTAAACTCACATATCAAAACACACATATGAAGATCCGCCGTAATTGATTTTGGTAAGTTGTTTTTTTGTTTAATTGATGTTTTGAAGATGCTTCCAATTGTTTGATTTGATGGTCTTAAGGGTTAATTGAATTGATTTTATTATCATTTTTAATAAACAGTAATAAAGTTTCTGATTTTTTTATTGCTCTTATTTATGTTCATGACTCTATTTTCTTTCTGCTAATTGGATCAATTCATGTGTTTTTTTGTCTAAAAGTCATCAACACTCTGTTTATAGGAGTCTCATATTATTTGGTTTTATGTGTCACTTTGAGGATGTTTTGGTTGAACTTTGCGCTACTTTTAGTGATGCTTATCCAGAATTAGTTGGTATTATACACTTGATTCAAATCCCTAACTGATTTAACATGTATTACACCCAGGGGTGCCTACTGCGGCATCTAAATGTTAAAGTTATGTTGGGTAAGTTGTCGTTAGGCTGTGATGAGGTTGAACGGCCCAAGGTAAGACATGAGATTGCGTGTATCTTGGCGGGGCAACCTCTCGGGGTTGCAGCCATGGCACGTGTATCCTTTCTTCCTTATTAGTGCCCAAACTGAGCCTCATTACAAGTGTCGTACTTTTGGAATGGAAATATTTACGGCTATGAGGTGTTTTTCATGTCCTTAGCGGCCAGCTTATGTAATCGGTTGATGGCTTAATTGATTTTGGGTGACCCTCACTGTCACCGGTCCTTTCGTTGCCGCTATATGCCAGGTAGCGATTTTGATCGGTGTCCGATGGTGTAACGATATATTGGTGATGATGAAAGCTGCCTGTACGGAACATTTTGGGTAGCCTTGCTTTGGTAAAACCCGTAGACAATGCATTCTGCTTATGGTTCTGCTGCGCTTTGCTAATGATTGTTTTTGTGATACTTGGCGATGATGATGCTTTTATATATGTGTGTTTATTATTGGTCATGGTGAGTGAAATAGACACGTATCTTGGCGGGGCAGCACCGACGTGGTGTTTGCAGCCATGGCGGGTCAGATCCTCTTTTGTCCAGCTCTGCACTCACAAATCTGAGCCATTCTTCGTTTATGTCAGCTCAACGCAAAGGTAAGTGGTTTGACCTTGCTTATACTTTGGTTTTCGGCTCCAGTTACATAAGATAAATCTTACAAGCTCTACCTATACAGTAACGGTGTTTAATTATGAAAGTTGGATGGGATGTTGAATTTGCTGTTGTGATTCATGTTGTTAGTAATTAAAACTAAGATTTATGGTTTCTGTTTGCTTTAAAAGGAAACATGTATAAAGAGAGAATCTGATAATTGGCGATGAAGAGATTGTTTTGATTAAAAGGGGGCGTGGCTTGGCAAGGCATCAGGGGACCCTGTTTGCAGCCGCTACGTTTAAAAATGTTTTTGGTTGGTATTGGCTACATATTGATACACAAAATGACTGTCGGGTTAGGTTGTCTGCTATTTCTCTTGATATTATTAACTGCAGTTGTCAGTTCGGGCTAAAAATATATATTCATGATTAGTTTGCCTTGCATATGCTTTATGCTCATGTTTTAACGAATGGAAGTGAAAACTGGCTATCGATTAGAACATGCTTTGTTGTTGCTTGCTTTATGTAGGCTAAGCCAACAGCCTCGCATCTCCCTGCGTTGCCCCCGTTATTTTCGTTGCCGCTGCCCGCTCTGTGCGACGATCTTGACGGGTGTGTAGCCTTGGTCATGATTCTTTGCTCATGTTGGCCTTCGTTCGAGGCTGCTTTTATAATCTCATGGTAATTTCTAATGTTTCTGAATTATAGGCAATGATGATAAGCGTATGTGCAACTGCTATTGATCATGGTGAGTGATAACGAACCGTATCTTGGCGGGGCAGCACCACGAGCATGGTGTTTGCAGCCATGCCGGTCGGATCCTCTTTTATCCGTGTCAGCGCTTTCGAATCTGAGCCACTCACATTAGTGTTATGTGACCGTTTATATGCTTATAAGAGGGTGGGTCAAAACGTGTTAGAGGAGCAATGTTTACCAAGTAATGTGGAATATTGAAATAAATGAATTTATGTTATAATTACTTGCATTCATGGAAGTGATACACGGAGCTATTGGTGAGAACCGATAATATTACAAGTCCTAAAACCTTAATATATCTAAGGAATATTCTTAATACGTTTTGTCTTTTGGAACTTAAAGTTCTGTCTCCTGTGTTTCTTCTTATATATTGAAGCTATTGTTCTGAGTGGATTTTTCTTCCCTCTGTTACAATGGGCAGGGAGGGTGTATTTTCTGCTTGCTACAGTTTGTGGAGTAAATGAGGTCTGCATTTTCTTCCTTTATTAAAGATCGTAAATACAAAACTCGAGCTATGTTATGTATTAGAATGCCATATGAAGATACAAACCGGATGAAGTTAGAACAGCGTTAACAATATCTTCCATCTTCGTGTTTTTTTTTCTTTTTCCTTTTGGCTATTGTACTTATTTTCTTTATTTCTTTATGTAGGTTCAAGAATCACCCGCAGTTTTTATCACATTTGTTGCTTGGTGCTTCGCTGAGGTAAATTATCATTTTTTTCACTATGTTCGTGTTTGTACTGAAGCACATGGGTTAGCTTAGCTGTTTTGACAAGTTTCATCGAAACAGATAATTAGGTATAAGTTCTATGCTTTGAGATGTGTGAGAAACTGCCCCTCTTTCCTTACCTACCTCTGGCCAGTCCATCTCCTTTGACATTAATACAGATCTACACTTCAGGAAAAGAAGTTTCACATTCAATTGCTACCATATTGCTAGGTACACAGCTTTCATAATGATCGTACCAACTGGGGTTGTAGGCGAATGTAAAAGAATTAGCTTTATGCATAAAGATATTTGATCTTATTAGCTGAGTGTTGAGAGTTGTCAAGAAACTTTATGTGCCTAATAATTCAACCAAAGTTTGAAATGTGTTTGGTATGGATTTTTGGATGTCTATGCTATGCTTTATTTGATGTCTACAAGTAGTTTATCGAATATTAGACCTCCAATAAAATAATAATATCGGGCTAAATTTGATGTTTTCTTTTGTAACAGGTTATGCAAAAGTGAGTGGGCACGTTGTCGACAAGAAAATTGAATACCTAAAGGTTGGTACACTTTTAATTCTCTACAATTGAAATAGTTTATTATGCTTAGTTCATTATGATGTGGGTCTAAAACAGTTCCTTTCATAAGCAAATCCTGACTTCTTTGTTATCTTCAAGTATATGGATATTTTTTCTATGGTGGTTGTACTTTTGATAATATGGTAGTTGTTTTGCTCTACTGAACAAATCTCCAATTGACCCGTTTTAAGTAGATCACAAGAGATGTAGATTGGCAGGAACACCGTCGGGTGCTTCGTGCCACGAGCCATTGTTCACCCCATAAAGAATGGTTCAGGAAACTCTCATGACCTATATGAGCACCAATTCGAGTGAGCATGAGCCTGAGACTCAAACATATGACCTTTTATCTACATAATCTCCCCTCTAGGCCCATAGTTAGCTAAAGGCCTTTGGTATTGGTTATGAGTAAATAGGTCATGTGCTTAATCTATACTTGACTGAAGGTTTATGAGATTTTGTTATTAAGAATCTATACTTCGTATTTTATGTGAGTTGGATACCTTTTATGACATTTTTTTCAAGAATTTAAATAGGGATGATACTTATGTCAAAATCACTGATAGTACTAACTGCATTCCTTTTCCCAAACGAAAATACCTCTTAAATTCCTAATATCGCTTACCATGCTAATAGATGGTTCGTGTATGCATTGCCTACGAATAATTTATTAATACATCCTAACCTTTCTGCATTTGAATTGGTTTGACTTTCAGATTTACATATTTGCTTTTACATTTATTTCAGGCGGCCCAAAAAAATGTCGCACACTACTATTGCTGCTCTATGGCCTGGACAACGTCACAACGCTGTCGAATAATCAAAGCCAAAGTCTACCTAAAAAGGATTTCTAAAAGTCTCCCATATATGAAAGAAAAAGCATCCTCCTGTATGCTGATTGATAGAGAGGTAAGCAAATATTTTCATCCATTGAAAACCTCCCTTTAAAATAATTAAATGCCATACGTAACATAAATTGTCCACAGAAAAACGGTATCCAAGCCAACATGGATCTCCATAATTAGCAACATTTTGATCAGCAACTAAGGTATGATAAAGTCAACTTTAATGGGACGTAATATGATAAAAGAAAATATGTTCTTTGATTTTCCAATATAATCCTTTTCTCTTTTTTTGTCTAGGGATACCAGTCGTATAAAATTTGTATTTTGAATGTTTGAATATGTATTTACTTGGATATAAATATTTTTCGTTTGTGACTAAACTTATTTTAATTTGATGCAGACAATTGCAACCTTTTTTGGCCAGTCAGATTAAGACAGCAATTGGTGGCGCTTTCGCCGGACCAGGTGTGTTAGCTCTTTTGCTTGCAACCGTTTTTGGCCAGTCAGATTAAGACAGCAATTGGTGGCGCTTTCGCCGGACCAGGTGTGTTAGCTCTTTTGCTTGCATATTTTATGGGCAGCCAGCTCTTTAAGTTACGTAATGTCATAACTAGAAGAGGCAACTTAATACATATATATATTATTTTGGCCGTCGCTTTCAGCCTATACTTCTAAGCATCTAATATCCAAAAGCCACTAGGTGATTAAAGGGTAGTTGGGAACTGCTTAGTTGCTTTATCAACTGATTTTGCCACTATTTTAATTTTCTATTGCAAACAAAATAGGTCTAAAGTTATGAATTATGTGGTTATTATAAAATATTTATGATCATGGTTGTGTCAGAGTGTTCACACACAAATTGCATACTCGAGCTTTATTACTATTGTAGGTTGGTACGGTTGTTTGAACTTGATTTTCTGGACATTTCTTTACTAGGCCGATCATGCAGGTTTGACGCAAGCGTAAGTTCAAGGCACGCATTTAAATGGGTTCTTGCAAGAACAGTTCCTCTACCTTCTTTTGTCCTTGGTAGTGTAGCTTTCGTAAATGCGTCTGCAAAACATGGAGGTTTGTGATATGTTTTTATTCTTGCATTATTCATACGTATATGACTCTTTTTTAAACTATTTACGAACACTTCATTTTTTGGACAACTGTGGACATGTGCGACCTTCTTCTTTGATTTATAGGAGACTAACGTCACCCAAATGAACTCCTATGATTTAAACTATGAAATGTATCAAGAGTGGTCAAAGGCGTATGGGTTCAAACACTTCAGTTGGATGAATGGGAAGAAACTGTAAGAGCCAATGATGTACCCTCTCTGTATAAACATCGTCCTAATACTTTTTGTCATGAATGTTTTTTTAAATACCCCGCGGCGGAGCGCGGGCATTAATCCTAGTCCTATTAATAGATAGGAACACATTCCAATTAATTCTAGCAAAAAAACTCAAAGCAAAGCTGAAAATAATGGGTTGTGGAGATGCGGGGGATCGAACCCCGTGCCTCTCGCATGCAAAGCGAGCGCTCTACCATTTGAGCTACATCCCCAATTTGCAATACTTTTAATAAAATCTTTACATAAACCATAACTAATCAAGACTTTATAAAGAGTTAAAGACTATGCTGACTGTGAATGACCAACTAGAGAGCTTCGCTAATTTTATTTTTTCTGCACTCTCCCCCACACCCCAACCAACCCCCTGTTTCTTCTAATCATTTTTATTTAATCTGATCTTGCTACCAATCAACACAGATCCAGTAAATAAACCCCTAGATCGTTGTTACTAATCTTTGTTTATTCATTTTTAAATTTTATTTTTTATGCATTTGATCTGTTATTATTGTAATAATTAAGTTCCTAGAGGGAAGTGGAATAGTATGGCTTGGTTTAGTGGGAAGGTTTCGTTAGGGAACTTCCCTGATTTTTCTGAGGCTGTTAGTAAGATTAGCGAGGGCGTTAAATCTATCGAAAAGAATTTCGACAATGCTCTTGGCATTGAAGGAGATTCTAATAACAACCCTGATGATGCTGCTGCCCCTTCTTCTTCTATTGCGTCTCAAGGTAATATAACGCCGCCAATCGCGCCTCGTTTAGTATAATTGGTGCATCATCATCATCATATTCAGCATTGTGTTCCACTGTTAAATAGTAAATACTAGTAGTGTAGTTGTTGCCTAGAGGTAAATCATTTAGGGCGGGTGTTTGGCATTGCTGATTAGACGGATTTATTTCTGATCCGCCACTTTTTGAAACCTCAACCCTGGACTAATCGATAAGAAATGCTGTCAGCTGCTGTTTTGGGAAACTTTGAGCTTGGTTGGGACTTGCACGGGTGTTATTAGTTAAAATCGTACCTTTTACTTCATAACTTTTTTTTACTGTACTTTACACACTACGAAAAAAAAATTGTTCACCCAATGACTTGGAGTCCTGGGTGGGTGCGCCACTGGAATTGAAGGTTTAATATATATTTTCACCATTTCACCAGAAAAAGAAGTCGAATAGTGAACATGATTAGACGAAATTATTTCTGATCCGCCACTTTTTAAATCCTATCCCTTGCAAAAATCAATAAGAAATGCTACGAGCTGTTATATTTGGAAAGTTTGAGATGGTTGGGAGTTGCAAGGGCGTTATTAGTTAGGGATCTAATAATCAAGATTAGTAGCCGCAACTAATTGTTAAATTGTGAAAACCCCGTAGATGATGATACGTTTTATTGATACGAAGTATATCGAGACAAGCACATAATGAAAAATCAATTTGGACTTATGGACTTACGCCATAAGCTCAAAGCTCATATGCTAAAAAAGTCAGCTTATCGTTTTTTTTCTGGATTTTAATAAGCTAATAAACTCACAAAATAAGCTTGATCAAGACATCTCCTTACGAAGAGTGGTATCGGCTCGGCTCCTTATCATTACATCCCCTTAGGCCCTAAGAGTGTTTTTATAACTAATCAACATAAGCTAGTTACTTGCTTTAATTGGTGTATTTTAGCTAGATATTGCTACTTTTACCTGCTTGACTCGTTATCGTTATAATGTAAGCGCACATTTGACTCGCTTCATATAAATAATGCATAACAATATTGAACATTGTGGTTTGTTGGCGTTGCAATTTGGAAGTGATTGCCTGATATTCTGACGTTGTAGATAATTAGTTTTTAGTATTTGGGTATAGTGAAATCAATTAGGCAAATTCCATATCGACTGCATTTACCTGTCTTCCAGACAAATTAATAGGAAAGGCTAGAAGCCATTGTTTTGGAACAACCTGAGCCTGGTTGCGATTTGTTGATTGTTTTAGTATAGCAAATGTGACTTTCTAAGGATCATTATACTCGTAAATTAGGTACCAAATAGTTGAATAGCGGATTATTCTTATTATCATAACTTTAAGCATGCACATTTTGTTACAATGGAATATCTAATCTTAATAATTCGATGTCACATATTTTGTTCTAAAACCTAATGCTTACATGTAGAAGTTTGTATACTTCACGTTACATTTGGTTTAAATAGTTTATCTAGTTATGATTATTTGGTATCACATAATTTCTTTCTGAACAAAATGCCCAAATGTCAAGGATCGTCTAGTCCATATTGGTTTTGAGTCAACTGGTTTCTGATCAATAATAATAGTTGTTTATTTCAAGAAGGATTAAATCTGCATCCTTTTTGTTTGATGATGTCTCATTTGAGTATATGTAATAATTGGTCGTTTACTAGCAGCTTCAGGGCTATGGTCTACGGATTTAATGTCCTTTATGGGTCAGAAAAATGAGGTCGAGGATGAGGACGAGGACGAGAATGAGGATGCCAAGTCTGAAAAGGCTGAATCCTCTCAGGAAAATGAAGTGGCTGAAGCTGACAACGACGTTAATGCTACCCGTGAACCTGAAGAGTCGAATGTTGAAACTTTAAAACCTGTAGTAAATTTAGCTTCAGTGGAAGCAGATGATAAGTCGGTTGAAACAAGTACTGTTATTGATGAACAAGCAAATGAGATTGCTGACGGTCCTTTGGAGACAAAACTTGCGCATCCTGAAGTAGATGAAAAAAGTATTGTTGAAAAGCCTATTGCAACAGATAATGATAAATCTGAAGAGGTGATTATCACTGCTATGGTACAAAGTGAAGCAGAGTCTGGTTTGCATGCAGAACCAACTGCTGATCGTGCTGAGCAGTTAGAGGTTTCCGAGGTTCCTGACCATAAGTCAACAGACCATGAGTCAATAATAAGTTCTGAAGATCAAGGTTTAAGTACTGCACATGAGCCAGATGAGGTAGAACCACCTCATGATTTGCAAAAGACTGATATTGCAGATGAACCTAAGAGACAAGACGAAGAGACTATGCAAGAGGTCCCTACAGTTGATGGAGTGGATGCGTCACCAGATGTGACTGGCGAAGAAGCAAAACCGAGTATACAAGTTTTAGATGATGTTTCCGAGATGGTTTCAAATGAAGGTAACACAAAGTCTAGTGAACACCAAGTTGACATACAAGAACGGTCAAGTCCAGGAAAAAGTGTGTCAGAAAATTCAGATTCAGTGGAGCTAGAGAAGGTGAAGAAGGAGATGAAATCAATGGAAACTGCACTTCTAGGAGCCGCTAGACAAGCTCAGGTACGTAAACATTTAGCTGTTGATATTTTTCTATCGATTATGTACTCATATACTTGGTCAAATTTAGAAACATGGTCAAAGATAGTTTCAACTTTGGGTTCCGATCTAGTAGAAAACTTTAGTTATTAATTGTTGGCATAATGTATCAGGAGTGCACCCAACTATTAAACTCTTTTAACTAAGATCACGCTACTATTGTAACTGATTTATCGGCCACTCACATATGTATCCTGTTTTTCTATACCATAAGCAAAAACAGTCTGGATGACGAAGTTAACCTTAAAGTTTTGAGAAAAACAAGATATCCTCGAATCTTGATTATTATTAAGTACGAAATTATCTACTAGTAAAAAATTCAGAAAATATATAGGTATAAACGAATCTGGTATATATCTGGTGGCCTATAAAGTAGTTTCAAACTTTCAACCTTAAACTGAAAATATGTAACAGATTATCCAATAGCCTTTTTCTGAATCTTATACACCACTGTAATCAACTAATTGACAGTGTTGGGGGTTTTTGTTTGTTTGATCGGTTTTACAATCGACTTAAAACGTGTTCTCTGGGATTCTAATTTAAGGTTAAATGTCTTGCCAGGCGAAAGCAGATGAAATTGCAAAGCTGATGAACGAGAATGAGCAGCTGAAGTCTTTGCTTGAGGATCAAATGGTTGGTACAAGTTCATACTTGTCAAAGTAAACTTTTGGATTATAGGTTTTAAAAGAAAAACTATCAATCTATCTGTATATGTGCATGTGATTATGCGTAATTACATTGCGAAGTTTTCGATATCTAATTCCTACACATTATTTAACAGAGAAAATCAAATGAAGCTGAAGTTGAGTCTCTACGAGAAGAGTATCATCAGAAAGTCTCAACTCTTGAAAGAAAAGTAAACTGCTTACATATTTTGAATTTTGTTCAAAGGTTACTTACATTATACCCATAACTAAACGTGCAACTACTATAATCTAGGTTTACGCTCTCACGAGGGAAAGGGATACCCTACGCAGAGAGCAAAATAAAAAGAGTGACGCTGCTGCTCTTCTGAAAGAAAAAGATGAAATCATCACCCAAGTTATGGCAGAAGGTAATGATTCAATACAAGTTACGAGTGCATAGATACATTTACAACTTGTAACTTTCTGTTCGTTTAGGTGAGGAGCTCTCAAAGAAACAAGCTGCTCAAGAAGCAAAAATTAGGAAACTACGTGCACAGGTGGGAAATTAATAAACCTGCCGTCTTTCCTTTAAAACCCAAAACACTTACTTTATATGGTCTTATGTTTAATGTTTCCTCTGTTGTTTTGTATTTTTGAATGGTAGATCAGAGAGTTCGAAGAAGAGAAAAAGGGACTGGAAACAAAGCTACAGGTAAAACTGTGACAAAATGAATAAACACTCCACAAGTTTGTGGTTTGTTTTACTGATTTGTTGTTTCTTAGTATTTATCATTCGAGCAAATTGTCAGGTTGAAGAGAGCAAGGCAGAGAGTTTAAAGACAGATAAGGCGGCGACAGAGAAGCTTCTTCAAGAAACGATTGAGAAAAACCAGGCTGAATTTGCAGCACAGAAAGAATTCTATACAAACGCATTAGCTGCAGCCAAAGAAGCTGAAGCATTAGCAGAGTCACGGGCAAATGATGAAGCCAGAATTGAACTGGAGGGTCGCCTTAAGGAAGCAACAGAACGTGAAGCTATGCTCATCCAAACTTTAGAAGAATTAAGGCAAACTCTTAGCAGAAAGGAGCAACAGGTTTGCATTTCTAAACAGGATTCATTTTTTTTATATCTTTTGTAACTTGCATAAAATACCAATGCACTTATTCATTTTTCGTTTTATCGGTCACTGTACTTGACTAATGCGTAACAAATAAAAAATATATAAATCCTTTTTACCTCTGAATTTGCTATTATTATTATTTTTTTTTTTACTTTTTTGGGACTGCAGGCAGTTTTTAAAGAAGATATGCTGAGGAGAGACATTGACGACCTTCAAAAACGATACCAAGTGCGTGCTTCTATAAATTATTATTCTTTTCGACTCCTTTGTTCGATATCTTCTGATATTCATTGGTCTTCAGGCAAGTGAGCGTCGGTGCGAAGAATTGGTTTCACAAGTTCCTGAATCTACTAGGCCTCTTCTGAGGCAGATCGAGGCTATTCAGGTTTGCTTCCTTTTAAACATTGTTTTGCTCTTGCTTGTGTGGTTTACTAAAATATCTTTTTTAAAGGAAACAACTGCTAGAAAGGCAGAAGCTTGGAATGCTGTGGAGAGATCACTAAACTCACGGCTTCAGGTCCGCTCTTACATATAATAGCTTATATCGTGTTGATGTCATTGTTCGTCCTTTTGCGGTCCCTTTTTGGCTGAAATTTAGATTCACAGGAAGCAGAGGCGAAAGCTGCAGGAGCCGAAGAAAGAGAGCGGGCTGTTAACGAACGATTATCTCAAACATTATCCCGCATAAACGTTCTTGAAGCTCAGATATCGTGTCTGAGGACTGAGCAAACACAACTATCGAAGTCCCTTGAAAAGGAAAGACAAAGAGCATCAGAAAGCAGGCAGGATTATTTGGCACTAAAAGAGGAGGCTGATACTCATGAAGGTCAGGTGAATCAGCTTCAAGAAGAGATACGGGAGCTCAAACAGAAACATAAGCAAGAGCTTCATGAGGCATTGACTCACCGTGAACTCCTGCAGCAGGTATTGTTTCTGTTTTCATCAATATTGGTGATTATATATTTAAAGCAATATAATTATGTTCATGATAAATACAGGATGTAGAACGTGAAAAAGCTGCACGTTTGGAATTAGAAAAAGCAGCCCTCCTTTCTGCTGTTCCTGAGCAGAATCCAATAGCTAGAACGAAGTCTGCAATTGAGAATGGTAAAGTTTCTACTAATACTTGATTTTTACATACTTTGTCATCTATCTTTGTATTTTGTTTATCACCGACTTTCATGTGCAGGTTTGGCTCGCAGACTCTCGAATGCTAGCAGTGTGAGTAGTATGGAAGAAAGTTTTTACCTTCAGGCATCTATGGACTCTTCAGATACTTTGTCAGAAAGGCAAAATCCCGGAGAACCTACTTTGAGTTCGTATCATCTAAAAAGTAAAACACCAAATGCATATGAAGCTGCTCTTCGACAAAAGGAGGGTGAACTTGCTTCTTATATGTCTAGACTGGTACACGTCACATATGAAGTTAAAAATATTTTTAGCGTAACAAACAATATTCATTTTCCGTAACACTGATATTATTCTTCATTGAATATTAGGCGTCCATGGAATCTATTCGAGACTCTCTTGCTGAAGAGTTGGTTAAAATGACTGCAGAGGTACATTTCTCAGCCAGCTGTTAAACAAAATTATTTAGTGGCAGGTGTATATGTATAAAATTCTCATATTGGAGTATAAATTTTGTGTAGTGTGAAAAATTACGGTCAGAAGTCTCACAACTACCAAGTATGAAGGCAGAGCTGGACGCATTAAGACAAAGGCACTCTGCTGCATTGGAGTTGATGGGTGAACGGGACGAGGAGGTACATTTGACCATAATCTGACCATTTCCCATACACGACCCATATTCTAAATTTTTTGTTTTGTGTAGCTTGAAGAGCTTCGGGCTGATATCGTGGACTTGAAAGAGATGTATAGAGAACAAGTGAACATTCTTGTAAATAAGGTATCTGTTTTGGAAATTAAGCATTTCAGTTGTACATTGGTAGCAAAAAGTGTGAATCAAATGTTTATTTCTTTCTGATTTACCCGATTTTTCTGTCTTCTGTAGATTCAGGTTTCTGGTTCATCCATTGGTGCCGCTTAAATCTGGTAGCCGAGAATACTATATATTATTACAGGAAAAATACTATTTTACCCTTCTTTTTCTCATGGTGAAGATCTTGTCGATCCATGATACTAATGATTTGTGATGAGTTTCAGAGCTTATAATGGCTTCCTATCTGTTTTGTAACTTCATTTGATTAAATATGAGAATAATAGAAGATGTTTAATATTTTATTCTTGTTTTTTATTTGAGTACATATCCTTTTGTCTCCAGAATACCATTTTAGTTGTACCATGCCAAGAATCTGAGACCATCTTTTTGTTGTTCAAACTGAAATATGGGTTGGATATATCAGGCTCGAAATGAGCTTTCACCGAGCAACTGTAAGAAAATAGGTCATGGGTTAAAAATCAACTCTGGACTAAAAAGGTCATTGAACATGTGCTAAATGCATGGGCTATGTTTTTGCGGAATGGTTAGTCGTCACCCAAAAAGGGTATGGTCAAGGTTTTTCCTTCCAATTTTAAACGACCCAGCGTTTCATTCATTTTACGTAGCGCTTAATAATATCAAGAGTTAACTGCTTTTTTGGTCCTCGTGGTTTGGTCTAGTTTTCACTTTTGGTCCAAAAATCCAAATAGTTTCGATTTTGACCAAAAATGTAAACTATTTCTTCAATTTTGGTCCATTTTGCGTAATTCCGCCAGTTTGACTAGTTTGACCGTTAGTTAAAAGGGCATATGCGTCTTTTTGTTATATTTTATATTTTTTTTCTTTCCTCGTGTCTAATTGGCTAATTTTATCATTCTAAAAATACCTAAATTATAAACATCTCCACTACTCTCTTCCTCAGCCATGAAAACCATACCCACCACCACCTCGGATGCTCTCACCGTCATCTACATTCGCCACACCACCATCAATTACTTGCAGCTTACACACATATTCAATAACAACCACCTCAAATTTTCTTATCAACACAAACTCTAATTAAATTCAAGATCAAGCAAGTCACAACAGTTGAAACTAATCCACCATCATATAAATTTACATCTTCAATATTTTTCTTTTAATTTTCATATCGGATCAAAAATACAGTTAACTCCAAAATTTACCAATAATGATGATTACCAATCTCATATTCTCACTGTCAAAAAAATCACTCACAACCTTACAAAGAATCCATTACTAAGCTCTTGGATCTAAACATGAAAAACATCAAAAAAATCATTACACATAGCCATATCCTTCTACTATTGAACTAGGCTAAGTAAAACACTAAAACTCAACCCACCAGGCACAACTCCATGTTTTATCCGCCACTACACCATCGCCGCAACCCCCGCCAAAGCTCACTGTCGCCACCGCGTAACCCCCACTGGAGCTCGCCACCGCCACCAAACCCCTATCGGAGACACCTAATCTTTGGCCAAACACCCTTCGATAACCCGATCTTTGATGAAGACATTCTAAGTCTTGTTGATTTTGATTCGACAATATGCATCATTATCCAAAGATGTATATGCTTCTTAGGTTTTTTTATGTGTTGATTGAGTTTTCATTTGTGTTTAATTTATGCTACCGATATGTGTGGTTACTGTAAGGTTCATGAAAGTAATGTAAATTTGTAGTGATGATAGTATTTTTTATGATGGAGGATTGTTAATTCAAAAATTAATGGTGTTGTAAATAGAATTTGTAATAATGATAGTAATAATTTAATAATAATAATAATAATAATAAATGAAAAGAGGGTACTTTAGTCTTTTTCGGTTTTAAAATAAGGGTATTTTAGTCTTTATACATCTTTTTAACTGGTCAAACTAACGGTCAACGCAAAATGGACCAAAATTGAAGAAATAGTTTACTTTTTTGGTCAAAATCAAAATTATTTAAATTTTTGGACCAAAAGTAAAAACTGATCAAACTACGAGGACCAAAAAAGCAGTTAACTCTAATATCAAGTAGCTTGGAATGAATTTGAAAGTACATGGTGTAAGAAAAAAAAACATCAAGTACTTTTTTTGGAACAAATAAAGTAGTGAAGCAAAGCATGGGCAAGTAGTGGCAGACAGCATTGGAGCACAAGAGAGCAATCACCCTCAACAGGAGGGCATCATACTTGTGCTTAATTTCATTTCAAATCAACTACTAACTTGACATACTTTTTTTTTACCGGTCAGTGACGGATTCAGGAAACTAGCTCAGTAAACTATTACTTAATAAGTTCGATTTTTTTGCTTCTTTTCTAAATTCAGACGCATAATTCGTTTTGTTTTATGGAATCCGGTTTAAAGTAAGTTTTCATTTAGTATATCAGATTGTGGGTTATTGAGATCAAATGGGTCTTCAGATTCAAGCTAATTAACAAAGTTGGTTTGTTTTGTTGTTAATTAAAACAAAATATCTTAGTATTATATGTGCAGCAGAATATATAAGTATTGCAGGCCACCACATGTTAAAAGACTAATTGAAGATGGCATACATTTGAACATTTTACTTGGGGACTGAACATTTGAATACTTCTATTTTGGGATCAAACCTTATATTCTTCCAAGAACATTGGTAAGTGATAACAAATTATTTTTGTAGCTGGCTGAGAATTCCAAACACAGTTTATGGTGGTTACCAGTTCTTTTGTAATTACAATATCTAGTTATGTTGATATCAATGAAAATGATTTCTAGACCTAAATCGTAGACATACAAATATACGTACGAGTGAACGCATGTCAATCACAAAGGCAAAGATAAGCAGTGATCCCGTCATCTTAAACCAACATTTACACACAAATTACATATGCGTACGCACATATATACATACATGAACATACGCATACACACATGTTAGAGATAAGCAATCTTCAGTTATATGTTACTATGTTAGTAATATACAGCTTTTTGGTAATTAGTATTTCCTTGTTCAGTAAAAATGGTTTAGCAAAGATATATGGATAGACATATATGCGTGTACAGATACTTGTGTCTGTAAATTGGTTAGGTAGCATATATATTGTGGTCCAAGACTTGCATTCATGGTGAACCCCGATGGGTATGTTTTTAGTTCTCTCCTTTTCAACTTCTACTTCAATTCACTGTTTTGCTATATATATATATAACTTATTTGTACTTCTTAATTAGTCCAATATTTACGATTTTGCTAATTAACTTAACCTTTGCCAATGTTCCAGTTACTAGTGTATACTTAGTTTTGTTTGTATAAAGCATCGATACAACTAGAATATGTTGTAAGATCTCCTCGTGGTGAAAAAACATTTTGTTCAAGTTCATATTCTTCGAGAATGCAAGAAAAACAACCTAAAAGACAGTACGTGCGTAACATCCTTTAAGTTTTTATAAACACATATTTGGAGTAACCGATGGATTTAACAGAATCACCATCTAGAACAAGCAGGTTACGTACGATTTCAATCAACGTATATGGATACGAGACATCTATGCTAACTTATCAAAACTGTAGACTTAAAAAACAGCTATTATTTCTCTCTCTTAATTTCATTCATTGATCTTTCCACTTGTCTTAATTTCATGAGTAGGAGGATATGTAGGAACAAAAAGTAGGAAGAATAATCATTTCTCATTAAGGAAATGTGTAAAATGTTTATGGGTTCATACCGGAAGAGTCGTTTAAAATTACTTACAACTTCCTATATTCACATTTATACATAAAAGATCTTTAAGATTGATAAATTTGAACAAAAAATGTACGTGTATGACTATATAACCAAATAGGCAAATACTATACGTTGTTTCCATAAATGGAAAGTGCTTATATATATGGCCATATGGGAAAATGCAGTAAGATGTGTAATACTGGTATTGAGATTAAAAGGTAAGCTAGCTAGTAATCCTAATGAAGGTCAAATGTTTGGCAGAAATTAAGGATTAGAACCCACTTTTGCTCGTTGGTGGATCTATGACAACACAAAACCAGCAAACGTTTGAGTTGTATTAACTTGGATCCTCTAAGATTCCCCTACTTGCTAAAATGACACAAATACTTATGTTTTTTTTTAACATTAATACTTATGTTATTTTAGTTTGTTGGACAGCATGCTTCAATCAAAAGACATCTATCTATGTGTATCACCACATACACATCAAGAAACTAAACCAATTAAGTTAATTAAAAGAGTTTCAACAAGATGCAATGGTAGTCACTAATTCGGCTTTGATATGTTAGTGATAAGGTTTGATGTATATTCACGATTTATAAGATCCGAGCACGTTTGTGGGATCTAGGCTTTCTAATGCATTGTAAGCTATATGTATTAACATGATATCTTGCGAGGAATTCAATGTTTAACATGGTATCATAAGCGAGAATCAAGAGGGTTATTGGAAAGATAGTGGGGACGTATAAAACGTGTTTATGGAAGGAAGGTTTATTCTAGATGAGATTCTTATTGCAAACAAAACTATGGAGTTTTTGAAAAAATAAATAAAAAGAAGGTTAGTGTGTAAGGTGGACTTCGAAAAAGCATATGATAATATTAACGGGAATTTTTTAGTTAGTATGATGAAACAAATGGGTTTCCGAAGATGGAATCTTGTTTGAAATATGCAACTTTGTCTATTCTAGTAAATGGATCTCCTACACAAGAATTTTGTTTGTGATGGGGTATTCGATAAGGAGATCATCTATCACCATTTTCATTATGGCGGCATAAGGATTGAATGCTATGGTCAGTGAGGCGGTCGATAAGGGGTTGTTCAAAGGGATATATGTGGGTAATGATAATATTGTAGTATCACATATACAATACGCCGATGATATTAGAATTTCTGGTGAATGGAGCAAAGAAAATGCTCAAGTTCCGATGTGTATCTTAAAATGCTTTGAAGAAGTATCGGGTTTGAGGGTTAACTTGAGCAAAATTCGCATGTACGGGATTGGTGTGACACATGGAGAGGTTGAGGTGATGGCGAGGCAGATAGGGTGTAGCGTAGGGGAATTCCCATTCACGTACGTAGGCCTTCCTATCGGCACAAATATGAAAAAAGGAGTGCATAGAGACCGGTGGTCGAAAAATTCAAAAAAAAGGCTTTCAGATTGGGGAGCTAAAGCGATATCATTTGGTGGAAGATTAACCTTGGCAAAATCGGTCAGTGGTAGCTTGCCGTTCTACTATTTCTTGATGTACTCATGTGTGTGATTAAAAAACTTGAGTGCATAAGACGTGATTTCTTTTGCGGCGGGGTCGGGGAATGTAAAAAAATGTCTTTGGTTAAGTGAGATTTGGTTTTATCTTCATATGGGGCGCGCAGATTAAATATTGGGTCTTTACGAGTGAAAAAATTAGCTTTGATGGGTAAATGGTGGTGGGGATTTAGGAATGAAGAGGATTCATTATAGGTTAAAATGGTTAGAAGCGTGTATGGTGCAGACGCGAAGGATGGGGGGGGGGGGGGGGGGGGGGGGCTAGGTAATAGTAAAGGGGTTAAGGATATGCGTGGTTAGTGGGTGTGGGTGACGTGCTGAAGGTTGGGGTGGATTTAGATAAAATTGGGAATTAGCTTTAGAATTTTTTTCTTAGGAAAATAGGTAACAGGTGTAACACATCTTTTTGGGATGATAGGTGGATGGGTGTAAAACCTCAAAATTTGGGCTTTTGACACGTCACCGGCTTTATTATTATTATCGCTCATCATATAATATTTTTACGGATCACTTTCATAATATATCAACACAAGACTTATTGCGCACAAAAATCATGATTTTAGTATATAAAAATAGTGAAGTATTTTAACTTAATATTATATACACACTTTTACCTTATTAACTTTGTCAACTGTTGTACCATTTATTTTTGGGATCTATATAATTCCACTTTTATATGACTTAATATTAATCATATACCTTTGTCATACCATCTTTCATATTTATTTTTATATTTATATGAACTCTTAGTCATTATTGACTACTTCGGCAACTGACTGGCCACCTGAATGAATAAAAGACTCATCACCTCAGTACACAATTTTGAGATAAACTGTAACTTTACTTAATTTAATTATTAAGTACTTGGACTTATTTTATATATACATATTTACATATATTACATAATAGGAATAAACACCTAACACCTTAAAACAATGTACATTATTTTACATTGTCATTTATTTACCTTATTTAAGTAAAATAATTATAGTGATGTATTCATTATACACTTTCACTAACTTACCTAAAAGCTTCAACAAAAATACCTATGACTCAACAAATGCATACAATATTAAACAAGGGCTATTATTCTCATACAACACTTGATACAAGTCAACATAATTTTCACCCAAATGTATATATATAGCCGAATATATATACATACACACTCCATCATACAAATTACAAGTTACCATTATCACTTACTATACCCTTCAACTATGCAACCATACTATACACCATACATAACTACTATTCCATGTCACATTTTGTCTCCTTTGACCTTAATACCACACGACAACAATGCCATCTTGAAAAGGAAATGAACATGTGCCTAATACTTGCAAGATCTTATGATATCTACCATGTATCTCCAAAGATACATAAGTACACTAACTAGATACATCAAATCCCTCTCTCTCTCTTCATATATTCGGATGTGACAAGCTTAGCAACATCAAATATTTTCCAAGTCCTCACCCACACTCCAAAACCCACGACTTTATTTTGTACATCACCAAAATTCACCAAAAACTCCATTAATACCTCATTTACTAACCTTAAATCATGCCTCATACAACATGAATGCTAACTATTGTCAACTTCTACAACCACCTTGATCTTCAAGACAACAAGAACACCCTAAAAACCTCATTGAAGGCCACGGCTACATTTTGGTTATAAGGAGTCACCATTGTTGAAACCAAGCTTTCATTCCTACTCATTCTCCTATTCATTCCTAGATCTACCTAAACAAGTAAGTAACTTAAAACCTATCTTTTAATATACTTACTTTTCATACACATAAACATATACATGATTATTACTAGTAAAACTTAATGTTGAAACAAAAACATAACACCCTAAACCTAATATAGGTCACGGCTTAAAATATTTTGTGCCTTAAAATGATGTAAGATCTTGATAAACATGATGAACATAACACTATGAACTAGTTAAACTAGAAAAGCTATGAAAAACCTAACTATAAAAATATTAGACGTGAGGTTTACTACTATGGTTTAATATTGGTTAACTTTGTATTGTTTAAACAAGCCTAGAAACACTAGATCTATAATACTAGTTGCCTTAGAATTATAAGATCACTATTTATGCCTTATAGGATTTAGCTTTTAAGCCCACTATAATAAGCTTGCCTAAAATAAACTTTATTTTTATTAAATAATGTTTTATAAAACTTATAGTGTGAAAAATATGATTTCACAAACTTTTGGAAATAAAAATGAGATCTATAAAGGTTTTGGACTAAAATGATTGATCTATGAAGTTTTGGGTTAAAATAGTAAATCCATGATGTTTCGGATTAAAAATGTTGAATATAATACTTTCGGGTTAATTTTGTAATTTTCTTAAGTTTAGGGATCTAAATGAATACTTATAGAAACTCACTTTTCCAAAAAGATAAACATAAGGACTAATGTTGTAATTTGTCGAGAGTCTAGGGTGGTATTTTAATACCATTCATGGCTTCAAACATAATGGGAGGACTTAAATGGAATTATTACTAAGTTAGGGTAATTTGTGTAACATAATAGGAACCTAGGGACCCCTTTTTCCTTTTTGCCGAAACATAGTAGTAACCCTAGGGACCCCTTTTGCCAAACTTGCAAAGTTTAATAAACCCTAGACAAACCCTAGGGGCTGTTTTGGCATGAGCCGAAACTTAAATGAAGCCCTAGGGGGCATTTATGAAACTTATACTAACCTAAATATAAGCCAAATACCACAAGGACTAAAACTGTCATTTCCTTAAACTTATAACCTAGGGGTTTATTCGGATAATATTATAAACTTGAGGACATTGGTGCAATTTAACTAAAGTTTTATACATTAAATAAACCTTAGGGTTTTAATCGTAGAAACTTGAAGGACTCACTATGTATGATAGTATGTATAAATAAACACATACGGATCGAGTAATGAACGACAAGATATTTAAAACCAGTATAAGCATGCACTTTAATTATCTATATGCACCTATGCATTGTATATGCATATACTGAGATCATATAAATTACTTAGGTAATTAACTGTATCGTGAGCATACTATTTGGACTATCTGTGATTTTATCCGGACACTGCTATTCAGGTGAGTTCATAGCCTCGCCTTTCACTACTATTTATGTTTTACTATCCCGAGAGGGGGAGACATGCTATAACTTGTTTTGACTATATGATTTTTATATCGTGAGATCGTGGCCCCACACTTATACTTAATAAACTGTTGATCGAGGAAACACAAACTGAACTGTTACCCTTAATTACATTTGCCTATTGTAGATGAACCCGCATGACCCGTGCATCTAAAACTGTTAGAATTTTTGAATTGCCTGAATGTTATAAATAGATCTATTTGGGATTGACCGTCCCCATTTGGGTGAGTCATGCTCACTGTGCCTAGGCCAGGACAACAGATGTTTCACATGTCAGCACTTATTATTTTTATGGGTGCCTTTTAATAAGGCGAAGGGTCCTCAGTTGTCGAGGACTTAACTGTCAAGTCTCAGTTTCGGGCAATATGAGAATGTAATTACCTTATAGTATTTGGCTTTGTGCAATACTATGTTTGTGATGTTTGTGGTTCTAAACTTGACCTTTTATTATTTGGTACATTAATACATGGAACATACTGATATATCTGAACTTGATTTTTATCAAACCTTATGAAATATTATATGGGATATTTGAGATCCTACACTTGATTTTTATATCAAACTTTGTGCAACACTATGTAGGACAATATACAGTCCTAAACTATGATTTTACAAAACTCTATGAATTCACCAACTTTATGTTGACTGTTTTAAGCATGTTTTTCTCAGGAAATTAAGCTGGATTATTTGAGCATGGACTGAGCATCATATAAGAGCATCATAATAATTAGGTGATCTGTTTTCACTGAGATATTTGCAACAACTGATATTTAACATTTCAAATGATTGTACTAAAACCATATTTGTATCAATTGTATTTCAAATCATGTAATTATGATCAATGCTTTGTATGCCATTTGTTCTGTGATCCGCAACGTGACACCCAATTACTATTCCGCTGTAAACCTGATTTGGGGGTGTCACAGAATGGTATCAGAGCAATGGTTATAGAGAATCAGATCGAAAATAAAATTGTTTTTCTATTTTATTAACTGAACTATAACCGGACAAAATTTTCAAAAACTTAGATTTCAAAAACTGGGTTTTTGACGGGGACATACTTAGAGAGCATTTAGTATAGAGAGCATGCATGACTATATGATTTAAATGCAATTTATTATCATATGCATCTATATTTATGATAGTACTAGATGCTAACCATTTACGTACTTTATGTATTACGACTGTTTAATATCGTTATGAAGATATTAAAATACTAAAATACTTAACGTATTTAATGAAACTTATAAACATGTCATGTTAGTAGGGAGCTTTATACTAAAGATGTTCCATCTCGATATTACTTTTTGACTTAGTGGTTGGGTTTACGACTTAAAGTGCCCTCGCTCCTCAAACGTTTATAGAATGGCTTCTGAAGTATGATGGCCCAAACAATGCATTATAACCACAAACAACATAATACATAACAAACCCCTGGAAATATGAAAATGGAAATCTTTTGAAGATATAAATTAGATTTTATAAATCCTGGTAAATCTAAACAGATTTTTTTAAATCTTGTAAAATCTAAAATAGATTTTAGAAAATCTTGGAAAAATCTTGGAAAAATCTTGGAAAATCTAAAATAGATTTTGGAAAATCTTGTATAATCTAAAATAGATTTTGGAAAATCTTGTAAAATCTAAAATAGATTTTTGAAAAATCTTGGAAAAACCTTGGAAAATCTTAAATAGATTTTTATATATCTTAGAAAAATCTAAAAGGGATTTTGAAAATCTTTTCTTGAATAATTGTATTTTGGAAGAACTTAATTAAATTTTGAAGAAATTTAAATTAGATTTTTTTTTTGAAATCTTAATGTATCTTTGAAAATCCTTACCACGTTTTTGGTAAACTTAACTAGACTTTTATATATCTTGGAAAAATCTAAAATTAGATTTTTTTGAGATCTTGATTAAATCCTGTTGAATTTATAACAAACTTGTAAAAACCTAAATCTTATGTATGGACTTTAAAATTTACTTTTTAAACCTAGATTTCATAATGAAAACACATGGAAAAGAAATATAGCTTGGGCTATCTAATTCATTTTAGAACTTATAATAAACCCTAAATCTAAATTTTTGGGACCTCGTAAATTAAATATAAACATAAAACAAGAATGGACTTTATCTTGAAATACTATTAAGCTTATAATTAATATACAAACTTGTAACCAACTTGGATTTCATTTAAAACCCAGAAATAAAACATACCGTAGGTTTTTAGTCTCTATTTAGAGATCTAGACTTAATCTTTACAAACCAGTAATAAGCTTGTAAGGTTTCATAAATTTCACACCTAGACGAATGGTTAAGTATTATTAATTGACTAAAATATGTTTAGGCCCATTAGGAAGCGCATTAGGCCCATTCATTGTCCTATGGACCTATGTAGTACAACTTGTAATATTAATGGATCTAAAAATGTAATTAGGCCCATTAAGAAATCCTTAGCTCACAAAAATTATTAATGGATCTTGTAAGCTCAATAAGGGTTTGGGAAGCCCATTAGCTCTTTTGTCACATTTAATAAGCCCACTTAGTGATATTATACTTAAACAAAGTTTTTATAACAAAAATATATCTTATAGAAAACTTTTGGACTAAAACTGTCAATTCATTAAACACATGGATTAAAACCGTGACCTTGAAACTTGTTTTGATAAAACAGTAATTACAAGGACTAATATTGTAAATATTTGAAAGTCGAGGGAGTAATAAATGCCATTCGTGACTTATTAAACCCTAAGGACTAAAACTGTTAAGAACCAGAAAGTGTACATCTAGTAAAACAAGGAGGGGCTTGTTTTGCCAATAACCGAAACTTAAGCAAACCCTAGACCCCTTATTTCATTTAATGTATTAAAACTTGAGTGAATCCTAAACTAAATGGACTAGAACCATCATTTTCCTGAAACTTGTAAACAAAGGGTTATTATTTAACTTGCGAAAACTTTGGGGATATTAAATTAAATGTAATAAAGTGTTATTACTTTTATAACTGTTCACAAAAATTATGAAATTTAATGTACGTAGATTATAAAAGTAAAATACAACAATGGTAAGTAAAATACTTTTACTTAAATAATATTATAAATAACAAATTTAAATGAAAATTATTAATACTTGTACAACGATGTATTTAACTAAAATACAGTAACATAAATGAATTGCCTAAAAACGAGTTGGTACTATAATGAAATCCAAATAAATCCTGAAAATCTTATACTAAGATTTTTAAAATCCTCCATGATTGATTTTGTATCAAGCTTATGCTTATACGCTAATCATTTCATATACGCTGGTTATTGCTTATAATTAATTGATACTAAACCAGTTAGTCTATTTTGACTACTTGGAAAACCGACTGGCCACATAATAGGAACGGATTTACAACAACCGTACATACTGGAATATTTAAAAAACAGACTAGGGAGCATTATCCCATGTACTACCTTTTATTAGATGCTTGAACTTGCTATTATGTGTATATAGGTATATATACCTTACTAGAAGGAACTATATGATACAATGTCTATACTTATGATTGTAATATATCATTATATTGTATATATGCGTTCCTTGTTTGATACGTATTCTTGCGCACGTTATCGCGCGTCAACATTTATTTTCTCTCGCTTATAATTTTGTACGTATATCTACGGACCACGACTTATTAACGACTTATACGCGTTTGCTTTTAGTATTTTCACGTGGTATTATTTAGATAAGTTTGCATCTTTAAATGATGCGGTGGGACCCAAAATCAAGGTACTTATGATCCTATATTTTACATATGGGACCTGAGTCTCTTGATCCTAAGTTAATGATGATTTCCTCTCAAGACTTTATTAGACGTCTAAGAGTGAAATCTTAAGCCACCGGACCAGAAGTTTATTTATAAATTCGTATTAAGATGTTATGGGACGTCTGAAGACGAAGGTTATAAGCAAACGGGCTGTAAAGTATCTTAATAGTATCTATTATCTTAGATATTATATTTATTCTAAATAAGCATTGCCGAAATATTTAGGTAAGGTGGGCTATGAAATCCTTACTGAAACAAATTGGGACGCTTTTTCGTTTGAATAAAGAAATCATAGGTCACCGAATGGAGTTATAAATTTTACCTTACATGGATGAGGACGCTTATCGATGTAAATAGAAATTTATAATCACATGAGCTTAAATATATTCGACATGACTCATAATTGATGTTATTTTATTTATCCAGTTATGGAATGTAATCCTTTTTGACTCGCGAATTCCTCCAGTAATATCTTATCCTTAAGATAACTTATATCTGATGTCATTACATCCTCACCCAGAAACATAGGAAGATTCGTGTTCATCTCTTTTAGATCAAAGCATTGTGCTCTTGACTTTTGGCTTATCCTTAACCCAAATACCACTTCCGCTGCATTCGACCCCATTTGGGGGTGTCCATTTCCGCTGCATTTTAAACCCTTTTTTGGGGTGCCGACTTCCGTTTCATTTGACCCCTTTGGGGTGTCACAGAAAATAAAGCTGTTTCATCTGCCATGAGGAAACGAAACCTCTATCATTCGAGGCGACGGTAACACAGAATTTATCGACACTAGACTTAGTGTCATTTATTGTATCGAAGCCCGAAAATACTTGGTAAGAGGATGCCTTATCTTCTAAGCTCGCATTTCTCAAATCAACGAGGAAAACAAACCCAAACATAAAAGACGTGCCCAACTCACAATGGGTGTATATTGTAGGGTTATGTTTGTCACCTCCAGAAAGAGATAATTGGTGTCTCATACTTTTGGACAATCTTCTTCCTCTTCTGATCCAATTAGTTCGACAATACCATTGTCTAACAAGCCTTGAAATGAATGACTTCCTCCTTTTAGAAGTCGAAATTATGCAAATTTTGAACCACCAACAGTAGATGCATGACACTTTTAGCATCTCACCAGGGATGCACACTTCCTTATTCTTGGTCTCTTCTTTGATTTCCATCATTTGAAGTAATTCTTCTCTACGCAACTTATGCCCCAGCTCAGCCACAAATGAAGCAGATTCTTTGCAACTCCCTACCCAATCACTATCAACGATAATCTTAGCCATTTCACTGAGTGGAGCTTTGGAGTCAAACTAATGTTTGCTTTCCACAGGCTAGAAGTATATCGGGAAGCCCATTTAAATAAAAACCAAGACTTAAAACGAACTTGTCCTATTTTATCCAACTTTGTAAACTTATTAGAACTCGAATATGATTTAATGAACCTTTTACTAATTCTTTTGGGCTAAACTTGAATTTTAGAACTATCGGGGACTTGTCTTGCCATTTGTCAAACATATTATAAGCCCTAGAATATTGAGACGAGAGTTGTAAAACTCTAAGGACTAAAACATGGATTTCAATAAACATAAAACAAGCCCTAGTTAATCTAACATGAGTTAAAAACATAAGTGTTGATTTTGCCACTTTTGAAACTCAATTTGAGCCCTAAGTCATTTCCATTGGAAACTGTTCATGCCCAAAGAGCCACATTACAAAATAGAAGGACCAAATGTGTAAATTATCAAAACATAAAAGACAAGTTACTTTGTGTATTAAAATTTACTCATCGGAGGCATACGAACAATAACTATGTTTTAAATAACATCTATGAATCTAAAATTAAGTCCATAAGACTACACGTTCAAGAAAAAGTGTCCTCACTTGTTCCTTGGACGAGTAACTTCATCTTAAGCTTTGAGGACAAAGCTAAAATAACGGGTAGGTGCTGTAAAACCCCAAAATTTGGGCTTTTGACACGTCACCGGCTTTATTATTATTATCGCTCATCATATAATATTTTTACGGATCACTTTCATAATATATCAACACAAGACTTATTGCGTACAAAAATCATGATTTTAGTATATAAAAATAGTGAAGTATTTTAACTTAATATTATATACACACTTTTACCTTATTGACTTTGTCAACTGTTGTACCCTTTATTTTTGGGATCTATATAATTCCACTTTTATATGACTTAATATTAATCATATACCTTTGTCATACCATCTTTCATATTTATTTTTATATTTATATGAACTCTTAGTCATTATTGACTACTCCGGCAACTGACTGGCCACCTGAATGAATAAAAGACTCATCACCTTAGTACACAATTTTGAGATAAACTGTAACTTTACTTAATTTAATTATTAAGTACTTGGACTTATTTTATATTTACATATATTACATAATAGGAATAAACACCCAACACCTTAAAACAATGTACATTATTTTACATTGTCATTTATTTACCTTATTTAAATAAAATAATTATAGTGATGTATTCATTATACACTTTCACTAAATTACCTAAAAGCTTCAACAAAAATACCTATGACTCAACAAATGCATACAATATTAAACAAGGGCTATTATTCTCATACAACACTTGATACAAGTCAACATAATTTTCACCCAAATGTATATATATAGCCGAATATATATACATACACACTCCATCATACAAATTACAAGTTACCATTATCACTTACTATACCCTTCAACTATGCAACCATATGATACACCATACATAACTACTATTCCATGTCACATTTTGTCTCCTTTGACCTTAATACCACACGGCAATAATGCCATCTTGAAAAGGAAATGAACATGTGCCTAATACTTGCAAGATCTTATAATATCTACCATGTATCTCCAAAGATACATAAGTACACTAACTAGATACATCAAACCCCTCTCTCTCTTCATATATTCGGATGTGACAAGCTTAGCAACATCAAATATTTTCCAAGTCCTCACCCACACTCCAAAACCCACGGCTTTATTTTGTACATCACCAAAATTCACCAAAAACTCCATTAATAACTCATTTACTAACCTTAAATCATGCCTCATACAACATAAATGCTAATCATTGTCAACTTCTACAACCACCTTGATCTTCAAGACAACAAGAACACCCTAAAAACCTCATTGAAGGCCACAGCTACATTTTGGTTATAAGGAGTCACCATTGTTGAAACCAAGCTTTCATTCCTACTCATCCTCCTATTCATTCCTAGATCTACCTAAACAAGTAAGTAACTTAAAACCTATCTTTCAATATACTTACTTTTCATACACATATACATATACATGATTATTACTAGTAAAACTTAATGTTGAAAAAAAACATAACACCCTAAACCTAATATAGGTCACGGCTTAAAATATTTTGTGCCTTAAAATGATGTAAGATCTTGATAAACATGATGAACATAACACTATGAACTAGTTAAACTAGAAAAGCTATGAAAAACCTAACTATACAAATATTAGACGTGAGGTTTACTACTATGGTTTAATATTGGTTAACTTTGTATTGCTTAAACAAGCCTAGAAACACTAGATCTATAATACTAGTTGCCTTAAAATTATAAGATCACTATTTATGCCTTATAGGATTTTGCTTTTAGCCCCACTATAATAAGCTTTCCTAAAATAAACTTTATTTTTATTAAATAATGTTTTATAAAACTTATAGTGTGAAAAATATGATTTCACAAACTTTTGGATTTAAAAATGAGATCTATAAAGGTTTTGGAATAAAATGATAGATCTATGAAGTTTTGGGTTAAAATAGTAAATCCATGATGTTCCGGATTAAAAATGTTGAATATAATACTTTCGGGTTAATTTTGTAATTTTCTTAAGTTTAGGGATCTAAATGAATACTTATAGAAACTCACTTTTCCAAAAAGATAAACATAAGGACTAACGTTGTAATTTGCCGAGAGTCTAGGGTGGTATTTTAGTACCATTCGTGGCTTCAAACATAATGGGAGGACTTAAATGGAATTATTACTAAGTTAGGGTAATTTGTGTAACATAATAGGAACCTAGGGACCCCTTTTGCCTTTTTGCCGAAACATAGTAGTAACCCTAGGGACCCCTTTTGCCAAACTTGCAAAGTTTAATAAACCCTAGACAAACCCTAGGGGCTGTTTTGGCATGAGCCGAAACTTAAATAAAGCCCTAGGGGGCATTTATGAAACTTATACTAACCTAAATATAAGCTGAATACCACAAGGACTAAAACCGTCATTTCCTTAAACTTATAACCTAGGGGTTTATTCGGATAATATTATAAACTTGAGGACATTGGTGCAATTTAACTAAAGTTTTATACGTTAAATAAACCTTAGGGTTTTAATCGTAGAAACTTGAAGGACTCACTATGTATGATAGTATGTATAAATAAACACATACGGATCGAGTAATGAACGACAAGATATTTAAAACCAGTATAAGCATGCACTTGAATTATCTATATGCACCTATGCATTGTATATGCATATACTGAGATCATAAAAATTACTTAGGTAATTAACTGTATCGTGAGCATACTATCTGGACTATCTGTGATTTTATTCGGACACTGCTATTCAGGTGAGTTCATAGCCTCGCCTTTCACTACTATTTATGTTTTACTAACCCGCGAGGGGGAGACATGCTATAAATTGTTTTGACTATATGATTTTTATATCATGAGATCGTGGCCCCACACTTATACTTAATAAACTGTTGATCGAGGAAACGCAAACTAAACTGTTACCCTTAATTACATTTGCCTATTGTAGATGAACACGCATGACCCGTGCATCTGAAACTGTTAGAATTTTTGAATTGCCTGAATGTTATAAATAGATCTATTTGGGATTGACCGTCCCCATCTGGGTGAGTCATGCTCACTGTACCTAGGCCAGGACAACAGATGTTTCACATGTCAGCACTTATTATTTTTATGGGTGCCTTTTAATAAGGCGAAGGGTCCTCAGTTATCGAGGACTTAACTGTCAAGTCTCAGTTTCGGGCAATATGGGAATGTAATTACCTTATAGTATTTGGCTTTGTGCGATACTATGTTTGTGATGTTTGCGGTTCTAAACTTGACCTTTTATTATTTGGTACATTAATACATGGAACATACTGATATATCTGAACTTGATTTTTATCAAACCTTATGAAATATTATATGGGATATTTGAGATCCTACACTTGATTTTTATATCAAACTTTGTGCAACATTATGTAGGACAATATACAGTCCTGAACTATGATTTTACAAAACTCTATGAATTCACCAACTTTATATTGACTGTTTTAAGCATGTTTTTCTCAGGAAATTAAGCTGGATTATTTGAGCATGGACTGAGCATCATATAGGAGCATCATAATAATTGGGGGATCTATTTTCACTGAGATATTTGTAACAACTGACATTTAACATTTCAAATGATTGTACTAAAACCATATTTGTATCAATTGTATTTCAAATCATGTAATTATGATCAATGCTTTGTATGCCATTTGTTCTGTGATCCGCAACGTGACACCCAATTACTATTCCGCTGCAAACCTGATTTGGGGGTGTCACAATGGGTACTTCAAGGTTGCAAAATATATTTTCAAGATGATTTTCTAGGTTATATTATTTGGACAGTAAAAAGGACAGTTATGTTGCTAGAGAGGTGCATGGATTGAGCAGACCTGGTGTTGGAAGTGGCAGTGTGTGAGAGAGACTAGGGGTAGAGTTTGTGGTGAGATAGAAGATCTAATGATTGTGTTAGGTGATTATGCTTTATCTTGTGACTGTTGGGATACGTGGAGGTGGACTCTTGAAGATGACGGGAGATTCACAGTCAAATCATTATCAAGGATAGTGGATAACAAGTTCTTACACGAGGATGAAGCTGTTCAATAGACTATATGGAACAAGTGTATGCCAAAAAAGGCTAACATATTCATTTGGCAGACCCTTGGAAGAAGAGTTCCAGTTAGATGTGAGCTTGATAAGAGAGGCATTAATTTAGATAGTCTTTTATGTCCCTATTGTAATGATGAGATGGAAACGATCGAACATTGTTTGGTGTTATGCAAAATGGCGTCTGATATTTGAGAGGAGATATTTGAATGGTGGACATTTGGTTTGGTTAATGCATTCACTACTAATGAAATATTCTTCCATAATGATGGTGGCGTTGTGCCGAATCACTTGATTTCACTATGGCAAACAGTAACTTGGGCCACCAGATATCACATTTGGAAAGAAAGGAATAACCGAGTTTTTAGAGCCAAGGCATCAAGTATAATAAAAATAGTGCAAGAAATTAAACTCCAAAACTTTGAGTGGGTTGTGAGAAGATCGTAACAAGGTAGATTGTCTTTGCAACAATGGTTAACTAACCCGCTAACATGTTAAGTATGAGCTGATGATTTATGATGTATTGGATGGATTTTGTTGGATTCCTTATAGATAGATCTTTCAGTATGTTAAAGATGGTAGAGAACTTCTGTAATCACAAGTTATATACAGAGAGACTCTTGTAAATAAACTAATGTTTATGCGGAATATAAACACAAGTACAAAGAAGATACAAATACTAAATGATAAACTTGATCCTTCTAAGCATTTCTAACATTACTAATGGTGAAATAAGATTGTGAAGGCCTGTCTTTCACCTCATATGTAGGTTCCTTTTATAATAGAAGTAAAACCTAATTAGCATTTACCACAAAACGTGTGAAGGTGATATGCCTATCCTTTCCTAAGATAACTCATGCATATCCCTTATCTCTAACTAACTATACTAACATCTCGGTCTGACTATTTCATAGACCAGGAGTAACTATTACTCCTACTAATAGGGACCACATACGGTATACCAGTAGGAACTACTACTACTCCTACCAGTAGGAACTACATACCTACCAATAGGAACTATTACATTACCAGAAGTAATTTCTAATTACAATATTCCTAACAATCCTCCCCTAAACTTGAATTTGACTTTGTGAGTTCAAGTTTCTAGATAGATCTTTCACACGATGCTTGAGGTTTGCAGCAGAACCTAGAGCAACATCAATTCTGAATTGAACATTCCAAAATAACTTGAGCTGCACTCTGACACTTGGCTTCTTAAAAGCCTGAAAATATCAACACAGGTTGAATCTTGACAGCAACATGAGCAGATTTGATAAGCCTTTACCAAGTAGTTACTCACTATTGGGGTAGCAAATATTTTGGTGGAATCATGCCATCACACTGGGATATCAGTACACAGTCCAACTCTTAGAACGTGAATCATGGGTGAGTTAGAATACCCTGATGATTTTTGGTAAATCATCATAGCCATGAACAAATTTGATATAGTCTTTACCTGTATCCGTTTGCACAAGACTAGCCAACTCTCAGGTAATGAAGCATGGGTGAGTTGAAAACCCTATAGTTTTGAGAAAACTATTACAGCTATCAGCGGATTTGAGAATGTCTTTACCATAAGCCGTTTGCTATAGACTATCCACTCTTTAGTTCAAGACCAAAGTGAGTGAAAACCATCCAATTTTGGGTAAACTAGCAACCATTAACGGATTTGTTAATCACACCAGAGTCGTACCCTCATGATGAGTTAACTCTTTCTTGTCTATGATACGTGGTGAGTTCAACACCATTTGTTGTGTGGTGGCTAGCCAACACATAGATGAAAAAAAATAGTGTACAAAAACTATTCAACCCACAAACCTTGTATGAAGAAAACATTAAACATTTTTTCAAAATAACTATTGACAAGGAGAAAAACTACTGAAAATACGGAAAACTTATAGAAAACTATACTTAGGAATGGTAAAAGAAAATAAGAAAGATAAGAATAAGAAAAAAAAGATAAAATATAAATAAAAACAAAACAAAAACATACCAGCATCAAACGCCAGAAGATGCACTACAAGCAGCAACAAGACTAGTCTGAAGAGACTCAATCAACTGTACAACCATAGAGGCATCATTTCCTATTGGTGCTTTGGAGATCACCAATTTATGGAGGAACATTTTATCCATGGTCCGAGCTGAAAGAGGATAAGACTTGTCTACAAACATATGGATGCGCTTCCCTGAAATAGTCTCCAAAACATGAACCCCGGAAAGCCCATACAACCTCTAACTCCTAATATATAACTGATATTGATCATCCCAAATTGCAGAACTAGCCGTACCCGGTAGAGTATCCATTATGACCTTCAAATCACCCCATAAAATCAATCCAAGCCAATCAGCCGTATGCCCTTGATATTGCTCATCCACTAAACCATATAGAACCAGAAGATCCTGTCTATCCACCCAGTAAAGAATCTTTTGCAGACTGTGGAAGAACTTGGTTTTGCTATCCGTTTGACGAATAACATGAGAAAACGAGAGACCTGCTAGAAAAGGTGACGGTTTCATTTCCCAATGTGTAATATGAGCAACCCCAAGAGGATCCTCCTCATCACTATCCGAGTCCTCTTCAATAAGATCCTTAGGATCCACCTTCTCAACAAGGAATTCTAACACTCTTCATGGCACATTTCTTCTTACGCTTGCATGGATAGGTAGAACCAACAGAAGTAGCATAAACAAATTATGTGACCTTAGGAAGAGCAACATCATAAGAATGAACATAGGATGGAGCATCACCAGCAAAAGGAACTATGGTAGGAGCAACATCATCAACATGAACCTTTGGAGAATCAGAAGGATCAGGACCAGAAGTAGGAGCAACTTTATAAGCATATTGAGAACCACTAGCAGCAGGAACTCAAAAGTAGTACTAGTAGTAGCCATAGATGGTGTGGGCTTAGCATGAAGTGTAATGGGGGCGTCAACATGAAAAGTGTCAAGATGTGGTACTGAGGATGATTCAAAATCAGCCCTTAACCTTTTCATAGTGTTCCTCAAGGTAGTAACTTGACTTTGCTGATGCTGTAGGCTAGGGCTGTAATCAAGCCAAGATTTTATCAAGCAACACAAGCTCGAGCTTGGCTCGATCAAGAAAATATTTTATCAAGCTCAAGCCCAAAAAATAGCTCGAAACTATATCAAGCTCAAGCTCAAGCTTTTGATAGCTCGGCTCGAGTTCTTATCAAGCTTTTTCAAGCTCTATTAAAAATATGTTTTTATGAATGAATTTATATAAGCAACTATTTATTAATTAGAATATTAACCTAATTTTAAGGGCTAATTTCATAAATAAATAATATATTTTAGAAGGACTTTTAATTCTCGTTACATTTATATTTTAGTTCTTTGTATTTTATATGATTCTTTATTTTTGTAAATTTAATTATTGCATTTACTCGGTACTTGGTGGAATACATTATGTGTATAAGTATTTTTTGTACTCTTCTTAATACTAAACGCAACGAGTGTAAATTGCGCTCGCATTCACATCATGCAATGACTTTTGAGACCTTAATCGTATTGGAGAGCAAAACATATTTTGAAACCAAAATTGTACAATGATTTTATTATTGGTTTTAGTAATGTTAAATAAATCAAAAATTTTTAAGTAATGATTTTTTTAAATATTTTATACATATGTTTATTAATGAGTTTTATTATAAAAAATAAAATTTATACACATTCAAGCTTTTCAAGCCAAACTCAAGCTTTTATCAACCCTTATCTAGCCAAGCTGAAGCCAGGATTGGTAAAGCTTGACAAGCTATCAAGCCAAGCTCAAGCCTATAATTTTAGTATCAAGCCAAGCTCAAGCCCTATTAAGATTGAGCTTGGCTCGACTCAATTACACCCCTATTGTGGGCTTAGTAGGAGGTGGAATAGGGGCATTAACATGAATAGTGTCAGGATGTGGTGTTGAGGAAGATTCAAAATCAGTCCTTGACCTTTTCACATTGTTCTTCAAGGTAATAACTTGACTCTGCTGATTTGCCCGCAAAATCCTCTCGAACTGCATTTTGAGATCATCATCCGTCAATCGTTTAACTTGAGCCATAGTTCAACACTGATTGTAAAGAGCACAACTCTGATTCCTGACATATTGCCATATGTAGTCCCTTTGTTGGGCCTTGGTTGGTATCCTGTTTCTGCGTTCCTGGGCAAGTTGGGCAACAAGGACTTCCTTTCTTTCTTTCTTTGATGAGAGCGGCAATGCGACTTTGGTAATTTTCATCTGTAACATCATCTCCCAATAATTCCCTGCAGAGAGAAATATCTGTAGCAATAAGGGTCATGATGTTAAACCAATCAACATCATTATAGAACTTGGTTGATCGACGAACATCCTCTTATCTATGGCCCCTATGATCCTCCTTTTGGGCTAATTGTTCATCATGAAGACGCCTGGCTTCCTCTTCTCCTAAACGATACTCCTCCATTTGTCTGAAAGTTCTAGTAGGAGAAGAAGTAGGATCTTCTTCCATTAGATCCTTGCCTTTATCCACAACACTAGGAGCAGCACTAGTAGAGCCCCTAGTAGGATTTGCCATAGGAGTAGGACCAGAAGCAGCAGCAGAAGGAACTTATGTATCTCCACCAGGAGGAATGAGAACCTCTTATGCATCAACAGACACATCAGTAGTGGAAAATGCAGCCCGAGCTAAAACATCAAGTCCATCCACATTCATAGCAGTTGCATCCTCTTTAGAATAAGAGAGAACCTTCTTCCTATTCCTAAATTGTCTTCCAAACTCTTTACTTTCTTCACAAGTTTGATCATCATTGTTGCTGTTATCTTCTTGTGAGAAACAAGAGAAGCTTCCAAGGATTGAACCTTTTCTTGGTACGTGCGAACAACGGAAGCCAAGGAAGTGATAGTAACCAGAACCTCAGCTTCCCCACTAGGATTACCCGGTGTTGGGGGAGCCTCATTGACCCTCGTAGGAAAACCATGAGCAGAACCTCCCTGTTGCTCAACTCCTACAAATTTGGAAGGAGTTTCCTCATGAGAAGAATTCATGAAGCGCTGACCTTGGTCTAGGCTCATGGGGTCAGGATTAACATGAACTGATGGAGTCCTCTCAGAAGAGACATGGTCAGGGGTTAGGATATGAGTTGATGGCCTAGGTAAGGATGGCGGAGTCTCCACAAAAGGAGATGCATCAACAGCCTCATCCACCATCTACAGTATAGCTGGTAAGAGTGGCATGTGGTCCCCATTGAAGGTTAACTTCATATTGGAGAACACCTTGGATGTAAGCTTAACAAGCGCATGCTCCTTTGATTCAAAGGGTCGAACGACTAAAACCATTTGAAAAAACCTAGGGTACATTAAGAATTTCTTTTTCAATCCCCTTAAATTACCCAACATCCCATCAAAAATATATTTAGAGAAGTTAAAAATTCTTCCTTGGGAGAGGCAAATAAGGCCAGTAGCTAGAGGAGTAGGAAATTGATCCCAAATCCTAACCTTAGCCCTTAAACAATGGATAGAGCAATGTATCAAGAACTTCCATTGAGGGGAAAATTTGTTCTTTGGGAACGTAAATTTTCCCTCATGGGGGTACCCAATGGCTGCCATGCCATCAAGTTCCTGCTGTTCAGGTAACTCTTAAACCCCCCTTTAACCCTTAGTTTCAGTTTGGTCCTAATCAAAGCCTCAGTGACTATATATTCACGCCCATCGATCGTGGCAACAATTTCTTGGGGCCTTCCCACAATTATGCGCACATAGGCTGTATCCCATTATCGTCTAATTAACGATTCATATACAATAGGGCAATGAGTTAATGCATACCGAATGGAGGAAGCCTCCAAAAAGCCAATATCTCGCTATATTCCTCGCTCCCTTTCCCAGCTCCAAGATATCCCACCTTGTTATGATCCTTCTTGAAAGCAAGATGCGCTATTGAGTCGCGGATGTTTGATTGAACGAGATTGAGAAAATGATCGCTGTGTAGTTGGCTCGAATTGAATTATTGGTGTTGGTGAAGAAGTCAATTACCCTAATTGACCATTTACATTGAAAGCTGCTATTGTTACAATATGCCCTTAATTAAAGGATTTTCCCTTTCAAACATTAGCATTAATGGTAACTACTTTCCCCTTAGCATTAGAGGTAAAAACCCACTTGCGAATAAAAAGACCCATAGTTATTACTTTTTTAACTGCATTTGACTAAAAGTCAATGTTGTCTACACTAGTAGTAAAAAGCAACTTTGACGAATAAAATGACCACAAGGGGCAACATTGGTCAACTAGGAGAAATATTTGAACAACCAGAAGGAACATGAGTCAACCAACACGAACGAAGCACCAGGAAGAATAATGGTCTACCAACAACAATATGAATCCTACCAGGAGGAACAATGGTTGACCAAGAGCAACTTAGTACTACTAGGAGGAAGCATGTTTACCAGCAGCAACTGACAATCTGCGAAATTGTTAGAAAAAAACATAAAGAAATGTACAATAATACATACAATATGTAACACCCCATTTTGATAAATGGAAATTATGACGTGTCATCAAAGCATGCAAGGTAATATGTACAAACATACATGACCAAAAGGGAAAACCGGAATCAAACATCAGTTCCCAAACATAAGCCCAAAACATAAATAAAGTAAATGAATTGATAAGGACAAAACATGTGTCCAAATAAGCATAAGTACAAGAAGAAAAAAGGAGAAGAAGTCTAAGGCAGCTTCCATCCTATGCACGACTTCCAAATGCTCAAGTCTGTCCATGGGTACCTTCCGTTTTGGACATGGAAAGGAAAATATACGGCTGAGCAATACGCTCAGTGAACGGATATATGACAATGAAATGAATAGCATAAACATACGTAAAGTGAACTAGAAACATGAAAAGATAGTGCAGTGGAATAATGTAAGTCCTGAAAACCTGGTTTAAGCCTATAAGACTGGTTTTATATTTCTGAAAAGACTTATGTTTAGTTTATCTTGAAAACCTGTATTTTAAATATGCTGAGAGCCCATATAGGTCATGTTATATCCACGTGCATGAATACTTGGAGGGGTGACCTCATCATGCAATTAGAGGGCCTGCCTCTAATTAATATATAAAATGAGCGGAGGGATCAAATCCTGTAACAGATGCAAGGCACACACCGCAGTTACCATGAAATCATACTACTTGTCCTAGGATGCACCCATTCGCCCCATATGATAATAATAATACTGGCCAAAACTATAAAGGGACGCTACGAGCAATCACTCTCACCGTAAAAGAGTCATAACATTGGTTCCTCTTGTGCTATGGTTATGGAACCCCCATAACTAGGTGAAACTGGCATGTATGTATATAGCTCAGGAAATCTAAAATAATCATGCATATACTGATGTGTTTAAGACACTTTAACTACTGGGGAAAACAGATGGCTACAAACGGGGAAATCCTAATATAGGAAGAAAGATGTCCTTACTGAAGGACGGAATATCCGTACCTTATGTCGAGTAAATGAAGACGAAAACGAACGTAGACGATCACTCCGACTTCACAATAGGTACATAATGAAGGGACATGAATAAGATTCAGTTTACTTATACATACTTGTTAATTAGTTTACTCGACGTGTTCATACTTACTATACTGGTTCTTGTCTTGTCTTATTATTTCATGTTTAAATCATGTGTTTCTTAGAGTTTCATGTGTTTTAGATTCATGTATATCATGTTTTAAGTGTTATCAGACATGTTATAACATAATGAGTAATTTTCTAAAAATAGCAGGTTTCTATATATAGTAAGTTTCTAAAAATAGAAAGTTTCCATAATTATTAAGTTTCCAAAAATAGAAAGTTTCTATATTTAGCATGCTTCCATAAATAGCATGTTACCATATTTAATGTATTACCATAAATAGTATGTTACTATATTTATTGTATTTCCATATTTATCAGTTGTCATAAATAACGTACTTCCATAATGAACATGTTTCCATATTTAACTATATGCTTATTTTATACCATGTATAGTTATATTACAAAGTTTAATAAATACTATTAATACTTAGCTTATCTTATTATTATTAATTAATAATGTCATGTCATGTTATTATAAGTTTATTATTAATTAATAATATAACTCATGTTATTAAACTTTATCATAAAAGATATTAATTAATTTAACCTAAGTTTTAATTAATTAAATTTATGTTCATGAATAATTAAATCATTCATTATTTATTATAAGTTTATTTAAATAAAAGTACATACATGTTATATCATAACTTTAAGGTTTATTTTGATTAAACCAAAATTAAATAATACAATCAATTAAGTTAAAACATAATCATAACTTAATTTTCATAATTGGTTTAATTATGTATTATTGAAAATGTCGAGTTCCCGAGCCCGTAACCTGAAGAACAAACGAACAAGACCAAACAAGCCAAACCAACACCACTTAGCCGGCGGCTGGTGGTGTTAGTCGGCGGCCAAACATCCTTGGCTGTGGCCGTGGCTTGCCACTAGTCGACTGTGGTTCATACCGGCTAGTCAAAAGTCCCACCGACTGAGCCGAGTTCCCCACCGAGTAGCAGTGGGTAGCCACTGTCTACCCAGGAGTTCCCACCGAGAGGTCTAACCTCTCGGTTGCCACTGTCTGGAACAATCAACCCCCGCTGGGGTCCTTGTGGCTGCGGCTGACAGGGTAACACAGCCACCGGCTGTGTTGAAAACCCACCGAGATCATGTTTGGTTCAGTTTGCGTGAACCTGCCACAAACCAAACCCGAACCCCTTGAATTCCAATGTTTTTTTAATTCTTGTTTGACATGTTTTTAACGATTGTTCTTAAAGATCTAAAACAATTAACATAGTAAATAATAGATTTGAGGTTTGAGCATACCGAATGGTGAATGATTAATGATTAGATCATGAACACAAACCTTTAATTAATCAAGATCAAGAAAACAAAAATCCCTTGTATGTGTTGAAGTGCCGTCGACCAAAAGTAGGGGAAAGAAAGAATTGTTGGTTTGTTTTTAGGGTTGTAAATAATGAAAGTAAATTTTGGATCTCCTGTAGTTTTATTTATCACCTAGCATAGCTTAAGTGGCTAGGTCTAAGCCCCATTCCTCTCTTCATGTCGTCCAAACACCCCCTATATACATAATACTTTTATTTCGTGTTAACATATTTATCACATGTGTTCGTGTTTCAAAGGTCATGTTTTATTCTTGTTATGTTTTATACATGTTCTACGTAAAAAATAATAATCTACGTAATTACTCTTCGTATTTTATTAATATACGTAGTAATCGTGTTAAAAATTCGTGTCACGTGTCGTATATTAAACAATCGTAAAGTTTTTAATTTATACACAATTTCATGTAATCCGTGTTCTAGGGTTTTTAAAGCGGGTTTTACACAACAAGCCTTCCCTTGGGCTAAAACCTCCCCTTAAGCCCATAATTCAGGGATTGAGCATCTCAATGGTAACCACTAAGAAATTAAACCTAGGCCCATCAAATGCTTTGGTCAACAAATCAGCCACATTATCATCAGTATGAACCTTTAAAACTTGAATTAGCTTTTTGTCATTGGCATCTCTAATGAAATGATGTTTCATTTCAATGTGTTTGGTTCTTTGGTGGATAACTGGGTTTTCGACAATACATATGGTACTTTGGTTATCAACAAATATTTTTGTGTTCATGAATTTGAACCCATAGTCTAGCATCTGATTTTGTATCCAAAGTACCTGACCACAGCAGCTAGCTGCAACCACATATTCAAATTCAGTAGAAGAAGTAGCCACACTGGTTTGTTTCTTGCACTGCCATGAAATCAACCTTCTACCGAGAAATTGACATCCACTAGTAGTAGACCTTATGTCATTGTTAGCACCTGCAGAGTTACTAGCACTATAAGCTTCCAGTACAAAAGGAGATTCCCTTGGATACCACATGCCTAATTTAGGTTGGGCCTTGAGGTACTTAAGATATTCTTCACAAAATATAAATTAGAAGTCAAAGGTTTAACTTGATGTCTTGAACAAGCACTGGCTGCAAACATGATGTCAGGCTTAGACAAATTCAAGTACATTAGAGAACCAATCATTGATCTGTAGAGATGGACATTCATAGGTGCATCCGGTTCATTTTTTAGCTTGAGTTTAGAACCTCATAGGGAGTGGCAGCTGGTCCTTGAGACTCTAAGTTAAATTTCTTAAGAATGTCTTGGACATATTTATCTTGACTGATAAAAATCTCATATAGATTTTGCTTGACTTGAAGTCCTAGAAAGAAAGTGAGCTCCCCATGGCACTCATTTGAAATTCACCCTTCATCAGTATTTCAAATTCATCACATCATGCCTTCTTTGTAGAGCCAAAAAGTATGTCATCCACATAGACTTGAACAAGGATGATGTCTTTGGAGTTATTCTTAAGAAATGATTTCTTATCAATAGTGCCCATTCTGTAACCATGTTTCAACAAAAAGATTGAAAATCTCTCATACCAGGCTCTTGGAGCCTAATGAAGTCCATTGAGAGCTTTAACAACTTTGTAAACCTTCTTCGGGTGCTTAGGTTCGACAAATCCCTTGGGTTGAGTCACACAGACCTCTCCTTCAATCTTTCTATAGATGAATGCACCTTTTACATCAATTTGATAAACTATAAATCCCATGTATGAAGCAAAGGCTAAAAACAATCTGATTGCTTCAATTTTGGCAACAAGAGCAAACATTTCATCATAGTCAATATCCTCTTGTTGTGTGTGTCCTTGTGCAACCAACCTGGCTTTGTTTCCGACCACTATACCTCTGGCATCTCGTTTGTTCTTTAGGATCCATTTAGTACCAATAGCAGTTTTGCTATCAGGCAAATCCACCAGGTTCCATACATTTTGAAATAAGAACTGTTGCATTTCTTCCTGCATAGCTTCTACCCAAATTTGATCTTCAAGAGCTTGAGAAACTAGTCTTGGTTCAACTTGAGAGAGGAAACAAGCGAACAGACAGTGAAGAAAATCTGTATGATTGTTCGTATGTCGGTCTTGGACATAACTAACAAGAGCACTTTCTCCAGTACCTGCTTTCTTAACCATGCTCCTTGTCTTAACAGTTGAACTAGGGTCTCCAATGATCAAAGATTTAGGGTGAACAATATTGTTTCTCTTAGTGATATTTGGGTCAACTTCCACAGAAGGTGCCAAATTTTTAAGAAAAGCACCAAAGTCTTCATCATAGGAAGAATAAGAGAAAATGACATAAATAGGATGTTTGTGAATGTCTACCAACCGAGAAGATGATACTCTTTGGGAATTTCAAGGTCCGATGGACTAGAAAATCATGTTGAAGATTTGGCAGCCCCAAAATGTGACTATGATGATTTTGAGCCTTACTAGAAGGAAGTGAACTGCTACTAGAAGGAAGTGGCACACTACCAGAAGGAAGTGGACTCCTACCAGAAAGAAGTGGTACACTACCAGTAGGTAGTGGACTACTACCAAGATGAAGTGGTATACTACAAGGAGGATAAAGATTCCTACTAGCGTCAAGTGCAGCCTTCCTCAATAATTCCTCAATATCTATTGCAAATTCGTAACCAAGCTTCTCAGCTGCATCAATGGCTTCTTGTTTTTGTCTTTGCAACATATCAAGATCATCTTGATAACTCGAATAGGTATCTCTTGCATCAGTAGTACCAGGAGATCCTTGAAAAGATGTTGAAAGATAAGAAGGAATGACAATTACTTGTTCATCACACTCTAAATTAGAATCATCTTCTTGAGAACCTGGAGAAAGAAAAATAGAACCTTAGGGACCTGTATTTTGGTTAGCTTTGTAACGATGATAACCTAAAGAATCAGTTAGATAATCAAGATCAAAATAAAATTCAGGAACTGATCCTTGAATGTTGGTCTTCTATTCAAAATACATCAAATTCATTGTTTCTTCTACTCTCTTATTGGCTAGATGGTACAACCGGTAAGCTCTAGAATGAGCAGAATACCTAACAATTAATCCTTAATCTGCTTTCCTATCAAATTTCCCCAAGTGGCCACTAGTGTTGAGAATGGTGACAGGACATCCAAAAGGTTTAATGTGACAACCACGGTTTTGAGGTTCGTCACTTAGTTTTATTTTGTGCATATTTCGTGAAATTACGTGTCTTTATGTGTTTATGTGTTATGTGGTGGGAATAAAGTGTGGGTTGGACATCGTTTTCGGGTACGGGGTACCTTGTGAGTGAAACAATGTGTGATGTTTTCATGTTCATGAGCTCACATAGTAGTGACTATGAAATAAGATGGTGTTATTTAGTGGTTTTACGTAAACGTATATGCATTATAGAAAATCGTATTTTTACGATTTAAGGTTTAGCATTTAGAGTTCTCGGATGAAGTACTTAGTCACGAGAATAATTTACGCGATGGTTTTAGATCATTTAGGACTTAGTTATATACTTTATTTCATATTCTAAGAGTTTTTATAAAGTTGTATCTTTTTACGTCTTTTACGGTATGCGCGTAAATTGACTAGTTTCACGGTTTAGAGGTTTTGGGGGCTTTAGGAGCTGTACTAAATTGAGTAAATTTAAGGAAACATAAGTAGTGTAATAATAAATAATAAAAAGAAAAAAAAAGAAAAAAAAGAAAAAAAAAGGGGAGGGGCGGTTGTAGTCACGCATGGAGAAGAAAAAAAAGGAGGAAAAAAAGGAAAGTGAGAAATTATACTTGGGCTAGGACTTTGTACATAATTATATAAATATTTTAAAGAAAAAAAAACATAATTCCCTGGAGACTAAAGAAAAACCGACGGTTAAAGTTCAAGAAATTAGGGTTTTCATAAAATCTTGGTTTTCATCATTGTTAAAGTAAAACCTTCAAATCTCTTTTCAATTTAATTGTTTTTGATGTTTTTATAATCAATGTATGATGGATTTAGGGTTTATTCTAAATTAAAAACCTGAGTATTTATGATTAACAATGATTAGAATAATTAGGGCTTGTGATTAAATAAATTATGAATAATTAATTAGGTTAATTCAATTAAATTCGTAATTAAAAACTGGGTAGAATTTTTGGTCCATTGTTTTGATCATATCTAGAGTTATACAAACTTCTAATTTTCGAATCTTATGTCCCTGAAAAGGTAATTGAACTGGCTTTCAAATGAAAGAAACGAGGAATAAATTGGAGTTGGGAAGTGGGTAAAAAACAGGTTACAACAGTCGAAGGTCAAAACAGTTTTGAAATCAGTCGGGTTTAGTTTAATGTTTTAAGGTGGTTAGGGTACTTAGGAGTACAACTGGACTTTCAAACAAACATGAGAGTTAGTTTATATATTATATAAGATATCTGAAAGAGGGCTAATCAATTGGGATAGTGTAAGACCCTCTAATCATAACAAACTTATGTTCAAAATCGGTAAAATCTGGATAGGCGAAAGTATAAGTTGTATATCGGGGACTTAAAATTAGCTTTGATGTTGGGGAGAGGGCTGATATTTTAGTTAACACATATAAGTTTATAAGGTTTTCATTGCAAGGAATGTGGTTTAGGTTTGGTGGGAGTTTGGCTCATAATACGTAGTATGAAAATCGGGACTATTTTGGGTAAAATGTTAACGGGACGTGTTATGAACTTAACTAAGTTAAGGGCTTTATAAAGGGGTGTAATAGGATGCTTATGTCATATAAATGAGGTTAAGTTGTAGGAGAAGGTTAGATATCCATCATAGTTTGGTGAGCCATTTTGGTATGTGGTTCATGTCTTGATTGTATATGTTTGTGTGTTTAGGTTTTCGCTAAAGCGCGGATATTTGGAGAAGCTTGATCAGGTGAGTTTCATAGTCCCATATCTTTTGATGTTTTGACTTCCAGATGGGATGGAAAAGACACTGTATGGTTTTGTAACTAATGATGTGACTGTTTTTATGGTTTGATATGGACTTATGTGTACACTTATGTGATTAACTACTATGTGATTTCTTGATTGTGTTTATGGTTTGGATCGGGAGACACGTACCGTCTTTGTGGATATTGGTAAGGCGGGTATCCTTGTTTTGGTTCATAGGTGTATGGGCGCCTATGGGATCTTGTGGTGATTGGTAAGGCTTGGAGCCTTGGAATTGTGGTGATTGGTTAATCTTGAATGTTAGTTGTTAATGCATGTTTGTAGCACATTGTCCATAGGTTATTTAATTAATGGTTATTATTCACAACTTATGACTTGATTTTGGCGTTGGAGTCTAAACCTATGACTCTCACCAACATTATGTTGACGTGTTTTAGTGTCTCTTTCAGGTGAGAATGCGGTTAAGCGTAAGAATAGGAGTGGCTAGCTTTGGAGGCTTAGGATTGCATTTGGAGGAACCCCCTTTCCTCTTAGCCTTTATTTTATGTTTGATTAAGTGATACATTATGGACACCTATATGTTGATGTGTGTATTTGTATGTCTTTGCTAAGGGGTAGACCTGTTAATTACTTACCTAGACGTCTGCATTGTTTGTGATATTGTCATGACATTACGTCACCCATTTATGATATTTTCATTTCATTTAGTTGTCTCTATAGACACACTATTATTACGATGATATCCATACGTCGCACCCCATATTCTACAATAGTAGGGTGTGACATTTAAGGTGACTGATATTTGGAACTTTGCCAGTTAATAGTTTATATGGAGTCTTATGGTGAGGGTTAGTCAGATATACCCTGTTGAGAACATAATAGGCAGTGTTGACTGCTTCTATCCAAAACATGGTAGGTAGCTTAGAGTCAACTGTCATTTTTCGTGCTGCTTCAATAAGAGTTCTATTCTTTCTTTCAGCAACCCTATTTTTTGTGGTGTTCTAGCATGACTATAACCCCTCTTAATTCCTTTTGTCCCATAAAGTGCGATGAGCTTGGCATTCTTGAATTCAGTACCATTGTCACACCCCTGATATCCTTTATCGTCTTTGTCAATTGATTCTCAATCAAGGTGATATAGTCCTTGAGTATATGATATGTCTCATCCTTAGTCTCAAGAAAGAAGACTCAAGAGAACCTGCTAAAACCGCCAGTAACTACCAAACAAAAGTATTTGTGATCAATACTCCTAATGGATGCAGCGATTACAAGGGCTCAGAAATGGGGCTCACTGCTACAATTAACTTGAAGGAAGCCTTGTGTTGTTTTCCTTTGTTGCATGCAACACAATTATGGTCATTCTTGAAGATTTTAGGAGGTAATTTAGAGATAAAATTACATTCACCAGCTTATTCATTGTTATGTAATTTATATGACCCATCCTCCTATGCCATTTTGCAGCCTCATCTCTAAAGATTTTGCAACCAAACAAGCTAGATCACCAAAAGGATTGACTTCATTCAAGTTGATGCTATTCAGATTGTGCCTTCTTGGAACCTTGAGTAGGATTTGACTTTCATCTGGAAGCACACAGTCTTTTGATAACACCATACACTCTGTCTCAGTGAAAAGAACATGTTGCTTTTTGTCACACATTTGAGACACATAAATCAAATTAAAATGTTGTAAAGATTCCACATAGTAGACATGCTCAAAATCCAACTTGGGAGCTCTAATGGTCCCTTTACTTGTAATTCTCCCTTCACCACCACCAAAGTATACTTTTCCTCCTGTAATGGGCATAAATTTCTCTAAGATTTCTTTGTTACCAGTCATACTCCTAGAGCAACCAATATAAAAAATACCAAGATTTTGATCTTGATGAGGGTTAATCTTCAACAAAAAAATATATATACAGAAGTTAGTGTCTTTAGGAGACTGAAGTCATTTCTGACTTGAGCCTGCCTTGTGGATCATTTGAATTTAGCCATTTAGATTGATGAGATCCACCATTGTTCTTGGATTCCCTATGCATCACATTAGGTGTACTAGATTTTCAAGAACAATATGTTGAGGGCTTAACGGTAGTTCCCCATTATCCCCTACCAAAATTCATGTGGTCATCAAAAGAATGGTGACTGTGATTCACTCTAGAACTTTTATGAGTTGAATAATTCTAAAAATATAAACTTGTAGGTCTGTTTTCTTGGAAAATTTATCTGGATGTGGTTCTTCTCCAATCAATAGAAATTAAGGGAGAGTTCCTCCTACTAGCAAGACCAGGTCTAGCAGTAGGATTTAGCCTACTAGGAGGAACATGAGGACCAGTAGGAACTGTCCTACCATATGGAACTGCTGCTGGTTCATGAACAGGGACATACTGGTTGTAACTATTAAGTTTTTGCTCATAATAATCACAAGCTTTAATCAAATGAAACTTACCACCACACACAAAACAAGCTTTTGAAGCTAAAGAGTTTTGATTCAAATGACTTCTTTTATTACTTCCATTCTTATTACACAAATTCTTAGAAGTTTGCATATTCCTATTACAAGAAAAACTAGGATTAACACTGAAGGAAGTTGGTTCTGGGACAACTCTCTCTTGACTGGACTCAGGAACACTATATGTAGAGGAACATAAGTCGTTGGTCTTTGGCCTTGGGGTATAGGGATTTTTATTTGAATTACAAGATGCAAAATCATTAGTCTTGGTTTTTGAAGACTTGTCTTTAAAATTACAAGAGACAAAGTCATTAGAATTAGTATCACTTTTATTGGAGATATGCACCTATGATTCATCTAAGACAGAATGGTTTGAAAGAGGCATGAATGTCCCTGTGAGAGGTGGAGGAATGGCATGCATGCCTGCATCTGGTTTAAACCTATTAAAAAGCGCTATATCTTCCACATCTTCAGGGGTAGTGTCAAACACACTTGGCAAAGAAGAGTAAAAAATATCATTTGGCCCAAGATAGTTGTCAAAACCTAGACCACTTTTAGTCCTACCACATGGATCTATCTACTAATTTGACTAAATTTTTAGAGGAACTTGTCTATTTATCAAACATCACCAAAGCATTATCTAGTTAGCCTACAACTCCTATTTTTCTCTGTTTACATCAACATTAAGTTTTTTAGAATATGTGAGTAGATTAGATGTGTTTTCTAAGTCCATACTTAACACCCTAATATTTTCCTCATATTCTAACTGATTATTTTGAAACCACACCTTTTGTTTTTCTAGGGTTTTAAGTGAGCTTTTATAAGCCTCAACTTCTATGTAGTATTCCTTATATTGAGCATCTAAATCAGAATATTGTTTTTGAAGTTCAATATATTTATGTTCACAATCAAAAGGGAAATATTGTACCCGAGGAGTGACTCCCATGAATGCATACTCTTCTTTCCATTTGACTCATTATCATACCCAACAACCATACCATATATGTCAGCACCAGGTTGTTCTTTCCCATTTGCGATCTTCTGGTTTTTGCTCCTGAACCTTGAATTCAGAGTAGCTTGTCTTAACTTGATCATTCCTACTGGTGCATTCCCTGGAAAAATGTCCTTTTAACTGACATTTGTAGCATTTAACCTTGCAGTCTCCTTTCTGTTAAACTGAAACTTCCTTTTGGCCTTTTTCTCAAACTTATTGACTCTCAATGAAAGCAAATCCATCTGCCATTTGAGATCCATCTCCTCTATGTCCAGCTTCTGTACTTTATCAAAGTCTTCATATGCCAATTGTTGTTGGGGCTCAGTATCAGCAACAAAAGTGTCGAGCACATTTTCAACTACACTACCAGCAGTTAAGGTTTTGGTAGAGTCATTGGCTGGAGAAGAGTGTGAGGAAGCTGAGTGGCTTAGACTTCCAACATAATACATCTTGTTAGTACCGGTGGTACTAACAAAGGGAGAATGAACTGGGCTTAAGTAAGGAGTGTACCCTTTGATATCAAGTTCAAGTGATCTGAGCTTGTAATACAGATCATCAAAGGAAAGATATTTAAGCGCACCTTTTGTTTTAAGAGAGATGGATACTTGATTCCAAGAGGAAGGTAAGGCTCTTAAAAACTTGGTGTCCACATCTTCATTGTCCGACTTGGCCTTTAGCTTATTTAGTTTGCTCAAAATCTTCTAGAATCTATCATATCCTTTATGTATACCTTCAGCCTGAGAGATTCTGAACTCCTGAAATTCCTCTTTCAACATTGACCTTCTCATATTATTAGATTCTTCATTACCCCCAAATCGTGCCTTAATATCATTCCAAATATCTCTTGCATCATCCAAATGATGAAAGTCACTCATGTGGTCATTTGGAAGAGATTGAAGCAAGGTGGTCCTTGCCTTTGTTTCTCTTTGAACTGCAAGTATTTCATCAGCACCTTTGGGAGCAAGAATTATGATATACCTTGTTTATCTCTCCCAATATTATTTTTACTGTTTCCTTCTTGAACGATATTCCATAGAGCAAGATCAGTATCGGTGATCTAGTATTCCATCTTCATGGCCCAGCTTTCATACTCATCCTTCTTCAAATAGGGAAACTTTGCATTGTTGTTTGAGACAGTATTGGTGACTATTTGTTGTTGAGTAGTGATTGTTAGACCACTAATCACAAGAGGGTTTTCTTCTTCTGATGATGGTCTAGCCATAATTAGGTGATTTATGGATTAAATCTTTATGAAATGATTCTTCTTAACTAGAGGCTCTCCACAGGTTTTGATACCACTTGTTGGATTCCTTATAGATAGATCTTTCAGTATGTTAAAGATGGTAGACAACTTCTGTAATCACAAATTATATACAGAGAGACTCTTGTAAACAAACTAATGATTATGCGGAATATAAACACAAGTACAAAGAAGAAAACAAATACTAAATGATAAACTTGATCCTTCTGAGGATTTCTAACATTACTAATGGTGAAATGAGATTGTGAAGGTCTGTCTTTCACCTTATATATGGGTTCCTTTTATACTAGAAGGAAAACCTAATTAGCATTTACCACAAAACGTGTGAAGGTGATATGCCTATCTTTTCCTAAGATAACTCATGCATATCCCTTATCTCTAACTAATTATACTAACATCTCGGTCTGACTATTGCATAAACTAGGAGTAACTATTACTCCTACCAATAGGGACCACATACGGTATACCAGTAGGAACCTGTTAGCCTCAAAATATTGAGTCAAACAAGAATGCTCGGTCATATGTTTATTATGTAACGTATATTAGAACGTTGTAATAGGTAGTAGATTAGTCGTGTTATACGGGCTTAACTTTAGGCTAAAGTTCATTCATAAGTAAGTAAAGCCCAAAAAGAAAGCCCGACCCATTAGACTATAGTCCATAAACAAGCCCGCATGTGGGTGGACTATATACCCTTCCTAGCATGTTAGGAAGGGTGTTGGTGATTTTTCTTTTTTTTCTCTCACTAATCTAATCCTCCAAAAGTTCCAACCATTCTCTATACTTTCTCTCACTACTTTCTCTCTCGAGAATTTATCTATCTTCTACCTTTCTTTCTTGTTTAATCATCACATAATATATGGGACAACAATTGGTATCAATCGCCATGGGGTAGTTTTATGATTCGTTGTTGATATTATACTTGGTTCGTGTGATTTACTCCTAAAATCATCTCGGATTCAAGTTTTTCTTGTGCTTTCCGTGCTCTACATCTTGATTTACATCTCCTACATAGTTGTGGTAGGGATTTGGTTGCTTTTGGTTGGTTAAAATCACGGATTTCTTATCAAAAATCTCACTTTTTTACCTAAAGTTTTGGAAAAGTACAAGCATTCCGACATAATTCCATCGGAAAAGGGTTTAATATTCGACAGTTATTCCGATAGAATTCCATCGGAAAAGGGTTTTAATATTCCGACAGTTATTCCGACGGTTATTCCGAAGGTTATTCCGACAGGTATTCCGACAGATATTCCGACAGGTATTCCGACAGGTATTCCGATAGCATTCCGATATCATTCCGATAGAACATTCCGATGACACATTCTGATGGAACATTCCGATGCATATTCCGATGAACATTCCGATGGACATTCCGATGGATATTTTGTTCGATTACTTTTCAGACTTAGCCACTATCTAGACTAGTCTCGGAACATAGTTTACCAAAAAAAAAATTGACGGGAAAACCATAGTAAAATTTATTTTTTTCTAGACCATTTTTAGGCCATTTAAGCTTTGATTTCAAATTTTGGCGATGCGAAAAATGATTCGACTAAAAATTCAAATTTTCGGACCAAAATTCAAAATTTTAGGCCATTTTTAGGTTTTATTTTTGTCAAAACTTTTTCTTTTTCAAAATTTTTTCCTACTAGTTATTGGCTATTTCTAACTTGAATTTAAAATTTGTTAATTCGAAATTTTTCGGTTTACCGTTTTGTCGGACTGAGAAAAATATCAATTTTCGGAATTTCAACCAAAACTCAATCACACCATATCTATTTAAGATCCGAAGTCACTTCATCAATTGAGACACCATCATCATGGAAAAGAGCACTGAGTGTTCAGAAGTGACAACTCTCGAGATGGAACAATTACAGCAACGAACAGGTATCATGAGAGAAAGTTCAATGAACGGTATTAGAGGACTTCAATCAACTTTTGAGTCCATATCAAGAGTTTTACGAGTCTTAGGTGAATCCACTAGCACTTTCACAAGAACATTCACCCAAGCCATGGATAAACTTGCCACACAGCTTGTCAAACAAAGACTCATTGGTAGTGAATGCCGGACCACTTTAACTGAACTCAAGACAATATTTGCAGTATAATTTAACTCTGAATTCATTGAGTCTCCGAGTACAAGGGAGTGCTTCAAGAGGAATAATGGATTGGATGCTCTCTCCTACAGAGATTTGATCACCCAGAACATCGAATTCATTGCAACCTATGTCAACAAAACAATAATTCACGAACAAGAGATAGAAAGACGGTTCAAAGCAAGTGGTGGTACAATATCGGGTCATGCGAATGAAAGCTGCACATCACGGAACACAAAGCATACCATACATGGGATAGAAAGCAGCAGCATGGGCACACAAGGCATCAGTACTGAGACTGTCATCAGTAATACACCTTCCTATGATAATGGTCATGTTTACGATTCTGAACCATTGGAAGAGGTACACAATGATGAATATAATGTGTTTACTGATGCTAATACGCATGAGCATTGTGATCAAAATCAAACCCTTATTGACACATGTATGACGGAAAAGGTTGATAACAATACCATACCTGATCTCTCAGACACGTGCAATAATGAGTCTGTCGATGATCAACATGCAAATGAGTATGATGATGAGGAGCGTATTGCGCTTGCTAATTTAATTGCCACTTTACAAAAAGATGTCACAAAAACTAAAAAGAGTCAAAAGCAATTAAAGAAGGCAAACGCAACGCTCACTCAAAACTTTGAAGAATGCAAAGCCGCTCTAATTAAATCTAATGAGACCCTTGAAAGTTATAGAGCTGAGCTTCTTCAAAAGACCAAAGAGCTTGAGGGTTATAAGGGTAGTGCATTAAAAAGTCAAAAGGACTATCTTGAAAAGAAATACAATGAAACTCTTGAGTTTTTAACCAAAGAGAAACGTCAATTTAATGTTTTATTAATGGATGAACGTCAAAAAACGTACCTTGCTACCACCAAAGTTAACGAACTTGAACAACGACTTTCGATGGATAACACCAAGTCTGCTAAAATTCTTGATGTTAAGAAACAAGAGGTTGAAACGTTAAAACAATATTTTAAAAGTCGACATGAAAAAGATACTGAAAAAGTAACGGAACAAGAAAAACAAGTCGAATTTTTGAAGAAAGTTTTTTATAAAATGCATGACTCTATTCAAACCGTAAGAATGATAGCACCTCCGTCGATGTTTAAGGGTCAAGCTAGCTTTGCAAGTCTTGATTACCTTGCCCAAGCTCAAGCTGCGAACCCCCGCCTTTATATGGATGAGTCCGAATGGACCGATCCAGAATGTCCTCTTGGTAATGATGAGACATCCCTTTGGGAAGAGGAGAGTAGATCACCGGTCAATAAAGAGTTTGTGAAACCATATAATTATGCTTATGAGAATAGTCTATATGGTCTTTTCACTACACAAAAACAGAAGTCTCGTGAGGAATTGTTTCTTGAATGCAAACAAAGAAGAATTCAATGGAAGAAAGCTTTTGCCACTAAGAGGAAAACTAATGTTTTTAAATATATTAACTATTTACCTCTTGATGCTTCTAAAAGCAAAATTCGAAAAACACTTGGTTTTCTTAAACAGTACATTGATAATGTTAAATCAATTCTTGAAAGCGATTGGGAAAAAAGTGAAAAGGATAAGTGGAAAACAGAGATTCCTCACGACATAACTGTGCTTGTGAAAGAACTTTTATTACTAAATACGAAGATAATCAAAGAACATGTTCTTGAGTTTGAAAAATTAATTCGGTCAGAAATGTTTAATGATTTGAAATACATCGAGTCTCTTGAAAAAGAAATTGATGAACTTCAGACGGACAAATCAGAGTTCTCGAACGAATATGATCTCCTCTTAGAAGAATGTCTCTCCAAAGATATTTTGTGTGTTACTCTTCAATCTTGTGCTGATATCGATGAATACTCTGATGTTGCATGCAAATATCTTGATAAGATCAAAGAGTGTGAACGTCTTGAAACTGAGCTTTCGAAACGAAAAGAAAATGTTGATAAAAAAGCTTTTGAGCTACTTCAACACAAAACTGATTTCCTTCAAAAACATTGTCATTCTCTTGAACTTGCTTTGCAAAAAGACATCGGAAAAGGTCCAAATGATAACAACTTGCAAGTAAGACTTTCCGCATTATGTCGACAAATGAACGAAAAGAGTATGGAAATTACAGACTTGAAAGCTCAGTTGCAAGAAAAGGACATATCGATAGAAGAGTTGAAGAAACTCGTTGCTAAATTGGGTGGTAAAACTGTGGAACCTAAACTTGTGAAACCTGTTGTTCGACAACCCAATCCTACAAGGATCCAAAGCCATCTATCTTAGGAAAACCGCAACCTTTCTCCAATTCTTCTCATGTAAAATCTAGGTTACCCCCTAAGACTGATGTGCAAACAACTGTTCCAAAACCATCCATTTCACCCTATGTTCCTCCATTTAGAAAGCACACTGTTGCTAAACCCAACCATGTGAATGCACCTAGCAATTCTAGGACTCCTCCTAAGCGTGTGACATTTACGTCTACAAAGGAATCTGTAGGTTCAAATGACTTGGTTCATACCAACAACCTAGAGGATGCTAAGCAAAAAGGGAAGATTCAGAAAGCAAAACCCGTGTATTCAAAAGCTAGTTCACCAAATCCCGCTAGAGTTCAACACACTCCTAATGGTAGGCAACCAAAACCTAGGATCCCTCACCAACAATCTAGGAATTGGAAACCATCCATGAATAGTCATGTTTCGAACACTACGCTTGAACGATTTGGAAAACCCAGGAATACAAGGACTTTCATGAATCCCAAATTCCCTGTATGTCCCACTTACAAAAAGGGCATTCACAATGGAAATCATGACCATTGAATTTTGCAATACCTCTATGAGGTCAAATCTCGTTCTTTTGAATGGAGATCGAATACAGCATCCCATAAGACAACAAGGAGATACAAACCCGTCGCAAAGAAAAGCAACCACACCAAATCTGAAACATGGATTCAAAAAGGACATAGTTTCTCTCCAAAGAAGTCTTCCGCCGTGCAAGAGAAAAATACTCCTAAATCTAGTCTTCAGTGGAAACCAACGGGTCAGATCTTCACGGAAGTTGTCTTAAGTGGATTCCGATAGAGAAGAGTGATGAAACCTGCGCTAGCACGAATGCGAATGATTTGCCTGTAGAAAAGGAATTTGTTACTCCTAACACTAGTATTTGTGCAAACTCTTCTTCTGTCATTACAGGTACAACAACGGATTCTGAACCCACTTCTTCTTCCTCCAAGGGTTCTAATTCTGTACATTCGTTATCACCTTGTTCTGCTGTACAAAAGTCTATTTTGGATTATTTTCGAAAAACTTGAGAAAATACAAAAACAAAATAAAACGTAAATATCCATAGAATTTTTTTTTTTGAAAAACATTCAAAATACCAAAAATACTCTTCTCGACATGTCTTTCAGTATCGATAATATGGACGTACCTAGAAATGTCGCTCAATAACGACACGGGTGTATACATAAAGCTCGAATGAAAGTTGTAAATATTTTTTAAAACATGTCATTTTAATGATTTACAATTATCTCAGATTGTGACTCGTGCTTCAAAGAAAGGAAAGTTGATCATGGTTGATAACTTATCCTCAACAACGGGAAACTTAAATTTCATGTAAACGTTCAACGTTGGTCATGAGCTTTCCTTAAAAGCATTCAACGTTTTTAAGCTCATGTAAACGACTTATAGTTAAATGTCAGACTATAACTCGAACTTCAAATATAGGATAGTGTATCTTTAAAGATAACTTATCCTAACAAACGAGGTGATCAATCTATCACGGGTTGAGCTTGTCACAAAACATTCAACGTTTTGAGCTCAACACAATGGCTTGTAATCACTTTCAGATTGCAACCCGGTTCTATATTCACGGGGGAGTGTACGCTTTAATGCCTTTACCCTCAACAAAAGAAGAGAAATCTTCTTACACTTGAGTGGATTCGTCAAGACATTCAAAGTCTAAGAACTCAAGTTTATGCTTTAGAAAAACCTCTTCGCCAAAAAGAAATAGGATTTTTCAAAAAGCGTTGAACACAATTTTTTCAAGAAATTTTCAATGATTATTCAAAATCTTTCAAAAATTGTGTGTTCAACAACTCCCATCCTCAAAAAGCGAAATGTGGATCATATCCTCACAATGACAATTCAATTGGATCAATTTTGAGGGGGAGCATTTCAACTTCATGCAAAGATCAACACATCTTTCTCCTGGAGATTTTCATGACTATTTTTCAAAATATATTTTAATCAAATTTGGTATCTCTAATATCAAAAGATTTTATATATTAGAGATAGGGGGAGAAAATGTGATTAAAATGTGATCTTATAAAAGACTCAAGCACTTTAACTCTTACCCCATGTGCAAAATGTCTACTTAAATTCTTTCGCATTTCAATGCACATGTGTAGGGGGAGCTTCTCTGAAACGACAAAACTATCAAGGTGTTAAATATTTTTCAAACACTTTGTTAGACATTTGAAGTCGTTTTTATGGTTACGATCAAATACCCACAACATCTTTAATTCAAGACGTTATTGGTGTCAAAAGGGTGGTTAGGTTTAAGTCCTATGATCCCACCAGAACCGGAGGGATCTTCCCAGGGACAATCCAATAGATTATTAGAAGTTCTTAGGAAAGATGGAGTAGAATGTGAACGTAGCTGAATGCCGACTAAGTACTGATGCTAGCAATGGAACAATTCAACAAGGTGCTAGTAATGATGTCTTGGTAAGCATTGAAGGGGTTGAGGAATGAAAAAGAAGTATAAGGATAAAGGGTGTAAAGAAATTAGCCCTCCATACAACTTAGGCAGAAACTGGGTCAACACATCATGAAGACAACTCATCATGGACCCAGTGATGTATGCACAACACTTTCCCTAGCTACTCAGACTTCTCTCAAAAGAAGTTTGTTTTATTGTCACGGAGATCAACATGACTTCTATTGACTTTCTCACTCCGAGATAGTTGATATTGAATAGGTGGCATCTGCTCTAGCCTCCGACCACTAAAAGTGCACAAATCGAGTCTAGAGCCTAGAGATCAATCAAATCTCATCAGGACACACAGAATGACGATAAAGAGAGTCCTACGCCATATCCTTGTGATATTGCTAGAACACTCAGAGCAATACTACTTAGTATTCACAATGATGAGTGGAAATCCTTCCAGTGTTAACATCAAACCGCACTGCAGTAGGTCATATGTAAGATTCTTTATGAATTAAACATATGTAGAACTGAAAAGCAACAATGGTTTGATTCTGAATTGTTTCAAACTCGTTTCAGGTTTCTACGCAATATCTTTATGGTCTTGCCAGAACATTTAGAGTGATATTCATTAATATTCACAGTGACAAATGGAAATCCTTCTAGCGTCAACATCAAACAGCGCTACGGTAGGTGACTTGTGAGATTCTTATGAATCAAGCTTGTTTCAAGTAGAAAGCAACAATGGTAAGATTCTTTATGAATCACACTTGTTCGAGGAATTTGAATTGACGACTTTAATCAAGCGGATATTTATCCAATTGATTCACTCTTTATGTTCGCAGTCTTGCTTTGAGACGGTCGAGTAAAGAGAACGGCTAGTACTGCCGCGAAACCCTGTCAAGGAGATTCTCAATTTGAATATACCCAATCACAGGTACGGTATTTAATATCGTATAACGGTCTTCACCAACCGGAGGTAAAACGCTACCGATTTAGGACGAATGTCAAAGCCATTCAGTCCATGTCTATGTTTTTTCTCGAGAAGGTGGCGTCATGGTGTACTCAACTAAGTCAAAGATTTAAAACCACATACTCATGCCAAAAGACATATTCAACAATTAATAGTGTGAGTATGTGGATGAAGACACAAGATCACAAGATGGCAAAGACAAATCAAGGATGATTTGAAGATCTCAAGATCAAAAGACAAAGTCGAAAGACAAAGACAAAGGCTCAAAGATCACAGCATGAAGAAAAAGACTACTATTACACGTTCAAGACTCATTTATGACGAGATTAGTAATCTCTACAAATTTCCAAATAACAAAGGGTAATGACCTCTCATAAAGGGTAATGACCTCTCATTGGGAGAGATTTTTAGCCTCAAAATATTGAGTCAAACAAAAATGCTCGGTCATATGTTTATTATGTATCGTATATTAGAACGTTGTAATAGGTAGTAGATTAGTCGTGTTATACGGGCTTAACTTTAGGCTAAAGTTTATTCATAAGTAACTAAAGCCCAAAAGGAAAACCTGGCCCATTAGACTATAGTCCATAAACAAGCCCGCATGTGGGTGGACTATATATACCCTTCCTAGCATGTTAGGAAGGATGTTGGTGATTTTTCTTTTTTTTCTCTCACTAATCTAATCCTCCAAAAGTTCCAACCATTCTCTCTACTTTCTCTCACTACTTTCTCTCTCTAGAATTCATCTATCTTCAACCTTTATTTCTTGTTTAATCATCACATAATATATGGGACAACAGAACCACTACTACTCCTACCAGTAGGAACTACATACGTGCCAGTAGGAACTATTACATTACCAGAAGTAATTTCTAATAAAATATTCCTAACAAATTTTTATGGGTCAAGTTTTGGTGATAGAAAAGTCATATTTGGCAGCATTGGAGATCAATATGTTTAGGTCCAGTAAGGTGTACTCATAAATTCGTAGACATTATTGTTTTGTTTAGTTTTAAAAGTGTCTAGTTCTTTCCTTTATTTGTTGTTCTTTTGAGTCATGTCCAATCCTTTTGTACTATGGTTGTTTTGTGTTTTGTGTTTTCTGACATTGTCATCTCTTTGTACTTTGTTTTATTTTTATATTATTTTGATTCCGTATCTGAAAAATCATAAGCGAGACTGATCCTAAGACCTAATCAATCTCTATGAGTTGCTGTCTTTATGACACCTCGTCAAAGCTTAGCCGTCGTCATTTATCCATTTTCTAAAAAAAAAATTCGGATTAAACCCTATCCGGCCATTGTTTTGACCATAACTCTTAAACCCAAGAGTTATCTGACTTCGTTAGCGCCATTGGCTTCGTATTGAATTCCAAAGAAAAGTGATGAGACTGCTTTTATACATAGTCTCATCATCCAAAATGGGTTTAAAATGCATTAAATATCATGAAATATGCCAAATATATGCTTGTGTTTGTTACATGTGTATTTTAGGTACGGATATTGAGAAAATGGCAAAAGATCACAAGAAACAAGCAAAAACGAACACGGGAAACGAAGCCGCACAATGAACCAAGCCCTAATGTTGATTTTCCAAGAATAACCCTTGAAGAATTGAAGCTTGTACAAGAAGGGTCCTCCAATATTGAATAATTGACACTTTAAACCCTTTTTTATTCATAATTACAAGATTGGTCCTTAAAGTTTGTCAAAATTACAAAAACGGCCCTCCACTTTGAAGAATTGGCAAGAATGGTCCCTCAAATTTGAAGAATTGTCATTATTAGTCCTCCAAGAAGTCAACAATACAATTCAACACCTTTAAGAATGAAGAAAATGCCAAAACACCCCTTCAAATATCATGAATTGGCAAGAAATACCCTTGAAAATACTTTTGGAAACTATTTGGGGGCAAAAGTGTGAAAACTGAAACTTCAATAACAAAGGAATTCAGTTTTTGTGCTATTTAAACAAGAATGAAGAAGGAAAGAAAGATTAGGGGATTAACTTGGCAGAGATACAAACTTACCTAGACTAATCTGAGCTTCCATGTGTCCCACTCACAATTTCAACCAATCAAAACCCTCCCTCATGCCACATCACAATCCCACTCAGCTTTTATTAAATAATATAACTGATTAGTTAAATAGAACGCGCCTAACAATAATTTAAATCCTAACCCAGTTTAAAACCACCACTATTCAACATATGAACACAATTGGGCTTTTGTTTATTACTTTGAATTAAACCATAATCATCTCCAGTTTTATGATTAGTGGTCTCTTAAACACAACCTAACATTTAAATCACTTGCCACATCACCACATTTGTTCCTTTGTGACTCCCCTGCTACAAAGTTGAGAAGAAGACAAGAATTACCTACAAGATCAACGGCCACAACACATGCTTCATCCCTAAGCTACTTTGGCACTTTAGGATCACAAAGCAACAAAAAGGAGTCACATGTTTCAGCTCCAAGAACCAATTCAAAAACACGAGTATCCGAATCTTTAAGGGAATTATAGGGACTTCACCAAATAGGATTTATAGTTTTCATTCAGTATTCTAGTATTCTTGTAGCCCATATAAAGGCATAGGGCTGCAACATTTACATTTGCTCTTGGTTTTTCCGTTGTTCACAAATCTGTAAATCCTTCTTTCAGTTTATGAAAAAGTGTTTGATATTGTTGAAGAAATCTAAGTGCCAACCTTAATCTTTATTTGTTATTGTTATATGTTGATGATTGTTAAGTTCTAAAACCTGTTTTTAAACATTGTGCAAGAAATTGCATAATTTTCCAAAACTTGATATTTTGCTAAGTTCTTGGTTCAAGCCCTTGGAATTATTGGATTACAAGTGATTATAGCATCATGATAAAAAGATTATCAAGGTGTTGTTAGCTTGTGGTTTGGGGATAATCAAGGAGTGGGAACAAGGTTGCATTAATCAAGCTTTCATTTTTCATTTTTCTGTTTCATATGAATTGTGCCTTTAACCTTGTTGAATCTTAGCAGGTGTTATTGGAAGCTTGTGTCTTGTTTAGCTAGACACATCAACTCAAAAATTCGTGAGTGTGGATGTACATTCATGAGGGTTGAGTCTCATTTCCCAAAATATGTTAAAAATACTTGATTTTGTGATTTTTGTGTTCTGTTGTTATGAGTGTTGTTCTTGTGGCTTAAATCTGCTTGATACTGCATGATATTGATGTTATGATGCTAGATTAGGCTTGGGTAAAACTGAATCACACATTTGCTTAGTTAAATATGGATTTAAAAAGTGAAAGGGGTGTTTGGGTTTACTGATTTAAGGTGCTTGTTTGATTTTGAGTTAGGATTTGTGTTTGTTAAGTGTTGGTATCTGCTATACAAGTGATATTGTGCTGATATATGCAAGTCTTGAGCCTTTAAACATCAATTTCTTGATTGTGCTATAACTTGTTGGATTGTGCCGGTTTTGACCTAAGATTTTGGAAACACATAGATTGTATGCATGCTTAGGGCTAACAAGTGTTTAAATCAAGTTTGTATAACCTGTTAAAGAGATTTGAGTGTTTGAAATTGGATCTGTGGTCAAGTATATCAGCAAAGTTCATAATCTGCTTGTTCTTTGTTCATCAGTAACTTTAATAAGCTTGAATCTTGTTCTCAACCTTGAATTATTGCATGAAACCAATTGATTTATGTCCATTTAAATTTATTATAGCTGTTGTGTGCATTTGGTTCAATTTGGTTGGCTTAATCTTGCTAAAACTGCTTATTTGTTTGAAAACTGCTTATGAACATGTCTGTATCATATCTGGTGATCTTTAGATTAAACTGTACTGATTGACTGTTAGATTGTGTGATTTTGTGATTGATATTGAATCCTAATAACCCACTGGTTACAAGGGTGCCTTTGTGTGCCTTAAATCCAACAAAAATCCACAAAAGACAAAAAGTCAAAATAGTCAAGCAATGGGAACTCCTTTCCCCTGTTGCTAGCCACTGCTAGTGTAAATTAGTTATCAGCTTATTCATAAGCTATTTTAGCTTATTTGGACTTGCAACAACTTATTTTTTGTGATCAATCTTCATCATTTGACCCATTTGACTAATCTAGAGCTAATTAGGGTTTGACTTTTAGGTTTGCCTAGAAAACCAATTGACTTGACTTTTTCATAAGTGCTTATTTGCTTTTTCCAGCTTATTATTTGTGCTTATTTGAAAACGTTTTGTTGATTTTGCTTAATTAAGTCATTTAAAACCTTTTGCAAGTTGAATCAGCACTTGAGGTGGCCTAGAACTCAAAAACGACTATTTTGTCGTTTTCTATAGATAGCTTTTGCTTATTTCAGGCTTATTTCTTAGGCTTTTTCAAAATTTCTTTTCACTGACCTCATAAGTATCCCAAAATAAGCTTGTGTGTCAAATTAGAGCTTATGGCATTAGCTTATGGCTTAATGGGCCAAAAAGCCCATTAAGAATAAGCTGTTGACTATTAAGCTGTGATAAGCTCACTTTCAGCTTTTGGGCCTTCAAACTTTTGTGTTTAAAATTGAATTTTGAGTCAAGTAGGTGATTTTGGGCTTATTTGGACAACTTTTTGCTTATTGGGCCAAAAAGCCCAATTTAGTGGACTGTTTTTCATTTCAACCCATTTGGAGGCCCATTAGGGGTATTTTGGTAATTTCAAGTTCATTTTTGTGTTTATTAGGTTAAAATAAACTAGTTTTCAACTTTTTATAATTTTTTATAAATTTTGCATTTTTAATATTATTTTATTATTAAAAAGTAAATTTAAGATTTTTGAAACTTTTTCATTTTTCCTAGTTTAAATACATTAAGTTAGGAATTTTAAAACTTTTAGATTAATTTTATTGTCTTTCAATAAATTTTTAGATATATTTTATGATTTATTAGTTTTTAATCATTTTTAAATAGTTCTAATTGATTTTAAATTTTTCAAAAATAGTTTTTAATTTAGTTAAGTCATTTTATAGGTTTACAAAGTGAAAAATCTCATTTTGGGCTTTTTGTTAATTAAATTGCTTTTTTGGGCTTTAATTAGCATTAAAAAACTAAAATTTAATTAAATAAAAGGTTTGAGTGATTTTTTATTTTTTTTAAACTCTAATTACATTTTTTAGGATTTAGTGCAATTTTCTAGGAATTTTTAGGTTAATTTTTAAATTTCGTCATATTTTACGGTTTACGTGCACGACTTTTCGTCTTAGTTTAATTCATAATCGTAACCGTCATCCTTTTCTATTTTCTTTCTCATAATTATAATCACAAACTCTTAATCATTTCTTACACAACACACTTGCCTCCTTGGGAAACGAACTTGAACTTCATTTGGTCATTAGTGCTTGGTTTTCCTAAACCGACACTTAATACTTGCCACTTTTACGCCTTTTTCCTAAAAGGTCGTATTTTACTACTATCATTTTGGCGCCGCTGCCGAGGAGGCTTGTTGTGTTTTGATTTGAACAATTTTTTTTATACTATCCATAAATATAATTGTATTAGTAGCACTCTACTAATACGTATTATCGGTTTTTCGTTTTTTATGTGAATATTACTATATTGTATACGTAGAACAATAAATTCAAAAGTACTCCAAAAGTGTGAAAACACAACCTTAATTCGGGATTTCATCACTCGATCATTGTATTCGAATCTCAAACAAAGAAAAAAGGCAAAATAGATAATTACTTTCGTGAAGCTTAATTTTGACAAACACATACTAAAGGTGGATATAAGGCGGGTATTATAAAATATACCCTAAGGAAAAAGGCTCTTAAGTGCTTCGTGCCGCCTCGTTTCCCCGCTTGCTTGTACGTGTTTAGATAAAAAGGGCTAATCGAGGGTTTTCCAACCAAAGTATTATCTAAGTATCATATATATTTTCTTGGTTTCAATTGATTAAACCCTCTTGAACGTTTTGGTGTTCCACCAACATTCTAAAGTCATCGAAGGCATTCACTTCACGTGATCGTTTTCATTCCTTGAGGCTCCTTTAATCAAGAGATTTGATTTGAGGAGAGATTTGTAGATTTTTGTCTACTTAATACATCACCAAAATCCAAAAAAAGTAAAAACAATCAAAAACCACAAAAAATGGAAAAATTAAAAACACCAAAAAGAATCGTCATTGCTCATCCCCACGTTGTACGTGACGTTTATGCTTAATCGTAATCAAGCAAGACGTGCACGTAAACGAAAAAACCGAAAGGAGACCACACCTAACCTTTCTAGTGAGGAGTCTTCTATTGACGAACCTATCGTAGAAGAAGAAGCTACCATGGCTAATCGAACTATGATGGAGTTACTTCAAGCACCCACCGAGGGTTATGGTGAGGCTATTGTGATTCCCACCATCCTTGCGGAGAATTTTGAAGTTAAGACGGGTTTGTTATCGATGATCCAAAACAACAAATTCCGTGGTGATGAAAAGGACAACCCGCACAACCATATCCGCCAATTCAATCGTCTTACCGCCACTTGTAAGTTTAAGGACGTTGCTAATGACTCGATTAAGATGATGCTTTTTCCGTATTCCTTAACGGGGCCCCCTAAAATTTGGTTAGAGAAAGAGCCACCCAATTCTATATTGACGTGGAAGGATCTCGTTTCAAAGTTTGTGAACCAATTTTTCCCGCCCTCTAAGACTACGCATTTGAAAAACGAGATTTCAAAATTTTCACAAGAATTTAATGAGAGTTTTTCTACGGCTTGGAATCGGTTTAAGGAAATGTTGCACGAGTGTCCTCATCATGGTTTTTCCGACTTGCATCAAACTGACACGTTTTACAATGGATTGAATGATCATGAGAGAGATTATCTTAATGCCGCCGCGGGTGGTAATTTTTTGTGTAAAACCGTCGAGGAAGCGTTGTTGATTATTGAGAATAGGTCCAAGGTATATAGTCCTCGTAGCACATCGAGTGTTCGTAAGGCTTCGTCTTCGGCTTCACCTTCATTGTCCAATACCATCGATGCTTGCTAAATTGAGGCAAATTTGGAGAACAAAATCTTTGATAAGCTTAAGGATCTTTTAATTGAATTCAAAGTTGGTGAACAAAGTGCTCCCGCTACGGCTAAAGCGGTTGAGGTTTCTTGCATGTATTGTGGTGGAGGTCATGATTTCTCCGAGTACATTACCAACGGTGGTAACACTTCTAGTGCCTACGCGGCCACGGGAACTTACAACCAAAACGGTCAAGTTATCCGCTCTAATCAAATGACTCCACCAGGTTTTGCTCCCAATCAAAATGCTAACAACAACTATCGAAACAATCAAGTTGGTTACAAAAACAATTACAAAGGTAACAACTATTGGAATCAAGGGGCTAATAACAATCAAGTTTCAAACAAAAATCAAAACAATGATTTTCAAAACAGCAACAAAAGTTTGCAAAACTTGAAAGATCTTCCAAATGAATTTGTTGAGTACGCAAATGGAAATGATGCTAGGTTTGATAATATTCAAAGAGAGATCATTAGCCTAAGATCCGAGTTTAAGAATGACTTGAAAAAGGATTTGAAAAAGGAGTTAGCAAATGAGCTTAAGATCCATACCAACAAAATGGAGGGAAATTTAACTAGGTTACAACAAAACCAACAAAAGATGGAACAAGGGTCACATTAAATAAAACAAGAGATTCTTAAGGCCGATAAGAGGCAATCTATGTTTGAGGATAAAATTTCATCCATGTTTGAGGCTATAATGTGTAAACCGTCTTCGAGTAGTCTTCCTAGTAACACCATATCGAACCCTAAGGAAGAGATGAAAGTGATTACCACACGAAGTGGTAAGACACCTAAGGAACCGACTCCTCAACCAATTACTCCAACGGCGGAGGAAATTAAGGAAGAATCCGAGGTGGTGGTCGAAAAGGAGCACATCCTAATCCCACGAAGTACTGATCATGCCATACCTACGGTTGACCCATTACCACAATTGGAACCCGAGATTCCAAAGGCTATGCCTATGCCTCAACCACACCACCTTTTCCCTACCCATCGAGACTTATAAAGGAGAAACGTCAAGAGCGCGACAATTACCAATTTGAGCTTTTTATGAAGATGTTTCGTGATGTGCATTTCAATGTAAGTTTCGCCGACGCTTTGGTCATGATGCCTCGATTTGCGGATAACTTTAAGAGTATGATAAACAACAAGGAGAAATTACAACAATTGTCTAGTTGTTCATCGGTTTATCTTAACGGCATACCTCAAAAAGTCGGTGATCCCGGTAAATTCTTGATTCCATGTGCTATCCAAGATATGGAAGAATGCTATGCCTTGGCCGATCTTGGTGCTAGTATTAACTTGATGCCACTTGCAATCTTCAAGTCGCTCAATCTTCCTAATCTTACTCCTTCACTAATGCCTATCGAATTGGCCGATCATTCCACTATTCACGCATGTGGATTTGCCGAAGACGTTTTTGTAAAAGTAGGAAAGTTCTATTATCCGGTAGACTTTATCGTTGTTGATATTCCCACGGATCCTCAAGTTCCTCTTATTTTAGGTCGTTTTTTTTATACGTCTATGGCGTTGATTGATGTGCATGCTAGAAAGATCACCTTACGTTTCAACGACGAGGAACTTGTTATAAACGCAACTCAAAATTCTCCAATTTCTCATGTTTATTCCGTCGCGACCATAAACCTCGTTGATATGATCGACGCTGTTTGTGAGGAATTTTCACAAGAAGTTTTAGGTTTTGGTGACGATGAAAATAGTAGCAATCCCACTATGCTTGATCCCATTCTTGATAATTCGACACCATCCTTCACTCCATTTGAAGGTGGTGGTTTTACGTTGGAAGAATTTGATGTTCCACATACTTGTGACGAAGACCTCGAAAACGATGAAGACTTCTCGATTATCAAAGATTTTCTTAACGATTTCCCATTTCCTCCACCCGAGGAGGTTATGAGTATCGAGCCCAAATCTTCAATTGAGGAACCACCAATCCTCGAGTCCAAAGATTTGCCTCCTCATCTTGAATACGTATTCTTGGAAGGAGACGATAAGTTGCCGGTTATTATTGCGAAGGATCTTTCGAATGATGAAAAAACTGCACTTATCGATGTTCTAAAGGACCACAAAGGGGCAATTGCGTGGAAATTATCTGACATTAAGGGGATCGATCCCAAACTTTGTACCCACAAAATCTTAATGGAGGAGGACCACTAACCCGCAATTCAATGCCAAAGGAGGGTGAACCCCAAAATTCACGACGTCATCAAAAAGGAAGTCCTTAAACTCCTTGATGCGGGAATGATTAACCCTATTTCTGATAGCCCTTGGGTGAGTCCTATTCATTGTGTCCTTAAGAAGGGAGGAATGACCGTTGTGCCAAACGATGCCAACGAGTTAATTCCAACTCGACTCGTAACCGGTTGGAGGGTGTGTATCGACTATCGTAAGTTGAATGACGCCACTCGTAAAGACCATTTTCCCTTGCCCTTCATGGACCAAATGTTGGAGCGTCTTGCGGGAAACGATTTCTTTTGCTTTTTAGATGGTCTTTTCGGTTACTTCCAAATCCCCATCGATCCTCGTGATCAAGAAAAAAATTACATTTACATGTTCATATGGAACGTTTGCCTATCGTAGGATGCCATTTGAACTTTGCAATGCACCGGGAACCTTTCAAAGGTGCATGATAGCTATTTTTCATGACATGATCGAGAAGACGATGGAAGTCTTTATGGATGATTTTTCCGTGTTTGGTTGTTCGTTCACTTCGTGTTTGTCGAATCTTGAGAGAATGTTAAAATGTTGTGAGGAAACCAACCTTGTGCTCAATTGGGAAAAATGTCATTTCATGGTTAAGGAAGGAATCGTCTTAGGGCACGAGGTTTCGAAAGCGGGGATTGAGGTAGATAAAGCTAAGTTAGACGTCATCGCCAAATTACCTCATCCCAAAACCGTTAAGGGAGTTAGGAGTTTCCTAGGCCATGCGGGCTTTTATCGTCGATTCATCAAGGATTTTTCAAAGATCTCTCGACCTATTACACATCTCCTCGAAAAAGATGCTCCTTTTGTCTTTAACGAAGATTGTGTACGAGCCTTTGAAATCCTTAAGAGGAAACTTACCGAAGCTCCAATTCTTATTGCTCCCAATTGGAACCTCCCCTTTGAGCTTATGTGTGATGCTAGTGATTACGCCATAGGGGCCGTTTTGGGGCAACGTCATGAAAAGCACTTCTTGCCTATTCACTATGCTAGCAAGACGATGACCGAGGCTTAACTTAAATACATTACAACGGAAAAGGAATTCCTTGCCGTGGTGTATGCTTTTGAGAAATTCTGACCTTACCTCGTCTTGACTCGATGCATAGTGTATACGGATCACTCGGCAATCAAGTATCTCATGGCTAAACAAGATGCAAAGCCGAGATTACTTCTTTGGATTCTCCTCCTACAAGAATTTGATGTCGAAATCCTTGACAAAAAAGGAGCCAAAAATATAGCGGCCAATCATCTTTCTCATTTGGAAGACCATCACCAAAGTGTTTACGAGCCAAAGGAAATTACCGAAACATTTCCTCTCGAGACACTTGGTGTAGTGTATTCTAAGCTTATCCACCCCATGGTTTGCGGATATCGCAAATTACCATGCGGGCAATTTCATCATCAAGGGTATGACGACTCAACAAAAACGAAAATTCTTTCGTGACGTCAAGTTCTATTTTTGGAACGACCCTTACCTCTTTCGGACTTGTGCGGATCAAATTATTCGACGTTGTGTATTTGGCACCGAAGCTTCTAATATCCTTAGAGCTTGTCACGAGGGACCCACGGGTGGTCACCATGGTGTCAATCTCACGACGAAGAAGGTATTTGATGCCGGGTTCTTTTGGCCTACTATTTACTAAGATGCACATGCACTTGTGAAGTCATGTGACTCATGCCAACGACAAGGAAAAGCCTCATAAAACGATGAAATGCCACAAAACATCATCCAAGCGTGTGAGATCTTTGACGTTTGGGGAATTGATTTTATGGGGCCGTTCCCATCATCTCGTGGTAATATGTACATCCTTGTCGCTGTTGACTACCTATCTAAGTGGGTGGAAGCTAAGGCTTTGCCCACGAACGATGCTCGTGTGGTAGTCAAGTTTTTGAAGAGCTTGTTTTCTCGGTTTGGAACTCCTCGTGCGATCATAAGCGATCGTAGAACCCATTTTTGTAATGACCAATTCGAAAGGGTCCTAAGGAAATATGGGGTTACACATCGGCTTTCTACGGCTTATCACCCACAAACGAGTGGGCAAGTCGAGGTTTCAAACCGAGCGTTGAAGAGGATATTGGATAGATCGATTGGAGAGAACCGACAATCATGGTCGGATAAGTTAGACGATACTTTATGGGCCTTTCGTACCGCTCATAAGACGCCCATCGGGTGCACTCCTTATAAGCTTGTGTATGGGGAGAATTGTCATTTGCTAATTGAACTCGAACACAAAGCTTATTGTTGTAATGATGATACTAAGACCGCGGGAAAAAACCAGAAAATGCAATTGAATGAATTGGATAAATTAAGGAATATTTCTTATGAAAATTCATTGATTTATAAAGAAAAGACTAAAAAGTTTCATGACTCAAAAATTAAAAACCAGGTTTTTAACATTGGAGCTCAAGTGTTGCTTTTTAACTCATGTTTGAAAATCTTTTTCCGGCAAGTTGAAAACCCGTTGGTCCGGTCCATTCACCGTTACCCAAGTTTTTCCTTATGGGACCATCGAGCTAGCTCAAAATAATGGCCCCAATTTCAAGGTTAATGGACATAGGTTGAAGCACTACTTTGGCGGGGAAGTTCCCTCTTTGAACTACCTCGACCAAGTCACCTTCCCCAATGATAACTTGTATTGAGGGGATCGAGTCGAGCTCATGACTCGGTAATAAAAAACGAGGTGCCTCGTGGGGGAGTCCCACGCTTATCCTTGTACATATTATCGCTTTCTAATGTAGTAACGTGAGGGGATTTGTGCCCTTCCAACCTTTGTTCCGTGGTTGTTTGTGCATTGTGGTTTTTAGATGATCATGATCTTCACGATTGGAGCCTCTCGTGTTCGTTTTATGGGAGCACTCGATCGTTTGCTTTGAAGAATTTCTCGATATCCATATGATATATCCTTATATGTTCTAATCTTAGGTTTATAGCACACTTCATAAACGGCTATAGATTTAATGGTTCCACCCTTTCCATGCTAGATTAAGCATTCGACTACGTCTCTAGTATGGGGGTATCCTACCTTTAGACTCAAAACATTGAAGACAATGTTTAACTTTAGTATGAGGGGGGGGGGGGGGGTGGGGGTGAATATATACTTGCCTTGCCAAACCTTCACGCTTTCCAAAGTTTATCTTTTTGTTTATCGTTTTGTTGCAAAATAAGGCTAAAAATGGCCAAATTTTATTTTTTTTCTCATGTTTTATAAATGTTTGAAGACACGAATGTAGATTTTCTGATGTCAAGAATAAGAATAATTTTTGACTCGACCGTGCGTGTTGAGCACTTAGCTTCGATTCCTTAACTTTATATTAGGCTAAGTCTCTTAAGTGAGGACGAGAAATAATAGAGTTAATTATAAGTTACTATGTTAAACGTACAATACTCGTATTCTTTCAAAAACTCATGTGTTCTCGTTGTTTGCTTATTCTCCCTTCGCTTGTATATAAATTTTGCTTAATAAGTATTGGCTTAGCGGTTTAGTCTTGATTGTTGGTTTCTAGTAGCTTCCATGTAATTAAATTGGGAAAACATTAAGGTATCGCTAGCATCACGGTTTTGAAGTATTGGCAACCCGAATAATCAAAAGCTTCACCTAATAATAAGATTTCAAGTGCTCACCTAAATCAAGCAAACAATTTGAAGCTCACAAGGCCGAAAAATCTATGCGAAATTGAAAGTGAATTATGCCTTAATCTTTGAAGCTTTAAAGATCCAAAATTCGCTTTTAGCGTGAGGATATACGTCTTTGGCCACAATAAGCACCTCATGGCGAGGTTAAATAAAAGGCAAGGCAAGACCGAAGTCATAATAAAAGCTTCACGGCGAAGTTGAATAAAAGATGGAGGTAAACCTATGATAATAAGGCCCATCCGTTAGGGGGCGTATAAAAGTCTTGGTAATAAGTCTCATGTTCAAAACCGTTATAAAATCGTGTTTATCGATGCTTCTTGTTAACTTAATTTTTTGACATCGGTGTCTATTAGGGGGGGTTATTAATTCGATGGTCTTGGTTACACCGTTAGGACTCTATTTTTAGACCTAAATCTCTATCATCGCATAAGTAAAAAATGTATCCTCGAGAACATTCAAGACAAAAATAAAATATAAGAGATACCACTTAGGAAAATGGGAGTCTAAGTACGTGATTAGGGCATATGAGTAGTGTTAGCATTACTAACTTATAAATGACAATGATCTCGTTGCACGCTTGGCATGGAATTGGGGTGAAAATCTAGGACGACGAAATTATTTCTAACGAAGCATTCACGTGTTCTTGTTCTATGAACCTAAACATCCTATTTTGCGATGAAGATCATACATTATGTCTAAAACGCAAGTAGTAGAAAGTAGTAGTAGTGTAGCAAGTTTATCATTCAATAAAAGTGCATAAAAATGAATTTTGGAGGTGCTACGATACTTTATTCTAGCATTGCGTGAGGGCACGACAATGGTTTAGTATGGGGGAGTGATGAGACTGCTTTTATACATAGTCTCATCGTCCAAAATGGGCTTAAAATTCATTAAATATCATGAAATATGCCAAACATATGCTTGTATTTGTTACATGTGTATTTTAGGTACAGATATTGAGAAAATGGCAAAAGATCACAAGAAACAAGCAAAAACGAACACGGGAAACGAAGTCGCACAATGAACCAAGCCCTAGTGTTGATTTTCCAAGAATAACCCTTGAAGAATTGAAGATTGTACAATAAGGGTCCTCAAATATTGAAGAATGGACACTTTAAACCCTTGTTTATTCATAATTACAAGATTGGTCCTTAAAGTTTGTCAAAATTACAAAAGGGCCCTCCACTTTGAAGAATTGGCAAGAATGGTCCCTAAAATTTGAAGACTTGTCATTATTAGTCCTCCAAGAAGTCAACAATACAAGTCAACACCTTGAAGAATGAAGAAAATGCCAAAACACCCCTTCAAATATCACAAATTGGCAAGAAATACCCTTGAAAATACTTTTGGAAACTATTTGGGGGCAAAAGTGTGAAAACTGAAACTTCAATAACAAAGGAATTCAGTTTTTGTGCTATTTAAACAAGAATGAAGAAGGAAGGAAAGATTAGGGGATTAACTTGGTAGAGATACAAACTTACCTAGACTAATCGTGAGCTGCCATGTGTCCCACTCACACTTTCAACCAATCAAAACCCTCCCTCATGCCACATCACAATCCCACTCAGCTTTTATTAAATAATATAAATGATTAGTTAAATAGAACGTGCCTAACAACAATTTAAATCCTAATCCGGATTAAAACCACCACTATTCACGATATAAACACAATTGGGCTTTTGTTTATTACCTTGAATTAAACCCTAATCATCTCCAGTTTTATGATTAGTGGTCTCTTAAACACAACCCAACATTTAAATCACTTGCCACATCACCACATTTGTTCCCTTGTGACTCCCCTGCTACAAAGTTGAGAAGAATACAAGAATTACCTACAAGATCAACGGCCATCACACATGCTTCATCCATAAGCTACTTTGGCACCTTAGGATCACAAAGCAACAAAAAGGAGTCAGATGTTTCAGCTCCAAGAACCAATTCAAAAGCATGAGTATCCGAATCTTCAAGGGCATTATAGGGACTTCACCAACTAGGGTTTATAGTTTTCATTCAGTATTCTAGTATTCTTGTAGTCTATATAAAGGCATAGGGCTGCAACATTTACATTTGCTCTTGGTTTTTCCATAGTTCACAAATCTGTAAATCCTTCTTTCAGTTTATGAAAAAGTGTTTGATATTGTTGAAGAAATCCAAGTGCCAACCTTAATCTTTACTTGTTATTGTTATATGTTGATGATTGTCAAGTTCTAAAAACTGTTTTTAAACATTGTGCAGGAAATTGCATAATTTTCCAAAACTTGATATTTTGCTAAGTTCTTGGTTCAAGCCCTTGGAATTTTTGGATTGAAAGTGATTATAGCACCCTGGTAAGAAGATTATCAAGGTGTTGTAAGCTTGTGGTTTGGGGATAATCAAGGAGTGGGAACAAGGTTGCATTAATCAAGCTTTCATTTTTCATTTTTCTGTTTCATATGAATTGTGCCTTTAACCTTGTTGAATCTTAGCAGGTGTTATTGGAAGCTTGTGTCTTGTTTAGCTAGACACATCAGCTCAAAAATCTGTGAGTGTGGATGTACATTCATGAGGTTTGAGTCTCATTTCCCAAAATCAGTTAAAAATACTTAATTTTGTGATTTTTATGTTCTGCTGTTATGAGTGTTGTTCTTGTGGCTTAAATCTGCTTGATACTGCATGATATTGATGTTATGATTCTAGATTAGGCTTGGGTAAAACTGAATCACACATTTGCTTTGTTAAATTTGGATTTAAAAAGTGAAAGGGGTGTTTGGGTTTACTGATTTAAGGTGCTTGTTTGATTTTGAGTTAGGATTTGTGTTTGTTAGGTGTTGGTATCTGCTATACAAGCGATATTATGCTGATATATGCAAGTCTTGAGCCTTTAAACATCAGTTTCTTGATTGTGCTATAACTTGTTGGATTGTGCCTGTTTTGACCTAAGATTTTGGAAACACAGAGATTGTATGCATGCTTAGGGATAACAAGTGTTTAAATCAAGTTTGTATAACCTGTTAAAGAGATTTGAGTGTTTGAAATTAGATCTTTGGTCAAGTATATCAACAAAGTTCATAATCTGCTTGTTCTGTGTTCATCAGTAACTTTTTTAAGCTTGAATCTTGTTCTAAACCTTGAATTATTGCATGAAACCAGTTGATTTATATTCATTTGAATTTATTATAGCTGTTGTGTGCATTTGGTTCAATTTGGTTTGCTTAATCTTGCTAAAATGCTTATTTGCTTGAAAACTGCTTATGAACATGTCTGTATCATATCTGGTGATCTTTTGATTAAACTGTACTAATTGGCTGTTAGATTTTGTGATTGATAATAAAGAGATATTTTAATCCTTACCAACTCGATCTATTGACTCCTTATAACCCAATGGTTATAAGGGTGCCTTTGTGTGCCTTGAATCCAACAAAAATCTACAAAAGACAAAAAGTCAAAATAGTCAAGTAGTGGGAACTCCTTTTCCCTGCCACTGCTAGTGTAAATTGGTCATCAGCTTATTCATAAGCTATTTTAGCTTATTTGGACTTGAAACAACTTAATTTTTGTGATCAATCTTCATCATTTGACCCATTTGACTAATCTGAAGCAAATTAGGGTTTGACTAGTAAACCAATTGACTTGACTTTTTCATAAGTCCTTATTTGCTTTTTCCATCTTATTCTTTGTGCTTATTTGAAAACTTTTTGTTGATTTTGCTTAATTAAGTCATTTAAAACCATTTGCAAGTTGAATCAGCACTTGAGGTGGCCTAGAACTCAAAAACGACTATTTTGTCGTTTTCTATAGAGAGTTATTGCTTATTTCAGGCTTATTTCTTGAGTTTTTTCAAAATTTCTTTTCACAGATCTCTTAAGTATTCCAAAAGAAGCTTGTGTGTCAAATTAGAGCTTATGGCATTAGCTTATGGTTAATGGGCCAAAAAGCCCATTAAGAATAAGCTGTTGACTATTAAGCTGTGATAAGCTCACTTTCAGCTTTTGGGCCTTCAGACTTTTGTGTTTAAAACTGAATTTTGTGTCAAGTAGGTGATTTTGGGCTTATTTGGACAACTTTTTGCTTATTGGGCCAAAAAGCCCAATTTAGTGGACTGTTTTTCATTTCAGCCCATTTGGAGGCCCATTAGGGGTATTTTGGTAATTTTAAGTTCATTTTTGTGTTTATTAAGTTAAAATAAACTAGTTTGCAAATTTTTAGAATTTTTATAAATTTTAGATTTTTAATACTATTTTATTATTATTTTATTATTAAAAATTAAATTTAAGATTTTTGCAACTTTTTCATTTTTCCTAGTTTAAATACATTAACTTAGGAATTTTAAACTTTTAGATTAATTTTATTGTCTTTCAATTAATTTTTAGAATTATTTTAGGATTTATTAGTTTTAATCATTTTTAAATAGGTTTAATTGATTTTAAATTTTTCAAAAATAGTTTTTAATTTAGTTAAGTCATTTTAGAGGTTTACAAAGTGAAAAGTCTCATTTGGGCTTTTTGTTAATTAAATTGATTTTTTGGCTTTAATTAGCATTAAAAAGAATTAATATTTAATTAAATAAAAGGTTTGAGTGATTTTTGATTTTTTGTAAACTCTAATTACATTTTTTAGGATTTATTGTAATTTTCTAGGAATTTTTAGGTTAATTTTTAAATTTCGTCATATTTTACGGTTTTACGTGCACGACTTTTCGTCTTAGTTTAATACATAATCGTAACCGTCATCCTTTTCTATTTCTTTTCTTATAATTATAATCAAAAACTCTTAATCATTTCTTACACAACACACTTGCCTCCTTGGGAAACGAACTTGAACTTCATTTGGTCATTAGTGCTTGGTTTTTCTAAACCGACACTTAATACTTGCCACTTTTATGCATTTTCCCTAAAAGGTCGTATTTTACTACTATCAAAAAGCATACCGCCACACTCTTATAGGCACTCCATCATGCGCTGTAACAATTCATCAAGTTTATAAAACAACAATGTCTCACTGTTTTGCTTATAACGATCAAAGAACTAATAGTTAGATTACGTCATCAGCGGCCGTAGATTCGTAATTAAATTCCAAAGAAAGTGATGCCAGAATCGCCTCCACAACTGGTCGGGCACACCTGCACTCACTGTTATAAGTCCAAACAATCTTCTTAAAGAAGATTTTTTTTTTCTTAAGATTAGGTTTATTCGTTGTGACTGATTACTATCAATGTCTTTACTCTTTATCAAGATATCCATCTTTAATTTTTTTAGTAATTATTTATATTCTACACTTCAGTTCGAATCTATTAAGATATAAAGGAAAGTTACAAAAACTGTGAATCGGTAGTCGGTCGATCAACATCCTTGTAATTTGTAATCGGTTTAGGCGGGATTAATGGTGATTGATCGAATTGTCACTATTGGCATGTTTTGGGTATTTTCGACGAGGTTTGTGTATTTCGACAAAATTTTCTTTAAAAATCAACTTATAATAAATATAAACAAGTAGCATAAGTAAGATTTGCATGTTTCCATCAAGTTCATCATTGGCTGTCATTGACCGTCATTTACCATGATTGACTTATTATTTAACCGATTAGTCGGCTAAAAAAAATTAATAACTTTATAATGCGTAGGCGGCGATTAATCAGCTTCATAAGTCCTGTTTTGCAACACCGTTATAAAGTATGAATCCGTCAATAAGTTCGAATCTATTTAGATGTTTTATGTTCAATCAATAAACATGATATCTGACGGAGAATTCAATTGTTAAGAAACACATCCAACCGTTTTTTATTCGCATAATCTATGCTAAGAAGTTAGAAGACCAATTTCTTAGTGTCACACGGCCTATATAAGTGTCCGTCTTTGTAAAGTTTATCAAGTTGCTAAAATATTTCACATTTCACTTATGACTTTAAATTAAAATAGTTTTTTTTTTGGGTAAAGGGGCATTCCCCGGTAAAATATATTAATCCCAAAAAACAATGAAGTACAATGGAATGTGACTGAGTGTCACATTAACCTCAAGCTAAGCTTGAACAACTATCTACTCATACGACAACTCATATGAAAATCCTATCGTACAAAAACAATAACACCAATAGGAAAAAACAATAACACCAATAAAAATAGTTTTTATTTTTATTAAAATGATTATCTTTTGTTAACTTTTTAAGTTATTTTTTAAACTTTAATTTCAAATATTTTATTTGTATTATATAATATTCGATGAAAATTATAATTAAAAAAATACATCTAACAACCAATCAATTCATATATTTTATATTAACTATTACTATAACATAAACAAAATTTTCCAAAATAAAAATTAAAAACAAAAAAAAACTCAAAAAATTAATAAAAAACAATAATTTAAAAAAGAAAATAATACTTGCTACGTATACTTAAAAATTGATGATCTATAGAGTCATAGAGAGGCACGAGCATATATAGATCCCGCCATCGAATAACTAATTTTAAACGCTATAATTGGGTCCAAAATTGTTTGGTCGGTCTAAACATAACTACTAGTCAAGTTAAATGTTCGATTGGTCTATTCATCGAATAAAATACACAATTTAAATTTGAATCTCTAGTATCATGTACTACAAGTACGCACATTGTATGCATTAAGATAATAGAAAACATGCGAAAGGACGTGTGTCACAAAAGCTTATTATATGATGTACATATATAGTATTTAATAAGATCGAGTATTTACGCTAGAAGGAATGGTGTAGTAACTTATCATCGTTATGTTAGCTTTATTTTAGTTTTTTTTGTCTCCACTCATTGAATCTGTCTTTCAACTTTACTGGTGGCGAGAAATTCATCATCACGTTATATCATATTTTTTTAATTACTTTAATTCGTTAACTAAAAATGTAAATAAAAACATAAACGTAAACACTTTTATTCGTACATTAAACTTTAAAAATGATACGACGAAAAAAACCAAGATAATTCTTTCATTCGTAGATTAAAAGTAAATAAAAATATAAACAGAGATTTCAAAGACAACAATTTATAAAAGTCCACCTTAATCTTAAAAAAAAAATTAGCACAACCTTATCTTTCCATCCCTCCAAAACAAAAACACAGTGGCGGACCCAAGAGCATATGTAAGGTGGTTCCTTTATATAGTCGGCAAAAAAATCAATCGGTCGACAAGTCAAGCGATTATCTGGTTTTTTGTCGAGTTTAATATATAACTTAACATTGTAAAGAGAATGTAGGGTTGTGTCGAGTCTATCCCATAATTAACGATCAATACAACAAATTGGTTGACTTTTCACACTTATTATGTTACTTGTTTACATTCTAAAATGTATAAATTTGAAAATTTAACCATATCATTAGTGTTTTTAGTGTGAATAAATTAGATGTAACAAATATTTCACATTTTTAATTGTGAATATTTATAATAAACTATACTTTTATTTGTGAACTTTTTAATATTTCACATTTTTATATGTAAACTTTTCAATACTTTACACTATTTAACAATTTACACTTTTTAATACTTCATATTTATAAGTGTGAATATTTTACAAATTAAATTCACACTTTTAAAAGTGCGAAGAAAAAAATATGAAGAAAAGGTAAATTTATACTTGGTATCTCTTTGTTAGCGCAAAATCATGAATTTTCTTCGTGAACAAAATAGAATACCAAAGATTCAACTTATATAGGTATCATTTTAAATGTCTAACTGTAATAACAATTAAGTTACAACATCAACCCAATTATTATTATTATAAATACAACAGAAACAAAATGATAAACAAATTTAGAACCGTTGTAAATATATGGAAAATAAAAACAAATATCGATTTTTTAAAGTAATTTAATTTTGTTAATTTAACCATGAAACAATAAAGAAAAAGCCTTTGTTCATACAAAAGAGAAAAATTAAAATACATAAAAATTGTTTTTTAATTTTAACTCTGACTAAAGCCTACAATTTGACTATTGTATTTTTACTTTTATCTTTTTAAAATATGTGGTCCTGTAATAGAGTATCACACATTCTTTTTTATCAAATAAAAAATTAGTCACCCTTCTACTAAAATATGTGTGCGTCTTCTTCCTCCTCTCCAGTGACTTTCGCCGGAATTTTCAATCTATTCGTCATTTTTTTCCTCTCTTTCTCTGTTTAGTTGTAAGGTGGTTCCTCGTATTATTCTAAGATAGGTCCCAAAATAATTTACATATCGCTTATAGGAAAAATCGATGTCTAAGGTGGTTCCTGGGCACCACCTACATATGCTGTAGGTCCGCCCCTACAAAAACACATACCCAAAAGCAAAACTACACATCAAATGCAAACACTCAAAGGCAATTCAAATGCAACCATAACAACAACATAAACAGTTTGTCAAATGCAACAACAATAACAATAAAAATACACATATATCCATCAACTGTGAATAAGAAAAGTAAACAAGATGAGCAAGTAGTTGTAACTCACCTAGGTGATGAACTAACCGTTTGAGCCACAACTCGCGCGTGAATTTTTCATTCGGGGTGGGAACTCACGCTTGAGTTTTCAACTCATCGTGAGTTTCACTCTCATTCCGTCCAACCTTAGAGCAACTTTTTAAAAGGCTCGCAAAGGCTTCGTAAAGATTTCACAAAAGGCGCAATGCTTGACTTTCACGCTACGTAATACACCAATGTGTTTACTTAAGACTTGACGTGATATGAAAAGTAAAAAAAACGTGATAAAGGCACGATAAGTCATGATACAAATGAGGCTTTCTTCATTTCATATTTGATAAAATAGATTTTTTTATATAAAATGACGAACAAATATAGTTTTTTGACATTATTCTTTATGTATAACACTTTTAGTGAACTCAATATATTTTAATATGATATAAATATAATAATTTATAAATATTTTTATATTTAGTGTAGTTTTATTTCACGTCTTAACAACACAAAGGCTTCAGCTTAACCGCTAAAGCTTGAGGCTTGGTCATGCCGCAATGTCACGTCTCATGCTATGTATAACCTTGATGTAAGTAACTCAGAACTACATAAAAAGAAAATATGAATTCATTTTAGATTTATGTCCACACATCTTTCGGAAGAAAACTGATCTAATAGTTATACAAATGTGATAAATCTTATGAGGCAGTGCACCTTCTGCGAACTGCTAAAAGATGACGAGTCTTGGTTGTTGTCGTACCGATAATGCATGATGGTAATTTCAGTATTAACAACTTATTTTATGTAATTGTGTTTTATTTTGAGACCAATAGCCTTATATTAAGTTTATCTTAAGACGGATTAAAAGGTGTGGAGTGCACATTCGTCACAGTTAGCTTGATACCGCAACAACGAAGATGCAGAGTTCAAGGGGCAGCGCCCAAACATACACGTCTTTTACTAACCAACACAATGGTTGGTGAATAACTGCGTAGGGATTTAATCATACAATCTAGTTATTAGATGCAGAATATCAACAATTGTGAAGCACCAAGAATCTACAAAAAAGAAAAGAACACCACAAGGTAATTACCTAATCGTTGATTAGATTTAATGAAAGAATGACGTACTTGTTCTTTTCCCTCACCTCTTTGTATAGAGGTGAGGGGGAACAGACTCTTACAATTACCTACGGGTTGGGCTTGAGACACCCTTATTCTACTTAGCTAATAACAGGAAACTCGACAATTAACCCTTGAGACATTGACATAAGTGAATATAAAGACTAAATACTTAACAATTTCCACCTAAGGCTTTATATTAGCCAATCCTAACATTCATCAACTCCAAACAGTGATATAACTTGCGTCCAGGTACCACCTTCGTCAAGACATCCACAACATTGTATTCAATACCCACCTTCAGAACTTCAACCGTCTTCGCTTTCAAGAATTCTCTGATAAAGTGATAACGCATATTGATGTGCTTAGTCCTTTATTGAAAAACATGGTTTCGCGATAAGTGAATCACACCCTGATTATCACAATTAACTACCACATTGTCAAGTTTCACGCCCAACTCTTCCAAGAGTCCCCTTAACCAAATAGCTTTCTTCACAGCCTCCGTAAGGGCCATATACTCCGCCTTTGTAGTTGAAAGAGCCACCACGTGTAGTAGCGTTGCCTTCTAGCCATCCATGTAATAAAAATGCGTAACCACTGAGAGACCTACATCTATCCAGTCTGAATACAAAAACCTGTTACGTCCACATGGTTGCCATGATTTGTTCCATACACCAAACTCGCGTTTAATTTATAGTGCTATACAAATATTTCATAATCCATTTCACTGCTTCCCAATGAAGTTTACCCGGATTCGCCAAATATCTGCTAACTACACTTACTGCATATGTTTTGTCTGGCCTCGTACACATCATCAAGTACATTAAGCTCCCAACCGCATTTGAATATGGAACCATACTCATCCTTTCAACATCACAATCCCTAACCGAGCAATCCTTCAACGACAGCTTAAAGTGCCCACCCAATGACATCTGAACCGATTTCCCATTGTCTATTATAAACATGTTTAAAACTTTAGAAACGTACATGGATTGTGACACCCTTAGAGTCTTGTGACTTCGATTCCTGACGACCTCCATACCAAGAATCGTGTTTGCTTCCACGAGCTCCTTCATGTTGAATTCCCTTTTGAGCAAAGACTTGGTAGACCCAATCTCAGCTTTGCTCTTACAAGCTATTAACATATTGTCTACATATAACAATAGATAGACATACTCCGCAGTTGCATAACTCCTATAATATACGCAGTTGTCGTAACTGCTACACTTAAACTTGTTGCTCAACATATACTCATCAAACCTTCTATATCGTTTGTTGGGTGACTGTTTCGAACCATAAAGAGACTTCTTTAACAAACATACGTTGTTACCTTGTTCAAATCCCGGTGGTTGCCTCATGTAGATCACTTCAAGATTTCCATGTAAAAATGCCGTTTTTACATCAAGTTGCTCCAGCTCATAATCTTTTCACGCAGTCAATGCAAGTATAACTCAAAATGATTTGTGTCGAACTACCAGAAAATATAATTTATTGTAATCAATACCTGTCCTTTGTATGAATCCACGAGTCACCAACATTGCCTTGTACCTAGGCTTTTGAACACCTTGAATCCTCTCCTTTATTTTGTACAGCCATTTGCAGCTCACCAGATTTTACCCAGCTGGATGATCTACTAACATGCAGGTCTTGTTCTTCCTCAGAAATACCATCGCTTCTTCCGTTACAACTTTCTTCACAAGCAATTGCCAGATGGTATGTTAATGGTTTTTGAGTATCTTCTTCCTCTGTTGCAGCACACGCGTAAGCAACCATATTATTCTTATCCCGAAACCTCGATGGTTTCATTCTTGTCCTTGGCTCTCTATCTCGAACCAAATGATAATTTGTGATATCTGGTGGCTGATCTATTTCTCGATCTCCTACATCTTCATCATAACTATCTTCCTGATTTGTCTGATCTTCATGATTTGTCTGATCTTCATGATCTGTCTGATCTTCTTGATCTGTTTGATCTTCCTCAAGCATATGATTATTTAACCTTGGAGCTTACGTTAGAAGATCAAAAGGACGGGGTCTTGGGTAAGCTGAGGTACCTTTACCCAACTTAAAGAACTGTGCCTATGTAGTTCCACCTTAATCTTATCCATGAGAGTTCTGTTCATCCATTCTGCTAACCTATTATGCTGCGGCATCCCGACAACTGTCAAATGTCTAGCAATCCCATTCTCAGTATATAGCTGCTCAAATTTCCGGTTACAGAACTCAAGAAAATTATCCGTTCTAAGCTTCTTGGCCAACCTCCTAGTCTGATTCTCAACTAACTACTTCCACTGTTTAAATTTTCCAAATGCTTCATGTTTGAAAATGAGAACATAAACCCATGTCCTCCTAGAATAATCGTCAACAATAGATAAGAAATGCCTCTTACCTCCTAATGATTCTACCTGAGACGGACCCTATAAGTCTGAATGAACATAGTCTATCAAACCCATCACACCTTGAGTATTGTACCTTCCTACATCAAAACTGGCTCAATGTGACTTTCCTAGAACATAATTATCACAAAAAGCGAGCTTACCTAGACTCTTCTTTGCCAAACAAACCCTGCTTTTCCGGCACCTGTAGTTCCGCCTAACTGATATGTCCTAATATTTAGTGCCAAACCTGCGCAAGATTGTCTTTTTCTTCAACACTAGCATTAAGCTCACCCGCCACACTGTGTGATTCTCATAAAGAAATGAGTAATAATAAAGCAAGATCTTCATCCTCAAATTTAACCTCAATGTTTGCTAAATCAAGAATGATTCTATATGCTTAAAAATCTTTCGTCCAGTCGGCATGTAAAATATATACAACTTCTTCTTTAGGTACACCTTGTTGGCCTATGAGTTTGTCATGTACAAAGTCTCGAGCTTTGACCAAACCCCGCTGTAGTTGTCTCCCGGGTAACCTATCTCAGAACCTTGTTACCTAAACACAAAATGATGGCACTATGAGCTTTCTTGTCAAGCGTAGATTTCTCTTCAGCTTTCATATCTGCGGGTAAAGCCCCCAGAGCTGCTTCATATGCATGTTGAATCAATAAAGCAACATCTTGATTCTCCATAACCCGAAATCACCAGTTCCATCAAATTTCTCGATGTCAAACTTGACTCCCATCATTATTTATCCCTTATTAATTTGCTAAACCTTGTGAAAAACTCACAATCACAAATTAACAAAGTCTCTTTGTGTACACACGTCAAAATATTAACTATTTGTTTTATATAAAAATAAAACAAAAATTTAAACATAATCCAACCTAATAAATGTGGCCCAATAACTCAAAATTAAATCGTATAATACCACTACAAGAAAACTGGGAACATGTGACCATAGTTTCCCTGGCGACAAAATGTCGCCAGGGTTAACCCCTTTTCCCCGGCGACAACGCTGACGTGGCAATAAAGCAGATTTACTTTTTGGTCATAGTTTGACTAGGGTATCCCTAGCGACATGTCGCCAGGGATAATCCCTCCAAAATCGGATGCCAAATGAAAGAGCGCAAAATTTTCTATCCAACTTATCCCTGGCGACATGTCGCCAGGGAAAATTTGTCCAAAATTATCCCTGGCGACATGTCGCCAGGGAAACTTAGCCCATCCTAATTAACAATAATTATTTTTTGATAATAACCTGCCAAATTTATCCCTGGCGACATGTCGCCAGGGAAACTTTGTCAAACAAAATTAGCTTCAAAGTTAAGTAGAAAATGTGTGGCGGCCTTTTACCCGCCAAATCTCAAAAGTTTCTCTGGCGACATGTCGCTAGGGAAACTCCCTGCAATATATATAATTAATTTTTATTATTTTAACTATCGATCCGATGTTATTTTATTTTTGCGACGTTTATATAATAAAAATGAGACATTTATAAAAAAAATATTTATTTATTCCAAATAATTATTATTTTAACTATCGATCCGATGTTATTTTATTTTTGCGACGTCTATATAATAAAAATGAGACATTTATAAAACAAATATTTATTTATTCCAAATAATTATTATTTTAACTATCGATCCGATGTTATTTTATTTTTGCGACGTTTATATAATAAAAATGAGACATTTATAAAACAAATATTTATTTATTCCAAATAATTATTATTTTAACTATCGATCCGATATTATTTTATTTTTGCGACGTTTATATAATAAAAATGAGACATTTATAAAACAAATATTTATTTATTCCAAATAGTTATTATTTTAACTATCGATCCGATGTTATTTTATTTTTGCGACGTTTATATAATAAAAATGAGACATTTATAAAACAAATATTTATTTATTCCAAATAATTATTATTTTAACTATCGATCCGATGTTATTTATTTTTGCGACGTTTATATAATAAAAATGAGACATTTATAAAACAAATATTTATTTATTCCAAATATTACATAAAACCTTTTGTAATATCACATGGGAGACTTACAAACAAAAAATCCTAAACATAACTTTATTCGTCACGGACACTTAAACACGCACTTAATTAAACATGGATATTAAAACGATATTAGACTCGTAAACACGGAAAAAAAACACATCACAAACTAGTTCAAACTAAGGTTCCCCATGTCATCGTAAAGGTCGTGAAGTAGTGCAGCTGAATCCATTGTGTGCCTATCGCAATTTTTGTACAACTCTACTGTACTCTCAAGTACCTTTATCATTCCATTCAAGCGCACACAGTTTGCACACGTTGAAGAGCTTGGAAAAGAAATTGGAGTCCTTGAAGGTCTCGAAGAAGAGCTTGGAAAAGAAAAGCTCGTTGAAGGTCTTGAAGAAGAGCTTGGAGGAGAAAAGCTCATTGAACCTCCAAGAGAATTGACAAGTAGTCTGACTCGTTCGTCTTTCCATAAAAACAATCCGCATCCATATGAAACTGAAGGTTTCACCTTTGAACATGGACAAGCAAAGTACTGTCTACCAAAGGTATCATCTTGCCACGATTGTCTAAGAACTACATCTCCACGTCCACACGTACACGGAAAAGCTTCATGATTCAACATCTTCATAATAACAATGTGTTTGTGATGATAATTGTGTGTGATCTGCTGGTGGTTGTGATGATAAGGAATGTGTGTGGTTCTCTTTTTATGCTAAAAAAGTGAGGGAAATTATTAACATTTTCCCTCCAATGTTTTCCCTCCAATATTTTCCCGTCAATATTTTCCCGCCAATGTCTTGGTTACACGTTAGATGTTCAATGGATGAGTCGACATGTCTTGGTTACACGTTAGATGTTCAATGGATGAGTCGGTATGCATTTGTTAAACGTTAGATGTTCAGTGGATGAGTCGGTATGTGTTGGTTACACGTTAGATGTTCAATGGATGAGTAGACATGTCTTGGTTACACGTTAGATGTTCAATGGATGAGTCGGTATACATTTGTTAAACGTTAGATGTTCAATGGATGAGTCGGTATGTGTTGGTTACACGTTAGATGTTCTATGGATGAGTCGACATGTCTTGGTTACACGTTAGATGTTCAATGGATGAGTCGGTATGCATTTGTTAAACGTTAGATGTTCAATGGATGAGTCGGTATGTGTTGGTTACACGTTAGATGTTCAATGGATGAGTCGACATGTCTTGGTTACACGTTAGATGTTCAATGGATGAGTCGGTATGCATTTGTTAAACGTTAGATGTTCAATGGACGAGTCGGTATGTGTTGGTTACACGTTATATGTTCAATGGATGAGTCGACATGTCTTGGTTACACGTTAGATGTTCAATGGATGAGTCGATATGAATTTGTTAAACGTTAGATGTTTAATGGATGAGTCGGTATGTGTTGGTTACACGTTAGATGTTCAATGGATGAGTCGACATGTCTTGGTTACACGTTAGATGTTCAATGGATGAGTCGGTATGCATTTGTTAAACGTTAGATGTTCAATGGATGAGTCGGTATGTGTTGGTTACACGTTAGATGTTCAATGGATGAGTCGACATGTCTTGGTTACACGTTAGATGTTCAATGGATGAGTCGGTATGCATTTGTTAAACGTTAGATGTTCAATGGATGAGTCGGTATGTGTTGGTTACACGTTATATGTTTAATGGATGAGTCGACATGTCTTGGTTACACGTTAGATGTTCAATGGATGAGTCGGTATGCATTTGTAAAACGTTAGATGTTCAATAGATGAGTCGGTATGTGTTGATTACATGTTAGATGTTCAATGGATGAGTAGACATGTCTTGGTTACACGTTAGATGTTCAATGGATGAGTCGGTATGCATTTGTTAAACGTTAGATGTTCAATGGATGAGTCGGTATGTGTTGGTTACACGTTAGATGTTCAATGGATGAGTCGACATGTCTTGGTTACACGTTAGATGTTCAATGGATGAGTCGGTATGCATTTGTTAAACGTTAGATGTTCAATGGATGAGTCGGTATGTGTTGGTTACACGTTAGATGTTCAATGGATGAGTAGACATGTCTTGGTTACACGTTAGATGTTCAATGGATGAGTCGGTATGCATTTGTTAAACGTTAGATGTTCAATGGATGAGTCGGTATGTGTTGGTTACACGTTAGATGTTCAATGGATGAGTCGACATGTCTTGGTTACACGTTAGATGTTCAATGGATGAGTCGGTATGCATTTGTTAAACGTTAGATGTTCAATGGATGAGTCGGTATGTGTTGGCTACACGTTAGATGTTCAATGGATGAGTTGACATGTCTTGGTTACACGTTAGATGTTCAATGGATGAGTCGATATGTATTTTTTAAACGTTAGATGTTCAATGGATGAGTCGGTATGTGTTGGTTACACGTTAGATGTTCAATGGATGAGTCGACATGTCTTGGTTACACGTTAGATGTTCAATGGATGAGTCGGTATGCATTTTTTAAATGTTAGATGTTCAATGAATGAGTCGGTATGTGTTGGTTACATGTTAGATGTTCAATGGATGAGTAGACATGTTTTGGTTACACGTTAGATGTTCAATGCATGAGTCGGCATGTCTTGGTTACACGTTAGATGTTCAATGGATGACTCGACATGTCTTGGTTACATGTTAGATGTTCAATGGATGATTCGGTATGCATTTATTAAACGTTAGATGTTAAATGGTTACCGAATTAGAATAAATCGAGAAACTAAACGGACTAAATCGGAATAAATTTAGAAATTAACCTGACTGGGATGATATTATTATTTTATAAATAATAATAATAATTTTATAAATAATAATAATAATAATAATAATAATTTTATAAATAATAATAATAATAATTATTTTATTACTAATTATAATTATATATAAGTAATAATAAATTTTATTTTGACAAATATTATCCCCGACGACATCTTGGACTTTCCCTGGCGACGTGTCGCGAGGGATAGTTTCCTTGGCGACATGTCGCCAGGGAAGGTTTGGGAGAAACGACAAAAGAAATTAGGTATGTATATATGCGTTGAAAAGTCAAATGTATCCCTGGCGACTTGGTCACAACTCTCCAAAAAGTTTCAATCATGCACGTTTTTGGCTAAACGACAAAAGTAGATAGTATCTCTGGCGACATGTCGCCAGGGATTGTCGCCAGGGAAACGTTGGACCTTTATTGACCAGATCTGCTTCACTTTTCTCATAACTCTTATCCAAAAAAACCCACTTTCTCTTCTTCTTCGCTGCTTAACATATCACCACCATTACCACCATCACCTCCACACCACCATCACCACCATCATTATCATCACCACCACCACTAGTCACACCACCTCACCACCTCACCACCACACTTGCAAACGTGCACCACTTCGCCACCACTCCGCCACCACTCCGCTGATTGCCACCACTCCGACGACTGCCACCACTCCGACGAGTCCAATCTTTCCCACTTTTCTTCTTTTTGTAACATCCAATCTTTCCATATTTTAAAAGGTTGTAATTTTAATTTTTGATTTTGATTTTATAATAAAAAAATTTTGTTTATCTCATTATGATTGATAATTAAAATGCGTTTGTTTTATGTTATTGTAGCCCCGACCGCGGCCGGAGACGCAACCCCGACCACAGCCGAGACCACAGCCGACAACCACCACAGCCCGACGCCAACAACTCCGACCAAACCCGGCTAAGAAGTATGTTTTTTAAATTCTTATTCATAGTACATATAATTATTTATTTATTTATTCATTTAGGTTTCCCCGGCGACATGTCGTCGGGGTTTATAAACTAGTTAAATTTGGTTAAACGAAAATACAAACACTCCTTAACATTTTTAAACGCACAACCAAACACTCCTTATGCTACCTTTTTTATGAGAATAAACTGATAAGCTTATCCGAATAATCTGTTTTCAAACAGCTTATCCTGATAAGCTTATCAGGATAAGCTGTTTGAAAACAGCTTATCCTGATAATCTTATCGGGACAAGCTGTTTGAAAACAACTTATCCTAATAAGTTAATCGGGACAAGCTGTTTGAAAACAGCTTATCCTGATAATCAGAATAAACTGTTTTTAAACAGCTTATCCTGATAAGCTTATCAGGACAAGCTGTTATCAAACAGCTTATTCTGATAAGATTATCGGGATAAGCTGTTTGAAAATAGCTTATCCCGATAATCTTATCAGAATAAGCTGTAAATAGCTTATTCTGATAAGATTAAAGGGATAAGCTGTTTTCAAACAACTTATTCTAATAAGCTTATCAGGATAAGGTGTTTGAAAATAGCTTATTCTGATAAGCTTATCAGGATAAGCTGTTTTCAAACAATTTATTCTGATAAGCTTATCAGGATAAGCTGTTTTTATTATATGATATAAATGTTTTATTGGACTAAACCTTAGGAATGTTTTAGGATTTTAGCGATTAATTTCGGAAAATTCCCGTCTGAAATTGATCAACCTATAGAAAACCCGTCCCAAGTTAATTTATTAGGAATTAACTTCGGAAAGTCCCCTGTTTGGGACTGCTTTTTGAATGTTTTGTCTCATTTAGGATATGAATGCGTATAACCGATTTACTATTTGAGATTATTTCGACAGTGTTTCTCCTTTACTCCTACGAATATGTCTTTAAACACATATTTGGGGAGTTGAAGGGAAATGCTGCCGAAATTTTCTCAAATAGTAAATCGGTTATACGCATTCATATATGAGACGAAACATTCAAAGGGTGGGTTAGGATTGCCTTCCATAGTTGCACTAGGTGAACATAATATTTTTTTATACTTGATAATTATATCTTTCATAAATATTATTATATAGTTATATACTTTATAAATAATTATTATATATTTTATAATTATTTTTTATAATTTGATATAATACATATTATTATTTATGAAATATATAATAATTATTTTTTTAAATTCCTTGTTTTAATTAAGTTGCATATAATAACTAAATGTATCGTTAAAACACAGTTATGATACTCACTGATAAGAGTTGGACATGGTTAGAGCGTCATGAGCCAGAATTTATATTGGGTCTTACCAATTTTGTCAAGCATTCCAGGAAGTTTGTGAATAGTTTGAATCAGATAACATGTCCATGCAAGAGTTGTCGAACAAGACTCCCGGTACATATCGACCTTCTTTCGAACCACGTTATGAAATTCGGGTTTGACAACAGTTATACAACATGGGTACACCATGGTGAACCGGCTCCTCCTACACCTACACCTCCTCCACCACCATCGCCACCACTGCCAATAATAGATAACACAAGAAAACCTTTGATTAGTGACATGACATCGTTACTTGATGATCTTACCTATATTCCTCCGGACTATATTCCTCCGGACTATATTCCTCCGGACTATATTCCTCCTCCACCTCCTCCCAACTCAAGTAACAGACCGACTCAAGCTAACGAGTTTGAAGAGTTATATCGCAGTGCCAATGAGCCGCTGTACCCTGGTTGTGTAGAAGCGACTCGATTAGACTTTATGGCAAAGTTTACACATTATAAAGCCAAAGGTAAAATCACCGATACCATATTCAGTGATATTCTAGAGTGTATGCAAACTATCTTTCCCCCAAGCAGAGGATTCAAGCTCCCACCATCATACTATGCAATAAAGAAGACATTTAAAATGATCGGGTTAGGGTACGATTCGATACATGCTTGTGAACACGATTGTTGCTTATTTCGGGAAGGATACGCCGATTTGGATTTCTGTCCTGTGTGTAATACAAGTAGATGGAAAGACACTAACACGCCGGGGAAGAAAGTTCCTAAAAAGGTGTTGTGTTACTTTCCGATCATTCCTAGACTAAAACGTTTGTACAAGTCTAGTAAAAGTGCAAAGGATATAATTTGGCATGTAACTGGAAAGTGTACGGAGCCCGGTAAGATGCAACACCCGTGTGATGGTGCGGTTTGGAAGAAATTTGACGCCAAGTATGCTGATTTTGCAACAGAACCAAGAAATGTTCGATTAGGGTTGGCTGCTGATGGTTTCAATCCATTTGGCAACCTTAGTGAGACTTACAACATGTGGCCAGTGATATTGACAACATACAACCTGCCTCGGTGGTTGTGTATGAAAGAGAGTTCTTTAATGCTGACGCTGTTAATTCCTGGCCCTAAATCCCCGGGCAAGGACATTGATGTTTACTTGAGACCTTTAATTGATGATCTAAATATTTTATGGGATGGTGTCAGTACTATAGACCAAGCTAAAGGCGAGGCATTCACCATGAGAGCGATGTTTTTATGGACCATCAATGATTTTCCGGCTCGAAGTAGTTTGTCTGGGTATAGTGGGCAAGGTTACAAGGCTTGCCCTACATGTAATGACGATACTCTATCTCTTCATGTGGCAAGCAAAATAGCTTATGTTGGCCACATAAGATTCTTACCGCCCCGCCATAAATCCAGGTCTTCACGTTTATTCAATGGTAAACCCGAACACCAGCCCCGTCCTAGAACATTTACCATGGACCAGATTAACGATCAACATGCTTCACTGCCAAATCGACTGCCAGGTAAACATAAGGATTATAGGGGTGTGAAGATAAAACGCAATTTTCGTCTTGAGCCTAACTGGTCTAAACGGTCTATTTTTAACGAGCTTGAGTATTGGCCTTTTCTTTCACTAAGACACAATTTAGACATCATGCATATCGAAAAAAATGTGTTGGAGGCCATCCTAAACACTTTGTTGATGAATAACAAATCTAAAGACACTATCAAGGCAAGACAATACTTGGAAAAGTTGGGCATTAGAAAAAGCTTGTGGCTCACCCAAAATAAAAACGGGAAGTGCAAAAAGCCTCAGGCTTCGTATTCCTTCACACTAGAGAACAGGAAAAAGTTTTGTCAGTACATCAAAAGTGTTAAACTACCAGATGGGTTCGGATCCAACTTCAAGCACAAAGTGACCGATAACGATACCAATATAACGGGCATGAAGTCTCATGACTGTCATATAATGATGCAACGTTTACTTCCTTTCGCACTTCAGGAATACTTGCCTGATGAGATTGCAAGACCACTGATCGACCTATGTAACTTGTTTAAGCAACTCTGCTCTGCAACTTTAATGGTAGATGACATGTTGACTGCTGTAAGAAAAGGTGGTTGACATTTTGTGCGATCTTGAGCTCATATATCCTCATGATTTCTTTGACATTATGGTTCACTTGGTTATCCATTTACCTGATGAGGCCATTGAAGGCGGGCCTATCCGCCCCCGGTGGATGTATCCATTTGAAAGATACATGAAAGAGCTAAAAGGTTATGTACGAAATAAAGCTAAACCAGAAGGTTCGATTGCGGAGGGTTATGTTGCACAAGAAGCATTGACTTTCTGTTCTAAGTATTTTCAGGATGATGTTACCACTAAATTTAATCGTCTCGACCGTAATGTGGACCCCCCTCCCCCAACGTGTCAGTTTCAGGTGTTTCGATCGGTATGTAACCCGCTTGGGAAAAAGTCGTTTATTATGTTCCCTTATCAAGAGTTCAAGAAAGTGGAATGGTATGTACTAAACAACAGTCCTGAAATCGACAAGTATATTTCCGAGTTCAAAAGGTACGCGTTTTTTATTTTATTTTGAAACTTCTTTTTCTCAACAATAACGACTTATTCTAATACCATGAACGTTCTTTAGATTATATCCTGACAAAGACACGAAAAAAGAATTCCCGCGTGGTTTGGGAAAATGGTAAACTTAGACTTATCTTGTGTACTTGTAAAAAAAATAATATTATTATAAATAGTTTTCTGTACCTAATCCTTTATTCCTCATAGATCCGTCAACGTTACGTAGACAATGACAAAGACCCAGAGGTTATCCAAACCAGCGAGTTATTCGCTTTGGCTTGTGGACCATCACCGCATCCAATCTCACTAAACTCTTGCATAGTCGACGGTGTGAGGTATGTCGTGCACAGTCGCGATTAACGTCTTACAACTCAAAACAGCGGCATTTGTGCGCCTGGCCCTGAGAACACAATGGCTTATGGCCAGCTTCAACAGATCCTCGTGTTTCATTATTTGTCGTTCAGTGTTGTGTTGTTCAAAGTTAAGTGGTTCGACACTCGCCCCACATTACGTAAACAACGTCTTATCTATAGAAACAACATGACTCAACTCATCGACACAAGAGCTGAGTGGTGGAAAGATGATCAATACATTCTCGCAACACAAGTCAAACAAGTCTTCTACATTGAAGATAAGAATAAACCCAACTGGAAGGTTGTTGAACATGTTAATCATAAAAAGTTTTCCAACGGGGGTGTCATAGTGTCAGATGCCGTTCCTGATATTATACATTTCGACAACTCATCTGATCTACCACTTTCCACTGATTTGAATGACTTGGGTGATGTGACCTTGCTTATAGATGGCCAAGAAACGAAGGTTGACGCACCGCCAAATATCATTGATGTTGATGACGAAGACGATGGTATTACTGATTATGAAGACGCCCCTCATGATTTAAGTGATGAAGAACGTGTGAATGATGATTATGGTGAAGACAGAGTTTATTCAAGTGAAGAAGAAGATTGACCTTTAGTTGTAACTTGCAAAAGACACTTATTTGTTTGAATGAATGAATCTAACTGTTGTGGATTGTTTAAATGTGTATATTTATTTGGATGTGTTGTATTTGGATTTGTGCATGCTTATATTATTTTGTTCATGAATTTGTCTATGTTATGCTAATTGTACTTGTACAGATGTCAGCAGATGTTGCACGATTACACGGTGGTGACGGTGGTGGTGAGGATGAACCTCCTACGCCAAACATCCGCAGCGGTTGTTTCGCCGTATTTAGAAATAAAGGTAAGAATATTTGGAATATTGTAACACAATCATAAATTTGGTGCATATATATGATTAAATGTGTATATTTTATTACTTTGTCACTCACTTGATTTTTGTAGGCAAAGGCAAAAGAAAAGAAAATTTGGGCGACAAAGAGGCCGGTAGAAAGACTCGGGGCATTACCCAATGTCTCGATTTGTTGGACGAAGTTGAAGCGCATGGCGCTGTCCCGATAGATTTTGAAGAAGTCTCTTTCTGGCCTCGCGGCACGCATGCTTAGCATTTAGCTAATGACGTCGGGGATTGTATTAGGAGGCTCGTGCCACTGTACTACCCAAGTTGGAATGATGTCCCTGATGAGATCACGACGATGGTTTGGGCGAACCTAGAGGTCAGTTATCATTTTTATGTTCATAACATTATTGTGTTTATTTATTTAATGGTCTATATATTTAAATAAATTTGTTTATTTATTTATATCATATAAATAAATAACAAATTTAAATAAATATACAAATTGTATCTTATTTATTTATATCATATATTTTTTTAAATAAATATAAAAAAATTTAAATATATATAAAAAATTTAAATAAATATATATATTTTAAATAAATATATATTTGATGAGAATAAGGTAATAAGCTTTTTCAAATAAGCTGTTTTCAAACAGCTTGTTCTGATAAGCTTATCAGAACAAGTTGTTTGAAAACAGCTTATCCTGATAAGCTTATCAGAACAAGCTGTGTGAAAACAACTTGTTCTGATATGCTTATCAGGATAAGCTGTTTTCAACAGCTTGTTCTGATAAGCTTATCAGGATAAGCTGTTTTCAAACAGCTTGTCCTGATAAGCTTATTAGAACAAGCTGTTTTCAAAAAGCTTATGCTTATCAGGATAAGTTGTTTTTATTATAAAAATTTAAATAAATATATAAGTCAATAAATAAATAAACAAAATAATGTATAAATTATATCTCTAACTCTAACTCTGTGTTTGTTTTATTTGTTGTATATGAATGCAGTCTAAGTTTAATTTGACGCCACACAAGAGTGATCCTGAGAGATGGAGGGGTATACGTGAGGGCATCAATCACATGCTTCAAAAGAGTTACAATTCTCGAAAAAATACTATGAAGACGAAGCATTGGCGCAGAGACATCGATACCGGCACGGTAGACATCGGTAGAGTCCGCAGCGAGCATCCTCAGGAAATTACTTCCGAGGACTGGGAAAAACATATCGCACTTTGGAGTAATCCGGATTACGAGAAAAGATGCCTGACGAACTCCCAAAATCGGTCTAAGCAGAAGACACCGAGTCGGCAGGGATCTCGATTGTTAGCACTCCTTAGAGACAAAGTGGTGAGAAATTCTATAATTAATTTACATACATATATGTCTTTGATTATATGTTTTGGTGTTGTGATTTTTTGTTTTGAATTTGCTTCATTCTATATATGCGTGTCTATGTATGTACAGACCCAAGCTGCAATTCAACCTGATGTGCCACCCCCGACTATCATTGACCAATTCTTCATTACGCACACCGACGAGCATGGGAATTTTCCTTGCGATGCGGACTTCGTTATGTATGTAAGTATTTTTTTTATTTTTTTAAATTAATTAATTAATTAATTTTTTTTGGACATACCTTGGTTTTTTACTATTCCATGCCGATAAATAATGTAGCAACCCGACTAATAAATAATATACTAACTGTCGTTTATTTTTGTCACTTCATTAGGAGGAGATGCTTGCGATGAAGGCTGAAGGCAAACATACATACGACGAGATCAACCGTATCGTCCGAGGCGAAAAGCAGCGAGGCCACATGCCCAGTGTCGGTCAGATAGTGCCGAGAAGGACTGCTCGATATATTCCTCCCCCTGCCGTCGACCCACGATTGGAACAAGCGGCTCAAGTGTTTGACTTTATGAGAAGTGACTTTAGGTTTGCCGATGCGTTCTCAGCATTCCTATCGGGTGGTGCTAGCGGGAGTGACACGGGAGGCAGCGGTAGTGGCGCCGATGGGAGTGGCACGGGAGGCAGCGGTAGTGGCGCTTGTGGGAGTGGCGGTAGTGGCAATAATGATTAGTATGTCTTGTTTTTCCTACCTCAGCATGCAAGTTTAATAATTGTAAACCCCGAATGCAAGTTTAATAAGTGTAACTAGGAACTTTGTACTCAAGTTGTGACATATATGTATTTGTATTGATCGAGTTAATCGATCGAGAGGTTACATGTTATTGTGTTTTGGTACTAGATTCGTGGTAGATTTTTAGTATTTGTATCCACAGGTTTTGTATTTGTATTCCCAGGTTTTGGTAGATGTTTTCCGGAAAAATTCCGGAAAAAATATGGAAATAGCCTGCTGTGCAGGCTGCAAAAAAAAAATGTCAAAGTTTCCCTGGCGACATGTCGCCAGGGAAACCTGGGGCTCGCTTGACTTTCTGAAAAGTCAGCAAAGTTTCCCTGGCGACATGTCGCCAGGGAAACTCTGGCACAACGTTGACTTGTCAACGCGAGGCATTGACTTGTCAACGTAACGAATAGTTTCCCTGGCGACATGTCGCCAGAGAAACACTGGCACAACGTTGACTTGTCAACGCGAGGCATTGACTTGTCAACGTAACCAATAGTTTCGCTGGCGACATGTCGCTAGGGAAAAGTGAGGATTAAGCAGCAAATTTATTTAAGTTTGTTAATCACCCAAAGTTTCCCTGGCGACATATGTCGCCAGGGAAACTTTCCCGCATAAAATCCAGCGTGGCACTAGTTTTTGAACCCAAGGGCTGCGGGGCCCACTTAGTCGCCAGTGAAATCCAAAAATGTCGCCAGGGATAATTTCCCGCACCAGCTTTCTTTGGCGATTTTTCCCTGGCGACATGTCGCCAGGGATACGTTTTCTCTGGCGACATGTCGCCAGGAAAACTCTCGAAATTTTGCTAGGGAAGGATTGGAGTTTTGTAGTGTACTTTGGCCCAATAACACACGATTATTAGGTTATATGAGAAGTTGACTTTTATCAAACAAAGCCCTATGTTCTTCTTCCCTTATTCTCTCCGTGTCTCCAACAACAGTAAGAGAAAAACCACCACACACCAAACCGTGTGATATGAAGATGAACAACGTTAACTATCAAAACCCTGTTGAAACCTTTTCGATCAAGAACCGAACAAGAGCCCTCTTCTATGATAGTTTGATCCTAGTAACCTGATGACTCGAACCGAGCTCCGATACCACTTGTAAGGATTTAATCCTACAACCTAGTCACTAAATGCAAAATATTAACAATCGCGAAGTACCAATCATCGACATAAAAAAAGAACACCACAAGGTAATTACATAATCGTTGATTAGATTTAATGAAAGAATGATGTACATGTTTTCCCCCCAATTCTTTTTATAAATGTGAGAGGGAACCGACTGTTATAATGACCTACATATTGAGCTTAGGACACATTTGTTCTACTTAGCTAATAATAGGAAAGTCGACAACATAAACAAATATAAAGACTAAATACTTAGCAAACTAAAAATACAATTTTCAATTATGGATATAAACATATTTTGGTCTCATTTGCAAAACATAACAACAACAAACACTCTTAACATTTTTTGATTAATTTCTTATGCCGGAGATTTTAATTGTCAATATGTTTTATCTAATTAAAAATTTCATGAATTCAAAATATATAAAATCGAAATACCGTAATCTAAGAGTAAATACATGATTTATAAGATCAAAATACCTACAAACCATTAACACACCAAAATATTTCCTACAATGCATGGCAGCGGCCTAAATGTAAGCTGGTTAAAGTCTCATTCGACGTTTTTATAGTTAGATTGCTGCTCCTTAAAAAACCTACGTATTAGAAAACACCAGAAAGACCTCGTATATATATACTTCCAAAACAAGAAAACCATGAGAAGGTCTTAACAAAACTAGCCAGCCAATCTTTAACACTTCACATTTTCAGATTTTCTTCTACATTTCTTTCTCAAGGTAAAAAAGAAAAGAACACACTACAGTAACAAACTGTACAAAATCTCAAACTTATATACTACAATATTCCACATCTCATTTTTAGCAACTCTTGTTATTTCCTTCACAATACACACACTCTCACCACTATTTCAAACTTTTTAAAACTCCACTCCATCCAATTCTCTCTCTAAACCTAAACCATCTCAACTCAAGGGTTAGTTTTCTCTCACTAAAATATTCACCACAATTTTCCAAACACATCCCACAAAACATTTCTTTCCATCTTTTCTTCAGCTATCAGATTTCAAGATCCTTTATGGGTTTTTTAATCTAGTTTCATTCTCTACAAAACCCATCAACAGCTTTTTCATCTGTCCAGTATATGAGGTAACCTTTCTATCTTTAGTTATCTATATCAAGATTCACTTATTATCTTCTTATATGTATTGTTTCTTGCCTTATTTAGTTCTAGTATGCTTTATATTTGGATTAATATCAATTTGATCATCAATCTATCTATTAGGGTTAAGTTCTTATATGTGTCTGTTGATTGTTTCTTATAGCTTTCGCCTTTAATTAGGGTTAAGTTCCAATAAGTTCCTTTCCTTTCTAATTTTAGTAAGATGGTCTTATCCTTTATAATTATTTGATTATCTATATGCATATGATTATGTGGCTCTAGTTTTGTGAATAGAAAGTTATTGGATTGATTTTTGAATCTCACTTTGTGCCTCTTGCAATTAATTTTGATGTATAGTTACTTTTAGTAAGTCTTTTTATTCGGTAGATGGGGCAGTCAAGTTTGTTTTTGAGCTAACATGTGTTGTGTGACAGTGTGATTTTATGTAGGGTAACTTTGAAAAAACTTGTAAAAGCGGCTTATAACTTTGTATAATTTCATGTGTTTTGTCATTGTTATAGGGTTTTAGTTCGTGGGTATCGTTCACTGCATAGCTATGTTGTTTGTTAATATGTTAGAGAAGGTGTGACTGAACTTTATTGTTTGTTAGATGGTGTGTTATCATTGAGTCTAGCGTTGTTTATGCCTCTTTGATTTTATTAAGAGAACCTTTTGCCCGGAATACATGATTGTAAGCACCATTAGATCTAAACCTAGTTGCTTCTTCCAGACTTCCAAAATGTGAAACATGTCTTGTTGATCATGATATTGAGTAACATATATGGGATGCACTAGCAGTCCCTTATTTTTTGATGTAGCGATACAACAATACCTACCTACTTGTCCATGTTTACCCATATCTGGGAATGCGGTATCGTTGCATGCTCGTGTATGTGTTGTGTGCATTGCTTGTTTATGTTCATTGTGTACTTTTTTATGATTTGCGATTACTAGTTATCTTTATCAATTTATAAAGTTGATCAATATTAAGTACATTAGTACAAAAGGTTCCAATCATCCAATGTGTTAGAATATGTTCCTCGTTTCTTATCCAATGTTGCTGAGATGTCTTTAGCTTTTCTTTTTTACTTATACGAATCTGCTATAATTGCTAATAAATAATAGTTAATGTCGACTGATGACTTGTGCAAGATTTATTCAAGTTCATAGAAACTGATGTTTGGCAGATCAGCACATCGACGTGAGCTGTTAATTTACTTGCTCTCAATGGACATCAATATGAACAAAGAAGAAAGTACCGAAACACGTGAATTCATCAATTTTTCTATTCGGTATGTGTGAATTTGATGTTACTATACCATTTTTCAATCGTGCATTCATAAGAATTTTCATTAGTCACTGTTTTGTTTCTAAAAGCAGTGAGTATGTTGCTGAAATGCGTATGAAAGATCCGAAGAAATGTTGGCCTTTTGGATCATTGGGTGATCCTGACAACTACGAAGATTTTGCTTCATATCAGTCTGCAATGTTGACAGTTTTGTCTGATCTAAACTATCCCACTGATATTAATGGTTCAGATGATACACCAGAACACACAGTGGCTCTTAACTGTAAGTGATGAATTATAATTTTCACTGTGAAACTTCTTTGTTAGTCGATGCTGATATGCAGTACTCATTTTTGGTCTTTTGACAGCAACCAAAGTAGAAATCCCTAATGGAAATGAGGATCAACCCAAACCTACAACTGGTATGACTTTTGTGTTTTCTTATACTTTGGATTCATTTAAGTTTGACTCTTTTTGTTTTGTTTTACAGATATGAGTGAATCATCAGGAGACAATAAGATTACGGAAAAAGGTATAAATGATGGCTCCTCGGGGTTGATTTCTAGCAAGGTAAACAATGGTCAATATTGCCAACAAACAAACAGTGTCACTGAAGGTGCTATAATTGGGAATATTGTGGCTGTTGAGAACGATGAGTCAGATGTAGACCTGCCACGAAGGAAACCTAAGAAGTTTCGTTTGGTATCTGATATATTAAAGGATCCTGCAAGTGAATTACGCGCGCGCTGTGACACTATAAATCCTGAAAACGTTAATAGTAGGTTCAGTGCAGAAATTGAAGATGAGTCGGATGATAACCTCACTTTAGACAGGTTTTTTAAGAAACACCAACAAAAGGGCGTTCAAGTTAATGATTCGACATTAAACAAGAAGAGGAAGTTAATTAAATCTGAAGGACCAAGAGTTGACAATGTTAAAAAGTCAAAGTCTGAAAGTAAAGACTCAGTTGAGAATAAGCTAAGTGTTGGTCCCGTAATTTACTCGGAGAAAATGATTGTAACTGATGGTATAAATACACAAACGACGGAGAACTGTATGAAGGTATATTCTCTTCGATTTATTATTTTCTTTTACTTTTGATGTCGATTACTCAATGGTCAATATATTTTTTTCAGAATATTCAGCTACCCAGCAGTCCGGAAATTAACAAAATCGAGGAAGTTAATATTACTGAAGCTAAAGAAACAGGAAATGAAGATTCTGAAATGGCGGCTGTGATGCTATTGGCTCGTCATTTCAATGAAGAGAATCCTTCAGCCAGTGAACAAATCGTACGTGAGCTTAAGATAAATACAGCTTGTGCTTGTGTCAAGAAAAAGATCCGAGATCATCCAACGCCATTTAAAACCACAACCAAAAATCCAGTACTTTATGCCCAAAAACAAAATAAGTTTACGGAAGAAAAGCTAGAAGAACTCATTCGTTCACTTCAAATGACCGATCACTTGAAAGATACTACTGCCAGTGGTTTTCAAACTCAAAAAAAGTTCCGTATGAAAAAGGCTGCTAGAAAAGCACGGGTTGCACAAAAACGTGAGACTCTCGTATGCTCTGTGAATAAAAATCCAGCTGATTTCAGCATTCCAAAAGCTCGAAATAAGTTCATGAGGGGAGGTTGAAGCTCCAGATCAAGCAAGACCGTTATTTATAGATGTTTTTGTTTATCTACAATGTTGGATTTTTGTTGTACTAGTCATCACATTATAAGAGATATGCCCAAAACTTTGAACTTGTTTTAGTAATAAGCTGGTTTATTATATTCGATGTGTATTAGTATTAGAGGTGCTCATTGATTCAGTATGTTTAGATAGCGATTGGTTCTAATCTTGTCTTTAATTAATCACTTCAAATTAACGAATTCTGTATTAGTTCAACAAACAAACAGATTCAGTTTTTATTTTGTGTTGGTAACCATGGCGTGTGACCTTTTGGCCGACTAATCCACCGGGTTGGAACCCACCACCACACAGACTCAAACCAAGTAAAGCCGTCCCATTTCAGGAGGTCGGCGTGGCAACTTAAAGGTTGTTTGCACCACGTCAAGAACGTATATGTTTTTCTTTGATCATTACAGCACACTAAAGAACTTGCTCTTCATAAATTTTCGCGTCATTCGCCTTATCAGTTACACAAGGACAGTAAGCCCAGCTACAAACAACATTATCAAACCAGTTCATGAAACTCACAACCACTAGAAGCCAATAGTATTAATCATAACGTCCATTGTTTATATTCGTGGTCATCAACGCCTCTCATTCATGCTTCCTTTGATAATTTCTCAACCGTGGTTAGTATTACACTCAACAAGTTAGCCTCAACCATCCCGAGCATAAAAAACCAAGCTGCAATTTATGGCATGCTTTTAGGGAATTCTGAGTAATAAAACTCACTTTGACTGATCATACTAAAAGTCTCGCCCAATCTATGTAAGCAGCGTATAACCGCTTGAGGATTGTTCACGAGCCCTTGTACAATTGCTCCTTCCAATATGCTCAACAATAGAGGAAATTATAAGGGCTATACTGGAAATGAAGATACCGATATACCCATTCTTAATTTAACTCTAAGATGGAGAGCGAGAAGAAAGCGAAAGGCTGCAAGAATTTGGAAAGTTGATGAGCCTAGATGTCGATCCACGGTTTTGCTTGGAGAACTGGAATGTAGATTGACTTATGTTTATGGACATTATTGTTGGTGATTTTAGTGTCATCAACTATTTTAGTTAATCGGGATTTACTAGAGACTAATGAGATTTCATATTCGGCTCTAACACGAGTTAGGGGAAGTGCGGAGTCCACACTCGTTGAGCTAATATGTTATCGCCCACGACGAAAATGCAGGGGTCAAGGGGTTGCGCCCCCTTGCGGGGTCAAGGGGCAGCGCCCCTTGCGGGGTCAAGGGGGCAGAGCTTAGGGTCCCGCTTTTTTCCCGCGAAAACCCAACAGGTAGGTGAACAACTGCTATTAACCGTTTTTTATGTCTGTTCCTTAACAGATTTTTGGTCTCATATGAAGATAACGAAAAACACACAATTCCTCTCAGTTCCTGCTTTGATTTCTTGTGCCTAGAAACGAAGTGTTTTTCTGATTGAATTATCCCGATAAAGATATCGTGTAACCCAGGCACCATTGGGTCGAAATACTTTATACGGAAAGTGAACTTAACACGATTAAAGTTAGATATCCAGGATTATCACACCGTCGTACAGACACCGTATTTACTTACAATTATGAGACCGGATGACCATATGGGTAGAGCTCGGATTAGTGATTTAAGTTCCTCAACTGTGCCTAGATGACATGGGTTTGAAGTTTCACCTTCTGGTGTTATATTTTTGGATTCTGAATTTTGCAGGATTTGTTCAGGAGAACCTAGAAAAAACCTTATGTTAGCATGTCATATATGACATGAAAATGAGTAGGAAACTGTGGGAGATGTTAGCATGTCATAAACGAAGGCTCTTACAATGGGAGATGTTATGGGGTCATGATATATTAGCATATCAGGCACAATTTTAGGCTCTTGCAACTTTTAATGTGTGAGATGTTATGGGGCGATGATCAGCATATGAGTGTCGAAAATTAGGCACGTTTTGCTTCAGCTGCCAGGCCTAAATTTCATGATTTGAGGTTCCTATATTGATTTTCCACATAATTTAGAAATTTTCGTATTGTTTTAGTAACTTGCATGGTTTAATGTGAATCACACATATCCACATGTCACTAGTATCCTGTCTAGAGGCTGTTGCATACTGCCCAATTGCCCAATTGGAAGACTTGACTCCTTGAAATGATATATGAACCCAATTGATACTTGAAGCTTGTGGCGTTCATCGTGAAAATTACCTAGAAGACTTGACTCCTTGAAATGATATATGAAACTCAATTGATACTTGAAACTAAGAAAACTTTGTGGACGATTCATTCTAAGTCTTGGATAAATTCTTCAAAAGTTATTCCCATCTTTGGCTTGTTCAAATTGTCACCAACAAACAATCACTTAAACAAAGCTAGTGAATATGTTCTTTTTAACTTTACTCTTGATATAAAGAGAAGAAAACATAGCACAAGATAAGAACATGATTCTAACCGGAACACCAAAACCTACCTTCCATCCAGCATGATCTTGGATGTAAACAATGCCTGTATATGCAAGCAGGAGTGCCAGTCTTGGCAGAGGCATAATAATACCACCCAAAGAAGCTTTCTGAGTCGTCCCTCTCATTGTTGGGATCATTTATGTGGATTGTCAATTTGTTCTGCACCAAATGCTAATGAACTTAACTGGTTTTGTTTCGAACGAATATTAAACCAAAGACCAAGAAAGCAAATTGTGAATTTGTGGCAACAACGTACATTTTCTAGGTTTTGTTTCGAACGTATGAATGCACAATAAACTTGGTGTTGTACGTTGGTGCCTAGTTGGAACACAATGCAAGTGCTTTAATTCAGACAAATATAAAAGGTTGTAATTTTATACGACAAGAACGAATAAACGTTTCGAAAAGGCCAAAAGATGGAACCTAAGCCGATGGTTAGGGAAACGACCCAAATATGATTAATCAGAGATAAAATGCTCCCAAAATTGTGCAGCAAAGTTGGTAGGTAGTAGATGCATTCCAGAGGAAAATAATGTTTGTGCCTTGCGAAACCAACCACATGTAATCACTCGTCATATATTTTTTTTAGAACGGAAAATGTTAGTGGTTAGTGGGTCGAGTCGTGCGATAACATTCAAGCGGTAAAATATCTTCTTCGAACACTCACCTACTTATATTGTTTTTGAACGAGCGAGTTTTATTTAAAAAACATGCTAGTTTCAAAACACATGCTAGTAAAAAGCTGGTGTGAACAATTCAAGAAAACAGTTACAAGTGAATACAAAGAACACTCAAATTGCAACACTAATCAAATCCAAAAAATACTACAATACTTACCTTTGTATTCTGTCAAAGGATAAGAAGTCATCGATGATTTTCATCTCTCATCAAAAATAATTTTTCAAGATTCAAGAAATCCAGATCAATTTACTAGCAAGACTCGAGATTTTAAGCAAGCCGTGTTGTAAATAAGTGAAACTTATTTTAAATATTTAAACTGTTGGTAATCGAAGCAAATAACAAATTCGAATACACAAGCAGGAGTTTTATTTAAGGGATTTTCTAATATGTGCCACCATGGCATATTTTTATATGTATTTATTAAACAAAACTATTATTCAAAAAATACCAAGAAAACCTTTATTTTTATGCAAATTTAACTATCATAAAATTATCAAATTGACCAAATGAACCCTAAAGTTTAAATCACAATTCTAACAATCTCTACCGCGCGAAACTTCAAACCAAACGAATCACCGTCTTCAAATTCAAATTTCCAAAACAAATGATCAATTCCCAAAAGCGATCTGAAACATAATAGATCCTAAGAAAATGCTGATAACTTCAAAACGAACAATCAAATGTTAACCGACGAATTCAAACCCAGTCAACCAAACAAACGAAATCGACCTAAAAATCTTCAACAAAGAATATCAAATTCAAGCAACCAACTTTAAAAAGCTAACAAATGAAGATATCAAAATTTCCAAACTAACATTTTTAAACACCGAATCTAACTTCAAATTCCAAATACCAAACACCAAATTCAAATTCCAAAGACCCACTCAATGTTGGTAATTTTAGTGTTATCACATGTATTTTGTGTAATTCTGTTTTACTTAGAGACCAATGGCCTTAGACAAGTTTAGCTAAAGACAGGTTAGGAGGTGCGGAGTGCACGCTCGTCAAAGTTAGCTTGATATCACCACAATCAAGATGCGGGGTTCAAGGGGTAGAGCCCCTTGCTGGGCCCCCGCTGAGGGGGGGACGCCCCTCGCGGGGTTTGAGCCAACGCCCCAAAACCTGAACGGTTTTTACTATACGGTATTAACGTTTCCTGCCTAAAAACCCAGCAGTTGCATCTTTTCTTAACCAACACGACAGTTGGAAAAATAACTGTTAAACAGTTATTTTGTCTGGTTATTTTCACCAGGGTTGGTTTCTTTCACAGTCAGAACATTCATAACATTCGTAGGTTTTCTTATTGATTTCTCGTGCCTTAGATTTCAATTGCAATCTGTCTTATCCGATTGAAGATTTCGTGAACTCGAGGCATATAGGGTCGAAATACTTTGATCTAAAAGTGATTACACGATTCAGATTGATATCCAGATTATAACCATTCACACACACAAATTTCCTACACTCAATTGATATGGTTCAACTTCAAACTTATTATATTCAAATGAACAGTTCTAAAGCAACCATACAAAACCTTTTTTTTCTTCTTTCTTTTTTTCATGGCTAAAGCAAACTTATATATGATACCACTTGTTGGTAATCTAAAGACTAAAACAAAGAAACAAAATTAAACAAACTAATCGAAAACTTTATTCAAACTATCAAAATAAACATCAAGACTAATTCAAACGGTACAAAAAAACTAATGTCTTTGATCCTTTACTTGTAGGCAACTAATGACCTAAAACATTTATCAAATCCAAAACCAATTCAAATTAGAAAACAAACAACAAGCCAAAAGTTTAAGTCTCTTTTGTAACAAAAACATCATGACTTAAGAATATGAATATTACATACCAATGATGAAAGGCATTGTGATCAAGACACCTTACTTTCTTGTTAAAATGTGTGTTTTTGATCATTGATTTATCAGTTCCTTTTTCATTTTCAGTCTATCACTAATGTTTCACTCATTCAACAAAGTTTGTAACTTCTCTCTTTATCTGTAGAAGCTAGAAGAATACTTGCCAAAGAGGCGGTGTATTATTACAAATAATTATACTTGCGAAATTGTGATTATTATAGTCTCTTAATACAAAGCATTTGTTTTTCTAAATTAATATAATGCGTGCTTTTAAAAAGTTGTCAAGGTTCAAAGATGATAAAGTTTAATGTGTATATTAAGGGATACTTACGACAATTAGTCAATACATGCATTAATTTAAGTTTTTCATAATTAAATAAAAAAGAATACACCTCTAGCATATAATATTGAATTGGTATAAGAAAACCTTGTGATGTCCCTATTAATTTTTGTGGAATAGGCATATATATATTTTTTAACGGCGAGCTAGTAGTTAATGATTCGAGCCTACAGTGGTTGTGGAATAGGGGTATATATTGGTTCTTATTTAAAATATATTAGAGGTGATTTTTGTCAATAAGGAGCACCATCTCATTTCCATGTCACCTACTATCAATATTAGGCTAGACAGAATAATACTCAATGTGTGAGTTGAGAACTCACGCATGAGTTACCACTCTAACTCGACAAACTCATGTGTGAGCTGAAGTCTTGGAGGCTGTGAATGGTGAATAATTCACCTTGGTAGTTGCTATCTTTTCTAAAATCCAACCACCATTCATCCTTTAATTTTGTACTTATAATCTTATATGACTTGTTCACTTGCACATACCATCAATAAACTCAAAACATTTGTTGAAAAACTAATTGACGAAGATATCGTTTGACATAAAGCGATTATTGCGTTAGCCATGCAATTTGAGCATGCATCTACAAATAAAGATGATCTAATTAAAACATACGCGAAATGCAATGATATTCCACAAGAGACTTGTGCTTTGATTTACACTTTAAAAAAAAAGAATTTACGAGAGATTACGAGATGCATACCAATTTGTTTAGAAAGACGACAAAAATAGACCAACAAAATAATACTAAATTTGTTTGGCTACATAAAAAAATACAATTAGGACGATTGTGCTTTAAATTTCGTATTATAAGTTTAATAACTATATTGTTTTACCTTTTAAATTATGTATTATAAATTTGAATTCTTAGTCCTAAGGCTACTTTTCCCCGATAGATAACCCTTTTCCATCCTTTCATTTTTGTCACACAACTTCTTGTTAAACTCTAAATTATCATCCGTTTTCACACAAACACTATGGCTAACGAACCAAACGAGGTGCGTGATACTATCATTAAGCGACTACGAACCGAACAAGTTGAGCACGTCAAGTTGGCCAACAATTTGTTGGGTGAGATAACTTATTATCTCAACCATCACCTTAGTCGTACTGAGAAGCTAACGAGTTTGTACTCGTTGCCTCACCAGCCACCTAGCGATCTACATGCTCTGCTAGTGACTAAAGAATCACATAAGCGTATTTCGCTAGAGCTAAATGTCGCTAAGGTAGAAGTGATGAAAAGCGTAAACGAGAAGCAAGAACTCATCAACCGCCAAAATTTGACATCGTTGTAGCAACATTCCCAAATGTTATCGTAATCCACAACGAGAGTCAAATTTGATTTATCGGCTAAAGTCTATGTCTAAGGCTTAAATAAAGAAGGGGGGTGTTTTGATTTTAAAATTCTAAACTAAAAACGAAAATGGAAATCTAATTTAAGTCACGCTAATCTAGAAGAAAAATTAAAAATTAAAACAAATTATAAAACAAGTAACACACATTTAATATTAAATAAAGCTAATTTAAATCTAACTGAAGTGAAATTAATTAACAATTTATTTAACAACTTATTAATCTAAGAAAAAAATTAAACCTTATTTAGTAAAACTATTTTTGAAAAATAAACTGTTTAAACTATTTTGAAATTAAAGGAATTAAACTAGAATATTTAAAAATTAAAAACTATTTAAATAACTTAACAGAATTTTTCATAAAAATTGAGAACATTTAAAAATCTAAAATGACGATTTAGAGAAAATAAACTAGACATAATAAGCTGCAGATAAGCTAAGAATGAGTTGAAATTAAAATAAGCTAGAAATAGAACGAAACCATATTAATAAAACAATGTAGATTAAATATTAAAAGTAACAACTGGTGCAATGTTAAGGCTTAGGAAAGTTAAACTAAAGGGTCACAAGTTCGAGTCTTGTAGGGGAGGGGAAACTAATTACTATTTATTTTTTAATTTTGTGTTTAATAAATTTGTTAACCCCAAACACCCCTCACAACAGCTCTATGGAACCCAATACTCCCCTAAGTCGGCTGAATCCCAATACAAACAATAGTTTAAGATCAGCAACCTATTTTTCTAGAAAATAAATGTTGATCCCTTTTGATCGTATTCTCTAACTTGTTAGAGATAGACAATATAGAGTAAACTCTACATAGTCTTAATAGAAAATTTGTTAGAATACCAAAGAGTATGCGAAATCTACTCTTTGATATGGTGAAGGTTGTAATGAAACAAAAAGTATGAACAAACAAAGAATCAAGAACTAAACGCTTTAATATTATCGATAATAATATGAGTACTCTTAATGCAGTATTGGGGGTTACAAAACCTTAAAGCTTAGAATGAATAATGTCTACGTCTATGCATGGGACCTCCTTTTATAACACAAGGAATGCTTTACAAGATTAGAACTAATAACATTCTTTTAAATACATAATATATACATGCAAAATTTGTTGCCGATACAAAGCACAATTCTATTCTTATCTCCTTCGGCAGCACTAATTATCATTGGCAGCACTAAACTTGACCATGACCATCTTGGCCACATTTGACCAGACGAAAGTAGTACACCAGTACTAATTCTGACAATTTATTAAGAAACTAAACTAGCAAGGAGCTAGATCTTAACAAGATACAAGCAAAGGGTTTTTGAGCCAGTCGTTCCAACTGAACTTGACTTTACATCTAGAAGAGACCCAATAAAAAGATCTAGAAACTATGTCATCAAATAACATTTCCTTCAAAGGAGTAGAAGTCTCGAATAGGAGCTTGTTCCTCCAAATATGCCACCACATAACGTAGAAGATACCCTCAATGATATTTTTATGCTTAGAGTAAAGCCTCAAGGACGATAACCAAGTACACCAAGTCTCATAATCACGTCCAAAAACATCTGGAAGGTCCCACCAATTTGTGATCATACGAGAAAGATGAATCACAATCTCACAATTGAAGAATAAATGAGTAGAGGATTCAGGATCCTTCTCACAAACAGGACAAAGGATAGAGTCGACAACAATACCTCTACGAGAAATATTAGTGCGCGTCGGGAGGGAGTCAAGCTTCACTTTCTACGCTAAAATAGTAATCTTGATGGGAACTGCTTTAATCCAACGAGGTTTAGAGGACACCAGAGGAAGTCTTTTATCATCAATCTCCCTACGAATAGATGCAATCGAAAAAATACCAGAATCCTCTAAAGACCACACCCATCTATCAGAGATATCCCAAAGCATAACCTGAGACACCATGTTAGACATGTCAGTCGCTTGAGCGAGCTCTGCTCCTCCTCTCGGAACACGACGACAGGAATGGAAAAGGCTATCATCACCAAGCTTAGCTTGAACTGTAACCTGTTTATTATGTTCCAAGGCAAAAACACGAGGGTACAACTCCTTAAGAGTCATATTACCAATCCATCAATCCATCCAAAACTGTCACTAATTTTATTCCCAACAATCCTCCCCTAACTTATGATTACTCTTTCAAATCTACAAGTTTCTATAATAAAATATAGGAAACAATCAAAACTATATAAAACTGCTCTTACCTCCTTCTTTGCCAAATGTGGGATAATTCCTCCTAGTCTCATACATGGTTCTATCATACTAAGAAAACATTCATCTTATAAAATCCACAACTATCTTAGTTACTTCATTGGACACATTTAAACCTACTAAAATCATCTACTCCAACACACCAACATCAAGAGGGATCTCTCTCTCTCTCTCTCTCTCTCTCTCCTCTCTCTCTCTCTCTCTCTCTCTCTCTCTCTCTCTCTCTCTCTCTCTCTCTCTCTCTCTCTCTCTCTCTCTCTCTCTCTCTATCTCTCTCCCTCTCTCTCTCTCTCTCTCTCTCTCTCCAGTAAACTAATGGTGTATAAAGAATGACTCAAATAACATCCAAACCAGCCTATGATATCCTTTCCTTTGCTCCTTCTAGAGCTAATCTGCTGCCTCAGGTTTAAACAATCTTTTGAGCTTTAAACATAACTCTATTTCCTTGTCATCAGTAGGTTATTCAGTTTCAGACCTAATCTTCACCAGCTTCCATAACTCTTCTAGATCAAACTTGTCAATTTTGGATAACAATTCATCAAAGGTAAAATATACCTCAGCCTATTCTACTCTAATCATGTAAATCCTCCAATAAACTCTTGTAAACTCAAGCGTCTCCTCAAGGTATAAATCCTGATGCCTGATTAGCAAAGGTTCAACATGAAAACTTCACGTGGAACAATAGTGAGTAGAGATTCCAAGTATTTATTTGAGAGATCAAATTTCGATGCAACGGTCCTCAACCTATCAGAGAACTTCTTCATCTTTTCCTCACTTGTCTCCATAATCTTTCTTTGAAGTTTTCTTTCTTGATATGCCACTTTCATATCTTCAAAGGTATCCATTGATCTACACAACCTCATTACCTAGTCATACAACTTCTCGTAGGAAATCCCATGCAACTGCTTCTTTGTTCTATATATTTGATTCTTGATATATGTTAACATGAATCGTCTTTTCTTATTAGTGGTCATTCTTGCATTGCTTTCTCCGTTTTGTCTAGCATAGGCTTCCATGAACAACCTAGATCTTTTTTTTATCTAACTAGTTCTTTGAGACACTTCCAAGTTTTCTCTCTATTCAGACCACGTATCCTCCTCTTTTTCTCTCTCCTGAGCCTGCTTCATTTTCTTTTCAGCATCCAACTCTTGGTCAAACTCAGCAACATCCATATTAATAACTGCTTGAGTAGCTTAATCAGGATCTGTAGGCACCCTCTTCCTCTTCTTCTGCTTAGGTTTCTCAACCGGAACAACTTTCCCTTTATCCTTGGTATCAATAGATGGACATGTTTCTGTATAATCTTGAACAAATGGATCTCTTATTTAAAATCCTGGTAACACAACCCTTGTAGATCTTTCTTCAACAGCTGGAAAAGTCACTGTGACAAATTGAGTGACCCTTAGGCTAATCAAATACCAAGACACATCAGAACTTTGTTCAATATTCTCTTCAATTTGTGGCCCACCAGTACTAGCCTTTTCAGCACTAGTACTAATTCTCTCACTACCAACACTAACTATCTTAAGATACCAAATTAAACAAACAAATCCCTAGAGTTTAACTCACAATTTTAACAATCTTCACCGTGACATCAACTCAGCTTGAAACTTCAAACCAAATGAATCATTTTCTTTAAATTCAAATTTTCAAAACAAATGATCGATTCCCAACAGCAATTCAAAACAAAATATATCCAAACCAAATGCTAATAACTTCAAAATGAACAATGAAATGTTAATCGATAAATTAAAACTCGGTCAACCAAACAAACCAGTCGACTCGAACAATATTCAACAAAGACAATCAAATTCAGCCTGATAAACGAAGATCCCAAGTTTTCCAAACTAACAAATTTTAAATGATCAAACAAATTCCAAGCGACCTAATAGTAATTAAATATTCAAACACCAATTCCATCTTTAAATTCCAAATACTAAAAACCAAATACCAAATTTAAAATCTAATGACCCACTTATTTGATAAGTTTTATGGTCCTTCAAACTTATTATCTTCAAATGGATCGGACAGTTCCAAAGAAACCATTATTTTCTTCATGGCTAAAGCAAACCTGTCTCTAATACCACCTATTGGTAATCCAAAGATCAAAACAAACAAACAAAATCAAACAAACGAAGAGGAAGTTTTATTCAAATTGCCAAACCAAACACAAATATTAATTCAAACCTTACAAAGAAAATTAATGTCGTTATAGTACCTTATTTATAGGCAACCGATGACTTAAAATAATTACCAAATCCAAAACAAATTCAAACTAGGAACCAAACTTGATTTGCGAAACAAACCGAACAGTTTAAGTCACTTTTCTAACAAAACATTATTACTAAATAATGTGAATATTACATACCAACAATGAAAGACATCGTGATCAATACACCTTACTTTCTGGTTAAAAGGTGTGTTTATTGATAATTGATTTATCAGTTCCTCTTCTATTTTAAGTTTATCACTAATGTCTCACTCGTTTGACAAATTTTGTAACTCCTCTCTTTATTTGAATAACTAGAAGAATACGTGTCAAAGGGGCGGTATATTGTCACAAATAATTCTACTTGCGGAATGGTGATTATTGTCTTCTCTTAATATAAAGGTGTGTTTTTTAAAATTAATATAATGTGTGTTTTAGTAGATAAAGTTTAGTGTGTATATTAAGCGATACCTACGGAAAATTAGTCATTATACGCATTAATTTAAGTTTTTCAAAATTCAATAAAAAAGAATACATGTCTAATATATATCGTAACTGAATTTCTTTTAGAAAATCTTATGACGCCCTTATTGAGGTTTCATGGAACATGCATGATTTGGTTCCTATTTAAAGTATATTCAAGGCGATTTTTGTCAATCACAAACACCCTCTCATTTCCATGTCACCTACTAAAAATTATTAGCTAAGCATAACAATGAAAAACTCAATGTGTGAGCTGAGAACTCACAAGTGAGTTGTCACTCCAACTCGACAAACTCAAGCGTGGGTAGAAGTCTTGGAGGCTGCGAATGGTGAGTAACTCACCTTGGAAGTTACTATTTTTTTAAAATCCAACCAACATTGCATCTTTTAAAAAATTTACATATAATTATATATGGCTTGTTCACTTCCACATACCATCAATAAAATCAAAACTTTTGTTGAAGAAATATTTGACGAAGATATCGTTCGACAAAAAAAATTATTGCTTTAGCCATGCAATTTGAGAATGTATCCACAACTAAAGATGATTTTACAAAAGTGTTAATGCAAACGATGCCTAAACATTATTTGTAATAACTAATCTTTCTTAGTTTTGAGCACGACAAAGTGTAAAAATATTTATCGTTAAATATAATCGCAAAACGAATAACTTAACAAATACTAACATTTAGGTAATAATCATTTAAGTTTTGCACAAACTTATTTCTAACATGCTTAGTGATCATTAAAAGTGATTTATCTTTAAACTCACATTTGATTAAATGTGACAAAACACTTTCAAATATATTTTTTTTTAAGAAAATGTTAGATGAAAATAAAAAAATGGAAAGTTTAAATATTGGATATTTCAAGTGATATTAGATATTCTTTTTAGGTCTAAACTGGACAGATAAGCTTTCCCCACCAAAGGACGAAAAGAGGAGCGTAGTCTACGCCCACAGTTCCATATAGGGTCCAACGGTTCGATATATATATAGAATTGTGGGAACAATAAAGAACCATGACCATATAGCCGTTGGCCTTTAGTCCTTATAAATAGTGGATCATTTATTCATTCCCCTCAACCATTTTGGACTTCTTATTTCTGCTTCTAAATCTTTTTTCAAATCATTAGTAAATCATCACTTAATGTATTAATTATGTTTAATTATGATTATCTCCTTGATCCCCTTCTTCATGTGTCCAAAGAGAAGATCACTCATATACTTGTGAAATGTTAAAAGATGAAGCTTTGATGAGGATCCCTTCTCTATAAATCTAGTCATGTTCATCAAATTTATTCTTTTGTGTCTTGTGTAAATCCAAGTTATGTTGATACTTGGTAATCTTGTGTGTCTAAGTTCTCACTTGGATTTAAAGGATGTAAGTATGAGTGTTGTGTATCTAAGTTCTCACTTTGCTTCAAAGTGATGTTAGTGTAAGTGCTGAGTGTAGATTGGTTCTATCTAAGATTAGAACTCACCAACTAGCCTTGTGTCGAAAAATAGAAATAGGAGACTAGTGTATATTGGTTCTATCTAATATTAGAACTCGACATTTAGCTTAGTGTCGGAATTGGTGTAAGCGACGGTGTAAGGTTTTCTCCGTCAAGAAGGGAGCTTGTAGATATAGTGAAAATCTAGAGTATGTGTACTCGAGGAGTGGAGTATGAACGAAGAGAGAGCTTTGTTTCTAAGCCACTATAAATCCTTGGTGTCTTCCCTTAGTTTGTCTCTTTCTTTACTCCTTACTTACTATTGTTATTTTTTTAGTCAATCATGATCAAGATCACTTGATATAGCAAATGTTTTTTGAAACATTATAATTTGGCTTAAGTATTATGAAACAAGTTTTCAAAATGATATTTCAAATGGTGAAAATATTCAACCTCTCTCTCCCCCCCCCCCTTCTAGTTCTACAATTGGTATCAAGAGCTAAGGTCACTCAAGATTTTTAAAGTATATTGTACTTTAAATCTTGGATCGATCTATGGTTTTTAGACTACATAGAATGGATGTTTTCAAAACCTCTTTCTTAAAACCATTTTCCTCAATTGATAGTCTTAAAATTAATATTATATCAATTTATCTTAATTGTGATTATTTCACTAGTTCTAGTACATTTTAGTAATTCTTTTAAAATGTAGCTACTAGTTTGCATCTTATTTTGGTGTAGGTACACATGAAGATTAATCATAAACTTGATCATGGATTAGTGATCATGAGTTACTTACACTTGTTAAAGACTCATCTCCTCCGGTCTTCACTATCATGGGTTGGTGATCATAAGTTCGAATGATGGGTTATTGGTTCATAGAAGACTATGGATGAACTATACGGGCAAGGTATGCTTTCTTCTGTCCAGACACCCTATGTTCATTCTTTTGGTCTTTTCTTGACTATATGCTTTTTTAGTTGTAGCATCCTTGCCTCTAGTCTTGTTTTTCTTTGATTTTTTCTTTCTCCACCCTCTCAATCTTTCATTGTCTCTGATACTAGACTCACATGGGTGGTGTAGTGTGAGTTAGTTGAAGTATAAAGTATAGAGACATGATTCTTATCGTTATCAATCATTCACGGCAAATAGGCCATATATCGTGTGTAGTGTGTGCAATTGAGCTCGTTTCTAAGATGATCATTAAATCCTTAAAAAACTTAAACACGTCATACTATGTAGTTAACACACTACACATTTGAAATTAAAATATTCCAAGGATATTGTCATTGTCATACATAACAATGCTCTAAATCCGATCAAGGGGGAGAGAAAGTGAATTTGTATCTTTGCTCACCTTTTGTATGAGTTTAAGACATTTTTTTAATGTTCTTACTAACAAAAAGAGCTTGGTATTATTCATTACCAAAGCCTTTTCTTCATTCGCCGGAAAGGCACGTCATTAATCACTATATATGACACAAGCTCGACATCTCGACATATTCGTGGTCGTTATTCATCTCTTAAGCATTGACCTTTTGAATTGAGCTAATCATCTTTTATCCTCTCATCTCTTTCCAATGATGAGACTTCTTTTCTCCTTTCTCGGTCTCAATTCTACTCATGATTTTCGATTAAGGCATTATAATCTCGTTCTCGAATGGTCTAATGAATTTTAAAACATATAGAATTTATTTTACGTATTTTTGGAAAATCCCCTTTGAAAATTTTTCTTTCATTTTCATGGTTCACTTTCCATGGTTTTTTGTTTGTCACGGTTCGTTATATATATCAAACTGTGGGTCCACTAACAAATAAAATCCATGTTTTTATTATTTTATTCATTTTTATCAAACCTCTCCTTTCTTCTTTACCACTATGCGATGATAACACCAAAACTACCATTAAAAAATTCTCAAAACTTCTCCAATCACTCAAACAAGTTGATTTCAATTCAATGTTTCATCCAATCTTCATCAATCATCACTTAATTATAAGTATTTGCATTCAATTATACCTAATTCGTTTTAAGGTTATTAATTTTATAATTGGATATTTTTGAAATTAACTTGAATTAGATGCAATTAGAAATGTGAGTATCCATGGTTTAATTATTATGATTCACATAGGTTTATATTCCATGGATTCCATAAACATTGATTTTTGAGAAATACGAAATTGACCAAATTGTTAGGTTTAATTTTCTAAATAACATGAACCATTGAATGGATTGGTAATTGCATTGTTAAAGCTTACCTAAAATCTATTTTTGAAAAAACTAATGTTCAAATTCAATATCGACTTGTATTGTTCATATGCATTTGTCGATAGTAAATTTGTTACATTATGAACATAGGAATAATAAGAAACTATCCTTTGATTAGTCACTTTAATGATTAACCACATTCTTACGATTTGAAAAATATTGACACTAATTTTACAAAGAGTGATTTGTGAATTTTCTACCATAGGTACTAAAAATGCCTTCAGAAATTCAAACTTACCACAAGAAAACTAAAGATTATATGCGTATTCTTTCCGTTTCTTGTCCTACCCGGACCCTTAAGAATACTTTTCATTCACTAGAAAAAAGTTGCTTTCACGAGGGTCATGTTGTCTATCCAGATATTGATGGGTATAATTATACTCGATTCATGTTCGATCCTATTGGCTTCGATTGCTTGCTTGACATCAATGAGCCAATCTACTCGCCATTCCTTCTTAAGTTCCTTTCCCTTTACTTCGTCATGTGCATCGATAATAGTTTTTTTTATTAAGTTTCCCATTAGGGGTCAACCCATCATGTACTCATTTTCCAAATTCGGTCAAATTAGCAAGGTACGTTATGACGGCAATTTCGATTCACCGATGCTTGGAGTCTTGACTCCTTGGAACCGGGCCCTATCGATTGCCATTATAACATTGAAATCCCTCACCCCGCTCACATTGCTCAAGATATTCAAAAACCCCGTGAGCGTCTGATCCTTACTAAGATCCCAGGAGTCGTTTGTGCTTTAACTCCTTGGGAATTACTAACTAGCAAACTTAATGATTCTATGTTTCAATGGGCCGAAACCATTAGGGAAAACACGTAGCGTCTTCGTGGTAACCGCTGTCAAATACCCCGCGTGTCTTGCACAAATGATGTTTTATGTCGCTACCTCAATCCCGTACAATCTTGTGTACTTTATCACTAGAAGGATCAAGTTTGTCCTCTCCAAGACAAACCCAAACCTTCCCTACGCCATGCTCCTCTCTCGCCTATTTAAAAAGGTTGATCACAACTTTCTACACCTCGAATTATCCTTCTATCACCCCGTTAATCGTGTGATGCTTCCCATTCAAAGGAATCATCCATGTAAGTTGTTGTCCCTAATTTGTGATGATCAAAAACAAGAAAGAAAGGAAGAAAATAGATGAAGAGTAGATGAATTCTAGAGAGAGAAAGTAGAGAGAGAAAAAAGAGAGAAGTGTGTGAAACATATGAAAGATTAGTTTAGAAAATGAACAACCAACAAACTTCTCCTTACATGCAAGGAGAGCTATTTATAACCTTTCCTACATGTGGCTTAATGGGCTATATGTTTGATTGGGTTGGGCTTGAATAAAAAGCTTAGTACCTTGAAAGAGGCCTTTTAAGCTAGCTGTGACAACCATGGTTTTTGGGGTTCGTCACTTAGACTATAGTTTAAGGTGTTTTGTGAAAATATGTGCTTTTATGTGCTTATGTGTTTATTTTATGCGTTTGGAGTGAGGTTTGGATATCGTTTATGGGTATATGTTATTCATAAATAAATCGAGGAACGGTTATATATATATATATGGAGGTCTTAACTATGTCTTCAAGGTTGAGGCCAAAGGGGAGAGTTAGATAACACATGTAAGGGCATAGGGTTTGTTTTACAGAGGAAGTTGATTTGGTTAAGGGGGTGTTCGACCCATAGTTTAAGGTATGAAAAATATGACTGTTTTGGGTTAAATGTTAACGGGGCGAGTTATGAACTAAACTAAGTTAAGGGCTTTATAGAGGGGTGTCATGAGATGCATATTGCATATAAATGGGGTTAAGTTGTAGGACAAGGTTATATATCCATCATAGATTGATGAGCCATTTTGGTATGTGGTTCATGTCTTGATTGTATACGTTTGTGTGTTTAGATTTTGCTAGAGTGCGGGTACTTGGAGAAGCTTGTTCAGGTGAGTTTCATAATCCCATGTTTTTTTGAGCTATAAATGATTTGACTTCCAGATGGGATGGAAGAGACACTGTATGGTTTTATAAATAATGTTGTGAATGTTTTTATGGTTTGTGATAGACTTGTGTGTACACTTATGTGACTAACTGCTATGTGATTCTTGATTGTTATTGTGGTTTGACTTAGGCCAAGGGGACGTTGACAAGGCGGGGCCTTGGGATTGGTTCATAGGTGTATGGGCGCCTATGGGACCATGGTTATTGGTAAGGCTGGGAGCCTTGGAAATTGTGGTTATTGGTAAGGCTTGGTGCCTTGGAATTATGATTGTATGGTTAATCTTGAATGGTAGTTGTTAATGCATAATTGTAACACATTGTCAATATGTTCTTTTATTGATGGTTGTTATTCACAGCTTATAATTGATTTGGGGTTGGAGTCTAAACCTATGACTCTCACCAACTTTATGTTGACGTGTTTTAGTGTCTCTTTCAGGTGATAATGTGGTTAAGCGTTAGAATAGGAGTGGCTAGCTGGGAGGCTTAGGATTGCATTGGAGGAACCCCATTTCCTCTTAGTCTTTACTTATGTTTGAATAAGTGATACTTTGTAGACACCTATATGTTTATTATTTGTTAATTGTATGTCTTTGGTAAGAGGTAGACCTGTTACCTACTTACCTAGACGCCTGTATTGTTTGTGATATCTTCATGACATTGTGTCACCATTCATGATATTTCCATTTCATTTAGTTATTTCTATAGACACGCTATTGTTGTGATGATATCCATAAGTCGCTCCCCATATTCCGCCATGGTGGATTGTGACAGAATGGTATCAGAGCCAATGTTTATAGAGAATTAGGTTGCCTAGTCTAGTAGCCTAGTCTATAGCTTAAGGGTTCATGCATGTAGGTGTCATAGGGGTATGTATGCATTATAGTATATGGAGTGCTGTAGTGTGGAAAGGAAATGGAACTGACCTATACTGTTTGATTGGAAGGCTTAGTATCGATAATCGAATGGATGAGGAGTTATAGATGTGATGTGTCATGAGGGGCGAAGGGTTTGGACTAACTGAGACAAGATGAGGAGCACTATGACCTTGGAGGTAAGACATTGTGTAAGTATAAAGAAAGTGTTGAGTATAAAAAAAATCTTTCATGGAGAAAAGTGAGAAGGAAGTGTATAGGTGCTACTAATGAGCTATCCAAATTTAATGGAAGTAGTTGTAGCATGGATTTGGATGGCAGTTGATAGACTAACTGAGATAACTTTCCTTTTGGTGATATGTATAGATCCTAAGTTGATTTGGATTGGAAGAGCATTGTTATGATGAACTAATGAATATGTGAAACACCTTCATAGGTCACTTGTGTAAGGAAATTGTAATTTTTAAGTGGTTTGGTGGTATGGACTAAAGGGAGTTGATGAACATAATTGGATATGAGTATATCCAGCTACTTGGAAAAGGATGGACGAAGTAAGAAATTGCTACAAGTATAGGAGTCGTGTTGAGAGCTTGGGTGACTGATTTAGAGGGATGTGGGAAACTCGTTAGCGATGTCTGAGTTTTCATATAATGATAGTTATCATACTAGAAGTCGATGAATGCCATTTGAGGCACTATATGGAAGGACATGGTGAGTTTTCCTTATGGTGGACTAAAATTCGTGAAAGAGACTACTAATGTGGAAATGGTGTTTGTGGGAAAGGATGAGAGCAACAAGATATGCTATGTTGAAAAGGATGAAACCACTAAAGTTTAGTGACAAAGTTATGTAGGAAGTTTCACCCATAGTAACGGGTGGTATGTTTTGGTAAAATGGAAAAGTTGATGTAGAGTTTTGTAGGTCCATTTATGATCTTTGGAAAGATCGGACTGGTAGCTTATGAGTATAGAATTACCTGGGAGAATTGAGTGGTATACATGATATATTTCATGTATTAAGATTGGTAAATGTTGTTTGAGAATGCATATTTGCATGTTCGGTTATTCAGGATTTATGTTAATAAGAGTCTTTGTTTTATCAAAGGGTCATTTGTGAGATTTATTGGCTGTGAGGTCAAGAGTTTAGGAATGAATTTAAATATTGTCGGTTTGTATATGTGGTATTTTGAGACTTGAACTAAGTACACATGGAAATGAGAGGAGTTTATTTAGAACAAGTATCCTTATGTGATTTGTTATTTGTGTGTTTGTAACTAAGGAGTAAATCTCAGGACGAGATTTCTATTAGGAGGGAGTGATGTGACAACCATGGTTTTTGGGGTTCGTCACTTAGACTATAGTTTAAGGTGTTTTATGCAAATATGTGCTTTTATGTGCTTATGTGTTTATTTTGTGTGTTTGGAGTGAGGTTTGGATATCGTTTATGGGTATATGGTACTCATAAGTAAATCGAGGAACGGTTATTTCATGTTCATGAGCCCACATGGTAGTGACTATGAAATGAGATGGTGTTATTTAGTGGTTTTACGTATACGTATATGTATTATAGAAAATCGTATTTTTACGGTTTAGGGTTTAGCATTTTGAGGTCTCGGATAAGGTAATTAGTCACGGGAATATTTTTCTGGATGGTTTTAAGTCATTTATGACTTACTTATTTAGTTTAATTCATATTTCAAGAGTTTTTATAAAACTGTATATTTTTACGTCTTTTACGGTATACGCGTAAAACTGACTAGTTTTACGGTTTTGAGGTTTTGGAGGCTTTAAGAGCTGGAATAAATTAAGGAAAATTAAGGTAATATTATTAATACATTTATTAATAATAAAAAGGAAAAAAACGAAATTAAAAGGGTATAAGTCGGTTTGGGATGCAAGAAAGAAAAAGAAAAAGGAAAAAAAGGAAAAAGAGGAACCAGGCTTTTGTAATGGGCCAAGGACTTGTTAGGAAATTATATAAACACTTTTTATTAACCAAAACCAAATATAAAATCCCTGGATATCCATCACAAGTCTACATCTATGGAGTAATTATGGTTTTTCATAATTTTTCATCTTCTATTAAAATTAAGGTAAAACCTTTAATCCTCTTTTCAATTAAATTATTTTTAAACCATTATTAATTAATACATGATGGATTTAGGGTTAGGTTTATTATAAGTTCTGTAATTTAAATGTACTTACATGATTAGAATAATTAGGGTTAATTATTAAACACGATGAGGGTAATTAATTTGGTTAATTATGTTAAATTCGTTTTTAAAAACTGGGCAGAATTTTTGGGTCATTGTTTTGATCATATCTAGAGTTTTACAAACTTTTAATTTTTGAATCTTATGTCCCTGGAAAGGTAATTGAGTTGGCTTTCAAATTCAAGAAACGAGAACTAAATCGGAGATAAGGAAGTGGGTCAAAACATGTTACATCAGTCGGGTGTCAAAACAGTTTTTGGATCAGCCTGTTTTCTTTTTATGTTTTGAATTGTTTGGGGTACGTAGGATTATATTGGAACCTTCAAACGAACATGAGATTTAGATTATATATTTAATAAAAGGTCTGGAGGAGGTATAAATAAATGGGTTAGGGTAAGACCCTCTGATCATAACAAACTTTTCATATGTTCAAAATCAGTAAATTCTGGATAGATAAAAGTATATATATATATATATATATATATATATATATATATATATATATATATATATATATATATATATATATATATATATATATATATATATATATATATATATATATATATATATATATATATATATATATATATATATATATATATATATATATATATATATATATATATATGAAGGTCTTAATAGTGTCTTCAAGGTTGCGGCCAAAGGGGAGAGTTAGATAACACATGTAAGGGCATAGGGTTTCTTTTACAGAGTAAGTTGATCGACCCATAGTTTAAGGTATGAAAAACAGGACTGTTTTGGGTTAAATGTTAACGGGCCGAGTTATGAACTAAACTAAGTTAAGGGCTTTATAGAGGGGTGTCATGAGATGCATATGGCATATAAATGGGGTTAAGTTGTAGGAAAAGGTTAGATATCCATCATAGATTGATGAACCATTTTGGTATGTGGTTCATGTCTTGATTGTATATGTTTGTGTGTTTAGATTTTGCTAGAGTGCGAGTACTTGGAGAAGCTTGTTCAGGTGAGTTTCATAGTCCCATGTTTTTATGAGCTATAAATGATTTGACTTCCAGATGGGATGGAAGAGACACTGTATGGTTTTATAAATAATGTCGTGAATGTTTTTATGGTTTGTGATAGACTTGTGTGTACACTTATGTGACTTACTGCTATGCGATTCTTGATTGTTATTGTGGTTTGACTTGATACCAAGGGGTTGTTGACAAGGCGGGGCCTTGGGATTGGTTCATAGGTGTATGGGCGCCTATGGGACCATGGTTATTGGTAAGGCTGGGAGCCTTGGAAATTGTGGTTATTGGTAAGGCTTGGTGCCATGGAATTGTGATTGTATGGCTAATCTTGAATGGTAGTTGTTAATGCATAATTGTAACACATTGTAACACATTGTCCATATGTTCTTTTATTGATGGTTGTTATTCACAGCTTATAATTGATTTGGGGTTGGAGTCTAAACCAATGATTCTCACCAACTTTATGTTGACGTATTTTAGTGTCTCTTTCAGGTGATAATGTGGTTAAGCGTGAGAATAGGAGTGGCTAGCTGAGAGGCTTAGGATTGCATTGGAGGAACCCCCTTTCCTCTTAGTCTTTACTTATGTTTGAATAAGTGATACTTTGTAGACACCTATATATTTGTTATTTGTTAATTGTATGCCTTTGGTAAGAGGTAGACCTGTTACCTACTTACCTAGACGCATGCATTGTTTGTGATATCTTCATGACATTGTGTCACCATTCATGATATTTCCATTTCATTTAGTTATTTCTATAGACACGCTATTGTTGTGATGATATCCATACGTCGCGCCCCATATTCCGCCATGGTGGGATGTGACACTAGCCATCAAGCCCGTAATGTCACGACTATTTTAACTAACTATTACAACGTTCTAATAAATGTTACAATATAAACCTATGACCGAACATTCTTGTTTGACTCAATATTTTGAGGCTAACATAAGTCTAGGAGTGATATTGGTGCAAGGAGAAGTATTCATTGGGAAGCAAACTTCGATGTTAGGAAAGAGTCATCTTCATCTAAACATGATGATGAAGGTGAAACAAGTGTCGACGTAGGTTCCCCGAGTGACTCAATACCATCAATATACACTTATATTGATGGTTTACCCCAAATACCTTGTCCAATTCCCTTAACTTCTTTCGATGTTCCTTATGACATAAATCTTGAGACTCTTTATCGAAGAAACCTTCAAATAGGGGAGGAAACGAGAAGAGGATTCAATTACATTGTAAATATATTCAAAAGGTTGGGAAAGAAGAAGAGGTAATTCTTCTTGAATGTTATTTTGGGTTATTAACTTAGTTTTAGTTATTTAACTTAACTTTGTTCATCTATATTTTTTTCTTGTATGAACTATGTGTTTGGATTGATGTTTATCCATAATGTGTTCATGTTTTCGGTTATTCGAATTACATGTTTATGTGCATTATTTGTGTTTCTTAGTTGTTTAGATCTTGGTGGTTAATCTCTAAAGGCTGAATACAAAAGATAGAAAATCTGAACTTTTGAAAATTTCTGGAATCCAACCCTTTTGTCCGTGGTTCTTTATTGTTCCACGACTCAATATATATTGAACCGTGGAAATAAACAACAAACCGTGGGTCTTTTTTGAAAAGAATCTTTATTCTTTACTTTTCTCTCTAAATTTTTTGTAAACATACTCAAAACGTTTTCTAAACAGCAAATTTTATACAGAAAGCATGACATGCTTTAGGATTTTCCAAAATCATTTTAAACTTATTACCACTTTGTTAAATCACTCCTCTTTTTAAACAACCTTTCCTCTATTCATCTTCTTCATCCATCTCTTCTCTAAAACCTTGAGCAATCTTACCATGGTTAGAAGAGCGTCTTCTTCTTCCTAAAAAAACTTCACAAATCTCAAAAGCGTTCAAAAGAGACTCTTGCTCAAACTCCTTCCAACCTAAAATGAAATAAATCCTTTAGTCATTCTCATGGTTCTACACCCTCTTCATTCCAATCTACGATGAATGAGGCCACCTCTCCTTTCTCTCTAAGTCACTTCTTGGAAGAGATTATTCAACCTCTCCAATGCATTCCTTTTGAGAATGACCTTGATGTTCCATCTCCAACCTCTCCATTGGACAATCTTCCACCACCTTCACCACAACACACTCCCATATTGGGTATCCCCATTTACCATCCTATGGGTGACCCGTATCTTCTTTCCTTCCTAGAGGCACATGGAACTAATTGTCCACGTTAAGTTTACAACAACCATCTCATCCACTCCCTAAAGGTGGAAATGTATCACATGCATGCAAGGTTAGAGCATATGCTCATGTCTTTCTTTGCTCCTCCGCCACCTTCACCTATGGAGTGAGATGATGATCTCTTTTTAAAATTTTGAAGTATTCAACTTAAGAAATCATCCCTGTCAAGATAGAATATCTAGCTTATTTAGTTAGTTGTTTTTTTTCTTTTTCTTAGTTGTACTCTTTAAATACATGAGTAATCATGTATTGTTGATTAGTGTATTTGAATCTTCTCTATGTATTGTTTCTCTTTACACATCTTTATTAACTTCAGTTATACCTTAAAACTATTGTCACTTCTAAAATTAGATCAAAATGTTATTATTAATATTTTGTCACCTTTTTGTCAATATACTCTCTTTGTGTGTATGTTTCTTTTTATGCAACGCTAGCATATCACTATCGCTAATAAAGGTAGAAATCTAAGATTTGCTAAAATTTGAAAAATCTCTTGCCTTTTTCAAAGTTTGGAAAAATTGTAATTTGACTTCTACTGCCACTGGTTTAATAAATGAACCCATAATTCCTTATTGCTAATGAACCGTGAAGGTATTTATCGAACCTCGGCCAGTGTGTCCTATTTTTTGGTCTCTCTCTCTCTCTATCTCTCTCTGACCACTCTTCTTAAAGATTCTTTCTTTTCTCTTTTAACCCCAACACTTTTTTGAAACCCTAATTTCACCCTCTCCTTCTTACTTCTTCTACTTCTTTATAAACCTTTTTCTTGGGTCATTTATTTCTCATCCCACCATGTCTTCCTCTTATAATCTAAACCTAGACAATCCTTTGTCTCCAACCTCTAAACCTCAAGCTTCCTCCTCAAAGCTTTCCAAGAAGCCAAAGATCTTGGTCAAACCGATTTGGGTCAAAAAGAACAAGGAACTTAATGAGCCTTCTTCTCCCAAACTCTTCAAGACTTTCGAACTCTACCCTATTAAGTGTTGGAATGAGTCTTGCTCTATCAATCCAATAACCAGAGAGAAGGAAGTTATCCCACCACCTTTTAAACCCTTTAACACTCCCCAACTCAATAACCTCTCTTCTTACCCTTACCTCACAAAACTTTGTGATGGCATATTCTTATCTTCTTCTCCAAAGTCTCCTTCTCCACCACCTCCTTCTCTTTCTAATGAATCACCTCCTCTTCTTTTTTACTTTGTCATGCATCATGGAACCTATTACACTTGTTGTATGTTCCAACACATTGAACTTCCTCATATTTTGTACAAGTTAAATTTTCTTGAATTTCTTCTCACTCGACCTCCTCTTTGAGTGTTTGTTCCCGTGAGAAAATCTCTGGAAGAAATGCGCTCTTCTTCTACTACTGATTGAAACACATTATGTGTTCTAATCAATTGAGTCAAAATTACCTAAGAAAATCTTAGAGTACTAATTCTACTAGAATATTTATTATGCTTAGGTTTATTTCTTTATGTTGTAATATTCATATTCTTATATATTCATATTTCTATGTATGTTTTCTTCATATTTAATTAAATATGATCTTTATGTGTGATTGTTGTCGATTTTATTTATTTCTTTATCATATATATTGTTGAGAGTTTATTATGGTTAAATTTGAACTTTTCTTGTGGCTCTAAAAGTTCAATATTTTAACCATTTGACATATTATCTTTAAATTTGTTGGATGTTTCTTTTCTCTCTAAAATCCAACACCATTTGAAGTTATCTTTTCAAATACTCTCTTTGGACATAATTAGCAATTATTTGCTCTTTCATTTTATATTTCTTCTCTTTCTCCCTGTCAAATTATCTAGCATAAATTTGTGACTTTTTCTTTACATGGGTGTTTCTTTTTTCTACTAACCCTTGTATGTAGCTCGTCACCATATCTCGATCACTTGGTGCCCCAATCCAATGGGAGTAAGCACCAAAGGGGAGCTTTCATTTTATATTTCTTCTCTTTCTCCGTGTCAAATTATCTAGCATAAATTGATATTGGATATTCCTTTCAGGTCTAAACTGGCCATATAAGCTTTCCCCATGAAAGGACAAAAAGAAGAGTGTAGTCTACGCCCACGGTTCCATATAGGGTCTAACAGTTCGATATATATATCAAACCGTGGGAACAATAAAGAACCATGACCAGATAGTCATTGGCCTCTTATCCTTATAAATAGTGGATCATTTTTACATTCTCCTCAACCTTTTTGGACTTCTCTTTTCTGCTTCTAAATCTCTTTTCCAATCATTAGGAAATGATCACTTAATGTGTTAAGTATATTTACTCATGATTATCCACTTGATCTCGTTTCTTCATATGTCCAAAGAGAAGACCACTCACATACTTATGAAGTGATAAAAGATGAAGCTTTAATTTGATGAAGATCCCTCCTTTATAAATCTAGTTATGTTCATCACATGTATTCTTTTGTGTCTTGTGTAAATCTAAGTTATGTGTATACTTGGTAATCTTGTGTGTCTAAGTTCTCACTTGGATTTAAAGTGATCTGAGTATGAGGTTGTGTGTCTAATTTCTCACTTGGCTTCAAAGTGATGTGAGCGTGAGTGATGAGCATAGATTGGTTCTATCTAAGATTAGAACTCGACATCTAGCCTTGTGTTAGAAAATGGAAATATGCGAGTAGTGTAGATTAGTTCTATCTAAGATTAGAACTCGACATTTAGCTTACTGTCGAAGATTGGTGTAAGCGACGGTGTAAGGTTTTCTCCGCCAATAAGGGAGCTTGTGGATATAGTGAAAATATCGAGTATGTGTAAACGAGGAGTGGAGTGGGAACAAAGAGAGAGCTTCGATCCTGAACCACTATAAATCCTTGGTATCTTCTCTCAGGTTGTTTCTTTTCTTACTCCTTACTTACTTGTGTTATTGTTTTAGTCAATCATGATCAGGCTCACTTGATATAGCAAATGTTTTTTGAAACATTATAAATTGGCTTAACTATTATGAAACAAGTTTTCAAAATTGATATTTCAAATGGTGAAACTATTCAACCCCCCCCCCCCCTTTTAGCTTCTACAAAAAGGATACATGAAATATAATGATATTTAACAAGACAATGGTGCTTTGATCGATACTTTTTTGAAAAAAGAATCTACGAAAGATTACGAGATACATACTACTTTGTTTAGAAGACCGAAGAAATAGAAGAACAAAAGAATACTAATTTCTTTGGCTACATGAAAAATACAATTAGGACAATTTTGTTTTCAATTTTGTATTGTAGCTCTAATAATTGTACTGTTGAACTTTTAAATTTCATATCGTAAATTTGAATTCTTAATCCAACTGCTACTTTTCTCTTTATAAATACCCCTTTAGAACCCTTTCATTTTTCTCACACAATTTTTTATTAAACTCTATAAATTACCATTCATTTTCACACAAACACTATGGCTAACAAAACAAACGAGGTGTGAGATTCTATCATTAAGAGACTATAAACCGAACAAGTTGATGAGGTCAAATTGGCTAACAACTTGTTGAGTTAGATGACTTGTTGTCTCAACCATCACCTTAGTCGTACCGAGGAGCTAACGACTGTGTACTCGTTGCCTCACCAGCCACCTAGCAATCTGCATGCTCTGCTAGTGACCGAGGAATCAGGTATGCGTATTCCACTCGCCCAAAAGGACGCTAGGGTATAAGTGACGAAAAGCATAAACGAGAAGTGAGAACTCATCAACGGCCTTCAAGGACGCTAGAATGTTTTTATATCGTATCATATTTGGTTATCTATATATCATTCTTCTTTATCTATTCTTTTAATTTATCTATGTATCATTTACACTTTTAATGTACAAATAAAGGTTTTTAATTTACTATGTCTAACATTTTTATTAGTTTCGTACGTTTACGTTTTATTTTTAGTTTAAGAATAAAAGTATATAAAAAATGTGCGCGAACAGTGAGGTTCTGGTCTTTATAACGGTTCAATGGTGAGTTTGAGTGAGTTGAATGACATGAGATAGAAAGTTGATGTGTCACGCAGATGGATGGTGAGTTTATGTTGCTTATTCCCTTTAGCTTATCATTTTTATGATGTATAACGAGAAGTTCAATATATAACATGGTATGATATGCGAGGGCTACAAAAAAACTAGTTAAATTGTCTACATTTTAAAGACTAAATGTTGACAATTAAAATTGTATAAAATCTTAAACTCTGCATTTAAGGGGTGTTTGGCTAAGCTTATGAGCTGGACTTAGGCATTTAAGCTTATGACTTATATTTCATAAGCGTATAAGCTTATGTTTAGTGTTTGGGTTAACTCATATTTAATAAGCTTATAAGCTAAAGTGTTTTGTTTGACTTATATTGTTAAATGGTCTAAAAATACATGGTTAATAATTTTATAAGCTCAAGTGTTTGGATTTGCTTACTAACTTTTTTTCAAATTCTTTTTATGAAAATACTAGCATGGTACCCGCGCAATGCAGCGACGGGTAATAAGTGACTATTATTTAGCAATCGATTTAATGTCAAAATGTAAAAATGTTGAATTAAAATAAATAAAATTACTAAAAATAAAAAAAATAAAAAAATTGTAAATATATCAATTTGGATGTTGAATTAAAGAGAACAAAATTTTAAAAACTATGGTGAAATTAGATTATGAAAAAAATAAATGAGTTAAAAGATATTTCAATTTAAAAATAAAAATAGTTTTTAATAAGCTGTTACAAAAGAAATGGATGGTCAAGATTTGAAGTTAGGTTCATATTAAAAATAATCTAATGGTTAAGTTATTAATATGCTTATCTTAATTTTTGGTTTGGAGTTAGGATGTGTATATGCACCTTTTATATATAGTATACATACATGTAAACTTAAAGCTAGTGATTCAAAATTTAAATACTTATAACGATGTGTCACACGTATCATTTAAATTAGATCAATAAAATCAAATAGTCTAAAAAGTATATGACAAAATTTAAAATATTCATCTATTAGCTCCAAGTAACTCATCCGCAATCACGTCTCTTACGAAATCCATATAAAGATCGTTTTCTCTATCTCTAGGACTCGAACTTGTGTCTTCGGTCGTTTCATTAATAAAGCCTCTGGTAACATGATTTTGATTTGGGTTGTAAGTTTCTTCTAGTGTCGTGTGAAAAACATCACCAGTATTGTCTTTCATTCTAATATAATTGTAAACTGTCATAGACGCTATCACAATGCCAACGTGTGTTTCGTAAAGATAATTGATATGCATATATTTGAATATCACCCACCTAGCCTTCCATACTCCAAAAGTTCATCAATAATATTTCTCAGTGATGAGTAAGCATAATTAAATGTCTCTGTGTATCCCCTTTTAACACGTATTGAGTGGTTCGTCCATAGGAAAATCAGGCTAGTGATAGTGAACATATGTTCCTTTATATGGGGCAAGATAACCTGTATTTGGGTATCTATCATCAACAATGTAATATTTGTCTGTAATGAACAATACAAATGTAATCATTGATTGATTAGGTATTTCATGTATATAAAGTATAATAGTTGTTTATACTACCCTCTTGTTGGAACATGAAATTTAATTTCAAGTCTACGAAATGCTTCATTAAAGATTCTAGTATTATGCGTGTTTTAAAATCACAAGCTGCCATTATATTCTGAGTTGCATACCTTTTCCTACCAATTTATTATGGTTGGTCATGTTCTCGAACCGACGCCCTCATGTGTGTCCCATCGATAGCTCCAATACAATTCTATATTACATCGATAAAAAAATTGTTGATTTTTATGTAAAAAGGGTTGTTACGTTGTATCATTTCAAATGGCCTGTTACATTGTAACATTTTAAATAAAGATGCATGATGATGTGTCATTTTGTACATTTTTCGAGGTCATTTCACCCTATATATGTCATAAAATGCACTAAAACGTCTTAATTCTTTTCTTTTTGTCATTTTATCAAATTGGAAGTACTTGGAGCAATTGGGATGATTTGGAGGTATTTTTCAAGCATTTTCAAGATCATAGATGATGTATGGAAGAGGCCAAGTCAAGATTCCACGAATTTATCAAGTCACAGTGAAGGATGTTAACAAGAGCTATAGACGGTGTCAGACTTGTACCCGACGTGGGCGCATCGACCCTCCAAACATCGTCGCAAGCTTAACGTGACGGTGTCACAACCTATCGACAGTAGAAACCCATATAAGAATATACGGCCAGACGATGTGACAGTATAACCTGACGTCGTCGCAGCCCATAATCTATATATAGAACCCATTGTAAACAATGATTCGTGTAGAATTTTAGAGTTATCTTGGAGTAACTATTGTAGGTCGACTTTATGGTTCTAAAACCCTTGTAACTTCATTCAATCACCCATATCAATTGAAGATCAATATTTATTCATTTTCATTAATCATGTCTATGTGTTTGATGATTATATAAATTAATTGTTTTTATCTATGATTGCATGAAAGTTATGATGTGATCTTTGTGTGTTTGTTGTTTCTAGATTAATTGTATGCACGTTAGGCTCTAGAAAACCTGATTAGATCTTCATATCTTAACGGTTGATATGTCTTGGGACATGTGGGTAAATAGATGACGTCGCGACCAGTGGCGGAGCCAAGAATCTAATTTACGGGGGGCAAAAAATCCATAGTTTCATAAGCGCAGAATGAAAAATGACAAAAAAATCGAGTATGTAGAAAAGTTGATAGATATGAGTACAAAGTACTACAAACAAATCTATTAAGCAAAAATTTGCTACTATTAAAATTTGCTTTTAATGTTTATACATGGATAAAAAAGGACCATCGACAATAAATCCTCTAAAATGCTTGATGGATTTGGAAATTGGTTGAGCCATTGAGGGCAATATGGATTATGGGCTGAGGGCATTCTAACTAAAAGTCCAAAATAACAAATTTTACACTAGAAGTTAAATTTGGCAAAGATATTATAGAGGGCACTGCCCCCCATAACAATACACATCCCTCCGCCCATGGTCGCGACCATTAAGGCATGCTATATGGTCGTTATAGTGCTTTGCATCAATCGTATTATGTACTTGTGCGTCGTTAGGCGGATACATTTAGGTGTTTGCTAATGCATGTGTTGATGAGTAGATGTAAGATTTGTTTGTGATTCTAGGTTTATGAGTTTATCGCATAGACAATTATAGGTACATGCATCAAATGGGTAGGATCTAGTAAACGTCGACATACCACTATGTTAGGTCTTATTTTTTTCACGCATAACTTGTAATTAGATACAAACAGAAATACTTACATATTTAATCAACAAGACATGACGGGTAACGAACACAAAACCTTATAGTGTTTAATGCATGATTAGGTAAACACATTCATTTAACAAGTAAAATTATACAACATTAGATTAGGTTAGAGTGTTAATAAAAACCCCATCTTATACCCTAATGACTTTACTGCTTTCAAAAAATCCAAAAATACAAAAAAAAATCTTCTTTCCACCTCTAGACCTTCTATACGTTCGACACTGACCGCACACACGATTCCCATAAATAACGATAACAACCCCCAGTACTTAAAGACACTACACGACCGGGTACACTGCCCGAGGGGTTGTAAGAATCTTGTAGGAACACTCACTTTAACCAAAAGGGGCAGAACACCTGCATCAAGTTTTTGGCGTCGCTACCAAGGAATTGTAAGGATTATTATTCGACTAGCTTAGGTCTACTCACTCAGTTTCCATCCGAGTGAGATCATTTAATTTTGTTAAATTAGCTTTCTTTTAGTCTATCATTTTCTTCGTTTCTTTGTTTTGTAATCTCTTTTGTTTGTCATTATGGTGAACGAAAATCCTCCTTCACGCACTATTTGAAGCTCTTTCTAACCTAGCTACGAGGGCTATCATAATACCATTGTTCTTCCCAACGAGGGAGACAATGATGTGACTCTAAGATCCGACACCATTCGATTGGTGCAAAACGGGTGTTCCTTCTACGGACTTTGTGTCGAGGATCAGAACCAACATCTTAAAGACTTTCTTAAGATAGTGGACTCTCTTTCCACTAACCCCACGGAAAAGGAAAACTAGTGTTTACGCATTTTCTAATTTTTTCTACGCGATCAATTGGCTTTATTGCATTCCAACCGGGTCCATTACCACTTAGAATGGCCTCACTACGAGTTTCCTTGCTCAGTATTTCCACTGGGGAGGACTATTAAACTTTGAAACGGCATCTTAATGTTCCAACAACATCTTGGTTAATCTCTCTACGAAGCATGGACTCGATTTATGGACTTACTCTAGTAAGTCCCTCATCATGGCATCGACATCTGGCTCCAAATACAAATATTTTATGACAATGTTTCCTTCCACCTTAAGCACGACATCAATCATGCCGTCCGTGGTAAACTTCATGACAAGAGTATCGAAGTATCTTGGAAGATCATTAAGGATCTCTCCCGCTATGATAACGAATACTGGAATGACCTAAGCGACTCCACAAAAGCGGTTAAGGAAATCTCTTTGCCTTCTAATGCCTCTTGTACACATAAAATGCGACTTCTTGAGTTAGAGGCTCAAGTGAAGTATTTGCTTAAACCAACTCTATCAACCGAGATGAGCATCACTCCACCTCCCCAAGTGCATGCTCAAGTGGTCTCTTTAAAACAACGAGTTTCAACTCGTATGACCAATCCAAATAATATCCTCGCAATTTTTCTGCTTGTGTACCCCAACCAAATGATTTTGAACCTTCCTTTGAAGCTCGATTGTAGGGATACATGGATACCCATATCAAAAGGGTCGAAAGCTTCGAGGAGACAATGATTAAGAAACGAGAGGATATTAATGTAAGAATGATGGAGATGCTTGTTAAAGAACCCGCCACCAAATACTCAAATGCTATGACCATAGTCGCTAACGACGAAATGAAAAAGAAAATGACAAGTTTAAGAGGGATAATTTTTCTTGGTAACATGTGGAATAAATTGCTAAAAAGACAATGGAAATGATCCCTTAAGGATGAAGTCACCCTCACGGGTCGGGATGTCCATCCGAGAGAACCTATTATTAGGGTTAGGTCTCAACCGATTAAGTATTATCTAAAGAATGAGATTACTAAACGAACAATCGAGCACCTCACAAATAATCAGAAGTATAACCTTCGCTACAAAGGGCCTTCAAAGGGAAGCTAAAATTTGATGAATATGATAAAAATCCCAACAAAAAACTATATGGATTAATCCATAAGAGGATAATAGCCAAGAAAATAAATTTGAGAGAGAATTTCATGTTGCCGCGTAGCATATGCGACCTTATTCCATTGATGTATTGGTCGAACAAGAATCCGACGTGAACATCATGTCATTATCAACTTACAACAAGTTGACTAGTGAAAATCTTAACCCTACGAACCTTAGGATTTCTCTCGGCGATCACTCATACTAATACCCATTAGGAATAGAGAAAGACGTGTTAGTAGAGGTCGATAGCTTTGTATACCCTGTAGATTTCATCATTTTGGATATTGAGATAGATGTAGAGGTCCCCCTTATCTTAGGAACACCTATCTTAACCACTAATATGTCAGAAATCATGTATCGTGAAGGTATAATGACCATTAGGGTCGGGAAGGACAAATACATGTTTTATAGCAAAAACCTTAAGTAAAAGAATCATGATGATTGTACCTCCAAGATCCCCACCAACTTCATGAATAAGATGATTTTAGAATAGGAAGGTAGGCTTGAAAGGATAAGGAGAGAGAGGAAATAACCTATTGGGATTAGCGGGAGAAGGCATATGAGGAGAGGATGATGAATGGATATTGGTTGCCAAATGACGAAGATGAAGATGAAGCAAACAAGAGAATGTGGGAGTACATTGTGCAAGGGCTTGAAAGAGCCCATAGGACAGGTCTTAAGTAAAGAAAGAGTGACCCCTAGTCTAGCTAAAAGACTCGTAAAATAAATATAGGTGCTTGTTGGGAGGCAAACCAGCTTTGTTTAAATTATGCATTTTTATGATTTATGTAACACCCGCTCTGATAAAGAGACTAAGTGTCACGTTATGGTGTCATATCAGAAACATATAAAATCATAGGTCGAAAACAAACTTACTTATTAAACCATAATAAACAAAAAGTAACCACCAACAAAACAAAATGCCCAAAATAAAAGGGGTCCAAAATGTAAATGTACTAAAATCATAATAAATTTTATCAGTAATTATTGACTCTGAGGGTAACTCTAGACATTCTATCAAAACCAAAATCTCAGTTCCCAGCTTCCCGCTTAATACCTGCGCATGAAAAGATAATACGGCTGAGCTAATGCTTAGTGAATAAATATAATAATAAGGCTGTAAAGGAGAAGATATATCATGGAAGTTGCGAATAATCATCATAAGGAATATACAAAGAGAAAGAACAAGGAATATCAAAAGATGAATAATAGGAATGTAAAGGAAGTGCATACGAGCTCGTATACATCACATTATATCATACCACATAATCACATTAGTGTACATGGGGAACAACTTCCATGTACCAGAAGCGATATGAGATGTATTACACACAAAACCCATTTATTGAATCACATAACATACTCACATTATCTAGGATGCATCCATATGCTCCCTGTAAAACAAAGTCATAGTATGTACATTAGCTCATGACTAGCAAACACACAGATAATAGCATATATAAATGTGCGCCAAAAGGGAACACCGGGGATTAATAACATCCCCCCAGATAGTGTCACGTCATTGGTGCATTAATGACGTGGTCATGGTACCTTCATAACTATTTACAAATAGCTCAGGCAAGGTAGTCATAATAACAAATCAACATATCATAAGGATAATCATCAAAAAGCAAAGGAGGCATAGGCATCATAGCAAGTCAAAGAAAAAACGAGATCACATAATTCAATGAACAATCAAAAGGGAACATAGAAATGGCATACGGGAATCATTCTTAAGAAGGCTAAAAGGGAAAAAGAAGGTCCTTTATGAAAGGACGAAATATTTGTACCTTAACGAATGCGCAACACGGAACCGCACAAAAACGCTAACATAATAAACACGGGTCACCAGAACTACAAAACATATGTACATATATTACATACCATAAATAGATACTACAAAACATTTCCAAAAATAGGTGGTTGACACTACTTAAAACCATTTTTTCCATATTACTAGTTTTATGCCGGTATTTAAGGTAAGTGTTACTACTTAGTTATTTCATCATTAAGTTTTCATAAATTATAGTAAAGTTTATAGAGGCTCCATATAGGTCTAAAAGGCCTATGTATATGAGCTTAACCCCATTCACCACCCTATGACCCACAAACCCAAGATTAGCCTAAAAAACAGTCCTGGCAGAAACAAACATAAAACACGGACGTGTTTGACCCACTTAAACAACTCCATAACTCATGAAGAAAGTTAGGAGATGTCCCATCATATGAACAACATCTTCATGAAGTGGCTTTGATTTAAAACTTATATTTTAGGAGTTAGAATTTTTATACCACAACTAATATTTTTAGTCTGAAAATCAGTTTTTGACACTAAATTTTATAATAGTAGTTACCGTGACTTCCCTACCTCTTAAAAATAAAAGGACACCAGATCCAAAAACTATATTCAAAGTAGATAATCATAGGAATTTGAATCAATTAAAAAACTATTGTAAAACTCAAGATATACATGTTTTAAGATGACCTTTTTTTTCCATTGCGCAAACACCCTTAATTAATTAGATAGTTTTACTTAACCAAACCATTCTAGGGTTTCTAATTCTTGTTAATAACAAATAATAAACCATTTTGAGACCACTTATGTCTGTTTTAACATAAGGATTAATTGTAAAGATTATTGAAAAAACTTTTGACCACCATAACGTTTTTGGGGTTTATAGAAAACCCTAAATCACAAATATATAAAATCAAGGTTCCATGGTGACACATGGAGTTAAGGGCTGAAAAAATTACATCAAGAAGATGGTTATGATGATGGGAGGATCACCACAAACACCCAAGAACACTAAAATAAAGGAATGAGCAAGAAAACTCCAAAGCTCCAAGGTTCATCAATGGAGGAATTTAAGAGAAAAGCTTTAGAAACAAAAATGGAGGAATATGTGTATGAAGTAGTACCCATGGCTGAAACAAATGTTATAGGGAATGATTTGTGTTTTTACCATGTTTCCTTCTTTAAGTGAACATGTCTAAAAGGCTTTTACATAGTTACTTAAGATAACACATTTTATATGCAAAACAAATATTTTTCCTTCTTTCTTTTTGTCTTTGGCTAGCCTCAAATCAACACAAAAGGGGGAAACTACTTTTTTTTACTATGTTTATAAAGTCTCCAAAATACTTGCCTGAAATCTTGACACTCAATTCTAAATTTAGGCTTTGTTTAAATGGTAAGTGTATATTGTTACAACAAGTCTAGTTAAATCTTAAAAAACACAAAGTGGGGCCGACCTTATTATATAATTTTATAAAGATTATTATTATTTTTTCTTATAAACTTTATATTATAGCCTTTTATTTTTTTAATTATATAACATAAGGTTTAATATATTTAAATTTATTAATTAAATTAAAATACACAATTAAATGAAATGAAATAGAACTCAAATTTTCAAAATGAAATGAATTGCCCAACTTGTGTATTATTAAGTTCGGTTTTACAACTCTTCTCCTCAAAAATAAAAATTTTGTCCTCGAAATTTAAATAGGAATATCAAACCAAACGAATACGAAACAATACGAATTGGATCTAACGAATACGAAACACATAAGTTGATGATAGGTGAAACATCTCACAAACGACATACTAAACACATTGCGCACATATGATCATCACGAAAGTAACGTCAACGGATCAAAGATTCAACAGTAAGGATCAGGATGTCAAATGGATCGATAAATATGAATTTTAATACGCCGATCGTAGGGAAAAAATTAGGTTATACTAGATAGGTCGCACACCAAAAAATCAGCCTGAACAAAATATGCTAACGGAAAAGGAATCACAGAATACGTCACACGAATATCAAATCTAATGAATAAAAGAGGAATCACAATCGGATATATCGAGATTTTCTTGGAATAGTACCTGATCTACTAGCTAAATAGCCACGTCCTTTAGTAGTATCTAGCTTGCTGTCTTCACATCCCTTACCACCGCATCCACTATACTTAGGACAATCCCTCATCATATGCTTAATCGAACCACAAAAAACATGTCCTAGTATCCTTGTAGCATGTCCTTCCTGGATGAAACCTCCCGAAAGTTTTGCATGGTGACTCAAAATAATGGTCGAACTATTGATCTTGACTACCAACCCTCTTGTCATAACTGCGGGTGTCATAACACTTTTGATCATACCTGTGACAACCGGGAATTTTCTAGACTTTAAATAATAATAAATTATATTATTTATTAATCGAAATTCGTTTTCGAGAGATATCAAAGTTATTTGATTCGAAAAAGGGAGTTTATTTTACAAACTGTAAAAGACTACGCAAAAATCTGAGAACTGACGCGATACAAATTAAATTATATTTAATTATTCAGAAATATTTGATAAAAGGTTTATTAAGTTATCTGATACCTCTCTTTTAGTTTTAATAATGTATGTTGAAATCGAGAGCATTCAAGTTGAATTTTTTTTCTTTTCTTCTTTGAACGCAACTATCCGAGTTAACCGATAAATAATAACTATTTTAAATAAAGATGTAAATGATTACGAGAAATTGGTCGAGTAAATACACCACTTTATTGGAAAAACTATTTTAAAACCAACGACGCAAATCTCGTAAATCAAGTTAAATTTTATCAAATGCTAACGAGTCCCGAGCCATTTATTTACAAAAGATATAAGAGATTTTCATTTTAGTCCCTGCATTATTAGGAACATTTCATTATGTTTTTACAAGTTTTGAGTAGCACCTATATATTGAAAAATTAGGGTTTCCTTTCATTTATTAAAACCCTAACCCTAAATAGAAAAACACACACACTCCTCTCTTCTTTTCAGCCGTCACTTTTCCGGTGACCTAATCCGACAATATTTTCCGGCAGCCGCCACCCCTACACCACAACCACCATCCAAAAATCTGTTAGCCATCACACTTCACCACAATCTTTTCGTGGTTTTCAACCACTGTCTACAACGTCATGATCCCCACTGGAATCCGGCCGCCGCTCAACCTCCATCACCTCTATATTTCACCATCATTCCCATTAAACCACCACCGTTGTCTGTTTTCATCTCATCACCACTCCATTATCATCATCATCTCCGGCCCTCACCTCCGTCGAGACCCACCAGCCGCAACTCCACCATATTCGCCCCCACTTTCGATATAAACAACAACCACCATAATATTACTCCCCCGCAACCTGCACATCCACAACGAAGCTACCATCACCACCCAAACGAACCATATCACCATCGTCTTCTACCAGCCACCCCGCCACAGCAACTCAGCCGTCGCCATCACCTCGGCCAGATCTGCTGTTAAACCACCTCCACCACGATGGTGGTGTTTGTTTCGTGTTGTACAACGATTGGTGTTTATTTTTGGTTATATTTAGATGCTAGGTGTGTTTACATATCTTATCCGCGTTCTAGCAGCCCCACAGGCGTCCGTGTGTTTTGATTTTAGCAGCGAACGAGATGAAGGGGTGCATTTGGGTTCAGATGTAACAACATGGGTGTTTGGATTCGGGTTAAAAAACACCACGAGAGGAGTTTGTTTTTGGTTGTAACCCAAGGGTGGGTTCGGTTTTCTCGATAACACCACAAGGGTGCGTTCGGATCAGCTTGAGGGTGCGTTTAATGCGGGCATGAAGGAACACAACAGGGACGTTTGGTTCGCTGTTTAACTGCAGCAAGGGGGGTGTTTGGTTCGCTGATTTACAGCATGCCACAAGGGTGTTTCTTGCTGATTTCAACAGAGATAAAGGTGCTTTGGTTTGGCAGCATCATACAAAGCGGCGTTCGGGATTAGTTACTGCAGTTAGGGTGCGTTTGGCGCTGGCAGAAAGGGATACAACAAGGGTTACGGGAGCGTTGGGATTGCGGCAGAAAGTGTAAGGGTGCGTTTGGTTCTGCGGTCAGTGTATTACGGGGCGTTTGGGGACTGCAGATACGCGATAGGAGTGCGTTTGGGTTCGCAGAAAGTCATAAAAGGACGTTTGGGTTGCTGGTTATTAGTCTTGATCGTGTTTGGACGTGACACGTCAATGGTTTAGAAGTGCCGATGTGATTTTAGCTCATGGTTTGTTGTGGCTTAGGAATCGGCTAAAAAGTATCTAACTTTATTACTTAATTAAACACGGATTTAACGGTTGTATACAAATATAAGTATATATAAGCGGCTAAATAAATATGTCGAATACTATTACTATCACGAGAACTATAAAATGTTTATACGTTTAAATATGTGTTTAAATAGCTCACATCGAGCGTTTGGTTTTTAAATTATAACACATTGGTTGTGTTTGGTTCTATTTAATTATGGTGATTAAATAGTCTAGTTTAGATATATGTTAAAACGTGATTTGCATAGCGTATATTGTCTGGATAATTGGAGAATAGATTAATATGGAAAAGATTGTATAAACGAAAAGGTCATGTCGAAATGTTTATAAAATTCTATACTTTATATTTTGTTAGGTACAAACTACTATTATATTGGTAAATCGATAAATAAATAAATACTATTATATTTGTAAGCGATAAAAATAAATGGATTCTATTATATTGATAAACCGATAAAAGTTATATTTTTACTTAAAACTGACAATTATTAACAAATTGATGATTTTTTTTAATGTGTCGAACTATCTAATTATTTTTATCACGATCTTTATACTGTAAGTACAAAATAAATATATACTTTAATTTATTTTGTAAGATTGTTGTCTCTATTATATAATTCAACATAAGAAACTATGTTATTCAAAATAAATATATACTTTGGATATACGTAATGTGTACGTAATACATTAAATTTTTGGTGTGAGCCTATGTTATTCATTTTATTTAACCAGCCACCAAACTACTATAACTTGGAACTTAAATATTTTATCAACGGGTCATGTTGATGTACATATTTATCGAGAACTCAAATATACATTTTTAAGTTATTAGATTTAGTCGATCAGTTAAACCACAACACCATGACCGAGTCGTATCGATTTCCGTTTGGGCGGAGCGTATTATTAGCATCACTATTGTTCGCGCTACTACGTTGAGGTGAGTTCATACCCCACATTTTCTTGTTTTAAATCGAATTATAAATGTTTTATAATTGCTCTTTGGGGGAGATACATGCTTGGTCAGAAACTACTTATAAACTTGTTTGGTTGTCAATAACTACTTATCTGTTTATAAACGTCTTGATTGTCATAAGATAATTTTAAGCTTATTTGGTTGGTCATAAACTATCTTTAAACTGATTTAACTGTTACATGCTGAGTGGTCAACTCCATTAATTGTTATACGTAGTACTTATGAATGTTGATACCAAAATTTCTATTGGGGGTTTCGTAGCCCAAAACTTTAACTGCTTTTTCACTGGTTCTCGGGTAGAGACAATGGTTGTAAGAATTAACACAAGTGCATATACTCGTTTATGTATTGGTCTAAGTCCCGCTTTAACCCAAATTACTTTAGCCCATTGTCATGAACCGTTAATTTTGGCCGGATGACCGGACGAAAGCGCGAATGTTATGGATAGATCTATCGGGGTTGACGCCCCTGTCTGGCTTGGTCCAACAGAGGACAAGCGGGCACAGTTTCATTTGAGTCTGAGGACGGATGTCGTGGGTTAGGCATCCGTAGGGGCTGCATTATATGATTATACTACCGGTGTTGTTAACGCTTCGGTGTCATGAGCTTAGACAATAATAAATGCCTTTTTGTGACTTTGTATTTATTATGTTGTCACCAATGGTTGGAAAATCTTGTGGTTCATCAAACACTTATTTATTATCAAGAATCTTATTTGTTAACTGGAATATCTGTTATGATCAGGGAATTCAGTTATTAACGAAAACATCTATTATTATCGGTAAACTCTGCTTATATAAATAAACTATGTTTTTATCCGTAAACTTTGTCTTTATTATTTAACTATGTTTTTATCATAACCTCTGGTATTATTAATAAATTCTGTTTTTCATCAAGGAACACATTTTATTAAGAAACTATGATTTTAAACTCTTATATATTTACTGCAGGCGCAGTGGTCGATATAAACTCTAGTTTTTCATAAACACCTTAAAACAAAACTTATGAACTCACCAACTTTATGTTGACATTTTTAAGCATGTATTTCAGGTACATAACTATGTGGATTATTTGGAGTCTTCTTTGTGGTTTTTGGCATGTAGAGGTCGTTCTCGGATCAAGCTCTCGAATACTCATGAAGTCACAAGTCCCCAAAGCAAGACTTCCGCTGTAGTGAATTTGGGGGTGTGACAGATTGGTATCAGAGCCTTGGTTATAGAGAACTAGGTTGCATTAGTAACTCTAGACTATAACCGGCTCTCAGTTTTATCTAGTAGTAACACTCATCACATCATACTTATTCTGCTGCTATATGAATAATTTACAATGCATGGTTGCTATTGCTTCGTTTCCTGTCATGTTATTACTTGTTACATGAGATCGATTGCTTGATTAATGCACCAGACATATAATATATTTTTATATATGCACACTGGAACACTTATTGGGCATTGGAGTTATAAAATGGTCCTGCAGATCTTTTTATAATCAAACCTAGGGACATATGTGATTTTTTAGTTGACGATTGGTCGTGAGTAATCCCTAGGTTCGAGCTAATTCATTCAAAAATGTTGAGAGGTGTAACAATACTTAAAGATGCCTCAGTGGGCCTCATGTTTGATTGAGTGCGAGATGGAATTAAGTATGAGACGTTACAGAACCTATGATTTTTGATGAATTACCTCGGGGTGGGTAAGACTCGTAGTCTTACGTGTTAATGTGGAATGTGTTGTATTTTCAGAGTTGAGCTGAGTCATCGAAAGGTTGAGATGTGTAATAATTCATAACAAAACCCGAGCCATTCTTTGTGAGTGAGTTTCGAGGTTGGGTTAGGATAAGTTATTACTCAGCTTAGTATTTGATGAGTTTTCCTCGATGATGGGAAAGAATTGTGTGATTGGATAATTGCTTATTTGGAACTGACTACTATATAATTATCCTACTTATAACCGTGAGTTCCTTTACTTGATATACGTCTACGACTGCTTTATCGCCTATCGACACTTATGTTCTTCGATCCGGTACGTTCGAAACGTCTACTTATGGAAGACGACTTATTTTCAACTCATACTCTTTGCTTTTTGTAATTTTGGATAATATCGTTGAGAGATTCTAACGATTTTGAATTGGGTATTTTGCCGGTGACACTTAAGGATGATGATTTATGAAGTGTTTATTCAAATGGATTGGGACGCCTTTGAATTTGAATTAAGAAATCATAAATCACTGAATCATAAGTTTATAATGACATATTTGCATAGATTAGGACGCTTTTGTATGCAAATAAGTGATTATAAATGAGTGGGCTTAAGGATATCCGACGTGACCCTTTATATTTATGGTATTGATTTAGTATTCCAGTTTGGGGTGTATTTCTTTTGACTCAAGATTCGTCCATACAAATTTATCGTATTTCGTCTTGTTATCGTATCATTACGACGTTTTGACGAGTGATTCCTTAAGCTTCGTCTGATTCGCGAATTGTTACGAGAATCTTTTCTGAATATATACTGATCGACGTGAACGTAATGGGATGGTGGTGGTGAGCCCTTAGAGACTTTTAAGAACTAACGATTTTTCTAAACTCTTCGTTTCGAATTTTATCGTTCTATGAACGACGACCGATTTGTCAGATTGACATGTAGAACCGCGTAGGTTAATCCACTTATACCTATTGCTTATCTAAGTAACTATTGGTGGGCAGTACCATTTTAAAAGTTCGGACAGAATTATCTGTGAGCAGATCTAAGTATATTTGATATAACACTGCGGTAGAACAAAAAATCCCTTTCTCTATACTTTTAATTGGGTGAAAATGATTGAGTTCGAGGACGAACTCCAAATAACACGGATGTACTGTGACAACCGGGAATTTTCTAGACTTTAAATAATAATAAATTATATTATTTATTAATCGAAATTCGTTTTCGAGAGATATCAAAGTTATTTGGTTCGAAAACGGGAGTTTATTTTACATACTGTAAAAGACTGCGCAAAAATCTGAGAACTGACGCGATACAAATTAAATTATATTTAATTATTCAGAAATATTTGATAAAAGGTTTATTAAGTTATCTGATACCTCTCTTTTAGTTTTAATAATGTATGTTGAAATCGAGAGCATTCAAGTTGAATTTTTTTTTCTTTTCTTCTTTGAACGCAACTATCCGAGTTAACCGATAAATAATAACTATTTTAAATAAAGATGTAAATGATTACGAGAAATTGGTCGAGTAAATACACCACTTTATTGGAAAAACTATTTTAAAACCAACGACACAAATCTCGTAAATCAAGTTAAATTTTATCAAATGCTAACGAGTCCCGAGCCATTTATTTACAAAAGATATAAGAGATTTTCATTTTAGTCCCTGCATTATTAGGAACATTTCATTATGTTTTTACAAGTTTTGAGTAGCACCTATATATTGAAAAATTAGGGTTTCCTTTCATTTATTAAAACCCTAACCCTAAATAGAAAAACACACACACTCCTCTCTTCTTTTCAGCCGTCACTTTTCCGGTGACCTAATCCGACAATATTTTCCGGCAGCCGCCACCCCTACACCACAACCACCATCCAAAAATCTGTTAGCCATCACACTTCACCACAATCTTTTCATGGTTTTCAACCACTGTCTACAATGTCATGACCCCCACTGGAATCCGGCCGCCGCTCAACCTCCATCACCTCTATATTTCACCATCATTCCCATTAAACCACCACCGTTGTCTGTTTTCATCTCATCACCACTCCATTATCATCATCATCTCCGGCCCTCACCTCCGTCGAGACCCACCAGCCGCAACACCACCATATTCGCCCCCACTTTTGATATAAACAACAACCACCATAATATTACTCCCACGCAACCTGCACATCCACAACAAAGCTACCATCACCACCCAAACAAACCATATCACCATCGTCTTCTACCAGCCACCCCGCCACAGCAACTCAGCCCTCGCCATCACCTCGACCAGATCTGCTGTTAAACCACCTCCACCACGATGGTGGTGTTTGTTTCGTGTTGTACAACGATTGGTGTTTATTTTTGGTTATATTTAGATGCTAGGAGTGTTTACATATCTTATCCGCGTTCTAGCAGCCCCACAGGCGTCCGTGTGTTTTGATTTTAGCAGCGAACGAGATGAAGGGGTGCATTTGGGTTCAGATGTAACAACAGGGGTGTTTGGATTCGGGTTAAAAACACCACGAGAGGAGTTTGTTTTTGGTTGTAACCCAAGGGTGGGTTCGGTTTTGTCGATAACACCACAAGGGTGCGTTCGGATCAGCTTGAGGGTGCGTTTAATGCGGGCAGGAAGGAACACAACAGGGACGTTTGGTTCGCTGTTTAACTGCAGCAAGGGGGTGTTTGGTTCGCTGATTTACAGCATGCCACAAGGGTGTTTCTTGCTGATTTCAACAGAGATAAAGGTGCTTTGGTTTGGCAGCATCATACAAAGCGGCGTTCGAGATTAGTTACTACAGTTAGGGTGCGTTTGGCGCTGGCAGAAAGGGATACAACAAGGGTTACGAGAGCGTTGGGATTGCGGCATAAAGTGTAAGGGTGCGTTTGGTTCTGCGGCCAGTGTATTACGGGGCGTTTGGGGACTTCAGATACGCGATAGGAGTGCGTTTGGGTTCCCAGAAAGTCATAAAAGGACGTTTGGGTTGCTGGTTATTAGTCTTGATCGTGTTTGGACGTGACACGTCAATGGTTTAGAAGTGCCGGCGTGATTTTAGCTCATGGTTTGTTGTGGCTTAGGAATCGGCTAAAAAGTATCTAACTTTATTACTTAATTAAACACGGATTTAACGGTTGTATACAAATATAAGTATATATAAGCGGCTAAATAAATATGTCGAATACTATTACTATCACGAGAACTATAAAATGTTTATACGTTTAAATATGTGTTTAAATAGCTCACATCGAGCGTTTGGTTTTTAAATTATAACACATTGGTTGTGTTTGGTTCTATTTAATTATGGTGATTAAATAGTCTAGTTTAGATATATGTTAAAACGTGATTTGCATAGCGTATATTGTCTGGATAATTGGAGAATAGATTAATATGGAAAAGATTGTATAAACGAAAAGGTCATGTCGAAATTTTTATAAAATTCTATACTTTATATTTTGTTAGGTACAAACTACTATTATATTGGTAAATCGATAAATAAATAAATACTATTATATTTGTAAGCGATAAAAATAAATGGATTCTATTATATTGATAAACCGATAAAAGTTATATTTTTACTTAAAACTGACAATTATTAACAAAGTGATGATTTTTTTTAATGTGTCGAACTATCTAATTATTTTTATCACGATCTTTATACTGTAAGTACAAAATAAATATATACTTTAATTTATTTTGTAAGATTGTTGTCTCTATTATATAATTCAACATAAGAAACTATGTTATTCAAAATAAATATATACTTTGGATATACGTAATGTGTACGTAATACATTAAATTTTTGGTGTGAGCCTATGTTATTCATTTTATTTAACCAGCCACCAAACTACTATAACTTGGAACTTAAATATTTTATCAACGGGTCATGTTGATGTACATATTTATCGAGAACTCAAATATACATTTTTAAGTTATTAGATTTAGCCGATCAGTTAAACCACAACACCATGACCGAGTCGTATCGATTTCCGTTTGGGCGGAGCGTATTATTAGCATCACTATTGTTCGGCTACTACGTCGAGGTGAGTTCATACCCCACATTTTCTTGTTTTAAATCGAATTATAAATGTTTTATAATTGCTCTTTGGGGGAGGTACATGCTTGGTCAGAAACTACTTATAAACTTGTTTGGTTGTCAATAACTACTTATCTGTTTATAAACGTCTTGATTGTCATAAGATAATTTTAAGCTTATTTGGTTGGTCATAAACTATCTTTAAACTGATTTAACTGTTACGTGCTGAGTGGTCAACTCCATTAATTGTTATACGTAGTACTTATGAATGTTGATACCAAAATTTCTATTGGGGGTTTCGTAGCCCAAAACTTTAACTGCTTTTTCACTGGTTCTCGGGTAGAGAAAATGGTTGCAAGAATGAACACAAGTGCATATACTCGTTTATGTATTGGTCTAAGTACCGCTTTAACCCAAATTACTTTGGCCCATTGTCATGAACCGTTAATTTTGGCCGGATGACCGGACGAAAGCGCGAATGTTATGGATAGATCTATCGGGGTTGACGCCCCTGTCTGGCTTGGTCCAACAGAGGACAAGCGGGCACAGTTTCATTTGAGTCTGAGGACGGATGTCGTGGGTTAGGCATCCGTAGGGGCTGCATTATATGATTATACTACCGGTGTTGTTAACGCTTCGGTGTCATGAGCTTAGACAATAATAAATGCCTTTTTGTGACTTTGTATTTGTTATATTGTCACCAATGGTTGGAAAATCTTGTGGTTCATCAAACACTTATTTATTATCAATAATCTTATTTGTTAACTGGAATATCTGTTATGATCAGGGAATTCAAATATTAACGAAAACATCTATTATTATCGGTAAACTCTGCTTATATAAATAAACTATGTTTTTATCCGTAAACTTTGTCTTTATTATTTAACTATGTTTTTATCATAACCTCTGGTATTATTAATAAACTCTGTTTTTCATCAAGGAACACATTTTATTAAGAAACTATGATTTTAAACTCTTATATATTTACTGCATGCGCAGTGGTCGATATAAACTCTAGTTTTTCATAAACACCTTAAAACAAAACTTATGAACTCACCAACTTTATGTTGACATTTTTAAGCATGTATTTCAGGTACATAACTATGTGGATTATTTGGAGTCTTCTTTGTGGTTTTTGGCATGTAGAGGTCGTTCTCGGATCAAGCTCTCGAATACTCATGAAGTCACAAGTCCCCAAAGCAAGACTTCCGCTGTAGTGAATTTGGGGGTGTGACAGATTGGTATCAGAGCCTTGGTTATAGAGAACTAGGTTGCATTAGTAACTCTAGACTATAACCGGCTCTCAGTTTTATCTAGTAGTAACACTCATCACATCATACTTATTCTGCTGCTATATGAATAATTTACAATGCATGGTTGCTATTGCTTCGTTTCCTGTCATGTTATTACTTGTTACATGAGATCGATTGCTTGATTAATGCACCCAGACATATAATATATTTTTATATATGCACACTAGAACACTTATTGGGCATTGGAGTTATAAAATGGTCCTGCAGATCTTTTTATAATCAAACCTAGGGACATATGTGATTTTTTAGTTGACGATTGGTCGTGAGTAATCCCTAGGTTCGAGCTAATTCATTCAAAAATGTTGAGAGGTGTAACAATACTTAAAGATGCCTCAGTGGGCCTCATGTTTGATTGAGTGCGAGATGGAATTAAGTATGAGACGTTACAGAACCTATGATTTTTGATGAATTACCTCGGTGTGGGTAAGACTCGTAGTCTTACGTGTTAATGTGGAATGTGTTGTATTTTCAGAGTTGAGCTGAGTCATCGAAAGGTTGAGATGTGTAATAATTCATAACAAAACCCGAGCCATTCTTTGTAAGTGAGTTTCGAGGTTGGGTTATGATAAGTTATTACTCAGCTTAGTATTTGATGAGTTTTCCTCGATGATGGGAAAGAATTGTGTGATTGGATAATTGCTTATTTGGAACTGACTACTATATAATTATCCTACTTATAACCGTGAGTTCCTTTACTTGATATACGTCTACGACTGCTTTATCGCCTATCGACACTTATGTTCTTCGATCCGGTACGTTCGAAACGTCTACTTATGGAAGACGACTTATTTTCAACTCATACTCTTTGCTTTTTGTAATTTTGGATAATATCGTTGAGATATTCTAACGATTTTGAATTGGGTATTTTGCCGGTGACACTTAAGGATGATGATTTATGAAGTCTTTATTCAAATGGATTGGGACGCCTTTGCATTTGAATTAAGAAATCATAAATCACCGAATCATAAGTTTATAATGACATATTTGCATAGATTAGGACGCTTTTGTATGCAAATATGTGATTATAAATGAGTGGGCTTAAGGATATCCGACGTGACCCTTTATATTTATGGTATTGATTTAGTATTCCAGTTTGGGGTGTATTTCTTTTGACTCAAGATTTGTCCATACAAATTTATCGTATTTCGTCTTGTTATCGTACCATTACGACATTTTGACGAGTGATTCCTTAAGCTTCGTCTGATTCGTGAATTGTTACGAGAATCTTTTCTGAATATATACTGATCGACGTGAACGTAATGGGATGGTGGTGGTGAGCCCTTAGAGACTTTTAAGAACTAACGATTTTTCTAAACTCTTCGTTTCGAATTTTATCGTTCTATGAACGACGACCGATTTGTCAGATAGACATGTAGAACCGCGTAGGTTAATCCACTTATACCTATTGCTTATCTAAGTAACTATTGGTGGGCAGCACCATTTTAAAAGTTCGGACTGAATTATCTGTGAGCAGATCTAAGTATATTTGATATAACACTGCGGTAGAACCAAAAATTCCTTTCTCTATACTTTTAATTGGGTGAAAATGATTGAGTTCGAGGACGAACTCCAAATAACACGGATGTACTGTGACAACCGGGAATTTTCTAGACTTTAAATAATAATAAATTATATTATTTATTAATCGAAATTCGTTTTCGAGAGATATCAAAGTTATGTGATTCGAAAACGAGAGTTTATTTTACATACTGTAAAAGACTGCGCAAAAATCTGAGAACTGACACGATACAAATTAAATTATATTTAATTATTCAGAAATATTTGATAAAAGGTTTATTAAGTTATCTGATACCTCTCTTTTAGTTTTAATAATGTATGTTGAAATCGAGAGCATTCAAGTTGAATTATTTTTTTCTTTTCTTCTTTGAACGCAACTATCCGAGTTAACCGATAAATAATAACTATTTTAAATAAAGATGTAAATGATTACGAGAAATTGGTCGAGTAAATACACCACTTTATTGGAAAAACTATTTTAAAACCAACGACGCAAATCTCGTAAATCAAGTTAAATTTTATCAAATGCTAACGAGTCCCGAGCCATTTATTTACAAAAGATATAAGAGATTTTCATTTTAGTCCCTTCATTATTAGGAACATTTCATTATGTTTTTACAAGTTTTGAGTAGCACCTATATATTGAAAAATTAGGGTTTCCTTTCATTTATTAAAACCCTAACCCTAAATAGAAAAACACACACACTCCTCTCTTCTTTTCAGCCGTCACTTTTCCGGTGACCTAATCCGACAATATTTTCCGGCAGCCGCCACCCCTACACCATAACCACCATCCAAAAATCTGTTAGCCATCACACTTCACCACAATCTTTTCATGGTTTTCAACCACTGTCTACAATGTCATGACCCCCACTGGAATCCGTCCGCCGCTCAACCTCCATCACCTCTATATTTCACCATCATTCCCATTAAACCACCACCGTTGTCTGTTTTCATCTCATCACCACTCCATTATCATCATCATCTCCGGCCCTCACCTCCGTCGAGACCCACCAGCCGCAACACCACCATATTCGCCCCCACTTTCGATATAAACAACAACCACCATAATATTACTCCCCCGCAACCTGCACATCCACAACAAAGCTACAATCACCACCCAAACGAACCATATCACCATCGTCTTCTACCAGCCACCCCGCCACAGCAACTCAGCCGTCGCCATCACCTCGACCAGATCTGCTGTTAAACCACCTCCACCACGATGGTGGTGTTTGTTTCGTGTTGTACAACGATTGGTGTTTATTTTTGGTTATATTTAGATGCTAGGAGTGTTTACATACCTTATCCGCGTTCTAGCAGCCCCACAGGCGTCCGTGTGTTTTGATTTTAGCAGCGAACGAGATGAAGGGGTGTATTTGGGTTCAGATGTAACAACAGGGGTGTTTGGATTCGGGTTAAAAACACCACGAGAGGAGTTTGTTTTTGGTTGTAACCCAAGGGTGGGTTCGGTTTTCTCGATAACACCACAAGGGTGCGTTCAGATCAGCTTGAGGGTGCGTTTAATGCGGGCAGGAAGGAACACAACAGGGACGTTTGGTTCGCTGTTTAACTGCAGCAAGGGGGTGTTTGGTTCGCTGATTTACAGCATGCCACAAGGGTGTTTCTTGCTGATTTCAACAGAGATAAAGGTGCTTTCGTTTGGCAGCATCATACAAAGCGGCGTTCGGGATTAGTTACTGCAGTTAGGGTGCGTTTGGTGCTGGCAGAAAGGGATACAACAAGGGTTACGGGAGCGTTGGGATTGCGGCAGAAAGTGTAAGGGTGCGTTTGGTTCTGCGGTCAGTGTATTACGGGGCGTTTGGGGACTGCAGATACGCGATAGGAGTGCGTTTGGGTTCGCAGAAAGTCATAAAAGGACGTTTGGGTTGCTGGTTATTAGTCTTGATCGTGTTTGGACGTGACACGTCAATGGTTTAGAAGTGCCGACGTGATTTTAGCTCATGGTTTGTTGTGGCTTAGGAATCGGCTAAAAAGTATCTAACTTTATTACTTAATTAAACACGGATTTAACAGTTGTATACAAATATAAGTATATATAAGCGGCTAAATAAATATGTCGAATACTATTACTATCACGAGAACTATAAAATGTTTATACGTTTAAATATGTGTTTAAATAGCTCACATCGAGCGTTTGGTTTTTAAATTATAACACATTGGTTGTGTTTGGTTCTATTTAATTATGGTGATTAAATAGTCTAGTTTAGATATATGTTAAAACGTGATTTGCATAGCGTATATTGTCTGGATAATTGGAGAATAGATTAATATGGAAAAGGTTGTATAAACGAAAAGGTCATGTCGAAATTTTTATAAAATTCTATACTTTATATTTTGTTAGGTACAAACTACTATTATATTGGTAAATCGATAAATAAATAAATACTATTATATTTGTAAGCGATAAAAATAAATGGATTCTATTATATTGATAAACCGATAAAAGTTATATTTTTACTTAAAACTGACAATTATTAACAAAGTGATGATTTTTTTTAATGTGTCGAACTATCTAATTATTTTTATCACGATCTTTATACTGTAAGTAAAAAATAAATATATACTTTAATTTATTTTGTAAGATTGTTGTCTCTATTATATAATTCAACATAAGAAACTATGTTATTCAAAATAAATATATACTTTGGATATACGTAATGTGTACGTAATATATTAAATTTTTGGTGTGAGCCTATGTTATTCATTTTATTTAACCAGCCACCAAACTACTATAACTTGGAACTTAAATATTTTATCAACGGGTCATGTTGATGTACATATTTATCGAGAACTCAAATATACATTTTTAAGTTATTAGATTTAGCCGATCAGTTAAACCACAACACCATGACCGAGCCGTATCGATTTCCGTTTGGGCGGAGCGTATTATTAGCATCACTATTATTCGCGCTACTACGTCGAGGTGAGTTCATACCCCACATTTTCTTGTTTTAAATCGAATTATAAATGTTTTATAATTCCTCTTTGGGGGAGGTACATGCTTGGTCAGAAACTACTTATAAACTTGTTTGGTTGTCAATAACTGCTTATCTGTTTATAAACGTCTTGATTTCATAAGATAATTTTAAGCTTATTTGGTTGGTCATAAACTATCTTTAAACTGATTTAACTGTTACGTGCTGAGTGGTCAACTCCATTAATTGTTATACGTAGTACTTATGAATGTTGATACCAAAATTTCTATTGGGGGTTTCGTAGCCCAAAACTTTAACTTCTTTTTCACTGGTTCTCGGGTAGAGACAATGGTTGCAAGAATGAACACAAGTTCATATACTCGTTTATGTATTGGTCTAAGTCCCGCTTTAACCCAAATTACTTTGGCCCATTGTCATGAACCGTTAATTTTGCCGGATGACCGGACGAAAGCGCGAATGTTATGGATAGATCTATCGGGGTTGACGCCCCTGTCTGGCTTGGTCCAACAGAGGACAAGCGGGCACAATTTCATTTGAGTCTGAGGACGGATGTCGTGGGTTAGGCATCCGTAGGGGCTGCATTATATGATTATACTACCGGTGTTGTTAACGCTTCGGTGTCATGAGCTTAGACAATAATAAATGCCTTTTTGTGACTTTGTATTTGTTATATTGTCACCAATGGTTGGAAAATCTTGTGGTTCATCAAACACTTCTTTATTATCAAGAATCTTATTTGTTAACTGGAATATCTGTTATGATCAGGGAATTCAATTATTAACGAAAACATCTATTATTATCGGTAAACTCTGCTTATATAAATAAACTATGTTTTTATCCGTAAACTTTGTCTTTATTATTTAACTATGTTTTTATCATAACCTCTGGTATTATTAATAAATTCTGTTTTTCATCAAGGAACACATTTTATTAAGAAACTATGATTTTAAACTCTTATATATTTACTGCAGGCGCAGTGGTCGATATAAACTCTAGTTTTTCATAAACACCTTAAAACCAAACTTATGAACTCACCAACTTTATGTTGACATTTTTAAGCATGTATTTCAGGTACATAACTATGTGGATTATTTGGAGTCTTCTTTGTGGTTTTTGGCATGTAGAGGTCGTTCTCGGATCAAGCTCTCGAATACTCATGAAGTCACAAGTCCCCAAAGCAAGACTTCCGCTGTAGTGAATTTGGGAGTGTGACAATACCCCCATTGGTTGTTGTTCTGAGAAATAGGTCGAATATGATCCCCATCATGGTTCCTCTTGTTCTGACCCGACCTCGCACGAAGAATCTCAATGTTCCTCGTAGCATTGGCCACCTGAGCGACATCGGTGAATTTAGTTTTCACGATGCTATCCAAAATAAAGTCAAGGAGAGCCCACTTGAAGTTCCTTGCTTTCTTTTTCGGGGTACCTGCTCTTGTTCCCAAGAAAGCTACCAACCTGAGAAACAACTTCATAAAATAACAACTGGACTCTCCCTTCCTCTAATGAATAGTATGATACTCCCATTCATACTTCTGCTGCTCAGACCTTATAAAATACTTCAAATAAAACGCCTCACAAAAATTATCCCATGAAAAAGTAAACATGAAATCATCACCGCCCTTGGCTTGCTTGAAAGCCTTCCACCAGCTAAGAGCATCACCTTCAAGCTAATAGCTAGCGAACCTAGACTTAAACTCATCAGCACAACCTAAAACCTTGAACAACTTCTCGATATGAGCAATCCAATCTTCAGCCTCAACTGGGATAGTAGTAGAGCTAAACGAACAAGGTTTCTACTTACCAAACCTCTCCAACCAAGTGTGAGTCACCACTTCTACCAACAGCATTCTGACGGACTTTGTTGGTGATCTCGGTGGTAAGGCCAGGAATCAATGCAGCAATAGCCTGTTGCACCGCCTCATCGAAAGCATGACCAGCAAAGTTGAGAGTATTTCCAGATGCCATCTGAGACATAAACGAACCAGTGAAGATGAAAAACTCGTAGATAAGAAAATACGTATATGTGAAGGAAGCGATAATATCAGAGTACAAAGAAAGCCTAAATCTACCCAATCCTCACAGGTCAAATCCTAGGTGGTAGGTCTCTGATACCATAATTATAACACCCGCTCCGATAAAGAGAATAAGTACTACGCTATGATATCATATCAGAAACATATAAAATCAAACGTCCAAAACAAAACATACTTATTAAACCATAATAATCTAAAAGTAACCACCAACAAAACAAAATCCCCAAAACAAAAGGGGTCTAAAATGTAAATGTACTAAAATCATAATAAATGTCATAAGTAATTATTGACTCTAAGGGTAACTCTAGACATGCTCTCAAAACCCAACTCTCACTTCTCAGCTTCCCGCTTAATACCTGGCGCAAGAAAAGAAAATATGGTTGAGCTAATGCTCAGTGAATTGATATAATAATAACGCTCTAAGGATAAGATATATCATGGAAGCTGCGAATAATCATCGCAAGGAATGTACAAAGAGAAAGAACAAGGAATATTAAAAGATGAATAATGGAAATGTAAAGAAATATTGGGAATAAAAGGTTCAAGTGTTAGCCACTGACAGAAGGTTTCTAGCCACTGATGCATAATACTCTAGCCACTGTCAAAGTTTTGTGTAGCCACTGATAGAAGCCATTGATAAGAAGACTCCCATCCACTGATGGTATTGCATGAATCAACATGTTTCTTAATTTAAGGAAGATTTAGTCAGTAAGTTATTTACTTTCATTATCTTTGTATAACTTCCTATTCTAGTTAATCTTAGCTTTTTGTACAATGCTCCTTATTCTATAAAAGGATGTCTTAGGGTTAGACGTTGATATACGCGTTTCATACATTGTTCACTTAGCTATTATTAATCGATTGATACTTTGGTAATCTTTGTGTTCTTTATTCTTGTTGTTATATTCCGCATAACAATTAGTTTTGTACTCAAACAAAGTTTCTCTATGTATTAATCTTACTTCACAAGAACGATGTATAACCTAGTCAAAAACTCACCAAACCCTACTCACCCTACCAGAAACATCAAACTTCCAATTCTTGACCCTGACAACTTTGAACTATGGAAGTTCAAAATCCAGCAATATCTTCAAGTGGATCACTACATCCTATGGGAGATCATACAGTTTGGAGACACTTTCAAACTTGATGAAAAGAAAAAAGAAAAGAAAAAGAAGGCCGATGGGGATAAGGAAACTAAATAAGATGAGGAAGAATTAGAAAGGGCTACATCTGCTAAAGAAATTGCTCAAAGAAAGAACGACATGAAGGCACTCAATTGTCTTCAATTGGCTTTAGGTCAAAAGAGCAATTCATGTTCAGAAAGTATGAGACTGCTCAAGAATTATGGATATCAGTTAAGAAAACTTTTAGTGGTAATGAAGCCACTTAAAAGATGAGAAATAAGAAGTTGGTTAAAGATTTTGCTGCTTTCAAAGCTTTCCCTGGTGAGAAGCTTAGTGAAGTCATAAGTCATTTGCATGACCTTACTCGTAAATTAGAGTTCGTTGGCGTAGATCTTAGATAATGATGAGATAAACTCCACATTTCTGAGTAGTCTTGGTGAAGCTTGGTATGTGAAAGCTAATGCATGGTTGATACAAGATGACCTTAATGATAGAGACCTTGATGACATCTACAATCAATTAAAAACAATGGAAGCTGATTTTTGAAACGGAATAGAGGTGCATCTGGATCAAATTTAAGAAACATGAGTTTTGTTTCCAACAGTGGGAGCAATCCCTCTGACAGTGGGTATGTATCTCATGACAGTGGGATGAATCCTCATAGTGGGAAGAACTCTGTATCCACCATCACTTCTCAAAATTATTCTTCAAGTGATAAGCCTGCTAGAATTAATCTAGACACTGTTTGTGCACACATTGCTGCTTTACCACATGGTTCTCAAGTAATGTATGAGGATCTTGAACAAATCAGTGATATAGATCTCGAAGAGATGGACATCATGGTGGAACATGGAACTTAGCAACATAAGAACTAACAGATTCTACAAGAAGGTTGGCAAAATAATTACCTTTGATAATTTAGAAAATGTTGGATTTGACAAGTCTAAGGTTGAATGTTATAACTGCCATATACTAGGACACTTTGCTAAGGAATGTAGGTCACCATTGAGTAATGATGGAAGAAAGGATTCAAGAAGGATCATTAAAGTGGAGGATGTTGATTCAAATTATATGGTAGTCACGCAAGGCATTGATGGAGTAGGATAGGACTGGAGCTACATGGGATTGGAGAAGAAGCTGATGAGAGTCAAGCCTTGATAGCCAAGAAAGAAGCTGAAGAGGAACACGTTCAATTTGCTCTCATGGCCAAGTCTTCATCTTCTTCATCACAAAATGAGGTATATGATGATTCTTTCTGTAGTAAAGATTGTAGGCAAAACACTAAGTCTCTTCAAACAAATGTTCAAACTTTAAGTGAAAAACTTAAACAAACTGAGGCTGACCTACGAAATTAAAGAGGACTTTCACAATCTGATGGTAGGTTAACTAAGTATAAGCAAATGGAAATTAACCTCAAGGATAAATCAAAATATTAGAATGAGACTTAAGATACATTAATGAGTCTAATACAAGTCTACTTAAGTCTAATGCTGATTTAAAAACTAAGATAGAGGAGGTCATTAAGTCTAAGGAGGACATGGGTTTTAAAATTAAATAGTTTGAAAAGGCCAGTCAAACCCTTGAAAAGTGTGTTAGTGAGCAAAGAAACCCTAAAGACATGTCTAGGATTGGTATGAATGCTAAGGATTATGTTGTTGTCCTACCCCCTCCTGGTGATTTCTATGAGGTTTCTATGGGCCATGACTTGTCATGGACTTGTCCTCTAGAGTTCCAAGACAAGACTTACTCCAATGAATCATATTTGGTTGACCCCATGGAGATTAAGGAGTTTGAAAGGAAGAAAATAGATTTAGAAAAATGGAAAGCTGCAAATCCCTTCCTCTTTGTTAAAGGAGGACTTTTGAATGATGAATCAACTGAATCTAAACCTATTGTGATCACTAATATCATTGATGGAAGACTGTTGACCTTGGTTCCCTTACCAAAAGTAAAACTAGTGTTAGATATGCAGAGATGTATAGAAAACCTAGATCACCTAGATGATACCAATGGAAATGGAATGGGATGGGATTTAATCAGTCTAGACCAAGTTTTGTGACAAGTAAGAAAGCTTGTTATACATGTGGGAATTTAAATCATTTAGCTTATAACTATTACCATGGCCAAACCTTTGCCACTTACAAGACTACTCCCACTATTGACCACAGACCTTTTGTCCAACCAAGGCCACAAGTTGCTAGACCTACACCCTTCTTCACCAAAGAAGCTAATTCTTATGGCATCTTCTAACAGACTATGGGTTCCCTCTGTTAAACCTAATCTACCCATTGTTAGGGAAATCTACCCACTGACAGACCTAGGTTTGGCACTGTCATGCCTAAACTAGCTACTGTCAGACCAAAGGTAGCCTCTGTTAGATCCTATTATGCCAAAACAAACATGGGCAATAATGGACAAGCTTTTAAGACCTTATCTCACTTAACTTAGAAACCAAAACAAGATCATGACTCTATTTTCAATGGTGTTTCAATGACTTACAATAGATTTAAATATCTTTAGAAGGTCACCACTAAACCTATTAGAACATATTGGGTGTTTAGGACTCAAAGGGATGAGCATGGCTTTGTTTTTTAGAAACAAAGCTAGTCTAGTTGAACAACTAGGCAGATCCAATTTTGACAAGTCTTGGATCTCAAAAGGAAACTAATTGGTTTTCTTTATGTGCAGGGTATCCCACAACAGGTTAATGATAAAGGATTTTGGGATAGTGGATGTTCATTGCACATGACAGGCGAGGAGGTGTACTTATCTGATTTCACTCTTATTCTTGATGGTGACACTGTGTACGTTGGAGGTAGAAAGGTATAATAACTGGTAAAGGTACCATTGTCACTGATACTTTGTTGTTTGAGACTGTTTTTTTGGTAAAAGAACTTAAATATAACTTGTTTAGTGTGTCACAAGTGCAAATAAAGTTCTTTTCACATACACTAAATGCTTTGTTTTGAGTAAAGAGTTTAAAATACCTAGTGATGAATATGTTGAGATTAGGAATCCTAGACAAAAGGACATGTATGATGTAAATCGTAATGGTATTAAATCTCAACACAATGAAACATGTTTACTTGCTAAGGCTTCAGTGGATGAAAGTAACTTTTGGTATAGAAGGCCAGGACATTTGAACTTTAATAACATAAATAAGCTTGTTAAGCATAATCTTGTCAAAGGTTTACCCTCTACTGCATTTGAGAATGATCATACTTGTGTTTCATGCTTGAAAGGCAAGCATCATAAGGCATCTTTCAAGTCTAAGGAGGTGTTTGTTTTAGCTTATATAGTGGGCTTATAAGCTTATTAGCTTATATAAGCTTATAAGCCGAAACCAAGTGTTTGCTTAAGCTTATATAAGTAGGCTTATAATATTATATAAGGGGGGTTTTGGTAAGCCAAACATTTGAGGCTTTTATAACAAAAGGTAGGCTTATATAACTATTACATATATAAAGACTTTTATATCCCCATTTAATAACTACATAATTTAACATTCATATGTTTTTTTCATTTTACTTTATTAATTTTAATAAGCCTAACCAAACACTTAACATAGGCTTATATGCTTATACTATATAAGCCATAAATGGATTATATAATATAAGCCTAAGCCCCACTCGTAAGCTTAACCAAACACCCTCTAAGTATGTTCACTCTAGTTCTAAACTTCTAAATTTGCTTCATATGGATTTATTTAGAACTACATAGTGGCTACCATTAGTCATAAATGGTATTGTTTAGTAGTCACTAATGATCATTCTAGGTTTACATGAACTTACTTTTTAGGTGAAAAGGGTGAGACTACTCAAACACTAATGAAATTTATCACCCAAATAGAAAAGAAAATAGGAAATGAAGTGAAAATAATTACGAGTGATAATGGTGGTGAGTTTAGAAACAAAGTTTTAGATGCCTTCTATGTCAAGAAAATGAATTACTATAAAGTTTAGCACAACTAAAAATCCACAGCAGAATAGTGTAGCCGATAGAAGAAATAGGACTCTAATTGAAGCAGCTAGGACCATGTTGGTAGATGCTAAGTTACCCATTGATTTTTGGGCTGAGGTTTTTAGCACAACTTGTTATGTTTAGAATAGAGCACTAACCAACAAGTCTCACAAAAAAACTCCATATGAACTGTTTTGGGGTAAGAAACCCTTGATAGATTTCTTTAGACCCTTTGGTTCTCATGTCTTGATTTTAAATACTATAAACAATCTAGGTAAGTTTAATTCCAAGAGTGATGAGGGTTATTTTGTGGGATATTCAATGAACAGCAAGGGGTATAGGGTCTACAACAAGAAAACAAAGCTAGTTTATGAAAATATTCATGTAGACTTCTCGAAGAATAAGCCTAGTGATCTTGAATCTGGTCCAAATTGGTTGTTTGATTTAGAACCATTGACTAGATCTATGAATTATGTGCCTGTAACTAACCATGCAGATGTAGAAGCTACAAGTTCTAACTATCCAAGTACAAAAGCTTATGATGTTACATGATCACAAGACACATAGCATGTCTCACCATTGAGATTCTTGGATAATGCCTATTTGGATTGTGGAGAATGAGAAGTCATCTTCTACTGAGAAAATAGAGGAGGACAAGGAACAAAAGAGTCCACAAGGTGATGCAGTTAAAGATGTCAGTGGCAAGGAGTCAGCCACTAATGATTCATTTATACCCTCTAATGTTTAACATAATGGTGTCAGTGGTAAGAATTCAGACACAGATAGCTCTCCTCTACCAAATGATATGCCAATTATGGAATCCATTATGCTAAAAAATGATAACAGTGGCCCGTCTCGAGCCACTAACAATGAAAATAATGATGTCAGTGGGTATAATAATCAAAATGAAGGTGATATTGGCAACTTGGAGAATTCATTTTTGGTTAATAACTTGTTTGAGGGAGGATCAAATTTAAAAATGACCAAAAATCATCCTCCTTCCCAAATCATTAGGTCCATTCATACTCCAAGACAAACTAGAAGTTAAATAAACAAGCAAGGTAGTTTCATTGCCAATATTCACAAGAAGGAGGACCACACCTTGATAGACGAGTGTTTGATTTCCTGTTTCCTATCACAAGCAGAGCCTAAGAATATTTTTGATGCTCTCATAGATGAAAGCTAGGTTGAAGCAATGCATGATAAGCTTCGTCATTTTGCAATACAAGATATTTGGGAGCTAGTTGATTATCCCAACTATGTTAGACCAATAGGGACACGTTGGGTTCTTTGAAATAAGAAGGGTGATAGAGGTTTTGTGATTAAAAACAAGGCTAGATTGGTTGCTCATGGGTACACACAAGAGGAAAGTATTGACTATGAAGAGGTATTTGCTCTTGTTGCAAGGATCAAAGCAATAAGGATTTTCCTTGCCTATGCTTCTTGCATGGGATTCATTGTGTACCAGATGGATGTGAAGGGTGCTTTTTTGTATGGAACTATAGATAAGGAGGTGTATGTTATGCAACCTCCTGGTTTTGAAGATTCAGAGTATCCAGACAAGGTTTATAAAGTGAAAAGGCTATGCATGGCCTTCATCAAGCCCCTAGAGCATGGTATGGTACTGTATCCAAATACTTTTTGGATAATGGATTTGAATGAGGGACCATAGATCCAACATTGTTCACCAAGAAGAAAGGGAAGGATTTTCGTCTAGTCTAGGTCTATGTTGATGATATCATCTTTGGTTCTTCCAACCTAGAGATGAGTACAAAGTTCTCTAAGCTGATGACTGGTAAGTTTCAAATGAGTGCAATGGGTGAAATGACTTTCTTCCTGGGTCTTCAAGTTCAACAAAGGAATGATGGAATTTTTATCTCCCAAGACAAGTATGTAGCTGAAATTTTAAAGAAATTTGGGTTTTTAACAAATGAGAAGAGGGTTAACACCCCTATGGATAGAGAAAACCCTTGGGGAAAGCTTGGAGAAGAAAAAGAAGTTGATGTCATGCCTTATAGGTAAATGATTGGTTCATTGATGTATCTCACAGCCTCTAGACCTGACATCATTTTTGTAGTATGTGCATGTGCTAGGCACCAAGTGACTCCCAAAGAGTGTTACTTTCCTGTTGTGAAGAGGATCTTTAGGTACCTTAGATGTTATCCTACTTTAGGAATCTGTTATCCTAACGATTCCCCATTTGAGTTGGTGCTTATTCAGATAGTGATTATGGTGGTGACAATGGAGATAGGAAGTCAACCACTGGTGGATGCCAATTCTTAGGGAGTAGATTGATATCTTGGCAATGCAAGAAGCAAACTATTGTAGCCAATTCAACAACTGAAGTCGAGTATGTAGTTGTTGCTGCATGTTGTGGACAAGTGCTTTGGATTCAAAATCAGTTACTAGATTATGGGTATAACTTTTTTTTAGTATGGGTTTCCCCCGGTAAATATATTATCTAAAAAATAATGAAGTACAAATGGAATGTGGCTGAGGTACCACATTAACCTCAAGCTCACAAGCTTGATAACCGCCTAATCTAGTTCTTATGACATGCCATCACCACATACAATTCTAGAAACATAAAATGCACCTAGAAAAATAACATAATGAACCAATCTAACCAACAACAGTAGTGGAGTAGGACCTTCCACCTATTTTAGAGTTGAGAAGATTAGCCGACTCATCATAAAAAAGAGCAACCTCTTCTTCATTTTCATCTAAAGCAGAGTACGAATTAGATGTGATCACATTACCATCAAATGAAAAAGGATCCACTTCCTTCCTCTAAGAATATGAAGCATTACCCACAGATGTACCACCTTTCTTGGGTTCACTAGAAGTTGCTTTGGGAACAAACTGATCATTCGGTTGAACCGACAAACCAGTAAACTTAGACTTGGACTTTCTACGTCTTCTTTTCTTCATACCCACTGATTGAAAGCCATCATTGGGTGTCTCAACAGGCGCACTCGTATGAACCGTAGAAGCACTAGGGATAGTCGCAACCTTCTTTGGGCATAAATCGATATCATGACCTAAAATCTTGCTTGTATCACACCTTAGAGGCTTCCATTCATATTCAACACGGATTGTTTCTTTAGTATACTCATCACTACTAAGAGATGGAACACCAATAGTAACAACCTCAACCAAAGCAGCATCATAATTAATTTCAATGAGACACCTAGCAAAGCTACTCCTACCCCATGAATCTTTGCACATAGAGCTAGTAAACGAGTCAAACATAATTGGCTTACAAAGAAAAGAAAGAATTAAATTAAGTCCTTACTCTTCAAAAACCTAAATTGGAGAATCATATAGTTTCACCCAAATTGGAATGCGAGTCAGATCTTCTTTAAACAAGCGAGTCCCCAATGACCATGTGTTGAGAATGATAGGAGTTTTGTGAATCAACCAAGGGCCACCTTCCAAGACAACCTCCAAACCATCTTGTTAATCAAACTTGAAGAAGAAAAAACCCTTATTATTCATCATAATTCGTTTTAATCCATGTTTACCCCAATTTCTCCTAGCAAGATACTCAACAACTAAATACGCCAATCTCTTACCAAGAAATTAACCATACAAGGTAAATTCAAAGCGAGAACCAACCTTTTGGACCATTCTTTGGAGAACAGGAACATTAACCACTTCAAAAACAGGATCAGCCACAATCGAAGTCTCGTTATTGACATCCGCATACTCAATAATAGGATCCTTAATAGCTTGTTTCTCAAGAAAGCTCAAATGTTGATCAATAATCTTAATGATTCCATCACGATTCACTTGTGACAAACTTTCCCATGCCTAATTTGAGGCCGTGTCAAGCTCCTTTAAAAAGGCACCTATTCATCAAGAGAATTAAGAGAAACACGAAAAACTTAGCAACATCACCAATTTCCTTAATAAGAAAGTAGCCTTTGGTGGGGAGTTCTTCCAATCAGAACTCGCAGCTTGAACAATATCTAGTTGGCCATTTTTCATATGCTCACAGGAACCATCAATCTGTTTGTACCCCACCATAAACACGAAAACCGCATAACCAGCAAACCAGAAAACGCCCAACCACAAACCCTGTCCTTCTAGTAACCCCAACCGTCGTCAACACACAAACCCTAAAAATAATTCATAGGGTTTTACGTGAATACACCAATGAATTAAGCGTCCTCCATGTACTAACAAATGAGATATACCAGTTAAGAACAATAACTCACATAAATAGATAGTGACAACACATAATCCCTAATCACACCAAAATAAAACCCTAGACGTAAGAACCCTTATAAACGACTATAAATCCCAAAAAACTTAGTGCTATTGTATTCAAATTAAAGATTCAAATACCTAACATTAACGATTATAAGATTAGATAGACGAAAGAAGGACTGAAACAAAAGATGAGGGCTTCAAAAGAGGTGGCAGCTACCATTTGGGTTTTCTACCATTGGTGGTTTTTTATTTTTTTATTTTAATAGTGTGGTGGTTTATGGGTACAACTTTATGTATACTAAAATATATGTAGATAATAACAGTGCTTTGTGTATCATTAAAAATCTTGTACACGATTCTAAAACTAAACACATAGAGATTAGACATCATTTAATTAGGGATTTCTTTGAAAAAGGTTTAATTCAACCAGATAATACTGACACTGAAGACAATGTGTCAGATCTTTTAACAAAACCTTTTGATGTTAGGAGGTTCCAGTACTTGGTTGCAAGTATTGGAATGGTTAATCCTTGAAAAATGCTTCTTTTAATGTTGTAAAAGTATGTATATGATACACACTGTTATTTATCTATGCACTATTAGTCTTTTCCACTATCATTTTTAGCCACTGACGGGCTTTCTCTACCCACTGTTGTGAGTAAAGTAGCCTCTGTCAGTGTATCTTTTGTGGTTTTTGTCTAACGATACAAGATGTTGAAGCAATATTGGTTGATGATAGCTAAGCAGTTGCTCATGGTTGGATTTGTAGGTAACAAATCATTATTTATGATGGTTGGAATGTTTACATTCCTACCTTGAAATAAAAATTTGTTAACCATCTTGTAAAATTTTGTAAGTGTCTTCCTAACTTAAGGGGGGTATTAGGATACCTTTAGGTTTTTAGGGCACTATTATAGTGTTCATATACGGTTCTAAACTGTATCCACTGGTGAGTAAGGGTTAGGAATGAAGAATACATTCCTTATGATTTGTAGGAGTTCCTAGTCCTTGAGGCACTATAACATACACGTACATAACAAGATTTGTATGTTTCCAAGACCTTTTTGGCTTATAATTTGGCTTGGTCGGATGGGAGACATAGACTGTATATTTATAGGCTAATCTGGGCGTTACAAGTATATGAACTAACTTAATCTATGGGAATTTATCAGCAAGGGACTCTAGAGTTCTTTCATATCTATCATGCCTATGCATGTGTGTATGTTTGGACATTGTTTGCCACTTCTGCTTATTGGAGAAGAGTTAATTCCATTAAGATTAATTCCTTTATGTTTTTTACTTAAAATTTTCTACCCACTGATAGTGGTTTCTTAGCCACTGTCATGTGTCTTCTATCCACTGTTGGCCAATTTTGTACACACTGATATAATATGACCGTTGGCAGAGATAGAGTTTTTAGACCGATGACAACCACTGGGTCCTACCCAGTTGTAATTTTTGAGGGATATTTGTTGATCCCAAAGTCAGATCTTAAACCTTAATAGCTTGTTTAAGGGTTGTGATAGAGAGAAAGAATTCAATCTAACACTAGAGAAACTTTGCAAAGCAAAGTAACTAAACAAGATGCGGAATATAATGTTTAGCACAAGAACAAATGTGATTGAAACGTTGAACTTTAATATATCAAAGATATACGAATACCCTAAAATGGTATTAGGGTTTACAAAACCTTAAAGTACTATAATGAAAGACAAAATGAGAAAGACACACTTTGCATGCTAACCTAGTGAGTCCTTTTATAGCCACAAGGACTCACGTACAAGATCACTACTAACAAACTTGGAAAGTATTAAGGAATAATAACTGAAACGCGTAAAAATCTATTCCATGTTTATCTTTGACAGCAGGGCCTTTGACTTCAGCAGGGGAACCAATCCCCCTGCCTTTGTTATTTAGCAGGGGGAACTTACTCTAGCAGGGGTACGAATAATCAACTAGCAGGGGAAACAACTAAGCATAGATTTATTCCCAACAATCCTCCCCTAAACTTGTGCTTTCCCCTAAAGACAAGTTTCTGAATAAATACTAGTTGATGAGGATGCTTACAAACTTTCTGGCCAAATCTGACTATGAACCATTCTTAGCAGATCATAAGCAACATGCTTTTTAGCATCTACAATTAGGTTAGCCTGTGCCAGTTTCTTCAAGGTGTCCTGAGAGAAGGGATAATACCTATGATTGAGCAAGTACACACTCACGCCTTCCATCACTACCTCATAGACCCCAGAATTGGTAAACAACTTCCAATACAACAGATCTCCTTTATTCACTACATCAAATATAGGATCAAATAACTCATGCTCATACATTCTATGCATGCACTCCCAGATTACCCAATCTTTCTCCATATCATCCATGGTAGGAGGTTTTGCAGCAAATGTTTTCTTCAATATTTTCCACAGATCTTCTAAGTCTTCACTATCCAAAATTTGAAACATGACCTCTAGAATTAGAAATGTCTGTGCTGTATTGTCAGCCCTTGTAAGCTTCCACCAAGTCCTCCCTTTGTGTTCATAAACAGCATACTCTATGATAGCAAACTTCTTTCCAAGTTCACTAGGTGAGATGTCATCATTTTCCTGCAGAATTAGCTGTTTATCAATTTCATCATTTGATGGCCTTTGAGACTCTTTAGTAACTGTGCCAACTTGCTCCATTCTCTTGAGTCTCTTTGCTGCTCTTTGTACATTAAGTACAGACTTCTCAAGTACTTCTGGAAAACTTCCACCTGCTTGATGTGATGCCCCTGCTTGGGATGATGCACCTGCTTGTGTAGTTTCCAAAGTTGTCTCTCCAGCTTTTCTTTTCTTAGATTCTCTAGCTTTCTGTAGCATTTCACTTTGTCTCCTAAGATACTCAACTTCCTCAGGAGTGTTGATAGTCATCCAATCCTCCACATCATACAATTTTAGAACTGGTCTGATTGCTCTTTTTATGGCTTCAAAACTCATATCTCTGAAGTCACCATCCTTCCAATTCCTATGTCTCTTAAGCAGAACTTTGTAGTGTTCAAGTTTCCCTTTCTCTGAAGTTAGATACTTCTCACTCTGAATTTGAATTGCCCTTCTTTCCAGATACTTAGTTTGATATTTGTAAACAAGGCAAGTCAACTCATACCTGTCTTCCAAAGGAGCATTTATTAACTCCTTCTCCCATTGATCAAGAAACTCTCCCACATGAGGTACCCTGTCATCTAGTTCTCTATGCATGATCTCAACCTGCTTGAGCATATCTTTGGGCCTCATCTCTTGCATCCTTTGGTCCTGCATATCCATCTCCTCTTGTTGTAGCCTGAGGGCTACTTGTGCATCATGTGCTTCTTGAGCCCTTTGTTGTTCAGGAGTTAGATGCTTGTATTTTTTTCTTGGGCTGTTCCACCAAGATTCCTTTTCCTTTGTCTTTTGGATCCACTGCTGGTGTTGGTTTCGCTTTAGATGCAGATTCTTTGATTGTAATCCCCTTCTGAGCTGGTTGCTTCCTGTTCTTCCTAACAAAAGTTTGAGTAACATTCTTTGCAGGGGAATAACTTACAGCAGTGGGATCAGCAATGGCTGGGGAAACTTTTGAAGCAGGGGCTTCTTCTGGATTGCCCATGTTGAGCAATGTTTGAGCAATATCTTTGGTTGCACTCCCCTTGTCACTTCCCTTATCAGCACTTCCTTTCTCCATCCCTTTATGAGCACTTGCTATCTTTCCATGTACCCCACCAGGATATGAATAGTACTCAGTAGACCCTTCTGTATTTGGAATTTCCTCCCATTTGGAAGCATCCTCATCTGTTGAAAGAATCAGTCTGGGCTTTCTCCTCCCCTCAAGAGTAGCAAGTCTGGTTTCTAAGTTAGTGATAACCAGGCCTTGCTTTTTGACATCTTGTACCAGTTGTGCATTCTGCCTTTTTAGACTCATACACATTTTCATCAATTCCAAATTAGTCAAAGGTTTCATACTGCTCTCAATCCTAGAAGGGAATTTCTTCCCTTTTTGGATATCATGGAGTGAGGGAGAGGACTTATTGATGGTGTCACTATCCTGCTCACCCCTTGAGGATGAGACAGTAGCGGCAGCCAAACCCTCAGGTTGCTCCAAACTCTTGGAGACTCTCCTTTCTGCTGCTTGTGAAGATTCACCAGGCAAGGGAGACCTGGCAAACCTGGATTTTGAACGCCTTTCTTGTTGTGGATCAGCAGGGGGTAGGTTTTTAGCAGGGGAATCAGAAGGTTGGTATTTATCTGTTTGATTCTTGGTTTCTTCCCGTCTGATTTGGTTCATCATAATTGAAGTGAGTGGAATGTTTTTGCCAGAAAACAGGGGTGATGGTGCAAGTAGTGTGGTGAAGAGTTTGGTGGTATGTTGGGTTGCTGAAAAATAGTTTTTGTGTTTAACTGGACCATGATCACTCATATTCAGCAGAAGTTCTATAGACCTTGGATACATACAAAACTTTGAGGTGCTTGAAACATTTTTAACCATGCCTTTAAAAATCATTTGAGAAAAACAATACTTCCTCCCTGTTGCAAAGCAGATCTGGGCAGAAGCTATCTCACTACCAACCTCATTAAAAGCAGTGGTTTTTGGTGACAAACATTTCATAATTGTATGAATCAAATATTTCCAATGAGGGGCAAACTAGCCATTAGCAAACTTACATTTTTTATTTTTAGAAAGTTTGTACCCCAATTTAACAAGACCTGCAAAAATTTCAGCCTCAGAAAAGTTGGTGATCCCATCCTCATCATCAAGGAGAAGATTCTCCCTGATGGAGGCAAGTGTAATCTCCTTGGGATGACCATCAACTTTGCTTTGAATTATAACCTCTCCATTCACTGTTTTTGTCATGGCTTTAGACCAGAACTGCTGAATGTGTGAGGTATATATTCGAGGATTGATGAGAAGGGCCACTCTAAAGTATGAAGACTTTAGAAAGGCCACAACATCAGCAAACTCTGCTGGTTCATCATGAAGCAAAGCGATTTGATTATGATTAGCAGCAATTTTGAGAGTCATGATAAAGTTTGAAAATAGGTTGAAGGTTTATAAAGATGAGAGGTAAGTGTGATTAAGTCGAGGGAGAGAGATGGACCTGCTGGTGAAGGGAATTAAGTTTTTATAGGCGAATTGAAGAGCTGTGATTGGACCAAAATTTTCAAATTGCAAAAATATCAAAGATAAATCTTGATAAAAAATTAATTTATTTGAAATAAAAGGAAAAGATTACCAATCAGCAAAGAAAGCGCCTTAAATATCTTTTAAAAACAATAGAATATATTCCCTAACCAAAGGTTAAGCTAGCAGGCCCAACGGCTATGAACAGGGTAACGGTATTGTCGGTCAACGGTCAAACAAGGGAATGTTGTGAAAGCAGGGGAATAAAAGGATGAAAGTAGGGGAAACTTTCCTAGGGGTATTGGACTAGTCATGGATAAACTACTGCTAACTAGCTTTGCTCTAATGCACACACTTGTATACACAAGATAGATACATAGAAACTCAAGAGTCCTCTATTCAGCAGTGGTCCCAATACAAGAAGTCAATACATAAGTCCCCCTACACCAGGTTAACCCAAGAAAGCATGCATACCCCAGTCACCATCCCTACCTTGTCCCTTACTTATGGTCAGTCAGTCTTGGCAATGTGTGCCACACATCTGTATTTGAACAGCAAGCTGTTTTAATAGAGAAATGTAAGCACTCATTATAGTGCCTCAAGGTTTCAAAGTTCTGACAAGCTTTGCAGCAAGTCCTCATTACCCTGAACCCTCACTCACTAGTGGATATGATCTAAGATCATATATGAGCATTCTAAGAGTACCCTGAGTCCTAAAGGTATGACCTAACCTCCCCTGAAACATAGAATATATACCTGATCCATCAATGAGAATAGTGTGCACCATATGAACCTCTGCATTGTTAGTCTAAAACCACATATAACCACTTTTGTAAAAAGAACACACCCAGCTTAAGAGAAAATTCTCTTAGCAGGGGAATGAACCCCCAGCAGGGGAATCTGTGTTAAAAAGCAGTGGAATAAAAGTGATGGAAAAATGGACTAACAGTTATACAACAACAGCAGTGAAACAACCCTGATCATACATGACAAAATAGACATCAGATTTTAAGGAGTAACCATTCCAATACCTACAACCAGATACTGAAACCTCCCTACTTCAAAAGCTTTTGTTAAAATATCAGAAACATTAAGCTCTGTATCAATTTTCTCAGGGACAATTAGTCCTTTTTCAAAACAATCTCTGATAAAGTGATGTCTAATTTCAATGTGTTTAGTCTTGCTATGAAAAACAGGGTTCTTTATAATGCAAATAGTGCTGTTGTTGTCAATGAATATCTTGGTTTTAAGAAAGTTGTACCCATAATCAAGCAGTTGATTTTGCACCCAAAGAACTTGACTACAGCATGCAGCAGCTGCTACATACTCAGCTTCAGTTGTGGATGTTGCCATGATGGTCTGCTTCTTACATTGCCAAGATATAAGCCTGCTTCCCAAAAATTGGCATCCCCCTGTTGTAGACTTCCTATCATTGTTGTCACCAGCATAATCACTATCTGAATAGGCTATCAGCTCAAATGGTGACTCCTTTGGATACCAGAGTCCTAAGGTGGGATGACATTTTAGATACCTAAAAATCCTTTTCACAGCAAATAAGTGACACTCTGTTGGTGACACCTGGTATCTTGCACATAAGCAGACTGCAAACATGATGTCAGGTCTTGAAGCAGTGAGATACATAAGAGACCCAATCATAGACCTGTAATTCCTGACATCTATAGGCTTTCCAGGACCATCCTTACCCCATGGATGATCCTTGTCCATTGGAGTGGACACCTTCTTTCCATCAGACATGCCAAACTTCTTCACAATCTCAGCCACATATTTGTCTTGTGAGATAAATATCCCATCTTTCCGCTGCTGAACTTGTAACCCCAAAAAGAAGTTTAGTTCTCCCATGGCACTCATTTGGAATTTATCCTGCATCAATTTGGCGAACTCTTTGCTAAGCATAGAGTTAGTGGATCCAAAAATAATGTCATCAACATAGACTTGTACTAGCAGAAGGTCACCCTTTTGTTTCTTAGTAAACAGGGTCTAATCAATCTTCCCCCTGCTGAATCCATTATCTAAGAGATATTTAGAGAGAGTACCATACCAGGCTCTGGGATCTTGGTGAAGTCCATACATAGCCTTTTTCACCTTGTATACTTTGTCAGGATGTTCTGGATCTTCAAACCCTGGAGGTTGCATAACATAGACTTCTTCATCAATGGTTCCATATAAAAAGGCACTTTTCACATCCATTTGAAAAACAGTGAAGTCCATGAATGAAGCATAAGCAAGGAATAATCTAATGGCCTCAATCCTGGCAACTGGAGCAAATACCTCTTCATAATCAATTCCTTCTTCCTGAGTATACCCTTGTGCCACTAGTCTTGCTTTGTTCCTTACAACTATTCCCCTTTCATCCTTTTTGTTCCTGAGTACCCACTTTGTCCCAATAGGCCTTGCCCATTTGGGACAATCCACCAGAATCCAGACCTCTTGTATGTCAAATTGTAAGAGCTCCTCTTGCATGGCTTCAACCCAGCTTGGGTCATTTAAAGCCTGAAAAATCTTCTTTGGCTCTTCTTGTGACAAAAATGCAGTAAACAGACAACATTGCATGTTGTCATGATTGAACTTCATGGTAATGTTAGCAATGAAGCTGTGTTCCTTTGCTGTGTACCTTGTATGTCTAGGGGCTTCAGGATTACCAATGATTTGAGAGATAGGGTGATCCTTATTGAGTCTGTAGGTAGGCTGCATGATTACTTCTGTTTCATCTTCTTCCAAATCAGAATTGATGGGGCTATTTTGATTAGGAAAGAAGTCCTCAAAGGAACTTCCAAATGATACAGCATGACCTAGAGATGGGTGCTGGTGAGCAGAATGAAGCTTTGAGTAACTAGGACCTCCAATCTTGATGATTCTGCTTCCACTGCTGGATATAATAGGACCATCAGTTATGGGTGTAGATGATGAAATGAGTGGGGATTCGCTTTCAAAGTCATTAGTATCATGAGCAATAGCATCCTTTGTGGAAGAGGAAGCAATTGGTCTAGCAGGGGAATCCTGGAGTCCACTGCCTTCAGCCATTCCGCTGCCTTCAGTCATAGCAGGAGATGAGATTGGCTGTTCTTTTCCTAGAGAAGAATTATCTTCTTGAACATCAGCTTCAATAGGAAATAATGAGGGTACATTCATGTACCTCAGGGGTGACTTCTCTGCACCAGTTGTTTCTTGAGTACCTGAAATGTTAGTGTTCTGCAAAGCAACAGGTACGTAATTCATAGACTTTGAAAGTACATCTATATCAAATAACCAGTCAGGACCTGTTTGAACATCTTCAGGTTTGTCTTCAAGAAAGTTCATATGAAGATTTTCTGTGATTTTGCTTGTTTTCTTGTTGAAGACCCTATATCCCTTGCTATTTAATGAATAACCCACAAAGTATCCATCATCACCCTTTTCACTGAACTTACCTAGATTGTCAATAGTGTTCAAGATGATCACATAACATCCAAAAGGTCCGAAAAAGTCAATTAAAGGAGGTCTTACATTGAACAGCTGATAAGGGGTCTTGTTGTGTGCCTTGATCACCAAGGCCCTGTTTTGTACATAACAAGCAGTGGATACAGCTTCAGCCCAAAAGATAACTGGAAGTTTGGAATCAGAAAACATAGTTCTAGCAGCTTCAATGAGTGTCATATTCCTTCTTTCTGCCACTCCATTCTGTTGAGGTGTTCTTGCAATGCTGAATTGCCTTTTGATGCCTTTGTTAATGCAGAAAGAGTCCAGTTTCTGATTTCTGAACTCACCACCATTGTCTGATCTCATGGTGACTACCTTCATGCTTTTTGATAGTTTAATTTGATTGATGAACCCAATGAGTACATCAGCTGTGTCACTCTTCTCAAACAGAAAGAATGTCCATGTGAACCTTGAAAAATCATCAGTAATCACTAGGCAGTACCATTTCTTCATTATGCTTGCCACAGAAGTAGGACCAAAGAGATCCATATGCAGTAGTTCCAATGGCTTGGTGGTGGACATACTTGTTTTAGATTTGCAAGATGCTCTATGTTGCTTCCCTTTCAGACATGCAGCACAAGTATGTTCATTGGCAAAGGACTTGGAAGGAAGACCATGAACCAGATTATACTTTACTAGTTTGTTCATGTTCTTGAAATTAAGATGACCAAGTCTTCTATGCCATTTCTTACATTCATCTACTGAAGCTTTGGCAATGAAACATGTTTCATTGTCTTGGAGAGATATGTCCTTGAGATCAATTGTGTACATATTCTTCTGTCTTGGTGTTCTGAGTACAATAGGAGTGTCTTTTGGCAAGAAAAACTCCTTTCCTAACACCAAGCATTCAGTGTCAGTAAACAAGACAAAATTCTTGTTATCAGTCATCTGTGACACACTGAAGAGATTGTACTTGAGTTCTTTCACCAAGTAGACATTGTCAAAGGTCATCCCATTAGTGACAATAGTTCCTTTTCCTGTTATAGTTCCATGCCCATCTCCAAAAGAAACACCATCATTGTAATGCAGGGGCACAAAATTAGACAAGTAATCTTTTTGTCCAGTCATACTTCTTGAGCATCCACTATCCCAATATGCTCTATCATCCCTTGTCTTCTTTGTCACCTGCAAAAAGAAAAACAAATTAGTTTTTCTTGGGGACCCAAGCCATTACATACTTGGATCTACCTCGTGTATCAATGTAGGATAGATTATCAAAAACTAGAGATACACCATTAGATTGAGTACCCCTTTTGGGTGCCCAAACCCAACGAGCTGAGGCTTTCACAGCTTTTCCCCATCTTCCCATGTTCCTAGAATACACAATTTTGCTAGCAGGGGATACCCCAGTTTTAGCAGGGGAATCTCTATGCTTAGCAGAGGGAACCCACCTTTTGTTTTGGCCTCTAGTCATGTGTTGGTAAGGTCTAGAGCCAGATCTACATACAGTATAAGGTGTTGGGGTGGTCACTGAAGTGTTGGGCTTTGAGTGAACATCATTCTCCTTCCTAAGGGCAGGAACAACATATTTATCAGTCATCCTATTTCTCAAGGCAGGGGCAACATACTTGGCAGGGGAAAAAGATTTTGCCCCTGCATTTAGAAGAATGGTTTTAGGTTGCATATCCTTTAAGGGATTTGCAGCCACCATCTCCATTGGTGCCTTACACTCTTGATAAGTGTGCTCAAAGCTGGCACATGTGAAGCAGGGCTTGGTATTAATCACAAAGTCTTCTCCTAATTGATGAGACTTTTGGTCATTCCAATTTCTTTGATTACCTATGACATTCCTGTACATACCAGCATATTTAATGGTGGACTTAGGGGACTGTGACCTTGTCTTAGATTTGGGAGAGCTACTCTTAGAACTAGAATTTCTGCCAAAAATTCCTTCTCTTGAAAATCGAACAGGGTTATCAATTTGTTTTAAACTAACCTGTTCCTTTTCAATATCACTAATAACACTAGTTTTAACTAGAGACTCTTCTGTATCAAGATTATTAGGTATATAAGCACTCAAGTCAAACTCAATGTCATCCTGTTTTTCAAAACAAGGGAGACCAGTCCAGGATAGGTCTTTTCTAGGAAAAGGAGCATGAATGTTAGCAGGGGGTGGTGGTATGGTAGCATGCATATTTTTAATCCCAAACCCTGTTTTGTCCCTAGGAGATTGACCAACTTCAACTGCTTTGGTTAAATCTTTTGAAGCTTTTCCAAATTTTTCAACAGTTTCCTCATCAATCTTTTGGTTAGCTTTGAAAATTTCAAGTTCAGCAGTCAATTCTTTTATAGATTGGTTATTCTCCTTGACATCTCTTTCTAGAATCACAATGTGATCCCTATAATCACTTTCTCTTTGCTTAAACTCTCTTATGGTGGACTCTAACTGTTCTAAAGCACGTTTATAATTATCAAGATCATTATCACAATTGATATAGTCAGCTTTTAACTTTCTGATTTGATCATTCAAAGATTCAGTATTTTTCCTACAAGCTTTAGTACAATATGAGTCATCATATACCTCATTGTCAGAGCTGGAACTTGACATGGCCATAAGTGCAAAGTCTTCTTCCTTTTCCTCAGCAATCAAAGCTTGATTTCTTTCCACATTCTCTGTCATAGCACTCCAATCCCATCCACTTGCTCCATCTATCCCCTGCATGGCTACCATGGCTTTAGCACCAGAATCATCATCTCTTGTTTCCTTTCTGTAGCTATTTCCAGTCTTAGGTCCTCTGCATTCCCTGGTAAAATGACCCTTCTTACCACAGTTGTAGCATTCAACTTTTGTTTTATCAAACCCAGCCACATCAGAAGGATTAATTGAGATCTTCTTCCCATACTTCTTGTAGAACCTATTGGCTCTCATGCTGAGTAGAGCCATATTCCACTTGATATCCATCTCTTCTAGCCCTTGCTTACTGATTTGACTTAGATCTTCATGTAACACAGTAGATCCTTGTGGCCCTTGAGATGCTATAAAAGCACAAGCAGTATCAAGGCTGAATGTAGCTGGTCTTTCTTCATCATAGGAAGGTCCAGACCTGGTAGCAAGGGAATAAGTAGCAGGGGCTACTTCAATTCCACTGTTCTTGGACATTCCACTGCTTTGTGATATGAATGCCATGTTAGCAGGGGAATCAGTGAATCCACTTGAGTTGGTGGGAATCGTTCCTTTTGACTTCATCTCATTGACAACAGGTTCAAAAACTTTTAAGTTGTTGTATATGTCATCAATGTCCTTTTCGTCCAAGTCATCCTTATTCTGCCAAATTGCTTTATAGACAAACCATTCTTTCTGGAGGCTGTTAAGAAACCTGGTATTCACCTGCTCTTTTGATACCTCTATATCAAAGAATTCCAACTGGGACACCAATCTTGAAGCCTATTGTAAATAGCTCCAATTGATTCATCACCAATTGCTTTGAAAGAAGCAAAATCATTCAGCATTTGATTTTTCTTCTTCTTTGTGGCTTCATTTCCTCCAAAGGTTTTGCCTATGGCTTCCCATAGATCCTTAGCTGTTTTGTATTTCCTGAATCTGAGTTGATGTCTATCAGGTAGAGCCAACAGCAATGAGCTGTGAGCCCTGACATCATGCCTTCTAGCTAGTATCTCCTTATCATACAGAGCAGCAGATTTCTTTTTGTCCTTACCTTTGGAGCTTTCACCTTTTTCTTCTTCCTTGCCATCATCAACCACCATTGTTTTAGTGAATTGATCACCAAACTCTATAATCTCCCAAAGAACATAGTGTTCCATTTTCAGGTATTGTTGGATTCTGAATTCGCATAATTCAAAGTTTTCAAGATCCAACATGGGTAACTTGAGGTTATTGTGGTTGTTGCTGTTTGAGGATGAATCTGAAGACATGTTTGCTATGAGGATTTTGTTCTTGATTTAGATAAAGTTTCTCAACAAGCTCTGATACCACTTGTTGATCCCAAAGTCAGATCTTAAACCTTAATAGCTTGTTTAAGGGTTGTGATAGAGAGAAAGAATTCAATCTAACACTAGAGAAACTTTGCAAAGCAAAGTAACTAAACAAGATGCGGAATATAATGTTTAGCACAAGAACAAATGTGATTGAAACGTTGAACTTTAATATATCAAAGATATACGAATACCCTAAAATGGTATTAGGGTTTACAAAATCTTAAAGTACTATAAGGAAAGACAAAATGAGAAAGACACACTTTGCATGCTAACCTAGTGAGTCCTTTTATAGCCACAAGGACTCACGTACAAGATCACTACTAATAAACTTGGAAAGTACTAAGGAATAATAACTGAAACGCGTAAAAATCTATTCCATGTTTATCTTTGACAGCAGGGCCTTTGACTTCAGCATGGGAACCAATCCCCCTGCCTTTGTTATTTAGCAGGGGGAACTTACTCTAGCAGGGTTACGAATAATCAACTAGCAGGGGAAACAACTAAGCATAGATTTATTACCAACAATATTGGCCGTAATTTAGATGAGTATGTATATTTTCTTAAATTAAATCATGAGATAAGTGTATCATTTTCAAAGATTTACTTGAGTTCATATTTGATCTTTTATGCACTTACATCTTTTTCAACCAATCACATTCCTACTTGTCTACTATATTACTTCCAATACATCTCCTAACAGTGCCATTTGTAATTTTTATAATTTTTACTCTCCCATAATCATAGTACTCACTTTATTTCACCTTAATATTTTCAAAATTTAACAATGGCAACAAGAGTCAGACCTGCAAACCTTGAACGTGTGTACAATCCTCAACATAATATGATTGCTCTCTTTGAGAAGGACACCAGGAATCCATAGTACAATGGAATGATCGACTTTTTTAGGACGTCTAAACTAAGGTTTGCTCTTCTTCATAAACCTATCATTCCTAATTCACATATTAAAGGGTTTTAGAAGACTGCTACTTTCAAAACAATTAATGGTGTTAAAACAATTGAAGGCTCTGTTCATGGGAAAACTAAGATAGTCACAAAAGCCCTCATCCGTCAAGTTTTACGGCTTGATGATTTGGTTGGTGTGGATATTATTCCCTCTGATGAGCAACATGTTGGACTAACATGCATGGGATATGATCTTCCCAAAGGTCGAATCTCTAAGTTTGATAAACCCAATTTCCCCCAGCCTCGAAGTACTTAATTTAGGTCCTCATGCAATGTTTGAGTCCAAAGTCCTCTGCTTTCAATGAAATTAGACATTCTATGGCTAATGCCATTGTTTTCTTGGCCTCTGGACGCCAATATAATTTTTCAAAAATGACTTTCGAGGGCATGATGAAAAACAAGGATTGTAAGATGATTTTGCTTTATCCTATATTTTTGGAAATGATTTTGGGTCTTCAAGGAGAATGTAATGTTGAGCATGTTAACTACTTTGACCCACCTATACAACAAAGAAGTCTATTTATAGTCCTTAACACTAATCCTAGACCACTTCCCCTCACTCAACCCATGCTTGAACAAATTCAAAGGGGTGAGGTTGCTGCCAAACCAGCAGTTGACCAAACAACACCCCCATCTCCTGACAATGCAATTGACATGGATATTGATGAGACTTCACCCACTGATTCACACCTCCTACCTTATGTTACTTTTTCCTACCCACTAACATACAACCTCCACCCACTATTACCCAACCTACACCCACTGTTATCTAATTTGTTAACCCAAACACTCATTCAACCTCATATCCCATCACCTATAGGAAAACCAAGCACCAAAGGGTCAACAAGGTATCTTCCTTGGTGGTCCTAACCTCGTAGCAGAGGAGACCACTTCCACAAAGGTGGCTAGTGATATGGGAATGGCTGGCACTATTGGCTCTAGCTTAGTAATAGGGTCAGTCAGTGCCACTGTCACTAAGTCCATTCCCATGCCCCATGAGTCTACATTGATGGTTCATTCCCCGAATGTAGATGAGGACAGTCTGGAACCATTATCAAACATGGAATTAACGAAACTTTGCATGAGCTTGCAAAAGCAAAATGCAGAGTTGGTACACACTTTCAATCGAAAGGGTCTAGATCTCATTCAGTTGAGGTATAGACTTACCACTTTGGAGTCACAAGGAAGTTCAAAGAGAAACTTTATGGTCCAGTCCTCAGAAAACAGTATTGGATAGGATTCATACAAAGGGGAGGAGGATTTGAATTTGAGTGATAAAGGTTCAAAAGATGGCTCCAAAGACTCAAGTGTAGGTACAAGGGAAGTTGCTGATTTACTTACTTATTTAAAGGCTACTACAAATTAGGATGGTTCTTTCTTAACGCTAATCAAGTCGTTTACTCAGATCATGGAATAAATCAATGCTAGTGTTGGGAAGATTGTTATAGCCACTGACAGTCCAGGTCTATCCATTGTCAGTGCACATGTACCCACTGTTGGTATTTCTCAACCAGCATTTGTTATTAGAGAGCCACATGTTGGGGTAACTACTGTAACTTTGCCTTCTATTGATCCTAATAATAAAGGCAAAGGTATACTTGTAGAAGAACAAGTTACCTCCAAGAAGAAAAAGAAGGAAGCTGCTAGCACTCAGGCTTGCACAGCAGCTACATGAGCAAGAATTAAAGAAGCCAATTATGTTGGAGGCCCAAGTTGTAAGTTCTTGTTCAAATAGCATGAATATGAGTTGGTCAGGTACTGGTGATGAAGAAGAGTAGGTTCAGGTAGAATATGATGAAGATGCAGAGGCTAGAGAGAAGCTCAAACAATTGAAATCACACATTGATTATGAGAATGAGCATATTTCAAGGATGTTCTTCAAGTTTTTAAATACAGCCATTGATCAAAATTGACTGTTTCTCAACAAATTTGGGCCATTGAAGGGATGCTTGTTTGGCATAATGATATAAAGGTTTTGGAAGAAAACAAAGCTTTATAATTGTTTGGATCAACTAATATCATACAGAAGAAAGTTTTGGAAGTCTCTATTGAGGAATTAACAAGCAGGATGGACTTGGAATAAGTTTAGAGGTAATACCATTGAAGAATTGGAAGAAATTTCATATCCCATTTGGGATGAGATCTGCAAACACAACATCAAGACTAAGTCTTTAGAGGAAAGACAACAAGAAATATAAAGAAGATGGAAAGAGGAGCATGTGGCAGTTGCCAGGCCAAGGAAATAGGGGTTTAAGCTCAACTTTCCAAAATTTGATGCAATGGATGAGAGTTTTCCAAATGATGGAGTATTGAATGAAAATATGGAGCTAATAGTTTTAGGTGATGTTGTTGCAGAGTTTGTGGGACTCAGGAACCCAATTATCAAGTATGACCAGGATAAAGATATAGGTTTTTGGAGGTTCACCAGACATGGAGGAAAAAATCAGGTATTTACTTCCCTTGGATCTTTATTTAGTAGCATGGACAAGGAAGAGCTAGAAAATATCTAGACTTTATTGTTGGAAAAGAATAGTGCAAATATTCCAACAAGTTTTAGAGAGAAGAAGATCTGGTCCACATTTAGAAGGATGTTTGACCCTGATCAAGATGATACAGTATGGATGGAGTTAGTTGATGCAGATGGCTTTGAATGGAGAGTGTTTTTAGTAACTGAAGTTTATCATCTCAGAACTTCAAAGTTTTTAGAGTACTTGTTGCTGGACAAAGTTTATCCACTGTCACAAGATAGTTTGAAGAAGATGGTAAAGTCAAAGCTCAAGGTTGAATACACTAGTGATTTGTGAGTTCAATTTTTAAAGTATATTCATTCTCAAATCCAAGGCTAAGTGTGTTTGTAAGAATCCTCTTTGTATCTTGTTTTATTATTCAGAAACTTAATAGTACGAGTAATATCAAGTTTAGGGGAGGATTGTTGGGAATAAAAGGTTCAAGTCTTAGCCGCTGCCAGAAGATTTCTAGTCACTAATGCAGAATACTCTAGCCATTGTTAAAGTTCTGTATAGCCACTGATAGAAGCCACTAATAAGAAGACTCTCATCCACTAATGGGATTGCATGGATCAACACGTTTCTTAATTTAAGAAAGATTTAGTCAATAAGTTATTTACTTTAATTATCTTTGTATACTTCCTATTCTAATTGATCTTAGCTTTTTGTACAAGGCTCCTTATTCTATAAGAGGAGGCCTTAGGGTTATACGTTGATATACACTTTTCATACATTGTTCACTTTGCTATAATTAATCGATTGAAAGTTTGGTAATCTTTGTGTTCTTTATTCTAGTTGTTATATTCCGCATAACAATTAGTTTCGTATTCAAACAAACTTTCTCTATGTATTAATCTTGATATGATCTCGATAATACAAAGCAAAATCGATCTAAGTTTGGGATCAACAAGGAAGTTCTCACGAGCTTATACACATCACATTAGATCATACCACATAATCACATAAGTGTACACGAGGAGCAACTCCCATGTACCGGAAGCGATATGGGGTGTATTGCACATACAACCCATTCACTGAATCACATAAGACACTCACATTACCTAGGATGCATCCATACGCTCCCTGCAAAACAAAGTCATAGTATGTACACTAGCTCATGACTAGCATACACACATAATAGCATATATAAATGTGCACCAAAAGGGAACACAGAGGACTAATCACACCGCCCAGATAGTGTCACGTCCTTGGTGCATCATTGACGTAGTCATGGTACCTCCATGACTAGTTACAAATAGCTCTGGTAAGGTAGGCATAATAACAAATCAACATATTATAAGGATAATCGTCATAAAGCAAATGAGGAATACGAATCATAGCAAGTGAAAGGGAATAACGAGATCCATAATTCATCGAACAATCAAAAGGGAACATAGCATTGGCATACGGGAATCATACTTAAGAAGGCTAAAAAGGAATAAGAAGGTCCTTACTGATAGGACGGAATATCTGTACCTTAACGAATGCGCAACACGAAACTACACACAAACGCAAACGAGAATACACACGGGTCACCGGAACTACAAAACATATGTACATATATTACATACCATAAATAGACACTTGCTACAAAAGTTTCTAAAAATAGGTGGTTGACACTACTTAAAACCAATGTTTTGAAAACCGGTTTTCAAATCGACCCGTTCGAGTCACCGGGTTCGGGTCAACCCGGTTTTCTAAAAAAATTATATTTCTAATAATTAACAAAAGTTATATATAAAAACCGTGAAAACTTACGTATATCGAACATATAAACTATTTACCAACCAATATAGCATGTAAAAATAAAATTTTGACGCAAATACGTAAGATGTTGGAAATACGTTTTTATAGTTAGAAAGTCTCGGTCACTCCAAAAATATAGTTAAGGGCTCGTAGTATAGTTTTAGTAACACATTAAGAAAGCCCGACCCATGAGCATGTTCATGGGCCGGAGGCCCAAGTCCATTTATGGACTTGGGTATATAAACCTCTTTCCTTCATGAAAAGGGGTGTTGGTTGTTTCACTTTGATAATACATTTTTATACATTTTCTCTCATCTTTCTCTCTCTACTTTCTCTCACTAGAAACATCAACCTCACTTGTGATTCTAGATTACCAATATTCTACAATTGGTATCAAGAACCATGGGATGAAATAGAGGTGTGCTTTGTGTTGTTCGTGGTTTCTTCTTTGTGGTTCGTGAGTTTTTAGAGCATAATACCTAAGTTTCAAAAAAATTTCGTGTTTTTGTTGTTCCAAGTGATCTACATATCTCCTACATAGTTGTGGTAGGGATTTGGGTAATTTAGATTGGTTAAAATCACGAATTTCTAATCAAAAATCTCGTTTTTATTAAATTATTGCAAAACAGTCAGATTTTTTGCGAAATCTTTCCTCAAAACATTTCGCAATAATTAGGGTTTTAAAAATCGAGTTATTGCGGAAAGTTATAGTAGGTATTGCGGAAACTTCATTGCAGTTACTGCGAAATCCTTCATATGTTAGATATTGCGAAATCTCTTATATAGGATATTGCGAGATATGTATTAATTCCAATATTGCGAAATCTGTTGTTTTGAATATTGCAAAATCTGTTGTTTTGAATATTGGGAGATCTGTCTTTTGGACATTGCGGAAAGTTTTGCATTATTGCGATATTTGGTGCTTTGGGTTATTGCGAAAGTTGTCTTCTTTTTAGTATTGCGAAATAATTAATCTTAGGGTTATTACGAGATTGTTTGGACTTGTTTATTACGAGATCTTGTTTATTAGGACAACTATTGCGAGATCTTCTCCAATTTTTGCAAGACTTCAAGGATTTTAGACTTTGCATTTATTTGAATATTTTCACAACAACACACGACCAAAGGATAATAACATATTGTTTCAACAACTATAATCACTTTACCTTTATTTCATTGCTCAATCATTCGGTAATCTTTTTTCAAGTGATCACAAAATGAATCCTCACTCATTAATGTCGACAATGACATCGCTTACTTATCTATCTATCATATCGGGTACCGATACCCGTCCAAATTTGCTTATCAAAGAGCTATTCGAAGCATGGAAGGGTCGCATGAAGTCATATATTATTGGTAGACACAGTGGGAGGCTTATGATCAAATCCATTGAGCAAGGTCCACTTGATTGGGCACTATTACTGCAAATGATGTGACTCGACCAAGGGAATTTTCTGAGTTATCGCCTGCCAACCAATTAGTTGTCGATGCGGATGAAAAGGCTGTTCAGACTATTCTTCAAGCTCTTCTACCCGATATTTATTGAAGTTAACACAAGATAGTGAAGGAACTAAGGGATCGTTTGACAGTTTTGCTACAAGGGACTTCACTCTCTAAGCAAGAACGAGAGTGTCAACTTTATGATCTTTTTTATAGGTTCACATACACTCCAGGGGAAACTCTTCATGACTACTATTGGCGATTCACTACATTGATGAATGATTTGAACACTTATAATCTAACGATTTCTCAATTTCAGGTCAATACCAAGTTTCAGAATACGTTTCCTCTAGAGTGGAGCCACTACGTCACTGATGTTAAGCTGGTAAGGGATTTTCATAAGTCAAATCTAGATCAATTTTATGCTTTCTTGTAACAACACGAGAAGTGCCTGCTCATGAAACGTATGTCTCAAGGATCTTATCCTGAACCATTGGCGTTATTGGAAAATCATCAAATGTCGTCAAATAACAACACTCATTATGCTATGGGACAACACTCCTATCACCAGCCTGCCTATCAAACCCCAAGCTATCTACAGTACTTGATGTTCCACAACCACCTACGTCACATCGACAATATCAGCTACCAGCACCATCATCGCAAAGAGAATCATGTCCATCACCTTATGCTCATCAACCATATCTTTCTCATCAGGCACCTACAGCTCCCGCTATCACCTATCCGGCACATACAACATGTCACACAAGCTACTCACAACAGGCCAGTACTACTTCAAGTGCATATGCAGCTCCATCAGCACCAGTATTGTATTGTGATGATGAGGTCCCAATTCCTGAATTTAAACACGGTGATAATCCTACTAAAGTGTTAGCTGCCATGTCTGCCTATATCACTCAAACATTGAACACACGAGCATATCGAGGACTTCATACCACCAACAATCAGTTGAGGACTTCTTCAAACTCTCGTCAACAAGCTACCATTCAAGATGGCAGAGTCATGGTTCAACCTATTCAGGGGAGACCAAGTTCATCTAACACCGGTACAAGAACTTACAACACTGCTCCAAGGGGAAATACTACTGGCAAGTTGAAGATGATCACATGTTACAACTGTAAGGGGAGGGACATAAGTCTAGGGAGTGTAAGTAACCCAAGAGGATAAGGAATGCTTCGTGGTTTGAGGAGAAGGTGATGTTGGTCAATGCTTAAGCAAATGGCCGTGAGTTAGACGAGGAGGAGTTATCGTTTCTTGTTGATCCAAGAGTTGCGAATAATGAAGGACAAACAACAGCTTTCACTCATAATGTAGCTTATCAAAAAGATGATCTCGATGCATACGATTCTGACTGTGATGACTTCAACACCGCCAAAGCAGCTCTTATGGAGAATCTCTCAGTTTATGGGTCCGATCAACTATCTGAGGTACCAAGTGTTCCCATTGATACTAGTATTCCACCACATCAAGTTGGGCAAGAGTCTCAGTATCCGAAAGAGCCTCGGGTGGTGAGTAATTCAAATGAGGAGACAAAAAATGATAGAAATATCACTGCAAGTTCCCAGAATTTGATTGAAATACAACCGGGAGCTATTTCGTATATGGATTCCCCTGCTCAACAAGATTTGCTAACGGTTCCGGCAGCTTTGCTTAGCCAAATGAATATTGTGGTCCTTGAAACCCTAGGTGTTAACACAACCTTATCTGTCGAGCTTGCTTTGTATAAGGAAAAGGTTCAAACCTTGGAATTAACTCCCTCGACCAATACATTAACTAATCTCGAATTTGATGAGTTTAGAAAACTTCAAATGGATAATTTACAAGAGATTGAACAATTAAGAGCAAATCTTTCAAAATAAATTAAAGAGAAAGAGTCGGTCGTCACTAATTTTCAAAAACTTAAAACGGATTTCTAATTCTCGAGTCTAAAAAGGTTGAACGGAAATTAATGCGTCTAATCAATTTAAAAAGATTGATAATTTGCTTTTGAAACAATACTCCGCCTCACACATAGTACATTTGTTTGATTCATCTTTTAAGGAATTTAACTTATCGCGTCTACAAGACCTTCCACCTAACCCGGGTTATGCAAAGCAAGCTCTTATCCACAACCCAAGACTTTACGATGCAACCAAATTAGGAAAGGTATTAGATCTAATTGTTATTCCAGATGATCCCTAGTATATATCACTCGTTGAAGAGAATCGGTAAAAAATGCTTTTGAAATATCCTAAGTTTGATTATGATAAGCTTAATCAAGAGTATTCAAAGACAGATTTTAGAACTCGATTTAACATACAAAGGGAATTTATCGATACACCAACTTACGTGTCCACCAAAGAGATCCCTAGTACATTTCCTAAACTTGTTAAAAAGGATGAACCTAAGGAAATTACAAAGGTTCTTCTACCGGTAAGTACAGTATTGTTAAGTTTGAAAGAGCTTAAACAATATTTACCCATTTTTACAAGGTCATTTTGGAATGTACGATTCCAACGGCTTAAACCGAAGGAGAGTGGGCTTTCGAATACACGAAAGCTGTGTTTGAGAATGAGATCGTTCCGTTTGTGGAGAATCTTAAAGAGGGTTTTATATCTCTTGGTGAAAATCTAATTTTAAAATGAAAGAGGTTCAAAAGTTTTCCATTAAATGGATGATGCTTATGAGCTACATTTAATTGAGAAAAAAAAGATTTTGTCCGAATATGACCAATTATTGGAACAAGTGGTGTCTCTCGATGTAATGACTGTTGTAACACTTAATTATGCTAATGAGTTTATATATGTTGTGAATAAATGTGATGATGTGCATGATCTCTGTGTGAATATTGTTGAGACTGTAAATGTTAAGGTAGATAATCAACGTTGTCACAAATCTGATGCTGAATTTTTAAAGCTACAAGATTCTTATAATTTACTTTCAAAACGTTTTGATGAGCTTCCAACACATTGTATATCTCTTGAAACTGTAAACAATCTAAAGATGAAACTCTTATCTTGACCAATGAATGTGAAAATAACGTTCAGACGAGTGACAAGGTGATTAAGATATTAGAGGAAGAGATTATGAGACTTAAGAGAGAGTTCTCAGTAGAATCTATAGAATCTATGAAAATGGAACTAGAGGCCGCAGAGACTAAAAACCATGCCTTGGAAAATAGAATCATCTATATTCTAGGGGAGCTTGAACGAGCAAAGCAGGGATTTTCACAACTTTATGGTTCACTAGAAGAACGCTTCGCTTTTAATGCGTCACAACATGAGTCACTTATTGACGAACTAAATCAAAAGTCCGCGGAAATCTCTGACTTAAATATTCAACTCATAGACAAACACATGGTCTTAGCTGAGTTAAAGGAGACACTTCAACTCAAAGGAAAATAAGTTGTTGATAACTCATCTACACTCTCTGCGTCGTCCTCTAGTGCTCCAAAAACCAACGAAGTGGTTATCTATAAGAACCTGAACCATAAGAACAATGCTCTCATTTATATGGATTATATGAAGAATGTAATTAGGCATGTGCACCTTACGAGGGACATCTTAGATGACTTATATGAATCTGATCCCACAAATAACGATTATAAGGCTCATTTATACATTGAGCGGGTTCAATCTTGCCTAGCACATCTTAATTACATCGGTCAACTGGGTTCTGCACCACTAAAAAACCCATTACCATTGCCATTACTCCATTCAGCAAAACCCCAGGAGCTAAACCATCTCTAAGTACACCCAAAAAGGAAAAATCAAATTTGGTCACTAATGATTCCTTGCCTTCTATAGGAGTAAATGTTTCTACTAAGGCTAAAGGATCTCAAGTCAAGAAATATAGGATCAAGCCTTCCACTAGTAGGACTATGAAGAAGAAAGTAGAAGCTCACCCTAGAAATGTCATTTCAAATTTAAATAAAATAAATCATGTAGCTAAGACTAAAGGCCCTGTGGTTATGTAGAAGCTTAAGCGCAAAGTAAATTCTGATTAGAGATGTTGGAATTGTAATGAATGTATGTTTTCTCAGCGTCATGATTTATGCCTTGTTGATCATGTTAATGAAATGTATGTGTTGAGACTGCTTTTATACATAGTCTCATCGTCCAAAACGGGCTTTAAATGCATTAAATATCATCAAAAATGCCAAATATATGCTTGTGTTTGTTACTTGTGTATTTTAGGTACGGATATTGAGAAAATGACAAAAGATCACAAGAATCATGCAAAAATGAACACGGGAAACAAAGCCGCACAATAAACCAAGCCCTAATGAAGATTTTCCAAGAAAAACCCTTGAAGAATTGAAGATTATGCAAGAAGGGTCCTCCAATATTGAAGAATTGACACTTTAAACCCTTGTATATTCATAATTACAAGTTTGGTCCTTAAATTTTGTCAAATTTACAAAAAGGGCCCTCTACTTTGAAGAATTGGAAAAAATGGTCCCTCATAAATCATGACTTGCCAATATTAGTCCTCCAAAAAGTCAACAATATAAGTCAAGACCATTATCTTTGAAGAAAATGCCAAAACAGTCCTTCAAGAATCAACAAATGGCAAGAAATACCCCTGAAAATACTTTGGAAAAGTATTTGGGGCAAAAGTATGAAAAAGAAAACTTTAATAACAAAGGAATTCGTTTTTAGGCTGTTTAAAGTTGCAAGTGACAAGAGAAAAAGAGAAGGGGGGGTTTAAACTGGCAGACAACCAAAGTTACATAGGCCACTCACACCCTACCACGTGCCCCACTCACCTCCCACAACCAATCAGCTTTCACCATCCTTCCACATCACCATCCACTCACACCTGCCTAACTAACTTAATTATTTAAGTTAAATTAAGGCGCTAAACACCCCATTTAAAAACAAAACGGATTAAACACATGTTCTTCATGTTCTTGATGCAAATAGGGTGTTTGTTAATTACCAAAAATTAAACCCTAATCTTCTCCAGAATTAAGATTAGGGTGTCCCTAAACATAACCCAACTGCTAAAACCCATGCCACATCACTATCCTGCTCACATGATAAAGCCTCCTTCACACGTTTTGGGAAAATGCCAAAAGTTTGCCGTGAAATCAACACTCAGTATTCAGCTTTCATCCTAAGCTTCATTATGAGCCATTGATCACTATTTCACCTTGCCAACTCATACAAACAGCCAAAGAGAGTTCACATGATCAAGCAAAATGCCAAAATCCTCAAGGGCATTTTTGGGACTTCAAGCAACTAAGGTTTTACGTTTTTATGCATTTTAGTAGTTCATTGTAGCCTATAAAAGGCATATGACCTATTTCATTTTCAGTTGCTCTTGAATTTTTCCTAGTTACATTTCTGTAAATCCTTGTTCATTGTTTAATGAAAATTGTTTGAATTTTGTGAAGAAAAACCAAGTGCCAATCTCTTATTCTGTTTGTTTATGTTATATGTTTGCTAAAACTGAATCTCAAAACGTTTTCTTAAGCTTTGTGCAAGAAATTGCTCAAAGTCCTAAAAACTTGATATTTTGCTAAGTTCCTTGGTACACCTTGGAGTTCTTAGGCTATAAGTGGATCATAGCACCCTGATATTGTGTTATCAAGGTGTTGTGAGGCTTATAACTTGGGGATAATCAAGTGTGGGGTACAAGGGTTGCATTAATCAAGGATTTGTCACCTTTCTGTTTATTATTTTTGCTTCTAACTTTGTTCCATCTTAGCAGCTTGATATTGGAAGCTTGTGCTTGTTCTTGCTAGCACATCAGCTCAAACATACGTGGGTGTGGATGTACATCCATAAGGTTTGAACCCTTAATCTCAAAATCTGTCAAAATTTTGGATGTTTGTGATATTTGAGTTCTTCTTGTGTATGTGTTGTTCTTGGGCTCCAAATCTTGTTGTTTCTGTTTAAGTTTGATGTTTTGATGCTTATGTATGCATGTGCTAACCTAAATCCAACTTCTGATTTGAAAATACTGATTTAAAAATATAAAAGGGAGTTTGGGTTAACCTGTTTGAGTGCATAGATTGTTATTGTGTTATTGAAAGTTGTTTGTTTGAGTTGGTATCTGCTATTTACTTGGTTGTGTGCTAAAACCTGCAAGTTTTCAGCTTTGAAACCTCAAATTAAAGATTATGCTATAACTCACTTGTTTTGACTGTTTTTGACCTAAGATTTTGGAAACACCTAGAGTGTATGCATGTTTAGCGCTAAAAAGTGTTAAATCATAGTTTGTGTAACATGTTAGCAAGATTTGAGTGTTTGAAATTGGACTTGTGGTCAACTATATCAGCTAAGTGTTCATAACTGCTTGTTAGTGTTCATCAGTAACTTTAATGTGCTTGAATCTTGATCTAGTCTTTGAATCATTGCATGAAACCTATTTAGATTTGTTCATTTGAATTAATTATAGCTTGTGTATGCATTTGGTGAAGTTTGGTTGGCTGATTTTTGCTAAAAGTGCTTATTGTTCATATATGGGCTAGGTCTGTGGATCTTTTGAATTAACTGCACTGATTGGTTGTTTGTAATTGTGTTTTTGTGATTGATATTGACTCCTTATGATTAACTGATCATTTGGGTGCCTTTGCTTAACTTGAATCCACAAAAAAGTCATATAAGACAAAAGGTCAATTAAGTCAAGCAATGGAAACTTTTCCCACTGCTCAGACTCCAAAACTAGCCCCTGCTAGTGTTAATCATCATTCAGCTTATTCGTAAGCTAAATTGGCTTATCCAGACTTGCAAGAACTTATTTTTTGTGATAGATCTTCCTCATTTGACCCATTTATATGATCTGGAGCTTATTAGACTTTGACTTTGACTTTTTACTAGAGAACTCATTAAGTTGACTTTTAAACAAGTGCTTATCTGCTTATTCTAGCTTATTGCTTGTGCTTATTTGAAATTTTTTTGATTATTTTGCTTAATTAAGTCATTTAAAAGCTTTTGAAAGTTGAATCAGCACTTGAGGTGGTCTAGAACTCAAAAACGACTATTTTGTCGTTTTGTGAAGAGAGTCTTGGCTTATTTCAGGCTTATTTCTTGTGCTTTTTCCAATTTTCTTTTTACAGATCTCTTAAGTAACTCAAAAGAAGCTTGTGTGTCAAATTTTAGCTTATAGCTCAATGGGTCAAAAAGCCCATTAAGAATAAGCTGCTTTGAAATAAGCTAGCTTAAACACATTTTCAGCTTTTGGTCCTTGAGAGTTTTGTTCTTAAAATCAAATTTTAAGTTAGATTGGAGCGTTTGGGCTTATTTGGACAACATTTTTCTTATTGGGCCAATTTGAGCCCATTAAGGGACTGTTTGGACTTTTAGCCCAATTCTAGGCCCAATAAGGGTATTTTTGTAATTTCAACTTCATTTCGCTGTTATTTAGGTTAAAATAAACTAGTTTGAAACTTTTTAGAATTTTTATAAATTTTGGATTTTTATTAATTTTTTATTATTATTTTATTATTAAAAATTAAAATTTAGATTTTTCAAAGTTTTTCATTTTCCTTAGTTCAAATACATTAAGTTAGGAATTTTACAATTTTTAGAATATTTTTATTGTCATTAGATTAATTTTTAGAATTATTTTAAGTTTTAATAGTTTTTAATTGTTTTTAAATAGTTTTCATTAATTTTAAAATTTTCAAAAATAGTTATAAATTTAATTAAGTCATTTTAGAGGTTTACAAGTAAAAAAATCTCATTTTGGGCTTTTTGTTAATTAAATTGATTTTTTGGGCTTTAATTAGCATTAAAAATTATTATTTAATTAAATAAAAGGTTTGAGTGATTTTTGATTTTTTGTAAACTCTAACTACATTTTTTAAGATTTATTGCAATTTTCTAGGAATTTTTAGGGTAACTTTTTTATTTTGTCACTTTTTACGGTTTTACGTGCACGACTATTCGTCTTAGTTTAATTCATAATCGTAACCGTCATTCTCTTCCAATCTCTTTTCTATTTTCTTTCTTCATAAATTATAATCACAAAAGTTAATCAATTCTTGACACAACGCACTTGCCTCCTTGGGAAACGAACTTGAACTTCATTGGTCATTAGTGCTTGGTTTTCCTAAACCGACACTTAATACTTGCCCTACTTTTGCTCCCTTTTCCTAAAGAGTAGTAAAAACACTACATCATTTTGGCGCCGCTGCCGGGGAGGCGTGTTGTGTTTTGATTTGGAAATTGTTGTTTTTATATATAGCCATAATATCTATTTGTATTAGTAGCACTCTACTAATACGTATTATCGGTTTTTCGTTTTTTGTGTGAATATTATTACTATATTGTATACGTAGAACAATAAATTCACAAGTATTCCAAAAGTGTGAAAAAACAACCTTGATTGGGAGGTCATTACTCAATCATTGTATTCGAATCTCAAACAAGAAATCAAAGACAAAATAGATAAATACTTTCATGAAGCTTAATTTTGAAAAACACAAACTATAAGGTGGGTATAAGGCGGGTATGTTAGAAATACGTTTTTACGTATATTAGAAGTATCGGTCACTCCACAATAATATTCATGTTGTAATAGCTCGTAGTTAGATAATAGTTGTTAGTTACTTATTAACTTAAGTAAGAACCGGTCCATGGGCTTGTCATGGACCGGCCCAAGCCCATGTTTAGCTTGGTACTATAAATACCCCTTTCCACTAAGGAAAGGGGTTGGTTGTTGTTCCATATTCACATTTCATATTAATAAAATCTTTCAAGTATTCTCTCACTTTCTCTCTCTAGTTTCTCTCACTAGAAAACATCAACACACTTCATAGATTCATAGGTTATCAATTTCTACATTTGGTATCAAGAGATATGGGGTGATTTAAGGTAAGGATTGTGTTGCTTTTTTAGTTTTTGAATCAATTAGTGATCTTTAGAAAAAATCAATCTTGAATCTTGTTATTTTTGGTGTTTTTGTTATTGGGATTGATTGATAAGGATTGGGTTTAGCTTATTTTGGTAAAAATCATAAAACTTTTTGTGGTTTTGGATCAAAAATCGGTGATTAAAGCTGTTTTAGAAGTCTCGGAAACATTTCTCCAGATTATTCCGAATAGGATTTTCCGAATAGGAAGGTTTTCAGAATAGAAGGTTTATTCAGAATAGAAGTTCTGAATAGGATAGTATTCCGAATAGAAGGTTTTTCCGAATAGACTTTCCGTTTAGAAGAAACTTTCCGAATAGCCACATTTTTCCGAATAAGAAAATTTTTCCGAATAGCAGCAACTTTCCGAATAGCAGTTCTTTCCGAATAGCATCATCTTTCCGAATAGCACCATTATTCCGAATAGCACCATCTTTCCGAATAGCACCATCTTTCCGAATAGCAACCTTTCCGAATAGCCCATACTTTCCGAATAGCCATACTTTCCGAATAGCACCATCTTTCCGAATTGCCATACTTTCCGAATAGCCATACTTTCCGCATAAGGTTTTTTCAGCATAAGGGTTATTCCGAATAGAGCATTTTCAGAATAGGATTATTCCGAATAGAGGTTATTCCGTGTAAGGGTTTTTTTCAACATAGGATTATTCCGAATAGAATTATTCCGAATAGAGGTTATTCCGAATAAGGATTTATTCTGAGTTTGGGTTATTCCGTATAAGCAAGTTCAAGGGGTATTTGAGTTTTTTCGACGATCTTTAGTGGATTTAATTACAACACAAATTCTCAACCTTTCTTCACTGCTCGATCAACCGATAATCTTTGAGTCTGTTAAGTGATCACAATGAATCCAAGTTCATTAATGCCTCAGATGACATCTCTTACGGATATCTCGATCATAACGGGGACTGATAGTCGTCCACCGATGCTTATTAAAGAGGTGTTTGAGGCATGGCAGGGCCGCATGATGCAATACTTGTAGGGCAAACCAACCTACGGAAGGCTTATGGTCAAATCAATTTTGAATGGTCCACTCGACTATGGTACCATTACGGTTGACAACGTGACTAGACCACGAGAATTTGAAGAACTCACTCCAGCTCAACAACTTGTTGCAGATGCAGATGAAAAAGCTCTTCAAACGATTCTTCAAGCTCTTCCCCATGATATTTATAGGATGGTAAGTCAGTATACAGTGGCAAAAGATTTATGGGAACGGTTAAAGGTGTTGCTACAAGGCACGTCTCTCACCAAACAAGAAAGGGAGTGTCAGCTGTATGATTTGTTTGATAGATTCACATACAGCCCAGGGGAAACACTCCACGATTACTACTTCAGATTCACTACTCTAATGAATGATCTGAATGTATACAATCTGGTAATTGCTCCATTCCAGGTTAACACCAAGTTCTTGAATACTTTACCTCAAGCTGAATGGGGTGAGTATATTACCGATGTGAAGTTAACTCGGGATTTGCATAAGTGCAACTTAGATCAAATCTATGCTTTTCTTCAGCAACATGAGAAGCATGTGATTATGCACCGTTCTCCTCGCGGTATGTACCCAGATTCCTTAGCTTTGATGGCGAATCAACCAAGCTTGTCACACAACAACACACCTTATATTTTGGGACATCAAGCCTATCATCCATCACCTTACATAACACCAACTTTTCCACAATACTCGATTCTACCACAACCACCCACCTCACATCAGCAACAATATCGGTTCAATACACCTTCACCACAGTATGCTTCACAACTTCATCCAGCACATGTTGCACCTTATGCAGTATATCCATCAAGCTATCCTGATCAAATGAGTATTCCTTCTACTGATTATGCAGCTTATCCAGATCAAGCACTTTATTGTGATGATGAGGAAGTCCCAGTTCCTGTATTCCAACAAGGAGCTGACCCAGTTGAAGTGCTAACTACTATGTCTGCTTATCTCACAAGAACTTTAAGCAAACGAGGATTCAGAGGATCAACTCCTACCAACAATCAGTTGAGGAATTCATCCAATTCTCGCCAACAAGCTACAATTGAGAATGGCAGGGTAATGGTTCAGCCAATTCAACCATATCAGGGGAGAACTTCCACATCAACCAATGTTCGCACCGCCAATCCTGCTCCTGTTCCAATGGTCAACAACCCTCCACGGGCTAATACAGGCAAGTTGAGAATGATTACATGCTACAACTGCAAGGAAGAGGGTCATATGTCCAGGGATTGTAAGAAACCCAAGAGGAGAAGGGATGGATAGTGGTTTGCAGAAAAGATATATCTGGTAAATGCTCAGGCGCAAGGAAGGGAACTTGATGAAGAGGAGCTTGCATTTCTTGCTGATCCAGGGATTGCTGAACAAGACGTTGTCACTACGCAGAATGCAGCTTACCAAGCCGATGATCTTGATGCGTATGATTCCGACTGTGATGACTTTCAAACTGCAAAGGCTGCTTTCATGGCAACTTTCTCCAGCTTAGGGCCAGATAAGAGATCTGAGGTACTTATTAATAACACCGATAATGCCACTGATGCTAGTATTCAACCACATCAAGTTGGGCAAGAGAGTGCTGATTCGAATGAATCTTCGGTTGTGAGTCCTTCAAACGAGGAGACAAACAATGATAGCAATATCAATGTGAGTTCCCAGACTTTGAGTGAATCACAACCGGGACCCAATTCGCATACGCCTACTCCTGCTCAACAAGATTTGGTCATGGTTCCTGCTACACTACTTAGCCAAATGAATGCTGCACTCTTAGAAACCTTAGCTAAGAATAAGAATTTGTCTGATGAGCTTGCCTTAAGCAATGAGAAAGTACAAACTTTGGAATTAGTGCCTTCGTCTAGTGTTCTCACAAATCTCGAATATGATCACTTTAGAAACAAACAAATGGGTCACTTGCAAGAAATCGAGAACTTAAGAGCAAATCTGTCTAGTGAACTTAAAGAAAAGGAGTTAGTGGTCACTAATTTTCAAAAACTTCAAACTGATTTTGAATTACTCGAATCTAATAAGACTGAAATGGAGATTAATGCTACTAATAAGATTAGAAGTCTAGACTACTTGCTTTTAAGACAATACGCTGCTTCTCAACTAGTGCACTTATTTGATGCTTCGTTTAGAGAGTTTAACTTATCACGTCTAAAAGGCCTTCCCCCTAATCCACGATATGCAAAACAAGCTTTAAGACATAGTCCTAGACTTTATAATGCAACTCAATTAGGATTGGCTTTAGACCCGATTGTTTTTCCCGATGATCGAACAAATAAGGATCTAGTTGATGAGGATCGGTCATACAATTCAGCAAAATATCCCGATTGTGATTATTTTAAAATGAATAAGGAGCTTGCAAAAACTGATTTTAGAGTTCGCTTCCATATGGATAAGGATCTCATTACAACACCAACCTACATGATAGAGGAAGAAAGTCCTAGTACATTTCCTACACTTGTCAACATGGAAGGTCCTAAGGAAATTCCAAAGAATCTTCCACCTGTTAGCACTGTATGGTTAAACTTGCAAGAGATTAACCGATACTTTACTAACTTTGACAAGGTCATTTTGGAATGTACGACTTCAAATGGCTTAAACGCCGGAGAATGGGCTTTCGAACACATGAACGAGGTGTTTAAAACTAAGATCAATCCGTTTGTCGAAAGTCTAAAAGGAAGTTTTGCATCTCTTAAGGAAAATCTTCAGTTTGAAATTGGGGAAGTTCAAAAAGTGTTTTATGAAATGGACACCGCTTACGAACTGCAACTAATTGAAAAGGAAAAGATTTTAACCGAATATGACCGATTCTTGTCCGAAGTTATCTCGTGTGATGTGCTTACTATTGTAAATGTTAATTATTCGACTGAGCTTACATCTGCTGTGATTAATTGTGATGCTGTGCATATTTGTGATGATGTTTGTGATATTTCTGTAAATGTTGCTGAAACTGTAAATGAGGTAGATAATCATTCTTGTCACGAATCTAACGCTGAGTTTTTAAAGCTACAAGATTCTTATAATTTACTTTCTCAACGCTTTAATCAACTAGAACAACATTGTATATCTTTAGAATTAAAACAACAAGCTTAAAATGAAAATCTTTTGATATCAAATGTTTGTGAAAACGGTGTTGAGACAAGTGACAAGATGATTGCAATTGTTAAGACATTAGAGGAAGAAATCATGAGATTGAAGAGAGAGGTTTCATCAAAGGAAACATTAAAAATGGAACTAGAGGCTGCAGAGTCTAAAAACCAAGTCTTAGAAATTAGACTATCAACTGTTCTAGGGGAGATGGATCGGACCAGGCAGGGACTATCCGCTCTTTATGGTTCACTAGAAGAACGCTTCGCTTTTAATGCGGCACAGCAACATTATTATGTTGAACAACTGAACCAAAAGTGCGAGGAAATCTCTGACTTGAACATCCTGCTCATAGACAAAAATATGGTTTTGGCTGAGTTAAAGGAGACACTTCTTCTCACCCGACAAGAAGTTGTTGATAACTTAGCTACCGACTCTGCACCGTCCACTAGTGCTCCAACAACCAAGTCAGTAGTGCTTTATAAGAATCCGCTTCATAAGAGAAACCAGGTTACCTACGATGATTATATGAGGAATGCCATTAAGCATGTCGATCTTCTTAGGGATATTTTAGACGATCTTTATGCCTTAGATCCCTCAAGTAGTGACTATTATTCGGCTCATGAATATGTTAAGCGAGTTCAATATTGCTTGGCTTATTTGCAATACATAGGTACACCAGGTTCTGCACTACTTAATAATAAGCCCATTGCTGTCACTCCATTTAATAAGACTCCAGGAGCGAAACCGTCATTGGCGCAATCAAGTAAGACACCTTTAAAGTCTGATGCTAATGTTCCCAATTTGCCTTCTACAGGATTAAACGCGACTACTAAGGCTAAAGGATCGCCACTCAAGAAAGCTAAGATCAAGCCCTCCACTAGTAGTGCCACAAAGAAGAAAGTAGAAGTCCACAATAGGAATGCTAGTTCAGTTTTAAATAAAACGAATCATGTTAAGACTAAAAGCTCTGCGCCTGTGCAGCAGCCTAAACCATTCGTGAATTCTGATTTAAATTGTTGGAACTGTAATGAATGTATGTTTTCCCAGCGCCATGATTTGTGTCTGATTGATCACGTTAATGAAATGAATGCTATTAAGAATGGTCTTGAATGGAAGCCAACGGGTAGAACTCGTGCCCAAGTTGGCTGGCAATGGCGTCCCACTGGTAGGACCTTTACACTAGATGGTAAAATGTGCCCTTTAACTAGGAATGCATCCATTGAGGTTAGGTCTGAGCGTCCTTTAGTTAGGAACACTCGCACTCAAGTATGGAAACAGCGCCCTTTAATTAGGTCAGCCCCCACTATAGTGCCTATCAGTGTAGCAATACCTCAGGATTTGAGCCAACTAGAATCTACACCACCAATTAAGAAGAAGAAGGCTAGGAAATCTAAGAAACCTAGAGTTAGCAAATCTAAGATTATTAAATCTGTACCTGCTAATAACAAGGAACACTCAGATTCCGATACCTCTACATTGTCTTTGTGTGGTGATATTTTCAGGTGGTCCAAATCATCCTGTGGTATTTGGACTCCGGTTGTTCAAAACATATGACCGGAAATCGCTCGATGCTCCGAAATTTCGTCAGCAAGTTTCTTGGTACGGTTAAATTTGGGAATGATCATATAGCAAAGATTATGGGGTATGGTGAATATCAGATTGGAAACGTGACGATTTCTAGGGTATACTATGTAGAAGGTCTTGGTCATAACTTATTCTCAGTAGGACAGTTTTGTGATTCCAACCTTGAGGTTGCTTTTCGACAACACACTTGTTTCATCTGCAACTTGGAAGGAAAAGATTTGTTGAAGGGATCTCGTGGTGCAAATCTTTATACTTTGTCCTTACAAGACATGATGGCCGCTTCTCCAGTATGTCTTCTCTCTAAAGCTTCTAAGACCAAGTCATGGTTATGGCATCGCAGATTATCACATCTTAATTTTGATGCTATCAATCATCTGGCTAAAAACGAGTTAGTTCGTGGTCTTCCAAAGCTTAAATTTCACAAGGACCATTTATGTTCCGCGTGTTCAAGAGGGAAAAGCACCAAGAAATCTTACAAGCCCAAAGCTGAAGACACCAATCAAGAAAAACTTCATCTTTTGCATATGGATCTTTGTGGGCCGATGAGAACTGAAAGTGTGAGCGGTAAGAAATTCATTCTCGTCATTGTGGATGATTTTTCCAGGTTCACATGGGTTAGATTTCTACGTACAAAGGATGAAGCACCGAAGGCTATCATCACTTTTCTGAAGTTCATTCAGGTACGTTTGAATACCACTGTCCGCCGTATTCGTACAGACAATGGTACAGAGTTCGTAAACCAGACTCTTCGTGATTATTATGAAGGAGTTGGTATATCACACGAAACATCCGCTGCACGCACTCCACAACAAAACGGTGTCGTTGAAAGACGAAATCGTACACTTATGGAAGCTGCTAGGACCATGCTTATTTATGCGAACGCTCCATTGTTCTTGTGGGCAGAGGCTATTTCTACTGCATGTTTCACTCAAAACCGTTCTATCATTCGGAAACGCCATGGAAAAACACCTTATGAGCTTCTACATGACCGCAAACCCGATGTTTCATTTTTCCATGTGTTTGGTGCTCTGTGTTATCCAAACATCAATAGTGAGAACTTGGGTAAGCTTCAACCAAAAGCCGACATAGGTATTTTCATTGGTTACTCACCGTCCAAAAGAGCATACCGAATCTATAACCGTCGTCTTGGCAAGATTGTAGAAACTATGGACGCTGATTTCGACGAGCTGACAGCGATGGCTTCTGAGCAACACAGCTCTGAACCCGCGCTTCATGAGATGGGACCCGGTGCTATAAGTTCCGGATTAGTTCCCAACAATCCTACTTCTACATCATTTTTACCACCATCAAGGCCCGAGTGGGATAAACTGTTTCAACCGTTGTTTGATGAATTCTTCGATCCCCCGACTGATGAAGTTCCAGTACCTGTAGTAATTGCTCCAATACCTGAAGTGGTTGCTCAAGTTAATGAACCTTTATCTAATGCATCTACAATTCACATTGAACCAGATGCACCTTCACCAAGTGATTCTCAAACTACACCTGAATCATCACCCCTACTTGTGCCTAATGATGTAGAAGAGGATACTACTGATCACGACTTGGAATATGCTCACTTGCAAGAGCTTCCTTTCTTTGGTGTAGCGATCCCTGAAGACCCTTCAGCCGCGTCTACCTCAGAAGAAGCTCCTTCTATTGTTCACTCCAGACCACCTAGGATTGAAAACCATAGCACTAAATGGACAAAAGATCACCCAATTAGGAATGTTATTGGAAATCTAGATCGACCAGTCTCTACACGCCATCAATTACAAGAGAGTGCACTATATTGTTACTTTGATGCATTTCTCTCTGAAGTTGAACCCAAAAATTGGCAGCAGGCTATGACCCAATCATCTTGGATTGAAGCTATGCAGGAGGAACTCAATGAATTCAAACGACTAGAAGTATGGGAATTGGTTCCTCGCCCTGACAAGGTTAACATCCTTACTTTGTTATGGGTTTATAAGGTTAAACTTGATGAGATGGGTGCGGTATTGAAGAATAAGGCTAGATTGGTCGCTAGAGGATATAAACAAGCCTTGGGTATAGACTTTGAGGAATCTTTTGCTCCTGTGGCTAGATTGGAGGCGATTAGACTATTCCTTGCGTTTGCTGCTCATATGAACATGATCGTCTATCAAATGGATGTAAAGACGGCATTTTTGAACGGTGAACTAAGGGAAGAGGTTTATGTTAGTCAACCGGATGGGTTCGTCAGTACGGAGTCTCCTAATCACGTGTACAAGCTTAAGAAGGCTCTCTACGGGTTGAAACAAGCTCCACGCGCGTGGTATGATCTCCTGTCAACATATCTCATGTCGGAAGGCTTCTCCAAAGGCAAAGTGGACCCCACTCTATTCACTCTCAAAGACGGCAACGACATGCTTCTGGTACAAATTTATGTTGATGATATAATTTTTGCTGCCACTAACATAGAATTGTCTAAACAATTTGAGAAGATAATGTCCACACGCTTTCAGATGTCGATGATGGGAAAAATCTCATTTTTCTTAGGATTACAGATTTCTCAGAATCCCAGAGGCATCTTTATAAATCAATCCAAATATGCTCTAGAATCACTTAAGAAATATAACTTTGAGAATTGTGACCCCGTAGACACTCCAATGGTGGAGAAATCCAAGTTAGATGAAGATAGGAATGGGACTATTGTCGATCCAAAACTTTACCGTGGGATGATCGGCACCCTTCTATATCTGACTGCTAGCAGGCCTGATTTGCAATTTGCTGTATGCATGTGTGCCCGGTATCAAGCTCGGCCTACCGAAAAGCACCTACATGTTGTGAAAAGGATCTTTCGGTATCTAAAAGGAACACTTCATCGTGGTCTATGGTATCCGAAAGATTCCTCGATTGCTTTAATATCATACGCAGATGCCGATCATGCTGGATGTCAAGATACGAGGCGTAGCACTTCTGGATCTGTGCAACTCCTTGGAGATAGATTGATCAGTTGGTCTTCAAAACGGCAGAAAAGCGCTGCAATATCAAGCACGGAGGCTGAATACATCGCCATGTCCGGTTGTTGTGCTCAAGTCCTTTGGATGAGATCACAATTAACTGACTACGGTCTTGGATTTAACAAAATACCGATGTATTGTGACAACAAGAGCGCCATTGCCCTTTGCTGCAACTATGTTCAACACTCCCGGGCCAAGCACATAGACATTCGCTACCATTTCATTAAGGAGCAGGTGGAGAACGGAGTGATCGAGCTGTATTTTGTCACTACTGAGTACCAGCTGGCGGATATGTTCACCAAAGCCTTAGATCGAGGACGAATCGAGTTTTTGATCGACAAGCTTGGCATGAAATCATTTACTCCAGCGACTCTCAAAGAGTTGGCAGAAGAATCAGCTGAATAGTCGTGGTAAACTATTCAGAGTATCCTTTGTTCGTGATCATGTATATTATCGTAAATATATAAACCACAAAAGAAAAATACAAAAATATAAAACTAAGAAAAACCATAAAAATTATAAAACCAAGAAAAACCATAAAAAATATAAAACCTAGAAAAACCATAAAAATTATAAAATCAAGAAAAACCAAAAATATTTTCGTTTTTAAATCGGGCATGTCTTTTAGTACGGTAATATTTACGGCCTTAGAAATGTCGATCAATATTGACACGGTGCCATAAATAGAGTCCGTATAAAAGTTGTACATTTTTAAAACATGCCCATTATGGCTTGTAGGTATTTCTGACTGCAACCCGGTTTTCATATTAAAGTCACGTATTTCCTTGGAAAACGTTGGCTCAGAACGGGAATTAATTTTCTCGGGCGTGATTTACAAGCCAAATCATGCAAAGGGATCAAGTTTACTTTACAACTTGGTCTAACACGAATTTGTGTACGTCTCAGTGCATTAATTTGTTAAAATAAGAGAAATCTTATTGACACCACGAATCAAACTTTTTCAAGAAATCAATTGGGAAATGTTTTTCATCATCATGTGCCTCGTTAAACAATGACTACAGCTCTTTAAATAGAAAACGGGTCATCGTTTAAGGGGGAGAAAATGTTTCATCATCTTTCACATCAAAAAGATCCTCAAAAGTTTTCACGGAAACTCACAAAGCTTAATGGTTAATGGTTGGTTTGCTTTGGCATATGTCTCGTTGTTGCTTATAAGTTTGTTGTGGATTGTGCTTGTGTTAAGATAGGATAATCACAAAGGCTAGGGTAATTTACATAAGATAGGGTCAAAGTGTCAAGTATTAAAACTTGGTACACAAAAAATGTTGAATGAAGCAAAAAGAAAATTGAGGGGGCAAAGTTGACAACTTGTCCAAACTTGTGGAAAACTTTGACCTAGTCAAAAGTTACCCCCCCCCCCCCCCCCCCCCGTTCTTTTCTTTCATATCACTGTTACCATATCCATTTGCCACCATTGATAATCACACAACTACACCCTCACGAAAATCAAACAAACACGTCTCAATTAGTTACCTTCTAGTTCAGATCTTCACAAAAGGTAATCAAACGGATTAATTTTCATATACATAAATTCAATTAACTCTTTTTAATTGGAAATCAAACGAATCAAATTACTGATTAATTAGGGTTAATTAATTTGGGGGTTTTGCTTGGGTTGTATTCGGAATAGGTTTAATTGCACTATTTTTGCCTTTAGATCAATTGAATCAAACGGATTAAGTGCCTAATTAGAAAAAATTGTAACTGTTGAAAACTTTCCGCATAGAAGCAGTTTTTCCGAATAGAACAGTTTTTCCGCATAAGGCAAAAGTTCCGCATAAGGAAAAAGTTCCGCATAAGCAAAAAGTTCCGCATAAGGCAAAAGTTCCGCATAAGGAAAAAGTTTCGCATAGGGCAAAAAGTTCCGCATAGGGCAAAAAGTTCCGCATAGGGCAAAAGTTCCGCATAGGGAAAAGTTCCGCATAGGGAAAAAGTTCCGCATAGGGAAAAAGTTCCGCATAGGGAAAAAGTTCCGCATAGGGAAAATGTTCCGAATAGGGCAAATGTTCCGAATGGGGCAAATGTTCCGAATAGGGCAAATGTTCCGAATAGGGCAAATGTTCCGAATAGGGCAAATGTTCCGAATAGGGCAAATGTTCCGAATGGGGCAAATGTTCCGAATGGGGCAAATGTTCCGAATAGGGCAAATGTTCCAAATAGGGCAAATGTTCCGAATAGGGCAAATGTTCCGAATAGGGCATTTATTCCGCATAGGCCAAAAGTTCCGCATGGGGAATTTATTCCGCATAGCCTTAATGTTCCGAATAGAGCTTTTATAGCCTAATGTTCCGAATAGAGCTGTTATTCCGCATAGCCAAATGTTCCGAATAGGCCTTTATTCAGAATAGGGATTTTATTCCACATAGGCTAATTATTCCGAATAGAAGATGTTTGAATGATTTCAAAGCTTAAGGGATTATGTCATATGTACAATGCTTAGGTTTAAAGTCAAAATGATATTCATACTTGTTTGTATCAACCTTTGTGTTTTATCTTAAGCAGAGACGATGACTAACCCTACCGTACAACAACTACAAGACAACAGAGCCGCCGCCATTGCCGAAGCCAAGACTCTAAAGTTTGTTCCAAACAACTACCGTCTGAAGGAGGTATCTCACTCTACCCATAATGGCTTTAAGGTAGCTACAGCCATGCTTGATAAATCTCACTTCAAGTATGCACTAAGGAGAAGTGCTTCGGTGCCCTATGACTACCTTTACGAGTTCTGGGCTACCAAAGAGAGGACGTCAAACAAGATCACTTTTTCCTTGGACAACAAGCAGCAGACGCTTACTGTATCAGACTTCAGAAAGATCTTTGGATTTCGACCGATACTCAAAGGTCTACCATCATACTCACCCAACCCAACCAAGGACCAGATGATGGAGATGTTCACCGCCATTGGATGTCTTGACATACGAACTCCGTCTGAGTTGACTACCGCCAAAGTCGGCCAACCATGGAAAGCTATTTTTGGGATTCTTAGCCGATGCTTGACACCCAAAACAACTGGGTATGATGCTGTTCGTCCACCAATCATCAAGATGTTTTATGGTATGTTCAAAGGTATGGGTATTGATTATGCATCACTGCTGTGGGAGGAGTTTACTTTTCAACTCTTCACTAACACAAAGGGTAAAATCAAAACTTACCAGTACCCTAGGTTTATTAAGTTGATCATACATTACTTTATGGAAAACGATGCATCCATTAACAAGCTTGCAGGTAGTCGTCACCACATGATAGATGATGATGATTTAGTAGACTTAAGGCAGGAAACTCATTCGAATACGGTTATTCCTGGTCCCATTCCCAGTCATCTTCTGACCGATGAGATTATTGCATCCGATGATTACAAGAACTTGCTAACAGAAATTGAGAAACAACGAGCAAGCCTTCTAGCAGGTGAAGACTCATCTACCACGGTTAAAAGCAAAGGTAAAAGGAAGCAAGCAGATTTACCTGAGCCCAAAACCAAGAAGAAGAAGACAGAGGGTAAGAAAGGAAAGGGTAAGGCTGATGAGATGCATCTGCGTGACGAAGAAAATATTGCTGATCCTGCTCTTGAGAAAACTGAGAAACAAATAATGAAGATAGCCATTCAAAGGAGCAGGAAAGATACTGGCGGTAGTGGGTCAGGTGTAAGAGTAGACGTTGAGGATGAATACATGGAACCTGATGATGTTGATGAGTTTGGGTCACCTGAACATTATTCCACTTCGAAGGAGCCATCAATCCCTGTTTCAGCTGGTATTGAAAAGGCATCTACTCAACCTTTAACAACTCAACCTCCACCAACTCAACCCTTACCAACCAAACCGGTTTCTACACCACTTCCTCCACCACCAATAAAGCCCATCCTCAGCACCGCAATTACAACCGAGCCCATTCCATCAACTCAGAGCAGCTCTGCAACATCTGCAATGGCAGCAATAGTGATGGCCGAGATGTTGGATAAACACGTGGATAATCAAAAGAGAGAAATGGATGCACTTCGCCAAGAGCTAAATAGAAGAGCTCAAAGTGAAGAAGCATCAAGGAAAGCTCAAGAAGAGTTGATTGCCAAGTTCGCTGCTGACATGGAAGTTACACGTAAAGCTCATGCAGAAGAACTTGCTCAGGTTAAAAGGGATGAAGCTGCTAGGCATAAAGCACGAATTGCAAGACTTAAAGCTATTAAGGATGACTTTAAAGAGCAAAAAGAAGCTCTTGAAGCTACGATTGAGCAGAGAGTGAAAGACTCCATTGAATCCTTAATGCCTAAACTGCGTGATGACTTGAAGACGCTTGCTGCTGACAACTTAATGATCAAATCATCCAACCCTTCAGAAGCCGCCTACAAGATCGCTTATGACTTGACGGATTTTGAACTTAAGAAGATCCTCAAAGCTCGAATGAAGGAACTTGGATCGTTTGATAAATCGAGGAAACAACGGGCTCTCTTCAAATCCCTGAATGACGCTATCATGGAGGATGATAGGTTGTTCAAGACGTTTGGAAGTGTGGTACCCTACCACATTCTCCCAGAAGACGAAAGGGAAGAGAGCGACGAAGAAGAGGGTACTGGTGGAGAGGAAGAAGAAGAAGAAGAAGAAGATAAGAATGAGGAGGATGATGAGGATGAGAATGATGAGGACGTTGATGATGAGAATGATGATGATGACGATGAAAATGATGATGAGGATGAGGATGAGAATGATGATGATGAGGATGCAGATGATGATGATGGTAATGATGGTGGTGATGGTCACCAGGAGAGTGTTAAGGGGAGCAATGCGGATAAAGGTGAACAACGTGAGAAAGGGGATAAGGGCGCCAGCTCAAAGAAAGTGGTTAAGTCTGGTACCAAGTCAAAGAAAGATGCAGCACCAAAGGAGAAATCTACATCCACGGAATCCAGACGATCGAAGTGGCGCCATGACGTGAATGCCACTACAGGGTCATCTATTCCTGGTACATTTATCCATGCATCAATACCTATTACCACTAACCCCGTTAGTTCTTGTGTTGTTACTCCTGTGATTGCAGAATCGGTAACCGAACCAGAAGCTGCACAACACTCACCCGTCCATGACACTGCTGAAATGCCTGAATCTGAACAAGCAGATGTTAACATCTCCACTCCTCCGCAACAAAACCCACAATCTACTATACCTGAACCAAGCACAAGGAACTGGGAGGACACGTTGGAAATCGACGAGACTGCTCCACCACAGGCTTGGATCACGGTAGCGGCGCAGTATGATCCGATCACCGACGCCGACAAAGAGGTCTTGTATCTTCGTATCCGAAGTCCGATTGACTTATGTGCATTTCTTGCTCATGAGTATAAGACTTCGGTTACTCCATCTTTGGTGAAGAAAGTACTGAAGGATAAAAGACTTCGCGCCAAAACCCGGTTGACCCAAATGGAGTTCGAATATTATGCCGAGGAGATCCTGAAGGCTCTGAATACCGTTCAACGGCCAGGTCTTCATGAATCAGAAAGAGCTCCACCTCCAATGGATCAAGATAATCAGATTGCTCTTGACTTCTTTGTCACCAATGATCTGGTATATCTACTGAAGGGGTCATCGAAGTACGCAACATCCCTGACATTGCTGAAAGCTGCCAACTGGGGGACAATACCCTTCATCGAAGAAAAGGTAAACCGACTCTGGGTCCCTAAGATAAATCGTAATTATGATATGTATGCTGTCATAGGTGCATCTCATTGGGACGAACGAGTCAGAAGGGCGTACAGGGGTTGCTGCCTAGTCAATTCTGGAAGCTCAGTTAGATCCGATATCCGCATCTCCAGCATTTTAGGGATGAAAACAGAAGCCAAGAATGGCTATTATCATGTGACGGAGATTCGCTTGAAAAGGGAGGATGACAGGGAATACAGAATCCAGCAGGGAGATTTTTCCATCATTCGCCTTGAGGATATCGAAGATATGCTGCTTCTGATGACCAGAGATCAACTGACACATATTCCTCGTGAAGACCTCATTGCTTTGAATACAGCACTTCGTATGTTCACACGAAGCGTTGTCATCAAGACACGAGTTGAAGATCTTCAGTTGGGAGTCGAAAGCTATCAGAGGAAGCTCAACTTAACCCGCCCTGTGAATCAAGTGTTACCTCAACATGTAGCAAGATGTCCCTATACCGGCATTTCTGTCCCGAATTACGGCATTTTCTACTTGAACAGTCGAGGTTTGATGAAGTTTATGAGGGTGGGGGAGCTCCACAAGTATAGTGATGGAACTCTTATACAAGTCAGAGGAAAGTTGGAGCATCTGAACTCGGGTGGAACTTTGCCAGAAATGACGGAGGATTGGCATCCAGGTTACCGGCAGATGGCGAAGTACGTGATCAAGAAGATCGATCAAAAGCTCCGTGAACGTAGATTGATGAGGATCTTGGAAAGATTCGTGGGTGGTAGACCATATGGAGTGCACTACAGGACACTGCAACGATCCATCTAATGGGTTGTACATTTCAGGTCACTCTATATTGGTATTATTTGTGAATATGTAAATTTGTGAATAATGTGCTTTAATGGCTTGTTGTAGTGTTAAGGTATGATAATTTTTCAAGAATTTCTCACGAGATTCTAAATCTTTCAAAATATATCATACTAAAGCACTACAACTACCCCTTATTAACTTAAGGGGGAGCAATCATTTGTTCTATGGCCAAACATCGATTTCATTTTTACCCAAAGACCGGTTAATCCATTCAATATCCCAAATATTAATGGTTAACATTTTGGATAAGGGGAGAAAATGGGATTAAGGAGACGTAAGTGATACTTGGCTAAAAGATGAAAAAGACTTAAAGATTATCCAACTTAATATGTGTTAAGCACGTGTTAAGGGGGAGCGTTTTTGATGAATAAAACACCTAAGGTACAAAACTTTTGATTTCAATATCACAAGTACCTTATGTGATTTTCAATGATTTTTCATGGTGGCAATTCCTTCCCAAAACACGCTTAATTCACGACGGATGTGGTGACAAAAGGGTGGTAGGAATAGGTTTAGTCCTATGATTCATCAGAACCGATGGAATCTTCCCAAGGACAATTCCATAGATAGAATTAGAAGTCCTAGGAAAGATGGAGAAAGAATGTGAACGTAGCTGAATGCCGACCAAGTACTTAAGCTAGCACTGGAACAATCACAACAAGGTGCTAGTGATGACGTATTGGTAAGCATTGAAGGGGTTGAAGAATGAAAAAGAAATGTAAAGATAAAGGGTGTAAAGAAAGAAGCCCTCCTTACAATTTTAGGCAGAAACCGGGTCAATACATATGCTATTGAGGTCATTTTTGCTAATGATTCTCGGTATTGAAGAAAGACATCATGGACCCAGTGATGCAATGCACAACCCTTCCCCAGCTAACTCAAATATCTCTCAAAAGGTATTTGTTTTAATCACACGGAGATCAACACGTTATCTATTGGTTTATTCACTCCGAATAGACTGGTATTGAAAAGGTGGCACTCCTCTCCAGCCATCGCTCACTAAATCAAAACGCACAATCGAGTCTAGAGCCAAGAGATCATCAAAAGTCTCATTAGGACACTTTCCATTTATTCCTTACTTTCTCACACACTGTGAAAAGTAAGAGATTTTTATGAGTCCTACGCAGTATTCCTGTAATATTGCCAGAACATCCGAGTAATACGCAAGTATTACAATGAAGATGGAAATCCTGCTTGAGCCAACATCAAACAAGCTCATGGTAGGTTACACTTGCGGTTCTTTTAGAACCAATCTTGTGAAAAACTGGAAGGTAACAGTGGTTTAATTCTTAATTGAACTTAAACTCGTTCCAGGCCTCTTCGCATTATCATATGATCTTGCCAGAACACTCAGAGTGACTCTTTATTGACCACAGTAACGAGTGGAAATCCTTCTAGTGTCAACATCAAACAGCACTTGGTAGGTGACGTGCAAGATTCTTTATGAATTGAGCTCGTGACAACTGGAAAGCAACGATGGTGAAAATCTTAATTGAAATTCACTTGTTCCAGGTTTCATGAATTGACGGCTTTTAATCACAAGGATATTTTATCCAAGTGATTCACTCTTTATGTTCGCAGTCAGCTTTGGACGGTCGAATAAAGAGAACGGGTTCACCCGCGAAATCCTGTCAGGAAGTTACTTAATTGAAACTATCCGTCACGGGTACGATATCTAATATCGTCCAACGGTCTTCACCGACCGGAGGTAAAATGCTACCGAATTAGAATAAAATGTTCAAAGCCATTTTATTCGTGTCGTTGCTGTGTACCTGCTAAAGACGGTGGCGTTGCTGTGTACCTGTTGAAGACGGTGGCGTTGCTGTGTACCAGTGAAGACGGTGGTGTTGCGGTGTTCCTGTAAAAGTCGTTCCCACATGCTTATGTCTTTTGCAACAAAAATTCAAGAAAGTACAAGATAAAGTCTTCCGCTGTACCAAACTCTGAAGCTTTCGAGAATTCAACAAAAAAGACGTAAGTATGTGGAACATGAAGTCACGAGGAGGCAAAGTTCACAAGAAAGGCAAAGATCGCACGTGAAAGGCCAAAGAACAATGCTCTCAAGTCAAAGCCAAAAAGATCAAATCAACATATTCACAACAAAAGAAAGAAAAGAAGAAAAGACTACGAGCTAAAGAACGAAGACTTAGTATAGTATGCTAGGTTTAGAACTTTGTAAACGTGGAGTGACCTCCCTTAGGGGGAGATTGTTAGAAATACGTTTTTACGTATATTAGAAGTATCGGTCACTCCACAATAATATTCATGTTGTAATAGCTCGTAGTTAGATAATAGTTGTTAGTTACTTATTAACTTAAGTAAGAACCGGTCCATGGGCTTGTCATGGACCGGCCCAAGCCCATGTTTAGCTTGGTACTATAAATACCCCTTTCCACTAAGGAAAGGGGTTGGTTGTTGTTCCATATTCACATTTCATATTAATAAAATCTTTCAAGTATTCTCTCACTTTCTCTCTCTAGTTTCTCTCACTAGAAAACATCAACCCACTTCATAGATTCATAGGTTATCAATTTCTACAGGGTATTATAAAATATACCCTAAGGAAAAAGGCTCTTAAGTGCTTTGCGCCGCCTCGTTTCCCCGCTTGCTTGTGAGTGTTTAGATAAAAAGGGGTAATCGAGGGTTTGCCAACCAAAGTATTATCTACATATCATATATATTTTCTTGGTTTCATTTGATTAAACCCTCTTGAACGTTTTGGTGTTCCACCAACGTTCTAAAGTCATCGAAGGCGTTCACTTTACGTGATCGTTTTCATTCCTTGAGGCTTCTTTAATCAAGAGATTTGATTAAGGAGGAGATTTGTAGATTTTTGTCTACTTAATACAATCACAAAAATCCAAAAAAAGTAAAAACAATCAAAAACCACCAAAAAATTGGAAAAATTAAAAACACCAAAAAGAATCTTCTTTGCTCATCCCCACGTTGTACGTGACGTTTATGCTTACTCGTAATAAAGCAAGTCGTGCACGTAAACGAAAAACCGAAAGAAGTCAACACCTACTCCTAATCTTTCTAGTGAGGAGTCTCCTATTGACGAACCTATCATAGAAGAAGAACCAACCATGGCGAATCGAACTATGATGGAGTTACTTCAAGCATCCACCGAGGGTTATAGAGAGGCTATTGTAATTCCCGCTATCCTTGCGGAGAATTTTGAAGTGAAAACGGGTTTGTTGTCGATGATCCAAAACAACAAATTCCGTGGTGATGAAAAGGACAACCCGCACAACCATATCCACCAATTCAATCGTCTTACCGCCACTTGCAAATTTAAGGATGTTGCTAATGACTCGATTAAGATGATTCTTTTTCCGTATTCCTTTGTGAGGCCCGCTAAAATTTGGTTAGAGAAAGAGCCACCCAATTCTATATTGACGTGGAAGGATCTCGTTTCAAAGTTTGTGAACCAATTTTTTTCCCCCTCTAAGACTACGCATTTGAAAAACGAGATTTCAAAATTTTCACAAGAATTTAATGAGAGTTTTTCAACGGCTTGGAATAGGTTTAAGGAAATGTTACATGAGTGTCCTCATCACGGTTTTTCCGACTTGCATCAAATTGACACGTTTTACAATGGTTTGAATGATCATGAAAAAGATTATCTAAATGCCGCCGCAGGTGGTAATTTTTTGTGTAAAACGGTTGAGGAAGCGTTGTTGATAATTGAGAATAGATCTAAGGTGTATAGTCCTCGTAACACATCGAGTGTTCGTAAAGCTTCGTCTTCGGCTTCACCTTCTTTGTCCAATACCATTGATGCTTGCCAAATTGAGGCGAACTTGGAAAACAAAATATTTGATAAGCTTAAAGGAATTTTAATTGAATTCAAAGTTGGAGAACAAAGTGCTCCCGCTACGGCTAATGCGGTTGAGGTTTCATGTATGTATTATGGTGGAGGTCATGATTTCTCCGAGTGCATTACCAACTGTGGTAACACTTCGAGTGCCTACGCGGCCACGGGAACTTACAACCAAAACGGTCAAGTTACCCGCTCTAATCAATTGACTCCACCGGATTTTGCTCCCATTAAAATGCTAACAACAACTATCGAAACAATCAAGTTGGTTTTAAAAACAATTACAAAGGAAACTATGGGAATCAAGGGGCTAATAATCAAGTTTCAAACAAAAATCAAAACAATGATTTTCAAAACAACAACAAGGGTTTGCAAACTTTGAAAGATCTTCCAAATGAATTTGTTGAATAAGCTAATGGAAACGATGCTAGGTTTGACAACATTCAAAGAGAAATCATTAGCCTAAGATCCGAGTTTAAGAACGACTTGAAGAAGGAGTTGAAAAACGAGTTAGCAAATGAGCTTAAAATCCATACAAACAAAATGGAAGGGAATGTAACTAGGTTACAACAAAACCAACAAAAAATGGAACAAGGGAAACATGAAATAAAACAAGAGATGATTAAGGCCGAGAAGAGGCAATCCATGTTTGAGGATAAAATTTCATCTATGTTTGAGGCTATAATGTGCAAACCATCTTCGAGTAGTCTTCCTAGTAACACCATATCGAACCCTAAGGGGGAGATGAAAGTGATTACCACACGTAGTGGTAAGACACTTAAGGAACCGACTCCTCAACCAATTGCTCCTACAGAGAATGCAATTGAGGAAGAACCCGAGGTGGTGGTCGAGAAGGAGCATGTCCCAATCCCACGAAGTACCGCTCATGCCACACCTACGGTTGACCCATTACCACATTTGGAACCCGAGATTCCAAAGGCTATGCCTATGCCTCAACCCACACCACTTTTGCCCTATCCATCGAGACTTAGAAAGGAGAAACGTCAAGAGCGCGACAATTACCAATTTGAGCTTTTTATGAAAATGTTTCGTGACGTTCATTTTAATGTGAGTTTTGTTGACGCTTTGGTCATGATGCCTCGATTTGCCGCTAACTTTAAGAGTATGTTGAACAACAAGGAGAAATTGCAACAATTGTCTAGTTGTTCATCAGTTTATCTTAACCGCATACCTGAAAAAGTCAGTGATCCCGGTAAATTCTTGATCCCTTGTGCAATCCAAGATATGGAAGAATGCTATGCCTTGGCCGCTCTTGGTGCTAGTATTAACTTGATGCCACTTGCAATCTTCAAGTCGCTCAATCTTCCTAATCTTACTCTTTCACTAATGTCTATCGAGTTGGCCGACCATTCCACGATTCCCACATGTGGATTGGCGGAAGACGTTTTTGTGAAAGTGGGAAAGTTCTATTATCCGGTAGACTTTATCGTTGTCGATATTCCCACGGATCCTCAAGTTCCTCTCATTTTAGGTCGTTCGTTTTTAGATACGTCTTTGGCTTTAATTGATGTGCATGCTAGAAAGATCACCTTACGTTTCAACGACGAGGAACTTGTTATAAACGCAACTCAAAATTCTCCAATTTCTCATGTTTATTCCGTTGCAACCGTAAACCTCTTTGATATGATTGACGTTGTTTGCGAGGAATTTTCACAAGAAGTTTTAGGTTTTGGTGATGATGAAAATAGTGGCAATCCCACTATGTTAGATCCCATTCTTGATAACTCGACACCAACCTTCACTCCATTTGAAGGTGGTGGTTTTACGTTGGAAGAATTCGATGTTCCACGTACTTGTGACGAAGACCTTGACAATGATGAGGACTTCTCAATTATCGAGGATTTTCTTAACGATTTCCCATTTCCTCCACCCGAGGAGGTTATGAGTATCGAGCCCAAATTTTCAATTGAGGAACCACCTATCCTCGAGTTGAAAGATTTACCTCCTCATCTCGAATATGCATTTTTGGAGGAGGACGACAAGTTGCCGGTTATTATTGCGAAAGATCTTTCGGATGATAAAAAACCGCACTTGTCGATGTTCTAAAGGATCACAAAGGGGCAATTGTGTGGAAGTCATCCGACATTAAGGGGATCGATCCCAAATTTTGTACCCACAAAATCTTAATGGAGGAGGATTACAAACCCGCAATCCAATGTCAAAGGAGGGTGAACCCCAAAAATCACGACGTCGTCAAAAAGGAAGTCCTAAAACTCCTTGACGCGGGAATTATTTACCCTTTTTCCGTTAGCCCTTGGGTGAGTCCTATTCATTGTGTCCCTAAAAAGGGAGGAATGAACGTTGTACCCAACGATGCCAACGATTTAATTCCCACTAGACTCGTGATCGGATGGAGAGTGTGCATTGACTATCGTAAATTGAATGACGCCACTCGAAAAGACCATTTTCCCCTGCCCTTCATGGACCAAATGTTGGAGCGTCTTGCGGGAAACGATTTCTATTGCTTTTTAGATGGTTTTTCCGGTTACTTCCAAATCCCCATCGATCCTCGAGATCAAGAAAAAACTACGTTTACGTGTCCATATGGAACGTTTGCCTATCATAGAATGCCATTCGGACTTTGCAATGCACTGGGAACCTTTCAAAGGTGCATGATGGCTATTTTTCATGATATGATCGAGAAGATGATGGAAGTCTTCATGGATGAATTTTCCGTGTTTGGTAGTTCGTTCACATCGTGTTTGTCGAATCTTGAGAGAATGTTGAAACGTTGTGAGGAAACCAACCTTGTGCTTAGTTGGGAAAAATGTCATTTTATGGTTAAAAGTGGAATCGTCTTAGGGCACAAGGTTTCGAAAGCGGGGATTGAGGTAGATCCAGCTAAGGTAGACGTCATCGCCAAATTACCTCATCCCAAAACCGTCAAGGGAGTTAGGAGTTTCCTAGGCCACGCGGGCTTTTATCGTCGATTCATCAAGGATTTTTCAAAGATTTCTCGACCTATTACACATCTCCTCGAAAAAGATGCACGTTTTGTCTTTGACGAAGATTATGTACGAGCCTTTGAAATCCTTAAGAGGAAACTTACCAAAGCTCCCATTCTTGTTGCCCCCAATTGGAACCTCCCCTTTGAGCTCATGTGTGATGCTAGTGACTACGCTATTGGGGCCGTATTGGGGCAACGTCATGAAAAACACTTCTTGCCTATTCACTATGCTAGCAAGACGATGACCGAGGCTCAATTAAAATACACTACAACGGAGAAGGAATTCCTTGCCGTGTTGTATGCATTTGAGAAATTCCGACCTTATTTCGTCTTGACTAAATGCATAGTGTATACGGATCATTCAGCTATCAAGTATCTTATGGCTAAACAAGATGCAAAGCCGAGATTACTTCGTTGGATTCTCCTCCTTCAAGAATTGTTGGGAATAAAATGTAGCCAGTACACTTGGACGCTGACAAGAAGAAAACAAGTGTTGATAAGAAGAAAACAAGCGTTGACAGATCAAGCGTTGACAGGAAGAAGTCAAGCATTGACAGGATGAAGTCAAGCACTGATAGAAAGATATAGTCTACGCGTATTATGTTTCTAGTTTGTTTCTAGTAAAGATAGGATCAACAATGTATTTTCTATATTTATCTTTACCTAGAATAGCTGATACGTAGACTCTTGTACAAGGCTTCTTATGTCTATAAAAGAAGACCTTTAGGTTTTGTTTCATATAAGTTTTCATACGTTTAACACTTTCATTGTAAGCAAGTTTGTTCTAATCAATCAAGTGAAAGTTTGTTTTACAATTGTTTGTGTGTTCTTGTTTGAGTATTAATTCCGCATAATACTTAAATTGTTTTATACACAACAAAGTTTCTCTACGTGTTTAACTTGATTTAATCTCGTTTACACAAGCTAAATCGATCTAAGTTTGGGATCAACAAGTGGTATCAGAGCTTGTTGAGAAACTTTGATCTAAACAACACAAGAACCCTAAACTACCAAAAACCCTAATTTTCACAAAACCCTAAAAACATCATGTTTACCCCAGAAGCAAACTCCTCCTCCTCCTTAACCCATAACATCAAGATTCTCATGCTAGACCCAGACAATTTTGAGCTGTGGAAGTTTAACTTTGAGCAATATCTACAAATCCATGACTACACCTTATGGGAAATCGTTGAATATGGAAACACATTCAATAAGGCTCAAAAGATTGTAGATGTCATTGCTCAAAGAACAGCTGTTCAAGGTTCTACTGACGAGGAACGAAGAGAAAAACATGAAGATGGTAGAGCTGTCTCAACTGAGGATATAGCACAGAGAAGGGTTGATATGAAAACCCTAAGCATTCTGAAACTCTCTTTGGGGCAAGAAAATCAGCACAAATACAAAAGCTATGAGTCTGCAAAAGATCTTTGGGCAGCTCTTGAAGTTGCTTATGGTGGTAATGCTGATACTGTGCAAGAGAAAAAGAAGCAACTCTTGCATGAGTATGCTGTTTTTAAGGCTCAACCTAATGAGAAGCTAAGTAGTGTGAGAAGCAGACTTCTTGACATTACAAGCAAACTGTCCTTCATGGGAACAATGCTTGGTGATGTTTATATCATCTCCACTTTTCTTAAAAGCCTTGGTGATGCATGGAAAATTGAAGCAAGGTCTATAATTGCTAATAACACTCACAAAAGTTCTACTTTTGATGATGTTTATAATAAACTGAGGCTGATACAGAATGAAACTCTTTTGGATCATGGAAGCAAGTCTACCAATGGAAACATGGCCTTCTTCTCACATAGTGAAGGTCAATTTGATCAAAAGGAGTAATACATGCACCCAGTTACTGGATCAACCTGTGTCAACGTTGGATCATATCCTGTCAACGCCTCACATTCAGACGCTGACACATACAAAATTGACTCACCAAGAGTTAAGCCTGCTGGTATTGATCTGGATACTGTGTGTGCATACATTGCTTCATTGCCCAATGGTTCAGTGATTACTTATGAGGACCTTGAGCAAATTAGTGATGAGCATTTGGAGGAAATGGACATAAAGTGGAATATGGCTCTTGCAAGTATAAGAGCAAACAGATGGAATAGAACATTCAAGAAGAAGATGACTTTTAATGCTAAGGACACTGCTGGATTTGATAAATCCAAGGTTGAGTGTTACAATTGTCATCGTATGGGACACTTCATGAGAGAATGAAGATCTCCAAGAAGATCTGACGCTGGAAAACCCTCAAGCCAAATTGTTAAGGCTCGGGATCTAATAAGTGTGTAAACACTTATCCTTTTGCCACTAAAATCAAGGAAAAACAAGACCTAATCATGTGTTTAATGTCGTAAATGTCGGAATTACGCGTGGTTTTGTGTTCTTGTGTTTAAATAGGTACAAAAGATCAAAAGGAAAGAAAACACGAGATTTCACTATCAAAAGTTGAAGAAAAGTCCAAGAAAAGACGAAGACAAATTCAAAAGACCAAAATGTGCCCAAGTCCACGAAAACCGGCAAAGTCGACACAATTTTGAAGAAAAGATCGAATGGCCAAAAATCAAGTCGTTTTGTTCGGGGAATTAATTTATCAAAGTTATCGGGCTTGTGGGTCCCACATTGGATCTAATGGGCTTAAAAGCCCATTAACAAAAACAAGATTATCTATTTTTAACATCAAATAGTTCATATAAGGCCCAAAAACCCATTTTCTACTAATGAAGTGATTAAAACTGTTTGGGTCCAACTTCTTTTTGCAAAGCCCATTTGGGACAAAAATGGGACGGTGAGTTTTTTTATAAGTGAAAACTTTTCACTAATTTTTGGTCTACCCATACTACACTCAGTCACAGTCAACATAACAAAATAAATCCCCACGTGTTTCCCCATCACACGGTTTTAACCCTCCTTTTCACCCCCACAATCATCCTTATGCTACACCTCCCCACACCCGATCATAAACCCTCACTTTTACTTACCCACACCCCAACCGACCCCCCCCATATACACATATTAAATAAATTTACCCCACTCCCATTATCTCCCGTTACAACCAAGAAAAAACCCTCACTGTTTTCTTTCTCTCCCACCAAACTCGCAGCCTTCCACAAACCCTAATTTTTACATCATAAAAATTACCACGAAATTTTGGGGCTTTTTACATAGAAGATTAATTCACACCAAAACAATTAAATCCCCCATTTTTTTCGCACATCCACCAAGGTGGTCCTCAAATCTCCCAATCATAATATTCCACCGTGGCAATCTGCGTGAAGAAAAAGAAATAGAAGATCCAACGGTTCAATTTTTAGCTTTCTTCTCAAGCTTAATCAAACGGTTGAGAGAGAATCCCTTGGAGAAAGAGAATGAAGACCCCAAGCTCATGGTTCATCTATAAATAGTGAGGGATACTCAGTTTGAAGATTAGTCCATTTTTCTAAGCTTTTTCTTTATTTTCAGTTTTCTTTAATTAATTTAGGAGTAGATTAAATTAGTTTTAATTTTTGCAAAATTATATTAGGGGTTATTGTATTTCTTTATTTTCCAGAATGTAACGATTTTGATTATTAATGAAAAGCTTACTTTTTATTTAATTTTGTCCAATTTAATTTCTAGTTCAATTTAAACTTTTATCTTTAAATCTTGTTTTTTTGTTACTGTTCTTGTTCGTATTATATATATATATATATATATATATATATATATATATATATATATATATATATATATATATATATATATATATATATATGTTTACTGTTCTTCGAGAGTTTCTGGATCAAGCTTCCGTTTGGGGTTCGATTGGTTCGAGAAGTTGATGGTGATGTTACGGTGACTCGAAGGTGGTGTTCGGTTTGTCTTTAAGACGGCTCAGCGCTCGTCTTCTTGGCATCGACTCAAAGGTTCTTTTTAATCTCTTTTAATTTTTATAAGTTTATTATTAAGTTTATGAATTTGATTAATCAGCTTGTGTTTTTAGTTTATTTTGGATCTGCTAAGTTTTATTCGTCTACTTTGTTTCGGATTTGTTTTAGTTCATTTGGTTTGTGTAGGAGATAAATTTACTTATAGTTGCTATCTGCTTTTGATTTGTTTAGATTAATGATTTAAAACTGCTTATTTAGATTTTGTTTATATCTGCTTTTGTGTTTGAATAATACTGTTTGGATTGTATCTGCTTTTTAGATTAGTTTTAGCTTATTTGAGATAGTATGCTTTGCTTATTTAGGTTTTAGATCTGCTTTTGAATGTTTGGTTTAGCTTATTTCGATTTGCTAGTTTAAGTTTGTCTTGGCTTTTTGATCTTGTCTTTAGTTTCAGATTTGCTTATAAGATTTTAGTCAACAGCTTATTTGTGGTTATTAAGATTTAGTGGTTAGAACTGCCTTAGCTTAAATTGTTTTTTTTTGCTGTCTGTAGAACAGACTCTTTAGTCTGTGAATTCCAAATTTCTAAAAAATAAAAAAAAAAACTAAAAAAAAAAATAAAACAAAGCAATATTTTCGTCCATCCAGGTTTCGAACCCTGGACCTCTAGTCTAACTGTCAAACGCCCCAACCATCTACTCTATCACTCTTTTTGTGTATTGCTTTGCACTTTTAGATTAATATAGGATTAGGTTTACTTTGGCAGTTTTATTAAAAAGTTTAATTAAGATTAGTTTAAGTTTTATTTAAAGTTTTTAGTACCTTATTCAGTTTATAAAATATAAAAATAAAAAGATTATAAAAACAATTATTTTCTTTTAGATTTCGTTTTAATTTTCATTTAAAAATAGTCTTTATTTAAAAAGTCTTTATTATAGTCATTTTAATTTACTTTTAGTTTAAAAATTAATTTTGTCTTGTTTAATTAATTTTCATTAAAAAAATTAGATTTAAAATTTAGATTTAAGTTTAAAATTAGTTTTTATTTAAATTAGTTAAATTAGACTTTTTTTTAAAATTAGATTATCAAGTTTTTTTAGATCTTAATCAAATAGTTTTAGTCTAAAATTTCAAATACGTTTTACCAAGAACAAATTAGTCCCACATTAATTGAAAATCAATTCGAGTCGAGTCGAGGAAAACGAACTTAATTAAAAGGACTAAATTTCATAGTTTCAAAATGGCGCCGCTGCCGCTTCGCTCGTACGATTGGCGATTTTTCGTGAAGACGTTTGGATTTTGGGATCCGTTCGATTTTGAACGTTACGTTTCTTGCACCAAAAATCAAAAATACAAAAAAATAAAAAAAAAACTTAAAAATACAAAAAAATTAAAAAAATCACAAAAGCAATTTCTTTCCTAAGAATTGCACCAAAAAAATTAAAAAAATCCAAAAGTAATACTTTTTCCTAAAAGTATTACACCAAAAATATTACGTATTAGTGTTAATTTTTAGTTCGATTTCTTTCGATTTTTCTTGTGTATATATTTTTCTAAAAAATACAAAAATATTCTTCTTTATCCTCTATTGTGTTTAATTCTTTTTCTCAACCCCTCTTATTTATAATTCTTCATGGATTTGTCTTGCGTCCGGTGTGGGAGACCATGGCTTGGTTTTCCAATATGTCCATGGTGTACTTGTGCGAAGTGTGGTTCCGATATCGACAATACACAATTTGGATTTTGTCCATTGTGCAATTCTAGAAATTCGTACTTCTCCTCTTACACAAATTTCTCCCCTCCTCCCGTCTATGACAATCCCTATCCTCAACATGCACCGGGTTTTTCTCAATACCCGTGTTGCAATCATTGTGGGGGCCCTCACGATACTTCTTATTGTCAACCGATGAATTATGAGCCACATCCGTGCTATAATTCCGGTTTTCAAAATTTTGAACCCCCACAAAATTCCGTCGTTCATCAACCTTCTTTTAAGGAACAAAGCACTAGTTTGGATGAAATTCTCGAAAGCTTAAAACAAATCAAAATTAGCTTGCATGACGAAAGACAACAAGAGCAAGTATCTACTCTTAGTGTTTCTACTCCTCCTCTTGTGCGTTCTTACTATTATGATGACAATGAGACTACTATTTCTTGGAGTGATCTTTGTGCTCAATGTCCTAGTGCAATTGTAATTCCTTCTCTCAATATCCCAAATGCATCTAAGGATTTTGATACATCGAGTGAGATTAGTGATTTTGGGCTCGACAAATTCTTTTCTGAAGTTTGTGATGTGCCGACTTTTGCTGAGCTTACGGACACGGTCGTTCCGCTAGTCCATGATCACATACTCACAAATCCAAATGCGATAATTGATTCTTCCAATAAGAGTTCTATATGTGGTGAGTATGATGATTTCGTCTTCGAGCCCGAGATTAAGGAAATTATCGACCGAGAGCTAGCTCTTTTACCTCCACTTCCACCTACGAGTGAGGTCGATTTTTCCAATATCGATGCCGAACTTGATGAGTTGGAAAGTCTTATTTTTAATAATGACGAACCAACTCACATGACCACACATCCAATTCTCGAGGAGTTTCCTAATCAACACTCCTCTAATGAGAATTACGTTCACCACATTCGTGAGGATTTAACTTATCAACAAATCCCACAAATGAATGATGGTTTCGTACTTGATCGTGATCTTTTCGAGAGAATTTCTAAAATCCTCAATGAAGGGAACGACAAACCTTTATTTGACGAGCCTATCTATGATGAAGAAATCGAAGAGATTCACGTTCATGAGGATGAATGCATTGACCCGGGAGGTGACATTGACCATTCTTTGATTGATACCTTTACGGCTTTGCCGAATAGTGACCATTCTATGTCTTTGGGGGATGACAATTTGTCTCTTTTGCCCACCCACCTCCCGTGGATCATGACCTCACATACTTCTCGTATGTTGAGCGGACTTTTCTCCCTTCTATGACTTATCCTCCCGCCTCTCATTTACCATGTTCCTCCGGGATCGAGGACAAAATCTTTGATCCCGGTATTACATTCGAGGCTTCCCCATGGACCATTTAATTCGGGGTCGAGTCAGGCTCGTGACTCGGTTAACAAAACCAAGCGCTTCTCGGGAGGCAACCCGTTGATCTATCTTTTATTTATTTTCTACAATAAGTGTAGGGGGGCCGTGTAGGTTGTTTGTTTTGTTGTGATTGTGCAGGGACATGTGCTTTGATGATCCACTTTTGGTACTTTTGTCACGACCCGTGATCCCGTGTTCCCGTGTACCCGGTTCTATCAAAACTATTGTGATTCATACTTGTATATAAATAAAACGAATAAATGTAATCACTTTAGTTGTCCCTTCCTTAGCTCGATTTTAAACAACGTACTCAATGTCCTAAGTGTAGGGGAGTTTATTCGCCCACATGCTTAAACATTGAGGACAATGTTTATATTAAGTGTAGGGGGGACTTCTATCAAATTTTAGTGGGCTTTTCCATGAATTTGACCCCATTTTACCGGAAAATTTAAAAAATTTCAACGTTTTTCAAATTTTTGATCTATTTTGGCCTAGTAGTATTTTTATTTATTTTCTTTCCTTTTATTATCGCATCATAATAATTTCCATTTCAAGAATAAAGTTAAAAAATAAATAAATAAATAAAATGGTTTTAACAAGTTTAGATGTCTTTGATATATTAGGCCCGTCGTTAATATTTTGACTCAACCCGAGTTTACTTATCTAAGTTTACTCTAGCTAGTATCTTTAACCACATGGACCTTAATTGGTTTATTAGGCTAAGCATCCACGAGTCTCATTCCTTGAGATTTTAAATTGTGGAGAACGAGAGATGATAGAGTTAATTATAAGTTCGGTATTCTTTCATTAACTTATGTGAGTTAGTTATGAGCTTTTTCTCCCATCACTTGTTAATTTTTATATTTGCAATAAATAAGGTTGTACGATTTAAAAGGTTACTTAGCTTCTAGCACAAGATCGTTTAAAAGTTGCTTGGTATTAATTAGAGTTCATAGCCAAGGCATAACTTATTGAAACGGGACGCGGAGATTGGCTTATCCAAAAAGGCCCTAACAAGGCATGAGGATACCCGAGTCCAAAAAGGCCCTAACAAGGCATGAAGATTCACTTTTTGCTAAAGATCCTAAGATGATGTGAAGATCATTAATCCAAATCAATATGAAGGATCAAGACACACGACGAGAAACAATTACTCCCCTAAAGACCATGGAGAAGTCTATCCAAAAAGACCCTAAAAAGGTATGAGGATAAATAGATCCAAGTCCGAAAAGGAGGCGGATCGTTGTATATCAAAATCCTAAATAAAGAAGAGGATAAATGAAGAAGTCGTGGTCAACGATTGAAGCATCTTTCACTCCTATTGAAGATGTATACCAAAATGAAGAGAAGACCATAATTTCAAGATCGTCTCTCAAGATTTGAAGTTTGAAGTACAAGCCAAATATCGGTCCAAAAAAGGTCTCAAATCGTGAAACGAGTTATGCCAAGATATGAACTTTATGAGGTTTCGAGAAGCCGTTTTAAAAGATTTTGTCCTTTAGCTAACTATTGATTAAATCGTTCCACTTTATTTTCGGCCTTAATAAATTATCGAAATAAGTCAAAAATGCATCCTCGTGATCATTCAAGACAAAAATAAAATACAAGAGATACACCGTAGGAATAAGGGAGTCTTAGTGAATAATTAAACCACATGAGTAAGTGTTAGTTGTGCTAACTTGTAATAACAATGATCTCGTTTTTATGCTTGGTATGGGGAACGTGAAACTTGAGGGTGATTTATATTCATGACACCGAAGCCCTAATCTAAATCTTAGATTTCTTTACGAGTTTCTTCCATCAAATAATTTCCAAGTTAAATAATTATTATAACTTTTGTCTCCTTTTAAGTTCTTATCTTTTTATCGTATTAGTAGTGGTGATAGTAATAAAGGCCGAGATGGATTGATTATGAGAAAAATGTAACTTTATGCTTTATAACTATGCATTGCATGGGGTCATTGCAATGGTCAAGTGTAGGGGATTTAATAAGTGTGTAAACACTTATCCTTTTGCCACTAAAATCAAGGAAAAACAAGACCTAATCATGTGTTTAATGTCGAAAATGTCGGAATTACGCGTGGTTTTGTGTTCTTGTGTTTAAATAGGTACAAAAGATCAAAAGGAAAGAAAACACGGGATTTCACGGTCAAAAGTTGAAGAAAAGTCCATGAAAAGACGAAGACAAAGTCAAAAGACCAAAATGTGCCCAAGTCCACGAAAACCGGCAAAGTCGACACAATTTTGAAGAAAAGATCGAATGGCCAAAAATCAAGTCGTTTTGTTCGGGGAATTAGTTTATCAAAGTTATCGGGCTTGTGGGTCCCACATTGGATCTAATGAGCTTAAAAGCCCATTAACAAAAACAAGATTATCTATTTTTAACATCAAATAGTCCATATAAGGCCCAAAAACCCATTTTCTACTAATGAAGTGATTAAAACTGTTTGGGTCCAACTTCTTTTTGCAAAGCCCATTTGGGACAAAAATGGGACGGTGAGTTTTTTTATAAGTGAAACTTTTCACTAAACATAACAAAATAAATCCCCACGTGTGTCCCCATCACACGGTTTTAACCCTCCTTTTCACCCCCACAATCATCCTTATGCTACACCTCCCCACACCCGATCATAAACCCTCACTTTTACTTACCCACACCCCAAACGACCCCCCCCCCCCATATACACAAATTAAATAAATTTACCCCACTCCCATTATCTCCCGTTACAACCAAGAAAAAACCCTCACTGTTTTCTTTCTCTCCCACCAAACTCGCAGCCTTCCACAAACCCTAATTTTTACATCATAAAAATTACCACGAAATTTTGGGGCTTTTTACATAGAAGATTAATTCACACCAAAACAATTAAATCCCCCATTTTTTCGCACATCCACCAAGGTGGTCCTCAAATCTCCCAATCATAATATTCCACCGTGGCAATCTGCGTGAAGAAAGAGAAATAGAAGATCCAACGGTTCAATTTTTAGCTTTCTTCTCAAGCTTAATCAAACGGTTGAGAGAGAATCCCTTAAAGAAAGAGAATGAAGACCCCAAGCTCATGGTTCATCTATAAATAGTGAGGGATACTCAGTTTGAAGATTAGTCCATTTTTCTAAGCTTTTTCTTTATTTTCAGTTTCCTTTAATTAATTTAGGAGTAGATTAAATTAGTTTTAATTTTTGCAAAATTAGATTAGGGGTTATTGTATTTCTTTATTTTCCAGAATGTAACGATTTTGATTATTAATGAAAAGCTTACTTTTTATTTAATTTTGTCCAATTTAATTTCTAGTTCAATTTAAACTTTTATCTTTAAATCTTGTTTTTTTGTTACTGTTCTTGTTCGTATTATATAATATATATATATATATATATATATATATATATATATATATATATATATATATATATATATATATATATGTTTACTGTTCTTCGAGAGTTTCTGGATCAAGCTTCCGTTTGGGGTTCGATTGGTTCGAGAAGTTGATGGTGATGTTACGGTGACTCGAAGGTGGTGTTCGGTTTGTCTTTAAGACGGCTCAGCGCCCGTCTTCTTCCCAACGGCATCGACTCAAAGGTTCTTTTTAATCTCTTTTAATATTTATAAGTTTATTATTAAGTTTATGAATTTGATTAATCAGCTTGTGTTTTTAGTTTGTTTTGGATCTGCTAAGTTTTATTCGTCTACTTTGTTTCGGATTTGTTTTAGTTCATTTGGTTTGTGTAGGAGATAAATTTACTTATAGTTGCTATCTGCTTTTGATTTGTTTAGATAAATGATTTAAAACTGCTTATTTAGATTTTGTTTATATCTGCTTTTGTGTTTGAATAATACTGTTTGGATTGTATCTGCTTTTTAGATTAGTTTTAGCTTATTTGAGATAGTATGCTTTGCTTATTTAGGTTTTAGATCTGCTTTTGAATGTTTGGTTTAGCTTATTTCGATTTGCTAGTTTAAGTTTGTCTTGGCTTTTTGATCTTGTCTTTAGTTTCAGATTTGCTTATAAGATTTTAGAAAACAGCTTATTTGTGGTTATTAAGATTTAGTGGTTAGAACTGCCTTAGCTTAAATTGTTTTTTATGCTGTCTGTAGAACAGACTCTTTAGTCTGTGAATTCCAAATTTCTAAAAAATAAAAAAAAAAAAAAAAAAAAAAAACAAAGCAATATTTTCGTCCATCCAGGTTTCAAACCCTGGACCTCTAGTCTAACTGTCAAACGCCCCAACCATCTACTCTATCACTCTTTTTGTGTATTGCTTTGCACTTTTAGATTAATATAGGATTAGGTTTACTTTGGCAGTTTTATTAAAAAGTTTAATTAAGATTAGTTTAAGTTTTATTTAAAGTTTTTAGTACCTTATTCAGTTTATAAAATATAAAAATAAAAAGATTATAAAAACAATTATTTTTCTTTTAGATTTCGTTTTAATTTTCATTTAAAAATAGTCTTTATTTAAAAAGTCTTTATTATAGTCATTTTAATATACTTTTAGTTTAAAAATTAATTTTGTCTTGTTTAATTAATTTTCATTAAAAAAATTAGATTTAAAATTAAGATTTAAGTTTAAAATTAGTTTCTATTTAAATTAGTTAAATTAGACTTTTTTTTAAAATTAGATTATCAAGTTTTTTAGATCTTAATTAAATAGTTTTAGTCTAAAATTTCAAATACGTTTTACCAAGAACAAATTAGTCCCACATTAATTGAAAATCAATTCGAGTCGAGTCGAGGAAAACGAACTTAATTAAAAGGACTAAATTTCATAGTTTCAAAATGGCGCCGCTGCCGCTTCGCTCGTACGATTGACGATTTTTCGTGAAGACGTTTGGATTTTGGGATCCGTTCGATTTTGAACGTTACGTTTCTTGCACCAAAAATCAAAAATACAAAAAAATCAAAAAAAAAAAACTTAAAAATACAAAAAAATTAAAAAAATCACAAAAGCAATTTCTTTCCTAAGAATTGCACCAAAAAAATTAAAAAAATCCAAAAGTAATACTTTTTCCTAAAAGTATTACACCAAAAATATTACGTATTAGTGTTAATTTTTAGTTCGATTTCTTTCGATTTTTCTTGTGTATATATTTTTCTAAAAAATACAAAAATATTCTTCTTTATCCTCTATTGTGTTTAATTCTTTTTCTCAACCCCTCTTATTTATAATTCTTCATGGATTTGTCTTGCGTCCGGTGTGGGAGACCATGGCTTGGTTTTCCAATATGTCCATGGTGTACTTGTGCGAAGTGTGGTTCTGATATCGACAATACACAATTTGGATTTTGTCCATTGTGCAATTCTAGAAATTCGTACTTCTCCTCTTACACAAATTTCTCCCCTCCTCTCGTCTATGACAATCCCTATCCTCAACATGCACCGGGTTTTTCTCAATACCCGTGTTGCAATCATTGTGGGGGCCCTCACGATACTTCTTATTGTCAACCGATGAATTATGAGCCACATCCGTGCTATAGTTCCGGTTTTCAAAATTTTGAACCCCCACAAAATTCCGTCGTTCATCAACCTTCTTTTAAAGAACAAAGCACTAGTTTGGATGGAATTCTCGAAAGCTTAAAACAAATCAAAATTAGCTTGCATGACGAAAGACAACAAGAGCAAGTATCTACTCTTAGTGTTTCTACTCCTCCTCTTGTGCGTTCTTACTATTATGATGACGATGAGACTACTATTTCTTGGAGTGATCTTTGTGCTCAATGTCTTAGTGCAATTGTAATTCCTTCCCTCAATATCCCAAATGCATCTAAGGATTTTGATACATCGAGTGAGATTAGTGATTTTGGGCTCGACAAATTCTTTTCTGAAGTTTGTGATGTGCCGACTTTTGTTGAGCTTACGGACACGGTCGTTCCGCTAGTCCATGATCACATACTCACAAATCCAAATGCGATAATTGATTCTTCCAATAAGAGCTCTATATGTGGTGAGTATGATGATTTCGTCTTCGAGCCCGAGATTAAGGAAATTATCGACCGAGAGCTAGCTCTTTTACCTCCACTTCCACCTATGAGTGAGGTCGATTTTTCCAATATCGATGCCGAACTTGATGAGTTGGAACGTCTTATTTTTAATAATGACGAACCAACTCACATGACCACACATCCAATTCTCGAGGAGTTTCCTAATCAACACTCCTCTAATGAGAATTACGTTCACCACATTCGTGAGGATTTAACTTATCAACAAATCCCACAAATGAATGATGGTTTCGTACTTGATCGTGATCTTTTCGAGAGAATTTCTAAAATCCTCAATGAAGGGAACGACAAACCTTTGTTTGACGAGCCTATCTATGATGAAGAAATCGAAGAGATTCACGTTCATGAGGATGAATGCTTTGACCCGGGAGGTGACATTGACCATTCTTTGATTGATACCTTTACGGCTTTGCCGAATAGTGACCATTCTATGTCTTTGGGGGATGACAATTTGTCTCCTTTGCCCATCCCACCTCTCGTGGATCATGACCTCACATACTTCTTGTATGTTGAGCGGACTTTTCTCCCTTCTATGACTTATCCTCCCGCCTCTAATTTACCATGTTCCTCCGGGATCGAGGACAAAATCTTTGATCCCGGTATTACATTCGAGGCTTCCCCATGGACCATTTAATTCGGGGTCGAGTCAGGCTCGTGACTCGGTTAACAAAAACAAGCGCTTCTCGGGAGACAACCCGTTGATCTATCTTTTATTTATTTTCTACAATAAGTGTAGGGGGAGCCGTGTAGGTTGTTTGTTTTGTTGTGATTGTGCAGGGACATGTGCTTTGATGATCCACTTTTGGTACTTTTGTCACGACCCGTGATCCCGTGTTCCCGTGTACCCGGTTCTATCAAAACTATTGTGATTCATACTTGTATATAAATAAAACGAATAAATGTAATCACTTTAGTTGTCCCTTCCTTAGTTCGATTTTAAACAACGTACTCAATGTCCTAAGTGTAGGGGAGTTTATTCGCCCACATGCTTAAACATTGAGGACAATGTTTATATTAAGTGTAGGGGGGACTTCTATCGAATTTTAGTGGGCTTTTCCATGAATTTGACCCCATTTTACCTGAAAATTTTAAAAAATTTCAACGTTTTTCAAATTTTTGATCTATTTTGGCCTAGTAGTATTTTTATTTATTTTCTTTCCTTTTATTATCGCATCATAATAATTTCCATTTCAAGAATAAAGTTAAAAAATAAATAAATAAATAAAATGGTTTTAACAAGTTTAGATGTCTTTGATATATTAGGCCCGTCGTTAATATTTTGACTCAACCCGAGTTTACTTATCTAAGTTTACTCTAGCTAGTATCCTTAACCATATGGACCTTAATTGGTTTATTAGGCTAAGCATCCACGAGTCTCATTCCTTGAGATTTTAAATTGTGGAGAACGAGAGATGATAGAGTTAATTATAAGTTCGGTATTCTTTCATTAACTTATGTGAGTTAGTTATGAGCTTTTTCTCCCATCACTTGTTAATTAATATATTTGCAATAAATAAGGTTGTACGATTTAAAAGGTTACTTAGCTTCTAGCACAAGATCGTTTAAAAGTTGCTCGGTATTAATTAGAGTTCATAGCCAAGGCATAACTTATTGAAACGGGACGCGAAGATTGGCTTATCAAAAAAGGCCCTAACAAGGCATGAGGATACCCGAGTCCAAAAAGGCCCTAACAAGGCATGAGGATTCACTTTTTGCTAAAGATCCTAAGATGATGTGAAGATCATTAATCCAAATCAATATGAAGGATCAAGACACACGACGAGAAGCAATTACTCCCCTAAAGATCATGGAGAAGTCTATCCAAAAAGACCCTAAAAAGGTATGAGGATAAATAGATCCAAGTCCGAAAAGGAGGCGGATCGTTGTATATCAAAATCCTAAATAAAGAAGAGGATAAATGAAGAAGTCATGGTCAACGATTGAAGCATCTTTCACTCCTATTGAAGATGTATACCAAAATGAAGAGAAGACCATAATTTCAAGATCGTCTCTCAAGATTTGAAGTTTGAAGTACAAGCCAAATATCGGTCCGAGAAAGGTCTCAAATCGTGAAACGAGTTATGCCAAGATATGAACTTTATGAGGTTTCGAGAAGCCGTTTTAAAAGATTTTGTCCTTTAGCTAACTATTGATTAAATCGTTCCACTTTATTTTTGACCTTAATAAATTATCGAAATAAGTCAAAAATGCATCCTCGTGATCATTCAAGACAAAATAAAATACAAGAGATACACCGTAGGAATAAGGGAGTCTTAGTGAATAATTAAACCACATGAGTAAGTGTTAGTTGTGCTAACTTGTAATAACAATGATCTCGTTTTTATGCTTGGTATGGGGAACGTGAAACTTGAGGGTGATTTATATTCATGACACCGAAGCCCTAATCTAAATCTTAGATTTCTTTACGAGTTTCTTCCATCAAATAATTTCCAAGTTAAATAATTATTATAACTTTTGTCTCCTTTTAAGTTCTTATCTTTTTATCGTATTAGTAGTGGTGATAGTAATAAAGGCCGAGATGGTCCTCAAATCTCCCAATCATAATATTCCACCGTGGCAATCTGCGTGAAGAAAAAGAAATAGAAGATCCAACGGTTCAATTTTTAGCTTTCTTCTCAAGCTTAATCAAACGGTTGAGAGAGAATCCCTTGGAGAAAGAGAATGAAGACCCCAAGCTCATGGTTCATCTATAAATAGTGAGGGATACTCAGTTTGAAGATTAGTCCATTTTTCTAAGCTTTTTCTTTATTTTCAGTTTTCTTTAATTAATTTAGGAGTAGATTAAATTAGTTTAATTTTTGCAAAATTAGATTAGGGGTTATTGTATTTCTTTATTTTCCAGAATGTAACGATTTTGATTATTAATGAAAAGCTTACTTTTTATTTAATTTTGTCCAATTTAATTTCTAGTTCAATTTAAACTTTTATCTTTAAATCTTGTTTTTTGTTACTGTTCTTGTTCGTATTATATATAAATATATATATATATATATATATATATATATATATATATATATATATATATATATATGTTTACTGTTCTTCGAGAGTTTCTGGATCAAGCTTCCGTTTGGGGTTCGATTGGTTCGAGAAGTTGATGGTGATGTTACGGTGACTCGAAGGTGGTGTTAGGTTTGTCTTTAAGACGGCTCAGCGCTCGTCTTCTTGGCATCGACTCAAAGGTTCTTTTTAATCTCTTTTAATTTTTATAAGTTTATTATTAAGTTTATGAATTTGATTAATCAGCTTGTGTTTTTAGTTTGTTTTGGATCTGCTAAGTTTTATTCGTCTACTTTGTTTCGGATTTGTTTTAGTTCATTTGGTTTGTGTAGGAGATAAATTTACTTATAGTTGCTATCTGCTTTTGATTTGTTTAGATTAATGATTTAAAACTGCTTATTTAGATTTTGTTTATATCTGCTTTTGTGTTTGAATAATACTGTTTGGATTGTATCTGCTTTTTAGATTAGTTTTAGCTTATTTGAGATAGTATGCTTTGCTTATTTAGGTTTTAGATCTGCTTTTGAATGTTTGGTTTAGCTTATTTCGATTTGCTAGTTTAAGTTTGTCTTGGCTTTTTGATCTTGTCTTTAGTTTCAGATTTGCTTATAAGATTTTAGTCAACAGCTTATTTGTGGTTATTAAGATTTGCTGTCTGTAGAACAGACTCTTTAGTCTGTGAATTCCAAATTTCTAAAAAATAAAAAAAAAACTAAAAAAAAAAATAAAACAAAGCAATATTTTCGTCCATCCAGGTTTCGAACCCTGGACCTCTAGTCTAACTGTCAAACGCCCCAACCATCTACTCTATCACTCTTTTTGTGTATTGCTTTGCACTTTTAGATTAATATAGGATTAGGTATACTTTGGCAGTTTTATTAAAAAGTTTAATTAAGATTAGTTTAAGTTATATTTAAAGTTTTTAGTACCTTATTCAGTTTATAAAATATAAAAATAAAAAGATTATAAAAACAATTATTTTTCTTTTAGATTTCGTTTTAATTTTCATTTAAAAATAGTCTTTATTTAAAAAGTCTTTATTTTAGTCATTTTAATATACTTTTAGTTTAAAAATTAATTTTGTCTTGTTTAATTAATTTTCATTAAAAATTAGATTTAAAATATAGATTTAAGTTTAAAATTAGTTTTTATTTAAATTAGTTAAATTAGATTTTTTTAAAATTAGATTATCAAGTTTTTTTAGATCTTAATTAAATAGTTTTAGTCTAAAATTTCAAATACGTTTTACCAAGAACAAATTAGTCCCACATTAATTGAAAATCAATTCGAGTCGAGTCGAGGAAAACGAACTTAATTAAAAGGACTTTATTTCATAGTTTCAGGATCCCAAGGCCATGGTTGCAATGCAAGAAATTAATGGTGTTGGATGGGATTGGAGCTATTTGGCTAAGGATGAGGAAGAGAATAAAGCTTTGGTTGCTGAGATGGAAGAAGAAGAGCATGTTCACTATGCTCTCATGGCACACTCCTCATCTTCATCAGACAATGAGGTATATGATGATGCTTTTTGTAGTAAGGGTTGTCGTCTAAATACTGAAAGACTTAATAAAGAAGTTTTAAGATTGTCAACAGATGTGGGTAATGAAAGATGCAAGTTGTCTAACTATCAACTTGCTCTTACTCAAACTAAAAAGACTGTAGCTGAGTATAAAAAAATGGAGCTTGACCTAAAAGATAAAATCAATATCTTAAAACATTATTTAAATGCTAGTAATGATATTAGAAACATCATGGAAAGGGTCAATGCTGAATTACTGGCTAAGTTAGATGAGGCTATTAAGAATAAGTGTGACAATCCGTCAATTTATGGTTGATGTTTTATTCTCAAATATTATTTAAAAACATTATTTTAATGTTACAATATGAACTCACTTATTTTTTGGGAAGAAATTTGGATTTACGTCTTGAAGTAGCATTGACTACGTCTAAACCGGAGGATTCAACGTTACGCGCTTACGTTTACATACACCGTCTTTGGTGGCAGTCCGACATTTCAAAAAAAAATAAATTTGTCCATGAATATTATTTTGGAGTTTTAAATTTGTGTTGGTTCATAAACTCACAAATTTACGAGAAGAGATTAGGACTTACGATTTTATTTTAACGTCCTTCACGACTAAACCGGAAACCTTAGGATTACGTATTTACGTTTTTGAACTCCGTTTTTGATGAGACAATTTTTATTGGATTCGTTTTGTGACGTAGATTCATAATTTATAAAAACGTTTTTCGTAAAACGACCCGAGGGCACGCAAATCGAGGAAACTGGAATCGAGGAATACCCGTAAACTAGTGAGATGAGACAAAATACATTGTCCCACCCCACTAGCACTCATGGGCAGCCAAAAACACCACCACACCCTTAGGTGGCACCCTTACACCTTATTAAGTTACACATGTAACTTAAGCTTACAAAGTAAGCTATTCAAACCACAAAACTACCTATCACAAAACCATTTGTTCATATTTCACATGCAAAACCACACATTTTCTCTCTTCCTCACTCTTTATGCCGTCCATACTACCACCACCACCACCATGTTCATCAACTTTTCTACCATAAATCTTATGTTTAACTTGCATAAGATGGAAACCTATAGAAGACTTGAAGATTGGAGGTGATTATAACATCCATGGAGGAGTATTCATGTTCTCATGGGGCTGATTTTTCACAAGGAGTTGATGAAGATTGGAGGTCTTGAAGATGGTCTTGGCTATGCACAAGTTTCTCCATCAAAAACCATGCCAAAATCATAACCTACATCAACTTGGTGGTATAAAGATTGTCCTCCTCAACTTCTTGTTATTTTGATTATGTAAACATGTATTTTATTTCCTATTGTATATATTTATGATGATTATATGATGATAAAAATGTTATGTGGGGATTTGTTGTTGATAATCATGGATAAAAAGATGAAAAACTATAAGTAAAAATGGGTAAATCTTGTGTAAATAATAGGCTGTATAAAAACAGTAAAGAACCATATGGTAATCTGATAAAATGATGAAGTAGAATGGATTTACAGTAAGCTATGGGTCTTGTACACATGTGAGAGTTGGCCATGAAATGGAATCATTGTAATGAGTGAGATATGATCAAAACAAGTTTAGGGTATAAATCTGAAGTTACTATTTTGGACTATTTTTAGAAAATATTTAGAAGATGATTCAACAGTAGCTATAGAAGAGTTAAATGTATCACATATCATGTAGTTTATGTGATAAAAATTTGAGCTTCTATCTTCATATAGAACTCAAGATATGGCAGTTTTGGTGAAAGTAAAGATAAAAATCAGATTTTTGGAAATTAAAGAATAATACTATTATATAAGCACTCAAATTTAATAGTATAAAATGTAAAAGTATAAACCCACTAACTTATAAAACTTATTTACATAAATGTATAAAAGGTTAATTAAATGGGAAAATTATATAAATGGTGGTAAAATAATATTTATAAGTAATAAAAACTATAAACTTGATTTTTACGACTTTTTCGGCTATTGCCGTAAAATTAACGTTTTTGTTAAATAAAACTTAGATGGTTGGACTCGTCTAATAAAAACTTTATAAAACTTATATACTGATATATAGACATGTATAACAAGTAAAAACCGACAAAACCCGAACTATAGGGCATACGGACATTAACAAGTTAAATAAACATATTGGACTAATAAATGGACTAAATAGGATAAAAACTTGTAAAAAGAATCTATTGGGCTTAACCCATTTAGGCCCAACTTGGAAAGTATACATACTGATAATATAGGTACAAAATGGATTAAAATAAGTTAAATAACTTATAATAAGCTTATTGGGCTTAAGACACGTAAACGGGTAAAACTAATAAACTAATATAAAAGTTATCGACATATAACACTAAAAGGAGTAAACAAGAATATGTAAACCCACTTGATCATCATATATATATATATATATAATCATCATATGTATACATACTTGTTATTTTTATAAAGTCATTGGACAAACGTCTAAGACCGAGTATTATTTGTCTAGGTTTCCGTGATTGAAGCACGTACCGCACGTCCGAATTGCCGATCACCCGCCTTCCCATATCAACGTGAGTTCATAGCCTCGCACTCTTTTAAATGTTTTATAAATGCGTTATAAACCCGCGAGGGAGATAACATGTTAGTTTTTATAAAAGTTTGGACACCATTTGTCCCGATTGTTTGGTTATTGATTTTGGACCCGAATGATTGAATGACCCGATTGTATGACCCGATAAATGATTAATGGACCCGATAGATGAAATAAAATGGATTATTAAAGTTAGGTTATGTCACTAAAAGTCCCATTAGCATGAATTGTGAACTACCGGGAGTTGGTAGACGCTTATGCATTTAATAGTACTATTTGGGGACGATCACCCCAGTTCGCGCCTTGACGGTTGATCCCCGTCGTGCCACATTGATTGGTAAGCGAATTAATGTATGAGAAGATTTCCATAGCGTGACCTTTGTGACGACACGCTACTTTAGATGGGCAAAATTTGTATCGGGTTAGCTACCCGTTGTTGGTTTAGTAAGGTAACAATGTCATGCGGCTTATAATAATCCAAGTTTACAAAATAATATTAGACGCTTCGAATTACGATGTATTGCCTGACTAGCAATACAGGGTCATACTATTGATATTATGTTCGTGTTATGGTTTTATATAACCATATTCATATAACGGTTTTTATTTGATCTATACAACGTTGCAAAACGTATTGTATGGTGTTTTTAACGACAATGATTCGTATAATGATTTTTAAGGCAAATGCCTATATTGTGATTTTCGATAAGGATTTGTATAAAACGACTTTGGCTATTTTATGGCCTATTAAAATGATTTGTACAAGATGATTTTCAGTAATAATTTTATACTGATATTATATTGATGGATTTTATTAAACTCTATGAATTCACTCGGCGTTATCGCTGACCTTTTCTTTTAACATGTTTTATCTCAGGTACTTGAAGGTAATTCTCGGGAAGACAACAAGAATTCATGGCCCGCACTTGAACAATATTTTTCCATTCAAACACTTTGTAAAACTTTTGTATGAAATGTAATGACTTGGGACCGATGTAACTTTGATATTTATGAATGGAAATGATTTATTATTAAACGACGCGATTTTTATGCGTTGTCTATTATGTGAGTAATGTGTTATCCCGTAACACCAACTAGTCTTCCGCTGTATTGAGTTGTTTAAATTTGGGGGTGTTACAGTTTGGTACCAGAGCTCTCGTTATAGAGAACGAAAGATTTTTAAAAACTAAGGTTTTGAATAAAACTTTTCAAAATCTTTTAACTGTAAACATTTTTCTAAAAATGTCTAAAAATCTTTTGACTATAACGGTGCCGAAGAATTCCCGAGTTACCGACAAGGCCAAGACTGAGAAGTGTTATTTTAATATATATATAACTTGGATTATATATATCTGATGTAATTTTATTACATGATTGTTTGATGATTAATTTGATTTTTATACAAGGTATTTATACGACGTAGATTGTCACAAGTAACCCTAACTCCCCCTAGTAAATTAATCGAAGCTATTATCGTAGGAATTCTAGCTATCCTAGATCTAAACCAAGTTGTGGATATTTATGATCCCAACAAATGGTTGATATTCGTAGAAATGTAGATAGTAGTTGATTGTGATATTGAAAAAGAATTGGCGAGATTAAATCTGATATCGATGTCATGACGATCTTTTTTTATAGAGTGGAGTTTGACAAAACGTTATCACCTAGAAAGATGTCATCTGATTCGTTGTCATCCAATTCTTAAATTGAAATCGAAAGGGTGAATGTTGCACTTGAGGCTGTTATTGGAACCATTACCCAAAAGCCTCATGCCACTAATACCTTTCCGAGAAGTCTAGTTGAATGATCAAGTCATTTCATATTAATGACTCATTTGATAATTGTTGTTGTAAGAGCTAATAGGATTGGAAATTAAGTGTTGATTTATATTGAGATTGTATTGCCTTTACAAGGCCGAAGAATAAGGTTGAAGTATTGGAGAATGAAGTAGGATATCGAATTGAGTATAAAATTGGTTGAAACTTGAATAAAGTAAAATTTAACCCATATGGAATATGAGATTGATAAGAGGAAGTCGTTAAGTTCTGTGATTAGATTATAAGGTTTTGATTGATTGGTAGTTCGTATTAAGGGTTGTTCCTAGGCCATTGTCCACTAATGAGGATGCCTAGTGTCCAAGAAATAAATTGAAGAAATCTTCTTCTAAATTGGGACCGATGGATCTTCCGGGACAGGTGGGACACCTAATGACTCTTGTAGATTAGTATTCATTGTGGTATCTTTTAAAAATCCCTAACTTAACTGAGATATCAGTTGGTAGGATGAGTTCTGAGAATTGTATGACATAGTGACACATAATGTGTTACGGTACAATTTTGACTTGTTTGTGATTAATGAAAAAGACTACCTTTGATTGCTAAATTCTACATGTATCGATGTTATCTATCTTTTATTTCTTCATCCTAATGTTCGCATTAGTGATGCAACCGTTGAACAAGTACTCATATCAAATTGAGTTACGTTGTGGATTATTCTCTTTGTATTCCTGAGTGCCATCGAGGTCATGAACCTCATGATTAATTGGCTAAGCTCATTTCCTATCATATCGTAGTTAGTTCTTGGTGAACCACTCTTCCTCACTCTTTTGCAGATCACACATTGTTTTTATAAGACAAAACAGTATCCATTGAGAAAAACTGAATTTTCATCACTATAAGGATAATTCATAGTGAGATTTATAAGTGATTGTTATTTGAATGAAGTTGTTTATAAAACACTTTGGAAAACCTTATTGTTTTTATAACAAAGAAAATCTTTGTAAATTTATTTTTGGTTCTTATTTAAGAATTAAGCATGAAAATGTTTTTATTATAAACATGATGATAAAGTTTTGACGAACTGAGTATTGTATCGTTAATCTTGAAATTGTATATAGTTGCGCGCCTACATACAATTTGGAATGGACCATGCAAGGCTGACTAGTAGTCACCATAAAACTGATTGATAAACACTACATTCTCTTTAAAGGTTGTGGAAGATGAAATTTTATGAGATCTGCAAGAAGTGAAAAATAGGGACATAGTGTTAGGGACACCTACATATGTGCCTGTAGCATCTATTCTTCTGAGTTGAATTTACTCATCTGTGGAAATTGTCTTATTTGACAGTTGACAATTCTTTCTTGTCCAATTCTCCCGTAGTGAGATTCTTAGGAAAAGTATCTGATTTCCGAGTGTTGATACCCGACTGGATGTATTGACATTCTTATCATTTCTTTTGAATTGATTTCATTTGAATGACCTGGGTAACGATCCGAGGATCTTTCGAATGCGTACTCAAATTATGAAAATATGGGATTTATTCATATTCGTTAAATGTTTTCATCTGTATCTGATTTGAAATTCTATCGCATAGATTATGCATTGACCTTACTCTTTTAATAGTAGTTGTGTCTCCAGATATCCTTGAATTTGTAAAGGATTACGAGTTATTATTAGTCTTTTGAGAAGTTCACATCTTATCGACGACAATAAAACTGGAAAGTTGATAGTGCCAATAGAATGGATTGATTGATTATGACATGAGGACGTTGTCTTAATTGATGGGAACTCGAATAGAATTCCCCTAAATGATAAGATGCTGATTATCAAAAGTAATCTAAATAATTCTTGATGGGTGACCATATCCTGCATTTAGACTTGAAATTATATACCGTGAATGGTTGTGAACTAGTTATAGATATTGTAATCTAGAAGAACCTAATATGAATTTATTAAAATATGTTTCCATTATCTGAAACTTTAGGAAGTATTGTTGGTGAATTACCTAGACTTTCGCCATTAACGCAAGTTGAAATTAGTATTGATTATATTTCCGGTGCTGCACCTGTGGCTTGTGCACTGTACGTCAGCACCATCTAAATTAAAGGAATTACCGTACAACTGAGAGAGTTGTCGGAGAAAGATTTTATTATACCAAGCCTGTCATCCTGAAGAGCTATGGTGTTATCTTTCCTTATATTTATAGATTACTGCGACTGAGTAAATTGACAATCGAAAACGATATCCATAACTCGAAATGGAAGATTTGTTCGATCATTTACAAGGTTCTAGCGTATGTTTTAAAAGATTTGATCCACGGCATGGTTATCATCAACTTCGCATCTGCGAAAAGGATTATCTATTCCAATCACTACATCCGGTACTTGTAATGAACAATATGAGTTTCACGTGATGTCGTTTGGATTGACCGATGCACATGTAGTATTCATAAATTTGATGAATCACGTGTGTAGGCTGTAATTTGATAAATTCATGCTCGTGATCATTAAGGACTACATGTTTGTTTATCAGAATAAGAATGAGTTAATAATTATTTATAGACTGCCCTGAATTGGCCGAACAGTGTAAACCTGAACCTTGAATAATTAACACGTGATTAAAGACTTGAACCTTTACATGATTTAACCATGTGATTAATAGACAATGGAATATAAGTTGACTCTTCAACAACTAAGAGCCCTTTTAAGACTTTGGATTTTACCAAAAAGAAATGGAAATATGTTTTGACAAATCTTTTAACAAAGGATTTTAAGGGATTATTCCCTTATACACAAACCATTTAACTAAACTTCTGTTTAGGGGTAAATGTTTGTGTATACCTCCAGATAACTTAAAAAGGATTGAGGAAAACCATTTTAAACCATGACTTAAAACTTGAAACGACAATTTTTGCTTTTCAACTAAGAAAACTTTGACCAAAGTATAAACAAAGGTTTTTCGAACATTTACGAATCTTATTAAATATTTTCGATAAATCAACAAAAATCTTGTTAATTAAACTCAAATTTATTTTTGAACATTTTATATAATTGGTCGAACTAAGAAATTTAAAATCTTTACGTTTACATTTCATAAAAAAAATTGAATACTTAATATTTAATTAGTTATAATAATTATTATTTAATTAATTACAATAATTATCGACGCTTTAGACGTCAGATTGAGTAAAACGAATATAAATGATAGTTGAGAAGAAACTAAAACATAGAAGATATAAAGAAAGAATTTTGAATAAATACGGTTGTGATATTTATTTCATTAGGAAAGTGAACGTAATTACTAACGCATAATATAGAAAGAATATTTGAGTGAATTGTGAACATGATAATTATATCATCATGAGAGGTGAATATAGATACCGACATATCATATAGAAAGTATAAAGATTCAATTAAGATAAATTTCTTAATAATGAAGGTGCAAATTAAATTGCCAAACAATATAAAATAAACGATGCTTGTAAGAAGGATAATATAAATAATAAAAAGGGGTTCGCGGATAATGTGAACCATTAAAATTGAGAAGCCGATAGCGTTAAATGTTTTAAAGACCACTTATGGTTGCCTAAATATGGAGGATTATGAGATATAGTTATGTTGGAATTTGTAAGTATAAGTATTATATGTATGTCATTTTTGACTAAAAGTATCTTTGTCTAGAGAAGTTGTACTAATGGCAATCATGAAGGCAGACATCGCCTCATACATTAGTAAACGTCTAGCTATTGCAAAGGTCATGATCTGAATTTGATTCGATTTTGGTCATCGTCGACAGACTGACCAAATCTGCTAATATCATTCTCGTTAATGATAGAATCTTGATGAAGAAATAGACTCTTTTATTTAAAAGAGTTATGTAAACATAGTGTGCCTGTATCGATCATCTATATATCAAGATCCTCGCTTCGCATCGAATTTCTAGAGATTTGCTCAGAAGTCATTGAGAACGAACCTTGATGAGAGTGCTATGTACCACCCCAATCGAAGGGACGAGGTAAAGTAACGATACAAAATACTATAAGCGTTGTTCTATGTTTGAATGATTGACCTTTGGTAATAGACCATATAATCGTTTTCCTTTGGAGAGATTATCATTGATAATCATCGTATTAGGATTGAGATCAAATCTTGTTAGGATCTAAATATTAGAGCATCTGTAAGCAGAAGTTGAGATGAAGACATCCGACATACACCCACTGTGAGTTGGACATGTCTTTTAGGTTTAAGGTTCCTATGATGGCGAACCTAACCTTGCAAAATACCCGACCCGCGAGATCTGAAATGATTGTTGAAATTAGGATTTGATTATTGACTGCCGGTAGTGGGCAAGAGGTTATATGAATGTGAAATGTAGATCTTGAAGTGCCAAATGGGTAGCGAAGTTATGCCACAATTTTTAACCTTGAAAAAAAATGAATTCATGATCTGACAAATCATGGGCGAAAAGTTGCATTCATCAGAAACCCATGAACAACATGGATAGAGAAAGTAAGTCAACATTAAGCCTGATCTTATTCCCGTAGTTATGTTTGATAAAACTCGCGTATTATAATGGATTACACTTGTGAGAAAAGACCGAATGTGGAGGAAATACCCACATGGCTTTAACTCTATAAGAAGCGAGTAGTAAGGTAAGATGATTTTTGAGGACAAAGATCCTGTTTAGGGGTAAATGCTGTGACAATCCGTCAATTTATGGTTGATGTTTTATTCTCAAATATTATTTAAAAACATTATTTTAATGTTACAATATGAACTCACTTATTTTTGGGAAGAAATTTGCATTTACGTCTTGAAGTAGCATTGACTACGTCTAAACCGGAGGATTCAACGTTACGCGCTTACGTTTACATACACCGTCTTTGGTGGCAGTCCGACATTTCAAAAAAAAAAAAATTTGTCCATGAATATTATTTTGGAGTTTTAAATTTGTGTTGGTTCATAAACTCACAAATTTACGAGAAGAGATTAGGACTTACGATTTTATTTTAACGTCCTTTACGACTAAACCGGAAACCTTAGGATTACGTATTTACGTTTTTGAACTCCGTTTTTTATGAGACAATTTTTATTGGATTCGTTTTGTGACGTAGATTCATAATTTATAAAAACATTTTTCGTAAAATGACCCGAGGGCACGCAAATCGAGGAAACTGGAATCGAGGAATACCCGTAAACTAGTGAGATGGGACAAAATACATTGTCCCACCCCACTAGCACTCATGGGCGGCCAAAAACACCACCACACCCTTAGGTGGCACCCTTACACCTTATTAAGTTACACATGTAACTTAAGCTTACAAAGTAAGCTATTCAAACCACAAAACTACCTATCACAAAACCATTTGTTCATATTTCACATGCAAAACCACACATTTACTCTCTTCCTCACTCTTTATGCCGTCCATACTACCACCACCACCACCATGTTCATCAACTTTTCTACCATAAATCTTATGTTTAACTTGCATAAGATGGAAACCTATAGAAGACTTGAAGATTGGAGGTGATTATAACATCCATGGAGGAGTATTCATGTTCTCATGGGGCTGATTTTTCACAAGGAGTTGATGAAGATTGGAGGTCTTGAAGATGGTCTTGGCTATGCACAAGTTTCTCTATCAAAAACTATGCCAAAATCATAACCTACATCAACTTGGTGGTATAAAGATTGTCCTCCTCAACTTCTTGTTATTTTGATTATGTAAACATGTATTTTATTTCCTATTGTATATATTTATGATGATTATATGATGATAAAAATGTTATGTGGGGATTTGTTGTTGATAATCATGGATAAAAAGATGAAAAACTATAAGTAAAAATGGGTAAATCTTGTGTAAATAATAGGCTGTATAAAAACAGTAAAGAACCATATGGTAATCTGATAAAATGATGAAGTAGAATGGATTTACAGTAAGCTATGGGTCTTGTACACATGTGAGAGTTGGCCATGCAATGGAATCATTGTAATGAGTGAGATATGATCAAAACAAGTTTAGGGTATAAATCTGAAGTTACTGTTTTGGACGATTTTTAGAAAATATTTAGAAGATGATTCAACAGTAGCTATAGAAGAGTTAAATGTAGCACATATCATGTAGTTTATGTGATAAAAATTTGAGCTTCTATCTTCATATAGAACTCAAGATATGGCAGTTTTGGTGAAAGTAAAGATAAAAATCAGATTTTTGGAAATTAAAGAATAATACTATTATATAAGCACTCAAATTTAATAGTGTAAAATGTAAAAGTATAAACCCACTAACTTATAAAACTTATTTACATAAATGTATAAAAGGTTAATTAAATGGGAAAATTATATAAATGGTGGTAAAATAATATTTATAAGTAATAAAAACTATAAACTTGATTTTTACGACTTTTTCGGCTATTGCCGTAAAATTAACGTTTTTGTTAAATAAAACTTAGATGGTTGGACCCGTCTAATAAAAACTTTATAAAACTTATATACTGATATATAGACATGTATAACAAGTAAAAACCAACAAAACCCGAACTATAGGGCATACGGACATTAACAAGTTAAATAAACATATTGGACTGATAAATGGACTAAATAGGATAAAAACTTGTAAAAAGAATCTATTGGGCTTAACCCATTTAGGCCCAACTTGGAAAGTATACATACTGATAATATAGGTACAAAATGGATTAAAATAAGTTAAATAACTTATAATAAGCTTATTGGGCTTAAGACACGTAAACGGGTAAAACTAGTAAACTAATATAAAAGTTATCGACATATAACACTAAAAGGAGTAAACAAGAATATGTAAACCCACTTGATCATCATATATATATATATATAATCATCATATGTATACATACTTGTTATTTTTATAAAGTCATTGGACAAACGTCTAAGACCGAGTATTATTTGTCTAGGTTTCCGTGATTGAAGCACGTACCGCACGTCCGAATTGCCGATCACCCGCCTTCCCATATCAACGTGAGTTCATAGCCTCGCACTCTTTTAAATGTTTTATAAATGCGTTATAAACCCGCGAGGGAGATAACATGTTAGTTTTTATAAAAGTTTGGACACCATTTGTCCCGATTGTTTGGTTATTGATTTTGGACCCGAATGATTGAATGACCCGATTGTATGACCCGATAAATGATTAATGGACCCGATAGATGAAATAAAATGGATTATTAAAGTTAGGTTATGTCACTAAAAGTCCCATTAGCATGAATTGTGAACTACCGGGAGTTGGTAGACGCTTATGCATTTAATAGTACTATTTGGGGACGATCACCCCAGTTCGCGCCTTGACGGTTGATCCCCGTCGTGCCACATTGATTGGTAAGCGAATTAATGTATGAGAAGATTTCCATAGCGTGACCTTTGTGACGACACGCTACTTTAGATGGGCAAAATTTGTATCGGGTTAGCTACCCGTTGTTGGTTTAGTAAGGTAACAATGTCATGCGGCTTATAATAATCCAAGTTTACAAAATAATATTAGACGCTTCGAATTACGATGTATTGCCTGACTAGCAATACAGGGTCATACTATTGATATTATGTTCGTGTTATGGTTTTATATAACCATATTCATATAACGGTTTTTATTTGATCTATACAACGTTGCAAAACGTATTGTATGGTGTTTTTAACGACAATGATTCGTATAATGATTTTTAAGGCAAATGCCTATATTGTGATTTTCGATAAGGATTTGTATAAAACGACTTTGGCTATTTTATGGCCTATTAAAATGATTTGTACAAGATGATTTTCAGTAATAATTTTATACTGATATTATATTGATGGATTTTATTAAACTCTATGAATTCACTCGGCGTTATCGCTGACCTTTTCTTTTAACATGTTTTATCTCTGGTACTTGAAGGTAATTCTCGGGAAGACAACAAGAATTCATGGCCCGCACTTGAACAATATTTTTCCATTCAAACACTTTGTAAAACTTTTGTATGAAATGTAATGACTTGGGACCGATGTAACTTTGATATTTATGAATGGAAATGATTTATTATTAAACGACGCGATTTTTATGCGTTGTCTATGATGTGAGTAATGTGTTATCCCGTAACACCAACTAGTCTTCTGCTGTATTGAGTTGTATAAATTTGGGGGTGTTACAATAAGGATAATGTAGATCTTAAAATTCAGAGATTTGATAAAGCTTCACAAACCCTAGGAGAGTGTGTTAGTAAACAAAGGGATTCTAGGGATATGACTGGGATTGGGATGAAAGAGTTTGTTGGTGTTCCACCACCAGCTGGGGACTTCTATGGTGTCCAAAGAAAGGACTTATCTTGGACTGGTTTACTAGAACTCCAAGAAGAGGAATTTATTCCTCCACCAAGGATTCTTACCCCAGTAGAAGAATATAGGCAGAAGTTGACTGATTTGGACCAATGGAAGAAAGCCAAACCTACCTTGCTTGTTAAGGGTGGCATGCTTAGTGATAGTCCTAATGAGTCTACCCTTATCAAAATAACAAACCCAATCACTGGCAAGACTGTTGACCTTGTCTCAAACGTTGTTAGAAAACCTAGCATTAAATATGCAGAAACGTATAGAAAAACTAGGTCACCAAAAAGCCAAGTTAGTGATGATGGAACAGGTTTCTTTTCTTCTAGACCTAGAGTTATGTCTAGAAAAGCCTGTTATACTTGTGGTAGTTTTTCACATTTAGCCTATAAGTGTGTCAACGCTTCCAAGGTCAACGCTGACAAAAAGTCAAACACTGTCAAACCCAAAACTTTTGTTCAGCAAAGTCCACAAGTTGTTAGACCAGCCCCATTCTTTACTAAAGGATCTAATACTTATGGACAGAGACCTTTTCAGAAGACCAATACATGGTCTAATAGACAATGGGTTCCTGTAGCAAACCTTATAACGCTGATAAGGGTAATTTTAGCGTTGACAAGACCAAATCAAACGCTGACAGAAACGTTGCCAGACCAAATAATGGTAAATATTTGCAACCAAAGGGAAAGGGGTCTAAAGCTTCTTCTAGCTTGACATGGAGACCTAATCAAGATAAAAACCCTAATTCAGATGGGATTTCTATGACCTGTAACAGATTTAATTATATTTCAAAGGTCATCACAAAACCAATTAGGGTTAACTGGGTGTTCAATCCAAAAAGGGATGAACAAGGGGTTGTTTTGAGGACTAAGTCTGTTCTTGTTGAACAACCAAATGAATCCAAGTCTGCTCAGGCTTGGGTTCCCAAAGAAAACTAATTTGTTTTCTTCATGTGCAGGGCATTCAAAAGCAGGTTAACGATTATGGATATTGGGATAGTGGATGCTCTAGGCACATGACTGGGAAGGAATATTATCTCACAAACTTCACTCCCATTAAGGATGGTGATAAAGTTTACTTTGGAGGCGGATATGGAACTATCACAGGCAAAGGAACTCTTCTCACCAACAATTTGCGTTTTGAAAATGTGTTTCTGGTAAAAGAACTTGACTATAATCTTTTTAGTGTATCACAAGTTTGTGATAACAAAAATAAGATTCTTTTCACTGATACTGAATGCTTGGTGTTGAGCAAGGATTTTAAAATACCATATGAGAAATTCATTGATTATAGAACACCTTGGCATAAGGATATTTATAATGTGAATCTCAATGGGATTAGAATGAAAAATAACTGGTCATGTCTTTATGCTAAGGCTTCAGTTGATGAGAGTAATCTATGGCACAGGAGACTAGGGCACATTAACTTTAAAAATATAAACAGACTTGTGAGACATGGCTTGGTTGATGGTTTGCCTGAAAAGGCTTTCCACAATGACCACTCTTGTGTTGCATGCCTTAAAGGCAAACAACACAAAGTCTCATTTAAGTCTAAACAGGTGCACTCTAGTTCTAAACCACTTCACTTGCTACATATGGACCTGTTTGGTACAACTAATATAGAAAGCTTGAATGGTAAATCTTACTATTTTGTCATTACTGATGATTTTTCTAGGTTTACTTAGACTTTCTTTTTAGCTTTGAAAAGTGACACTGTTGATACTTTAATTAACTTTATTAACCAAATTAAGAAGAAGTCTGGTAATTAAGTTAAGATGCTTAGAAGTGATAATGGTGGTGAGTTTAGAAATAAGCTGTTGGATGATTTTTGTGCCAAAAAGGGATTACTAGACAGTTTAGTGTAGCCAGAACCTCACAGCAAAATGGGGTTGCTGAGAGAAAGAATAGAACCCTCATTGAAGCAGCCAGGACTATGTTGGTTGATGCTCACTTTCTTATTGCTTTTTGGGCTGAGGCTGTGAATACAGCTTGTTATGTTCAGAATAGAGCATTAGTCAACAAGATTCATAACAAAACACCTTATGAGTTACTCTAGGGAAGGAAACCTAATATTGGTTTTCTTAAACCTTTTGGTTGTCATGTAGTTGTGTTGGATACTAGTGATGCCTTAGGTAAATTTAGTGCTAAAGGTGATGAAGGCTACTTCAAGGGTTATTCAGTGCAGAGTAAAGGATATAGGGTTTACATTATGAAGGAAAAACGTATACTTGAAAAAGTACATGTTAGGTTTTTAGAAAGTAAACCCAGTGATCCTTAAAGTGGTCCAAATTGGTTATTTGACTTGGAACCTCTATTTAGGACTTTGATTTATATGCCTGTTGCTAATCCAAACATTGTGAAGGTAACTTCAAATGTTGTGGAAGAACTAGTTGTTGATGTTTCAGGTACACAGGTTAATAAAGAGGTTGGATCACAAGCAGACAAATCATCACCCATACTTGAGTATGTCACTATTCCCATATGGACAGATGCATTTGCTGCCGCTTCTGCTGCTGGAAAGGAAAATGGTGGTCCCCAAGTATCACCAGTTGAAAACATGCATGATCTTTCAGGCGCTGACAAAGGAAAATCTGGCGCTGACAAGACAAATTCAGGCGTTGATGGCTCAAACGTTGACAACTCTAATTCAGGCGTTGATGGCTCAAACGCTGACAACCTTGATTCAGGCGTTGACAACTCTTTTGACCATATTTTCTCTTCTAATTTTGAACAAGGTGAACCTTTAAACAGAAATGGTGAGGTTCATACAGATGTTGAGGGAAGAGAGTCTGAAGAAGATATTGGTAATATGGAAGATGAGATTGAAGACAACACACTGTTTGAGGGAGGAGTTCTTACTTCTACATTGAAGGATCACCCCTCTTCTCTAATTATTGGTGATGTGATGTCTCCTGTTCAAACTAGAAGACCTCATCAGAATCTTGGAGGATTTATTGCCAATATTCACAAGAAGGTTGATGCCCCTCTTGTTCAAGCATGTTTGTTTGCCTGTTTTCTGTCACAACAAGAACCCAAGAAGATTTTTGATGCTCTCAAAGAACCAAGTTGGGTTGAAGCAATACAGGATGAGCTTCACCAATTTGCTATCCAGGATGTTTGGGAGTTGGTTGATTGTCCCAGACATGTCAGACCTATTGGGACAAGATGGGTTCTTAGAAACAAGAAGGATGAAAGAGGCATTATGGTCAGGAACAAGGCACGTTTAGTGGCTCAAGGATATACACAAGAGGAAGGGATAGACTATGAGGAGGTCTTTGCACCAGTTGCAAGGATTGAGGCTATAAGGATATTTCTAGCCTATGCTTCCTGCATGGGCTTTACTGTCTATCAAATGGATGTGAAGAGTTCTTTTCTTTATGGCATAATTATAGAGGAGGTTTATGTAATGCAGCCTCCTGGTTTTGAAGATTCAGAACATCCAGACAAGGTGTATAGAGTCAAGAAAGCTATGTATGGACTTCATCAAGCCCCAAGAGCATGGTATGGCACATTGTCCATCTATCTGGTGGAAAATAGATTCAAAAGGGGCACCATAGACCAGACCTTATTTACAAACAAGACTGGTAAGGATTTCTTACTTGTCCAGGTTTATGTGTATGATATCATCTTTGGCTCATCAAGCCCAAAGATGAGTGAAGACTTTTCCAAGCTTATGACAAACAAGTTCAAGATGAGTGCAATGGGGGAGATGAACTTCTTTCTAGGGTTACAAGTTCAGCAGAAAGAATATGGTATCTTCATCTCTCAAGATAAATATGTAGCAGAAATCTTGAAGAAGTTTGGCTTTTCTCCACATGAGAAAAGGGCTAGTACTCCTATGGATAGAGAAAAACCTTGGGGAAAAGTTGGAGATGGAAAAGATGTGGATGTCAGCCACTATATATCAATGATTGGTTCATTGATGATTCTCACAGCCTCAAGACCTGACATTATGTTTGCTGTGTGTGCATGTGCATGCCACCAGGTGACTCCCAAAGAGTGTCATCTTCATGCTGTCAAGAGAATGTTTAGGTACCTTAGATGTTATCCAGACCTTGGATTATGGTATCCAAAAGATTCACCATTGGGGCTTATGCATATTCAGACAGTGACTATGGTGGTGACAAATTTGATAGAAAATCCACAACTGGTGGATGTCAGTTTCTTGGGAGTAGGTTGATATCTTGGAAATGCAAGAAACAAACAGTGATGGCCAATTCTACAACTGAAGCAGAGTATGTTGCAGCAGCTGCTTGTTGTGGACAAGTCTTATGGATTCAGAACCAGCTGTTGGATTATGGGTATAATTTCATGCATACCAAGATTTTTGTAGATAATAACAGTACTTTATGCATTATTAAAAATCCTGTACATCACTCTAAAACAAAACACATAGAAATTAGACATCATTTTATAAGAGATTGTTTTGAAAAGGGTTTAATACAACCAGATAAGGTTGACACAGAAGAAAATGTGTCTGATTTATTAACTAAACCTTTTGATACTGGAAGGTTTCAATACTTGGTAACAAGTATTGGAATGATCAATCTCACTTAATATGTGTTTTGGGATCTTTTTGTAAAAGTATGTACATGATATGCATTGTTATTTGTCTATTTGTGATGTTAGATTTTCCACTTTATTTGTCTAACGCTGACAAAGGTTATCTTAACGTTGATAAGTGTTATCGTGACGTTGTCAGCAACATGTTAGTTTTGTGGTTTTTGATCTAAGTGTGCAGGCGTTGTTAGCATTGTACCATTGGATACAGAGTTTCTTATGGATCCTTGGAGAATCATTGGAGCATGTTTCAATTTATGGATGATGGTTGGAATATTTGTATTCCTATCTTGACATAAATTTTTATTTACATGTAATATTTGTCTTTTTAGTTCGTTTTTCTCAGCTCGATTCGAATTGATATAACAATTTTTAAGCTTGACTTGATTGTTTTTTATTGTAAAAGAACATATTTTGGTATTTAAGCTACTTGGCAAACAAAGCACGTAAAAAATGTAAAAGTAGACTATATATGTAATACGTACTAAACTACAACAAATTACACTTACACATTTAATTGCACAAAATATAAAATGAAAAATACAAATTTACACTACAAATTTAAATTGCAAAATACAAAATATAAAATATAAATCTATTTCTATGAAACTAAAAAAATGCAAGTTTATAAATTCTACAAAGCAATTTTAATAAACCAATTTTATGAAACTATAAAAGAATTTGAAGTGAACAAGCCCAAACTAATAACAAATCTGAACAGACCCAAATTGATTTTTTAACAAACATACAGGCCCAAATGTAGACATTAGCCCAACTGCCTAACTGACTGACTAACCCACTAACTTCTAACAAATCTAACTGGAAGGACTTAAACTACCTAACAGAAAGGACTGTGGGCGTAACGCTTATATACAAAGTTAAGGGCCTAATGTGTACATTTATCAAACTTTACAAATCAGATTATCAGAATAGATTCAAAGCTCCAGTGATAAATTTAACTCCTTTTTATCTGCTTCCTTTTATATGAAAAACTTAACTGAAGCTTTTTAATAAGCTGAAATCTTACTACTTATGCAAGACCAATCTTATCCAAGCACATCTATCCGTAACTCATCCTACTACGCAACAATCTGAACAAAACTACTACTATGAATTCTTATGACCAAAACATTCAGTAGAACGAGCGATATGAATCAATGTAAGCTATCAATTCCTACAGCCAAACACTGGTTATGGTACACTAACCCTACATTCTAAACAAAATAACATCTAATATTATACTACTACGCAATTAAAACTATCAATCAAAACTCAACAAGAAATCTATCTAGAGAAACTCAGCCAATCGTAAAATCAGATAACAAGCATGATTATGTTAAGCAATCACAAGCAAAATCATTCTAAAAGTATGCAGAGAACAATAATAAGCTACCACTAAGCGGAAAATCAACAAAGTCAAATGTGCTTAACCATTTTCATCCAGGCCTGCCCGTTGACGATGAAGCGGAGCGCTGAGCTCGCTTTTGCTATCAAATGAACTGAAATCATAACTGAATAACCCTCTTGGTCTGCTACTGTATCACCAATCCAACAACACCGTTCCTGAGCTGCAATCTAACAAGCTGAAACAAAACTCACAAATATATTGTATACTAACAGAACTAAATTCTCTTTCGAATCAGTACCAATGCTAACATTCTTCAAATCCTAAAGTTAATTCGGACTACTCAATATGAACAGTATTTGTACTTATAGCAATCCTTAATCTCTGAAAAAAACTCCTTTTGACTAATGGTAGAAATATGCAACTACCATAACAGAAATCTAACAAGTTTTCTTAACAGAAAACTGGATCTTTTCCTTTAACAGTAAAGTCAAACTTACAAGTTTAGAAAACTGATAAGAAGTTCTGTAAAAAGTCTAGAAAATATTACAGGATTTTATGAAATCTTTACACGAATTCATTAATGGAGTAATTCTGTTACACTTTTAACAAAGCTTTTAACTGAATACTAACTAATCAAAACGCATCCAACAATTTTGAAAGACAGAATTAAGAAGAACGAAGAATAAGCAAACTCAAACTTTCATTAATGGCTGAAATAGTTTCGGTTACAACTGATTAATATGAAAGGAAAACTGAATCAAAACTAACTTTCATATAATTGCTCAACTGAAAATCATAAAGCTGTGGAGAAAATTAAACTAACTAACTAACTCTATCCTAACAAACTAACTATGTGTAACTCTACACCTAAGCTAACCGATTGCAAATGAGGTCTTCGTCTTCTTTTTATAGCCGTCGAGAGGAAAGTTGCGACGTGGCTCCACCAATCAGCGAATGCCACGTATTAAATACGAGGATCTTGATCGTTCTTCATCTTCATCATATTTGGGCATTTCTTTATCTTCAACTCTTGATCAAATTGATTCACATCTTCTTGTAGAGGAGAAGAAGATAAGCACTTTTGTAGTTATAATCATTGGCTGATTCTTCATGTATCTACCTTGAGATTGATTTGCAGGTTTTGAAATGGAAAAGATGAAACCGTCTCATACTTTCTCTCTCTTTGAAGGTTGAAGAAGACGCGTATTGTGGTTGTGTGTTGACCGGTCTTGGTCAAATGACCAAAGTAAATAATACTTTTCTTAACTTTCCATTTAGTTTACCATTTGGTCCCTTATCTTTCACTTCTCTTCAAATGTTTTTAAAACCTTTTAAGTAAAAGATTTTTCATCTTTTGTTTCTTCAGAAATTTCAACTTAAGCCCTCGATCTTTGACAACTTGGCAAATAAGGTCCTTGAAAGCATCTTTCGTCTTTTTCTTCGTCTTTTCATCAAATAAATCCTTGAAAATGCGTCTTTGTTCCAAAATGTATCTTTCTTACCTGAAAACACATGAAACACAAATACACGCATAATTCTGATATTTTACAGTTAAAATAATGTATTTGACTGTGTTTTGAGTGGTTTTTGGATCATAATTGATGAGTGTTTTCACACTTATCAACTCCCCTCTACTTGACCATTGTCATGACCTCATGCAATGCAGCATTTTAAAGCTCTAGAGAGCACTTTTCTCATAATTAACCAACCTTGGCCAATTTATGATTTAATAGACTAAACTATACTACATGATGAATGATTTTGGATATTTACAATGCAATGCAAAGAAAACAATTCTATTTATATATTTTTGATTTTTCATAAATGGTTTTGATGGAAATAACTCATAAAGAAATCAATGAATTAGATTAGGGCTTGGGTACCATGGACATTTATCACCCTCAAGTTTCACTTTCCCCATACCAAGCTTAAAAATGGGATCATTGTATTCACAAGTAAAAAGTGCATCAACTTATTCATGACAATTAAATGTGGAACCGGTTATTATTTGAGCAAATTTCTTGTGGGCAAATTTGTCATTTATTCAAGTGTGAAGTATAAGAAGTGCAAAATCCAAAAATAAGGAAGAACGGTTTTAATCCTAAGTAATCATCTCATCCATTACTTGAAAACCCGCTCACAATTAATACAAGTCCGTTTCAACAATAATAAGTCATTCGCCTTATGTGAAAAATCCTCATGTCATGCTTTCATAAGTAGCTACACACTCGCTAAGGAAAAAAAATAGAACTCACGCAATAATTTACATCCGCCATCTTTTTGAGACTTTGGATCTTCAACCCCGCAACCCGTCAAGGTAATATTGGATTGGAGCAATCTATTGAATCCCCGCAACCCGTCAAGGTAATATTGGAACTCAATAGTCACTATAATTAACACCACACTGCCCCTCTTGGGAGTCTTGTATAATTATTATTTTTTTCTTTTTTTTTTCTAGCCACTCATTTTTTTTTGTAAGCCGCTCTTATTTTTCTTTATTCCTCACTAAGAAAGTTGAAAAGAATAAAAGGAAAAACACCCGCTAAATATTGAGCATGACATAAGTCTAGTACACATAAAACGTTCTAACTTAGAATCTTAAGACGTACTTATATCAACCATGAATGATTAGGCAAAAATGCATAAGAGATTACAAACCGATTAAAACCGTTCTTGATTATTTATTAACAATTATATACATGCGAAGAAATTAGAGGTTAAGAAGAGAAGGGTTTAGCCACAAGTAATTATCATGAAGTTTGTCTAGCCTTTTTATACTTGCTTCAACTCTATCATTTCCCATTCTCCACAAATTTAAAATCTCAAATAATGAGATTGGTGGATGCTTAGCCTAATAGACCAATGAAGGACTACATGGTTAAGGATACTAGCTAGAGAGTGCTAAGATAAGCAAACTCGGGTTGAGTCAAAATATCCATGGCGGGCCAAATATGTCAAAGAAATCTAAATTTGTTAAAACCATGTTTTATTATATTTTTCTTTTTCTTTTTATATATTTTTGATGAAAAATAAAAGAAGAAATATATACAATGCAAATGTGTTATGCAAATGAAAAATGATTGATGCAAAAATTATGAATGCATATTTTTGGTGGCTAAAGTAGATCAAAAATTTGAAAAATGTTTAAAAAAAATTAATTTTCCTAATTATCATGAAGTTAAGGCAATGGTCTAGGTAAGGTCACTTCGATAGAAGTCTCCCCTACACTTAAGATAAACATTGTCCTCAATGTTTAAGAGTACTGGAATGAACTCCCCTACACTTATTACATTGATTACTTTGCTTAACCCAAGTTAAGGAAGAGACAACTAAAGGGTATTCATTTTAAGCACAAATGTTTAATATCACGATAGCAAAAACTAAGCGAAGTGAACCAGATACACGGGCCTCCTCCATAAGCTCCAAGCATGAAATGTGAGAGAGCAACCCTTGAAACAAACACGAAAAGACGAAGAAAGGCACCCCTCCACTTCAACTCTACTATAACATCCTTTTAATTAAACCTAACCTAATGAAAATCTACTCTACGTTTTCTAACCTAGTTATTCAATGCTTGAGTTTTTTTAACCCTAAGTCGCTAGCTCGACTCGGCCCCGAATTAAGTTGTCCTTGGGGAAACCATCATGGAGAGTAAAAGATTTACCCTCTTAGGAAAAACTCTCCATGATAAGGTAAAACAAGTTCTCAAGTACACAAAACCCCATAAATATCCACCAGGATCAAATACATAATTGCCCTCCCAAGAATAGCACATCCCAAAAGTGGACTTCTTAATCAATGATGAGGTGGATGAGGTTTCTTTGTTTATGATTCTTTCCCTTAAGTGTCCCATAACATGATAAGGTGCTACTTTAAAGTTTCCTACAAGTTTTCCTTTTAATGCATCAAGCGGATACTGAGTTGGCTCAACATTCTCTATACCAGGATCAAAAATCTTTTGCTTCATGGGAAAATAACAAGTGATGGGAGACTTTGAAGATTCTCCTTGATACTTCACATCATGAGAGAAAGGGTGTGGAGTAGTAAGTGTCATCACACTTGTAGAGGAAACCACCATTTCTTTCTTGTTCTTAGAAAACTCCTCATCAAAAACATCCTCATATGATGACATAAAGAATCTCTCCATCTCAACATCCAAATGATACAAGTCACTATCATCTTGAAACTTCTCAAATATTGGTTCATCAAGTGAAGGCTCAAATAGATAGTTTGAATTGGTTTGTAAGAAAGGTGGTGAAATAAGTGAAGCATTTTGGTTTTGAGGTGTTTCACAAGATGTGTAAGAAGGAGTAATAAGTGAAGGTTCATGAGAAGGTTGAGTGGGAATGGAATCTCTATAAAGCAATCTTTCTATTTCACGAATATCCTCATCCCAATTAGAAAAAAATGTATCAACCACAATATCATCCCTCTTAAGATAAGCTTCAATCTCCTCATTAATCAACTCATCTTCACTAAGCATTCTTTCAATCTTTAGAACATCCTCTTCCCAATTTAAACTAGAGTTATCAATCTCAATATCATCTCTCTTAAGATAATCTTCAATTTGTTTATCTATCAATTCAGCCTCACTAAGCAATCTTTCAATCTCTAGAACATCATCTTCCCAATTTGAACTAGAGTTATCAATCTCAATATCATCTCTCTTAAGATAATCTTCAATTTGTTTATCTATCAATTCATCCTCACTAAGCAATCTTTCAATCTCAAGAACCTTATCACTCTCATCAATGATATAACCCTCCTCATCATGATAGTCATCATAGATTGGTAGGTCAAGGATTGGTGTTTCAAAAGGTATCTCCTCAAAACTCAAGGTAGTATGATCATCAAATAATGGAGGCTCAAAAATGGAGAACTCATCATCACTATATTCATCATAAATTGGTGTATCAAAAAGAGGTGGTTCATCATAACTAGAATCCTCATTTACTTCCTCATTTGTGTTTAAAATATGATTCAAATCTCCAAAATGAAATTGTTGGGGTTCATGAATATTCAATGAGGAAGTAATGGAAGCTATTGTCTCAACATAAGGAAGATCATATTCACCACTCTTACAAGCTTCATTAAAGTATTCATTACACACTTCATCAAGAATATCAACGTGATTCACCTCTTTATCAAGAATATCAACATGATTCACCTCTTTATCAACTATATCAACATGCTTAACCGTCTCGCGCTCATTGGATTTCTTAGACAATTTTCCATTGTTAAACACAATCTTTTGATCTTCCACCCTCATAATAAGTTCCCCCTCCGCCACATCAATAAGAGTACGACCCGTTCTCAAAAATGGTCTACCAACAATTAGAGGAACTCTCGGGTCCATATCATAATCAACCACTACAAAATCCGCGGGAAAGGTAAACTTGACAACCCCTACAAACACATCCTCCGCTATTCCTACCGGATAAGCTATGGTACGGTTAGCTAACTCAAGTGTCATCCTAGTAGGTGTGAGCTCGGGAAGTGAAAGTCTTTTCCAAAGCGATAATGGCATGAGATTGATACTTGCCCCAAGATCCGCTAGTGCCATGCAATTTTCCACCCCAGGAAAATTACAAGGTATCAAGAAGCGCCCCGGATCTCCAAGTTTTGTTGGTAAGGTTTTAAGAAGCACGGCGGAACAATTTTCATTAAGGGATGTGTTGGGCAAATCAACCAATTTTTCCTTGTTTGAGAGTAAATCCTTGAACATCTTAGCAAACTTTGGCATATAAGCAAGAGCTTCCGCAAAGGATATGTTGATGTTGAGTTGCTTGAACATCCTTAAGAAATTTGAGACTTGGATATCATCCTTGTTTTTCAATTTATCCTTTCTCAATCTTGAAGGGTAAGGAAGGTTTGGTTTTGGTGTAGGTGGAATAGGTGTTGTAGTGGAAGATTTCTCTTTGTTAACTTCTTCATTGGGAGTTGTGGAAGGTAGAGGAGAAGTAGGAATGGGTTGAGAAAGTGTGTTTGATTGAATAGGAGCATTTTGAGGTGGTGAAATAGAGGTAGAAGGTTTGTCACAAGTAGGAACAAAAGTGGGTGGAACAATAGGAGGTTTAGGAGGTGAAGGATCCTTTGTTGACTTTCCACTTCTTGTTGTAATAGCATTGCCATTTGCCCTTGGATTTTTTTGTGTGTTGGAAGGTAAAGCCCCTTGTGGTCTTTGATTTAACGCCATTAAAAGCCTATTGGTTTGTTCATCCGCTATACGTTTCATTTGGTCATTCATTTTCTTCTCAATAGCTTGGAACCTCCTTTCATTCTCTTGATTCATTTTGTGAAGGAAATCCATTGTGTTATAATCTTGTGACATATTTCCTTGAAGACCTTGAGGTTGGAAAGGTGGAGGTTGAGCATTAAATCCTTGATTTGGTGGATAAAAGTTATTTGCTTGAGGTTGAAAATTGTTGGGTGCTTTGTAATTGGTCCCTTGGTAAGCATAACACTCCCTTTGATAGCCTTGAACTTTATCACATTGTTGGTAGGAATGGGGACCTCCACAAGTCTCACATGAAAGAGCAATAGTATTCACATCATTGGTGGAATTCTTGTTCAAAAAGAGTTCACAAAATTTCATGAGTGTGTTGGTCATAGTATCAAGCTTTTGAGAGATCATGTTTTCGATTTGAGGAGTAACACTCTCTTGCACCACATGGACTCTCTCATTAAATTGTGTGTTATCTTGCACCATCGATTTGTTCTCAATAATGTCCCAAGCTTCTTGAAAGGATTTAGAGAAAATATTTCCACCCGCGGAAGAGTTAAGTGAATCTTGGTGGTGTGGTCTTAATCCATTATAGAAAGTGTTGAGTTGGTGAACCTCATTGAATCCATGATTTGGACATTTCCTCAATAACTCCTTGAAATTTTCCCAAGCCTCACTAAATGTTTGATCATTCCTTTGTTGAAAACCAATAATTAATTTTCTCAAAGCCGTAGTTCTTGATAGGGGAAAGAACTGGTTCAAAAACTTCTTCCTTAAATCCTCCCAAGTGAAGATGCTCATAGATGGTTGCCTATCATACCAATTTCTAACAAGACCCTCTAAGGAGAATGGGAATAGGATCATCTTAATGGCATCAGGAGGGACCCTATTATACTTAAGTGTATTGCAAAGTAACAAGAACCTCTTAATATGGTCGTGGGGGTCATTTATGGGTCTCCCTAAGAAGGGGCTAGAAGAAACCAAAGTGATCATGTGTGTATTAAGCTCAAAAGTCTGTGCGTTTATTTCGGGTATAACGATGGCGTCGGCATTTCCCTCTACTTTCGTTTGGAGAATCTCCATAATAGGACGTTGATCCATGGCTACAAAATGGTCGAATGTATATACAAGTGAAATGAAGTCTAAAAGCTTCCTCGGGGAAGGAAGTAATACACCAAAGGTGGTATGTTTACACGTGTGCGAGTACACGTGTAAGTAAACACGAGGAATGAGGGAGTAGCCCTCGGTCGACTTTTGAAGAGAAAAGGATTATCCTCTTCGAGGTTCGATATGAAATATCCACAAGAAAGTATATATATAATCACTACTTGGGTGCAAGACCCCCAATAAAACCTTCCTTCTCATAATACGCACTAGTGAACGGGGGGTTAGGTGGCGCGAAGCACTTAAGTACCTATTAACCCTTAGACGGCATTTTATAGCACGTCGCCTATCTATTCACTTTGTAGTTTGTATTCTTCGAATTATTGCCTATTGGAAGTATTTATCTATTCTTGCTTAATTAAATTCGATCGATACGCGTGTCAAGGACCGGAACGCCCCTCAACACGGTGTATTGCCTCGGCAATACTTATGGAGAATATGTATGTTGGTTGTTCTTATACGTATACGTATTTACATATAATAATATATAGAAAATATTTTTGTATTTATTTGTTTTTTAAGAAAAATACTATATGTACGTAAAAACGATGAAAATGATATAATATATATTTTTTTGTTGTAATCTTTTAGGAAAAAGATTACTTTTTGGATTTTTTTATTTTTTTGGTTCAATTCTTTAGGAAAAGAATTGATTTTTGTGATTTTTTATTTTTTTTTGTAGTTTTATCTTTTTGATTTTTTTTGTTTTTTTGATTTATAATACGTAAAAATAACGTTCACAAAGTGAACGGATCACAAAATCCAATCGTCTCACTCGAAATCGTTAATCTTCACGAAAAGAACCGGCAGCGGCGCCATTTAATATTTGTCTTTTTAGTTCGTTTTTCTCAGCTTGATTCGAATTGATATAACAATTTTTAAGCTTGACTTGATTGTTTTTTATTGTAAAAGAACATATTTTGGTATTTAAGCTACTTGGCAAACAAAGCACGTAAAAAATGTAAAAGTAGACTATATATGTAATACGTACTAAACTACAACAAATTACACTTACAACATTTAATTGCACAAAATTTAAAATGAAAAATACAAATTTACACTACAAATTTAAATTTCAAAATACAAAATATAAAATATAAATCTATTTCTATGAAACTAAAAAAATGCAAGTTTATAAATTCTACAAATCAATTTTAATAAACCAATTTTATGAAACTATAAAAGAATTTTTAGTGAACAAGCCCAAACTAATAACAAATCTGAACAGGACCAAATTGATTTTTGAACAAACATACATGCCCAAATGTAGACATTAGCCCAACTGCCTAACTGACTGACTAACCCACTAACTTCTAACAAATCTAACTGGAAGGACTTAAACTACCTAACAGAAAGGACTGTGGGCGTAACGCTTATATACAAAGTTAAGGGCCTAATGTGTACATTTATCAAACTTTACAAATCAGATTATCAGAATAGATTCAAAGCTCCAGTGACAAATTTAACTCCTTTTTATCTGCTTCCTTTTATATGAAAAACTTAACTGAAGCTTTTTAATAAGCTGAAATCTTACTACTTATGCAAGACCAATCTTATCCAAGCACATCTATCCGTAACTCATCCTACTACGCAACAATCTGAACAAAACTACTACTATGAATTCTTATGACCAAAACATTCAGTAGAACGAGCGATATGAATCAATGTAAGCTATCAATTCCTACAGCCAAACACTGGTTATGGTACACTAACCCTACATTCTGAACAAAATAACATATAATATTATACTACTACGCAATTAAAACTATCAATCAAAACTCAACAAGAAATCTATCTAGAGCAGATTACACTATTAAAGGCAGAAAATTAAAACGAATAAAACTCAGCCAATCGTAAAATCAGATAACAAGCATGATTATGCTAAGCAATCACAAGCAAAATAATTCTAAAAGTATGCAGAGAACAGTAATAAGCTACCACTAAGCGGAAAATCAACAAAGTCAAATGTGCTTAACCATTTTCATCCAGGCCTGCCCGTTGACGGTGAAGCGGAGCGCTGAGCTCGCTTTTGCTATCAAATGAACTGAAATCATAACTGAATAACCCTCTTGGTCTGCTACTGTATCACCAATCCAACAGCACCGTTCCTGAGCTGCAATCTAACAAGCTGAAACAAAACTCACAAATATATTGTATACTAACAGAACTAAATTCTCTTTCAAATCAGTACCAATGCTAACATTCTTCAAATCCTAAAGTTAATTCAGACTACTCAATATGAACAGTATGTGTACTTATAGCAATCCTTAATCTCTGAAAAAAAACTCCTTTTGACTAATGGCAGAAATATGCAACTACCATAACAGAAATCTAACAAGTTTTCTTAACAGAAAACTGGATCTTTTCCTTTAACAGTAAAGTCAAACTTACAAGTTTAGAAAACTGATAAGAAATTCTGTAAAAAGTCTAGAAAATATTACAGGATTTTATGAAATCTTTACACGAATTCATTAATGGAGTAATTCTGTTACACTTTTAACAAAGCTTTTAACTGAATACTAACTAATCAAAACGCATCCAACAATTTTGAAAGACAGAATTAAGAAGAACGAACAATAAGCAAACTCAAACTTTCATTAATGGCTGAAATAGTTTCGGTTACAACTGATTAATATGAAAGGAAAACTGAATCAAAACTAACTTTCATATAATTGCTCAACTGAAAATCATAAAGCTGTGGAGAAAATTAAACTAACTAACTAACTCTATCCTAACAAACTAACTATGTGTAACTCTACACCTAAGCTAACCGATTGCAAATGAGGTCTTCGTCTTCTTTTTATAGTCGTCGAGAGGAAAGTTGTGACGTGGCTCCACCAATCAGCGAATGCCACGTATTAAATACGAGGATCTTGATCGTTCTTCATCTTCATCATATTTGGGCGTTTCTTTATCTTCAACTCTTGATCAAATTGATTCACATCTTCTTGTAGAGGAGAAGAAGATAAGCACTTTTGTAGTTATAATCATTGGCTGATTCTTCATGTATCTACCTTGAGATTGATTTACAGGTTTTAAAATGGAAAAGATGAAACCGTCTCATACTTTCTCTCTCTTTGAAGGTTGAAGAAGACGCGTATTGTGGTTGTGTGTTGACCGGTCTTGGTCAAATGACCAAAGTAAATAATACTTTTCTTAACTTTCCATTTAGTTTACCATTTGGTCCCTTATCTTTCACTTCTCTTCAAATGTTTTTAAAACCTTTTAAGTAAAAGCTTTTTCATCCTTTGTTTCTTCAGAAATTTCAACTTAAGCCCTCGATCTTTGACAACTTGGCAAATAAGGTCCTTGAAAGCATCTTTCGTCTTTTTCTTCGTCTTTTCATCAAATAAATCCTTGAAAATGCGTCTTTGTTCCAAAATGTATCTTTCTTACCTGAAAACACATGAAACACAAATACACGCATAATTCTGATATTTTACAGTTAAAATAATGTATTTGACTGTGTTTTGAGTGGTTTTTGGATCATAATTGATGAGTGTTTTCACACTTATCAACTCCCCTCCACTTGACCATTGTCATGACCTCATGCAATGCAGCATTTTAAAGCTCTAGAGTGCACTTTTCTCATAATTAACCCACCTTGGCCAATTTATGATTTAATAGACTAAACTATACTACATGATGAATGATTTTGGATATTTACAATGCAATGCAAAGAAAACAATTATATTTATATATTTTTGATTTTTCATAAATGGTTTTGATGGAAATAACTCATAAAGAAATCAATGACTTAGATTAGGGCTTGGGTACCATGGACATTTATCATCCTCAAGTTTCACTTTCCCCATACCAAGCTTAAAAATGGGATCATTGTATTCACAAGTAAAAAGTGCATCAACTTATTCATGACAATTAAATGTGGAACCGGTTATTATTTGAGCAAATTGCTTGTGGGCAAATTTGTCATTTATTCAAGTGTGAAGTATAAGAAGTGCAAAATCCAAAAATAAGGAAGCACGGTTTTAATCCTAAGTAATCATCTCATCCATTACTTGAAAACCCGCTCACAATTAATACAAGTCCGTTTCAAGAATAATAAGTCATTCGCCTTATGTGAAAAATTCTCATGTCATGCTTTCATAAGTAGCTACACACTCGCTAAGGAAAGAAAAATAAAATTCACGCAATAATTTACATCCGCCATCTTTTTGAGACTTTGGATCTTCAACCCCGCAACCCGTCAAGGTAATATTGGATTGGAGCAATCTATTGAATCCCCGTAACCCGTCAAGGTAATATTGGAACTCAATAGTCACTATAATTAACACCACACTGCCCCTCTTGGGAGTCTTGTATAATTATTATTTTTTTCTTTTTTTTTCTAGCCACTCATTTTTTTTTGTAAGTCGCTCTTATTTTTCTTTAGTCCTCACTAAGAAAGTTGAAAAGAATAAAAGGAAAAACACCCGCTAAATATTGAGCATGACATAAGTCTAGTACACATAAAACGTTCTAACTTAGAATCTTAAGACGTACTTATATCAACCATGAATGATTAGGCAAAAATGCATAAGAGATTACAAACCGATTAAAACCGTTCTTGATTATTTATTAACAATTATATACATGCGAAGAAATTAGAGGTTAAGAAGAGAAGGGTTTAGCCACAAGTAATTATCATGAAGTTTATCTAGCCCTTTTATACTTGCTTCAACTCTATCATTTCCCATTCTCCACAAATTTAAAATCTCAAATAATGAGATTGGTGGATGCTTAGCCTAATAGACCAATGAAGGACTACATGGTTAAGGATACTAGCTAGAGAGTGCTAAGATAAGCAAACTCAGGTTGAGTCAAAATATCCATGGCGGGCCTAATATGTCAAAGAAATCTAAATTTGTTAAAACCATGTTTTATTATATTTTTCTTTTTCTTTTTATATATTTTTGATGAAAAATAAAAGAAGAAATATATACAATGCAAATGTGTTATGCAAATGAAAAATGATTGATGCAAAAATTATGAATGCATATTTTTGGTGGCCAAAGTAGATCAAAAATTTGAAAAATGTTTAAAAAAAATTAATTTTCCCAATTATCATGAAGTTAAGGCAATGGTCTAGGTAAGTCACTTCGATAGAAGTCTCCCCTACACTTAAGATAAACATTGTCCTCAATGTTTAAGAGTACTGGAGTGAACTCCCCTACACTTATTACATTGATTACTTTGCTTAACCCAAGTTAAGGAAGAGACAACTAAAGGGTATTCATTTTAAGCACAAATGTTTAATATCACGATAGCAAAAACTAATCGAAGTGAACCAGATACACGGGCCTCCTCCATAAGCTCCAAGCATGAAATGTGAGAGAGCAACCCTTGAAACAAACACGAAAAGACGAAGAAAGGCATCCCTCCACTTCAACTCTACTATAACATGCTTTTAATTAAACCTAACCTATTGAAAATCTACTCTACGTTTTCTAACCTAGTTATTCAATGCTTGAGTTTTTTTAACCCTAAGTCGCTAGCTCGACTCGGCCCCGAATTAAGTTGTCCTTGGGGAAACCATCATGGAGAGTAAAAGATTTACCCTCTTAGTAAAAACTCTCCATGATAAGGTAAAACAAGTTCTCAAGTACACAAAACCCCATAAATATCCACCAGGATCAAATACATAATTGCCCTCCCAAGAATAGCATATCCCAAAAGTGGACTTCTTAATCAATGATGAGGTGGATGAGGTTTCTTTGTTTATGATTCTTTCCCTTAAGTGTCCCATAACATGATAAGGTGCTACTTTAAAGTTTCCCACAAGTTTTCCTTTTAATGCATCAAGCGGATACTGAGTTGGCTCAACATTCTCTATACCAGGATCAAAAATCTTTTGCTTCATGGGAAAATAACAAGTGATGGGAGACTTTGAAGATTCTCCTTGATACTTCACATCATGAGATAAAGGGTGTGGAGTAGTAAGTGTCATCACACTTGTAGAGGAAACCACCATTTCTTTCTTGTTCTTAGAAAACTCCTCATCAAAAACATCCTCATATGATGACATAAAGAATCTCTCCATCTCAACATCCAAATGATACAAGTCACTATCATCTTGAAACTTCTCAAATATTGGTTCATCAAGTGAAGGCTCAAAGAGATAGTTTGAATTGGTTTGTAAGAAAGGTGGTGAAATAAGTGAAGCATTTTGGTTTTGAGGTGTTTCACAAGATGTGTAAGAAGGAGTAATAAGTGAAGGTTCATGAGAAGGTTGAGTGGGAATGGAATCTCCATAAAGCAATCTTTCTATTTCACGAATATCCTCATCCCAATTAGAAAAAAATGTATCAACCACAATATCATCCCTCTTAAAATAAGCTTCAATCTCCTCATTAATCAACTCATCTTCACTAAGCATTCTTTCAATCTTTAGAACATCCTCTTCCCAATTTAAACTAGAGTTATCAATCTCAATATCATCTCTCTTAAGATAATCTTCAATTTGTTTATCTATCAATTCAGCCTCACTAAGCAATCTTTCAATCTCTAGAACATCCTCTTCCTAATTTGAACTAGAGTTATCAATCTCAATATCATCTCTCTTAAGATAATCTTCAATTTGTTTATCTATCAATTCATCCTCACTAAGCAATCTTTCAATCTCAAGAACCTTATCACTCTCATCAATGATAGAACCCTCCTCATCATGATAGTCATCATAGATTGGTAGGTCAATGATTGGTGTTTCAAAAGGTATCTCCTCAAAACTCAAGGTAGTATGATCATCAAATAATGGAGGCTCAAAAATGGAGAACTCATCATCACTATATTCATCATAAATTGGTGTATCAAAAAGAGGTGGTTCATCATAACTAGAATCCTCATTTACTTCCTCATTTGTGTTGAAAATATGATTCAAATCTCCAAAATGAAATTGTTGGGGTTCATGAATATTCAATGAGGAAGTAATGGAAGCTATTGTCTCAACATAAGGAAGATCATATTCACCACTCTTACAAGCTTCATGAAAGTATTCATTACACACTTCATCAAGAATATCAACGTGATTCACCTCTTTATCAAGAATATCAACATGATTCACCTCTTTATCAAGAATATCAATATGCTTAACCGTCTCGGGCTCATTGGATTTCTTAGACAATTTTCCATTGTTAAACACAATCTTTTGATCTTCCACCCTCATAATAAGTTCCCCCTCCGCCACATCAATAAGAGTACGACCCGTTCTCAAAAATGGTCTACCAACAATTAGAGGAACTCTCGGGTCCATATCCTAATCAACCACTACAAAATCCGCGGGAAAGGTAAACTTGTCAACCCCTACAAACACATCCTCCGCTATTCCTACCGGACAAGCTATGGTACGGTTAGCTAACTCAAGTGTCATCCTAGTAGGTGTGAGCTCGGGAAGTGAAAGTCTTTTCCAAAGCGATAATGGCATGAGATTGATACTTGCCCCAAGATCCGCTAGTGCCATGCAATTTTCCACCCCAGGAAAATTACAAGGTATCAAGAAGCGCCCCGGATCTCCAAGTTTTGTTGGTAAGGTTTTAAGAAGCACAGCGGAACAATTTTCATTAAGGGATGTGTTGGGCAAATCAACCAATTTTTCATTGTTTGAGAGTAAATCATTGAACATCTTACCAAACTTTGGCATATAAGCAAGAGCTTCCGCAAAGGATATGTTGATGTTGAGTTGCTTGAACATCCTTAAGAAATTTGAGACTTGGATATCATCCTTGTTTTTCAATTTATCCTTTCTCAATCTTGAAGGGTAAGGAAGGTTTGGTTTTGGTGTAGGTGGAATAGGTGTTGTAGTGGAAGATTTCTCTTTGTTAGCTTCTTCATTGGGAGTTGTGGAAGGTAGAGGAGAAGTAGGAATAGGTTGAGAAGGTGTGTTTGATTGAATAGGAGCATTTTGAGGTGGTGAAATAGAGGTAGAAGGTTTGTCACAAGTAGGAACAAAAGTGGGTGGAACAATAGGAGGTTTAGGAGGTGAAGGATCCTTTGTTGACTTTCCACTTCTTGTTGTAATAGCATTGACATTTGCCCTTGGATTTGTTTGTGTGTTGGAAGGTAAAGCCCCTTGTGGTCTTTGATTTAACGCCATTAAAAGCCTATTGGTTTGTTCATCCGCTATACGTTTCATTTGGTCATTCATTTTCTTCTCAATAGCTTGGAACCTCCTTTCATTCTCTTGATTCATTTTGTGAAGGAAATCCATTGTGTTATAATCTTGTGACATATTTCCTTGAAGACCTTGAGGTTGGAAAGGTGGAGGTTGAGCATTAAATCCTTGATTTGGTGGATAAAAGTTATTTGCTTGAGGTTGAAAATTGTTGGGTGCTTTGTAATTGGTCCCTTGGTAAGCATAACACTCCCTTTGATAGCCTTGAACTTTATCACATTGTTGGTAGGAATGGGGACCTCCACAAGTCTCACATGAAAGAGCAATAGTATTCACATCATTGGTGGAATTCTTGTTAAAAAAGAGTTCACAAAATTTCATGAGTGTGTTGGTCATAGTATCAAGCTTTTGAGAGATCATGTTTTCGATTTGAGGAGTAACACTCTCTTGCACCACATGGACTCTCTCATTAAATTGTATGTTATCTTGCACCATCGATTTGTTCTCAATAATGTCCCAAGCTTCTTGAAAGGATTTAGAGAAAATATTTCCACCCGCGGAAGAGTTGAGTGAATCTTGGTGGTGTGGTCTTAATCCATTATAGAAAGTGTTGAGTTGGTGAACCTCATTGAATCCATGATTTGGACATTTCCTCAATAACTCCTTGAAATTTTCCCAAGCCTCACTAAATGTTTGATCATTCCTTTGTTGAAAACCAATAATTAATTTTCTCAAAGCCGTAGTTCTTGATAGGGGAAAGAACTGGTTCAAAAACTTCTTCCTTAAATCCTCCCAAGTGAAGATGCTCATAGATGGTTGCCTATCATGCCAATTTCTAGCAAGACCCTCTAAGGAGAATGGGAATAGGATCATCTTAATGGCATCAGGAGGGACCCCATTATACTTAAGTGTATTGCAAAGTAACAAGAACCTCTTAATATGGTCGTGGGGGTCATCTATGGGTCTCCCTAAGAAGGGGCTAGAAGAAACCAAAGTGATCATGTGTTTATTAAGCTCAAAAGTCTGTGCGTTTATTTCGGGTATAACGATAGCGTCGGCATTTCCCTCTACTTTCGATTGGAGAATCTCCATAATAGGACGTTGATCCATGGCTACAAAATGGTCGAATGTATATACAAGTGAAATGAAGTCTAAAAGCTTCCTCGGGGAAGGAAGTAATACACCAAAGGTGGTATGTTTACACGTGTGCGAGTACACGTGTAAGTAAACACGAGGAATGAGGGAGTAGCCCTCGGTCGACTTTTGAAGAGAAAAGGATTATCCTCTTCGAGGTTCGATATGAAATATCCACAAGAAAGTATATATATAATTACTACTTGGGTGCAAGACCCCCAATAAAACCTTCCTTCTCAGAATACGCACTAGTGAACGGGGGGTTAGGTGGCGCGAAGCACTTAAGTACCTATTAACTCTTAGACGGCATTTTATAGCACGTCGCCTATCTATTCACTTTGTAGTTTGTATTCTTCGAATTATTGCCTATTGGAAGTATTTATCTATTCTTGCTTAATTAAATTCGATCGATACGCGTGTCAAGGACCGGAACGCCCCTCAACACGGTGTATTGCCTCGGCAATACTTATGGAGAATATGTATGTTGGTTGTTCTTATACGTATACGTATTTACATATAATAATATATAGAAAATATTTTTGTATTTATTTGTTTTTTAAGAAAAATACTATATGTACGTAAAAACGATGAAAACGATATAATATATATTTTTTTGTTGTAATCTTTTAGGAAAAATATTACTTTTTGGATTTTTTTATTTTTTTGGTTCAATTCTTTAGGAAAAGAATTGATTTTTGTGATTTTTTATTTTTTTGTAGTTTTATCTTTTTGATTTTTTTTATGTTTTTGATTTATAATACGTAAAAATAACGTTCACAAAGTGAACGGATCCCAAAATTCAATCGTCTCACTCGAAATCGTTAATCTTCACGAAAAGAACCGGCAGCGGCGCCATTTAATATTTGTCTTTTTAGTTCGTTTTTCTCAGCTCGATTCGAATTGATATAACAATTTTTAAGCTTGACTTGATTGTTTTTTATTGTAAAAGAACATATTTTGGTATTTAAGCTACTTGGCAAACAAAGCACGTAAAAAATGTAAAAGTAGACTATATATGTAATACGTACTAAACTACAACAAATTGCACTTACAACATTTAATTGCACAAAATATAAAATGAAAAATACAAATTTACACTACAAAATTAAATTGCAAAATACAAAATATAAAATATAAATCTATTTCTATGAAACTAATGCAAGTATATAAATTCTACAAATCAATTTTAATAAACCAATTTTATGAAATTATAAAAGAATTTGAAGTGAACAAGCCCAAACTAATAACAAATCTGAAAAGGCACAAATTGATTTTTTAACAAACATACAGGCCCAAATGTAGACATTAGCCCAACTGCCTAACTGACTGACTAACCCACTAACTTCTAACAAATCTAACTGGAAGGACTTAAACTACCTAACAGAAAGGACTGTGGGCGTAACGCTTATATACAAAGTTAAGGGCCTAATGTGTACATTTATCAAACTTTACAAATCAGATTATCAGAATAGATTCAAAGCTCCAGTGACAAATTTAACTCCTTTTTATCTGCTTCCTTTTATATGAAAAACTTAACTGAAGCTTTTTAATAATCTGAAATCTTACTACTTATGCAAGACCAATCTTATCCAAGCACATCTATCCGTAACTCATCCTACTACGCAAAAATCTGAACAAAACTACTACTATGAATTCTTATGACCAAAACATTCAGTAGAACGAGCGATATGAATCAATGTAAGCTATCAATTCCTACAGCCAAACACTGGTTATGGTACACTAACCCTACATTCTGAACAAAATAACATCTAATATTATACTACTACGCAATTGAAACTATCAATCAAAACTCAACAAGAAATCTATCTAGAGCAGATTACACTATTAAAGGCAGAAAATTAAAACGAATAAAACTCAGCCAATCGTAAAATCAGATAACAAGCATGATTATGCTAAGCAATCACAAGCAAAATAATTCTAAAAGTATGCAGAGAACAGTAATAAGCTACCACTAAGCGGAAAATCAACAAAGTCAAATGTGCTTAACCATTTTCATCCAGGCCTGCCCGTTGACGGTGAAGCGGAGCGCTGAGCTCGCTTTTGCTATCAAATGAACTAAAATCATAATTGAATAACCCTCTTGGTCTGCTACTATATCACCAATCCAACAGCACCGTTCCTGAGCTGCAATCTAACAAGCTGAAACAAAACTCACAAATATATTGTATACTAACAGAACTAAATTCTCTTTCGAATCAGTACCAATGCTAACATTCTTCAAATCCTAAAGTTAATTCGGACTACTCAATATGAACAGTATTTGTACTTATAGCAATCCTTAATCTCTGAAAAAACTCCTTTTGACTAATGGCAGAAATATGCAACTACCATAACAGAAATCTAACAAGTTTTCTTAACAGAAAACTGGATCTTTTCCTTTAACAGTAAAGTCAAACTTACAAGTTTAGAAAACTGATAAGAAGTTCTGTAAAAAGTCTAGAAAATATTACAGGATTTTATGAAATCTTTACACGAATTCATTAATGGAGTAATTCTGTTACACTTTTAACAAAGCTTTTAACTGAATACTAACTAATCAAAACGCATCCAACAATTTTGAAAGACAGAATTAAGAAGAACGAAGAATAAGCAAACTCAAACTTTCATTAATGGCTGAAATAGTTTCGGTTACAACTGATTAATATGAAAGGAAAACTGAATCAAAACTAACTTTCATATAATTGCTCAACTGAAAATCATAAAGCTGTGGAGAAAATTAAACTAACTAACTAACTCTATCCTAACAAACTAACTATGTGTAACTCTACACCTAAGCTAACCGATTGCAAATGAGGTCTTCGTCTTCTTTTTATTGCCGTCGAGAGGAAAGTTTTGACGTGGCTCCACCAATCAGCGAATGCCACGTATTAAATACGAGGATCTTGATCGTTCTTCATCTTCATCATATTTGGGCGTTTCTTTATCTTCAACTCTTGATCAAATTGATTCACATCTTCTTGTAGAGGAGAAGAAGATAAGCACTTTTGTAGTTATAATCATTGGTTGATTCTTCATGTATCTACCTTGAGATTGATTTGCAGGTTTTGAAATGGAAAAGATGAAACCGTCTCATACTTTCTCTCTCTTTGAAGGTTGAAGAAGACGCGTATTGTGGTTGTGTGTTGAACGGTCTTGGTCAAATGACCAAAGTAAATAATACTTTTCTTAACTTTCCATTTAGTTTACCATTTGGTCCCTTATCTTTCACTTCTCTTCAAATGTTTTTAAAACCTTTTAAGTAAAAGCTTTTTCATCCTTTGTTTCTTCAGAAATTTCAACTTAAGCCCTCGATCTTTGACAACTTGGCAAATAAGGTCCTTGAAAGCATCTTTCGTCTTTTTCTTCGTCTTTTCATCAAATAAATCCTTGAAAATGCGTCTTTGTTCCAAAATGTATCTTTCTTACCTGAAAACATATGAAACACAAATACACGCATAATTCTGATATTTTACAGTTAAAATAATGTATTTGACTGTGTTTTGAGTGGTTTTTGGATCATAATTGATGAGTGTTTTCACACTTATCAACATGCATATTATTTGGGCAACTTATGTATCACAGTTTAAAGGGAGATTTTAGGAACCTTTAGGACTTTTGGGTATTCTTAAAATACTCTTATCACAATTCTAGATTGTGTCTACAGGTGAGTATGAGTTAGTTTTCTATCTCATGAGGCACTGTAGCATGCAAAGTTGATATACTATGCATGCTGCCAAGACCTTTTTGGCCTAAGAATTGGATGTGGTCTGTTAGGAGACTTGGGAATGATTTATAATGGGTTTACCTAGGAGTTACAAGGGATTTTATGAGATAACTTAACTGTTAAGAATTTTGGTTAGCAAGGGACACTAGAGGACTATTATGTCTATCTTGCATAAGCAAGTGTGCATAATTGGACAGTGCTTGCCGCCCTATAATAATTTGCAGTTTATAGGTTATCTTCACTAGGATAAATTACTTTGTTAAGGTCCTTTTTAATTTTTATTACTTTTCTTTTTGGACACTGACAGGTATATTTCCAAGCGTTGTTGTGACCAAATTGGACGTTGACATGGCTTTTGCAAACGTTGACAAGAATATAGCCGTTGGGCGTTGATGGGTTATTTTTGACCCTTGACACTCATTGGGTCCTACCCAGTTGTTATTTTTGACGAATTTTGGGGCCGTAATTTTGGGAGTAGATAAATTTTAATTAATGCACAAGATAACTTATTTTCTTTTCAATATTTTCATCATTATATTTTGAAAATACTTGCCTTATTTTTGACAATCACATGTGCCTATCTCTCCTATATATTTGGCTCCTAGTTTTAAACAGGGTACTCTCATATTCTTGTCTAACACTTTTTCTCCTATAATTCATATTTCATCAATCTTTCACAAACATTTTTCTTCAACAATGGAACCAAAGTTTAAACCAAGTGACTTGGTATTGGGATTCAGGAGTCAGCACAATATGATTGCTTATTTGGAGGCTGATGATACTTTATTTCCACAATACACTCAGATGGTGGCGTATTTGAATGCATCTCCACATAGGTATGCCCTTTCTCATGCTCCTCTCATCCCTGTCACTCATATTAAACAGTTTTGGAACATTGTTAGTTCCTCAACACTTAATACTGTGACTACATTAACAGCTATTGTTCATGGGCGTACTTGGGTGGTTACTGAATCCTTGGTTCGCTAGGCTTTGCATCTTAATGATGCAGATGGTATAACCACTCTCCCTATTAATGAAATAGAACAAGGACTTCGGGCTTTGGGTTATCCTTTCCCTGATGAGGGTACTTCAAATAAATATCATAAACAAGAATTTCCCCCAGCCTGGAAGTACCTCATACATGTCATCTTTCAATGTTTGAGTCCCAAATGTACTGCACATAATGAAATTAACAGATCTATTGCTACTGCAATTGTGTGCATTACAAATGGGCAAAAGTATAATTTTTTAAAACTAATTTTTGATGGTATGTGTAAAAACAAGGGGAATAAGATGACTTTGACTTATCCCAGATTTTTACAAATGGTTTTTGATGAGCAACATTACTACACAAGGGATCATGATGATTTTTATGAGATCCCTATGCAAAAGAAAGCTATTTTTAGTAAGATGAACTCACCCCCTCACCGTGACTTACCCCTCACCCAAGCTATGCTTGCTGATATTGCAGCAGCACAACCTCAACCAGACCCACAACCACAACTTGACCCAATACCAGACCCTTTACCTTCACCTCAACACATGGAAATTGACCAAGAATCCTTCAAACGTTGACACCAGTAATCCAAACGTTGACACCTTTCCTTCACAGACCCAAACACCCCTTAACCTTCAAACTACCACCCAATCCACATCATCTTCTACACCCCCTGAATATAGGTTGATCAAACGTCCAAGGACTACTAGAGTGTTCTCCTATAGTGGTACTAGCCATGTTGCAGAGAGAACCACCACCACAAGTGTGGTTGGTGCTATGGATGAGGCTGGGACTATTGGTACTCGCTTAGATGCAGGCCAAGCCAGTCCTAACATCTTTAAGACCTCATCCATGCCCCATGAATCTACTTTGGGAGGTCAAATACCCATTCTAGAGGAGGGCAGATTGGAACCATACACAATGTTGGAATTGACGGTTGTCTGCATTAGCTTGCAAAAGCAAAATGCAGACCTGGTACAAACAGTCAGTACACAAGGCCTTGAACTAAAGCAATTGAGGGAGAGGATTGTTATTTTGGAGGATGCTAACAATAGGCGTGGTATGGAGGAATCTTCCAAAGGGGAGGATGAGCAGATCTATGTGACTGACAAAGGCTCACATGATGGAGAATCTTTGGGTGTGGCTGAAGCCCTTACTGAATTGAAGAAGCAACCAGGTTTGGATACATCTTTGGTTACTCCTACAAACTTGAACTTGTCCTTTACAGCAATGATGGAGCAGTTCACAAGAGGCGCTGAGACGAGTAAGGTGAGCGTTGACAAGCAGACTTTGGACGCTGACACACCAAGCGGTGACAAGAGTAAGTTGGGCGCTGACACACAGAATTTGAGCGTTGACAGACCTGCAGATATGGTTGATGTATTCCAGTCATCAGATATCATCAAGGAAGTGTCTTCACAGGTACTATCATCATTTTTACCCATCATTGATCCATTAGATAAGGGTAAAGGAATTTTGGTAGAAACAGAAGTTCCAAAGGATGCAGCACAAGTAGAGTTTGATTCAAAGTTGGCTGCACAACTTGTGGAACAAGAGATGAAGAAGGTTGGTGAATCACCATTTTTTGTTACTTCTAAGGAACAAGAAGGAAGTGATGAAGGAAGTTCAGATTCAAGTGTTATGATAATTGAACAACCAGAAAGACTTGAATATGGTGATGAGTTGGCAAGAGAGAAGCTTAGAGAGTTAAAATTGCAATTAGATTATGATATGCCAGAAGTTGCTCAGATGTACCATGCTTGGGAAGATAAGGTTATGGAGAATCCAGATATGACCATTTCAGATCAAATTTGGGGATTGGAGATTCTTCTAAGAGTTCAAAAAGATTGCAAGGTGATTCTGAAGCATAAGGCTAGCAATGTTTTCTCACTACTGAAAAGGGATAGAAGGGAGCTTTACTACATGTTACTCAGATGTCATGGAACAGGATGGACCTTTAAGAAATTGTAGGGATTATCCTTTGAAGAATTGGAGTATAAGGCTTATCCCGTTTGGGCAACAATGCAGGAAATGAATACTATCAGACTTCTCTCAGATGAAAGGAAAGAAGAACTTGCAGAAGAGATGGAGATTCAAAAGGCAATGATTGTTCCAAGGCCTTTGAAGAAGGGAGTTCCACTTGAGTTCCCTAAAGATATGGACAAATTGAATCCCAGTGAAGCTGTTCTTAGAAGGAGCATTAAGCTCTCACCCATGGAAGCTTCGGATATGATACAAGTGTTACCTCTTGATGCCAGAAACCCTATCATTAGCTATGAAGAAGATGCAAGTGGGTTTTGGATGATTGGCAGATATGGGAAAGAGGTACACACATTAAATACTCTTATGTCTCTCTTTGCAAGTATGGATAGGGAAGACTTGGCAGACCTTTGGAGGTTGTTGCTGGCCAAGTATGAGACTGAAGCACCTACTTCAGTCAATGGAATAAAGCTTTGGTCAACATTCAAGAGAATGTGTGCACCAGAAGAAGAAGATCCTGTTTGGAAGGATCTTGAGGATGATATCGGTGGACTTCAATGGCGTTTGTATTCAGCTGCTGGTGTGTATTATTTGAGTTCTACAAAGTTTGTTGAGTATCTTCTTGTAGATGCTGAGTATCCCATGTCCAAATAAGTTTTGGACAAGATGAAGACAACACAGGTGGAGATTGACTATTCAAGTGGCGTGGCCAAAGATTTGATTAGGCATGTTTATTACCAATATGATAAGATTTGTAAGATTCCTCCTAGTTCTTAATTTTTATTCAGAAACTTGATTGCTAGAATAGATATCAAGTTTAGAGGAGGATTGTTGGGAATAAAATGTAGTCAGTACACTTGGACGCTGACAAGAAGAAAACAAGTGTTGATAAGAAGAAAACAAGCGTTGAAAGATCAAGCGTTGACAGGAAGAAGTCAAGCGTTGACAGGATGAAGTCAAGCACTGATAGAAAGATATAGTCTACGCGTATTATGTTTCTAGTTTGTTTCTAGTAAAGATAGGATCAACAATGTATTTTCTATATTTATCTTTACCTAGAATAGCTGATAAGTAGACTCTTGTATAAGGCTTCTTATGTCTATAAAAGAAGACCTTTAGGTTTTGTTTCATATAAGTTTTCATACGTTTAACACTTTCATTGTAAGCAAGTTTGTTCTAATCAATCAAGTGAAAGTTTGTTTTACAATTGTTTGTGTGTTCTTGTTTGAGTATTAATTCCGCATAATACTTAAATTGTTTTATACACAACAAAGTTTCTCTACGTGATTAACTTGATTTAATCTCGTTTACATAAGCTAAATCAATCTAAGTTTGGGATCAACAAGAATTTGATCACAAAATCCTTGACAAAAAAGGAGCCGAGAATCTAGCGGTTGATCATCTTTCTCGTTTGGAAGATCCTCGCCAAAGTGTTTACGAGCCCAAGGAAATCACCGAAACATTTCCGCTCGAGACACTTGGTGTAGTGAATTCTAAGCTTGATTCTTCTACCCCATGGTTTGTGGACATCGCAAATTACCATGCGGGGAACTTCATCATCAAGGGTATGACGACTCAAGAAAAACGAAAATTCTTTCGTGACGTCAAGTTCTATTTTTGGAACGATCCTTACTTGTTTCGAACTTGTGCGGATCAAATTATTCGACATTGTGTATTTGGCACCGAAGCTTCTAACATCGTTAGAGCTTGTCACGAGGGACCCACGGGTGGTCACCACGGTGCTAATCTCCACGGCTAAGAAGGTTTTTGATGCCGGTTTCTTTTGGCCTACTATTTACCGAGATGCACATGCACTTGTGAAGTCGTGCGACTCATGCTAACGACAAGGAAAAGCCTCACAAAATGATGAAATGCCACAAAATATCATCCAAGTGTGTGAGATATTTGACGTTTGGGGCATTGACTTTATGGGGTCGTTCCCATCATCTCGTGGTAATAAGTACATCCTTGTCGCCGTTGACTACCTATATAAGTGGGTGGAAGCTAAGGCTTTGCCCATCAATGATGCTCGTGTGGTAGTCAAGTTTTTGAAAAGCTTGTTTTCTCGGTTTGGAACCCCTCGTGCGATCATAAGCGATCGTGGAACCCATTTTTATAACGACCAATTCGAAAGGGTCCTAAGGAAATATGGGGTTACACATCGTCTTTCTACGGCTTATCACCCACAAACGAGTGGGCAAGTCGAGGTTTCAAACCGAGATTTGAAGAGGATCTTGGAGAGATCTATTGGGGAAAACTGACAATCTTGGTCGGATAAGTTGGACGATGCTTTATGGGCATTTAGGACCGCTCATAAGACGCCCATCGGGTGCACTACCTATAAGCTTGTGTATGGGAAGAATTGTCACTTGCCAATTGAACTCGAACACAAAGCTTATTGGTCCCTTAAGCATTGTAATGATGATATGGAGACCGCGGGAAAACACCGGAAAATGCAATTAAATGAATTGGATGAATTAAGGGATATTGCTTATGAAAATTCCTTGATTTATAAAGAAAAGACTAAAAAGTTTCATGATTCAAAAATTAAAAACCGGGTTTTTAACATTGGAGATCAAGTGTTGCTTTTTAACTCTCGTTTGAAAATATTTTCCGGTAAGTTGAAATCCCGTTGGTCCGGTCCATTCACCGTGACTCAAGTTTTTCCATATGGAACCATCGAGCTAGCTCAAAACGATGGCCCCAATTTCAAGGTGAATGGACATAGGTTGAAGCACTACTTTGGTAGGGAAGTTCCATCCTTGAACTACCTCGACCAAATCACCTTCCCCAATGATAAGTAGTACTGAGGGGATCGAGTCGAGCTCATGACTCGGTAATCAAAAACGAGGTGCTTCGTGGGGGAGTCCCATGCTTATCCTATGTATATATTATCGCTTTCTAATGTAGTAACGTGTGGGGATTTGTGCCCTTCCAACCTTTGTTCCGTGGTTGTTTGTGAATTGTGGATTTTAGATGACCATTATCTTCACGAATGGAGCCTCTCGTGTTCGTTTTATGGGAGCACTCAATCGTTTGCTTTGAAGACTTTCTCAATATCCATGATATATCCTTTGATGTTCTAACCTTAGGTTTTTAGCACACTTCATAAACGGCTTTAAATTTAACGGTTACACCCTTTCCATGCTAGATTAAGCATTCGACTACGTCTCTAGTATGGGGGTGTTTGCACCTTTAGACTCGAAACATTGAGGACAATGTTTAACTTTAGTATGGGGGAGGGTGAATAGATATTTGCCTTGCTAAACCTTCACGTTGTCCAAAGTTTATCTTTTTGTTTATCGTTTTGTTTCAAAATAAGGCTAAAAATGGCCAAATTTTAAATTTTTTCTCATGTTTTATAAGTGTTTGAAGACACGAATGTAGTTTTTTTTATGGCGAGAATAAGAGTAATTTTTTACTCGACCGTGCGTGTTGAGCACTTAGCTTCGATTCCTTAACTTTATATTAGGCTAAGTCTCTTAAATGAGGACGAGAAATGATAGAGTTAATTATAAGTTACTATGCTAAACGTAGAGTACTCATATTCTTTCAAAATCTCATGTGTTCTCGTTGTTTGCTTATTCTCCCTTCGCTTGTAAATATTTTTTTGCTTAATAAATATTGACTTAGCGGTTTAGTCTTGATTGTTGGTTTCTAGTCTTTTCTAGTAGCTTCCATGTAATTAAATTGGGAAGACATTAAGGTATCGTCAGCATCACGGTTTTGAAGTATTGGCAACCCAAATAATCGAAAGCTTCACCCAATAATAAGATTTCAAGTGCTCACCTAAATCAAGCAAACAATTTGAAGCTCACAAGGCCGAAAAATCTATGCAAAATTGAAAGTGAATCAAGCCTTAATCTTTGAAGCTTTAAAGATCCAAAATTCGCTTTTAGCGTGAGGATATATGTCTTTGGCCACAATAAACACCTCATGGCGAGGTTAAATAAAAGGCAAGGCAAGACCGAAGTCATAATAAAAGCTTCATGACGAAGTTGAATAAAAGATGGAGGTAAACCTATGATAATAAGGCCCTTCCGTTAGGGAGCGTATAAAAGTCTTGGTAATAAGTCTCATGTTCAAAACCGTTATAAGACCGTGTTTATTGATCTTTCTTGTTGACTTAATTTTTTTGACATCGTTGTCTATTATGAGGAGTTATTAATTCGATGGTCTTCGTTACACCGTTAGGACTCTATTTTTAGACCTAAATCTCTATTATCGCATAAGTCAAACAATGTATCCTCGTGAAACATTCAAGAAAAAATAAAATATAAGAGATACAACTTAGGAAAATGGGAGGATAAGTACGTGATTAGGGCATATGAGTAGTGTTAGCATTACTAAATTATAATGACAATGATCTCGTTGCACGCTTAGCATGGAATTAGGGTGAAAATCGAGGATGATGAAATTATTTCTAACGAAGCACTCACGTGTTCTTATTCTATGAACCCTAAACGTCCCATTTTGCGATGAAAATCATACATTATGTCTAAAACGCAAGTAGAAGTAATAGTAGTAATGTAGCTAGTTTATCATTCAATAAAAGTGAATAAAAATGAATTTTGGAGGTGCTACGATACTTTATTCTAGCATTGCGTGAGGGAACGACAATGGTTTAGTATGGGGGAGTGATGAGACTGCTTTTATAGATAGTCTCATCGTCCAAAACGGGCTTTAAATGCATTAAATATCATCAAAAATGCCAAATATATGCGTGTGTTTGTTACTTGTGTATTTTAGGTACGGATATTGAGAAAATGACAAAAGATCACAAGAATCATGCAAAAATGAACACGGGAAACGAAGCTGCACAATAAACCAAGCCCTAATGAAGATTTTCCAAGAAAAACCCTTGAAGAATTGAAGATTATGCAAGAAGGGTCCTCCAATATTGAAGAATTGACACTTTAAACCCTTGTATATTCATAATTACAAGTTTGGTCCTTAAAGTTTGTCAAATTTACAAAAAGGGCCCTCCACTTTGAAGAATTGGCAAAAATGATCCCTCATAAATCATGACTTACCAATATTAGTCCTCCAAAAAGTCAACAATACAAGTCAAAAACATTATCTTTGAAGAAAATGCCAAAACAGTCCTTCAAGAATCAACAAATGGCAAGAAATGCCCCTGAAAATACTTTGGAAAAGTATTTGGGGCAAAAGTGTGAAAAGGAAAACTTTAATAACAAAGGAATTCGTTTTTGGGCTGTTTAAAAGTTGCAAGTGACAAGAATAAAAGAGAAGGGGGGTTTAAACTGGCAGACAACCAAAGTTACATAGGCCACTCACACCCTGCCACGTGCCCCACTCACCTCCCACAACCAATCAGCTTTCACCATCCTTCCACATCACCATCCACTCACACCTGCCTAACTAACTTAATTATTTAAGTTAAATTAAGGCGCTAAACACCCAATTTAAAAACAAAACGTATTAAACACATGTTCTTCATGTTCTTGATGCAAATTGGGTGTTTGTTAATTACCAAAAATTAAACCCTAATCTTCTCCAGAATTAAGATTAGGGTGTCCCTAAACATAACCCAACTGCTAAAACCCATGCCACATCACTATCCTCCTCACATGATAAAGCCTCCTTCACACGTTTTGGGAAAATGCCAAAAGTTTGCCAGGGAATCAACACTCAGTATTCAGCTTTCATCCTAAGCTTCATTACGAGCCATTGATCACTATTTCACCTTGCCAACTCATACAAACAGCCAAAGAGAGTTCACATGATCAAGCAAAATGCCAAAATCCTCAAGGGCATTTTTGGGACTTCAAGCAACTAGGGTTTTATGTTTTTATGCATTGTAGTAGTTCATTGTAGCCTATAAAAGGCATAGGACCTCTTTCATTTTCGGTTGCTCTTGAATTTTTCCTAGTTCACATTTCTGTAAATCCTTGTTCATTGTTTAATGAAAAGTGTTTGAATTTTGTGAAGAAAAACCAAGTGCCAATATCTTATTCTTTTTGTTTATATTATATGTTTGCTAAAACTGAATCTCAAAACATTTTCTTAAGCTTTGTGCAAGAAATTGCTCAAAGTCCTAAAAACTTGATATTTTGCTAAGTTCCTTGGTACACCTTGGATTTCTTTGGCTATAAGTGGATCATAGCACCCTGATATTGTGTTATCAAGGTGTTGTGAGGCTTATAACTTGGGGATAATCAAGTGTGGGGTACAAGGGTTTCATTAATCAAGGATTTGTCACCTTTCTGTTTATTATTTTTGCTTCTAACTTTGTTACATCTTAGCAGCTTGATATTGGAAGCTTGTGCTTGTTCTTGCTAGCACATCAGCTCAAACATACGTAGGTGTGGATGTACATCCATGAGGTTTTAACCCTTAATCTCAAAATCTGTCAAAAATTTGGATATTTGTGATATTTGAGTTCTGCTTGTGTATGTGTTGTTCTTGGGCTCCAAATCTTGTTGTTTCTGTTTAAGTTTGATGTTTTGATGCTTATGTATGCATGTGCTAACCTAAATCCAACTTTTGATTTGAAAATATAAAAGGGTGTTTGGGTTAACCTGTTTGAGTGCATAGATTGTTATTGTGTTATTGAAAGTTGTTTGTTTGAGTTGGTATCTGCTATTCACTTGGTTGTGTGCTAAAACCTGCAAGTTTTCAGCTTTGTAACCTCAAATTAAAGATTGTGCTATAACTCACTTGTTTTGACTGTTTTTGACCTAAGATTTTGGAAACACCTAGAGTGTATGCATGTTTAGGGCTAAAAAGTGTTAAATCATAGTTTGTGTAACCTGTTAACAAGATTTGAGTGTTTGAAATTGGACTTGTGGTCAAGTATATCAGCTAAGTGTTCATAACTGCTTGTTAGTGTTCATCAGTAACTTTAATGTGCTTGAATCTTGATCTAGACTTTGAATCATTGCATGAAACCTGTTTAGATTTGTTCATTTTAATTAATTATAGCTTGTGTATGCATTTGATGAAGTTTGGTTGGCTGATTTTTGCTAAAAGTGCTTATTGAACCAAATCTGCTTATTGTTCATATCTGGGCTAGGTCTGTGGATCTTTTGAATTAACTGCACTGATTGGTTGTTTGTAATTGTGTTTTTGTGATTGATATTGACTCCTTATGATTAACTGATCATTTGGGTGCCTTTGCTTAACTTGAATCCACAAAAAATTCATATAAGACAAAAGGTCAAGTAAGTCAAGCAGTGGAAACTTTTCCCACTGCTCAGACTCCAAAACTAGCCCCTGCTAGTGTTAATCATCATTCAGCTTATTCGTAAGCTAAATTGGCTTATCCATACTTGCAACAACTTATTTTTTGTGATAGATCTTCCTCATTTGACCCATTTATTTGATCTGGAGCTTATTAGACTTTGACTTTGACTTTTTACTAGAAAACTCATTAAGTTGAATTTATAACAAGTGCTTATCTGCTTATTCTGGCTTATTGCGTGTGCTTATTTGAAAACTTTTTGATTATTTTGCTCAATTAAGTCATTTAAAAGCTTTTGAAAGTTGAATCAGCACTTGAGGTGGTCTAGAACTCAAAAACGACTATTTTGTCGTTTTGTGAAGAGAGTCTTGGCTTATTTCAGGCTTATTTCTTGTGCTTTTTCCAATTTTCTTTTTGCAGATCTCTTAAGTAACTCAAAAGAAGCTTGTGTGTCAAATTTTAGCTTATAGCTTAATGGGCCAAAAAGCCCATTAAGAATAAGCTGCTTTGAAATAAGCTAGCTTAAACACATTTTCAGCTTTTGGGCCTTTAGAGTTTTGTTCTTAAAATCAAATTTTAAGTTAGATAGGAGCTTTTGGGCTTATTTGGACAACATTTTTCTTATTGGGCCAATTTGAGCCCATTAAGGGACTGTTTGGACTTTTAGCCCATTTCTAGGCCCAATAAGGGTATTTTGTAATTTCAACTTCATTTCGGTGTTATTTAGGTTAAAATAAACTAGTTTGAAACTTTTTATAATTTTTTATAAATTTTGGATTTTTATTAATATTTTATTATTATTTTATTATTAAAAATTAAAATTTAGATTTTTCAAAGTTTTTCATTTTTCTTAGTTCAAATACATTAAGTTAGGAATTTTACAGTTTTTAGAATATTTTTATTGTCATTAGATTAATTTTTAGAATTATTTTAAGTTTTAATAGTTTTTAATTGTTTTTAATTGTTTTTAAATAGTTTTCATTAATTTTAAAATTTTCAAAAATAGTTAAAAATTTAGTTAAGTCATTTTAGAGGTTTACAAGTGAAAAAATCTCATTTTGGGATTTTTTAATTAAATTGATTTTTTGGGCTTTAATTAGCATTAAAAAATTATTATTTAATTAAATAAAAGGTTTTAGTGATTTTTGATTTTTTATAAACTCTAACTACATTTTTAGGGTTTATTTCAATTTTCTAGGAATTTTTAGGGTAAATTTTAATTTTGTCACTTTTTACGGTTTTACGTGCACGACTATTCGTCTTAGTTTAATTCATAATCGTAACCGTCATTCTCTTGTAATCTCTTTTCTATTTTCTTTCTTCATAAATTATAATCACAAAAGTTAATCAATTCTTGACACAACGCACTTGCCTCCTTGGGAAACGAACTTGAACTTCATTGGTCATTAGTGCTTGGTTTTCCTAAACCGACACTTAATACTTGCCCTACTTTTGCTCTCTTTTCCTAAAGAGTAGTAAAAACATTACATCAGTATGCCATTAGGAACAACCTTGAATGGAAACCAACGGGGAATAAATTCACCCAAGTTGGATGGCAATTACAACCCACTGGTAGGACCTTCACTGCAAATGGAACTAAGTGCCCTTTAACAAGGATCACATCCACTGAATTTAGGTCTTAGCGTCCTTTAAATAGGAACACTAACACTAAAAAATGGAAAAATCTCCCTTTAACTAGGTCTGCCTCCACTATTGTGCCTACCAGTAACGAAGTACCTCAGAATCATAGACAACTAGAATATAAGCCGACAACTAGGAAGAAAATTTGGAAATCTAAGAAACCTTATGATAGCAAATCTAAGATAATTGTATAAGTACCTGCTAACATAGAGGAACAATTAGATTCCGATACATCGTCTTTGTTTGGTGATATTTTTAGATGGTCTAAATCATCCTCTGGTACTTGGACTCTGGGTGCTCAAAGCACATGACCGGAGATCGCTCGATGCTCAAAAATTACGTCAGCAAGTTTCTAGGCACGGTTAAATTTTGTAACGACCACATTGCAAAGATCATGGGTTATGGTGAATATCAGATTGAGAATATTACGATTTCAAGGGTGTATTATATGGAAGGAATCGGTCATAATTTATTCTCAGTGGGACAATTTTGTGATTCAAACCTTGAGGTTGCTTTTTGACAACATCCTGCTTCGTTCATGATTTTGGCAGGAAACGTTCTGTTAAAAGGCTCTCGAGGGGGTAATCTCTACACGTTGTTAATTCAAAATATGATGGTCGCTTCTCCCGTATGTCTTCTCTCCAAAGCATCTAAGAACAAGTCATGGTTGTGGCAATGACGTTTATCTCATCTTAACTTTGACGCTATTAACCATTTGGCTAAAAACGAACTTGTTCGTGGTCTTCCAAAGCTCAAGTTTAACAAAGATCATTTATGTTCTGTGTGTTCATTGGGTAAAAGTACCAAGAAATCTTACAAACCTAAAGCTGAAGACACCAATCAAGAAAAACTGTATCTTTTGCACATGGATCTTTGCGGGCCAATGGGTACAACAAGTATGAGCGGTAGAAAATAGGTCCTCGTCATTGTGGATGATTTTTCAAGGTTTACATGGGTAAAGTTCTTAACATCTAAGGATCAGGTACCAACTTATATCATTAAGTTTCTCAAGTTGATCCAAGTGCGTCTCAATGCTACTGTCCGCAGAATCCGTACTGATAATGGAACTGAGTTTCTGAATCAGACTCTACGGAATTATTATGAGGAAGTGGGTATTTCACATGAAACATCAGTTGCTCGCACTCCACCATAAAACGGTGTCGTGAAAAGACGTAATCGTACACTTATGGAAGCTGCTAGAAGTATGTTGATTTACGCAAATGCTCCTTATTCTTATGGGCAGAAGTTGTAGCAACCGCATGTTATACCCCAAAACCGCTCTATTGTTCGTAAGCGCCATGGAAAAACACTGTATGAGCTTCTTCTTGAACGAAAACCAGACTTATCATTTCTTCATGTGTTTGGTGCACTTTGCTACCCAACCATCAACAGTGAAAATTTGGGAAAACTTAAACCGAAGGCTGATATAGGAATTTTCAATGGTTACTCACCCGCAAAGAAAGCTTACCGGATCTATAACCGTCGTCTTGGAAAAATAATAGAAACTACGGAGGTCAATTTTGATGAGCTGACAGCGATGGCTTCTGAGCAACGTAGCTTTGAACACGCGCTTCATGAGATGGGAACTGGTACTATTAGTTCCGGATTAGTTCCCAACAATCCTACTTCTCCATCATTTACATCACCTACAAGACCCGAGTAGGATGAGTTATTTCAACCGATGTTCGATGAATTATTTGATGCTTCTAGTGATGATGTTCCAGCTCCTGCAGTAGTAGCTCCGATTCCCGAAGTTGTTGCTCAAGATAATGGAAATCAATCTGATGCATCTACACTCACTATTGAATCGGATGCACCATCCCCCAGTAATTCTCAAACTACACCTGAATCAACACCCCCACTCGTTCCTACTGATGTTGAAGAGGATCACATTGATCACGATTTGGAATTTTCTTACATACAAGAGCTTCCATACTTTGGTTTACCAATACTCGAAAACCCTAACGGTGCGTCTACCTCAGAGGAAGATCCTGCAACCGTTTACTCCAGACCCCACCGGATTGAAAATCACAACACCAAGTGGAAAAAGGATCACCCAATCTGAAATATTATTTGTGACATCGAAAGACCAGTCTCTACACGCCATCAATTACAAGAACATGCATTATATTGCTACTTCCATGCCTTTTACTCTCGGATTGAACCTAAAACATGGCAACTAGCTATGACACAGTCATGTTGGATTGAAGCCATGCAAGAGGATCTTAATGAATTTCAACGACTTGAAGTATGGGAATTAGTTTTGTTACCCGACAACGTCAATGTTCTTACTTTGTTGTGGGTATACAAGGTATAACTCGATGAGATGGGTGGAATTTTAAAGAACAAGGCAAGATTGGTCACTCGTGGTTACAAACAAGCATTGGGTATTGACTTTGAAGAATTATTTGCTCCCGTTGCAAGATTGGAGGCAATCAGACTATTCCTTAAGTATGCTGCTCACATGAACATGATCATCTATCAAATGGATGTTAAGACGGCATTTATGTATGGTGAACTAGGGGAAGAGGTATATGTTAGCCAGCCGAATGGATTTGTGAACTCATAATATCCCATTCATGTGTACAAGCTTAGTGAAAAAGAAAAGGCTCTTTATGGGTTAAAACAAGCTCCACACGCATGGTACGTTCTGCTGTCATCATATCTTATCTCAGAAGGCTTCTCCAAAGGCAAAGTGGACCCAACATTGTTCATTCTCAAGGAAGGCAACGACATGATACTGGTACAAATTTAGGTTGATGATATAATATTTGCTGCCACTACACAAAAATTGTCTGACCATTTTGAGAAAATCATGTCCACACGTTTTAAGAAGTCGATGATGGGAAAATTTTCATTTTTTTAGGGTTACAAATTTCTCAGAATTCTAGAGGCATCTTCATTAATCAATCCAAATATGCTCTTGAATATTTGAAAAAGTATCATTTTGAAAATTGTGACCCCGTGAATACTCCAATGGTGGAGAGATCCCAGTTAGATGAAGATGGAGATGGGGTTGCTGTCGATCCGAAACTGTATCGTGGAATGATCGGCACCCTTCTCTATCTCACTACTAGCAGGCCTGATTTATAATTTTCCATATGCATGTGTGCCCGATATCAGGCTCGACCTACTGAAAAGCACTTATCTGTTGTGAAAAGGATCTTTCGGTACCTAAAACGAACATTTCATCGTGGTCTATGGTATCCATAAGACTCCTTTATTACACTAATCTCATATGTAGATGCGGGTCACGCTGGGTGTCAAGATACTAGACGTAACACATCTAGAAATTTGCAATTACTTGGAGATCGTTTGATCAGTTGGGCATCTAAAAGGCAGAAAAGCGCTGTGATATCCAGCACGGAGGCATAATACATTGCTATGTCCGGTTGTTGTGATCAAGTTCTTTGGATGAGATCACAATTGATTGACTATGGTCTTGGATTCAACAAAATACCGATGTACTGCGACAACAAAAGTGCTATTGCCCTTTGCTGCAACTATGTTCAACACTCTCGGTCAAAGCATATTGACATACGCTACCATTTTATCAAAGAGCAAGTGGAGAACGGAGTAATCGAGCTGTACTTTGTCAACACTGAGTATCAGCTGGTTGATATTTTTACCAAGGCTTTAGATCGAGGACGAATCGAGTTTTTGATCGACAAGTTGGGTATGAAATCATTCTCACCAGCGACTCTTTAAGAGTTGGCAGAAGAAACTGTTGAATTGTGGTGGTAAACTATTCGCGAGTATCTTTTTTCGTGATCAGGCTTATATTGTATATATTTAAATCCCAAAAAGAAAAATACAAAAATATAAAACTTACAAAAACCATAAAAATTATAAAATCAAGAAAATTCAAAAATATTTTTTATTTTTCAAAAATGCATGTCTTTTAGTACGATAATATTTACGGCCTTAGACATGTCGATTAATACTGACACGGCGCCAAAAATAGAGTTCGTATAAAAATTTTAATATTGACACATCGCCATAAGTAGAGTTCGTATAAAAGTTGTAAATATTTTAAAACATGCCTTTATGGCTTGTAGTTATTTCAGACTGCAACCCGCTTTTCGCATTAAAGTCACGTATTTCTTTAGAAAACGTTGGCTCACAACGGTAATTAATTTTCTCGGGTATGATCTACTTTAAAATCATACAAGGGATCAAGTTTACTTTATAACTTGGTCTAACACAAATTAATGTACGCTTTAGTGCACTTATTTGTTTAAATAAGAGAAATCTTATTGCCACCAGAATCGTTTCTTCAAAAACATTAATTGGAAAATGTCTTCATGGGTATTTGACTCTTTAAACAACGACTACTGCTCTTTAAATAGAAAACGGGTCATTGTTTAAGGGGGAGAAAATATCGAATCGTCTTGGAAATTAAATTGGTATTCAAAAGGTTTTCTGAAAAATGCAAACGCTTAATTTCCTTTGTCGTATCCTATGTGGTGTTGCTCTATGTGATATGGGGTATTTGATTTTATGTGACTTAGGATATATCTCACTTGCCTTAAGTCATTAAGTTTAGGTGCGATAGTCGAACAAAATAGCTAACGAGAATGTACAGATAACAGGCATTGAGTGTTGAGTTAAGAAAAATTGTTTAATTACAAGTTGGATTACTTTCAAACAAGGGGGACTATTCTTTCAATTTGGCAAAATAGTTTATTACTTTGACTAGGTCAAACAACACCCCCCCCCCCCTTTTTTTGTTCCATCTTCGCAAAACAAACACACAAACACTTCCTATTATTTATGCCATTGATAAACATATCAAGTCCTTCGATTTCCATCATCGTGTGTAGAATCTAGCATCAAAGGTACTCATATCTTGTTTATTTTAGCGATCACATCCACCCATATCATTTAATTAGATCATCAAAACTGTGATTAATCCAAGATCTCGAATTAGGGTTTTCGAAATCTTATAGATACAAAAAAATAAAAATTGATAGGGGGAAGTGTTCATATAAGTCCTATAAACATAGGTATATCTTTAGATTTGCTCAGAAACGGTATACATAGAAATCGAACCTAATTTCTTGAGTCTCGTAATATTCGCCTAGTTTTTGCGAAATGTGTAATATTGGATTATTGAGGAATATGATTTTTCGTTTTTGCGGAATGTCTGGACTTTGATTATTGCGGAATATGATTTTTCAATATTGTGGAATGTTGAACTTTGATTATTGCGGAATATGATTTTTCAATATTGTGGAATGTCTTGACTTTGATTATTGCGGAATATGACTTTTCGATATTGCGAAATGTCTGGACTTTGATTATTGTGGAATATGACTTTTCGATATTGCGGAATGTCTGGACTTAGGTTATTGCGGAATATCTGGTTTATGTATATTGCGAGATGTCGAAAATTAGACATTGCGAGATGTGGACTTTTGATATTGAGAAATGTGATTTTATAAACATTGCGAAATATGATACATAGACATTGCGAAATGTGCATTCAAGATTTTTGCGAGATGTTGTGAAATCATAACTTTTGCAAAATTTGTTTACGCTAAGTTTAATCCGACATCATTTTATATTAAATTTGTTAATAAAAATGATTTAAGCTTAAAACATATAAAACTTAAAACAAGCAAAATGTTGTGATGTGACATGATGTATTTTGCATGCTAAGTGTTTACACGTTTTATGATATATATCCTTGTGTGTATCATTTGCATGTGTCTTCTTTAAAGCAGGAAAATGTCGATCACTGAAGAGCAACAACGCGCATTTGATCTAGCACTTGTACCACAAAGTGACAGATTACCTCTCGCTGAAAATAACTTACGACTCAAGGAGGATTTTGATCCTACCTTCCCAGCATTCAAGATAGCAATGGACATCTTGGATGTATCTCCGATCAAGAATGCTTTAAGAGCAACAACATATGTTCCAAAAGTCTACATGCAGGAATTTTGGAAAACGGCTACACTCACTAAGGGCAAACAACTATCTAAACAAAAGATTGAATTCAAGATCAACAAACAGCTAATGACGCTTCAGTTGAGCCATTTCAGGAAGATCTTTAAGTTCCCTCGCCCTGCTCAAGGGGAAGAATATGTTGCAAAACCAAGAAACCAGAAATTCTCAAGATACTCCGATCTTTGAATTATGAGGGAGAACTCTACACCCTATCTCAGTTTCACACAACACAAGTTGGGAAACCATGGAAAGCTATTTTCACTATCATTATCCGGTTCTTTACTTAGAAATTCAGTGGATCAGATACCATGAGACCTTCTCAAGCTTCCATATTTTAGGGTCTCTACACTGGAGCCAGACTGGACTATGCCTTATTACTTTAGGAATAATTCTGCTTTCAGTTTCTCAATACTAAGAAGAAATCTGAGCATCTTTCATTCCCACGCTTCACAAATCTTATCATCGATTACTTCATGAAGTCTGTAGCATCTATTGATAAACGTGGAAACTTCTTCTATCACACTCCAGCAAAGGACTACCTGATGGAACACATGAACATTGACGGTCCATCCACAAAGTATTCATTGCGTCCAGCTCTAGTACCGGATACTATGATTAATGAGGGGATCAAAGATAGTCAAGCATACAAGGACATGCTCAGAGATATTGAGATACAGGTAAACAGGTCAAAAGAAGATTCTTCAGCTCAGCAAGGAAAAGGTAAGAGGAAGAAATCAGTTTCTAAACGTTAAAAGACAGCTTCTTCAAAGACTAAGGATAAGAGCAAGGGCAAAAAACAATTTGTCGATGAGGATGAAGAAGAATCAGTACCACAAACCATGTTTGAAGACAAACAGCTAAAAATCATTCTTCAGCAGAGTAAGATGGAATCACTTGCTAAAACTGGTGGATCTGGATCCAAAACTGCTGAGGAATTGGCTCGTGAGGAATTTGGAAACCTAGACATTTCAGATGAAGAAGAAGAAGAAGAGCAGATTAGAAAAGAAAAGGCATCAAAAGGCCAACCAAATCAAGATGATGAAGAGATTGAAAATTATTTCAACTTTGAAGACATGGACCAGAACCAGGAAGGTGGGGGAGCAGACGACATGGATACTGATCATGATGAACTCTAAAAGGATGTCAATCTCATCAAACCTATACCCACAACATCGTCACTCATTGTGTAAGAGGATGCTCATTTAACAATGACTCATATCATTCAACAAACACCTCCTCTACCCCCACTAGTTAGCACAGTTGTGACAACCGTTCCTATAACTGAACCGTCAATCTTACAACCAGTACCAACCACCTCCCTAACGATTGTTCCAACACCTCCACCAACAATCGTACAACTTGTACCATCCACCACCCAACAACCTGTACCAACCATCATCCGACAACCTGTACCATCCACCACCCTATAACTCGTACCAACCACCTCCTTAACGATTGTACCTACACCTCTACCGACACTCATACAACCTGTACCATCCACCCCCTACAACCCGTACCTACCACCTCCCATTTATCCCTTACTGACAATCTCATCCTATCCCTTCAACAACAGTTGCAAACACAAGCACAAGATCTTGCCGCTCTCAAAGAATCATTCCGTAAAGGTCGTCAAGCAGAGGTCGGAGTGGATAAACGTGAACGAGATCTTATCCAAGAACTCTAACTCAAAATGAAAGACCTGGAACAAAAGCAAGACACATATACCAAATAAAAAGAAGCCCTTGATAATGAAAATGAAACATTCATCGACACCATTAATGATCATGTGACATCCATTATCAAAAACAAAGTCACGTCATCTATCTCTCAAGAGCTACCAATAATACTTACAAAAGGCCTCTCAGACCTTGAGTTGATGAAGGTATTCCAGACTCGACTGAAAAACATTGGGTCAACAACGAAGACTCAAGACTAGCTTCAGAGAGTTCTCAACAAAGCTATAATGGAAGCCACTCAACCATCAACAGAGGATGATACTGATGTTCCCAAAACAACAAATAAAAGGAAACGTCGGAAATTTGAGGATGAGGATGAGGACGACGATGGTGATGATGATGAGAAGGAGGACGAGGAGGAAGATACAGATAGGAATGAAGAAGAGGATGAGGACGAAGAGGAGGACGAGGATGAGGAAAGTGATGGGGATGATGTGGATGATGATCATGGTGATGGTGATGGTAAGGGTGACAGAAATGGTAATAATAATGGTAATGGTGATGATGGTAAGTGAGATGATGCTGATAAGAATGACGATGTTAAGGAATCTGATAAAGGTGAAAATGACGAGTAAGAAAGTGATGCTATAAATAAAGAGAAAGTCGATGATGAGGAGAAGAAGGATAGTAATGTTGATGATGATGATGATGTTAATAATGATCAAGAGAATGCGGTAGGGAATGGTGATGATAAGGCTAAAGTTGATGATTTGAGAGAACCATCTACATCTACTTACTAAGACAAAGGTAAGTCTACTGAACTGGTTCATGATTTTATTGTAACTACAGAACCTATGATCGAAGACGAACCTCCAGCATCTATGGAACATCATTCTCCCCCTCCCACAGCGGACCAGCATTACATCGATATGGATATTGAAGATACAATATACCAGATCCGGAATTTTCCGATACTGTCGACATCGACGAGACTATACCGGAACAACCTTGGCTTACACAAGTAGCAACTACACGAAAATTTTCTGCTAAAGACAAGGAAGATTTCACACAGCTTCTCAATAATCCAATCGACTTCTCGGGATTCCTGGTGCATGAATATGGCGAACCTACTATGAATCCAAATCTTCTCAATAGGATACTTAAGGATTCAAATTTTTGGGCTAGTACGAAGATCGGTAAAGATGAGTGTGAATACCATACCAATGAACTTGTGAAAGCTATGAAATCAATGGCTTCAGGTATTCAAACTCCTTCAATGAGTCCATTAACAACCTCTGTCATCGTTGCAGCCAAGCATCTTTCAATGGATTAATTCGTCAGCCATTATCTCAACTATTTACAAAAGGGCGCGAACAAGTATGCTACATCTTTAACCATGGGCAAGGCAGTACGGTTGGATGATGCTCCTTGGGTTGAAGACAAAGTTCCTAAGCTATAGAGTAAAGTAGTAATTATTTTATACGATCCATACGTGGAACTTGGCATCTCTCATTGAAGTAGAAAGAAGAAGTTAGTCTACAACTACTTCAATCGTCCTAAACCATGTACTCTTATACTTTCAGATCGTCGAATTAAAAGTATTCAAGGAGGTACTATTGATCAGATATTCGGGTATCCTTACTTAAAAGAGATCAGATTCAAACGTGAAGACGATAAAGTATCACCATCAGTGAAAGAGGACTCTAGTATCTACGCCTTGAAGATGTAGACGACTTTTTACTCATACTGACTCAAGACAAGGTTCCTCACTTAACTCCTGAACTCGTCATTGCCTTAAGCTCATCCCTTCGCAATTCACTTGTAAAGTCGTGATCAAGTATCGGGTTGAAGATCTACAACTTGGTGTAGAGATTTATCAAAGAAAGTTGAACTTGCAACGTCCTCACGCCACACCTTTGAGTCACTTCCATCAACACAAGAAGCCATATATGGGTACTCTCGAACCGGAACTAGGAATATTTTATCTGAATGAAGCAGAAGTCATGCAATATATGAGACTTACAGAACTGCACAAATTCAACGATGGAACTCTTAAACATGTTCGTGATAAGCTGTTAATTCTCAATTCCAAACAATCCCTTACAGAAGTGAAGTATAAATGGAAATGTAAGTTCATTAAGAGTGTTGTATATGTGATCAAGAAGATTGAGGAGAACTTAAGGGAACGATAGTTGATCCAAAGCTTAGAACGATTCGTGGGTGGCAGACCGTATAGAGCTCACTACAGGTTAATGGAACGATCCACTTGACATGATGATCATACTATATAAGGTCAACTCCATACACTTATTTGTGAATATGTATATTTTGTGTATATTAGGCTTTTTGTGGCTTGCTGTAGTGTGAAAGTATGATATTCTTTCAAGAATTTCTCACGAGATTTTAGATCTTTCAAAATATATCGTACTCAAGCACTACAACTAACCCTAATTAATTTGATGGGGAGAATTAATATGTTTTATGGCCAACAAACGATTTCATTTTTACCCAAAGACCGGTTAATCCATTAATATCCAAAATATTAACAGTTAACATTTTGGATAAGGGGAGAAAATGGGATTAAGGAGACTTGTAAATATACATGGCTAAAATTGAAAAAGACTTAATGGAAAATCCACCTTAATATGTGTTACGCACATGTTAAGGGGGAGCATTTTTTATGACAAAAAACACTGAAGGTACAAAACTTTTGATATTTATATCACAAGTACCTCAGTGATTTCAAGGAACTTTCATGGTGACAAATACTTACCCAAAACATACTTAACTCACGATGGTTGTGGTGACAAAAGGATGGTAGGATTAGGTATTAGTCCAATGATTCTTCCAGAACCAGAGGAATCTTCCCAGGGAAAATTTCATAGTTAGAAAATAGTAGTCCTTAGAAAAGATGTAAATGGATTGTGAACGTAGTATAATGCCGACCAAGTACTGATGTTAGCACTAGAACAATCACAACAAGGTGCTAGTGATGATGTATTGGTAAGCATTGAAGGGGTTGAAGAATGAAAAAGAAATGTAAAGATAAAGGGTGTAAAGAAAGAACCCCTCCTTACAACTTAGGCAGAAACCGGGTCAACACATCTTGAAGACGAAAAAGTATCATAGACCCAGTGATGCGATACACAACCCCTCCCAGCTAACTCAAATATATCTCAAAATATATTTGTTTTAATGTCATGGAGTTCAACACATTATCTATCGGTTTATTCGCTCCGAATAAATTGGTATTGAAAAGGTGGAAATCCTCTCCAGCCTCCGCTCACCAAATCAAAATGCACTATTGAGTCTAGAACCACGAGATCATCAAAAGTCTCATTAGGACACTTTCAAAGCAAGAAAGATTTTTATGAGTCCTACGCAATATTCTTGTAATATTGCCAGAACATCTAAGTGATACGAAAGTATTACAATGAAGATGGAAATCCTGCTTGAGCCAACATCAAACAAGCTCATGGTAGGTGACACGTGTGGTTCTTTAAGAACCAATCTTGTGACAACTGGAAAGAAACAATGGTTTGACTCTTAACTGAAATCAAACTTGTTCCAGGACCTCTACGCAAAATCCAAGTGATCTTGCCAGAACACTCGGAGTGGCATTCTTTAGTGTCCACAGTGATGAGTGGAAATCCTTCCATTGTCAACATTAAACAGCACTGCGGTATGTGACAGGCAAGATTCTATTAGAATCAAGCTCGTGATAACTGGAAAGCAACAATGGTGAAAATCTTAATTGAAATTCACTTGTTCCAGGTTCATGAATTGACGGCTTCAATCATAAGGATAACTTTATCCAAATGATTCACTCTTTATGTTCGCAGTCAGCTTTGGACGGTCGAATAAACAGAACGGGTTTACCCGCGAAATCTTGTCAAGGAGATCTTAAATTATAGCTACATGTCACAAGTACGACATTTAATATCATCCCACGGTCTTCACCGACCGGAGGTAAAATGCTACCGAATGAGAATAAAATGTTAAAGCCATTTTATTTGTGTCTTATTATGTTGCTGCATTTGAAAATGGTGGCGTTGCAGTGTACCAAATGAAGTCGTCCTCACATACTTATACTTTCTGCACCAAATATTTCAGCAAAATTCAAGAAAGTTCAACCTAAAGGTCTTCCGATGTATCAACTCTGAAGCTTTCAAGAATTCAACAAAGTATAGGTATGTGGGACATGAAGTCACGAAGAGGCGAACATCACAAGAAGGCAAAGATTGCACGTGAAAGGTCAAAAGAACATGCTCTAAGCCAAAGCCTAATGATTATCAACATATATTCACAACAAGGAAGAAAAGAAAATTGAAGAAAAGAGAAAGTGGACTACGAGCACGAGAACGAAGATCTAACATGCTAGATTTAGGACTTTGTAACTTGGAGTGACCTCCCTTAGGGGGAGATTGTTGGAAATACGTTTTATAGTTAGAAAGTCTTGGTCACTCAAATAATATAGTTAAGGGCTCGTAGTATAGTTTTAGTAACACATTAAGAAAGCCCGACCCATGAACATGTTCATGGGCCGGAGGCCCAAGTCCATTTATGGACTTGGGTATATAAACCTCTTTCCTTCATGGAAAGGGGTGTTGGTTGTTTCACTTTGATAATATATTTTTATACATTTTCTCTTATCTTTCTTTCTCTTCTTTCTCTCACTAGAAACATCAAACTCACTTGTGATTCTAGATTACCAATATTCTACATAAGATTTACATATTTTTTAAAACATGGAAAAATCGAAACCTGGACGGGTCTCGAGAACCGGGTTGACCCGGGTCACCCAAACCCGGCAGGTCTAGCCAGGTTTTAAAAATGTGAAACCCAGGTCAATATGACCCATTTTTTCTATCGGAAACGGGTCAACCGGTTGACCGACCGGGTCGCTCGGGTCTACAAACATTGCTTAAAACAATTTTTTCCATATTAGTAGTTTTATGCCGGTATTTAAGGTAAGTGTTACTACTTAATTACCCCATCATTAAATTGCCATAATTTTTAGTAAAAATTTACATAGGCTCTCATATGCGTCTAAAAGGCCTCTGTAGATGGGCTCAAGCCCATTCATTACCCAACCCATGTTATGCCTCACAAACCCAAGACTAGCCTAAAAACAATCCTGGCAGAAACATACAGAAAACATGGACGTGTTTGACCCACTTAGACAACTCCATAAATTATAAAAAAAATCACGAGATGTGCCAACATATGAACAGCATCTCCATTAAGTGGCTTTGCTTTAAACCTTATATTTTAGGAGTTAGAATTTTTGTACTACAATTAATATTTTTAGTCTAAAAATTAGTTTTTGATACTTAATCTTATAACAGGTTACCCTGACTTCCCGACCTCTTAAAAATAAAAGAAGACTAGATCCAAAAACTAGATCCAAAAACTAGTTTAAAAGTAGATAATCATAGGCACGTGAATTAATTAAAAATCTATTATAAAACTCAAGATATATATGTTTTAAGATGACCTTTTTTCCCATTGTCTAAACACCCTTAATTAATCAGAGAGTTTTACTTAACCAAACTATTATAGCGTTTCTAATTCTTGTTAATAACAACAAACTTATTTAAGACCCCTTAGGGATTTTTAACATAAAAGTTAATTATGAATATTCTTGTTAAAAATACACGCATCATTGGGTAAATTGCACGCATTATTGCATTGCATTAAAAAATTCGCATAATGGTACCTAATGCAAGGCCATCCATATTTCCTTCACATTAGTTCGTAAATTACCGCATTTGTATAATGCTAGTAGTGGTCGCAATTGTCGAAATCTAGAATTTGTGTCATTTTAGTCAAAAATTAAACTATATAAAAGGTGTCCACATATTGTAATAGCTTTTGAACGGTAAAACTTGTTAAAAGACGTCCAAACAAACACTATAATGAAAGATTGCATCTTGTGTTTCACTAAGGGGATTTTGGTAGGATGGAAAAGAATGGTGAGACTGGGAAAGAGAATCGATTATTTTGTTTGTGTAACCAAAGAATGGAAACCTGAGATTAATTTTTGATTCTCTTTCCATCATTTTAATTCTGTAAAAAAGTGAAGAATGCCAAAGAATGGTAATATCAAGGCTGTGTCTTTCCGCTTTTTTCAGTCACACAATAATGACATGATTAAAAAGGGGTATAAATTTAACTTAACATGTGCATCTCACATTGTAAATTTATAATAGCATATGTGCAACATTTTTTTCATCACGCTCGTCCTCATCTTCTCTACAGGTGGACAACATTGTTTTTCATCCCCAATCAACATGAAATTTTCTTCAATTTTTATTACAAACTACTCAGTAATAACAGTAACAATTATCAATAAAATCTAGCATATAAATATTATATTACATAATTGATTGTATACAAATATGAACGTGTTTGGCAGTAATACTTCCTAGTTCTTTTATATTTAATAATCATTTTGATCCTACACTTGAATGAAATAGCGTTAACAGATTATAACAAAATATGATGTTACATGTGATTGAAGTTTATATCTTTGTTCTTAGATTAGCTTAATTTTTTTTGTTATCTCTTAATTAGCTACTGAGATTTTGTCGTGCGAGTATTTAAGTTGATTGCGGTAAAATGTTATTATAAAAGCTCAAAGATGCGCATAAATAACTGGGCTAATAATTTAATTTTCATTTAAATACATGTTCGTTCTTTGTTCGTATGAAACACAAGATCAATCATGTAATATATATTCTTTGATCGATTCTCTCATAGCACCAAACAGTGGAATCCAATCTCATTCTTCAAAGTTATTCCCTTTCTACACCATTCCTTTCTCATTTGTAATTTCATTCTTTACGATTCAGTCGTACCAAACGTCTAAGTGTTTTATGTCAAGCTTTACTTTTGATTTATTTGTTATAAAATGCACTATTGGCCTAAATTAAATATGCTAGTAATTTATTTTATAAGTTTGTTGCATTTACTTGGTGGAATATATTATGAATAAATATTTTTGTATTAAACGCACCGCGTTCAAATTGTGCTCACATTCGCATCACGCATCACGCAATGGAATTTGTAACATTTAGCGCACTGGATCGCAAAACGTATTTTTAAACCAAGTGAATATTATTGAAAAAGCATTTAACCACCATAACATATTTTTAGGGTTAATAGAAAACCCTAAGTCACAAATACATAAAATCAAAGTTCCATGGTGGCACATGAAATTAAGGGCTGAAAAACTTACAAAAAAAAGATGGTTATGATGATGGGAATATCACCACAAACACCCAAGAACACAAAACAAAAGAATGAGAAGGAATGAGCAATAAAACTCCAAATCTCCAAGGTTCTTCAATGGAGGAATTTTAGATAAAAGCTTAAGAAACAAAAATGGAGGAATGTGTGTATCAAGTAAAACCTGTGGCTGAAACAAATGTTATGGGGAATCATTTATGTTTTTAGCATGTTTCCGTCCTTAAGGGAACATGTCTAAAAGGCTTTTACATAGTTACTTAGGATAACACATTTTATATGCAAATCAAATATTTTACCTTCTTTCTTTTTGTATTTGGCCGGCCTCAAATCAACATAAAAGGGGGAAATTAATTTGTTTTATCAAGTATATAAAGGGGGTCGACCTTATATATAAAATTTTATAAAGATTATTATTACTATTTTTTCTTATAAACTTTATAATATAGCCTTTTTAATTTTTTAATTATATAACATAAGGTTTAATTTATTTGAATTTCTTAATTAAATTAAAAAAACATATTTAAATGAAATGAATTGAAATGAAATGAAATTTTACAAGATGAATTGAAACTCAAAATTTTTAAATGAAATTAAATTTTACGAGATGAAATGAAACTCAAAATTTTAAAATGAAATAAAATGACCAAATTTCATATTTTTTAAATTCGGGTTTTATAATTTATGTGTGTTGTGATTCCAATGTAATAAACTTGTTTCTTGAATGCTAGTATTTATTTTTGTAATGTGATCATACTTTATTTGTTCCTATTACATTTAAAGGTATTTCACGCAAGAAAATAAGTATAAGGAGGCTTGTAAATTTACTGTTATCACATGTTATGTATTATTTTATTTGTTTATTTGTATGTGTCATGTGTGTTTTGATATTTTCTTAGCTTGTGCAGTAAAAACTCTCCATAGGAAACACCCACCCATGGATAAAATGCAGAATTTTTTTATCAAATACGAAATCAAGAATCTTTACATTGGCTATAGATGACGTCGGACTTTAGCCGTGACACCGTCTTGCCTTAGCTACAAGAAAATTTTTGATTTTTAATTTTTTATTTAAAAGTTTTTTATACCTATCTAAAAATTGTATTTTTCTAGGATTTTCACAAGCAAATTAATTAATAAACCACACTCCTTGTCTTAGATTTTTCTTAGACTTACACGGTAGTTTAGTTCAAGGGTTTTAATTTAGTTTATGCCATAGATTTTACTCGAGTGGTGTTTACTTGTCTTTGATTTTCAGGTTTTATATGAGAAGAGCGTCCCATTGAAGATTATCTCAAGCGATGAAAGCATAATGACGACTTTGGGATGACAATTTAGCTTATTATCAAGCTTTTATCCATATATGCCTAAACTAGGGGACTATTAGTTTCTCTGATCTCTTTACTTGTCTTCCCTTTTAAAAAAATTTAGAGCATAGAGGACAATGTTCGTTCGAAGTGTAGGGAGGGCAAATAAGAGCCTTAAATTCCACTCTCTCTTATTATTTGCTTATGCCTTAAAATGATTAGTAATATACCGAAACATAGTTAAAAAGGAAAATATCACTCAAACTTAAAAAAATTTGTGACATACTTTAGAGAAAACTATGATTTGTAGTGCATCTCATTGATAAGATTTACATTGCTAGCACATACCTCCACCACTAAAAAATTTCATACCAAGATATGAGGTTAAACCTTTAGATCTGTCGGAATTTCGTACATCCATTTTTTGATGATCCAAGGTAGTCATCATAATCTTTAGCTTTCCCGAGTTAAGGATTCGGGTATTAATCGTATCTCTTTCATCATTATGATTATAGCATGGTTGTTTTTCACCGCCATTTCTAGAGTCTATCAGTTTGAGATTATATGAGTGTGTCGGTAGTGTATTTGATTCTAGAACTTGCTTTAGTTGATACATTCCAGGACAACAAGTGAGATTGCATTCATGTATTGGTATTCTACTAAGTGATAAGAGGCATTAGGATACCTGTTAGAACATAATAAGTGTGAAAACACTTATCCTTTTAACACTTAATTATAATAATAACCAAGCCAAAACGTGTATTTTATGTCGTAAATGTCAAAATTATGCGTGGTTTGTGTTTTTGTTGTGATTTAGGACCATAATGTGAAAAGGAAAGAAAACATGGGCTTTCACGGGCTTTTATCGAAGATAAAGATAAAAGACGAAGTCAAAAGATCGAAAGTGCAAAAAGAACGGAAGTCCAATGCCTATTCTAAAGATTTATCGAAGAAAAAGTCTAAAGACGGAAGTTTAATGAAGTCGAAGAACTCAAGTCTAATTAATGAAGAAATTATAAGACAAGTTCAATTTATCCATCGACAAATCCTAAGACAAAGTCGAAAAAGTCGAAGAATTTATAAAGACGAAAAGACGAGAAAAGGAAGAAAATATCAACACATGTTAATCCTCCTATAAATACCCTCCTAATGTGTCATTAGGAGGTGTTAGCTAAATTTACAACTTAGTCTTTCCACTTAATTTCATGCACTTTCATATTGTCATTTTAATTCCTTATCTTTAATTTCAAGTAAGTTTTAATTTTGTGTTGTTGAATCTATAATTTTAATCAGGTTTTTAATTAATCTCTCATTCTACCTTTCTTGTTTTGCATAATCTTTATGCGTATTTGCTTATTGTCATGCTTATTTGATTGTTTGTTATGCTTTTATGTTTTTTATTGTGTTAGCTTATTGACTTTATAGCTTATTGTGTGCTTTTCTTAAATTTAATTAAGTGTTTTTAAAAGTTATTTTATAAAAAGTTGATTTTATATATTTTTATTATTTAGTGTTTTTAAAAGTTTTTAAATTTTGGCTTATTTCCTTTTTCTTAAACTTGTTTTGGTTAAACTTTTAGTTAAGTGCTTATTTGGTTTTAGCTTTATTTTTAGTTTTGCTTATTTTGTTTTTAATTCGGGTTCTTCATAACCCTAGTTTCCCTAATTAGGTCCAGTATTCAGTTTATCCCGAACTAGGTACAACCTTCTCCTTTTCCCGAATTATGTGTTAGCCTGATTTCCCGAATTACGTGTTTGCTTCACATTCCGAATTAGATAGGTTGCCTGGATTCCGAATTACGTCTGGTATCAACATTCCGAACTATGTCCTTAATGTGTATTCCGAACTGAGATCATGACTTGGATTCCGAATTAATTATTACAGCACATATTCTGAATTAGGTCGAGGACACCACATTCCGAGTTAGCTTAGGAATTGGTTATTCCGAACTAGGACAGAAATCGTGTATTTCGAACTAGGTTCAGGATACTTGGATTCCGAACTAGGTTGTGCTTGCCTTCATTCCGAACTAGGTCCAAGTCCTTCATTCAGAATTAGGTTAGAAATTACCTTTCCCGAATTAGGTTAGGCATTATTTTTTCCGAATTAAGTTGAGAACTTTATATTCCGAATTAGGTCAAGAGTTTGGATTCCGAATTGTGACAGATTTTGGGATTCCGACTTATGTTTTATTTATTTCTTGTTTTAGATTTTAAATCTTTATTTTTCCCGCCATTTTTCTTAAGTGTCATTTTAATATTGTTTTACTTTATTTTAATTTTCAAGTTTGCATTTTTATTAAATTATCAAATTTACTTTTCGTCAAGCTTTAATTTTACGTCATTTAATTAATTTACTTTTAAAGATTTAATTTTGCACCATTTACTTTTTAATTATTTTTAGCTTTATTTACTTTACCATTTACTTTAAAGTTTGCACTTTTATTTTAAACAACGACCAAAAATATTTCTTTTTCACCAAAAGACGACTGAGTCGCACGTTAACCAGTAATCAATTCGATTAGACATATTCAAAGAACCGTTTTTAGTTATTAAAATGGCGCCGCTGCCGGGGACTTCTATCGAAGTTAAGTGGGCTTTTCCTTGTATTTGTCCTCATTTTAACCAGAAAATTGATTTTTCGACATTTTTCAAAATTTTTAATCTATTTTAGCCTAGTAGTTTTACCTTTGTATAGTTATTTTCTTTCTTTGCTAGAATAAATTTGTAATAAAGTGGTTTTAATTTTTCAACGTTGTGAATCTTTTGACTCGACACGAGTTTACTTATCCAAGTTTACTCTAGCTAGTATCCTTAACGTGTTTAAGTCAAGTTTTGCTAGGTTTTTATATAGGGAACTTTAAAACGCGAAAGTCTTAACTCTTACGGGTTAAGAACAAGAACTTTTCGCAAGTTCCTATAATTGATCCTAGAAATTCGTTTATCAAGGGAACTTTAAAATGCGAATTCTAAACTTGAAAAAGTCTAAGAAGTTGCAAGATCTTATAGATGACTTGAAAACCCAAAACTTTGATTTAATAGGCTAAGCATCCACGAGTCTCATTCTTTGAGATTTTAAATTGTGGAGAACGAGAAATGATAGAGTCAATAAAAAGTTTGGTATTCTTTCATAAATTTATGTGAGTTAATTATGAGCTTTTTCTCCTATTGCTTGTTAATAAATTTAATTGCAATAAATAAGGTTGTACGATTTGAAAAGTTACTTAGCTTCTAGCACAAGATCGTTTAAGAGTTGCTCGGTATTAATTAGAGTTCATAGCCAAGGCATAACTTATTGAAGCGGGATGCAAAGATTGGCGAGTCCGAAAAGGTCCTAACAAGACATGAGGGCTACATTTTGTTGCTAAAGATCCAAAGTGATGTGAAGAATCGTTTATCAAAAATCAATATGAAGGATCGAGACACACGACGAAAAGCAAATACTCCCGTAAAGATCATGGAGAAATCTATCCAAAAAGGCCCTAACAAGGTATGAGGATAAATAGATCCAAGTCCTAAAAGGAGGCGGATCGTTGTATATCAAAATCCCAAATAAAGATTATGAAGAAGTCGTGGTCCAAGCATGAAGAATCTCTCAAAAAGTTCAAGTGAAGAAATTCCTATTATGAAGAGAAGACCATTATTTCATGAAAGTCTCTCAAAATTTGAAGTATGAAGTCAATGCCAAATATCGATCCGAGAAAGGTCTCAAATCATGAAGCGAGTTATGCCAAGATATGAACTTTATGAGGTCCCGAGAAGCATTTTTAAAAGATTTTGTCCTTTAGCTAACTATTGATTAAATCGTCCTACTTTATTTTTAGCCTAAATAACTATCGAAATAAGTCAACAATGCATCCTCGTGATCATTCAAGACAACAATAAAATATAAGAGATACACCTAGGAATAAGGGAGTCTAAGTGAATAATTGGGCCACATGAGTTTGTGTTAGTTTGCTAACTTATCTATACTATCTATAATAGAGCCATCCAAATTGTTGAAAGTTGAAAAAATTCAACAATCTTATCATGTAAGGAACCATGCATGCTATAATCTTGTCACGTAAGGAACAATGCATGCATATGGTAATGATACTTGTTGTGAAACGCATGCATATGTATGGTAAGTATATAAAATGAAAGTTTGACATTTATGCAAGCTGTTTCAAACCCAGAGCAGTAGTATTTAAAATTTTCAACCATGAAACATCACTTATATAAACTCTTCATTCATACACATAAATATTTCAATTGTAGTATATATACCATCTGTTTCATTCGTGGCAATCCTGTTTCGAAAAAAACAATGTCAATTACGAATGAACGTACTTGTTTATGGTCTACAAATGATCATGCCCAAAGCTGCACATGTACCTAAACTCTTCATTCATACACATAAATATTTCAATTGTAGTATATATACCATCTGTTTCATTCGTGGCAATCCTGTTTCAAAAAAAACAATGTCAATTACGAATGAACGTACTTGTTTATGGTCTACAAATGATCATGCCCAAAGCTGCACATGTACCTAATATTCATATCTTATATGTCTTTTGTCTACTCTTGTTGTTGAATAATATAATCTGATAATTTGTATTTCATACAGTTCAACCTGAAGCGTGGTGGTCAAAGGGTAGAGGCAAAGTTGATGTATTTGACTCATAATTTTGAAGGGGGTAAATATTTTTCCATCTGGTAAGGATTTCATTCTTGCCATTGATTGCATGTGTGAATAATGTATCAAGTTTTATATCATATAAAGTAGACACAAGAATTTAAATATCAAACATAGATAATCGTATGTTAGTAGTGATTGTACGGGTATTGAATGAGCTACTAAGGCATACTAAAGTATGCTGAATGATTACTTGACTGTTAATTATATTGCTTTACCATACCTGAGGTTTTAATCACAAATATCTAGCCTAAATTGTCTAAATGTCAGGTTGCTTCAAAGGAATGTAGATGTCATGGAAAAATGATGAAGGGACTTTGTTTTAAACTGAATAAAGGAGATGTGGATCGAGCTTTTCTAGAGCATGGTTTGTTATCTACACTCAATTTTTTGTTTTTGTTATGTGCCTACAGTTTGATATCTTTGTGGTGTTTTTTTTTGCAATAACCATTCATGATATAGAATATAGATAATCAGAAAATATGGTAGAAACATGTGTCAACTCCTATGATATCAAGTAAAATGAATGTTGGAAACAAAACTTTATAAATTAGTGGTTCTACCAATGTGTCTTGTCAAAAAGAAAGGTATATTTGACCAGCTTCCCCTGTATTGAAATATTTTCATGTGAATGCTCATCAAGGCAGAATGCCGAAAAATATGACACTGTGACCATTGTGTAGAAGGTAAAGGTATTGATAGTATGACCGGTAGTCAAAGATATAAATTGACGAAAAAATATATACTTAGGATAGTTACTTCCCCTGTAATATGTAAAACTAATATTTTTTGTTTCTTTTTGTTTGACTGCAACATAGAAACGTCTTTGGCAAGACTGGTTTATTTCTCGTAACTAATATGAAAATCTAGAATCAAGAAATGGATATTCTGCTTTAACTCAACATTAAAACATTGTTTGTAAATTGATAGTTTCTTTTTTTAAGCCATAAACATCTGTATACTTTTTTGTTTTAATGTAGGGACTTGATGGACAATCGAACCCAAGAAACATTCATGGAGGTTGAGAAGTCCTCTCGAGAGAGAAGTGGTCTACTACAAAATGGATGAGATAGAAAGCAACATCCTGAAGGTTATTGGGAAATTGCTGGAGGCAGTTATAAGTATAGTGCCATGTTTCTAAACAAACAAACAAGTAATGATTTTAGCCTGAAGTATAAATGAGTAGCCAAGTTATATGTCCCTTGACAATTTCGTATTATAGACTTAAGATTTCGTGTGATTATTGCCTACAGGACTTGACACGCTACTTTTCATTTGAAAGACTATATGGGCATGAAAGCAAGACATTCGGGTTATCTATTATTGATAATTAGTCAAAGGGATACACTATCTTACATTATCAGAAGCACACTAATTGAATCGAAATGTCGTGGTGTAAAGCATTTAGATGCTTAAATGGTCATAACACCAGCGATCGTTATTGGATAAAAGAATTTGTGATCATACTAAAGAAAAGTTTATATAAACATAGGTATTGTGATAAAACTTGAATTGCTGCAACATAGAAACCCAAATTGACTATAACCTATTTTATAGTCTGTCACAGTGAATTACGAATGAAACAATCCCAAAGTTACTTTTTAATATTGCTTCCATACAAAGATAACGACATGTTCACAATTTGGGCGATATCTGTTGCTCATCTGACTTTTTAGTTGATCTATTCGGCGAGTCACGGGTTCGATTACCGGGTCAACTCGGTTAAGTCACACGTCACGTGTCCGACCACTGGGTAAACCTCGTCAAGTCACCGGGTTAATTAGCATATCATTAATTATTTGACGTAATACAATTCCGCCGCTATGCGCGGGTATACTTCTAGTAATACCAATGATCTCATTTTTAAGCTTGGTTTGGGGAACCTGAAACTTGAGGGTGATAAACATTCATGACATTCCAAAACCCTAAGGTAAGTCTTTGATCTTTTTACTTGTTTTTCTTCCTTTGAATATTTTATAATTTTCTATCTCTTTAATGTCTTGTGTTTAATAAAGGCCAAGGTGGATTGATTATGATGGAAAATGTAAAACTTGCTTTATAATTAATGCATTGCATGAGGGCATTGCAATGGTCAAGTGTAGGGGATTTAATAAGTGTGAAAACACTTATCCTTTTACCACTTAATTATAATAATAACCAAGCCAAAACGTGTATTTTATGTCGTAAATGTCAGAATTATGCGTGGTTTGTGTTTTTGTTGTGATTTAGGACCAAAATATGCAAAGAAAAGAAAACATGAGCTTTCATGGGCTTTTATCGAAGATAAAGACAAAAGACGAAGTCAAAAGATCAAAAGTGCAAAAAGAACGTAAGTCCAAGGCCTATTCTAAAGATTTATCGAAGAAAAAGTCTAAAGACGGAAGTTTAATGAAGTCGAAGAACTCAAGTCTAAATAATGAAGAAATTTTAAGACAAGTTCAATTTATCCATCGACAAATCCCGAGACAAAGTCGAAAAAGTCGAAGAATTTATAAAGACGAAAAGACGAGAAAAGGAAGAAAAGATCAACACATGTTAATCCTCCTATAAATACCCTCCTAATGTGTCATTAGGAGGTGTCAGCTAAATTGACAACTTAGTCTTTCCACTTAATTTCGTGCACTTTCATATTGTCATTTTAATTCTTTGTCTTTAATTTCAAGTAAGTTTTAATTTTGTGTTGTTGAATCTTTAATTTTAATCAAGTTTTTAATTAATCTCTCATTCTACCTTTCTTGTTTTGCTTAATCTTTATGCTTATTTGCTTATTGTCATGCTTATTTAATTGTTTGTTATGCTTTTATTTTTTTTGATTATGTTAGCTTATTGACTTTATAGCTTATTGTGTGCTTTTCTTAAATTTAATTAAGTGTTTTTAGAAGTTATTTTATAAAAAGTTGATTTTATATATTTTTATTATTTAGTGTTTTTAAAAGTTTTAAAATTTTGGCTTATTTCCTTTTTCTTAAACTTGTTTTGGTTAAACTTTTAGTTAAGTGCTTATTTGGTTTTAGCTTTATTTTTAGTTTTGCTTATTTTGTTTTTAGTTCGGGTTCTTCAAAACCCTAGTTTCCCTAATTAGGTCCAGTATTCAGTTTATCCCGAACTAGGTACAACCTTCTCCTTTTCCCGAATTATGTGTTAGCCTGATTTCCCGAATTACGTGTTTGCTTCACATTCCGAATTAGATAGGTTGCCTAGATTCTGAATTACGTTTGGTATCAACATTCCGAACTATGTCCTTAATGTGTATTCCGAACTGAGATCATGACTTGGATTCCGAATTAAGTATTACAGCACATATTCCGAATTAGTTCAAGGAAACCACATTCCGAGTTAGCTTAGGAATTGGTTATTCCGAACTAGGACATAAATCGTGTATTCCGAACTAGGTTCAGGATACTTGGATTCAGAACTAGGTTGTGCTTGCCTTCATTCCGAACTAGGTCCAAGTCCTTCATTCCGAATTAGGTTAGAAATTACCTTTCCCGAATTAGGTTAGGCATTATTTTTTCCGAATTAAGTTGAGAACTTTATATTCCGAATTAGGTCAAGAGTTTGGATTCCGAATTGTGACAGATTATGGGATTCCGACTTATGTTTTATTTATTTCTTGTTTTAGATTTTAAATCTTTATTTTTCCCGCCATTTTTCTTAAGTGTCATTTTAATATTGTTTTACTTTATTTTAATTTTCAAGTTTGCATTTTTATTAAATTATCAAATTTACTTTTCGTCAAGCTTTAATTTTACGTCATTTAATTAATTTACTTTTAAAGATTTAATTTTGCACCATTTACTTTTTAATTATTTTTAGCTTTATTTACTTTACCATTTACTTTAAAGTTTTGCACTTTTATTTTAAACAACGACCAAAAATATTTTTTTTTTTACCAAAAGACGACTGAGTCGCACGTTAACCAGTAATCAATTCGATTAGACATATTCAAAGAACGATTTTTTAGTTATTAAAATGGCGCCGCTACCGGGGAAGATCGAATTGATTACTGGTTAACGTGCGACTCAGCCGTCTTTTGGTGAAAAAGAAATATTTTTGGTCGTTGTTTAAAATAAAAGTGAAAAACTTTAAAGTAAATGGTAAAGTAAATAAAGCTAAAAATAATTAAAAAGTAAATGGTGCAAAATTAAATCTTTAAAAGTAAATTAATTAAATGACGTAAAATTAAAGCTTGACGAAAAGTAAATTTGATAATTTAATAAAAATGCAAACTTGAAAATTATAATAAAGTAAAACAATATTAAAATGACACTTAAGAAAAATGGCGGGAAAAATAAAGATTTAAAATCTAAAACAAGAAATAAATAAAACATAAGTCGGAATCCCAAAATCTGTCACAATTCGGAATCCAAACTCTTGACCTAATTCAGAATATACAATTTCTCAACTTAATTCGGAAAAATAATGCCTAACCTAATTCGGGAAAGGTAATTTCTAACCTAATTCGGAATGAAGGACTTGGACCTAGTTAATGAAGGCAAGCACAACCTAGTTCGGAATCCAAGTATCCTGAACCTAGTTCGGAATACACGATTTCTATCCTAGTTCGGAATAACCAATTCCTAAGCTAACTCGGAATGTGATGTCCTTGACCTAATTCGGAATATGTGCCGTAATACTTAATTCGGAATCCAAGTCATGATCTCAGTTCGGAATACACATTAAGGACATAGTTCGGAATGTTGATACCAGACGTAATTCGGAATCCATGCAACCTATCTAATTTGGAATGTGAAGCAAACACGTAATTCGTAAATCAGGCTAACACATAATTCGGGAAAAGGAGAAGGTTGTACCTAGTTCGGGATAAACTGAATACTGGACCTAATTAGGGAAACTAGGGTTTTGAAGAACCCGAACTAAAAACAAAATAAGCAAAACTATAAATAAAGCTAAAACCAAATAAGCACTTAACTAAAAGTTTAACCAAAACAAGTTTAAGAAAAAGGAAATAAGCCAAAATGTAAAAACTTTTAAAAACACTAAATAATAAAAATGTATAAAATCAACTTTTTATAAAATAACTTTTAAAAACACTTAATTAAATTTAAGAAAAGCACACAATAAGCTATAAAGTCAATAAGCTAACACAATCAAAAACATAAAAGCATAAAAAACAATCAAATAAGCATAACAATAAGCAAATAAGCATAAAGATTAAGCAAAACAAGAAAGGTAGAATGAGAGATTAATTAAAAACTTGATTAAAATTAAAGATTCAACAACACAAAATTAAAACTTACTTGAAATTAAAGACAAGGAATTAAAATGACAATATGAAAGTGCATGAAATTAAGTGGAAAGATTAAGTTGTCAATTTAGCTAACACCTTCTAATGACACATTAGGAGGGTATTTATAGGAGTATTAACATGTGTTGATCTTTTCTTCCTTTTCTCGTCTTTTCGTCTTTATAAATTCTTCGACTTTTTCGACTTTGTCTCGGAATTTGTCGATGGATAAATTGAACTTGTCTTATAATTGCTTCATTAATTAGACTTGAGTTCTTCGACTTCATTACCGTCTTTAGACTTTTTCTTCGATAAATCTTTAGAATAGGCCTTGGACTTCCGTTCTTTTTGCACTTTTGATCTTTTGACTCCGTCTTTTGTCTTTATCTTCGATAAAAGCCCGTGAAAGCCCATGTTTTCTTTCCTTTTCACATTTTGGTCCTAAATCACAACAAAAACACAAACCACGCATAATTCTGATATTTACAACATAAAATACACGTTTTGGCTTGGTTATTATTATAATTAAGTGGTAAAAGGATAAGTGTTTTCACACTTATTAGAACACGCCTTTGTTTTAATGTCACGGAGTTCAGCACGTTATCTATCTATCAACTTGCTCACTTCGGGTAAGTTGGTATTGAAAAGGTGGTAGTCCTCTCTAGCCTCCGATCATGAAATCCAAAATGCACAATCGAATATAGAGCCATTTGAGATCAAAAATTAATCCCAATAGGACACTTTTCTATTCACCTTGAATACGTGTATGCGATTATATCGAGTCCTATGCGAAATCTTCAAGATCTTGACATAACATTCTGAGTGATGCTCTTGAGTATTCATATTAAAGAATGGAAAACCTTCTTGTGTTAACATCAAACAGCACTACGATGGGTCATGTGTAAGATTCACTATGAGCTAAACATGTGTAAACTGAAGAAAAACGATGGTTTGATTCTTATTTGAATTCAAACTTGTACCATGCCTCTACGAAACATCCTTGTGATCTTGCCAAAACATTCAGTGTGACACTCTTCATTGTTCATAGTAACGAATGAAAATCCTTCCAGTGTCAATATCAAACAGCACTACGGTAGGTGACTTGCAAGATTCTATATGAATCGAGCTTGTGTAAAACTAGAAAGCAGTAATGGTGCAATTCTTAATTGAATAAAACTTGTTCCAGGAATCAGAATTGATGACTTCAATCAGGCGAATAAACTTTATCCAAATGATTAACTCTTGATGCGCAGTCTGCTTTGAGACAGTCGGGTAATGAGAACAGGCTAGTACGACCACGAAAACCTGTCAGTGAGATTCTTAATTGAATCTACCTGTCACAGGAACGGTATCTAATATCGTATAACCGTCTTCATCGATCGGAGTTAAAACGCTACCAAATTAGGACGAATGATAAAGCCATCTCGTCATATGTTTTGTTGTTGACTGTCTTGTGTAGGTAGTCAAGAAGGTGGCGCCGTGATGTACTATCCGAAATGTCTACACGCTCATACCAAAGATTAAAGACTTCAAAGAAATCAAGAAAGCAAAAGATAAAGAGTTCCACTACAATATGATATAAAGACATCTTTCTAAAAATATGATATTAAAAGAAGTTTAAAGGAAGATTGTTAGAAGCTTTCAAGATATTTCAAGAAGTACGAGCATGTCGAGCAAAAAGATTCAAAGAAACAAGTGTTGCAAGAGACATAGAGATCACAAGATTAACATCACATGATGTTCAAAGCTCAAGAAATCACTACAAGTACAAGTTTACAAGATCAAGACTTACAGACTACGCGTTGAAGATTCTTAGCTTTGTTAGGTTATGGATATGTAAATCTGAAGTGGTCTCTCTTAAGAGGAGATTGTTAGGAACCCGAAAATGTATCGTTCCAACAAGTAAAGTATCGGTCACTCTTAGACAGTTATATGCTATAGCACGTAGTCGTTTAGGCAGCATACTTAGATAATTAATAACGAGTCGGGCTATAAAACCCACATGCAGGTCGTGGTTACCTTGTGTACTCGCTATATAATTCATTTTTAATAGAGGTTGGTTGGTTCATTATTTTACACACACATAAATGTGTTTTTTTCACTAACTTTTTTTTATTTTTAATTTTTTTCTATCATTATTTGATCTACTATATTTTTAAAATTTGATGATTATTGATTATCTGTAATCAGATCTTATAATAAATACATTAATATACTACATGCAAAGGTCCACTAATAAATATTTGGTGCGAGTTCAAGTCCCTTAACATTCGCATTGTATTAACTTATAGCGTAATAATGTACTATATTTAACACTAGCTAAAAGACCCGTGAAATTCACGGGTATCTTAAAGAAAACGTCGAAAGAGTCAGGGAATTACAATACTTATCACAAAGCTATTAGATAAAAACAACCATATCTTAAAGCAACGTAAAGTATATAGCTGTAATCAAACAAACGTTATATGAAACACAATAGAAAAATCACCAAAAAACCACCAATCCTTTATTATACAAAAGCGACATACGTGTACATATGTGTACATGAAGATGTGATCATAAATGATGTAGCACTTCTTTGTAGACTATTAAATTAGTTGTGGTATTAGTGAGATTTTCGTCTTCATCATGAATAACCATCTTGAATCCTTTTTTGCTCGTAACGCGAGATGACCACGTCCACATATTGTTCGCCATGTGTAAAAACATGTCATGACAAATACAAACAGCCTTGCCCGAGAGATTGTCTTTAACTTTTGTTGATTGTTATCGCGAAAGAGACAAACTATTAAAATGTAAAATTTTAAAATGATGATGCTTATGCAACAATCAAACAGTATCGAACAACTATTAAAATGTAAAATATGCCAAAAAAATCTTAAAGCTAGCTGTCCAACGGACGGGCTTTGTAGCTCATATTATATAAGTAAAGATTATAAATGTGGTAACAATTGGCAGTTGCGAAAATTGTATCCTTCAAAATAGAATCACTTATCTAGTCCTGATATAATTCAAAATAGAATCACTTGTATCTTATTTATGGAAATGCTTTTAATAGCCACTTAATTTTGTTGCATTATGTTCTTGTACATTTAGGCTAATAACTTTTGAAACAAATTACTACTACAATGGATGATGGTTTAAAAATACACGTAGCAGCACCATAGTTAAAGTTATATTAGGAAAAAATTAATTAGATGAATGCTTTAAAAGTTATACATTGACTGCTTTAGAGAGCTGTACAAAACTGTGTTTTTATTAGATATAATAGATGCCTTTCTACCGACAAACCAAATTTCACCCATCTTTCTTTTGTTTCATAATATACACGCTCATTTAAACAGTAGCGATTTATATTATAAATACGATTATGGCACGTAAACTCTGTATACAAAGGGTATGTATTGCAATAAGCTTATGACGCTCATTGAGGCTCGAGCTTTTAAAATAAATTAGCTTATAAAATAAATCTTGTGCGTCATACAAATAATAAAAAGGCTTATAATCTATAAGTATAAACAGTTGTCGAGAACTCATGAATTATATAATAGTATTTATTTACTTCAAAAAATATTTAAAAATTCATAATTATATTATTTTTAGTAATTTTACAATAATAAATTTTTGCTCCAACCTATTTGTCAAACAAATTAAAAAAACTAAAAATTTCAATTTCGACTTATAATACAAACTTTAGCTCCAGTTCTAGCTCCATGGCTCCGCGCAACTCCACCTCACCCCAACCCCGACCTATTATATCAAACGTACCCGAAAAGTTTTTGAATCGATCAATACGTACATATTACTAATTAACATATATACCCTAGTTTCCTTGATGTGGTGATGTTGGTTGTGACTCGTGAATATGAATATGTGATATTGTCAAAATAAGTACTAGTAACTGGATATGCCAATGTCTCTAGTCGAGTCTTGTCAAGGGAATTTGAAGATAATGTACCTAGTAGTACTTAATTATCTTCACCTTTGAACTATGTTGGTGGTTTGATATATTTGATAAGGCATACACGTACTATTTCACAAGCTTCGTTTTATCCCCACAAACATGTGCTGTTGTTATTAATATGTATATATTAGGATCAAATAACTTATTGATAACTCCTTACAAAATTTTGCTACTTATGATATCTTTAACTATGATTATTGTTAGGTTAAAACCAACTGGTTTAGCTCAATTGACCACTAAGGTTTTACTAAGTGATTTCTTTGGGGAAGGATTTCTGTAGGTCTTTGGTTTAAGACCTGCCAAGAGTCTTTCAGGCGAAGTGGATAAGAAGTCTAACATAACTAGACGAGGGTTCGAAGAAGACATTCTTCCGCTTGGATGTAATTGCACGACTCGACCCACTAACCACTAACATTTGCCGTTCTAAAAAAAAGGATCTTTTAAAGTTCTTAAAAAGTTTAGTGTAAATTTCCTTTACAACAATAAGCATAATTGGGTATTTGGTATGGATGAGTATGGGGTGAGACGGTGCGGTTTTGGCAAAAATCACACCGCATTCGTAATTGGTTTTTTAAAAAGTGATGAATCCGCACCACGCGGTTTTTGCGGTTTTCGTTTTACGAATTTTTAGCGGTTTTTGCGGATTTTACGGATTGTAAGCGCACTGCACCACATCTTATAACTTATAATATTTATGTGGGTTTTTTTGGTTTGGTTCATAATGTTGGTATTTTCAGATATAACAATACATATAGTTAATGAAAACACACATATTAATTAAAATATTGTTGATAATATGCCCTAGAATTCTTATAATACGCGTTAAATAATCGAAGTGTTATTTTTTGGATTATATAACTAATGCACGGTGCAGTGCGGATTCTGTGGTGCGGTTTTATGGGTAAACCGTAACCGCCCCGCATTTTGTGATTTTTCTTTTTCTTAAAATCGATCCGCCGGTTTTTACGGTAGGGCGGTTTTTTGGGTTTTTTAACGATTTTGCCATATTTGCGGTGCGATTTTTATGGTTTAACGGTGCGATTTCTGCTCACCTAGTATTTGGGTTATGCAGTAGATCTGTTATCATGCTTAAGATCTTATTCGTGTTAAATAAGAAAACCATTTTTCAAAAAGTTATGTTTCAATGTGCAAAAGAGAATATCTTTCTTTAAAGTATTAAGAATATCAAGTGAAAATGTCAGCGGCTGTATATCAAAGTTAACACTTGACATATATAAACATTAGTCAATAGTTTTTTGGTAGCAATTGGGCTCTTTTATATTCATCTTCTTGCTATATATATATATGCTCTCTGTCATTACAGCTTAATACTAGTAGTTATTGTAGTTAATGCTTCTTAAGGAATTCGTCCGGGCCCCTTGACACTTAGATTTGGTCAAAAGCGTCGTATCTGACAGCAAATGTTGTTGGAGCAGCTAAAGGAGGTAGCTAGTATATATACTTGTTCATAGCAATGTTGTTGGATCAGCTAAAAGAGGTAGTTAGCGTAGTTTTCGACTTGTGTCGTAGGCCGGAGACATTAATTAAACCACCTTGGAGAACCATGTCTGTTTGTGCATGGTTTTAGAGAGCTGTTTTGCTTCGTCTGATAAAGCGTATGAAGTACGAACAACTTGTATGGTAGCAAGGCATTCAGTAAAATTATTACTCATCACAATTGTATCTGATTAATGTATGACGCAGGTATGTATTTAGGCTTATCATGTAAATTTACTACTAATTCAACTCATTACAGTTACTAAAATAAGCTCAGGAGAACAAAATATGATAACAAAATGGGATAGCAAAAATCAAATTATCAAAGCAGACAAAATAAGATTAGTTGATACCATGAATCAGCAGAGGTGTTCAGCATTAGATTGTAGCACATAATCACGCAAAGGTTATGAGTTCGTTCAAATACGTACATCTAATATTTGCAAGAGTTAAGTTTCTAAACTCGATTACAAGCATCACTCGCTCATCTTAGTTCTTCATTTAAGTCTTCATCACTGCCCTCGTCTTTCAAAGTTTCGGCTACACAAGGACCATAGGCCCAGCTACAACCAACAAAATAAAATAAGTTCACGAAACTCATTAGTGCAAGAACCCAATAGTAACCATCATAGCGCCCTTGGTTAACATTTGTGGAGATCCATCCTTCTTTCGTGCTTCCTCTGGTTACATTCTGAACAGTGGTTAGTATGACGCTAGCTAGCAAATTAGCCACAGCCATCCCGAGCATGAAAAGTGAGGCTGCAATGCTCGACATGCTTTTAGGAAACTCGGAGTAATAAAATTCATTCTGTCCAATAGCACTAAACGCTTCTGCTAATCCATGTAAGAAATACTGTGGAATAAGCCACATTGCTGACATGTTTATGACCGCTTGTGGATCATTCACGAGCCCTTGTTCAATTGCTTTTCTTCGTCTAACATGCTCAACAATAGCAGAAATTATCATGGCTAATGTGGAAATGACAAGCCCGATACCCATTCTTAATTTAACACCGAGGTAAACTTTTTTGTGCAAGATTTTTGATGCGGTAGGGATTATTACACGGTCGTATAGAAGAACCCAAATTGCTATTGTGGCGATTGTGAAAAAAGAGAATGAAGCTGCAGGTATCTGGAAAGTTGATGCGCCTAGATTTCGATCCATGGTTTTAGCTTGGAGTACGGGAAATGATGATTGACTTACGTTTATTGACATCATGAGACCGGACGACCACAAGGGTAGAACCCGGATTAGTGATTTTAGCTCCTCAACTTGCTCAACTGTGCATAAACGCCATTGGTTTGAAGCGTCTCCATCTGATGTTACCTCTTTTGGATTTTGAATTATGCAAGCTTTATTTAGGAAGCTGGATAAGTATTCAAATGTAAGTAAGTTCATGAACAAAGGTCATAATCTCGTTGATGTAACATTAGTTACAGAATTAACTGAGATATTCATGAAACCAATGAATCTAGTTGATGCGGAATTAACTAAAGAAAAAAAGAGAGGGTGTGCACTGGGTGACTGGGACAAACCCAGAGGAGACCAAGTTGAACTATGAATTTATCATTAATGAAACCGACAATGGAGACCAATGCGGTCGCAAACCAACTTTAGAGGTGGCAAAATGGAAGGGCCGGTCGGATTGGGAGACGGGCCTAAATAAATCACTTCATATGTAACCGAGTTAACACATAACTTTTTGATAATTTGGTTATTAATAGAATACGATTTCATATTTAACACCCATAATTATCTTAAAAGACTAGTGAACAAGTACAGGTTTTCCTGACCCGATCAATTAGACCTTATTTTAAAAGAAATGACTTGTTTTGACCCGTTATACAATTGACTCCACCTCTAGTATCAAAACCGCAAATACTACTTTAAAGATAGTTTATTCAGGGGTCTTTAATGATTAATCTTCTATCTTAGGCAGGAAATATGATTTTGAGTTTAGGGTAAACATGTTAGTCGTAATTTAGATGTCTAGAAACCATGCTGAAATATGATACGAGTAGTATTCTCTCGAAAACACGCAATTATGTTTCCTTTTCTAGAATGCATCTAGCTTACTTCCTCAAAGTTATTAGCATCATAAGATAGTAATGGTTTTGCTGTAATACCTGAGTCTTTTTGTGGGCCTGGTGGCCAAATCTTTCTGATGATGATGCCATCGGGTTGAAGGTCCAACAGCAAGTTTACGGTTCTTGTAAGAAGCAACAATCACTTGTAGAAAGCTAGTGAATATGCTATTTTTAACTTTCCTCTTGACATAAAGCGAAGAAGCTACAAAGAACAAAACTACAGATAGTAGCATAAGAATCACCGGAACCCCAAAACCAACCTTCCAACCAGCATGATCTTGAGTATAAACAATGCCCGTGAATGCAACAAGGACCGCAATAGCGCTAGAGGCGTAATACCACCCAAAGAAGCTTTCTATGGCTCTCTCATTGTTTGGGTTGTTTTTATTGTCAATTTGTTGTGCACCAAATGCTAACGAACATGGTCTAACACCGCCGGCTCCCATTGAGATGAGCGCAAAGGCAAATACCAAGAACGCAAATTGAGGATTCGTTGGTGGTTCGCAGGTTTCGGTTAATTGGTTGCAAGGGTGTGGCTTAAGTTGTGGAACCATTGTTGTTAACCATAGTAGGAACATCCCCTAGTATGATACCAAATAAGTAAATATCACATTCAAAACATATTTTTGGGCAAAAAGTCTCATATGTTGTTACATTGTTTCTGTGTAAATGATGAAATGCACGACTTTAGAAAAGGATTTATAAGTTAAATCACAACATTTAGCTCTACCCATCCATGTTTTCAACCAAGGTCCTAAAAACTAAAGGTAGAGGCAAAGTTCGAGCCTCGTCCTCCACGAGGCCTAAAACCGGTCCTATAAATCATGTCTAAATTTTGCCCGGTACAGTTACATATAGCTCTACAGGTCCTATTTTTGTCAAGTTGTCCAAAGCCCCGACGGCCGACCGGAATCAATCCAGGTCTAGTCTGGCCAATATTCTAGTTAAAGCCCAAGTTGGTCCAATTTTTAGCCCAGTAAAATTACCTACTGTGTTACTCTTTGTTTTTACCATCAAACATAAAGTTGTAGGATAAATCTATTATTTTAAGATTAAAAATACATTCATGTTCTTATGTTCATATGTATTACGTATAAGTTTATTAACCAGTTCTGTCTTTTTCATTATTTATAAGTGTAGTAAGAGTTAAAAGTAACTTAAATTACACATTTTGATGGATTGGTCTTATTACAATCTTTGTTGTGCTATTTATTTGTAGGGCAATACAACTTCAAACTTTCGTATAAAAGCTTATATTTGAGAAAAATTCAAAAGAAAAACTTTATTCACCTTTCGCATAGGTGTTTTGGACAGTTTTTTACTAGAATTTTGAACTTATAAAACTGTTGAATTAATTCTAGATAACACATGCCGGAATCATAGCGGTATTATTCTATTATGGAATTTAGAAGATGCTATCAGGTTTTAAAACTCCAAAACAGAATTTATCTTAACTCTTCCTACATAATTTTAAAGAAAAGTAGCTTATCCTCTAAACTAACATTTCTTCTTACTCATCCTCATAACTACAAGGTCACCAGTTCACCACACATGCCGGACCAAAAAGTGTAAATAATGAGAGATTCAATGTACACACGTGTTTAAAAGGTGCATTATGTTATTAAAACCTACAATACTTGATTAAACCCTGACTCATGAAAAGCAAGAATACATGGTACTTTTGACATCTACCTTATATATATTTTATGAGACCTAAAAATATCATTAACTTTATTTTCTAATGTACATGACATCATATTGTTTGTTACAACTAAGGTAATCACTTCTTCACAAACTGGAGTAATAAAATAACTACACAATATCATTTCTTATATCTACTTAGTTTTTGAATACACCAAACTAAATTAAAACCATGCAAGATGAAAGTTCAACTAAAAGAAAGCAAATACTTACCATAAGAGAAAAGATAGAACCCAAGCCAATGGTGAGAAAGCGACCCAAATAGGAGTCAGAGAGAAATGCCCCTAAAATTGGTGCAAAATTGGTAGCTGCTGTCCAGAGGAAAATAATGTTTGTGCCTTTAGCTACACCAATCTTGTAGTCACTCATCAAATACACAATCATATTTGGTACCAAACCATAGCTTGCCACCTTCTCAAATGCCTCATTTGCTGAAAAAATAAATATCATGATTCAAAATTCCCATGTACTAATAAAGATAGTTAAAATATTAAAATTTTATGATCAAAAGAAAAATGCATGTTATAACATTGTGAAGTTGAATGTATAGTTCAAAAAGTTATGATTCAAGAGTGCAAGAACCTACCTATGATGAATGGCATTGTGACCAGGCCACCTTTCTTTGTTGTTGAGAGTTGTGTTTGGTGACTATTCATTGCCTCCCTCATTTTCATTTCTCACTCTTTTTCTCTCACACACCCACATGAGGATCATTATGGGTTATCTCTCTTTATATAGTGCTCATTGTATATCTTTACATAAAAATATACTTTGAGAAAATAAATTCTCACATTATGTTGTCTATAAATAAATGTATAGTTTTCCATCAAATTTTAGTTACTTGACATTTAAATGGGTTGTGTTACATTATATATGTATTTTTAACAATTTTTATCTTTTTTCTCTTTTTGTTTACACTACAACATAATTTTTTATTAATTTTTGTTCTATGTTTTTTTTTCAATTTAATACTTTTTAATTATAAAAGTTTATATTTTTTTATTTCACGCTTTTCATTTTATTGTTTTAGAACCAAATAAAACTAAATATATTAAATAAATAAAAAATAATACAAAAAAGTGTTACAATCACATTAACGAGTGTATTATTAACAGGGACGGAGCCAGGGGTGTTCCCGCGGGTGCCCGTGACCCCTATGAATTTCTTCCGTGTAGTGTTAATTTGTGAAGAAAACGTCGATTTTTCTTAAATTTATCTTAAATGCACCCAGTCAATTAGAATGTGTTTCTACTCTTCGTTTTAATTCACTTTTTACATCTGTTATATTACGGTTAAAAAAAATTTGTGCACCCGGTAACATTTTGTTCTGGCTTCGTCCCTGATTATTAATGTACCTGGGACATGACAAAATAATATATATTATAGATTAATTATACATAAATAAAATTTATTTTAATTTAACGAGGATTAATGCCCGCGCTTCGCAGCAGAGCATTTTTGAGCGATGTTTATAGAATGAGAGGGTGAAAGGAGGTAGTAGGGCGTTTTATGGAAGCAGCTTATATGCGGTAAGTGAATTAGTCAAAAAAACAATAAACATTGTAAATACATTAAAAAGATTTTCATTAGATAGTTATAAACATTACATGCTAAATAATTGTTTGCAAATGTGTGATGACATTGTACTAACACCGAATTTCTATACATTCTGAACCACAACTAAACTTTAAAACAAACCAAAGGTTTCAATAAGAGTTACAGATTTTGTTTCCTTGACTTACTAATCCAGTGAGCTACCAATCCCTAATGTCGTCGCATCTGAAACCTTCAACTGTTTTTGGCTACGCTCAACTTGTTTATTAATACTTGTTTTTCTTAGAGCATCCACAATGGTAAAAACAAACAATGACTTTTCACTATTTTAATAAGTGGTTTGAAGGTGTTTTCCGCATTGCAACAAAAGCTTTTTACATAGCTTTTTAAGATGACTTGTGAAACAAGTCTTTGGCAAAAGCTCTTATTATAAATCTTGATTTGCAATAATGGCATTAAATGCAAAAAGCCTTTGAAAGTTTTTTGCATTGTAGATGCTCTTAGTCAATCATATTTTTCGGCTACGCTCAACTTGTTTATTAATACTTGTTTTTCCTGTACAGACATAGAATGAGGTAGAGGTGAGCACGGTTCCGGAACCGCACCGAACCTAACCGGAACCACAAGAACCGAGAACCGCAAAACGTAAAATATAGGAACCGAGAACCGAACCGAATACCATGTTTCGGTTCCGCTCGGTTCTCGGGTCCGGTTCGGATATTTCGGGTCTTACCCAATTGGAACCGCAAAATTTTAAAAACACCTAAACATTTAATATTTTTTATTTGTTTATGCATATTTACTTCTAAACAAAAAAATGTAGCAACTATACTATAAGAAGATAAAAAAGTAATAGTTTTAATATAAAACTAATTAAAAAAATTCAATTCTAATTCAAATATATGTATTCAACGACTTTTTTTTTGTTTATAGATTACAAAATATTATAGAATTTATTATGTATAAATATAAACATCATGTTGCTATAACGATGCACTTATATATTATGATTTTCGATATGTGAAATATTACGTAAAAAAAACGTAAAATTCCTATATACTTGAAATTTGAACGGTTCTTCGGGTCCGGAACCGAACCTAACCGAGAACCGCAATTCCATAAATTTTAGAACCGAGAACCGAACCGCGGTTCTAAAATGCGGTTCGGTTTAAGTCGGTTTCGGTTCGGTTCTCGGATCCGGTTTGGTTCTCGGTCCATATGCTCACCCCTAGAATGAGGTGTTTTCATTAAATCCATATCAAGTATCATCATTTAGCATATACCGAAAATCAGCAACCAAATGCTCCGTATTGACAAAAAATCCGGCTTTCTGAAACCCGTTTTTAACTTAGAAACAGCAAAGCAAACATGCCCAAAACCATACCCGTTTTGACAAAAGAAAATACAACAAAAAAAACATTATTTTAACTAAAAATACAGCAACGAACTCAGAACACAAAGACGATAGCCATCTCTATAATAAGTAATGTTACCTGCTAATATTTTTTCCTACGGAATGATATGATCATTGAATTCCAACCCGGTTTCGTTAGCTAGCTTCTTTCGCACCTGAAGTCGTCAAAAAGTTAAACACAAATCAATTTTAGAGTCATTGCATCACATACATCGTGTCAATTTAGTAAATGCTACACATTTATCAATGAATGACTCGGTTTGGGTTGTGTTTAATATCTAGCGGGCCAAGTGATGTAGCATAATAATCGACTACATCCAAACTAAATCCATTGCATTTAAAGAAAAAATTACCTTATCAACCTCGCTAATCGGTTCCTAAAATTTGTTTAAATCCTCCAAACACACATTGTTAGAAAGTCCACACAAAATGCTAATTATTCGTGGTCTATGTCAAGCATTTTCAAAACACGACGAGCAAATATAAGTCCACTACTGTATGTTATGTCTGAGAACAGGTGAAAAAAGAGAACTTTAATTAAGATTACTCTACATTATGATAAAAAAAACATAAGGCATAAAAGTGGATGCAATATACTTGAGTAAAGGGTTTAGGAGGTTTGCATTTGAATACAGTTTGTGAAATTGACTTCCTATTTTAGTTATATTATTGAATTACCCATTTGGCCCGTTATAAGAAAACGGCATACCTTCTCAAATTCATGTGCAACGCTTTGCTTGGCTACAATTGCATTCTTGTGATCTTTGCGGCAATGCAATACCGCTGATTGCAATCCAACGAACACGGCATAGTTTTGATGTACTACTTAGGTACATTAAGCAAGTGGCACCGAAGATAGTTTCAGGATCCGTTTGACTTATATCTACCATACGGGCCATAAAATAGATGGCCATTTAATGTTTCAGCAAACAGCTTATAAGCTAAAAAGGTTTCAAATAACCTGTTGCATACACAATCCAAAGTAATCCCAAACACTCTCTAAAATAATTCTCAATAATCAATCTTAAAAATCATATAAACAGTTACTCTTTAATAAGCAACCCCGAATAGGCCCTATAAACAATCATAAAATGTTGCAATAAACCGCCAAATCTTTAACATCTATCCCCTTTTTGAAAAATATTTGGCGTATTCATTATAGCTTCAAACACAAACACATATAATAGATATGTTAGTTGTTATAACATTATGCTCATTGTTTTTTAAAACTAATTTGGAATATAGCTTAAGGTGTTCATTCAAAACATCAAAGGGCAGTCTCAAAAGCAAAAAATAAATAGCAACTACATGTTTGTCAAAAACAATAAGCGAATAAGCAATTAAAATCCAACGTAATCGTGTATTACCTGATAATGCGTCACCATCATACATATCTAATTATTTTTTCTTCTATTTGACTTTCTTTATCCGGATTACCAGTGATGTATATTTTGCATTGCCACCTTCTCTCGTAATAGAAAATCTGTGAATGGATGCAACAAGTTTCATAATTAAACGGTACATCACAACATTTAATGAATAAATAAATGCCATGTAAATATCAATTTTCTATATATTTGATTGCATATTATGACATGTTCATGCAGATTTCTAAACGAGTGCTTACCAACTTCTTATCCAAGTTAATCTTTCTAAATACATAATTTAAGAAGTTCCTAACGAGTTACAAAATAGATGGCCATTTAATGTTTCAGCAAGCAGCTTATAAGCTAAAAAGGTTTCAAATAACATGTTGCATACACAATCTAAAAGCCTACATAGCTATGGTATGAAAATACGATGTTTGGATTAGCTTATCTTCTAGTGTTATGAGCTTATATACACCTCATCATAATCAAGGCCTTCCTTCTTTATAAACCCCTAAGCAGCCAATCATGCCTTGTTTCTTACCATAATTCCTCTTTCATTAGACTTGTTTTTGAAAACCCATCTGGTACCAATTACCCTTATACCCGTGGGTAAGTCACAAAGTTCCCAGACATCTTGTATTTAAACTATAGAATCTCTTCCTGCATAGCCTTAATATAAGAAACATCTTCAAAAGCCTTTTTGATACTTTTACGCTCTTCCTGTGACAGAAATCATGTAAAGAGACAAGTATTGATATCCCTGTGCTCCTTTTCTTCATAAATAGTACTAACGAACCCTTGTTGATTTGTAGTCTTGATTCTTGTCATCCTCCTAGTTTGCATAGGAGATTAGACATCACCAATAACATTTTCCAGCTAATGATCTTTGTTGAGTCTTGTACATGGTGTTATAGGCAGTGTGTAAGAACTAGGAAAGTTGTTAACATCCATGTCAGCATCTTCCTAATCATCTAACCTTTGGCAAACCAACACTAGCTCTATTAATGTTGTTCTCACCTTCTTAAGTAGAACTAATAACCTACTCATTCCTTTCTTGAGTATTCGTTTCATCATTTTTCTCAGCACTTACATCTTTATGAAACATAAAATCACCATCTAGAAGTGGTAATATGATGATATCTTCCTCTAAACCTGCAACATTGTTAGTGTTTGTACCTGTAACAACTGGTACATAGTTCATAGTATTTGACAGAGTATCAATATCAAACATCCATTCTGGGCTAGATCTTGCATTTATAGGTTTATTCTCCAAGAAACTAATGTGCAAGCTTTCTTCAACCTGTTTAGTTCTAACATTGTAGACTCTATATGCTTTATTACTTAGAGAGTACCCATCAAACTTCCCCAGATGGTTCAAAGTATTAAGAGTAGTTACATGACAACCAAAAGGTCTCAAGTAATGAAGTGTAGGAGCTCTACCTTTAAAGAGATCATATGGTGTCTTATAATGAGGTTTAACAACTAAGACCCTATTTTTCACATAACACGTAGTACTAATAGCTTCTACCTAAAAAAGAGTAGGCAACTTGGAATCAGCCAACATAGTCCTATCAACCTTTATTAGTGTTCTATTTCTTCTCTCATCAACCCTATTTTGCTGAGAGGTTCTAGAAATACTAAACTCCTCCTAATCTCTTTAACTTCACAAAAATCATTCATCTCTTTGTTCTTGAACTTTGTTCCACTATCACATCTAATGGTTTTGATAGAGTTCTCAATACGATTCTCTATTCAGTAATAAAGATTTTAAGAATATGTGATGTCTCATCTTTAAACTTAAGAGAGAACACCCAAGTAAATCTACTAAAATCATCTGTAACAACTAAATAATACTTCTTATTATTCATACTATACACAAAGGTAGGTCCAAATAAGTCCATATGAAGAATTTCAAGAGGTTTAGAAGTAGAGTTTATAACTTTGGACTTGCAAGAGGCTTTGTGTTGCTTTCCTTTCAGACAAAGCAACACAGGTTTGGTTATTGAGAAAACGTTTGCGAGGTAGGCCCCTGACCAAGTTTTCTTGAACAAGTTTACTGATATTTTTAAAGTTTGCATGACCAAGCCTCATATGTCAAAGCATTGCCTCATCAAATGTAGCTTGTGCAACCAGAGCAGTCAACCCTTCTTTAGGAATCATGTCCTTCATGTCAACACAGTACATGCTTTTCTTTCTTGGAACTCTAAAAAGTATCTTATTATCATCAGGCATTTTTAAGTCCAGTGAAAGAACCACACATTCAGTGTCTCTGAAAAGTACATAAGTCCTTTTGTCACATATCTGAGATATGCTAAAAGGGTTATACTAAAGCTCCTTCACATAGTACACATCTTCAAAGTCAATGTTTCTAACTTTAAATGTACCTTTGCCATAGATTTTACCACCAATTTATCCTCCAAAGGTAACATTTCCTCCATCAAAATCCTTGAAGTCAGACAAAAACTCCACGTTCCTAGTCATGTGCCTAGAGCATCCACTATCAAAGTATCCTATATCTTTAAGTGCTTGTAGTGAAGTACCTTGCACATGTTAAGAAACAAATTAGTTTCTTTTGGAGACCTAAGTCATAACAGACTTGGATCTGCCCTCGTGCATCAATTTAATTTAGTCTTTGAAAACAACTGATGCACCATTAGGTTGTCAGATTTACAAACCTGAAATGTTGAGGGCTTAAGAGCATTGAACCCATTTCAACTTTCCCTGACATTGTTTAATACTCTTGAATCTGGCCTAAAATTGTTTGACCAACTTGTTTTTTGAAAACCAGTATTAAAGTTTGAGTTACCAGCATTACGCTTTGTATTACCATAATTAAATTTTGGTCTAACAGCATTAAATTTATTATTTTGATTTTGAAGATTTAAGGCTATTTTTCTCTAAAATGGTCCTCTAATGTTAGGTTGTGCTACAAATGGTTTTCGCTTTTCACTACCAAAATGTGGTCTTAGAATAAAATTGGTAAAAAGTAATTAACTGGTTTTGGTCTACCAGTATTAGCATGACTAGCATGATCACACCTAGTCTTATTGTTTGATCTTTCGACCTAATCCCAGCTTTATTATTAAATCTACATTTCATTTTCAAATGGTTAAAGCTTCCACATAAGTAGCATGTTTAGTTATACATAACAAACCCTTCTCCTAGTTGTTGAGATTTTTTATTATTCCATTTTTTTTGGTTCCCTCTAGGTTGTTTAGCCCTATACATCTCAGCATACTTAACAGATTTTATAATAGGCTTATACTTCGGAGCATTAGGATTCAATTTTGCAGTATTTTCAACAGTAACCTTATCACCTATTTTATTAGTGGTTTAAGAGATTATACTATTAGAGCTATCATACCTAGGAGTACAATCTTTAGTACTAGTATTGGTGACAAATGTATCTTATGAAGACTCAACATGAGTTGTGACAAGTATGACATTATCATCCTTTTTTACCTCTTCTACCTCAATAGACTCATACCCAGGTTTCTTGTAATGTTAAAATTATAAAAGACCAGTGAATACCAAATCTTTCAAAGGAGGAAAATAAATAAGTGGGGTTTCAACAACATGATAATCACCATTATAACCTAAACCCCATTTGTATTTTTTAGGAACCTGACTACCAATCATCTTTTCTAGATTTTTAGTGGCATTATCAAAACTTTTGAATTTTATTTTCAAGTTTAATAATTTCACTAGTCTCTAGTTTAGACTTAAGATCAGTAATTTCAAGAGTTTGAGCAAATATTTCTCTTTTTAGAAGAATTATAGAATCTTTAAATGCCATTTTTTATTCCATATAACATTCTATTTGTTCTTATAACATGACAACTACTCTTTTATAATTAGTTACATCACACTCAAAAGAACGATAATTTCTAGTAATATTATCAGAATACTTTTGCAATTCATTATATTTTTCTTGACAAGCAATATTATAGTGTTTATTAATAATTGCCTTAGAATCTGACAATGCCATGAGAGCCATGTTTTTAGTAGCCTCTTCATTCTCCGTAAATCCCAAGTCAGTATAAGTGCCATCAATCGCCATCAATGCTCTCGAGGAGGGTTCTTCAACAGTTACCTTTCTTTCTTGTGACTTATTGCTTGGAACACCGTACTCTCTTGCAAAATGATCATTCTTGTGGCAGTTGCAACACTCCACTTTTGACTTATCAAAGTTGTAACACCCCCAAAATGGTCAAATGCAGCGGAATAGTACATGAGGTGTTACTTTGATGAATCGATAGCACACAGTATATAGAGCAATGATCATAAATGTCATTAAAACATATTACATGAATTTAATTGTGCAGATTAAGTAAATTGTCTTAAAATCAACATATAACATTGTTTGAAGTAATATTACAGCCCAATGGTAAACATGATGCTTCCTATGATGCTGGAAATCCAAGTGCACATGAACCTACTTATTTTCCTAAGAAAACATATAAAATAAAATGTGGGGGTCAACACGAAGTTGGTGAATTCACTGGTTTAGTTTATAAATAAAAGTACTGATATGCAAAACACCACGAAAGTAGTAGAGCTCCAAGCTCAATACTATAGTAGTTCCTATTGCCCTGTAATAGAAGCTAGACAAATGATCAGAAGCCTATGTGGATCATTCCTGAGAAGTACCCCTTTAGTCCGACAATGTATATAAGTCTGGTGGCCATGGTCGAGGCTAGGTGAGAGCTACTCACGCATACTGAGATTGTCAATCCCCAAATAGATCTATTTATAACATTTCACGTTACACAATTAACTATTACAGTCCATGGGAATGGGGCAAACAATAGGCAGCAAGTAAGTTGCGGACCCATGAAATGTTTGCATATACAACATTTAGTATGTTTTCTTCCCTAGTGATAAAAGCTGTAAAAATATGGGGCCATGAACTCACCTTATTGGTGATGCAGTAGTGATGAAGTCACTGGATAGAATGGCACGGTCTGATCACGAAGCAGTGGAATTACCTAAGTAATTTATGTGGGTCTCAGTAAATGCACAAATAAAATGCACATATAAATGTAATTGATGAAAATGCATGATCACAAATTAATAATTGTTACCATTTTTAAATGTTAAACTATTAGTAAGTTATCGAAATATATACACGTTTAGTTTATTAAAATGTATTTAACTTGTTTTAACTTTAACGGTATAACTAAGTAAATAAATGATTTTATTTAATTAAGATATGTAAATATAATGTTTCACAAAAAGTCCTAGAGTTTCAGATGTTTAAAATTAGTCCTTCGGTTTACACATGTTCCTTAATAAATCCTTTTAGTTTATTTAATTAAATAATTATAATAAACTTAAGTTAAATTGCACTGAGGTCCTTGTAAAAAGGGAAGTTTTCAAACATCACCTAGGGCTTGTAACACAAGCGTTATATGGCAGAAAATACCCCTAGGGTTTCATTCGTTAAGTTTTATTACAACGTTAGTCCTTATATGTTAACATAGTTTCAAAACTGCCCCTAGGGCTTATATATCTTTCGGCAAATGACAAAACAGTCCCTAGGGTTTGTAAGTATTCGGTTAATTGCAAAGCAAGTCCCTAGGGCTTGCTTTAAGTTTAATCAATGGCATATATGGTCCTTGGAGTTTCGAAAATCAATAAAAGACACCAAGTAAATATCTAGGGCTCGTTTAACTTACATAAAATGGAAATAATAGTCCTTGTGGTTTTATTTAAGTTTCGGTTGTGATTAAAATACCCCTTAATCTTTTGGTAAATTACAAAAATAGTCCCTAGAATTTACAAAATTCTCGAAAATCATTTAAGTGATTTTATAACTTTACAAAATAGACTCATACTTTCACATATTTACATATTTGGCATAAAAAGTTCATGAATAGTGTTTCAATGGCTTAATGGGCTTGTTAAGGCCAATAAGGGTTCGATTCGTTTTTGTGGGCTTAATATTTGGGCTTATCTAGGCTCAAGTAAATACCTAAACATTTAACCTTATTCAAAATAAGTCAATTAAGCTATTGGGCCTTAGTGGGCTTAAGTTAATATACGGCTTATAAATAAGCCGTGAGTTAGGGCTTATGATTTGTGGCTTGTGGCTTATTTTCAAGGCTTATTCAACTAGCTTATGTAGTTATAAGGTAGTTAGTTCATTTGGGATTAAGGCAAGGCTAATGCTCCTAGTTTTCTAGGCTTATTCCTAGGTTTAGGCAAGGATTATACTAGTTTATATAGATCTAAAAATTAGACATGTCTCCTATGTAAATAAAACAAGTCGTGGCTCATAGATCTACCTAGTGTTCGTGTTTATTAAGTGTTTTTATGTGTGCATGTTAGTCTAGTCAAGGTTTTTATAGATTTACTAGTGTAAGTGTTCATGTCCATATGTTTATGAGATTGTAAGAGAATGATAATGAGAATGGAGGTTAAAACACTTACTTGTTGATGAGGTTGGTTACTAATGAAGAAACTAGCTAGGAGATCCTTGAACTATCGAATCTACACGAATGGTTGCTTAGCCGTGACCTAAGATTGCTTGGTTTGCCTTGTTACCCAAGATTTGTGTAGTAGCAATAAATGTTAGCACTAAATGAGCCTTGGGACCAAGATTCGGGTAGTAAATGTGTTTGTAAGTGTGTGCTTTAGTTCTTCATCCGAGAGTGAGAGAGATAGACATGGAGAAAATGTGTTAGAGTGTATGTTTATATCCGAGTGAGGTGAGTGATTGTTGTGGTTCGGTTTAGGCCACGTAAAAGAGAGAGAGAGAGAGGAGATCAAGTTAATATATCAACATGGTACACTTAAGATCCTAGGTTAGATTCATGGTACAAATCCTTAATTGCATCTCAAGTACACTTGCCTCTTGTTGGGGTTTTTAGCCGTCGCATAGGAGAAGTCACGGGGACATGGGATGTCCAAAATAGTATATGTTTTTCATATGTTGTACACTTTAGGTAGATGGTATGTGTAGCATATAAAAAAGTTCTAAATGGCTTGAGGTGTAGTTTATATAGTATTCGGCTAGTGTTTATGTTTAAAAGGGTTTTGTGTTTGATTTTGGTAAGTTTGTAAGATTACAAATGATCTAGGTAAGGTAATGTGAGTGTAGGTTTAGTTCTAAGGTGATTTGATTCAGTTTTAGGGTTTGTGGTGAAAGTATAAGTTGTAGTTAATAAACGTATAGTTTTAGTAAAATAAAAGTAGTACACTTATTAAAGTATAATAAAATTGATAAGTGTAAAATTAAAATGTGAAACGTTTGCTTTCATTGACTCATAGAGTCATTTAAAGTGTATAGAGAATATATAAACATATATTTTGTAGTGAATGTAAGTACTTGGTAAATATTATAATCTGTGATCCTGGTTTTAGACTTTATAAAATCTAAAATGATGTATGCATATGCTCATGTGATCTAGGTGACTTAATAGTCGTCTAAGTGATCAATTGTATAGTTGTATGATCATATAAAATGTAGTCATATATAATATTCCTGTGATCCCATAATTGAATACTCACAATCATGATAAAATGTTCATAGTTTAATTGGCCAATGGATTGAATATTCACAATCATGTTATAGTATATAAATAGTTCTCGTGATCAATGTGTGAATGCTCATGCATGATGCAAGTGATAATATGAAGTTTTCATCAAAGGTGGTAATGTATAATATAACTCATGAGATGACGTGTACAATGATGACATTACAAAACATGAAAACTACAGGTTTTACAGCTCTATCCCGTTATTTTAGCTTTGTCCTCAAAGCTTAAGATGACGTTACTACTCAGGTGAACAAGTGTGGGTGCTTAGCTCTAAATGAGTCTTCGCGTTCCCAAGTGAACTCAGGACCTCGCCTTGAGTTCCAACGTATCTTAACTAACGAAATTTAGTTGCGTTTCATCTTCTTGACTACTATCTCCATGACCTCTACTGTTTCTTCGGTAAATTGGAGTTTGTCATCAAATTGGACTCCCTCCAATGGCATGGCTAACGGCTCCTCCGCATAGCACTTCTTTAAGTTTGAAACGTGAAAGGTAGAGTGTACTCGGATCAATTATTGGGGTAACTCTAGACGATAGGCCACTTCACCAATTCTGGCAATCACTTTCAAAGGTCCTACGTATCGTGGATTTAGCTTACCACGTTTCCCAAACGTACAACACCCTTCCAAGGTGATACCTTGAGCGTAACACAGTCACCTATTTCAAATTGCATAGGTTTTCGTTCTGATCTGCGTAGCTCTTCTGTCTGTCTTGTGCAGCTTGAATTCTTTTCTTAATGAGAGTGATCTTCTCTGTTTTCTCTCGGATTAGTTCGGGTCCAGTAAGCTGAAATTCCCCTACCTATGCCCAGCATACGGGTGATCTGCACTTGCGACCATAGAGAGCCTCAAATGGTGCGGCTTTGATGCTGGCATGGTAGCTATTGTTGTAGGAGAATTCAACTAAAGGTATATGTTCGACCCATCCTTTTCTAAAGTCGATCACACATGCTCTCAGCATGTCTTCCAAAGTTTGGATCGTTCTTTCACTCTGACCATCGGTCTAAGGGTGATAAGTAGTACTCATATCCAGGTTTGTACCTAAAGCTCGTTGAAAAGCTTTCCAAAAGTTTGAAGTTAATATACCTTCTTGATCACAAATTATTAAGACGCGTATTCCGTGTCTCGTCACAACTTCCTTTAGGTACAGTCTTGTTAGTTTGTTCAGAGAGTCATTTTCTCTTATGGGTAGAAAATGGGCAGACTTGGTTAGTCGGTCAACGATTACCCAAATAGTATCATACCCATGAGATGAGGTGGGAAGTTTGGTGATGAAATCCATGGTGATGTTGTCCCATTTACATTTTAGGATATCAGGTTGGACCAGTAGTCCTGACGGTCTCTAGTGCTCAGTCTTTACTCTGGCACATTCTAAACACTTCTTCACATAAGTTTCAATGTCTGCCTTCATGTTCGGCCACCAATACAACTTCCTCATATCTTGATACATCTTCTCAGATCCTGGATGTATGGAGTAATTGGACTTATGAGGATCGTGCATGATCACGCTCTTTAAGTCTCCGTAACATGGTCACCAGCTCCTTTCGTGTAAACACAATGTTCCATCTGCTCTTGGTTCTAACTTTTCCTTCGTAAGGTACGTTCTAAGCATTCCCCCTATGTCTTCCTTCTCAATGTTTTCTGGTTTCCGAGCTTGTATCTGAGCCTCCAATATCTGCTTGGGTAGGTCCAAGCTAATCGTCATAACCAAGGCTCAAACTCTCATGGGAGGATCAGTTCCCTTGCGGCTTAGTGCGTCTGAAACCACATTGGCTTTACCGGGGTGGTATTTGATGTCACAATCGTAGTCTCTAAGCACTTTTATCCAACGGAGTTGTCTCATGTTCAGCTCCTTTTGATCTAGAATGTGTTGCAAACATTTGTGGTCGGTATGCACAGTAAATTTTGTTCCGTATAAATAATGCCTCCAAATCTTCAAGGAAAAAACTTCTGATCCAATCTCTAGATCATGAGTAGAGTAATTCTGCTCGTGCTTTTTCAGTTGTCTTGAAGCATAAGCAATTACTTTTTTCCTCTGCATCAGTACAACACCTAAGTCTTTGTGTGACGCATCACAGTAGATAACGAAATCCTTGTTTCCTTCTGGCAAGGCTAGAATAGGTGTGCTGCACAACTTCTATTTAATGGTTTGGAATGCTAGTTCTTCTTTCTCTCCCCACTCGAATTTCACGTCTTTCTGAGTGAGCTTCGTCATAGACTTGGCTATCTTGGATAATCCTTCTATAAATCTCTGGTAGTATCCGGCAAGACCTAGAAATTGGTGAATCTCTTTCGATGATGTAGGCGGTGCCCAATCCTTTATGGATTCGACTTTTGGGGGATCTACTTGAATATTGTCGCTATCAATCACATGACCAAGGAAATGAACCTTAGGAATCCAAAAATCACATTTGGAGAATTTTGCGTACAACTTTTCTTCCTTAAGTAGTTTCAGTACTTGAGCAAGGTGTTCTCCATGTTCTTGTTCATTCTTGGAATAAATGAGTATGTCGTCGATGAATACGATCACGAATTTATCCAGATATGGTCTACACACTCGATTCATGAGGTACATGAATATTGCTAGTGCGTTGGTTAGTCCAAAGGGCATAACCTGAAATTCTTAATAACCGTAGCGAGTTCTGAAGGCTGTTTTTGGAATGTCTTCTTCCCTGACCTTCAACTGTTGGTATCCCGATCTTAAATCGATCTTGGAATACACACTTGATCCTTGGAGTTGATCAAATAGGTCATCGAATCGAGGAAGTGGATAACGATTTTTCGTAGTTAACTTATTCAGTTCCCTGTAATCAATGCACATCCGGAAAGAACCGTCTTTATTTTTGACGAATAGTACACGAGCTCCCCAAGGTGAGGAATTGGGTCTAATAAAACCTTTGTCTGACAGTTCTTGGAGTTTTTCTACGAGTTCTTTTATCTTGGTTGATGCCAACCGGTAGGGTGCTTTAGCTACAGGTGCAGCTCCCGGTATCAAGTCAATCTGGAATTCTACTTGACGAGTTGGTGGTAAACCAGGTAAGTCGTCTGGGAAAACTTCGGGATAATCGCGGATAATTGGCACGTCCTTGATTTGTTTCTTCTCTGGCTTGTCTTCTTCGTTCGTTTTAGAAATATGTGCTAAAGATAGGGCATCCTCTCAGTAGATATTTCCGGACTTTGGTACATGAGATAACACTCAGTCTGGTGTCAGTCATGTCTGTGTTTCCTTCTCCTCGGACAATTAAGTCTTCTTCTCCCCAAGGTATACGGACTAGCTTTTCATCACACACAATAGTCGCGTGATATTTTGCTAACCAGTCCATACAAATGATAACGTCAAAACTACCAAGGTTTACTGGGATTAAATGACTATCAAAGGGATGTTTCAGAAGATTTAAGGTACAACCTCCTAGGATAGTATCGGTTTGGATGACTTTACTGCCGGCTAATTCGACTCTGTAACAATTGTCTAACTTGTTGGGAGTGATGTCTAGTAAACTACTAAACTCGGTAGATATGAAACTTCTATCGGCTCTTATCAAACCAAATAGATGCATATCGATTGTTTAGAAGAAATATACCGGTAGCCACATTAGAGTCGGGGTTGGATCTAGCATCTCCTATGACATAAACTTTGGCCGGTGCTCCTCCACTGTTCCCGTTCTTGGTTGCTCGCTTTGGGCACTCGGGTTTGATGTGTCCCGGTTCTCCACAACCATAGCAACGAACTTCTCTCCGTCTCATATCATTTCCACCTGTGGGATGGCGGTTTCCCTGCTATCCATTTCCACAGAAGTTTTGACCACTCCTGTTGTTGGGTCTGAAGTTGGTGCCAGTGTTGCTTCTATCAGCCGAAACGAAAGTATTGTTTGGTCGGGGTCTTCGGCAAGACGCGTCACGGTAATGGTGAAAATTGCACTTGGCACACTTGGGCTTGGTACCTACATATCGAGGTGGTTCTGAGGTAGTAGCACTATCAACCGGACCTAAGTTCTGCCTCTAGGTGGCTGAGTCTGATGATGGCTACGGAAGTTTTCATTGGCTTTCCTCTTGTTTTCAGTCTGCCTTTCCGCATGGTTACGACCTCGTTTGTCCATCAGCTCAGTGGCGAACTCAATGGCACTCTCGACTGTAGTGGGTCGGGATGCGAGTACGCTGTCGTGAATGGATTCTAGAAGTCCACTAACATACTTCTCTTCACATCAGGAACCATTCTGGTGCAGATCAAGGTCCGCTCTTGGAATTTCTGATTGTAAACTGTAATGTCATGGTTCGTGCATTTGAGATTCCACAGTTCGATCTCTAGCTTCTTTATTTATCCACGAGGACAATACTTCTCGGTAAGCCTTTTCTTCAACACAGTCCAAGTCATTCCATTGGCATTATCGTGCCCAAGGGTAGCAACCAAAGAATTCCACCATGTGAGAGCACTGTCTAGTAGAGTATGGGTGGAAAAATTCACCTTGTTTTCTTCCGTGCAGTCACTGATACGGAATACCGTCTCGGTCCTCTCGAACCATATCATTAGTTCAACAACCCCTTCTTTGCCCTTAAAGTAAGTGTGCCTACATTTCAAGAAGTCGGGGTTAGTGCATCCTCTAGCAATCATGTCATTCCTCCTTGCATTAGAGTTCTGACTGTCGTCTTGGTTCCTGCTGGGATGGGCTTCCCTAGCAGCCAAGGCGTCAGCTATGCCCTACGAGATGAGTACCCTGAGTTGGGCTTCTGAGATAGTGGGTGTGGCATTAACTCCTTAGGGGTTTGATCGTGTGTTTCTTGCAGCCATTTTTCTATAATATACAAGAATGAGATTTATTAGTTGATCAATATTGCTTTTATATCAATTAAATGGAAATGTATATGCATGAAGTTTGTAACAAATTGGATAACCTGTCAAAAGTTCACAATATAATATAAGCGCAAGAGGGTAATAGAGTAACATCAATATAAGTTATTTTTGGCAAACAACAATATCATATAAGTACAACCAATCTAAGACAGGAATACAACATGCTTGTCTGCAATAGTGGTACAGATGTTTTTGGTACAACAAAAGATAGCCTACCTACTAGGGTTAGGTACTAAGAGATGGAAATACAACTGAAAGAACAAAAGATATAGTACATCATTCATAGATCATGAGAGATGAGATGCAATCCAATACTTGTCATGATATACAAGATATCTAATCTAGACATGGCTAGCTGAATCACTAGAAAATACTGGTACAACTGGGGCTACAGGTGCCTGAGTAGCATCCTGCAAAGCGATCATGGCAGCACGTGTATCTCTGGTGTGGCAAAGAGCCTCTAGTAGCTGTGCCTGTCGAGCCGTATCTGCACTCCTGAGGTAGTCGGTCTTTACAGTAGTCCCCCAATGACGGACCTCTGTTAAGTCGAAGAAAATATGAAGCGTATCCCCCTGATTCATGAGGGCAGTGTGTGTGTGATACTGCTGGCCCTTAAGGGCGAACAAACGATGTCGGAGATGAGAGTTCTCCTCGATCAACCATTGTAGGGTGTCCTGGACAGTCGCCCAAGTCCCCTGTGTAGCATGCGACTCTGCCGCTAATGCCCAATAGAGAGAGTCTAGTCTCTCCTGGAGCATTGAGCCTCCATAATGACTCGCTCGTAGCAAAGAATGAATAGCAGCTGAATCATGAGCCTGTCTCGCAGCTAATGCGGCGATCGGTGCCTGAACAGGGTCGGGTCCTACCCGTCCCGCTGTTGATCCCTCTCATATCTCAAAGGTGGATATAGGAGTAGAGTCGCACCTCCTCTTGCGAGGTGGTAGGGCTCTAGTGGGATAGCAGTGAAGAGTAGAGAGTGGTGGAAGCGGTGGTAAGACGGGTACAGTCTGGTCTCCTTCCCCGGTTGGGGAAGCAGGTACAACTAGTGGTGTGGACGTGGTTGTTGGGAATCTAAACTTATTAGATTCCCTGATCATTGATTTAAACATAATTAGGCTGATAGATAGTTCCTTGCCTGTGCCTAGGAGGCAGGCAAGCTTCGCAAGACTCACAGAGATCCAAGTCTCTGTGAGCAACCTCAGAGGAGTCCATGTCAGAGACATTGTCAGGGAAGTCGAAGAATTACCTGAAGACATACTCATTGGCTGTGATGGATAACAGCCAAGATGTATCAGGGACTCTGAGGGGTTGAGAGTTAACAGGGGTGGCAATACCCTGATAACTCTCAGCACACTTTGGACATGCCATTTGTGTGTTCGAGACTATGAAGAATAAGGAAACTGTTTTTGACAACTGTTCCTTAAAGCATAATGGAAGACTACCAAGAATAGAAGGACATCATGTGACTGATGTGGGAACTTGTAAAAGCTTGTGTAGTCGACATCAAGTACTGTTTAAGTCAAACTCGTAACACTATAAATAGGATGTGTATCCATGCATTAATGTTGAACACTTTGAGATATTAAGAACATTAGTGCATATAACTTAGTGAATCAAACAGCTACGACTGTATTCATAAGTTAGGGTTTATCGTTGTTCAAAGTGTGCACAACACATTGTCATCAAACTGTGTTATCCATAACACTTGTAATTCTTTATTATACAATAATAAGATTACGTTTGAAAAGTAATATCTTGTGTTGATTAAGTTAAGATTAGGGTTTCTTGCATTGATTAGGGACTTTCAATTGGTATCAGAGCGGTGTTTGATATTAAAACCTTCAAGAAACATCGTTCTTAGTTTTATAATCAAGATCCACCATGCCGGAAACTTCTAGCCCACAATCACCTTCCACAAACCCATCTTCACCAAGACTTAACCCTCCATCCAATGACGATGATCTACCCCAACTTCTTGACTCAAGAGGTGGATCACACGTAACCAGTGTACCAGTCTTTGATGAAGAAGACTTTGCCAGTTGGAAGAGTCAATTTCTTGTATACCTTGATGGACTTGAACCTTTTCTCTTAGAAATTTTAGAAAATGGTCCATATATTCCCATGGCGCTTACATCCACTGAAGAAAACCCTCTTCCCAAACCTATCAAACAATGGACTTCAGCTGATAGGAAATTAGCAAACCAAGATAAACGTCTCAAAAGCATCATAATTTCCTGTCTTCCCAAGCATATCATGAAGTCTGTCATTCAGTGTCCCACAGCTAAACAAATGTGGACAGATCTCATTCTTGGCCATGAAGGACCCTCTGAAACAAGAGAGACAAAGATTCAGGCACTCAGACTTCAGTTTAATGCCTTTAAGTCACTTGAAGGTGAAAAGGTTCAGCAAACCTATACTAGGCTGAAGATTCTTCTAAATGACCTGGCTATGAATGATGTCACTATTGGTCAAGCTGAGATCAATGCTACTTTTGTCAACAGCCTTCCAAGAAAGTGGCTGAGCATGAATCAGACTCAGAGAGCTAACAACTCAATCAAAAATGATACCCTTGCTCAGCTCTATGGTAAGTACAGTTATGAAGAAGGGTTGATCGATACTATCTACAAATCAGAGACTGAAAGATTTGTAGTCCAAAGAGCATCTTCCAAAGCTTTGATCTCTGCAACACATCCTCATGACAGCGATTCTGATATTGAAGAAGATACCCGTAGCAGCCAAGAGTTCTTGTCAGACCTCAATGCAGAATTCCATGAAAGAGCGTTGCTAGCCAACCAAAGAAGATACTACAAAAGATCTGGAAGAGTAGGATCAGCTAGTAAACCAACTGACAGGTCAAAAGAAACATGTTATGCCTGTGGAAAGCTTAGACATTATAAAAAAGATTGTCCTTCTACCAAGACATCCTCACCCTCTTATCCATCATCTTCATCCAAACCCTACAAGTTCAAACAACATAACAACTCATCTCAATCCAATTCTTCAGACATTGAGAAGAAAGATTACAAAAATAAGTATAAGGCACTTAAAGCTGAGTTAGAACAAATGAACTTGAAGATTGAAGCTCTGTCCAAAAAGAAAGGTGGTGAGAAAAAGACAGAGAAAGGGTTGGTTGCCGAAACTTATGATTGGAATGATGAACCACTGACTTCAGATGAAGAAGACACCACAAGAGTCAGGGCTTTTATGGCAATAGCTGAGGATGAACCAGCTGTTGGAAAAGGTGATGCTAGATCAGGACAATGGGTTGACATCACAATGAAAAAGGTACACAGGCTTTTATCTATGTCTGATAGTGATGAACGTAAGCATGTCCTTGATTACACCATTGTTGATTTGCACTTTGTTGAGGAACAAAGAAAGAACCTACTTGATAAGTTTCACTCTATTAAATCTGAAATGATAAATGCTAAGGCTGAATGTGAAACTCTCAGGCGGGTTAATTTAGAGAAAATATCCCTGCAAAATGAAGTAGCTAGATTAACCTTGAAAAACATAGCTTTAAATGATCAAGTCTCTGAATTGAACAAGATTATTGAAAAGTGGTTGTGTGCTAGGTTTACTATTGATGAATTGCTTAGGGATGAAGTGCCTGCTGACTTAAACAGGGATATAACTGTTAAGAATAAAAAGCTGAGGATTCTCACCAAACCCAAAGACATTGTCTTTAAATCTACAGAGACTATTCATACGTCAGATACCTCTTTGACTAATGACCCTGTCTCTGAAGATGTGGCTGAGCTACCACCTTTGCCCAAACTCTCTGGAGTTGAACCTAGCAGCTCTTCTAGATCTGCTAAGGACGAACTTTGGACAGATATTAAGAATCCTCCAGCCAAAGTTTTTCTTGTGCCTGCTAAACAAACTGGTAAACAAGTAGCTTTTAAGCCTGTCACTTCTAAAACTGTGAATAAGGTTGACCCCACCACTGAAGATCGCCTGTTGTCTCTTATGAAAGAAGTAGAACTCTTGAAAAACACATTAAGCCTTCCGCTGAATGCTCTACTTCTCATGAACCTAAGTCAGTCCTAGGTGAACCCAAAGGGGAAAGGTTAATCAAACCTTATTGCAATGTATGTAAAAATTCTCACCATTCGACCTTAGATCATGACAGACACATGGCAGCTAAAAGAGCTCAAACACCCTCTAGGGACAGACCACAGAGTTCCAAAAGGCAACAGGGAAATTACAAACCTTATCCTCCCTGTAAATTCTGTGGGTTCACAGACCATCACTCAGACAAGTGTGGTGACTTCCCTGGGTGTGATATCTGTGGGAGCTATAACCATGAAACAATGAACTGTCCATCCCAACGCCAAAAGTTTTTCAGGAACACAAGAGTTGCTAACAAGCAATTCAGGGAACCCACTGGAAAGTGGGTTCACCATAGGAACTAATCTGTTTCTATGTATCTGTGCAGAAATATCTCAAGGAATCGGTATGGTATCTAGATAGTGGCTGTTCTAGACACATGACAGGGATTCAACAATACCTGCACAGATACTCAAAGGAGCCAGGTCCCAAAGTGGTGTTTGGAGATAACTCTTCAGGTGACACAGAAGGATATGGCTCAGTGAACTGCAATGGGATCACATTTACCAGGGTTGCATATGTGAATGGTCTTAAACACAATCTTATTAGCATCAGCCAATTATGTGATGCTGACTATAAGGTTTTGTTTACTAAGACTCAGGGAACCATATTCAACAAAAACAATGATGTTGTGCTGATTGCACCTAGAAGGAGAGATGTTTATGTCATCAACATGGCTGTGTGCTCTGAAGACAGTTCAAATTGTTTTCTTGCCAAAGCCTCTGAAAGTGTCAACTGGCTGTGGCACAAAAGACTGTCTCATCTCAACTTCAAGAACATCAATAAGATAGCCACTCAAAACTTGGTTGCTGGTCTACCTTCAGTAATGTTTTCCAAAGAAAAAACGTGTTCTGCCTGTGTCAAAGGAAAACATCACAGGTCTTCATTCAAGACTAGGCAATCATTCTCTATTGACAAGTGCTTACATCTCCTTCACATAGACTTGTTTGGGCCTGTCAAACCTCAAACCATTAATCACAACAAATACACCTTGGTCATAGTTGATGAATTTTCAAGATATACATGGGTGTTCTTCCTCAGAAGGAAAAGTGATGCAGCTGAAACCATCATGTCCTTCATCAGACAGGTTGAAAATATGAATGATGTTAGAGTCAAAGCTCTAAGAAGTGACAATGGTACTGAATTCAAGAATCATCAACTTGAATCATTTTGTGATGAAAAAGGGATTTCTCATAACTTCTCTTCAGCTGGCACTCCTGAACAAAATGGTGTGGCTGAAAGAAGAAACAGGACTTTGATTGAAGCAGCAAGAACTATGTTAAATGATGCAGCCTTACCAAAGCAATTTTGGGGAGAAGCTGTTCACACTGCCTGCTACACTCAAAACAGATCAATCATTGTCAAAAGACATGGTAAAACCTCCTATGAAGTTTTCAGAAAAAGATCTCCAGACGTCAGCTATTTTCATGTGTTTGGATGCCCTGTGTTTATTTATAACTACAGGGATAAACTTGGAAAGTTTGATGAAAAAGCTGATGATGGTTTCTTTTTGGGATACTCTCCAACAGCCAAAGCCTTTAGAGTATTCAACATCAGAAGACAAGAAGTAGAAGAAACATTCCATGTCAGATTCAATGAAGATGATGAAGTCATACAGAGAACAGGAACAGAGGGTGATGAAATAGATTTTAATGAAAATATTTCTTTCCCAAGTGATGAGTTCACAGAACCCAGACCTACCAGTCATCATCACTCCAACACTCTCACTCCTTATGTCCCTGCTTTTGACCCTCTGTCTACTCACAACATAGAAGTTTCTACCTCTCAGGAACTTGATGAAGAAGAACCTCAAATCTCTGATGGTCCTTCTCATGATATTGATGACTCACCAATTCTTCAAATCTCTAAAGATTCTCCTGCTGATAATGAAATAGCTTCCCTTGATACGGCTGAAGAAGACTCTGACACTGAAGTAGTCTTTGAAGAAAGCCCTCCTAGTCAGCAGGATGAGACTCAAATTGTACCAGCTGTGTCCTCAAGTACCCCTGTTCTTGAATCCCCAGCTCCTCAAAATAAGTGGTCAAGAGATCAACACATTCTTCTTGTCAACATTATTGGGGAACCAAATGCAGGGGTCACAACCAGACAGCGAATCCAAGACTCAGAGTCAGCCTCAGCCAATGAATGTCTATTTGCTGAATTTCTTTCACAAATTGAACCTAAAAGAGTAGCTGAGGCTCTGGTAGAAGAAGGATGGGTAGCTGCTATGCAAGAAGAAATCAATCAGTTCAAAAGGAACAAAGTATGGACACTAGTGCCAGCTCCACCTGGAAAGAATATCACAGGCACTAGATGGATCTATAGAAATAAGATGGATGAAATTGGGAACATCATCAGGAACAAGGCAAGACTGGTAGCACAGGGGTTCTCTCAGACTGAAGGAATTGATTATGATGAAACATTTGCACCTGTTGCTAGACTTGAGGCCATCAGAATCTTCCTTGCTTATGCTGCCTATATGAACATCACTGTGTATCAGATGGATGTTAAGAGTGCCTTCCTCAATGGTGATTTGGCTGAGGAAGTGTATGTTGCACAACCTGAAGGATTTGAGAACAGCGAGTTTCCCAACCATGTGTACAGACTTCACAAGGCAATGTATGGTCTGAAACAAGCTCCAAGAGCATGGTATGAAACTCTTTCAAATTTCTTAACTGAAAATAAATTTATCAGGGTGTCTATTGATAAAACACTCTTTACCTTCAAGGACAAGAGTGATTTCATCATTGTGCAGATTTATGTGGATGATATCATCTTTGGGTCAACAAATGTCAATCTTAGTAAACGTTTTGCTAAATTAATGACCAAGAAATATGATATGAGTATGATGGGTGAATTAACTTACTTTTTGGGCTTTCAAATTAAACAATGTCCTAAGGGAATTTCTATTTGTCAAGAAAAGTATGTTAAGGATTTACTTAAAAAATATGACTTAGCTGATTGTACATCAGTGAAATGCCCCATGCTTCCACCCAACAACTTGGGCCCTGATGAGTCAGGGGTCTCTGTCAATGAGACTTTATATAGAGGCATGATTGGGTCACTGATGTATCTAACAGCCAGTCGTCCAGATATCCAATTCTCCACATGTCTCTGTGCAAGGTACCAAGCTAACCCAAAAGAATCCCATCTAGTGGTTGTTAAGAGAATTTTCAGGTATCTCAAAGGAACACCATCCCTAGGTCTATGGTATCCAAAGGAATCAGGCTTTGATCTCAAGGCCTATTCAGATTCAGATTATGCTGGATGTTGTATTGACAGGAAAAGCACTTCAGGCAGCTGTCAAATCCTAGGAGGAAAATTGGTTGGATGGAGTGCTAAGAAGCAAAACTCTGTGGCTATGTCTTCAGCTGAAGCAGAATATGTCGCTGCAGCCAGCTGTTGTGCTCAGGTGCTCTGGATGAAAAGTCAATTGGCTGACTATGAAATCTTGTATGACAAAGTACCAATCTTTTGTGACAACACCAGCGCCATTGCCATATCCAACAACCCTGTTCTTCACTCTCGTACCAAACACATTGATATCAGGTATCATTTTATCAGGGATCATATAATGAAGGGAGATATTGAGCTGCATTTTGTTCCCACAGAGCTGCAACTAGCTGATATCTTTACAAAGCCTTTGGTTGAACCTTCGTTCAACAGGCTAGTTGCTGAGCTAGGGATGCTCAATATCTCAAAGCGTGTGGCTTGATATTAAATGTGTTCATTAAATGATTGATTCTATATTAAATGTTTTTCACATGAAACTAGGTAGTTACTTTCCAAGTAAATGCAAAAAACATTCTTAAATATTTAATCATTTATTTTTCGGATAACGAGGAGACAAACTTTTTGAAAGGTCAAGGGGACCCACTTGAGCAGTCATTTTCGCACCTTGCATTTAATACGGTTGAATAACTGTTCACTTAAGTTTGAATATATATTGTCTTCTTTCTCTTCTCACCCACCACCATTCTAAAATCTACTTCTCTCTCTAAGTTCTTATCTCTCTCAACCATCCTCCATTTTCATTCACCTTCAACCTCAAATCCATGGCGTTTTCCGTTCCAAAAGCCTCCAATGTTAACTTCGAGATCAACGAGAGCATCCTCGCCTCCAACAACGCCATTGGATGGATTAAGGCACCAAACAACACCTATTCAGATCTGGTAAATTTCATGCAGAATTGTGACCTAAATGAAGCCTTCACAAAATCTCCATCCACCTTTTACCAAGAATACCTTAGGGAATTCTGATTCTGCTGAAGTAGTTGAAGACACCATTACATTTAGCCTTTCATGCAATGAACATCCTTTTGCCTTCTCCCTTAAAGACTTTTCTAGTGTGGCCGGACTAAAACATGGAGATGAATGCCTGAAGGCAGTTGACAAAAAGGCTGTCAAGGAAGCCCTGGCCACACTCAACCCTTTCCATGATGTTAACCCTACCCTTACACCAGCTGAGGTCCTCGCCAAATCCCCTCTGAAGATTAAGTATTTCACTCCTATGTGGCGTGTCCTCTTCACCCACATTGTGAAGTCCCTGGGAGGAATGCAGGGATCACAGGATCAGATGTCGTTCAATCATCAGTCTATCGCGTATGGATTAATCTGGGGAGCTGATGTTGACGTTGGAAGCATCCTATTCTCAAACCTGGTAGAACAACTAAAGGGAAGGAATCAGGTCAGGGAAAAGAACATCTGTTATGTGCGCTTCCTGTCCCTGATTTTTGAAAGTTTGCTGGGAGATAACTACCACAACAAGGCCTTGACTGCTCTTAAGCCCTATCGCATCACAGGCGCCATTTACAAGGAAATAGGAGCTGAGGATATCCCTGTCACCGCCCATATGCTGAACGTGGCCAACCATGTACCAAACGCTGAGAAGCCCTTGCTCCCTTCCTCTGAGAAGGTGAATACTTGTAGTGTTACTGGCAAGTCTATGTCTTTGACCTCTGGGCAGCACACTACTAAGTCCAAGGCTTCATCTGGCCAACAGCCAAAGAAGAAGAAAATCCCCTCTTCTTCCCACTCCAAAGCTGTTATTAAGGCCAAGGAAAAGAAGACTGACACCGCCTCTGGTCTAGATACTCTTGTGGATTCAGACTCTTTGGCTGACAAACAACAGGCGTCTAGTGTCTCTAGGTCAGCTGAGACAACAGGAAACCAGCCAAATCAAGCTGATATCTCACATGTAATCATTGTACATTTTTAGAGGTTCACAAGTAGCCACTCTCATTTGTCTGTAGGAGAGAGTGGTGAAGTTAGGGTAATCCTCGACCCATAGAAGTCTGTCATTACACTTAGAATACTTTAAGACTTCTGTACACCCTGTCTTTGCACCAGGGAATGATTCATTAGTGTTTATAAAGCACCCCGATGACCCTGAACCCTCTAGACAGTATTCAGGCTAACAACAACCTAAATATACTAATGTCTCAACCTTGATCAGCTGTACTTCACACAGCCTCTTGGTTCCCTCCTTAAAAGAGTCCCAAAGGATTTATCCTTTCAGGGGGAGCTGAATCATCACCCTCAGCTTTCCTAGGGGCAGCGTAACAGGCGACCTACAACAACATATGTTTCACTCTTAAAAGAGTCCCAAAGGTTTTACCTTTTGGGGGGGCTGAATAATCACACTCAGCTTTCCTAGGGGCAGCGACTGGCGATCCATAAACAACATATGTTTCACAATCAAAAGAGTCCCAAATGTTTTTTACCTTTTGGGGGGGCTGAATAATCACACTCAGCTTTCCTAGGGGCAGCGAATGGCGATCATTAACCACACTTTATTCACACTTAAAAGAATCCCAAGGATTTATCCTTTGGAGTGGCTGAGTAATCACCCTCAGCCTCTCTGGGACAGCGAAATGGCGACCATTCCCCTTATATTTTTCCCTGTTACTAATTACAACAAATTTGCAGGCTGAAATTGTACAGCCAGTCATCGAGTCTCAGGTACAACAAGAAAAGGAGGCTGAAACTATGACTCAGGACAAACCAACTGATGAAGAGCCTGTGTTCAATGCTGATGAAGAAATGCTCGCATTAGAAGATTATGTCTCTGATATTGAGCCAATGCCTGAGGATGAATTCCCTGAGGGAATGTTCGATGAAGAGGATGAAGACGATGAGGAAGACCAGCTGTCTGCCTCTCCTCCTAAAGAAATAGCTGTGTCCACACCAGCTGATGACAAGACTTCTCCTCTCAAGGAAGATGTTGATACTCCAAACTCTGCTACCTCAGCAACAACAGTCTTCCAAAGACCAACTTATGATCCAACAGCAGAATTTCTCATGTTTGATCATCCTACCCAGACCAACTTTGACTTAATACCAAGGGAGGATGACTATGCTCAACAAAGCCTCAATATCAAGAATCTTCAGCCAGTACATCATCAATCTGATATTGAGCGCTTATCAAGGAAGCTGGATGTGATCAAGTCAGAGATGCACAACTTTACTGTGACATTTCCAGACATCATAAAAAAGGCTGTGACTGAGGCTGTCACTGAGCCAATTCAGGATGGTGCAAGAAAAGGTGTAGCCCAGGGACTCAGTCATCTCTCAACACGAATCAAGGATGCTATTGACTCAGCTGTCCCTGCTATGTTCCGTGAACATGAACTCACCCTACACAGGCAATTTAATGCTGTTCGCAACAGGCAATACAACCATGCTAACTTTATTGTCAGGCGTGTTCAGGCAAATACTAATGCCAATGCCAACCTCCTGCTGAAGATTGCCAGGGCCTCAAGAAAAAGGCAACGTGCTATGGCTGCCTCTGTGGAGCAGATTGCAAGACATTTTCAGGCACGATCATCCAAGCATCTGCGAAGCAAGGATAAACGTGAGGGGGAGAAAAATACTACACTCAGCCTTGCATCTGCTGAACAAGGCTCCTCATCAGCTAATCCCTCAACTACACCTGTTCCTCTCCAAGTCATCACACCAGTTATAATACCTGATGATGAGGATGATACTCAGGGGGAGCAACAAGATGGAGCTGACTCATCTAAATCTCTGATCTTAGTCAACATCAGCAAGCCTGAGGATGATGATGAGCCAGCGGCCAAGAAATTAAAATTCACTGTTAGCTCTCTCCCCAAAGCTATTCAAACTCAGGCTCAGACAGCGTTCATCAATAGAGCTGATGTTTTGAAAAACATAAGTGTGGAGTCCTCTGTCTCGAAGAAAGGAAAGGAGATAGTTTTGGTTGACACAGATACCAAACTTAAGAAGATAGATGTGATGCTAGAGACATGAGGATCCACCACAGACCTTTCACAGTTCTCAACCTTTACACCTTTCGATGAGATTCCTTTGACCCCTGAAGAAATTGAGCAACAGGCTGAAGAATTCAAAAGATTAAGTGAACTCAAGACAGCCAAAGAATTAAATGAAGCGGCTCTGAGGAAGATGACACCACCTGAAAGAGAAAAACAAAAACAAAGGTTGAGAGAAATGGAAGTAAAACGCGCTGAGGCCTTAAAGAAAGTCAAAGCTGACTATGATGCCTGCGTGAACAATAGATATGCTGCTGGCAAGATAACCAAGTTCAAATATACCATTCACAAATCCACAAACACCCCACAAATGATCTTATGGAGGGAAAACCAACAGAGAAATATGGATGTGTTTGACAACTTCAGGTTAAAGACACTTGGGTTATCAGAATGGTTTGAACTCGAAGCCTTAGCTGCCAAAAAGTCTGGACAGGAAAATTTCCTTCTGCTTAAAACTCTTAAGGCCAAGTTTAACTGGATCAAGGAAACAGCAGCCAAACTCAAGATTGATCCCCCACCACAGCTTTTTGAACAAGAACCCCCAAAGACAGGCAACAAAAGAAGAACAATTTCACAAATTGTTAATGAAACTTTTGTTACTGAAGATGTTCATGTGGATGGTATGCACAGGGATTTGATCCTCCCAAATGGTATTGTTGGCCCTGTTGATGGTCAGACATATACAGAGCCTGAAAGAGGAATGACATTCATGAACAAGGCTTGCCAGTATGCTTTTCAGAGGGAAGATGAGTTGTGCTTGGCTTCAACTATTCAGCTACTCTGTCACAAGAAGTGTCTCAAGATCAACACAGAGTATTCCAAGAAGTTTGCAAAGACTTTGCAGGATGAAATTGATAATAGACTAGACGTGGCCGAAGCTGAAGAAAGAATAAAAAATGATGACTATTGAAGATGGTCTCAGCCCTTTTACCTTCATCTTTTATTTTACTTATGTAATGAATTTGTAATTTTTCTTTAAGTCTTAATAAAATCATGAGGTATGTTTGTTTAGATCTGTTATGTGTAAGAAGAAGCTGTTAAACTCACTTACCTTAACTTAGTTAGATCTAGCATTATTTATGTTTAAATAGGGGGAGATTGTTGGGAATCTAAACTTATTAGATTCCCTGATCATTGATTTAAACATAATTAGGCTGATAGATAGTTCCTTGCCTGTGCCTAGGAGGCAGGCAAGCTTCGCAAGACTCACAGAGATCCAAGTCTCTGTGAGCAACCTCAGAGGAGTCCATGTCAGAGACATTGTCAGGGAAGTCGAAGAATTACCTGAAGACATACTCGTTGGCTGTGATGGATAACAGCCAAGATGTATCAGGGACTCTGAGGGGTTGAGAGTTAACAGGGGTGGCAATACCCTGATAACTCTCAGCACACTTTGGACATGCCATTTGTGTGTTCGAGACTATGAAGAATAAGGAAACTGTTTTTGACAACTGTTCCTTAAAGCATAATGGAAGACTACCAAGAATAGAAGGACATCATGTGACTGATGTGGGAACTTATAAAAGCTTGTGTAGTCGACATCAAGTACTGTTTAAGTCAAACTCGTAACACTATAAATAGGATGTGTATCCATGCATTAATGTTGAACACTTTGAGATATTAAGAACATTAGTGCATATAACTTAGTGAATCAAACAGCTACGACTGTATTCATAAGTTAGAGTTTATCGTTGTTCAAAGTGTGCACAACACATTGTCATCAAACTGTGTTATCCCCATAACACTTGTAATTCTTTATTATACAATAATAAGATTACGTTTGAAAAGTAATACCTTGTGTTGATTAAGTTAAGATTAGGGTTTCTTGCATTGATTAGGGACTTTCAGTGGTAGAATCTGATATGACAATAGCTCTAGTAACCTGGTGATCTCTAGACTCGGTGTCTGATGGTAGTCCGTGAAGTACCAAGGTCAGTGATGCTGGCGTAGTAGTAGTAGTCATGGGAGCGTCAATAGTAGGTATACGTGCCGGTGATGTCATGATAATCTGAAAATAATAACATTTCAAAGTTGATTAAGTATTATCTTACATTATTCAAAAAGTTTTCAAAAATGTATATGCGATGTTGTATATGTCTTTTAACAGTGTAGGTTAAAAATTACGTAGATACTTAGGTGATCATATAGCCAAAAGCTATATATCAATTCACATTTAGTTCACACAATATGTATGCTCTATATGATGTATGCCTAATCATAAGGGTTCCCCAAAATCAATTTTTCTTAAAACCGATTTTTAAATTTAGTTATAGTCCAGTAATAAATTTTTATTATTTTAAAAGTTTTAGATTTTGATCTGGTTGTCTATAACTATGCGCTCTGATACCAATTCTGTAACACCCTGGTCAAATGCAGCGGAATAGTACATAAGGTGTTACTTTGGTGGATCGATAGCACACATTATATAGAACAATGATCATAAATGTCATTAAAATATATTACATGAATTTAAATGTGCAGATTAAGTAAATTGTCTTAAAATCAACATTTAACATTGTTTGAAGTAATATCCCAACGCAATGGTAAACATGATGCTTCCTATGATGCTGGAAATCCAAGTGCACATGAGCTTGCTTATTTTCCTAAGAAAACATATAAAGTAAAATGTAGGGGTCAACACGAAATTGATGAATTCACAGGTTTAGTTTATAAATAAAAGTACTGATATGCAAAACACCACGCAAGTAGTAGAGCTCTAAGCTCAATACTATAGTAGTTCATATTGCCCTGTAATAGAAGCTAGACAAGTGATCAGAAGCCTATGTAGATCGTACCTGAGAAGTACCCCTTTAGTCCGACAATGTATATAAGTCTGGTGGCCTTGGCCGACGCTAGGTGAGAGCTACTCACGCAGACTGGGATTGTCAATCCCCAAATAGATCTATTTATAACATTTCGCGCTACACAATTAACTATTACAGTCCACGGGAATAGGGCAAACAATAGGCAGTAAGTAAGTTGCGGACCCGTGAAATGTTTGCACATACAATATTTAGTATGTTTTCTTCCCCCGTTATAAAAGCTGTAAAAATATGGGGCCATGAACTCACCTTATTGGTGATGCAGTAGTGATAGAGTCACTAGATAGACTGGCACGGTATGATCACGAAGCAGTGGAATTACCTAAATAATTTATGTGGGTCTCACTAAATGCACATATAAATGTATTGATGAAAATGGATGATCACAAATTAATAAGTTGTTACCATTTTTTAATGTTAAACTATTAGTAAGTTATCGAAATATGTACACGTTTAAGTTAATTAAAATGTATTTAACTTATTTTAACTTTAACGGTATAACTAATTAAATAAATGATTTTATTTAGTTACGATATGTAAATATAATGTTTCACAAAAAGTCCTAGAGTTTCATATATTTAAAATTAGTCCTCCGGTTTACACACGTTCCTTAATAAATCTTTTTAGTTTATTTAATTAAATAATTATAATAAACTTAAGTTAAATTGCACTGAGGTCCTTGTAAAAAGAGTAGTTTGCAAATAGCCCCTAGGGCTTGTAACACAATCGTTGTATGACAGAAAATACCCCTAGGGTTTCATTCGTTAAGTTTTATTGCAAAGTTAGTCCTTATCCGTTAACATAGTTTCAAAACTGCCCCTAGGGCTTATATATCTTTCGGCAAATGACAAAATAGTCCCTAGAGTTTGTAAGTATTCGGTTAATTGCAAAGCAAGTCCCTAGGGCTTGCTTTAAGTTTAATAAATGGCATATATGGTCCTTGGAGTTTCGAAAATCAATAAAAGACACAAAGTAAATATCTAGGGCTCGTTTAACTTACATAAAATGGCGATAATAGTCCTTGTGGTTTTATTTAAGTTTTGGTTGTGATTAAAATATCTAGGGTTCTTGTGTTCGTCGACCACCAAGAGAAAGAGAGAGGATTTTTCAAGTTATATCAAAGTGATCAATATCCCTTTGTTTATATAGTGAAAGGCTAAGACTAATTAAGATAAAGATCTTATCTTTCTTAACAAGCAAATAATCATTCAAGAAAATCTCTTCCATTCTTTTCCTTGTGTAGTCAGCCGAATCTTGCTCCACACCCCTTTGGGTTGATTTATTTTACTTTCTAGATTATTCTATTAGTAATTACATTATTTACCTTTAAGTCTTGAGTCTTTTAATTAATCCTTGTTAAACCTTTGAACTTATTAATTAATACTATTAAGTGTAAAAAAAATATAGTCATATTAAGTATATACTTTTACCCAAAAGAAATACCATTAAGTATATACTTTTATCAAATTAAGTGTGTACAATAAATATAGTTATATTATATCGTATATCTTAATACAAGATGATCATGATGTCTAAGTGTGTGGCCCCTTAAGTCACGTACTTCGAGCCGTATACAATACTATCTATGACTTACACACATGTTGCTTGTTAGAAAATATGGTTAGTGTGGTGATGATCTTAGATATTTTGCTTGAAACGCGTTGAGTTCACTTTTTGTTTAAAGTATCTCGATCTTATCGGTGCATGGGTTACACGAAATCCTTATTGAGATAATTCAATAAAGAAAACTTTGATTATAAGCATAAGAGATCAAAGCAAAACAAGGAGAAATTGTTATTTTTGTATGTCATAAATAAGACTAATATGACTGTTAATAAACAAAACACTACGGCAGTTAAGAATGGTTATAAGTGGTTAAAGTCGGTTAAAACCAAACATTACCATTTTTCACAAACAGACATGTTGATTGGGTTTTAGCGAGAAATTGAGGTAAATTTTTAATACCGATTCGTGAAAATCGTTTATATTTTGGGGCGTTACCCCAAACGCCACAAGGGGCGTCTCTTTAGACTCTCGCCCGTTAATCTGGCAGTGACAACCCAGCAAAGGGCGGCTCTACTCCTTGACTTCGCAAAAGGCGCTGTCTCTTGACTCTTACATTTTTGTCATAGATAAAAATATATTAGCTTAACGAGTGTACACTATTACATATAAGCTGATACTCACTATAATCAATGTCAACAATCATGAACAACGCTCGTATTTACTACTACGGCTGCACTAATTAATTTAGCAAAACTCTCAAAACCAATTACAAATGTTTTTTGTTCTAACAGGATGTTGGAAGCAAACAAAGTAATGTTACCATCTTGATGTGGCCATAACATGATAAGTTGCTTGTGAAAATGATATTGCTCAAGAATGGGATTGAGCTAGCCTTGTCCTTGTCATGTATATTTGGAGATCCTATGTTAACACTCAAATTGATAGATAAGACACATTGCCTATGTTTTCTTCAAATTGAAAAAAAATCAAATCATGTCACATGTGTGTATAGCTTGTCAGTGAGTGGGTGATAAGAAAGTCATGCCCAACACCACAAGTACTTTGATTTTAATTTTAGTTTAAATCTTTAGTAGACAGTTTTATGGTGGAAAATAAATTGGATTTTACTGTAGTTGGGTGGGATTTTTAATGTACGTCAAAATAATAATGTTTGATATTCCGACCAATATGAATAATTCAAAGTTATTGCTAAAAGAATTTAAAGAAGAATAAGAAAGACAAACACATAAATACAATCGAAAGTTACTAAACAAATCTTCTAGTGTGAACGGCATTTTGCTAACGATGGATTTGAAGGTTTATAACCAGTACTAAATTGGATAGTAGATTCAGAAATTTTCTTTTGAGTTTGACACAAAATAATCCACGGCTTTTTTTTATAACATACTTGAATTTCAAAAAAAAAATAAAAATACTCCGTATAAAATTAGAAACTGACAAACACGTATAAAACTTTCACCAAATACCAACAATAAAAGAGACGACTATCTAAAGACACTTTAAAAAAACCTATTTTTACATTTCACGACCTAACATAAGGGTGTATTTAATGTTACACCGTGCTCATGTTAGATCCGGTCCCATCAAATCTTTTGATTTAATGAAAAAAAAAATTTGTTGTGGTATCACTTAAAAAAAATGTAAAGTTTTAATTTTAATTCATGTTAAGTGCAAACAATATCGGAATAGTTACACTCATCTTTTAAAAAATGATTGCTTTATTTGGTTTGAACTAGCCGGCTACCCGCGCAATGCGGCGGCGGGTAGCCGGTAACTAATTTCGTGGATTTGGCTAAACCACGAAAACACCATTACAAAAACGAACATTTTTTCTGAAGACAACGACCAAATTTTTTTTCGGTACCTCAAAGTTGGCGACAATAGGTTGTGGTTGAGAGAGAGCGATGGTTTGTTTTGCATATTTTACATTTGTCTTTTAAAATTTTCTGAGACTTTATATAGTGAATTTAATTGTTTACATAAAACTGTTACACAATGGGTTTTAAAAATGTTTTTATGAATTAAGTTAAATCATGATTAAGACATTTAATATTTTTTTTCCTAACTTCTAATTATACTTATTAAAAGATAAATTTTCAGTTACAAAATTGTATTGAATTACAATTATTTCTAAACTTTTAATATTCATTAATTTCTTAGCAAAAGATAACTCTTTCTATTATAAGAAATGTTTAAGGCTTAATTTTTAAGACTTCTAATTTTAGAAAAAGTGTTAAATGTTTTATATATTAGTATAGATTTGTGTCACAATAAGTCTAAACTTTGTAGATTAACCGATCAATATGCAATTAAAAAAAAACATATGTTTAAATGACAAAGCCTTTTAAAATTAAAATAACTTTTTATATGTCGTTTATATAAAAATGCCAAGATTCTCAAGTAGAATTGGTTTTAGAAAATACTGTAATATTTTTACTTTTATTTTTTGAAAAAAAAAAAGAAATAAAGAAAGGGTAATATTTCAGGGGAAATGAGCAGAGAAGAGGAAGGGGACTTTACATAGAAAGCTGGAAAGCAATCCAACACACGTGCGGCTGTGTATCAAAAGTTAACACGACACTCATCATTTTCTTCTCTTTTTTTTTCTTTTCTTTTTTTGTACTCGTATAAACTTTGAAATTAAAATAGTACAATACATCGTTACAAATATGTTCATTTCATAATGACATTATGAATTTAAAATACTACAAATATGTTCTTTTTTCCAGCTCAAAAATGTTTTATGGCCTACAACCGAAATCACCTTTAGGTTTTAGACCCCTTTTCAAAATCTATTTTACAAATATCTTACTTAAACTCAAGCATACCTCTCAATACACTTAATTAAACACAAAACAAAAATGCTCATTCGTCTGCATGAGTGAGTTGTGCGCAAAGATGGTTGACGAACGAGTTGTGTGGCGGTGGCGTAACAAGGGACGGCCGAGTTGCGGGGAGATGTTCCTTAGAAAACAAAGGTCCGCAATGACTGATAATTAAGTTAACATTTTTTACATTTCGTAATCTTTTTATTGGTTGTAATATACAAATAAAAAATTGAAAGAAAATTTGTTTACCATTCTAATTGGCATAAGTAACTAAGTAACATGTTAAAAATACCTATATAATCTCACAAGAGATATTGAAAAGAAGAAAAAAAAGAAGATTTGCACATATACTCAAGTATATTTGTTTATTTGTATATTTCCTCATAATACAAGCTTTTAATACATAATTATAATAAAGTTAAAACATGATTTGACGAAATATGCAAATACGCGAGTTTAATTAGGTATATATGCAATTGAAAAAAAAAAACTGTTTGTGTGCATGGATTTTCAAATGGTCCTGTTTTGTAGCTTGACAAGAATAGTGTAATCTTCCTAATTTGGCCATCACATTTACTATGTTACGTATGGATGTGTCTATTTAAAAATATTGCGTAACAATCAAAAGATCTTTAATGGACATGCATCTTTTACAAAGTTGATTGTGACATATATAGTACTAGCAACACAAATATATCAAAAATTTAAATTTTTATACTAGTACACGTAAGTATTTAACATGTAAGAATACGTCAAAAGGAACACAAAAATATGTGTGATTCTAAAATAAATTGCTATCAGCAAGGACAAAGCTTGAACAACTTTCTTAGAAGATCGAAATCATTTGTAAATCATATGTTTTATTTCTATAACCATTGTGAGAATTTGGGTCAATACTAGGGGTGTAAACGATCCGAGCCGAGTCGAGTTTTGGCCTAAACGAGCCAGGCTTGTTTATTAACTGTCTGGCTCGAGCTCGGCTCGAGCTCGAATAAAACTTTATAATCTGGCTCGAGCTCGAACTCGAATGTTTTTTTGTTGTTCAAGCTCGAGCTCGAAGCTCGTTTACGATTTTTAACTTTTGTTTAGACTAACTTCTATTATAACCGATATAGTTGGATAGACTCGTTTATTAACTCAAGCTCGAGCTCGAAAGCTCGTTTATGATTATTAAAATGATACTAATCTTAATGAGTAAGCTAAGGTGTATGTAACTTATATATTTATAGATTTATCATTAAGCTCGAATAGCTCGTTCGGCTCGTTAAGCTCGAATAGCTTGTTCGGCTCGTTAAGGTCGCTCGGCTCAAGACAACTAAACGAGTTTTCGAACGAGCCGAGCTTAATATTATTTTTCAAAGCTCGGCTTGCCAAATTAAACGAACACAAATATTTGTTCAAGATCGATTCGAGCTCGAGAGTATTAAGTTCGAACTCGAGTTAAACGAGCTCGAGCTCGAATAGCTCGTTAAAAGCTCGACTCGTTTACACCCCTAGTCAATACTAAGACTTCATTTGATAATTTAACGTAATTGAATCATTAGATCTACTTATAATTCGATTACATTATATATTTATAATGTTGTTTGTTTCACGTATTGAAATGAATTGTAATTCACTTATTTTACGTAAGCTATTTAGTTTGCGTTGTAATTGTAATTCAGACATTACAGATACAACAACGGAGAGAATTCGTAATACATAAGAAGTTGGATGAAAAAATTTAAATTACATTGTAATTCGGTATTTGTATACTTTAAAACATCAGTAATAAATAATAATAATAATTTATATACTTTCTCTTCCTTTGGGGAATTAGAGGAGGATGCAGTTAACTTGTTGAAGCAGATCCAAAGGTTTTCCATGATTCAGGACATGAGAGCACTTGCTGCTCCTCATATATTTAATAGGATACGTTTCGTTATTGCTAAAGCAGTAGAGGCTCATATAGTATTTGGACTCCCCATTAATTTTTTATAAATCATATTATTCTAATAAAGTAAAGTTTATAACAACAATAATAAAAATAATAAAAATAGAAATAATAATAATAATTATTATTATTAATAAAAAAGTTATTATTATTATTATTAATTCAATGAATAGTTATTATTATATTAACAGAATTTTTGTATAATAACATTAATCAAATAATTATTATTATACTAATAAAATATTAATATAAATAAAATAATTATTAAAATATATATAATTAAATAGATAAATAATTATTTAAAGATATAATTATGATTAAAAACTAATTATAATTAAAAAACTATTAATAGAAAAATAAAAAAATATTATATCAAAAATTATTTAAAAAATAATATTAATTTTTTTAATTAAATACTTATTAATAAATTAATTATTATCAAACAATTAGAAAAATAACTAGTTAAACTATTATCATTAAAATTATTATTATTAATAAAAAAGTTTTTTTTACATTATTATTATAATAATATAATAATTACTAACAAAATAATTAATGTAAAAACTAAAAAATTAAAGAATATATTAATGTATTACTTTATTGTTATAAATTAAATACTATTAAAAAGTAAAAAAAAATATTATTTGTATTATTACTATTATACTATTTACGTATTAAATAATAATAACAATAAATAAGTAATAATAATAATAATATTTACGTATTAAATTATATTATTTCTCTTTTCTTGGAGAACTTGAGACGGATAGAATGAACTTACTAAAACGGATTCGAAGATTTTTCGTGAGTCATGACATTGGGGCATACGCTCCTGCTCACATTTGTAATCGAATAGACATTGCTATTGCTAGAGGAGTGGGAACTCATATAATATTTCGATTTCCCACTAACTTTTTCCAAATTCAATAATTTCTAATGAAGTGATGTTATATAAAAAAAATAAGAATATTTTTATTTATTTATTTATTATTAAATATTATTGATAATATTATTAAATATTATAATAATCACTTTATTGTTATTTATTGTTATTATTATTTAAAATTTCAATTATTTGATATTATTATTATTATATTTCTTTTTTTTATTATTAATATTTTATTTTTGTTTATTGTTTTATTACTATTATTATTATTTCTAATTATTATTTTTTTTTATTTTTTTTTTTTCAAAAAAAAAAATTATTATTATTTTTAATTTTATTTTTTAAAATTGAATTATATTACGTTGTAACCAAACAAAGAAAATGATAGAATATATATTAATTACAATTCCAAAATATTACATCTCTTTCAATTTCAATTCATTCAAATTACAATTCTTTTCACCAATTAAAATTACATTCAAAATATATTGTGAACCAAACAACCCTAAGTAGAATTAAGATTATTGCATGCGTTTAGATTTAAAGCAAAAATGAATGAACAAAATATATTTAATTAGACTTTTTTATAAAATATAAATGCACACATTGATATAAAAAAAGGAAAACTGGTGCTTAAAAAATCATGCAAATTCGTATTTCCTATTATTTTGAAATGTTAGAAGTTAAATTCCATTTTTATACTTGTTATTTTGAAATGCTCCATAAGAGTAAGTGACACACTATAATATAAGATGTCATCAAAGAATAAAATCACAAATTTACGAAAGTAGGGCGAAAACAACCGGTTCATTGTGGTTTGGAGAGTCGACGGAGCGTTTGTGAGCTCGAATGACATAACAAAAAACTCTAATGTATATCATGCGTACGGGAACCATTTTGTAATCACGTTTATGAACCATGGTTTGATGGTAACCAGCCCGCAAATCCAATTTAGTAAAGATAACCGCCCCTTCATTTTCATCGAACATCTCATCTGCGGTTGGAATGAGAAACTTATCTTTAAATGTGACCACATTAAGCACCCGTAGTCCACATGGAAACGATAAATCTCATCCTTCTGTTTAACAAGTAATACCGGAGATGAAAATGGGCTTTAGCTGAACCGTATGATCCCTTTTGCCAACATTTCAGTAAGTAACTTTTCCATCTCTCCTTTTTAATAATGAGGATAGCGATACGGCTGAACATTCACAGGCTTTGTATTAGATAGCAAATGGATATGATCAATTACAAGATGAGGAGGTAAGGTGGTAGGTACCTAGAATAAAGAACTAAATCAATCCGAAAAGGGTTCGATCTCAGGTGGTATGGATTATGTTACCTTAGATGATGTGTCCATTCCCTCAGCATCAGTTGCCACTTTATGCAACTCATACACACCATAAACATCCATGGTTCCAAGCAACTCCTGCATATGATGAAGGCTAATCCGTTTTATACTTTAATTTTCTTCCCTCTTCAATGTATAAGACGTATTAACAAGGATAAACTCCATAGTTTGTTGTGCATAATCTTGCATGACCTTGCAAAGTTTCTGCAACCACTGTATTCCGAGAACCACATTAGAAGTACATAAATATCAACTTCTATTAGTATGCCTTGAATGCTTAGTGTAACATGCGGACAACAATTATCACACAACAAAGACTCCCGATTCCCAATTATAGACTTTGAAAGCTTTAGTTGTATGAATGGAAAATTGCATTTGTTCCACAATATCAGGCCGCACAAAACTGTGAGTGCTACCATTGTCACTTCAAGCATGTACATTACCTGACCCTAAAGAGATCTAGGACTCCCTTGTCATATTATAGAATTTAGGATAGATGTGTTGCCGCTTTCAAAAACATCAACATAGTGGTACGGCCTCCGCGTCTTCGCCCCACCCAACATTAGCAGTAAAAACTTCCCTGGACACTTATGACCACGTATCCATTTGTTGTCACAATTAAAGCACAACTACTTTACTTACACGGTCTTGACATTCGGTTGGAGAAATCCACTTGATAGTCAATGGCTTAGGGTTAGTAGTGGCGGTGCTTTGGAACCGTGTTGGTAACAACGCGGGTTTAGTGTTGGCCGAAGATGAAGGAACACTAAAAGGAGTGTTCGCTTGTCGTTGGCCTCCTGTAATCGTCACTGATTTAGTTGTAGTTACAGCGATCGAGGTTGCTTGGTCATTAAAACGGACTTCAGTAATTCGCGCCAAGTAAAATACATAACCTAGCGTGGTTGGCTTTGACACTAACAATTGACGTTATATATAAAGCTTAAGCCCAGCGATATAAAAGATATGAATATTGTTTCACTTAACCCGATTCATTAGCTTTTCAAACTCAAGTTGGTACTCCTCGACGGTAGGAGTGTTCATGGTTCTAGAACCGTACCGAAACGGAACTGAACCGCAAGAACCAATAAGGAAAATATGGAACCGAGAACCGTCCCTATTTCTTCATTTCGGTTCCAATTCCGGGATGAGAATTTTTGAGAATTCTCGACGAGAACCATTGTGTTTAAAAAGTTCATTTTTTCAATATTTCACAAATGATATATTATAGCAAAAAAAACACATGCAGCAATGTCTTTAACAATAAATATCGTACCAATAATTCCAATAGTTAAAAATAACATAAAAACACAAAATTAAAAAAATCCTATAGTTGTTATAAAAATAATTACAAACTTACTGAATGTATATAAGCTTTCACACTAATGCTACTCTTATAAAATATAAACTACAAAGACCATCAATAAAATGTGATGTGATTAATATTTTATATATAAAATCAACATTACACCATACTTGTAGATTTAGTAAATTAATACTAGTATTTTATTCAAACGAATGATATATCATTATTGTGTTTATAAAGTTATGCATATGACAATTACCATACTTATAATAATCGATTAATTAACCTTAAAACACATATGTCGAATATTTTATTAAATTGATTAAATAAAACTTACTTCCATGTTGACGAATGATTTTGATGATGATAATAAATGATGTAGATTAAAGGTTACAGTTTTAAGTTATTATGGATTCTAAAGTTTAAAATTTTTTTACACCTTTAATGAGTAGTTTTTATTTTCTATTTTCTTAAAAAGCATACATGTTCTACATGATGTCATAAGCAAACTGTATAAAAATTCATATTTTATAAAGAATGGTTCTTTCAAGAAAGAAACAGAACCGGCCGGTTCTTTCTTGAACTGTTGATACGAAAACCGGATCGATAAAATAGATAAAAATGATAGATAGATTATATTAATGGGATAACCCGACCCTCAATAGCTTATATTAGTGAGATAAACCGACTCCTCAGTATTAATAACCAAGTCAATAATTCATATTAATCTCCCTAATGAAATTACAACCCTAATGATCCGTATATAATAATCCAATTCTTGTAGAACAATTCGGATCCTAATCTTTACCTAAATAAAAGATAGAAAATAAATAAAACCATATTAATACTTATTTAATAATATTTCCATAATTATAACTCCAATCGTATCATTACTCTGACCCGCAAAAACACCTTGTCCTCAAGGTATTGCTCCAAAATCTTGCCTCACGTGATTCCAGGATCTCATGTTCTTTGTTGTATCCCTGTTGCGTGCTTCAAGAGCAAGCATTAGTCTTGATATATGGTTTTGAGCTCTCTTACGCATACTTGTAATTGTTCATGTCAATCCAATCTTTCAAATCCATTACCAAGTAAGGTAAATAGCTCTCTAGGTTTTCCAGTTCGGACACATGCAACCACAAACTTTTTCCGAAACAACCTTGCCTTCACCTTCTTGTTAGGACTCCATTGATTTAGTTGGACCTTCATTGAATGAACTTGTCCTTCATGGTTAATCTCTTCCTTTACTCCCGCTTTTATCGATCTATGAAACTTTTTAGTTTCCATTGAGATATCTTGGCGCGCCTAACTCCTCTTTCATCTTTAACTGGAACCGAGTTAAACTATCCTATAATTTAGAATGGAGAGGCATTAAGGTTTCCTTCGAATAGAGTATAATCGTTCCAACATCTCTGCAACTTCAATTAACCGGTCTTCACAAATCATCTCGAGAATTTAAAGATTACTTTCTTATGAACAGTAACTTTCTGGCCAATGAACAATAGCCTATGAATAGTAACATTGAAGTTTTTTTTTGCAATCCCTAGAACCGAAACAACTCTGATACCAATTGATATGAACCGGATCGATAAAAGATATAAAAGGATAGATTGATTATATTAATGGCATAACCCGACCCCCTAAAGGCTTATATTAGTGAGATAAACCGACTCCCCAATATTGATAACCAAATCAATAATTCATATTGTTAATGCAATGATGCCTAAAAACGTTACTTGCACGTTTCGGTCTCGCTTTGTATTGATTACGACAATATGTAAAAACAAGCATTTACGAAAACAATGAAAAACGAATTCTTGAGTTCAAGTATTTTTCATTTCAACCATTATCACTTAAGGTATGAATAAACAAGTAATTATCCAAATTGAGTGATCAATGATATAATATTTTCGTAAAACTCACTTTTTATTAAGTGTGACAAAGTTTTATTATTAAACTTTCTTTTTAAGAAAATATTTTATTAAATTAATTATTTGAAACTTTGAAATTTGAAAACGGCATATTCTCACTTGGTTTGGAATATCCTTTCAGGATATTTTAATCCCCAGATTTGAACCAATCCACTAAATAACAAAAGGGAGCAGACTCTACGTCGGCGGTTCCTTAGCGCCTACGGTGGTTCCTTATCGATAAAGAACCGCGGGCTCCAATAAGGAACCGCGAGCAGATATAACCGTTGCTGTTTGTCTTATAAATAGTGGACCGTTCTCACACTTTCAATCCACCTCTTTTGCACATACATTTCCAGATTCTTTCATACTTCTTAAATCACTCAAATACTTGATCATTTGTTTGATTACTACTTGTTTAGAATTGAATCTTTCTCCTCTCAACTTTTCCTCTCAAAGTGAAAAGAGAAGAACACTATCATTCTTGAAGTGTTGTGTCTACCTCAAAGATCCATTGAAGATCCAAACTTATTTATTCATTATTGTGAAGATCCAAGTAGTTGTGTCTATTTGGAAGTTGTGTATGTATTAAGGTTAATACTTAGTCCTCAAAGTATATTGGTGTAGATTGGTCCTAGCTAAGATTAGGCTCGACTTTTAGCTTAGAGTCGGAAAATGGTTAAGCGACGTTGTATACGATTTCTCCACCTTAAGGAGCTTGTTGATTGATGAACTCTCGAGTAAGGAGTACTCGAGGAGTGGAGTAGGAATGAGGAGTGAGTTTCGTTGTCGAACCAATATAAATTCTTGGTGTTTGGTTTAATCTTTCCTTCCCTTATCTCTTTACATTCATTATTCTTTATACTTGTGATTATTAGTTTAGTTGCACTATACATTCATTATTCTTAATACTTATGATTATTAGCTTAGTTGCACTATACCTTGTTCATATTGTGTATAAGAAGGTTTCACATAAATACTCAAGCTTAAGTTTTTGAAAAATGATTTTTTAGAACCAAGATTTAACAAGTAAATTTAAGAAACTATTCAACCCTCCCCCCTTCCAGTTTCTACAATTGGTATCAGAGCGTGGTTGCTCAAGACTTTTTAAAATATATTGTATTTTAAAACTTGAATCGATCTATGGATTCCAACAAGTATCTAGAAGGGCAATCCATGCAAAGACCACCTCTTTTTGAAACCAATAGTTTTATTTATTGGAAAAATAGGTTTGAGACTTATGTGAAATCAAAAAATTTAGATCTTTGGCATGTTATTACCAATGGTGATTTTTTGCCATTTCAATATAATGAAGTTTCTAAAAGTAAATAGATTGTCACTTTTGATAAAGCTAATGATGATACTAAAAGGAAACTTGCTAAAAATAATGAGGCTAAAATGGTGACTTATAATGCTTTACCAAAGAAAGAGTACGAAAGGATTTTTATGTGTGAAACCGCTAAAGATATTTGAAATACTCTTTTAGTAACCCACCAAGGTAATATCCAAGTTAAAGAAAGTAAAATCGATCTTCTTGTTCAACAATATGAACAATTTGTCATCTTAGAAGATGAAACCATAGATAGTACATTTGCTAGATTTAACACTATTATTACTAGTCTAAAATCACTTGATGAAGGTTTTTCTAGCAAGAACAATGTTAGGAAGTTTCTTAGAGCGTTGCATCCCAAATGGAGAGCTAAAGTCACGACGCTTGAAGAATCAAAGGATCTCGCCAAATTATCACTCGATGAACTCATTGGTAACTTGAAGGTTCATGAGATGATAATTTTGAAGGACTTGGAAATGGTGAAAACTAAGAGTGAAAGAAAGTCTCTTGCACTCAAATCCAAGAAGGCACAAAGTGACCATGAAAGCTCCTCGGATAGTGATGATGAGGAATATGCCTTGGCGGTTAGAGACTTTAAGAAGTTCTTCAAAAGACGAGGTCAATACGTAAGGCAACCAAACAACGACAAGAAACCCTTCTCCAAAAACTGATTTGCCAAAGATGATAAAGGTGACAGGAAATGCTTTAGATGCGGTGATCCAAATCATTTCATCGGTGATTTTTCTAAGCCTTCACGCGACAAGAACCACACGGCGTTTGTTGGAGGTTCATGGAGCGATAGCGGTGAAGATGTTGATGATAACCCCAAAGATGAGAAGTGTCTCATGGCTCACACTTCTAAAGAGGTACTTTCTGAAACCAAGTATTATAGCAATAATAGTTCTTCTCAAGATGATAGTGAATTAGAAGTTCAATATAATAACTTGCATAAGCTTAGTCTAAAATTCATTGAAAAGAAGAAAGTGCTAAAATCAACTAGAACTAAGCTTGAAAACGAGATTAGTGAGCTAAAATAGAAATTAGCTAAGCTTGAAAAAAATAAAGAAACAGATCTAGGATGCTTAAAATGTGAAAACCTTGGACAAGAAAATAAAAACCTTAAGAGCACCTCCATTAGACTTGAAAAGTTCATGAGAGGTACTAATGCTCTTGATGATATGTTAAACAAACAAATTCATTCTAAGGAAAGACTTGGGTTAGGATATAACACTAATGAAGCATCAACTAGTGAACCAAAACAAGTTAGGTTTTCAGAAAAACACTCCCCTATACGCGGTGCTCCAATATATGGGGCGGTTCCTTACCGCTATGGAACCGCCGATGGAGCTAAGGAACCGCGGCCAGAAGAAGATTTTTGTGAAAATCCTGAACTTTTTGAAAAATCTATTTTAGGTGAAAGACCAAAACATATTCTTATTAAAAAGGTCAAAGTACCTATAATTGAAAATCCTACTCTAGATAAATTCTACAAGCCCTTGAGTAAACCTCTAGTGGGAACTAGAAACTTATCTAGACAAACATCTACTCCTCCAAGAGTATGAAATGTATCTAAACCTAGAAGTAGAACACCTACGCCAAAGAGAGATGATCAAGCTAAACCACGACCTAGAAGTAAAACTCCAATACCTAGGAGGAATAATAATAATTCTAGATCAAGATCAAAGAAACCTAGGAGAAACTATGGACAACAAAATGGCCATATGAATTGGAATAATTTTCAACAACCATACTTTTCCCCATGGGGAATGTCTCCTTCATTCATGCATCCCAACCAAATGCAAGGGATGTTTGGAACTAACAACTTTGGACCCATGAGATATTGGGGACCAAATGTTTGATCTTGTATGTTGTTACCTAGATATGCTTGGGAATCGACCTAGAGCCCGACGAGTGTATTAAGGATAGTGGTTGTTCTAAACACATGACGGGTAATCGAAGTTTGTTCTCGTACTACAAAGCATATGATGGAGGTAACGTTACATTCGCAAGTAATCGATGTGGCATTGGCAAAGGTACGGTCTCTCTTGACTCTATGGCTATAGAAAACGTAGAGCACGTAGATAACTTAGGTTTTAACCTTCTAAGTATAGGTCAAATTTGTGACAATAAGTGTAAGGTCATCTTTTCGGAATATGACAGTGAAATCGTAAAATATGGAAAAGTCATTGGAAAACGTGTTAGAAAGCATGGGCTTTATGTCATGAAGGTTAATAGGAAGTCAAAGGACAACTTATGTCTAGCGACTTTAGATAATAGTTCTACTCTTTGGCATAGGAGATTAGGTCACGCTAATATGCGTTTAATTCAATCTTTAGTCTCTAAGGAGTTGGTAAGACATCTCCCCAAGATGAAGTTTGATAGTCACTTTTGTGATGCTTGTAAAATTGGGAAGCAAGTTCACTCAAGTCACAAATCCAAGAATTTGGTTTCGACCTCTCGGTGCTTAGAGCTCCTACATATGGATCTCTTTGGACCTTCCGCCATACGGAGTTATGGAGGTAACCTTTATACCCTAGTTATAGTTGACGACTACTTTAGATTCACTTGGACTAGATTTTTGGCATCTAAGAATGAAGCTTTCGATCACTTCGAAACCTTTAGTCGAAGAATTTAAAATCAACTAGGATGTTCAATTGTCTCTATTAGGGTGGATCATGGTAGGAAATTTGATAATGAAGTGCAATTTGGTGCCTTTTGTGAAGCTCATGGTATTACCCATAACTTCTCGGCTCCTCGCACTCAACAATCAAATGGGGTAGTTGAAAGGAAGAATAGGACCATCCAAGATATGAGTAGGACGATGTTAAATGAGCAATCTTTGCCTAAAATATTTTGGTGCAATGCCGTGGACACATCGACTTACATTCTCAATCGAATTCTTATTCGACCTTTTCTAGGAATGACCCCCTAATAAGTGTGAAAACACTTATCCTTTAACCACTTATTTCCAATAATAACAAGACCAAAACGTGTATTTTATGTCGTAAAAGTCAGAATTATGCGTGGTTTGTGTTTTTATTGTGTTTCAGGATAAAAATATGAAAAAGGGAGAAAACACGGGCTATCACGAGTTTTTATCGAAGAAAACGAGAAAAGAAAAAGTCAAAAGATCAAGAGGTGCAAAAAGAACGGAAGTCCAAGGCCTAATCTGAATATTTATCGAAGAAAAAGTCTAAAGACGGAAGTTTAATGAAGTCGAAGAACCAAGTCTAAATTATAGAAGAAAATTATAAGACGAGTTTAATTTATATCGATAAATCCCAAGACGACATCGAGAAAGACAACGAATTTAAATCAAGTCGAGTCGAGAAGAAAGAAGAAAGGAAGCAACATATGCACCTCCCCACCTCCTATATATACCCTCCTAATGTGTCATTAGGAGGGTGTTAGTTAAGTTAGCTAGTTCATTTTTCTTTTGTAGTTTTAATTTTTAGAGAGAGAAAGTGCTTAACTTTCTCTCACTAGAAAAACTTCATCTTTTATTTTCTTTCTTGTTTTAATCTAATCTTTACTTTTTAAAAGTTTAATCTTGTCTTAATCTGTATCTTTTTACTCTTTCTTGTTAGTTACGATCTTGTGTTCATCATCTTTTTCATCTTACTTTTCTATTCTACACATAATGGATCTTTCTTTACGTGTTTCTTGATTTACGTGTTAAGGATTTATAAGTTTTATCATTTGCCTAGCTTATTGGTGTTTTTCTTGGCTTATTGTCCTTGAAAAGTTGCTTAAATGTTGCTTAAAATCGTCCTTGTCTCGGATCCTAGTTTTTAGGAGTGTCTGATTCGATTTCGCAATATTTCTAAATATTGCGAAATCTTCTCCTTCGTATAATTGCGAAATTCAACCTTCAGCATATTGCGAAATCCTTGAATTCGCAACATTACGGATTTTTGTTAATATTCAGGAATTGCGAAATCATCAGCTTTCAATTATTGCGGAATTATTTCCAGCATTGCGAAATCTTCATTGTCAGGAATTGTGGAATTATGGCATAACTAGGATTGCGAAATCTTACTTATTATGCATTGCGGATTCTTCTCATTTTCACAATTGCGAAATTGTGTTGCATTTCAATTATTGCGGATTTATGTTCATTTCCATTGCGGAATTATTTGGTTGTTTTTATCATTGCGAAATTAATTAAATTTTTATTAATTGCGAAATTAATTGTTTTTATTTTAAATTTAATTTTTAAACTTATTTTCCCGCCATTTTTATTTAGCTTTATTTTAATTGTTTCGTCTTATTTTTCTTAAGCTTTATTTTAATTGTTTTGTCTCATTTTTACTTAGCTTTATTTTTGCTTGTTCGTCTTAGTTTATTTTCGAGTATTTTAATTTTTAATGTTTTCATTTTTGTTAAGTTTTTAAGTTTTCATATTTACTTTAATCAGTTTAATTTGTTCGTCATTTAATTTTTAAGTCATTTAATTTTAGTTCAAATTTTCACGCTTTTGTTTTTACTTTATTTTACCTTTTACTCAACGAAACTTTCATTAATTTTAGTTTAAAATAGATAATCACATTTCTTTATTTTCCACCAAGAACGACTAAGTCGCACTTTCAATTGGTAATCAATTCGAAAAGACTGGAACAACGAATCTTTTTTATACTTGGTAAAAATCTTGTATTAAATGGCGCCGCTGCTGGCTCTTTTCGTTAAGATTAACGGTTTTTAGTGAGAGACGCGTTGGATTTTGGGATCCGTTCACTTTTGAACGTTATTTTTCGTGCAAAAAATTTTCAAAAATCCATAAAAATTAAAAATTTTCAAAAATTAAAAAAATAGAAAAACATAAAAACCAAAAATATTTCTTGTCTAACTTTCTTTTCTTTTTGTAGGTGTGTATGCGTATCCGTGCTCGTAAGAAGAAAGCAATTCAAGCCGAAGTCGAAACTCCACCTATTGTCACCATGGACAATCGACTAATGATCGAGCTTTTGCAATCGCAAGTAGAGGGCAACACCGATGCTATTGTCATACCCGAGATTGGAGCCAACAACTTTGAGCTCAAATCCGGCTTCATTCAAATGGTCTCTGCTCAACCATTCTTGGGGCGTACACTTGATGATCCTCATGACCATATCAAAAGGTTCCTTCAACTCACTAATACGGTCAAGTATAATGTGGTTTCACAAGAGGTGATTCGCTGGCAACTTTTTCCTTTCTCCTTAGAGGGACAAGCCCGACATTGGCTTGATAAGGAACCGCCACAAAGTATTCTTACGTGGTCGGATTTAGAGACCAAATTCATCAACTACTTTTTCCCACCCTCACGTACTACCGCTTTGCGGAACGAAATCATTAACTTTGAACAAAAGTACGGTGAGACATTTAGTGAATCTTGGGACCGTTTTAAGGAACTTTTAAAAAAGTGTCCACAACATGGTTTCACAAAAGTACATCAAATTAGTACTTTTTACAATCGTTTAAGCATGAATGACTAAGATTCACTAAATAGTGCCTCGGGGGGTAACATTTTGGTTAAGTATTCTAATGCCACGTGGGATATTATTGAGAATAAGTCTAGAGTGCAAACTAAGAGTATTCGGGCTAATGTGGCTAGTGCTAGTACTAGTGACGCCGACAAGAGAATTGATAAGCTTACTTTGATTGTTGAAGCACTTGCTCTACAAACCGCCAACAATGCCAAAAACACCAATGCGCAAGTTAATGCTTTGAGTCAGTCATGTGAAATATGCGGGGATTCTAATTCATACATCGATTGTCCTTCGACTCATGACAATCCGGAAAATGTGTATGCCGCTAACGGTAACTTTTCTACGAGAGGCAATAATAAGTGTGAAAACACTTATCCTTTTACCACTTATTTCCAATAATAACAAGACCAAAACGTGTATTTTTTGTCGTAAAAGTCAGAATTATGCGTGGTTTGTGTTTTTATTGTGTTTCAGGACCAAAAGATGAAAAAGGAAGAAAACACGGGCTTTCACAGGCTTTTATCGAAGAAAACGAGAAAAGACGAAGTCAAGAGATCAAGAGTGCTAAAAGAACGGATGTCCAAGACCTATTCTGAAGATGTATCGAAGAAAAAGTCTAAATACGGAAGTTTAATGAAGTCGAAGAACTCAAGTCTAAATTATAGAAGAAAATTTATTAAGACAAGTTCAAATCCCGAGACGACGTTGAGAAAGACAAAGATTTAAATCGAGTCGAGAAGAAAAGAAGGAAGCACACCACACATGCACTTCTCATTGCCCTATAAATACCCTCCTAATCACATTAGGAGGGTGGTTAGCTAGTTTCACTTTTAATTTTTCCTTTCTAGTTTTTAGAGAGAGAAAGTTTAAGCTTTCAAGTTTAAGCTTTTTGTATTTGGATTTCATTAATCAAAATTCAAGTTTAAGTATTTTGTTCTTTAATCTCTTTCTACATTTCTTGGTTTACTTTAACTTTTGATCCGAAATTTATACTTCATACGTTTGATTTGATGATTTCGTGTTTAAAAGGTTAAACTTTTCATTCCTACATAAGCTCTCTTACGGTTGAAGTTATAAGCTCTTTGTGCTTATTGGCGTATTTCATGTCTTGAGCTTATTTGCATTACTTTTCGGATTACTTAAACATTTTAGTCTTCTCAAAGTTTCTTTTATAAAGTTAAAGATTTTATGATTTGAAAGTTGTCAAATTTAAGCTTGTTGAGTTATTTAAGCTTTGGTTAAGCTAGCTTCTTGAACTGCTTATTGAAACCTTTGCTTATTCTTCATTTTCGGATTGTTGTGTTCATCGCAATATTGGGTACTAAACATTCCGACGGATGCTTATTTATATCGCGATAACCAACTTTGGTTCTACTTTGCGATAGTTTGGTCTTTAACCCCTTATTCCGATCTGGGATTGCGATCGCTCATTGGATCGCATATTCCGACGGGTGATAAGGTCACTTTGAATCGATACTCTGCCAATTTTTTGTCAACTGGATTCCGATAGGTTGCATTATTCCGATAGGTTGGACATTATTCCGATAGAATTGTATTGCGATAGAAACATTCCGATCTGGTCATTCCGATCTGGACTTTTCGATTGAACAACTTTCCGACTGCATTACTTTAATATTCCGATGGCCTAGTTTTAATCACATTCCGATTGAATTCAGTCTTACATTCCGATAGATCATTTTTTTTAAGTTTTAAAGTTTTACAAGGTTTTATGTTTTAAGTGTTTATCTAAATAACTTTTAGTTTAATCTTTTAAAAAGCTTTAGTTATTACTCAACGACAATTATTTACTTTTAGTTTAAAATAGATAATCAAACAGACCACTTTCTTTTATCCACCAAGAACAATTGAGTCTCACTTTCTACCAATAATCAATTCGAAAAGATCGGAACAACGAACTTTCATAACTAGTGAAAACCTAGTTATTAAATGGCGCCGCTGCCGGCTCTTTTCGTTAAGATTAACGGTTTTTAGTGAGAGACGCGTTGGATTTTGGGATCCGTTCATTTTTTAACGTTATTTTCCTTGCTTTACAATTTTCAAAAATAAAAAAAAATATAAAATTTTCAAAAATACAAAAAAAAATTAAAAAACTTAAAAAACCAAAAATATTTCTGCTTTGTTATTTCTTTTGCAGGTGTATGCGCACTCGATCAACGTCTTATCACAAGCCCGAGACTCTCGATAACTTAGACATGGCCGGTGTACACAATAATAATAATAATCCACCTCAACCCATCATGAATAATAACAACAATGAACCTCTAGCGGACAATCGTCCGATGATCGAACTTTTGCAAGCACATGTAGAGGGCAACAACGATGCTATTGTCATACCCGCGATTGGAGCCAACAACTTTGAGCTCAAATCCGGCTTCATTCAAATGGTCTCTGCTCAACCGTTCTTGGGGCATTCAATTGATGATCCTCATGACCATATTAAAAGGTTTCTTCAACTCACTAATACGGTTAAGTATAACGGGGTTTCCCAAGAGGTAATTCGCTTGCAACTTTTTCCTTTCTCCTTAGAGGGACAAGCCCGGCATTGGCTTGATAAGGAACCGCCACAAAGTATTCTTACGTGGACGGATTTAGAGACCAAGTTCATCAACTACTTTTTCCCACCCTCACGTACTACCGTTTTGCGGAATGAAATACTTACCTTTGAACAAAAGTTCGGTGAGACATTTAGTGAATCTTGGGACCGTTTTAAGGAACTTTTAAGAAAGTGTCCACAACATGGTTTAACAAAAGTACATCAAATCAATACTTTTTACAATGGTTTAAGCATGAATGACCAAGATTCACTAAATAGTGCTTCGGGGGGGGGGGGGGGGTAATATTTTGGTTAAGTCTTCTAATGCCGCTTGGGATATCATTGAGAACAAGTCTAGAGTGCAAACAAAGAGTGTTCAGACCAATGTGGCTAGTGCTAGCACTACTGAGAGCGGCAATAGAATTGATAAGCTTACTTCGCTTGTTGAATCACTTGCTCTCCAAACCGCCAATAATACCAAAGCTATCACTGCCCAAGCTAGTGCTTTGACTCAATCATGTGAAATATGCGGGGGATCTCACTCATACACCGATTGTCCTTCGACTCAAGACAATCCGGAAAATGTGTATTGTGACAACCGTGGTTTTGGGTTTGTCACTTGGTCTTACTTTTAGGTTATTTTATGTGTGTTTACTTGAATTTTGTGTTTACGTGTTTATTTTGTGTGAACGAGGTTGGTGTGGTTATCGTTTATGAGTATAGAGTACTCATAAGTAAATCGAGGAACGGTTATTTCATGTTCATGAGCTCACAAGTGGTGACTATGAAATGAAAACGGTGATATTGTGGTGTTTACGTATACGTATAAGTATTATAGTAGTAGTATTTTTTTTAGGATTTACGGTTTAGCATTTAGAGGTCTTGGGTGAGGTAATTATCCATATGAATATTTTTCGGGATGGTTTTAAGTCATTTAGGACTTAGTTATAAAGTTTATTTCAAAATTTGAGATTTTTTATAAAAGTGTATATTTTACGTCTTTTACGGTAAAACGCGTAAATTTGACTAGTTTTACGGTTTTGAGGGTTTGGAAGCTTTAGGAGCTGAAATAAATTAAGGAAAAATAAGGTAATATTATTAACATAATATTAAATAATAAAAATAAAAAAACGATTTATTGGGTGTTTGGGTCGGTTTAGACGCACCAAAGAAAGAGAAAAAGGGAAAAAGGGAAAAAAAAGGAAAGTTGGGTGTTATACTTGGACTAGGATTTTAATGTACACACTATATAAGGTTATCTAATAAATAAATAAATTCATAAATCCCTGGAGACAAAGAAAAATTCGTGGGTTTCATAGAGGAGAATTATGGTTCTTCAAAAAAAATTAGGTTTTCTTCATCTTCCATTGATTTAAGGTAAAAACCTTCATTAACCTTTTTAATTAAATTGTTTTTATATTTAATTAATCATTCTTATGATGGATTAAGGGTTAGGGTTTATATAAAAACAGTAGATTAATGATATATTAATCATAATATGATGATCATATAATCTAGGGCTTGTATTAGAAGGGTTATAGGTTATTAATTAGATCAATTTGTTTAAAACCCGTTTTTAAAAACTGGGTAGAATTTTTAGTCTATTGTTTTGATCATATCTCGAGTTCTAGGAACATTCAAGATGCGATCAAACTAGCCCTGGATAGTTAATTGAGTTGGCTTTCTAAATCAAGAAACGAAAACTAAATTGGAGGTCGGGAAGTAGGTCAAAGACAGGTTACAACAGTCGGAGGTCAAAACAGTTTTGAATTCAGCCTGTTTTCTTTTTAAGTTTTGGGTTGTTTGGGGTACTTAGGGTTGCATTGGGATCTTCTCACGAACATGAGAGATGGTTTATATATTGTAGTAAGGATCTGCACTTGGGCTAAGATTGTGGTTTAGGGTAAGACCCTCTAATGGTAATGAATTTTTCATACGTTTAAAATCAGTGAATTCTGGATAGGTAGCAATATATACACATATATCTGGGCCTTAACAGTAGCTTTAAGGTTAGGGCAGGTGGGAGGTTTTAGCTAACATGTATAAAAGTGTGAATATTCCTTTTACAGAAACCACTAGTATGTTTAAGTGGACGTTTGACTTAAAGTTTTGAGACCTAAAACTGGGACTGTTTTGTGTAAAATTATGAACGGGATAGCTATTAAACTTAACCAAGTTAGGGACTTGTTAAGGAAGGGTAATGGGGTGATTAGAGCTTAACAATGAGGTAATTATACGGGAATAGACTAGATGTCCATCATAGGTTGATGAGCCATCTTAGTGATTGGTTCGTGTATTGATTTCGTGTTTTTGGTTTGTTAGCTTGTTGCTAGTGCGAGGACTTGTGAAGAAGCTATCAGGTGAGTTTCATAGCACATGTTTACTATTGATTTTGACTTCCAGATGGGATGGAAGAGACATTGTGTTATGTTGTTTATAAATTGATGTTGTGAATGTTTTTAAGGTTTGAGATGGACTTGTGTGTACATTATGTGATTAACTGCTATGTGATTTTTGATTGTGTATGATTTGGATCGGGGGACACGTGCCGTCTTAGTTATTGTGGTTTGACAAGGTAGTGGCCTTGGGATAGGTACATAGTGTGATCATCTATGGTACCATAATGTTGTTTGGCAAGGTAGGAGCCTTGGATTGGTTTGGTATGATTAATCTTGATTGATAGTTGTTAATGCATATTTGTAACACATTGTCCATATGTTCTTTTGTTAATGATTGTTATTCACAGCTTGTAATTGATTTAGCGTTGGAGTCAAAACCTATGACTCTCACCAACTTTATGTTGACGTGTTTTAGTGTCTCTTTCAGGTGATACTATGGTTAAGCATGAGAACATAAGTGGCTAGGATTGGAGAAGCTTAGGATGCATATAGAAGGAGAATCCCCGTTTCCTTCTTAGTTTTTATTTGTTCTTTTAATAAGTGATATTGTGGCACACATATATTTGTTTGGTTATGTTATTTGTTTGTCTTGGGTAAGCGGTAGGACTGTTACCTACTTACCTAGACTCCTGAGTCTGATGAGATATTGTCATGACTTTGTGTCTCCATTTTATGACATTTCTTATTTCATATAGTTATCTCTATAGACACGCCATGTTGTGATGATATCCATATGTCGCGCCTCATATTCCGCCATGGTGGGGTGTGACAAAATGGTATCAGAGCCAATGGTTATAGAGAATTAGGTTGCCTATTCGTGTAGCCTAGTCTATAGCTTAAGGGTCCCTGCATATAGGCGTCATAGAAGTATGTGTGCATTTTATAGTAATTGATGTGTTTGAATATTATTTTCGCAGTATTGGTTAGGTTATGAACTACTATTGTTCATACTTAACTACATGTTATTTTCTTTACGAGTTTTGATTAGTGCGGGGGGAACCATGGTCGTATACGCTAGTCATTGTTAGATTTCGCTTAATTATGTTTTCATGTTCTTTATACATTTTGATTTTTGTCTACGCTGGTTCAGCTGGACTACGAGTTTATGTGTTTCGTGCATTGGCTATGTTATTTTAATACATGGGGTTTTGGATCTTATCTTGTGTGGTTGTGTGCTTGTGAGTTGTTGGATTATGTGTTATGTGTAGTATTAATTTCTTATAAGTGTCATCATAGGAGGGAGTACATTGGTGAAAGGGAACATGTATAATTATGGAGGCCTACATAATTATATATGTGCCACAACACCACTGGACTTTCAAGTATGATTGCATGAAAGAGAGTTAATACATGCTTGTATAGTATATGTTGGATGGATTTGAGTGTATGTACGCTTATGCCTATGTATGTAAAATTATTTTCTACTTACCGGTTGTATTCTTGGGATGGTTGCTAGCTCGTTTCTCTTTGAGATGTTCAACTTCTGTAGTAGCGCATTTCTCGGGTCCTCATTTCACGTGTTTGTTTGTACGGTACTTTTGGCGTGAAGGATTTTGAGATGGTGGAGATTTCTTTTTGGGTAACGATGTCTTTTGTTTCGAGTTATACATGGTAAAAAAATAGAACTTGCAAATTGAAAAAAAAAATAGTTGTTGGTAGTCGATGAAATAAGGAAGTGTCGGGATCATGTTTCAAATAAGATGGAATATAAATTCTTTAACATATAAGCATGACTCGGTTATTTTAAAATATTTTGGTTTTGATAACCTAAAGTTATTGTTCTTAAGTTAAAAATTTTGTTCTTATTTAGTGAAATATGTTAAAATCATGTAATTAATAGAGTTTTAATTTTCTGGAATTAAAATAAATTAGGTTCTAGTTTTGGTAATTAATGGGGGGTTTTAGGGTTTAAAAATCGTTGTTTTTTTTGGTATAAATCGGAGTAGGCAGAAACTGTTGCTAAACTGTCAAAATATGTCGCTAACTGTCAGAAACTGTCGCTAATGCCTAGGCAGATTTTGAGAAAAATCGTTTTGGTCATAACTTATTCGTTTTTAAAGGTTTTTGGGTAATTCAAAAGCCTAAAATTATGTACTCGGAACATAATTTTCAAATATTCAGAAAGTTTTGTAATTGGAAGTCAGTAGTTTGGTCGAATTAATTGTACAAGTGTTGAGTTCAAGGTTAATTTTCGGACAACATGGTTTAAACTCGTGTTTTGGGTATTTTGCGGTAATGAACACTTGGAGGGTTAACATAGATATGAGTTGGGAAGGAATTTGAGAGTTCTTTAGACCTTATTATACGTGGTTATATTTTGATAAGTTTTGATTTATGGTATTTATGAGTAAGACTGAAATCGGGGTGACAGTTTTTAACCCGTTGAGTTATGTGATGGCTCCTAACTTGGTTTCAAGAAAGTTCTTCTTTGATGAGTTGCGAGATTTAGTTAGGTTGGTTACATAACTTTATGGTTTTGATAAGTTTCCTCGCGGACGGTTAAGGCTCATGTGTTGTTGGTTGAGATTATTTTCGTGTAAACTGAGTTCACGTTTGAACGTGAAGGTTTTATCAGGGATATGCATCCTCGTTTGTTTGCTGAGAATAAGTTTGAGTTTGGGAGTGAATCTCGGGACGAGATTTCTGTTAGGAGGGAGTGATGTGACAACCGTGGTTTTGGGTTTGTCACTTGGTCTTACTTTTAGGTTATTTTATGTGTGCTTACTTGAATTTTGTATTTACGTGTTTATTTTGTGTGAACGAGGTTGGTGTGGTTATCTTTTATGAGTATAGAGTACTCATAAGTAAATAGAGGAACGGTTTTTTCATGTTCATGCGCTCACAAGTGGTGACTATGAAATGAAAATGGTGATATTGTGGTGTTTACGTATACGTATAAGTATTATAGTAGTAGTATTTTTTTTAGGATTTACGGTTTAGCATTTAGAGGTCTCGGGTGAGGTAATTATCCATATGAATATTTTTCGGGATGGTTTTAAGTCATTTAGGACTTAGTTATAAAGTTTAGTTCAAAATTTGAGATTTTTTATAAAAGTGTATATTTTACGTCTTTTACGGTAAAACGCGTAAATTTTACTAGTTTTACGGTTTTGAGGTTTTGGAAGCTTTAGGAGTTGAAATAAATTAAGGAAAATTAAGGTAATATTATTAACATAATATTAAATAATTAAAAAAACGAATTTATTGGGTGTTTGGGTCGGTTTAGACGCACCAAAGAAAGAGAAAAAGAGAAAAAGGGAAAAAAAGGAAAGTTGGGTATTATACTTGGACTAGGATTTTAATGTACACACTATATAAGGTTATCTAATAAATAAATAAAAACATAAATCCCTGGAGACAAAGAAAAATTCGTGGGTTTCATAGAGGAGAATTAGGGTTCTTAAAAAAATTAGGTTTTCTTCATCTTCCATTGATTTAAGGTAAAAACCTTCATTAACCTTTTTAATTAAATTGTTTTTATGTTTAATTAATAATTCTTATGATGGATTAAGGGTTAGGGTTTATATAAAAACAGTAGATTAATGATGTATTAATCATAATATGATGATCATATAATCTAGGGCTTGTATTAGAAGGGTTATAGGTTATTAATTAGATCAATTTGTTTAAAACCCGTTTTTAAAAACTGGGCAGAATTTTGAGTCTATTGTTTTGATCATATCTTGATTTCTAGGAACATTCAAGATGCGATCAAACTAGCCCTGGATAGGTAATTGAGTTGGCTTTCTAAATCAAGAAACGAGAACTAAATTGGAGGTCGGGAAGTGGGTCAAAAACAGGTTAAAACAGTCAGAGGTCAAAACAGTTTTGAATTCAGCCTGTTTTCTTTTTAAGTTTTGGGTTGTTTGGGGTACTTAGGGTTGCATTGGGATCTTATCACGAACATGAGAGATGGTTTATATATTTTAGTAAGGATCTGCACTTGGGCTAAGATTGTGGTTTAGAGTAAGACCCTCTAATGGTAATGAATTTTTCATACGTTTAAAATCAGTGAATTCTGATAGGTAGCAATATATACACATATATCTGGGCCTTAACAGTAGCTTTAAGGTTAGGGCAGGTGGGAGGTTTTAGCTAACATGTATAAAAGTGTGAATATTCCTTTTACAGAAACCATGGGTATGTTTAAGTGGACGTTTGACTTAAAGTTTTGAGACCTAAAACTGGGACTGTTTTGTGTAAAATTATGAACGGGATAGCTATTAAACTTAACCAAGTTAGGGACTTGTTAAGGAAGGGTAATGGGGTGATTAGAGCTTAAAAATGAGGTAATTATACGGGAATAGACTAGATGTCCATCATAGGTTGACGAGCCATCTTAGTGATTGGTTCGTGTATTGATTTCGTGTTTTTGGTTTGTTAGCTTGTTGCTAGTGCGAGGACTTGTGAAGAAGCTATCAGGTGAGTTTCATAGTCCCATGTTTACTATTGATTTTGACTTCCAGATGGGATGGAAGAGACACTGTGTTATGTTGTTTATAAATTGATGCTGTGAATGTTTTAAAGGTTTGAGATGGACTTGTGTGTACATTATGTGATTAACTGCTATGTGATTTTTGATTGTGTTATGATTTGGATCGGGGGACACGTGCCGTCTCAGTTATTGTGGTTTGACAAGGTAGTGGCCTTGGGATAGGTACATAGTGTGATCATCTATGGTACCATGATGTTGTTTGGCAAGGTAGGAGCCTTGGATTGGTTTGGTATGATTAATCTTGATTGATAGTTGTTAATGCATATTTGTAACACATTGTCCATATGTTCTTTTGTTGATGATTGTTATTCACAGCTTGTAATTGATTTAGCGTTGGAGTCTAAACCTATGACTCTCACCAACTTTATGTTGACGTGTTTTAGTGTCTCTTTCAGGTGATACTATGGTTAAGCATGAGAACATAAGTGGCTAGGATTGGAGAAGCTTAGGAATGCATATAGAAGGAGAATCCCCGTTTCCTTCTTAGTTTTTATTTGTTCTTTTAATAAGTGATACTGTGGCACACATATATTTGTTTGGTTATGTTATTTGTTTGTCTTGGGTAAGCGGTAGGACTGTTACCTACTTACCTAGACTCCTGAGTCTGATGAGATATTGTCATGACTTTGTATCTCCATTTTATGACATTTCTTATTTCATATAGTTATCTCTATAGACACGCCATGTTGTGATGATATCCATACGTCACGCCTCATAATCCGCCATGGTGAGGTGTGACAGAATGGTATCAGAGCCAATGGTTATAGAGAATTAGGTTGCCTGGTCGTGTAGCCTAGTCTATAGCTTAAGGGTCCCTACATATAGGCGTCATAGGAGTATGTGTGCATTTTATAGTAATTGATGTGTTTGAATATTATTTTCGCAGTATTTGTTAGGTTATGAACTAGTATGGTTCATACTTAACTACATGTTATTTTCTTTACGAGTTTTGATTAGTGCGGGGGGAACCATGGTCGTATACGCTAGTCATTGTTAGATTTCGCTTAATTATGTTTTCATGTTCTTTATACATTTTGAATTTTGTCTACGCTGGTTCAGCTGGACTACGAGTTTATGTGTTTCGTGCATTGGCTATGTTATTTTAATACATGGGGTTTTGTATCTTATCTTGTGTGGTTATGTGCTTGTGAGTTGTTGGATTATGTGTTATGTGTAGTATTAATTTCTTATAAGTGTCATCATAGGAGGGAGTACATTGGTGAAAGGGAACATGTATAATTATGGAGGCCTACATAATTATATATGTGCCACAACACCACTGGACTTTCAAGTATGATTGCATGAAAGAGAGTTACTACATGCGTGTATAGTATATGTTGGATGGATTTGAGTGTATGTACGCTTATGCCTATGTATGTAAAATTATTTTCTACTTACCGATTGTATTCTTGGGACGGTTGCTAGCTCGTTTCTCTTTGAGATGTTCAACTTCTGTAGTAGCGCATTTATCGGGTCCTCATTTCACGTGTTTGTTTGTACGGTACTTTTGGCGTGAAGGATTTTGAGATGGTGGAGATTTCTTTTTGGGTAACGATGTCTTTTGTTTCGAGTTATACATGGTAAAAAAATAGAACTTGCAAATTGAAAAAAAAATAGTTGTTGGTAGTCGATGAAATAATGAAGTGTCGGGATCATGTTTCAAATAAGATGGAATATAAATTCTTTAACATATAAGCATGACTCGGTTATTTTAAAATATTTTGGTTTTGATCACCTAAAGTTATTGTTATTAAGTTAAAAATTTTGTTCTTATTTAGTGAAATATGTTAAAATCATGTAACTAATAGAGTTTTAATTTTCTGGAATTAAAATAAATTAGGTTCTAGTTTTGGTAATTAATGGGGGGTTTTAGGGTTTAAAAATCGTTGTTTTGTTTTTTTTTGGTATAAATCGGAGTAGGCAAAAACTGTTGCTAAACTGTCAAAATATGTCGCTAACTGTCAGAAACTGTCGCTAATGCCTAGGCAGATTTTGAGAAAAATCGTTTTGGTCATAACTTATTCGTTTTTAAAGGTTTTTGGGTGATTCAAAAGCCTAAAATTATGTACTCGCAACATAATTTTCAAATATTCAGAAAGTTTCGTAATTGGAAGTCAGTAGTTTGGTCGAATTAATTGTACAAGTGTTGAGTTCAAGGTTAATTTTCGGACAACATGGTTTAAACTCGTGTTTTGGGTATTTTGCGGTAATGAACACTTGGAGGGTTAACATAGAGATGATTTGGGAAGGAATTTGAGAGTTCATTAGACCTTATTATACGTGGTTATATTTTGATGAGTTTTGATTTATGGTATTTATGAGTAAGACTGAAATCGGGGTGACAGTTTTAAACCCGTTGAGTTATGTGACGGCTCCTAACTTGGTTTCAAGACAGTTCTTGTTTGATGAGTTGCGAGATTTAGTTAGGTTGGTTACATAATTTTATGGTTTTGATAAGTTTCCTCGCGGACGGTTTAGGCTCATGTGTTGTTGGTTGAGATTATTTTCGTGTAAACTGAGTTCACGTTTGAACGTGAAGGTTTTATCAGGGATATGCATCCTCGTTTGTTTGCTGAGAATAAGTTTGAGTTTGGGAGTGAATCTCGGGACGAGATTTCTGTTAGGAGGGAGTGATGTGACAACCGTGGTTTTGGGTTTGTCATTTGGTCTTACTTTTAGGTTATTTTATGTGTGCTTACTTGAATTTTGTGTTTACGTGTTTATTTTGTGTGAACGAGGTTGGTGTGGTTATCGTTTATGAGTATAGAGTACTCATAAGTAAATCGAGGAACGGTCATTTCATGTTCATGAGCTCACAAGTGGTGACTATGAAATGAAAATGGTGATATTGTGGTGTTTACGTATACGTATAAGTATTATAGTAGTAGTATTTTTTTAGGATTTACGGTTTAGCATTTAGAGGTCTCGGGTGAGGTAATTATCCATATGAATATTTTTCGGGATGGTTTTAAGTCATTTAGGACTTAGTTATAAAGTTTATTTCAAAATTTGATATTTTTTATAAAAGTGTATATTTTACATCTTTTACGGTAAAATGCGTAAATTTGACTAGTTTTACGGTTTTGAGGTTTTGGAAGCTTTAGGAGCTGAAATAAATTAAGGAAAATTAAGGTAATATTATTAACATAATATTAAATAATAAAAATAAAAAAACGAATTTATTGGGTGTTTGGGTCGGTTTAGACGCACCAAAGAAAGAGAAAAAGAGAAAAATGGAAAAAAAGGAAAGTTGGGTGTTATACTTGGACTAGGATTTTAATGTACACACTATATAAGGTTATCTAATAAATAAATAAAAACATAAATCCCTGGAGACAAAGAAAAATTCGTGGGTTTCATAGAGGAGAATTAGGGTTCTTAAAAAAAATTAGGTTTTCTTCATCTTCCATTGATTTAAAGTAAAAACCTTCATTAACCTTTTTAATTAAATTGTTTTTATGTTTAATTAATCATTCTTATGATGGATTAAGGGTTAGGGTTTATATAAAAACAGTAGATTAATAATGTATTAATCATAATATGATGATCATATAATCTAGGGCTTTTATTAGAAGGGTTATAGGTTATTAATTAGATCAATTTGTTTAAAACCCGTTTTTAAAAACTGGGCAGAATTTTGAGTCTATTGTTTTGATCATATCTCGATTTCTAGGAACATTCAAGATGCGATCAAACTAGCCCTGGATAGGTAACTGAGTTGGATTTCTAAATCAAGAAACGAGAACTAAATTGGAGGTCGGGAAGTGGGTCAAAAACAGATTACAAGAGTCGGAGGTCAAAACAGTTTTGAATTCAGCCTGTTTTCTTTTTAAGTTTTGGGTTGTTTGGGGTACTTAGGGTTGCATTGGGATCTTCTCACGAACATGAGAGATGGTTTATATATTGTAGTAAGGATATGCACTTGGGATAAGATTGTGGTTTAGGGTAAGACCCTCTAATGGTAATGAATTTTTCATACGTTTAAAATCAGTGAATTCTGGATAGGTAGCAATATATACACATATATCTGGGCCTTAACAGTAGCTTTAAGGTTAGGGCAGGTGGGAGGTTTTAGCTAACATGTATAAAAGTGTGAATATTCCTTTTACAGAAACCATGGGTATGTTTAAGTGGACGTTTGACTTAAAGTTTTGAGACCTAAAACTGGGACTGTTTTGTATAAAATTATGAACGTGATAGCTATTAAACTTAACCAAGTTAGGGACTTGTTAAGGAAGGGTAATGGGGTGATTAGAGCTTAACAATGAGGTAATTATATGGGAATAGACTAGATGTCCATCATAGGTTGATGAGCCATCTTAGTGATTGGTTCGTGTATTGATTTCGTGTTTTTGGTTTGTTAGCTTGTTGCTAGTGCGAGGACTTGTGAAGAAGCTATCAGGTGAGTTTCATAGTCCCATGTTTACTATTGATTTTGACTTCCAGATGGGATGGAAGAGACACTGTGTTATGTTGTTTATAAATTGATGCTGTGAATGTTTTTAAGGTTTGAGATGGACTTGTGTGTACATTATGTGATTAACTGCTATGTGAATTTTGATTGTGTATGATTTGGATCGGGTGACACGTGCCGTCTCAGTTATTGTGGCTTGACAAGGTAGTGGCCTTAGGATAGGTACATAGTGTGATCATCTATGGTACCATGATGTTGTTTGGCAAGGTAGGAGCCTTGGATTGGTTTGGTATGATTAATCTTGATTGATAGTTGTTAATGCATATTTGTAACACATTGTCCATATGTTCTTTTGTTGATGATTGTTATTCACAGCTTGTAATTGATTTAGCGTTGGAGTCTAAACCTATGACTCTCACCAACTTTATGTTGACGTGTTTTAGTGTCTCTTTCAGGTGATACTATGGTTAAGCATGAGAACATAAGTGGCTAGGATTGGAGAAGCTTAGGAATGCATATAGAAGGAGAATCCCCGTTTCCTTCTTAGTTTTTATTTGTTCTTTTAATAAGTGATACTGTGGCACACATATATTTGTTTGGTTATGTTATTTGTTTGTCTTGGGTAAGCGGTAGGACTGTTACCTACTTACCTAGACTCCTGAGTCTGATGAGATATTGTCATGACTTTGTGTCTCCATTTTATGACATTTCTTATTTCATATAGTTATCTCTATAGACACGCCATGTTGTGATGATATCCATACGTCGCGCCCCATATTCCGCCATGGTGGGGTGTGACAGAATGGTATCAGAGCCAATGGTTATAGAGAATTAGGTTGCCTAGTCGTGTAGCCTAGTCTATAGCTTAAGGGTCCCTGCATATAGGCGTCATAGGAGTATGTGTGCATTTTATAGTAATTGATGTGTTTGAATATTATTTTCGTAGTATTTGTTAGGTTATGAACTACTATGGTTCATACTTAACTACATGTTATATTCTTTACGAGTTTTGATTAGTGCGGGTGGAACCATGGTCGTATACGCTAGTCATTGTTGGATTTCGCTTAATTATGTTTTCATGTTCTTTATACATTTTGAATTTTATCTACGCTGTTCAGCTGGACTATGAGTTTATGTGTTTCGTGCATTGGCTATGTTATTTTAATACATGGGGTTTTGGATCTTATCTTGTGTGGTTATGTGCTTGTGAGTTGTTGGATTATGTGTTATGTGTAGTATTAATTTCTTATAAGTGTCATCATAGGAGGGAGTACATTGGTGAAAGGGAACATGTATAATTATAGAGACCTACATAATTATATATGTGCCACAACACCACTGGACTTTCAAGTATAATTGCATGAAAAAGAGTTAATACATGCTTGTATAGTACATGTTGGATGGATTTGAGTGTATGTACGCTTATGCCTATGTATGTAAAATTATTTTCTACTTACCGGTTCTATTCTTGGGATGGTTGCTAGCTCGTTTCTCTTTGAGATGTTCAACTTCTGTAGTAGCGCATTTCTCGGGTCCTCATTTCACGTGTTTGTTTGTACGGTACTTTTGGCGTGAAGGATTTTGAGATGGTGGAGATTTCTTTTTAGGTAACGATGTCTCTTGTTTCGAGTTATACATGATAAAAAACAGAACTTGCAAATTGAAAAAAAAATAGTTGTTGGTAGTCGATGAAATAAGGAAGTGTCGGGATCATGTTTCATATAAGGTGGAATATAAATTCTTTAACATATAAGCATGACTCGGTTATTTTAAAATATTTTGGTTTTGATCACCTAAAGTTATTGTTCTTATGTTAAAAATTTTGTTCTTATTTAGGGAAATATGTTAAAATCATGTAATTAATAGAGTTTTAATTTTCTGGAATTAAAATAAATTAGGTTCTAGTTTTGGTAATTAATGGGGGGTTTTAGGGTTTAAAAATCGTTTGTTTTTGGTATAAATCGGAGTAGGCAGAAACTGTCGCTAAACTGTCAAAATATGTCGCTAACTGTCAGAAACTTTCGCTAATGCCTAGGCAGATTTTGAAAAAAATCGTTTTGGTCAAAACTTATTCGTTTTTAAAGGTTTTTGGGTGATTCAAAAGCCTAAAATTATGTACTCGGAACATAATTTTCAAATATTCAGAAAGTTTCGTAATTGGAATTCAGTAGTTTGGTCGAATTAATTGTACAAGTGTTGAGTTCAAGGTTAATTTTCGGACAACATGGTTTAAACTCGTGTTTTGGGTATTTTACGGTAATGAACACTTGGAGGGTTAACATAGAGATGAGTTGGGAAGGAATTTGAGAGTTCTTTAGACCTTATTATACGTGGTTATATTTTGATGAGTTTTGATTTATGGTATTTATGAGTAAGACTGAAATCAGGGTGACAGTTTTAAACCCGTTGAGTTATGTGACGGCTCCTAACTTGGTTTCAAGACAGTTCTTGTTTGATGAGTTGCGAGATTTAGTTAGGTTGGTTACATAACTTTATGGTTTTGATAAGTTTCCTCGCGGACGGTTAAGGCTCATGTGTTGTTGGTTGAGATTATTTTCGTGTAAACTGAGTTCACGTTTGAACGTGAAGGTTTTATCAGGGATATGCATCCTCGTTTGTTTGCTGAGAATAAGTTTGAGTTTGGGAGTGAATCTCGGGACGAGATTTCTGTTAGGAGGGAGTGATGTGACAACCGTGGTTTTGGGTTTGTCACTTGGTCTTACTTTTAGGTTATTTTATGTGTGCTTACTTGAATTTTGTGTTTACGTGTTTATTTTGTGTGAACGAGGTTGGTGTGGTTATCGTTTATGAGTATAGAGTACTCATAAGTAAATCGAGGAACGGTTATTTCATGTTCATGAGCTCACAAGTGGTGACTATGAAATAAAAATGGTGATATTGTGGTGTTTACGTATACGTATAAGTATTATAGTAGTAGTATTTTTTTTAGGATTTACGGTTTAGCATTTAGAGGTCTCGGGTGAGGTAATTATCCATATGAATATTTTCTGGGATGGTTTTAAGTCATTTAGAACTTAGTTATAAAGTTTATTTCAAAATTTGAGATTTTTTATAAAAGTGTATATTTTACGTCTTTTACGGTAAAACGCGTAAATTTGACTAGTTTTACGGTTTTGAGGTTTTGGAAGCTTTAGGAGCTGAAATAAATTAAGGAAAATTAAGGTAATATTATTAACATAATATTAAATAATAAAAATAAAAAAAAACGAATTTATTGGGTGTTTGGGTCGGTTTAGACGCACCAAAGAAAGAGAAAAAGGGAAAAAGGGAAAAAAAAAAGGAAAGTTGGGTGTTATACTTGGACTAGGATTTTAATGTACACACTATATAAAGTTATCTAATAAATAAATAAAAACATAAATCCCTGCAGACAAAGAAAAATTCGTGGGTTTCATAGAGGAGAATTAGGGTTCTTCAAAAAAAATTAAGTTTTCTTCATCTTCCATTGATTTAAGGTAAAAACCTTCATTAACCTTTTTAATTAAACTGTTTTTATGTTTAATTAATCATTCTTATGATGGATTAAGGGTTAGGTTTTATATAAAAACAGTAGATTAATGATGTATTAATCATAATATGATGATCATATAATCTAGGGCTTGTATTAGAAGGGTTATAGGTTATTAATTAGATCAATTTGTTTAAAACCCGTTTTTAAAAACTGGGCAGAATTTTGAGTCTATTGTTTTGATCATATCTCGAGTTCTAGGAAAATTCAAGATGCGATCAAACTAGCCCTGGATAGGTAATTGAGTTGGATTTCTAAATCAAGAAACGAGAACTAAACTGGAGGTCGGGAAGTGGGTCAAAAACAGGTTACAACAGTCGGAGGTCAAAACAGTTTTGAATTCAGCCTGTTTTCTTTTTAAGTTTTGGGTTGTTTGGGGTACTTAGGGTTGCATTGGGATCTTCTCACGAACATGAGAGATGGTTTATATATTGTATTAAGGATCTGCACTTGGGCTAAGATTTTGGTTTATGGTAAGACCCTCTAATGGTAATGAATTTTTCATACGTTTAAAATCAGTGAATTCTGGATAGGTAGCAATATATACACATATATCTGGGCCTTAACAATAGCTTTAAGGTTAGGGCAGGTGGGAGATTTTAGATAACATGTATAAAAGTGTGAATATTCCTTTTACAGAAACCATGAGTATGTTTAAGTAGACGTTTGACTTAAAGTTTTGAGACCTAAAACTGGGACTGTTTTGTGTAAAATTATGAACGGGATAGCTATTAAACTTAACCAAGTTAGGGACTTGTTAAGGAAGGGTAATGGGGTGATTAGAGCTTAACAATGAGGTAATTATACGGGAATAGACTAGATGTCCATCATAGGTTGATGAGCCATCTTAGTGATTAGTTCGTGTATTGATTTCGTGTTTTTGGTTTGTTAGCTTGTTGCTAGTGCGAGGACTTGTGAAGAAGCTATCAGGTGAGTTTCATAGTCCCATGTTTACTATTGATTTTGACTTCCAGATGGAATGGAAGAGACACTGTGTTGTGTTGTTTATAAATTGATGTTGTGAATGTTTTTAAGGTTTGAGATGGACTTGTGTGTACATTATGTGATTAACTTCTATGTGATTTTTGATTGTGTATGATTTGGATCGGGGAACACGTGTCGTCTCAGTTATTGTGGTTTGACAAGGTAGTGGCCTTGGGATAGGTACATAGTGTGATCATCTATGGTACCATGATGTTGTTTGGCAAGGTAGGATCCTTGGATTGGTTTGGTATGATTAATCTTGATTGATAGTTGTTAATGCATATTTGTAACACATTGTCCATATGTTCTTTTGTTGATAATTTTTATTCACAGCTTGTAATTGATTTAGCATTGGAGTCTAAACCTATGACTCTCACCAACTTTATGTTGACGTGTTTTAGTGTCTCTTTCAGGTGATACTTTGGTTAAGCATGAGAACATAATTGGCTAGGATTGGAGAAGCTTAGGAATGCATATAGAAGGAGAATCCCCGTTTCCTTCTTAGTTTTTATTTGTTCTTTTAATAAGTGATACTGTGGCACACATATATTTGTTTGGTTATGTTATTTGTTTGTCTTGGGTAAGCGGTAGGACTGTTACCTACTTACCTAGACTCCTGAGTCTGATGAGATATTGTCATGACTTTGTGTCTCCATTTTATGACATTTCTTATTTCATATAGTTATCTCTATAGACACGCCATGTTGTGATGATATCCATACATCGCGCCCCATATTCCGCTATGGTGGGGTGTGACATGTATGCCGCCAACGGTAACTTTGCTACAGGAAGCTATCAAGCACGTCCTCAAGGTGACCGCAATCTGCTCAGCTATCGCTCAAACAACTATCTTTCACCACCCGGTTTTCCCCCACAAAACCCAAATAACCTTAATCGCAACAATCAAAACCAACCACGTGCTCCAAATCAATATCTAAACCGAACAAACCCCTATCCACCTCAAAGAAACAACCAAGTTTACCAACAACCTGCTTATCAACCACCTGCCTACAATACTCTTCCTCCAACCCAACCTTCCGCATTTAATCACGAGGTTGAAACCTACATGAGGACTAATGATGCGATAGTGCATAATCTTCAGCGGGAAATGGCCAACATGAAAGCAGACATGGTGAAGCAAGGGAATGATCTTCGAGCTGATATGCGAAACACTTTGGCTAGTCAAACGAATGACTTAAGGAACATGATGGCTAGTTTCTTCCCAAGTAATCAAGCCTCTGGTTCGGGTTCTCTTCCGAGTAACCCATTGCTAATCCCAGAGGGGAGATGAAAGCAATCACCACTCGCAGTGGAAAAGGTTTAAAGGAACCCGAGCTTCCTACACCTACACCGGTGATTGTGACTAAGGAAAACGAGTCTCCTTCTCCGGTTTCTCCACCTACTATTTCTCCAATTCCACCATCTTTTACTTCTACCCCTCCGCCACCCAAGGATGTGAGTGAGAATTCCATTCCTAAGCCTTCATCTCAACCCAATATACCTTATCCTTCAAGGTTGAGGAAAGAGAAATTGAAGAACAAGGATGATATTCAGGTTTATAACTTTCTAAAAATGTTTAAACAACTGAATTTCAATATCTCCTTTGCTGAGGCACTCGCTCACATGCCCAAATATGCTAAAATGTTTAAAGATCTTCTCAGTGATAAGGAGAAACTCCTCGATATCGCTCAGACCCAACTTAATGAGAATTGCTCCGCAGTGCTCTTAAGGAAATTACCAATCAAACTTGGTGATCCGGGTCGTTTCTTGATTCCTTGCAACTTCCCCGGGGTAGAGAATTGTATGGCCCTAGCCGACCTAGGTGCTAGTATCAACTTAATGCCTTTAAGCGTTTGGAAACAATTATCTCTACCCGAGTTAGTCCCCACACGAATGACTTTGGAATTAGCTAACCGTATGGTTGCTTATCCAGTGGGGATAGCCGAAGACGTCTTCGTTGGTGTCGACAAATTCACCTTTCCGGCGGATTTTGTTGTCGTTGACTACGAGATGGACCCCTGTGTTCCATTAATCATTGGACGTCCATTCCTGAGGACCGGTCGCACTCTCATTGATGTAGCCGTCGGCGAATTAATCATGAGAGTTGGTGACGATAAAATCGTCTTCAACATAGGAAAACTTTCTAAGCAACCTTCTGAAAACGAGAGTGTTAATTTCATTGACGTTCTTGACGAGGCTTGTGAAGAACATTTCAAAGACGCTTGTAAAAGTGGTTCTTCTTCTCTATCCACTGTTGAGACCGTTGCCTCTATTGCTCCATCACTAACTCCATTTGGAGAAAGTGATTTCATCTTGAAAGAATTTGAAGCAACTTTGGGAGATGTGGAATTACAATATGACGATTCTCCCTCCAATTGGGATGAAGAAATTCGTACCATTGAGAAACTTCTCAATGAGGACCATATTTCTCCACCATCTCCTAAGGATATCTCTTTCGATGATCCGACTTTGACTCCGCCGTCCATCAAAAATCCTCCGGATTTAGAGCTTAAGGATCTTCCGTCCCATCTCGAGTACGTTTTCCTTGAAGACAACAAGAAGTTACCGGTCATCATCGCTATGGACCTGAAAGAAGAAGAAGAATCCCGATTTATCGTCGTGCTGAAGAATCACAAGAAAGTGATTGCTTGGAAGATCTCCGATATTCGTGAAATTGATCCTCACTTTTGCACACATAAAATTCTCATGGAGGACGACTTTAAACCCACTATTCAAAGCCAAAGAAGGGTGAATCCCAAGATCCATGACGTTATCAAAAAAGAGGTTATCAAACTTCTTGATGTGGGCATGATCTATCCTATCTCGGATTCACCATGGGTTAGTCCCGTCCATTATGTGCCTAAGAAAGGCGGAATCACCGTTGTACCCAATGAAAACAACGAGTTGATTCCTACTCGTCTCGTTACAGGGTGGAGAGTTTGTATAGACTATCACAAACTCAATGATGCTACGAGAAAGGATCATTTTACCCTTCCTTTCATGGACCAAACGCTTGAACGTCTAGCGGGTAATGACTATTATTGCTTCTTAGACGGTTTTTCCGGGTATTTTCAAATACCCATCGATCCCCAAGACCAAAAGAAAGCCACATTCACTTGTCCCTACGGCACATTTGCTTACAAAAGAATGCCTTTCGGCTTATGCAATGCTCCTGGGATATTCCAAAGGTGTATGATGGCTATCTTCCATGACATGGTTGAAGAAACTATGGAAGTCTTCATGGATGACTTCTCGGTCTATGGTGATTCCTTCTCTATTTGCCTTGCCAATTTGGAATGCATGCTTAAGCGGTGTGAAGACACTCGCCTTGTTCTGAATTGGGAAAAATGCCATTTCATGGTGAAAGAAGGCATTGTGCTTGGACATAAAATCTCTAAAGCCGGTCTTGAAGTGGACCGTGCTAAAGTGGATGTCATAGCCAAATTACCTCCACCTTCAACCGTGAAGGGTGTGAGAAGTTTTCTGGGTCATGCGGGCTTCTATCGTCGTTTCATTCAAGATTTCTCTAAAATCACTCGCCCGATGACCCACCTCTTGGAAAAAGATACTCCTTTCATCTTTTCCAAAGAGTGTCTTGAATCCTTCAATCTTCTTAAGGATAAGCTTACTAAGGCACCAGTCTTGGTTACCCCTAATTGGGAGCTATCTTTCGAATTGATGTGTGATGCTAGCGACTTTTCTATTGGAGCGGTTTTGGGACAAAGAGTGAATAAAAACTTCCAACCAATCCATTACGCTAGCAAGACAATGACGGGGGCTCAATTGCATTATACCACTACCGAAAAAGAGCTTTTAGCTGTAGTGTATGCTTTTGAAAAATTTCGCCCCTATCTTGTCCTTTCCACCACCATCATGTATACCGATCATTCCGCATTGAAGTACTTGTTGACTAAGCAAGATTCTAAGCCAAGACTTCTTCGTTGGGTTTTGCTCCTTCAAGAATTCAACATTGAAATTCGTGACAAGAAGGGAGCCGAAAACCTAACCGCGGACCATCTAAGTAGACTTGAGGATCCTTATCAAGGGGATCATCCGAATCAAGAGATCAATGACTCTTTTCCCCTTGAGGCTTAATGTCTATCAATCCAAATCTTGATGACACCCTGTGGTTTGCGGACATTGCAAACTACTTAGCGGGTGGAATTCTCAAGGAAGGGTTAACGTCCCAACAAAAGAAAAATTTCTTCAAAGATATTAACATTACTCCTGGGATGACCCTTATCTCTTCAAACAATGTGCGGATCTTGTCATTCGTCGATGTGTTGATGGGCCGACAGCTTTACAAATCCTTGATGCTTGCCATAAAGGACCCACCGGTGGTCACTTTGGTCCCAATTACACCGCGAAGAAAGTATTCGACTCTGGATTCTATTGGCCCACCATTTATCGTGACGCTCACGAAATGGTTAAGCATTGTGATGCTTGCCAACGCCAAGGCAAGATCACACATAAAGATGAGATGCCTCAAAATTTCATACAAGAATGTGAAATCTTTGATGTATGGGGTATCGACTTTATGGGGCCATTTCCATCATCCAAAGGGAACAAGTACATCCTCGTAGTCGTTGACTACGTTTCTAAATGGGTTGAAGCTAAGGATCTCCCAACGAACGATGCGAGGGTGGTTGTGAACTTTTTGAAGCAGCTTTTTGCTCGATTCAGTGTTCCTCGTGCTATAATCAGTGACCGCCGGACTCATTTTTGCAATGATCAATTCACAAGAGTCATGGCTAAGTATGGTGTTAATCATCGTATTTCCACCGCTTATCATCCCCAAACCAATGGTCAAGCCGAGATTTCCAACCGTGTATTGAAGCGAATTCTGGAACGTACTGTGGGAGAGCATCGTGCCGCGTGGGCCGATAAGTTAGATGATGCTCTGTGGGCTTTCCATACCGCATATAAGACCCCGATTGGTTGCACACCTTATCATCTTGTGTACGGGAAATCATGCCACCTCCCTATCGAGCTGGAACACAAGGCGTACTGGGCCTTGAACTGGGCTAACTTCGACATCAACAAAGCTGATGATCTTCGGAAGATTCAACTCAACGAGCTAAATGAACTGAGGAATGAAGCTTACGAGAACTCTTTGATCTACAAAGAGACAACCAAAATCATCCACGATGCAAGAATTAAGAACCGAGAGTTCCACGTTGGTGATCAAGTCTTACTTTTTAACTCTCGGTTGAAGATCTTCTCGGGCAAGTTGAAGAGACGCTGGTCTGGTCCATTCACCGTCGCCAAAGTCTTTCCATATGGGACCATTGAGCTTTCTCAGCCAAATGGGCCCAATTTCAAGGTGAATGGCCAGCGTTTGAAGTTGTACTTTGGTGAGGACATCTCTCATGAGATGATTCCATCCCTCACCACGTTTCCCATGAACTAATTTTGGGTCGAGTCAGGCTCGTGACTCGGTTATAAAAAACAAGCGCTTCTCGGGAGGCAACCCGTGATCTATCCTTTACCGTTTTAATAATAAGTGTAGGGGGAGCCCCGTATGTGTTCGTTGTCTTGTTTCTTATTCTCTGCAGGGATTCAAGCTTCAAAGAGCACCTCGATGACTTTTGACGAACCGTGATTCCGTGTTCCCGTCTTCCCGGTTCTATCCTAAACTGTCGTGATTCAATTTTTCATATCTTATATGTTCACATTGAAATCACTATAGTTGTCCTTTCCTTAGCAAGATTTAAACAAAGTGCAAAATGTCCTAAGTGTAGGGGAGTTTACTCCCACATGCTTAAACATTGAGGAAAATGTTTATATCAAGTGTAGGGGGGACTTCTATCGAAATAAGTGATCTTTTCCATGAATTTGCCCTCATTTTAACCGGAAAATTGATTTTTCGACATTCAAATTTTTTTATCTATTTTGGCCTAGTAGTTTTTCCTTTGTTAGCGTTATTTACTTTCTTTGCTAGAATAAATTTTCAATAAAGTGGTTTTAAATTTTTCAAAGTCGTGAATATTTTGACTCAACTCGAGTTTACTTATCTAAGTTTACTCTAGCTAGTATCCTTAACGTGTTTAAGTCAAGTTTTGCTAGGCTTTTATATAGGGAGCTTTAAAACGCGAAAGTCTTAACTCTCACGGGTTAAGAACAAGAACTTTTCGCAAGTTCCTATAATTGATCCTAGAGAGTTGTTTATCAATGGAACTTTAAAATGCGATTTCTAAACTTGAAAAAGTCTAAGAGTTTGCAAGATCCTATAGATGACTCGAAAACCCAAAACTTTGATTTAATTGGCTAAGCATCCACGAGTCTCATTCCTTGAGATTTTTAATTGTGGAGAACGAGAGATGATAGAGTCAATTATAAGTTTGGTATTCTTTTGTGAATTTATGTGAGTTGATTATAAGCCTATTCTCCCATCGCTTGCTAATAAATTTATCTGCAATAAATAAGGTTGTACGATTTGAAAAGTTACTTAGCTTCTAGCACAAGATCGTTTAAAAGTTGCTCGGTATTAATTAGAGTTCATAGCCAAGGCATAACTTATTGAAGCGGGATGCGAAGATTGGTGAGTCCGAAAAGGCCCTAACAAGGCATGAGGGCTACAATTTGTTGCTAAAGATCCAAAAGTGATGTGAAGAATCATTTATCGAAAATCAATATGAAGGATCGAGACACACGACGGAAAGCAAAAACTCCCCAAAAGATCATGGAGAAGTCTATCCAAAAAGGCCCTAACAAGGTATGAGGATAAATAGATCAAGTCCTAAAAGGAGGCGGATCGTTGTATATCAAAGTCCAAAATAAATATTGGAGAAAAATGAAGAATTCGTGGTCCAAAGATGAATAATATCTCAAAACTTCAAGTGAAGAAATTCCTATTATGAAGAGAAAACCATTATTTCAAGAACGTCTCTCAAAGATTTGAAGTATGAAGTCGCTGCCAAATATCGGTCTGAGAAAGGTCTCAAATCGTGAAGCGAGTTATGCCAAGATATGAACTTTATGAGGTCCCGAGAAGCAGTTTTAAAAGATTTTGTCCTTTAGCTAACTATTGATTAAATCGTCCACTTTATTTTCGGCCTAAATAACTATCGAAATAAGTCAAACAATGCATCCTCGTGATCATTAGAGACAAAAATAAAATATAAGAGATACACCTAGGAATAAGGGAGTCTAAGTAAATAATTGGCCCACATGAATTCGTGCTAGTTTGCTAACTTATAATAACAATGATCTCGTTTTTAAGCTTGGTATGGGGAACGTGAAACTTGAGGATGATAAACGTTCATGGCCGCCAAAACCCAATGTAAGTCTTTGATTTATTTACTTGTTTCTATCTTTTTTATTTTCCTTAAATGTTTAGTATTTAATAAAGGCTAAGGTGGGTTATTTATGATGGAAAATGAAAACTGTGCTTTAAAATTAATGCATTGCATGAGGGCATTGCAATGGTCAAGTGTAGGGGATTTCATAAGTGTGAAAACACTTATCCTTTTACCACTTATTTCCAATAATAACAAGACCAAAACGTGTATTTTATGTCGTAAAAGTCGGAATTATGCGTGGTTTGTGTTTTTATTGTGTTTTAGGACCAAAAGATGAAAAAGGAAGAAAACACGGGCTTTCACGGGCTTTTATCGAAGAAAACGAGAAAATACGAAGTCAAGAGATCAAGAGTGCTAAAAGAACGGATGTCCAAGACCTATTCTGAAGATGTATCGAAGAAAAAGTCTAAAGACGGAAGTTTAATGAAGTCGAAGAACTCAAGTCTAAATTATAGAAGAAAATTTATTAAGACAAGTTCAAATCCCGAGACGATGTCGAGAAAGACAAAGATTTAAATTGAGTCAAGAAGAAAAGAAGGAAGCACACCACACATGCACTTCCCATTGCCCTATAAATACCCTCCTAATCACATTAGGAGGGTGGTTAGCTAGTTTCACTTTTAATTTTTCCTTTCTAGTTTTTAGAGAGAGAAAGTTCCAAACTTTCTCTCACTAAGTTTTTCATCTTTTCTTTCTTTTAATCTTTTAAGTTTAAGCTTTTTGTATTTGGATTTCATTAATCAAAATTCAAGTTTAAGTATTTTGTTCTTTAATCTCTTTCTACATTTCTTGGTTTACTTTAACTTTTGATCCGAAATTTATACTTCATACGTTTGATTTGATGATTTCGTGTTTAAAAGGTTAAACTTTTCATTCCTACATAAGCTCTCTTACGGTTTAAGTTATAAGCTCTTTGTGCTTATTGGCTTATTTCATGTCTTGAGCTTATTTGCATTACTTTTCGGATTACTTAAACATTTTAGTCTTCTCAAAGTTTCTTTTATAAAGTTTATGATTTTATGATTTGAAAGTTGTCAAATTTAAGCTTGTTGAGTTATTTAAGCTTTGGTTAAGCTAGCTTCTTGAACTGCTTATTGAAACCTTTGCTTATTCTTCATTTTCGGATTGTTGTGTTCATCGCGATAGTGGGTACTAAACATTCCGACAAATGCTTATTTATATCGCAATAACCAACTTTGGTTCTACTTTGCGATAGTTTGGTCTTTAACCCCTTATTCCGATCTGGGATTGCGATCGCTCATTGCGATCGCATATTCCGACGGGTGATAAGGTCACTTTGAATCGAAAGTCTACCAATTTTTTGTCAACTGGATTCCGATAGGTTGCATCATTCCGATAGGTTGGACATTATTCCGATAGAATTGTATTGCGACAGAAACATTCCGATCTGGTCATTCCGATCTGGACTTTGCGATTGAACAACTTTCCGACTGCATTGACTTTAATATTCCGATGGCCTAGTTTTAATCACATTCCTATTGAATTCAGTCTTACATTCCGATAGATCATTTTTTTTTAAGTTTTAAAGTTTTACAAGGTTTTATGTTTTAAGTGTTTATCTAAATAACTTTTAGTTTAATCTTTTAAAAAGCTTTAGTTATTACTCAACGACAATTATTTACTTTTATTTTAAAATAGATAATCAAACAAACCACTTTCTTTTATCCACCAAGAACAATTGAGTCGCACTTTCTACCAATAATCAATTCAAAAAGATCGAAACAACGAAATTTCATAACTAGTGAAAACCTAGTTATTAGGCTATCAAGCACGTCCTCAAGGTGGCCGCAATTTGCTCAGTTATCGTTCAAACAACTTTCTTTCACCACCCGGTTTTCCTCCACAAAACCCAAACAAACTCAATCGCAACAATCAAAACCAAACTCGAGCTCCAAATCAATATCAAACCCAAAGAAACCCATATCCACCTCAAGGAAACAACCAAGTTTACCAACAACCCGCTTATCAACCACCTGCTTACCATGCTCTTCCTCCCACCCAACCCACCGCATTTAATCACGAGGTTGAAACTTACATGAGGACTAATGACGCACTGGTGCAGAATATTCAGCGACAAATCATCAACTTGAAAGGAGATATGGTGAAACAAGGGAATGATCTTCGAGCCGATATGCGAAACTCTTTGAGCAGTCAAACAAATGACTTAAGGGATATGATGGCTAGTTTCTTCCAAAGTAATCAAGCCTCTGGTTTGGGTTCTCTTCCGAGTAACACCATTGCTAATCCAAGAAGGGAGATTAAAGCAATCACCACTCGAAGTGGAAAAGTTTTACAGGAACCCGAGCTTCCTACACCTACACCGGTGATTATGACAAAGGAAAACGAGTCCCCTTCTCCAATTCCTCCACCTTCTACTTCCACCCCTACACCACCCAAGGATGTGAGTGAGAATTCCATTCCAAAGCCTTCATCTCAACCGAATATACCTTATCCCTCAAGGTTGAGGAAAGAGAAGTTGAAGAACAAGGATGATATTCAGGTTTCTAACTTTCTTAAAATGTTTAAACAACTGAATTTCAACATCTCCTTTGCTGAGGCTCTCGCTCACATGCCGAAATATGCTAAAATGTTTAAAGATCTTCTTAGTGATAAGGAGAAACTCCTTGATATTGCTCAGACCCAACTTAATGAGAATTGCTCTTCAGTGCTCTTAAGGAAATTACCAACCAAACTTGGTGATCCGGGTCGCTTTCTCATTCCTTGCAACTTCCCCGAGGTAGAGAATTGTATGGCCCTAGCCAATCTAGGTGCTAGTATAAACTTAATGCCGTTAAGTGTTTGGAAACAATTATCTCTACCCGAGCTAGTCCCCACACGAATGACCTTGGAATTAGCTAACCGTACGGTTGCTTATCCGGTGGGGATAGCCGAAGATGTTTTCGTCGGTGTCGACAAATTCACCTTTCCGGCGGATTTTGTTGTCATTGACTACGAGATGGATCCCCGTGTTCCATTAATCATCGGACGTCCATTCTTGAGGATCGGTCGCACTCTCATTGATGTAGTCGCGGGCGAATTAATCATGAGAGTTGGTGACGATAAATTCATCTTCAACATGGGTAAACTTTCTAAGAAACCTTATGAACACGAGAGCGTTAATTTCATTGATGTTCTTGATGAGGCTTGTGAAGAACATTTCAAAGACGCTTGTAAAAGTGGTTCTTCTTCTCTACCCATTGTTGAGACCGTTGCCTCTATTGCTCCCTCATTGACTCCATTTGGAGAAAGTGATTTCCTTTTGAAAGAATTTGAAGCAACTTTAGGGAATGTGGACTTAAAATATGACGATTCTCCCTCCGATTGGGATGAAGACATTCATACCATTGAGAAACTTCTCAATGAGGACCATATTTCTCCACTGTCTCCTAAGGAAATTTCTATCGATGATCCGAATTTGACTACGCCTTCCATCGAAAATCCTCCGGATTTAGAGCTTAGGATTTACCGTCTCATCTCGAGTACCATCATCATCGCAAAGGACTTGAAAGAAGAAGAAAAGTCTCGACTTATCGACGTGCTGAAGAATCATAAGAAAGCAATTGCTTGGAAAATTTCCGATATCCGCAGAACTGATCCGAACTTACGTACTCATAAAATTCTCATGGAGGATGACTTTAAACCCGCAATCCAAAGCCAAAGAAGGGTTAATTCTAGAATTCATGACGTCATCAAGAAAGAGGTTATCAAACTTCTAGATGCTGGAATGATTTACCCTATTTCGAATTCGCCATGGGTTAGTCCCGTTGATTGTGTGCCTAAGAAAGGCAGAATAACCGTTGTTCCCAATGAAAACAAAGAGTTGATTCCTACTCGCCTTGTCACGGGTTGGCGAGTTTGCATAGAGTATCACAAGCTCAATGATGCCACTTGCAAGGATCATTTCCCTCTTCCTTTCATGGATCAAATGCTCGAGCGTTTAGCAGGTAATGATTATTATTGCTTTTTAGACGGTTTCTCCGGGTATTTTCAAATTCCCATCGATCCTAAAGACCAAGATAAAACCACATTCACTTGTCCTTATGGAATATTTGCTTACAATCGAATGCCTTTCGGCTTATGCAATGCTCCTGGGACTTTCCAAAGGTGTATGATGGCTATCTTCCATGACATGGTTGAAGAAACTATGGAAGTCTTTATGGATGATTTCTCGGTCTATGGTGATTCTTTCTCTCATTGCCTTGCCAATTTAGAACGTATGCTCAAACGGTGTGAAGACACTCGTCTCGTTCTTAATTGGGAAAAATGCCATTTCATGGTAAAAGAAGGTATTGTTCTTGGTCATAAAATATCCAAAGCTAGTCTTGAAGTCGACCGTGCTAAAGTCGAAGTGATTGCTAAATTAACTCCACCTTCAACCGTGAAAGGTGTGAGAAGTTTCCTTGGTCATGCGGGCTTCTATCGTCGCTTCATTCAAGATTTTTCTAAAATCGCTTGCCCGATGACCCGCCTCTTGGAAAAAGATACTCCTTTTATCTTTTCTAAAGAGTGTCTCGAATCTTTCAATCTTCTTAAGGATAAACTAACTAAGGCACCTGTCTTGGTTACCCCTAATTGGGAGTTACCTTTTGAATTGATGTGTGATGCTAGCGATTTTGCTATTGGAGCGGTTTTGGGCCAAAGAGTGAACAAACACTTCCAACCAATCCATTATTGTAGCAAGACAATGACGGGGGCTCAATTGCATTATACCACTACTGAAAAAGAGCTTTTAGCTGTAGTGTATGCTTTTGAGAAATTCCGCCCCTATCTTGTTCTTTCCACCACCATTGTCTAAACCGACCATTCCGCGTTGAAGTACTTGTTAACTAAACAAGATTCCAAGCCAAGACTTCTTCGTTGGGTTTTGCTTCTTCAAGAATTTAAAATTGAAATACGTGATTAAAAGGGAGCGGAAAACCTAGCCGCGGATCATCTTAGTAGACTCGAGGATCCTTATCAAGGGGGTCTCCCAAATCAAGAGATTAATGACTCTTTTCCCCTTGAGGCCTTGATGTCTATTAACTCCAATATTGATGAAACCCCATGGTTTGCGGACATTGCAAACTATTTGGCGGGTGGAATTCTCATGGAAGGGTTAACGTCCCAACAAAAGAAAAAGTTCTTTAAAGACATTAAGCACTATTTTTGGGACGACCCTTACCTTTTCAAACAATGTGCGGATCTTGTCATTCGTCGGTGTGTTGATGGGCCGGCAGCTTTATTAATCCTTGAAGCTTGCCATAAAGGACCCACCGGTGGTCACTTTGGTCCTAATTACACCGCGAAGAAAGTTTTCGATTCTGGATTTTATTGGCCCACCATTTATCGTGATGCACACGAGATGGTTAAGCATTGTGATGCTTGCCAAAGACAAGGCAAGATCACACATAAAGATGAGATGCCTCAAAATTTCATACAAGAATGTGAAATATTTGACGTATGGGGTATCGACTTTATGGGCCATTTCCATCATCCAAAGGGAACAAGTACATCCTCGTAGCCGTTGACTACGTATCTAAATGGGTTGAAGCAAAGGCTCTCCCTACGAACGATGCGAGGGTGGTTGTGAACTTTCTGAAGCAGCTTTTTGCTCGATTCGGTGTTTTGTTGGGAATAAATTATAGCCAGTCTACTTGAGCACTGACAAGAGTAAAACAAGCGTTGATAGGAAGAAAACAAACGCTGACAGATCAAGCGTTGACAAGAAGAAGTCAAGCGTTGATACATTGAAGATAAGTACTGATGGAAGGATATGGTCTACGCGTTTATTATTTTCTAGATTACTTCTAGTAAAGATAGGAACAACAATGTATTTTCTATATTTATCTTTACCTAGAATAGTTGATACGTAGATTATTGTACAAGGCTTCTTGTGTCTATAAAAGAAGACCTTTAGGTTATTGTTCATATAAGTTTTTCATACGTTAAACACTTTCATTGTAAGCAAGTTTGTTATCATTAATCAAAGTGAAAGTTTGTTTACATCTTTGTGTTCTTGTTTAAGTGTTAATTCCGCATAACACTTAGATTGTCATATACATATATAAAGGTTTCTCTACGTGTATAACTTGATCTAATCTCGTATACATAAAGATAAATCGATCTAAGTTTGGGATCAACAAGTGGTATCAGAGCTTGTTGAGGAACTTTTGATCTTAAAGAACACAAGAACCCTAAAATTACCAAAACCCTAATTTTCACAAAACCCTAAAAACATCATGTCAAATCCAGAAGTAGCCTCCTCCTCCTCACCTTACCAAACATCAAGATTCCCATGCTTGATGCAGCCAACTTTGAATTGTGGAAATTCAACTTTGAGCAATATCTGGGGATCTATGACTACACTCTCTGGGAGATAATTGAATATGGAAACACATTCAATAAAGCTGAAAGGGTTGTTGCTGCCATTGCTACAAGAACTGCTATTGCTAGATGTTCAGAAGCAGATAAGCAAGAAAAACCTGGTGATGGTAGAGATGTGTCTGCTGAAGACATAGCAAAGAAAAGGGTTGATATGAAAACCCTAAACATTCTGAAACTCTCTTTTGGACAAGAGAACCAGCATAAGTACAGAGGTTATGAATCTGCAAAAGACCTTTGGGCAGCCCTTGAAGTTGCATATGGTGGAAATGAAGATACTAAGGAAGAGAAGAAGAAGCAACTCATGCATGAGTATGTTGTTTTCAAGGCTCAACCTAATGAGAAGCTTAGCAGTGTAAGAAGCAGACTGCTTGATATTACAAGCAAGTTGTCCTTCATGGGGACACAAGTTGGTGACGTTGATACCATTGCCACTTTCCTTAAAAGCCTTGGTGAAGCATGGAAGATTGAGGCAAGATCTATACTTGCCAATAACACTCACAAAAGTTCTACTTTTGATGATATCTACAACAAACTAAGGCTGTTGGAGAATGAAACTCTTTTGGAGCATGGAAGCAAGTCTACCAACAGTAACATGGCCTTCTTCTCTCATAGTGAAGGTCAATTCAATCAGAAGGACTCTTACATGCATCCAGTCACTGGATCAACATGTATCAACGCTGGAACATGTCCTGTCAACGCCTCATATTCAGACGCTGACACATACAAAAGTGACTCACCAAGAGTTAAACCTGCTGGTTTGGATCTAGATACTGTATGTGCTTATATTGCTTCTTTGCCTAATGGTTCAGTGATTACATATGAGGACCTTGAGCAGATAAGTGATGAGCACTTGGAGGAGATGGATATTAAGTGGAACATGGCTCTTGCTAGTATAAGAGCAAATAGGTGGAATAGAAGGTTTAAGAAGAAGATGACCTTCAATGCAAAGGACACTGTTGGATTTGATAAATCCAAGGTTGAATGCTACAATTGTCATCGTATGGGGCACTTCATGAGGGAATGCAGATCTCCTAGAAGATCTGATGCTGGCAAACCCTCAAGCCAAATTGTTAAGGCTCAGGATCCTAAGGCCATGGTTGCAGTTCAAGAAATTGATGGTATGGGATGGGATTGGAGCTATTTGGCTAAAGATGTGGAAGAGGATAAAGCTTTGGTTGCTGAGATAGAAGAAGAAGAGCATGTCCAATATGCTCTCATGGCACACTCCTCTTCATCAGACAATGAGGTATACGATGATGCTTTTTGTAGTAAGGGTTGTAGGTTAAATACTAAGAAACGTAACAAAGAGGTGTTAAGATTATTAGATGATGTGAGTACTGAAAGATGCAAACTGTCTAATTACCAAATAGCTCTCACTCAAACTGAGAAGACAGTTTCTGAGTACAAGAAAATGGAATTTGACTTAAAAGATAAAATAAATATCTTAAAACATGAGTTAAATGCTAGTAATGATGTTAGGAACATCATGGAAAGGGTTAATGGTGAGTTACAGGCTAAGTTAGATGAGGCCATTAAGAATAAAGATAATGTTGGCCTTAAAATTCAAAGATTTGGTAAGGCCACACAAACCCTAGGAGAATGTGTTAATAAACAAAGGGATCCTAAGGACATGACTGGGATTGGGATGAAAGACTACTCTGTGGTTCCACCACCAGCTGGTGACTTCTATGGTGTCCAACAAAAGGACCTATCTTGGACTGGTTTACCAGAACTCCAAGAGGAGGAATTCATTCCTCCACCAAGAGTCATTACCCCAATTGAAGAATATCAACAGAAGTTGACTGACTTGAATGAATGGAAGAAAGCCAACCTTATCTTATTTGTTAAGGGTGGCTTGTTATGTGAAAGTCCTAATGAATCAACCCCTATTAAGGTTACAAATCTAATCACTGGTAAGGCTGTTGACCTTGGCTCAAACACTATTAGAAAACCTAGTGTCAATTATGCAGAAATGTATAGGAATACTAGGTCACCTAAAAGCCAAGTTAGTAATGATGGAACAGGCTTCTTCTCTTCTAGACCTAGGGTTGTGTCTAGAAAAGCCTGTAACACTTGTGGTAGCTTTTCAAATTTAGCATATAAGTGTGTCAACGCTTCCAAGGTCAACACTGTTAGAAAGTCAAACGTTGTCAGACCCAAACCTTGTGTGCAGCAAAGTCCACAAGTTGTTAGACCTGCCCCATTCTTCACAAGAGGGTCTAACACTCATGGACAAAGACTATTTCAAAAGACAAATACTTGGTCTAACAGGCAATGGGTTTCTGTAGCAAACCCTAGGTTTAACGCTGACAAGGGTAATTTCAGCGTTGACAAGACCAAATCCAACGCTGACAGAAACGTGACCAGACCTAAATATTTGCAACCACAGGGTAAGTGTTGGAAACTCACTTTATGTGACGACATTTAAGAATTCCCGTTAGTTATCATAGTCACGCACATTTAGACTAGACTAGGCTCTTTGTATAGTTTAGGTTGTGTGCGTGACTATATATATACCCCTCCTTAGCTTCCAAGGAGGGGTGTTGATTGTATTTTGTTCATTTGGGAATACACAAACTTTTACTCTCAACCTCTCTTTCTCTCTCTCTAAGCCATCAATGGCTTCCACCACCATCTACCACCACATTAGACCACCGGATCTCATTTAGCATTTCTACATTTGGCATCAGAGCCTCGGTTCCATCCTTGGATCGTGTTTATATACTCGATTTGGTGGTCTAATTCATTCTTGTGTCTCGTGTTATAATATTTCTGTCCTTTATCACAAATTTTTTTTGGTCACGTCAGATTTTTGTGTCCATCTGTCCATTCAGTCACATGTTTTTGGGGTCTTATCCTATTTATGAGTCTCGGTTTCATCATCTTTCTCATGGTCAAAATAATACTAATCTGGTTAATGTTTCTGGATTTCTAAATTTTTTCTTGTCTATGCAAATAGATAAGGACAAATATGCAGATCCACTATTTTAGGGTCCTTCAAAACCCTTTTCAGATTGGGTTTTCAGATTGGATATTCATATTACACATTCAGATTGGGTTTTCAGATTGGGTTTTCAGATTGCCTTTCCGATTGGACTTTCAGATTGGTCTTTCCGTTTGAATATTCAGATTGGACTTTCGGATTGGTCATTCCGATGGGGGTGTATGCTTAATTCCGATGACTTTCCGATTGACTTTCCGATGGGATTCACTTGTAGGACATAATTTATGACTCATAAAACAAACATTCTGATTGGACTTTCTTTATGTCATTCCGATTGGACTGTATGGAAAAAGACTAGTGAACCAAATTTTGTGACCAAAACTGTGACAACTACACCCATCTCAACCAAGTCAACTCGGTAATTATCGAGTTGACTCAGTCAACCCACTGAGTCGACCATAACTCTTCATTGACTCAGTTAAACTCACTGAGTTAGACTCAACATTACTTCCAACCTTTTATCACCTCAACTCCAAAACTAAACCTAATACCCTTCGTCTCCTACTCCCCATCTAGACTCAATCAAACTGAAAAGAAAACTTTTCAAGATCTCAGATTTTGTAACATCTTTTTAAGATGTGTCAAGAAATTGAAACGAACATATCATCATCACAGATCCATGTATGGTTTAACAATCTTTGCTTTTCGAATTTAAAGTAAGATCATTAACAATTATGTTACAATCTATCTTTGATTCGTTTAATTTAAAACACATGCACTAAAAAATACCTACCCGACACCAAACTCGGATTCATAGAAAAGTTTTTGAAATCATATCTGAGTAATTACAAACCTACCCGAGATCTTGTATGATCTTGTAGCCGCCGGTTATCTTGTTTGATAAGATTAAATAAATCTGGAATTAATGGATTTAAGGGTTTGTGATTTTTGGTTTTTATGTGCTTGAGGTTTTAGATTAAGATGTGGAGATTTTAATGATGGTTGCGTAGGATTTGGATGAAAGAAGTGATCTATCGTTTCTTTGAGAAATTGGCAGATTCATTTTTTGAGGATAGATGAGTTTTTTTTATGGGACGGATTAAACAAGGTGAGGAGATAAGTTAGGAGAGAGAGTTTGGTGAGGGCGGTGTAAACAAGGTTGGGAGAGAGAAGATGAAGTTAGGTTGGAGGGGCGGAAGTCTCTATGTGTGTTGTGTTGACTAATGAATGAGTTTTTTTAAGGGGACGTTATAACCTAAGTGATTAAAACGGGTCTTGGAGTTGTCAGTCATATCCCATATTTAATTTGTGTGGATCGGCTTTCAACTCAATTGGGCCTCATTCCTTTTTGGTTATAATATAACATTTGGGCCGAGGGTCAAGCCGGGCTGAACAAAGCTGGGCTGGTATTTCATTTGGACACAAACATGGTTGGGCCGCAAGTTTGTTTCAACACACAATATTTACAAGTTTTTATTTCACAATTGATTATTTTGAATAAAAATTTTGTGAATATTGTCGGGATTTCACTACTGTGACATCGGGTCGTGATAACAGTGACGAGACATTGTTAAGGAGAATGGATGCTCAAACAAACAAATTCCTTTTTTGAATTTGTAGTTTTTTTGTTGCATTTGTGGTTCTTTAATTTTTTCTTGACACTGATGGGGTGACGAGAAATGTGACGCGACAAAATGAAGTGACAAATGTGACGAGAATTTATTTTGACGATACCAAGAAAAATGGGCGATTTTTTAGTGGCTTCAGATTTTGTTTGATCGGGTATTAATTACGTGACGTTGAAGACGGATTTTTCTAAGGCGTGTATTTATTTTATCTTTGACTAGATAACTTGCTCGTGCTTCATCCTAGAATGAAGACTTGGTTATCTGGTTTCCGGGTTCGGGGTGGATGGTTGATGACTCGGATAACTATCACTTAAAGGGGTTACATTGTTGTACTCAGTGTCACGCGCTTAGTCGACGTGGATAATTTCAAGAGGTGTTTTGCTTATAGAATTCTTCAGTGATGCATTGAGTACTTAGAGATTTCTCCACCGTTCTTCATTCAACAATAGTGCAAGCTTAAGTCACAAGATCGAAGGATTTTTATTCAGCTTCACGTTTGATGTATCTGGTTCATTCTTTCAGTGGTCACTTCAAATTGCTTTCATGTGGTATGGTAAAGGTGGCCATGGAGAGTTTATGAGAAGAGATTTTCGATCAACAGCTGATTCTCACAAAATATATAATTCAGCTTATTTATTATTCTCACCAGATTTCAGGTTCATGTGCGTACAATTTATTGATGGTTCCGAGTTTCGAAACCATCAAGGGGGAAGAAGAAGACACATTGAACGCACAACGAGTACACGTGATGAACTTCATACCTTCTTTTGATTTGAAGATATTCCGGGATGACATTTGTCATAGCCGCAGAGAAAATCAGTGTTTTAACTCGTGTCGTTATCAATCTCTAAACGGTACACTACTGATTCGAGGTTTAATTGTTTGATTGTTGCAATTAAACATCATCATTATCCTATATGCATTCCCGGGACTTAATTGACTCTGGTGCATCTCCGGAAGAAGACGTGTGCATTTTCGGGACTTAATTGACTCTGGTGTTACGATGTCAACTTCATGAATGGGATAAAGTGTCCACTTCAGTATTTGAGCTTCATAATTGGGATTGATTTACCTTCTTCAACTATGTGGGGGAAGAAGTGTCTTGATTCTTTCTGGTATGCATAACTTGAACTCTCAGGGGGAAGAAAAATTCAGAAGAATTATTCAAGCGTGAGATGAAAAGTTGTTGATCTACTTGGGGGAAGCTATTTAAAATGCTTCTACATCAAGTTTACGTGGCATGAATTAGGGGGAAGCTAATTCAGAAGCTTCTCCTTAACCAGAAGTGTATGGGTTACTTAGCTCGTGCCGTTACAGTATTTCTTCTACAAGTTACTTTAAAGATGAGTCGTTTTGAAGTCAAAGGCCTCAGAAGACATCATCAGCATTGGATGCTTCATAGAAGCTCTTGTTCTTAATTATTTTGTACTTGATAGGTAGAATATTGTAAGGAATTCTACACGTCGTCCCATGGGGGAAGATTGTTGGAAACTCACTTTATGTGACGACATTTAAGAATTCCTGTTAGTTATCATAGTCACGCACATTTAGACTAGACTAGGCTCTTTGTATAGTTTAGGTTGTGTGCGTGACTATATATATACCCCTCCTTAGCTTCCAAGGAGGGGTGTTGATTGTATTTTGTTCATTTGGGAATACACAAACTTTTACTCTCAACCTCTCTTTCTCTCTCTCTAAGCCATCAATGGCTTCCACCACCATCTACCACCACATTAGACCACCGGATCTCATTTAGCATTTCTACAGTAAGGGGTCTAAATCTTCTTCAAGCTTGACATGGAGACCAAAGAAAGATCAAAACCCTAATGAAAATGGGATTTCAATGACCTGCAATAGATTTAATTACATTTCAAAGGTCATTACAAAACCTATTGGGGTTAACTGGGTATTTCATCCAAAGAGGGATGAACAAGGGGTTGTTATGAGAACTAAGTCTGTTCTTGTTGAACAACCATATGAATCCAAGTCTTCTAAGGCTTGGGTCCCAAATAAAACTAACTTGTTTTCTTTATGTGCAGGGCATTTAAAAACAGGTCAATGATTATGGATATTGGGACAGTGGATGCTCAAGGCACATGACAGGGAAGGAAGATTATCTAACTAACTTCACTCCCATTAAGGATGGTGATAAGGTTTACTTTGGAGGCGGATATGGTACTATCACAGGCAAAGGAACACTTCTCACCAAGAACTTGCGTTTTGAAAACGTATTTTTGGTAAAGGAACTTGATTACAATCTTTTTAGTGTATCACAAGTTTGTGATAACAAAAATAAAGGTCTGTTTACTGATACTGAATGTTTGGTGTTAAGCAAGGATTATAAGATCCCAGATGAGAAATATATTGACTATAGAACAGGATTATAAGATCCCAGATGAGAAATATATTGACTATAGAACACCTAGACATAAAGATATATAGAATGTGAATCTGAATGGGATTAGGATGAATAACAATATGTCATGTTTTTATGCTAAAGCTTCAGTAGATGAGAGTAATCTATGGCACATGAGACTAGGGCACATAAACTTTAAGAATATAAACAGGCTTGTGAGACTTGGCTTGGTTGATGGCTTGCCTGAAAAGGCTTTCCACAATGACCACTCTTGTGTTGCATGTCTTAAAGGCAAGCAGCACAAGGTCTCATTCAAGTCTAAACAGGTGCACTCTAGTACTAGACCACTTCACTTGCTTCATATGGACCTATTTGGTCCAACCAATATAGAGAGTTTGAATGGTAAATCATACTGCTTTGTCATCACAGATGACTTTTCTAGGTTTACTTGGACTTTCTTTTTAGCTATGAAGAGTGATACAGCTGACACTTTAATTGATTTTATTACTCGGATAGAGAAGAAAACTGGTAATGAAGTTAAAATGCTTAGAAGTGACAATGGTGGTGAGTTTAGGAATAAAGTTTTAGATGATTTTTGTGCCAGGAAAGGGATTAATAGGCAGTTTAGTGTTGCCAAAACCCTACAGCAAAATGGGGTTGCAGAAAGAAAGAATAGAACCCTAATTGAAGCAGCCAGAACTATGTTGGCTGATGCTCATTTCCCCATAGCTTTTTGGGCTGAGGCTGTGAATACAGCATGCTATGTTCAAAATAGAGCATTGGTCAACAAGATACAGAACAAAACACCTTATGAGTTACTTTGGGGAAGAAAACCTAATATTGGTTTTCTTAGACCTTTTGGTTGTCATGCAGTTGTTCTTGACACTAGTGATGCCTTAGGTAAATTTAGTGCAAAAGGTGATGAAGGCTATTTCATGGGGTATTCAGTGCAGAGCAAGGGATATAGGGTTTATCTTAAAAATGAAAAACGTATTCTTGAGAGAGTACATGTTAGGTTTTTAGAGAGTAAACCTAGTGATCCTGAAAGTGGTCCAAATTGGTTGTTTGACTTGGAACCTCTATCTAGGACTTTAAATTATATGCCTGTCACTAATCCAGACATTGTGAAGGTAACTTCAAATGTTGTGGAAGAACAAGTTGTTGATGTTTCAGGTACACAGGTTAATGAAGAGGTTGGATCACAAGCAGAAAAGTCTTCTCCTATACAAGAGTATGTCACAATTCCCATATGGACAGATGCTTTTGCTGCTGCTGGAAAGGATAATGGTGGTCCCCAAGTACTACCAGTTAACAACATGCATGGTCCTTCAGGCGCTGACAAAGGCAAATCTAGCGCTGACAGGAGGAATTCAGACGTTGATGGCTCAAACGTTGACAACACCAATTCAGGCGTTGACAACCCAAACGCTGACAACCAAGGTTCGGGCGTTGACAACACTTTTGTGCATCTTTTTTCTTCTACTTTTGAACAGGGTGAACCTTCCAATTTATATGAAGAGGTTCATCCTCATAATGATGAAAGAGAGTCTGAAGAAGAAGATATTGGCAATATGGAAGATGAGATTGAGGACAATAGACTTTTTAAAGGAGGAGTTCTCACTTCTACTATGAAGAATCACCCCACTTCTCAAATCATTGGTGATATTATGACTCCTGATCAGACTAGAAGATCTCATCAAAGTCTTGGTGGATTTATTGCCAATATTCACAAGAAGGTTGATACCCCTCTTGTGCAAGCATGTTTTTTTGCCTGTTTTCTGTCACAATAGGAACCCAAGAAAATCTTTGATGCTCTCAAAGAACCAAGTTGGGTGGAAGCAATGCAGGATGAGCTCCACCAATTTGCAATTCAGGATGTTTGGGAGCTGGTTGATTGTCCCAGGTATGTCAGACCTATTGGGACAAGATGGGTTCTAAGAAACAAGAGAGATGAAAGAGGTATTGTAGTCAGAAACAAGACAAGATTAGTGGCTCAGGGATATACACAAGAGGAAGGGATAGACTATGAGGAGGTCTTTGCGCCAGTTGTAAGGATTGAAGCTATAAGGATATTTCTAGCCTATGCTTCTTGCATGGGCTTCACTGTCTATCAAATGGATGTGAAGAGTGCATTCCTCTATGGAACAATTGTTGAGGAGGTGTATGTCATGCAGCCTCCTGGTTTTGAAGATCCAGAGAATCCAGACAAGGTGTATAGAGTCAAGAAGGCTATGTATGGACTTCATCAAGCCCCAAGAGCATGGTATGGCACATTATCCACTTATTTGGTGGACAATGGATTCAAGAGGGGCACCATAGACCAGACATTGTTTACCAAGAAGGCTGGTAAAGATGTTTTGCTTGTTCAGGTTTATGTTGATGATATCATTTTTGGATCCACTAATCCAAAGATGAGTGAGGATTTCTCCAAGCTTATGACAGACAAATTCAAGATGAGTGCTATGGGGGAGATGAACTTCTTTCTAGGGTTAGAAGTTCAGCAGAAAGAAGATGGTATCTTCATCTCCCAGGATAAATATGTGGCAGAGATCTTGAAGAAGTTTGGCTTTTCTCTACATGAAAAGAGGGCTACTACTCCTATGGATAGAGAACACCCTTGGGGAAAGATTGGAGATGGTAAGGATGTGGATTTCAGGCACTATACATCAATGATTGGTTCATTGATGTATCTCACAGCCTCCAAACCTGACATCATGTTTGATGTGTGTGCTTGTGCACGCCATCAAGTGACTCCCAAAGAATGTCACCTTTATGCTGTCAAGAGAATCTTTAGGTATCTAAGATGTTATCCTAGTCTTGGCTTGTGGTACCTAAAATATTCACCTTTGGAGCTTATAGCATATTCAGACAGTGACTATGGAGGTGACAAGTTTGATAGAAAATCCACAACTGGTGGATGTCAGTTTCTTGGGAGCAGGTTGATATCTTAGAAATGCAAGAAACAAATAGTGGTGGCTAATTCTACAATTGAAGCAGAGTATGTGGCTGCAGCTACTTGTTGTGGACAAGTCTTACAGATTCAGAACCAGCTGTTAGATTATGGGTACAATTTCATGCATACCAAGATATTTGTTGACAATAACAGTACCTTATGCATTATTAAGAATCCTGTACATCATTCTAAAACTAAAAACATAGAAATTAGACATCATTTTATAAGAGATTGTTTTGAAAAGGGTTTAATACAACCAGATAGGGTTGACACAGAAGAAAATGTGTCAGATTTACTAACTAAACCTTTTGATGCTGGAAGGTTTCAATACTTGGTAACAAGTATTGGAATGATCAATCTCACATAATATGTGTTTTGGAGTCTTTTTGTAAAAGTATGTACAGGATAATGCATTGTTATTGGTCTTTTTGAGGATTTAGATTTTCCACTATATTTTTCTAACACTGACAAAGGTTGCTTTAACGCTGATAAGTGTTATTGTGACGTTGTCAGCAATATATTTGTCTAACGCTGACAAAGCTTTTCTTAACGCTGCCAAGTGTTCTCGGGGCGTTGTCAGCAACAATGTTAGTTTTGTGGTTTTCAATCTAAATGTGCAGGTGGTGTTAGCATTATAACATTGGATACAGAGTTGCTTATGGATCATTGGAGAAGCATTTGAACATGTTTTTATTTATGGATGATGGTTGGAATTTTCAATTCCTATCTTGACATAAATTTTTTATGTTCATGCATATTTTTGGCAACATTTGTATCACAGTTTAAGGGGAGGTTTTAGGAACCTTTAGGATTTTTGGGTATCCTTATGATACTCTTATCACAATTCTAGATTGTGTCCACAGGTGAGTATGAGTTAGTTTTACTAAATCATGAGGCACTGTAGCATGCAAAGTTGATATACTATGCATACTGCCAAGACATTTTTGGCCTAGAATTGGTTGTGGTCTGTTGGGAGACTTGGGAATGATTTTATTATGGGTTTTACCTAGGAGTAACAAGGAATTTTATAAGGTAACTTAGTTGTTAAGAGTTTTGGTTAGCAAGGGACACTAGAGAACTGATATGTCTATCTTGCATAAGCAAGTGTGCATAACTGGACAGTGTTTGCCGCCCTATAATAATTATCAACTTATAGGTTATCTTCTCTAGGATAAATTACTTTGTTAAGGTCATTTTTCTTTTTTATAAATTTTTATTTTTGGACGCTGAAAAGTATTTTTCCAAGCGTTGTTGTGACCAATTTAGACACTGACATGGCTTTGGCAAACGTTGACAAGCATATAGCCGTTGGGCGTTGATGGGTTATTTTTGACCGTTGACACTCAATGGGACCTACCCAGTTGTTACTTTTTGACATATTTTTGGGCCGTAATTTTGGGAGCAGATAACTTTCATTTAATGCATGAGATAAACTTATTTCTTTTCAATATTTTCATGATTGTATTTTGAAAATAGTTGCCTAATTTTTGACCAATCATATGCATTTTTCTCTCCTATATATTTGGCTCCTATTTTAAACAGGGTACCTATCATTCTTGTCTAACGTACCTATCATTCTTGTCTAACAAAATTTTCTCCTATAACTTCATCTTTATCAATCATTTAAACAGCTTTTGACAATGGCACCAAAATTCAAACCAAGTGATTTGGAATTGGGATTCAGGAGTCAACAGAACATGATAGCATATCTTGAAGCTGATGATACTCTGTTTCCCTAATACACACAAATGGTGGCATATTTGAACGAATCCCCTATTAGGTATGCTCTTTCTCATGCTCCACTAATTCCTGGCACACATATTAAACAGTTTTGGAACACTGTTAGTTCCTCAACAGTTAATAGAGTGACTACATTATCATCTATTGTTCATGGGCGCACATGGGTGGTTACTGAGGCTTTGGTTCGCCAAGCTTTGCATCTTGATGATGCTGATTGTATAACCACCCTCCCCATTAATGAAATAGAACAAGGACTAAGGCCTTTGGGTTATCCTTTCCCTGATGAGGGAACTTTAAATAAATATCATAAACAGGAGTTTCCCCCAGCCTGGAAGTACCTAATACATGTCCTCTTGCAATGTTTGAGTCCCAAGTGTACTGCACACAATGAGATCAATAGATCTATTGCAAGTGTTATTGTGTGCATTGCTACTGGGCAAAAGTTTAATTATTCCAAAATGATTTTTGAGGGCATGTGTAAAAATAAAGGGAACAAAATGACTTTAGCTTATCCCAGATTTTTACAAATGGTTTTTGATGTCCAAGGTTACTACACAAGGGATCATGATGATTTTTATGAGATCCCTGTACAAAAGAAAGCAATTTTTACAAAGATGAACTCACCCCCACATCGTGACTTACCCCTAACCCCATCTATGATTGCTGTCATTGAAGCCGCACAACCCCAACCAGACCCACAACCCCAACTTGACCCAATACATGAACCTTTACCTTCACCACAACACATGCAACTTGACCAAGAACCCTTCGACGCTGACACATTAAATGTTGGCGTTGACATGCCTATTCCAAACGTTGACACCAATCCTTCACAGTCCCAAACACCCCTTAACCAACCCACATCCACCCAATCCACATCATCTTCTCCCCCAACACAATATAGGTTACAAAAACGCCAAAGTACTACTGGAGTGTTCTCCTCTAGTGGTCCTAGCCATGTAGCAGAGAGAACCACCACCACAGGTGTGGTTGGTGCTATGGATGAGGCTGGGACTATTGGTTCTGGCTTAGAAGGTGGCCAAGACAGTCCTACCATTATTAAGACCTCATCCATGCCCAATGAATCTACCTTGGGAGGTCAAATACCCATTTTAGAAGAGGGCAGATTGGAACCAATGACATTAATGGAATTGACGGCTGTCTGTATAAGCTTGCAAAAGCAAAATGCAGACTTGGTACATATTGTCAGTACACAATGCCTTGAACTCAAGCAATTAAGAGAGAGGATTGTTGTTTTGTAAAATGCTAGCACAAGGAGAGGGATGGAGGAATCTTTCAAAGGGGAGGATGAACAGATAAATGTGAGTGATAAGGGTTCCCATGATGGTGAATCTTTGGGTGTTGTTGAGGCCCTAACAAGTTTGAAGAAACAGACAGGTTTTGATACGTCTCTAGTCTCTCCTACAAACTTAAATTTGTCATTTACAGCCATGTTGGAGGAAATCACAAGAGGCGCTGAGACAGGTACTTTGGGCGTTGACAAGACAGATTTGAACGCTCACATGAGTAACTTGGGCGCTGACAAAGAAAAATTGAGCATTGACAGACCTGCAGATGAGGTTGATGTATTCCAGTCATCATCCATCATCAAAGATGTTTCTTCACAGGTATTACCATCTTCCTTACCCACTTTGGATCCATTAGATAAGGGTAAGGGTATTATGGTAGAAGTAGATGTTCCAAAGAATGTAGCATAGATTGAGTTTGATAGAAGGTTGGCTGCACAAATTATGGAACAAGAAAGAAGGTGGGTGACTCACCTTTTGTTGTCACTTCAGAAGAGCAAGAAGGAAGTGATGAAGCTAGTTCAGACTCAAGTGTAATGATCATAGAACAACCAGAAAGACTTGAGTATGGTGATGAGCTAGCCAAAGAGAAGTTGAATGAGTTGAAATTGCAAGTTGATTTTGACATGCCAGAAGTTGTTCAGATGTACCATGCTTGGGAAGATAGGTGTATTGAGAATCCACATTTGACTATTTCAGATCAGATATGGGGTTTGGAGATTCTTCTTAGAGTACAAAAGGATTGCAAGGTCATTCTGAAACACAAAGCAAGCAATGTTCTCTCAAACTTGAAAAGGGATAAAAGGGAGTTGTACTACATGCTACTCAGATGTCATGGAACAGGGTGGACTTTCAAGAAATTGCTTGGATTGACATTTGAAGAGTTGGAGTTCAAAGATTATCCCATTTGGGTTAGAGTGCAGGAAGAAAACACTCTGAGACTTCTTTCTGATGAAAGAAAAGAAGAACTTGCAGAAGAAATGGAGCTTAAGAAGGCATTGATTGTTCCCAGACATGTGAAGAAGGGAGTCCCTCTTGAGTTTCCCAAAGATATGGATAGGTTAATCCAAGTGAAGCTGTTATAAGAAAGAGCCTCAAGCTCTCACCATTGGAAGCTTCAGATATGGTGCAAGTGTTACCTCTTGATTCCAGAAACCCTATTATAAGCTATGAAGAAGATGAATGTGGGTTTTGGAAGATTGGCAGGTATGGAAAAGAGGTTCACACTTTTACCACTCTTATATCTTTGTTTGCAAGTTTTGATAGAGAAGACTTGGTAGAACTATGGAGGTTGTTAGAGGCCAAGTATGAGACTGAAGCTCCCACTTCAGTCAATACAATAAAATTATGGTCAACATTCAAGAGAATGTGTGGACCAAGAGATGAAGATCCTGCTGTTTGGAAGGATCTTGAAGATGACCTTAGTGGTCTTCAATTGAGATTGTATTCAGCTGCTGGTGTATACTACTTGAGTTCTACAAAGTTTGCTAAGTATCTTCTTGTAGATGCTCAGTATTCCATGTCCAAGGAAGTCTTGGAGAAGATGAAGACTACACAGCTGGAAATTGATTATTCAAGTGACGTGGCAAAAGATTTGATCAGACATATTTATTACCAATATGAGAAAGTTTGTAAGATTCCTCCTAGTTCTTAATGTTTATTCAGAAACTTGTTATTAGAGTAAATATCAAGTTTAGGGGAGGATTGTTGGGAATAAATTATAGCCAGTCTACTTGAGCGCTGACAAGAGTAAAACAAGCGTTGATAGGAAGAAAACAAACGCTGACAGATCAAGCGTTGACAAGAAGAAGTCAAGCGTTGATACATTAAAGATAAGTACTGATGGAAGGATATGGTCTACGCGTTTATTATGTACTAGATTACTTCTAGTAAAGATAGGAACAACAATGTATTTTCTATATTTATCTTTACCTAGAATAGTTGATATGTAGATTATTGTACAAGGCTTCTTATGTCTATAAAAGAAGACCTTTAGGTTATTGTTCATATAAGTTTTTCATACGTTAAACACTTTCATTGTAAGCAAGTTTGTTATCATTAATCAAAGTGAAAGTTTGTTTACATCTTTGTGTTCTTGTTTAAGTGTTAATTCCGCATAACACTTAGATTGTCATATACATATACAAAGGTTTCTCTACGTGTATAACTTGATCTAATCTCGTATACATAAAGCTAAATCGATCTAAGTATGGGATCAACATGTTCCTCGTGCTATTATCAGTGACCGCTGGACTCATTTTTGCAATGATCAATTTGCTCGAGTCATGACTAAGTATGGTGTCAATCATCGTCTTTCCAACGCTTATCATCCACAAACAAATGGTCAAGCCGAGATATCTAACCGTAGATTGAAGAGGATTTTAGAGATAACTGTGGGAGAGCATCGTGCCTCGTGGGCCGATAAGTTAGATGATGCTTTGTGGGCTTTTCGTACCGCATATAAGACACCGATTGGTTGCACTCCATATCATCTTGTGTACGGGAAGGCATGCCACCTCCCTATTGAATTGGAGCATAAGGCGTACTGGGCCTTGAAGTGGGCCAATTTTGATATCAACAAAGTCAGTGATCTTCGGAAGATTCAACTCAACGAGCTAAATGAACTGAGGAATGAAGATTATGAGAATTCTTTGATCTACAAGGAGAAAACTAAGATCATTCATGATGCAAGGATTAAAAACCGAGAGTTCCACGTTGGTGATCAAGTTTTACTCTTTAACTCTCGGTTGAAGATCTTCTCGGGCAAGCTGAAGAGCCGTTGGTCTGGTCCATTCACCGTCCAAAGTCTTCTCTTATGGCACCATTGAGCTTTCTCAGCCAAATGGTCCTAATTTTAAAGTGAATGGCCGGCGTGTGAAGCTGTACTTTGGTGAGGACATCTCTCATGAGATGATTCCATCCCTCACCATGTTTTCGTTGAATTAGTTTTGGGTCGAGTCAGGCTCGTGACTCGGTTAACAAAAACAAGCGCTTCTCGGGAGGCAACCTGTTGATCTATCCATTACCGTTTTCATAATAAGTGTAGGGGGATCCCCGTAGGTGTTTGTTGTCTTGTTTCTTATGTTGTGCAGGGATTAAAGCTTCAGAGAGCACTTTTGATGACATTTGACGACCGTGATCCCGTGTACCCATCTTCCCGGTTCAATCCTAAACTCTTTTGGTTCACTATTTTATATTCTTAAATATTAAAATAGGAATCACTTTAGTTGTCTCTTCCTTAGCAAGATCTAAACAAAGTGCACAATGTCCTAAGTGTAGGGGAGTTTACTCCCACATGCTTAAACATTGAGGACAATGTTTATATCAAGTGTAGGGAGACTTCTATCGAAGTAAGTGGGCTTTTCCTTTAATTTATCCTCATTTTAACCAGAAAATTTGATTTTTCGACATTTTTCAAAATTTTTAATATATTTTGGCCTAGTTGTATAGTAGTATTTTCCTTTGTTATCGTTATTTACTTTCTTTGCTAGAATAAATTTTGAATAAAATGGTTTTAATTTTTCAAAATCATGAATCTTTTGACTCAACCCGAGTTTACTTATCTAAGTTTACTCTAGCTAGTAACCTTAACATGTTTAAGTCAAGTTTTGCTAGGCTTTTATATAGGGAGCTTTAAAACGCGAAAGTCTTAACTCTCACGGGTTAAGAACAAGAACTTTTCGCAAGTTCCTATAATTGATCCTAGAAAGTTGTTTATCAAGGGAACTTTAAAATGCGAATTCTAAACTTGAAAGAGTCTAAGAATTTGCAAGATCCTATAGATGACTTGAAAACCCAAAACTTTGATTTAATTGGCTAAGCATCCACGAGTCTCATTACTTGAGATTTTAAATTATGTAGAACGAGAGATGATAGAGTCAATTATAAGTTTGGTGTTCTTCCATGAATTTATGTGAGTTGATTATAAGCTTTTTCTCCCATCGCTTGTTAATAAATATATTTGCAATAAATAAGGTTGTACGATTTGAAAAGTTACTTAGCTTCTAGCCCAAGATCGTTTAAAAGTTGCTCGGTATTAATTAGAGTTCATAGCCAAGGCATAACTTATTGAAGCGGGATGCGAAGATTGGCGAGTCTGAAAAGGCCCTAAAAAGGCATGAGAGCTACATTTTGTTGCTAAATATCCAATAGTGATATGAAGAATCATTTATCGAAAATCAATATGAAGGATCGAGACACATGACGAAAAGCAAAAACTCCCCTAAATATCATGGAGAAGTCTATCCGAAAAGACCCTAGCAAGGTATGAGGATAAATAGATCCAAGTCCTAAAAGGAGGCGGGTCGTTGTATATCAAAGTCCAAAATAAAGATTGGAGAAAAATGAAGAAGTCGTGGTCCAAAGTTGAAGAATCTCTCAAAAACTTCAAGTGAAGAAATTCCTTTTATGAAGAGAAGACCATAATTTCAAGAACGTCTCTCAAGATTCGAAGTATGAAGTCGCTGCCAAATATCGGTCCGAGAGAGGTCTCAAATCGTGAAGCGAGTTATGCCAATATATGAACTTTAAGAGGTCTCGAGAAGCAGTTTTAAAAGATTTTGTCCTTTAGCTAACTATTGCTTAAATCGTTCCACTTTATTTTCGGCCTAAATAAACTATGAAAATAAGTCAAACAATGCATCCTCGTTATCATTCAAGACAATATTAAAATATAAGAGATACACCTAGGAATAAGGGAGTCTAAGTTAATAATTGGGCCACATGAGTTCGTGTTAGTTTGCTAACTTATAATAACAATGATCTCGTTTTTGAGCTTGGTATGGGGAACGTAAAACTTGAGGATGATAAACATTCATGACTACCAAAACCCCAATGTAAGTCTTTGATTTCTTTACTTGTTTTGTATATATTTCTATCTTTTAGTTTCCTTAGTGTTTACTGTTTAATAAAGGCCAAGGTGGGTTATTTATGATGAAAAATGTAAACCGTGCTTTGAAATTAATGCATTGCATGAGGGTATTGCAATGGTCAAGTGTAGGGAATTTAATAAGTGTGAAAACACTTATCCTTTTACCACTTATTTCCAATAATAACAAGACCAAAACGTGTATTTTATGTCGTAAAAGTTGGAATTATGTGTGGTTTGTGTTTTTATTGTGTTTCAGGATAAAAATATGAAAAAGGGAGAAAACACGGGCTATCACGAGTTTTTATCGAAGAAAACGAGAAAAGACGAAGTCAAAATATCAAGAGTGCAAAAAGAACGGAAGTCCAAGGCCTATTCTGAAGATTTATCGAAGAAAAAGTCTAAAGACGGAAGTTTAATGAAGTCGAAGAACCAAGTCTAAATTATAGAAGAAAATTATAAGACGAGTTCAATTTATATCGACAAATCCCAAGACGACGTCGAGAAAGACAAAGAATTTAAATCAAGTCGAGTCGAGAAGAAAGAAGGAAGGAAGCAACACATGCACCACCCCACCTCTTATATATACCCTCTTAATGTGTCATTAGGAGGGTGTTAGTTAAGTTAGCTAGTTCATTTTTCTTTTGTAGTTTTAATTTTTAGAGAGAGAAAGTGCTTAACTTTCTCTCACTAGAAAAACTTCATCTTTTATTTTCTTTCTTGTTTTAATCTAATCTTTACTTTTTAAAAGTTTAATCTTGTCTTAATCTTTATCTTTTTAATCTTTCTTGTTAGTTACGATCTTGTGTTCATCATCTTTTTCATCTTACTTTTCTATTCGACACATAAAGGTTCTTTCTTTACGTGTTTCTTGATTTACGTGTTAAGGATTTATAAGTTTTATCATTTGCCTAGCTTATTGGTAGCTTATTGGTGTTTTTCTTGGCTTATTGTCCTTGAAAAGTTTCTTAAATCTTGCTTAAAATCGTCCTTGTCCCGGATCCTAGTTTTTAGGAGTGTCTGATTCGATTTCGCAATATTTCTAAATATTGTGAAATCTTCTCCTTCGTATAATTGCGAAATTAAACCTTCAGCATATTGCGAAATCCTTGAATTCGCAACATTGTGGATTTGTGTTGATATTCAGGAATTGCGAAATCATCAGCTTTCAATTATTACGGAATTATTTCCAGCATTGCGAAATCTTCATTGTCAGGAATTGCGGAATTATGGCATAACTAGGATTGCGAAATCTTACTTATTTTGTATTACGGATTCTTCTCATTTTCACAATTGCGAAATTGTGTTGCATTTCAATTATTGCGGATTTATGTTCATTTCCATTGCGGAATTATTTGGTTGTTTTTATCATTGCGAAATTAATTAAATTTTTATTAATTGCGAAATTAATTGTTTTTATTTTAAATTTAATTTTTAAACTTATTTTCGTGCCATTTTTACTTAGCTTTATTTAATTGTTTCGTCTTATTTTTCTTAAGCTTTATTTTAATTATTTTGTCTCAATTTTACTTAGCTTTATTTTTGCTTGTTCGTCTTAGTTTATTTTTCGAGTATTTTAATTTTTAAAGTTTTCATTTTTATTAAGTTTTTAAGTTTTCATATTTACTTTTAATCAGTTTAATTTCTTCGTCATTTAATTTTTAAGTCATTTAATTTTAGTTTAAATTTTCACGCTTTTGTTTTTACTTTATTTTACCTTTTACTCAACGACACTTTCATTCATTTTAGTTTAAAATAGATAATCACATTTCTTTATTTTCCACCAAGAACGACTGAGTCGCACTTTCAATTGGTAATCAATTCGAAAAGACTGGAACAACGAACTAAATTTTCATACTTGGTAAAAACCTTGTATTACCCCTATGAGATTCTTAAAGGCAAGAAGCCCTCATTGGAATACTTTAGGGTGTTTGGAAGCAAGTGTTTCATTCTCAACACCAAAGATTACCTTACAAAGTTTGACCCAAAGTCTTACGAAGGTATCTTTTTAGGTTATTCTTAAACTAGCAAAACCTACATAGTCCATAATAGAACCTCGGGTGTAACTGAAGAATCACTTAACGTAACATTTGATGAAACCCCGCCTTCATCTAAGACACCACCTTTGGTAGATGATGACTTAGATGAAATAGACATAGTTAATGCCAAAGATGTTAGAAACATATGAGTTGAAGACCTTAGTGTTGAAAAGGGAGTAAACATTAAGGAGTCTAAGGATCATGCTCTCGATAACGTCATAGGCGAATTAAATCAAAGGACCCTAAGATCTCAAGTCCAAAATCAAAGTAACTTCTTTTGTTTTCGTCTCCTTGATTGAACCAAAGAATGTTAAAGAAGCTTTGATGGATGAGAGTTGGGTCATCGCTATGCAAGAAGAATTGAATCAATTCATTGCTAATGACGTTTGGGAACTTGTTCCTCCACCTAGAAGTTTGACCATCATAGGAACCAAATGGGTATATAGGAATAAGTTAGATGAGAATGGTGTTGTGTCTCGTAACAAGGCTAGACTTGTAGCTCAAGGCTATAATCAACAAGAAGGTATGGATTATGACGAGACATACACACCTGTAGCTAGATTATAATCCATTAGAATCCTCTTAGCTTACGCTTGTGCTTTAGACTTTAAGCTTCAACAAATGGATGTAAAGAGTGCATTTCTTTACGGTTTGATCAATGAGGAGGTATATGTGGCTCAACCTCCCGGCTTCATTGATTTTGAGAAACCGGATCATGTTTACAAGCTTAAGAAAGCTCTTTATGGTCTCAAACAAGCACCCAAAGCTTGGTATGATAGACTTAAAGCGTTTCTTGTAAAACATGAGTATACCATGGGGATGGTAGACAATACACTCTTTACAAATAAGAAAGGTTCTCACCTCATTATCGTATAAATATATGTTGATGACATTATATTTGTTTCAAATTGTCAATCATTGTGTGATGACTTTGCCAAAATCATGCATGACGAGTTTGAAATGAGTATGATGGGAGAACTTAACTTCTTTTTAGGACTCCAAATTAAACAAATGGACGATGGTATTTTCTTTAATCAATCCAAGTATGTTAAATAAATGCTAAAGAAATTTGGATTAGAAGACTCTAGACCAATGAAGACCCCTATGGCCTCGGATACTAAACTCACCGTAGATGATGATTGTGAGTCGGTAGACAACACCAAATATATAGGTATGATTGGTAGTTTGTTGTACCTAACGGCAAGTCGACCGGATATCATGTTTAGTGTTTGCCTTTGTGCTCGCTTCCAAGAGGCTCCCAAAACCTCTCACCTTGAAGAGGTTATGCGTATCTTCCGGTACATTAAGGGAACTATACATTTAGGATTATGGTATCCTAAAGGGACCGGCGTAGAAACCATTGTCTACGCGGACTCGGATCATGCGGGAGACTATGTGGGCCGGAAAAGCACTAGTTGAATTTGTACCTTCATGGGTTGTTGTTTAACTTCCTGGTTCTCCAAGAAACAAACCGCTCTTGCTATATCCACCACGGAAGCCGAGTATGTGAGTGCCGGTAAAGCTTGTCAACAAGCTTTATGGATGAAGCAAGCGCTTGTTGATTACGGGATTTCTCTTGATGATTTTCCCATCATGTGAGATAACAAGGGTGCAATAGACCTTAGGAAGAATCCCGTGCAACATTCGCGAACTAAGCACATAGAGATTCGCCACCATTTTCTTAGGGATAATGTTCAAAAGGGGAACATTTCGATAGAGAAGGTACCCTCGGTAGAAAACTTAGCCGATATATTCACGAAGCCACTTAATAGGGAATCTTTTAATTACTTGCGTCTAGGTCTAGGCTTAATGGAACATATTCCTTGATTATGCATTCTATTTTATCAGTTATCTTTTATCTTTCGAGTCTTTTCTTTCTTTGAGCTTTTGAGTATAATAAACTCTTTTTGGAAAACTTCTCTTCTCTTTTTCAAAATTCTCAAAGTTTTTTCGAAAATGTTCGAGAAATGTTTTTGCATTGTTAATTCAATCTAAAAACGTTTTTCGTAGCTTCTTGCTACTCATAATGAGCTTACATAATTCATATTTATGGGTCTCTCAAATATAGCAAGAACAAAAGAGAACTATGAAGGATCATTGTGTCATGACCTTGTGTCTAGTTCTACACACATCCTACATCGATTTTATTAAAAATCCATGTATTTTGGTCTAAACCTTGTTTGGTGAGCTCTTGTGTGTTTTCTTTGTCTATCTTTGCTTCTTAGCATATCCCCATGATTAGTTAGACTAGAAAAATAGGATTTGCTTAATTGGAAAATCCTCCCTCGTCATCAAACTCAACCCACTGTGGGCGGTTCTTTATTGATACCGCGGTTCCCCAATGATTAGGAACCACCGGCTGAGGTAAGGAACCGCGCCCAGTACTCTACTTTTCAGGTATTCCTGAAACTCCAAATTTGTTCCAACACTTTTTGGAATCTTTGTTTCAACACTTTGGCCACCCCCAAATTATCTTGGGCTTTCTCTATTTAACCTTAAGCATTTTGCATTCTTTCTCAAATCAAAATGTGTTATTCCCCAAATGAAAGCTTTAATTCTCCTCCATTCTCTCCAATTGCTTTCAACCCCAATTCGCCCAAGAACACTCAAAATCACATCTCTTATCCTTCTAAGAATGTTGATTGTGAAACTTCTTATCTTCCACCACTAGCCTTTAGTTTTCTACCTCCTTCACATGATAATGTCATGCATCATGGAACATATTGTCAATGTTGTCAATATCAACATCTTGCTATGGCTCACATCTATGAAGAGTTGAATTACATCAAGAGTCTCTTAGTTAAACCTCCTCTTTACTATAACTATGAGATCTCTACCAAGCCAACACCACCTCTTTCCGCCACTACCTTGTCTTTTATCTAAGCATTGGTTGCTTATCTTCAAGACATCTAGTTCAAGCAAATCTTAGGGTTCTAGCTTAACTATGATTAGATTTATGCTTTTTTTTGGCTTGTGTTTGTGTCTCATACATCTTTGTATGATTTATTTCCTTGTATCTTTTATCATGTTTTCTTTTAACATGACTTATCTTGGAACTTTTGTTTTTTTTTTTGTGATCTTTGCTATATCTTGTTGGGTGTCTCTTCTCTACTACTAACCCTTCTATGTAGCTTGTCACCATATATCGATTCCTTTGTGCCCCAAGCAAGGGGGAGTAAGCACCAACGGGGAGCATTTGTAAAGTCCAGTTCTTTTCTTCTTCAAAGACTTTTGCAACCTTTTTGCTTCGATAAAGGGGGAGAAATGATAAACTCGTCTTCAAAAATAATTTTTTTATTAGATGATTGAGTTTATGTATTGTTCATGTTGAAAGTTTTTACTACCCTTTAGGAAAAGAGCAATAAATAGGGCAAGCGTGCACGACGATTTAGAAAAACCGTGTGTAAATGACCCTAAGTGAGTTCGTTCTCGAGGAGACAAGTGCGTTGTGTTAAGAATTGATTAATGATTTGTGATTATATGATTGAGAAGAAAGAAATGAGATTAGAAGAGAAAGACGGTTACGAAAACGGATTAAACTAAGACGAAAAAGGCGATCACGCAAAACCGTAAATATTGCCAAAATTAAAATTTTAACCTAAAAATTCCTAAAAATTACTAAAAATCCACAATAATATTCTAAGAGTTTAAAAAAATCCAAACTTGTTAAAACCTTTTAATTAATTAGATAATGACTTTTTAATGCTAATTAAAGCCCTAAAAATCACAATTAATTATTAAAAAGCCCTAAACAAGATCTTAAAGTTTGTAAACCTCAAAAATGTCCTAATTAAGCTAAAAAGTAATTTTCAAACTTTTAAAACCAAATTAAACTATTTTTAAATACTTAAAAACTATTAAAATCAATTAAAACTTAAATTAATTCTATAAAATAATTGAAAAGTCCTAAAATTATTTGGAAAGTGACAAAACTCCTAATTAAGTGTCCTTAACCTAGGAAAAATGTAAAAACTAAAAAAAATCCTTCAGTTTTTAATAATAAAATAATATTAAAATATTCAAAAAAAATTCAAAGTTCATAAAAAAATTCTAAAAAATTACCAAAAATCTAAAATATTATAACTAAGACAAAAGTGCAATTAAAATTTTCTGAAACCTATTTAATAATTTTATATTAAATTTTAAAGTTGGTTAAAAACCCTAAAATCCAATAAAATCAAAATAAGCTAAATTGAAAACTTAAATAGCTGAAAACCTCAAAGTTATGATTAAAAACCTAAAAACTATTTTTTCAGATTTTTAAATTACCTTTTTCTATTTTTAAATTACTTTCTAAAATTTAAACTAAAAATAATCCTAGAAAATTGATTAATTAAAGGAAAAATAAACTTTTTGCACCAAAAAGTCCTAAAACCTAATACAAACAAAAGAAAAATGCTAACTGGTAAAAATTCTAAGTAAATAAGCTAAAATCAGCTTAATATATAAGCTGTTAATTAAGTAAGCTACAAAACAACACCACTTAAATAAATAATGAAATGAAAACCTAGCAGTCAAAGACCCTAGGGCACGCTGGTAAGTTGTGAGTGTTGTGAGGAGAATGGCGCAGGTTCGAGTCCTGGCCAGTCCTTTTTGCTCTTTTTTTTTAAAAAAAAAACTTTAAATACCAAAAGCAGTAACTAATTAAGTCTCAAAAACATAAAACAAATCCAAATTAACTAAGATTTAAACAAATAAGAACCAAAAACGTGCTCAGGTCTGATATTTTTCTGATGAACACAAAGGTAATGTATTCACTGTGCAGATTAGACAAGAGGAGCTTGTCTTGTGAGTTTTGATGATGTTTTTGATGGACAATTGGCACCCCCACACCAATTGGGTTGTGGGGAGTCAGTAACAACACAAAACAAGCAAGCTTACTTAACAAAATCAATCACAAATGAGCAAGAAAGGTTACTGATGTGGCACATATTTCTGATGAACAAATTGCTGGTTCAAATGGCACACAAGTGAGATTCAAACCTCAATATTTTGCTCCTAAGCTTACCAAATGACAACAAACTGATTACCAATCCTGCTTATAACCTATTTCTAACAGATAATCAAACCTTGATGACAAAATTCATCAAAAATCAAGCAGACAAGGTACTTGACTGATTTTGACCATTTTCCAAAATTTTAAGCATGCACTTGTTTTAAAACCCTTCCAAATGAAAACCAATAGCATGAATCATCTACTAACAACCAAAGGAATATGTCTAACCAAGTTTCACACAAGATTAACCACAATTTGACCAACTGAAACCCTAATCCAAAACCCCTTTATATTACTAAAATCAAATTTTTCAAACTAAATCTTAACAAAACTTAAGCAAAATGATTCCAATCAATCTAAACATGCACAAATACAAGTAAAAGACCTAATAAAGCTGATTAAACACACAAACAAGAAATTTCACCAAAATTCACCTAAAATAACATAAATCTGAATATTTTTTGAAAACTGAAAAAGGGTCAAGTAAGCTACCTTGTTGGGCCTACATCCAGGCCCAACAGTGACTGAATAGTCACCTCCAATCAGGCTGGGGCCTGAGCAGAACTTTGCTGATGGGCTTATGAGGGACTGCTTAACAAAAATGGGTAAAAATGGTTCCTCTTTGAATCTGCTAAGAGAGAAGGGAAAAAGCTGTGTAAAAGCTTAAGGGCTTGCCCCTAGCTTATAGATTAAGCTAGAAGAGAGCCTTAGCTTATGGGTAAGACTAAGATAAGCTAAAAAAATGACCAAACAAATGGATTATTTAAGCTTGGGTACCCACTACACCAGAACAAGCCATGGTGTCTTGGACATACACAAGCTCAAACACCATCAAACTGACACATTTCATCACCATATTATCAGATTTGTATGAAAATTTAAAGTTTAAGAAAACCTTGAAATGAAACAGAAACTTTGAAGACTTAATAAACTTGCTGAAAATTAAACCAAACTTGAACAATGATCACTTAAATCAAACTGAAAGTAAAAATGGAACTGGCTTTCTTCACTTAACACTTTACCAACTTTTCATTCCTAAAAAGAGGTTTTACAAGAGTGTGAACAAGAAAAGCAAGAACAAGAGGTATGCACAATCCGCATCCTTCTTATATAGGCCCTCATAGAACTATCTAGATTACAGGAATAAAATAATATAAACATAAAACCCTAATGGTTTGAAAATCCAAAAATGCCCTTTGAATAATTTGAATTTTTGAAGGTCCATGTGATGATCTTGGCAGTTTGTGAAGATGCCAGTGATGTAGTAGTGATCCAAGGGTTCCCAACAATGCGTAGAAATGAAGCAAAGGTGTGGTTCGTTGATGGACTGGCTTAGTTTGTCTTCAAGCTCCTTTGTGGGTCAGGGGAAGGTTGGATTGATCATGTGAGTGAGAGTGACACTTTTCTGGGGGTTGGGTTAGGATTAGGGTGTGATTAATCAGCAAACTGGAATGATTTGAGCAAAAACCCTTTGTTTTGTAGATTTTAGGATTAGGGTTTATGGGTGGATTAGTGATAGCAGGGTGGGGTTTGATTGGGTTAAGGGTGATTAATTTTCAAAAAACGTGTTTCCCTCATATTTATAATCAGTTTAAAACTGATTAAATAAAAGGGTTGGGTGGATTCTGACGTGGAGAGGAGGGAGTGTATGATTGGTGGAGAGTTTAAGGTTGGTGACGTGGAGGAGTGTGAGTGGTGGGTACATCTTAGGTTGTCTGGGCAGTAATGGCCCCCCTAGTTTCCTCCTTCCTTCACTTTGTAAATATCAGCCAAAACTTTGTTTTCCCTTTGTAATAAGTTTGGAGTACTTGTCAAATTTGGCACAAGGGTTTATCAAACTTTGTATAAGGACCATTAATGCATATTTTGGATTCTTCAAGGGCATAACTTGTCATGCCTTCATTCTTCAAGGTTATGACTTGTTTGTTGACTTCTTGGAGGACCAATATTGACAATTTAGTTTTGTTGAGGGACTAAATTTGCCAATTCTTCAAAGTTAAGGGTCCTTTTTGTAATTTTGACAAACTTTAGGGACCAATCTTGTAATTATGAAGATACAAGGGTATAAAGTGTCAATTCTTCAAAGTTGGAGGACCCTTCTTTATAATTCTTCAAATCTTCAAGGACTTTCTTTGGAAAATTCTTCATTAGGGCTTGGTTCATCGTGCGGCTTCGTTTCCCGTGTTCGTTTTTGCATGATTCTTGTGATCTTTTGTCATTTTCTCATTATCCGTACCTAAAATACACAAGCAACAAACACAAGCATATATTTGGGTATTTTGATGATATTTAATGCATTTTAAGCCCTATTTGGACGATGAGACTATGTATAAAAGCAGTCTCATCACTCCCCCATACTAAACCATTGTTGTGCCCTCACGCAATGCTAGAATAAAGTATCGTAGCATCTCCAAAATTCATTTTTATTCACTTTATTGAAATGATAAACTAGCTATACTACTACTATTACTACTACTACTTGCGTTTTAGACATAATGTATGATTTTCATCGCAAAATGGGACGTTTAGGTTCATAGAATAAGAACACGTGAATGCTTCGTTTGAAATAATTTCATCGTTCTCGATTTTCACCCCAATTCCATGCCAAGCGTGCAACGAGATCATTGTCATTATAAGTTAGTAATGCTAACACTACTCATATGCCCTAATCACGTACTTATCCTCCCATTATTCCTAATTTGTATCTCTTATATTTTATTTTGTCTTGAATGTTTCACGAGGATACATTGTTTGACTTATGCGATAATAGAGATTAGGTCTAAAAATAGAGTCCTAACGGTGTAACTAAGACCGTCAAATCAATAACCCCTCCTAATAGACAACGATGTTAAAAAATTAAGTTGACAAGAAGAATCGATAAACACGGTTTTATAACGGTTTTGAACATGAGACTTATTACCAAGACTTTTATACGCCCCCTAACGGAAGGGCCTTATTATCTTTGGTTTACCTCCATCTTTTATTCAACTTCGCCATGAAGCTTTTATTATGACTTTGGTCTTGCCTTGCCTTTTATTATCCGCCTCATCGGTGGTTTTATTAGCCAAAGACGTATATCCTCACGCTAAAGCGAATTTTGGATCTTTAAAGCTTCGAAGATTAAGGCTTGATTCACTTTCAATTTTGCATAGATTTTTCGGCCTTGTGGGGCTTCAAATTGTTTGCTTGATTTAGGTGAGCACTTGAAATCTTATTATTGGGTGAAGCTTTCGATTATTCGGGTGCCAATACTTCAAAACCGTGACGTTGGCGATACCTTAATGTCTTCCCAATTTAATTACACGGAAGCTACTAGAAAAGACTAGAAACCCAACAATCCTAACTAAACCGCTAAGTCAATATTTATTAAGCAAAAAATATTTACATGCGAAGGGAGAATAAGCAAACAACGAGAACACATGAGTTTTTGAAAGAATACGAGTACTCTACGTTTAGCATAGTAACTTATAATTAACTCTATCATTTCTCGTCCTCATTTAAGAGACTTAGCCTAATGTGTAGTTAAGGAATCGAAGCTAAGTGCTCAACACGCACGGTCGATTCAAAAATTACTCTTATTCTCGCCATCGGAAAATCTACATTCGTGTCTTCAAACACTTATGAAACATGAGAAAAATTTAAAATTTGGCCATTTTTAGCCTTATTTTGCAACAAAACGATAAACAAAAAGATAAACTTTGGAAAGCGTGAAGGTTTGGCAAGGCAAGTATCTATTCACCCCCCCCCCCCCCCATACTAAAGTTAAACATTGTCCTCAATGTTTCGAGTCTAGGGGTGCAAACACCCCCATACTAGAGACGTAGTCGAATGCCTAATCTAGCATGGAAAGGGTGTAACCAATAAATTAATAGCCATTTATGAAGTGTGCTAAAAACCCAAGGTTAGAACATCAAAAGGATATATCATGGATATTGAGAAATGTCTCCAAAGCAAACGATCGAGTGCTCCCATAAAACGAACACGAGAGGCTCCAATCGTGAAGATCATGATCTAAAAACCACATATCACAAACAACCACGAAACAAAGGTTGGAAGGGCACAAATCCCCACACGTAAGCTACATTAGAAAGCGATAATATGTACATGGATAAGCATGGGACTCCCCCACGAGGCACCTCGTTTTTGATTACCGAATCATGAGCTCGACTCGATCCCCTCAATACTAAATATCATTGGGGAAGGTGTCTTGGTCGAGGTAGTTCAAGGATGGAACTTCCCCGCCAAAGTAGTGCTTCAACCTATGTCCATTCACCTTAAAGTTAGGACCATCATCTTGAGCTAGCTCGATGGTCCCATACGGAAACACTTGAGTCACGGTGAATGGACCGGACCAACGGGATTTCAACTTACCGGAAAAGATTTTCAATCTTGAATTAAAAAGCAAAACTTGATCCCCAATGTTAAAAACACGGTTTTTAATTTTAGAATCATGCAACTTTTTAGTTTTCTCTTTATAAATCAATGAATTTTCATAAGCAATGTCTCTCAATTCATCTAATTAATTTAATTGCATTTTCCGGTGTTTTCCCGCGGTCTCCATATCATCATTACAATGCTTTAGGGCCCAATAAGCCTTGTGTTCTAATTCGATAGGCAAATGACAATTCTTTCCATACACAAGCTTATAGGGAGTGTACCCAATGGGTGTCTTATGAGCGGTCCTAAAGGCCCATAAAGCATCGTCCAACTTATCCGACCAAGATTGTCGGTTTTCCCCAACGGATTTCTCCAAGATCCTCTTCAAAGCTCGGTATGAAACCTCGACTTGCCCACTCGTTTGTGGGTGATAAGCCGTAGAAAGCCGATGTGTAACCCCATATTTCCTTAGAACCCTTTCAAATTGGTCGTTACAAAAATGGGTTCCACGATCGCTTATGATAGCACGAGGGGTTCCAAACCGAGAGAACAATTGCTTTAAAAACTTGACTACCACACGAGCATCATTGGTGGGCAAGGCCTTTGCCTCCACCCACTTAGATAGGTAGTCAACCGCAACGAGAATGTACTTATTACCACGAGATGATGGGAACGGCCCCATAAAGTCTATACCCCAAACGTCAAAGATCTCACATACTTGGATGATATTTTGTGGCATTTCATCTTTTTGTGAGGCTTTTCCTTGTCGTTGGCATGCATCACACGACTTCACAAGATCTTGTGCATCTCGGTAAATAGTAGGCCAAAAGAAGCCGGCATCAAACACCTTCTTATCCGTGAGATTAGCACCGTGGTGACCACCCGTGGGTCCCTCATGGAAAGCTCTAAGGATGTTAGAAGCTTCGGTGCCAAATACACAACGTCGGATAATTTGATCCGCACAAGTTGGAAACAAGTAAGGGTCGTTACAAAAATAGAACTTGACGTCACGAAAGAATTTTCGTTTTTCTTGAGTCGTCATACCCTTAATGATGAAGTTGCCCGCATGGTAATTTGCAAAATCCGCAAACCATGGGGTGGAAGAATCAAGCTTAGAATTCACTACACCAAGTGTCTCGAGCGGAAATGTTTTGGTGATTTCCTTGGGCTCGTAAACACTTTGGTGAGGATCTTCCAAACGAGAGAGATGATCGGCCGCCAGATTCTCAGCTCCTTTTTTGTCAACGATTTTGTGATCAAATTCTTGAAGGAGGAGAATCCAACGAAGTAATCTCGGCTTAGCATCTTGCTTTGCCATGAGATACTTAATAGCCGAATGGTCCGTATACACTATGCATTTCGTTAAGACGAGATAAGGTCGGAATTTCTCAAATGCATACACCACGGCAAGGAACTCCTTTTCCGTTGTAGTGTATTTTAGTTGAGCCTCGGTCATCGTCTTACTAGCATAGTGAATAGGCAAGAAGTGCTTATCATGACGTTGCCCCAAAACGGCCCCTATAGCGTAATCACTAGCGTCACACATAAGCTCAAAGGGGAGGTTCCAATTGGGAGAAACAAGAATGGGAGCTTCGGTAAGTTTCCTCTTAAGGATTTCAAAGGCTCGTACATAATCTTCGTCAAAGACAAAACGTGCCTCTTTTTCAAGAAGATGTGTAATGGGTCGAGAAATCTTTGAAAAATCCTTGATGAATCGACGATAAAAGCCCGTGTGTCCTAGGAAACTCCTAACTCCCTTAACGGTTTTGGGATGAGGTAATTTGGCGATGACGTCTACCTTAGCTTGATCTACCTCAATCCCCGCTTTCGAGACCTTGTGCCCTAAGACGATTCCACTCTTAACCATAAAATGACACTTTTCCCAATTGAGCACAAGGTTGGTTTCCTCACAACGTTTTAACATTCTCTCTAGGTTCGACAAACACGAAGTGAACGAATTACCAAACACGAAAAAGTCATCCATGAAAACTTCCATCGTCTTCTCGGTCATATCATGAAAAATAGCCATCATGCACCTTTGAAAGGTTCCCGGTGCATTACAAAGTCCGAATGGCATTCTACGATAGGCAAACGTTCCATATGGACACGTAAACGTAGTTTTTTCTTGATCACGAGGATCGATGGGAATTTGGAAGTAACCGGAAAAACCATCTAAAAAGCAATAGAAATCGTTTCCCGCAAGACGCACCAACATTTGGTCCATGAAGGGCAAGGGAAAATGGTCTTTTCGAGTGGCTTCATTCAACTTTCGATAGTCAATGCACACTCTCCATCCGGTTATGAGTCTAGTGGGAATCAACTCGTTGGCATCGTTTGGCACAACGGTCATCCCTCCCTTTTTAGGGACACAATGAATAGGACTCACCCAAGGGCTATCGGAAATAGGGTAAATCATTCCCGCGTCAAGGAGTTTAAGGACCTCCTTTTTGATGACGTCGTGAATTTTGGGGTTCACCCTCCTTTGACTTTGGATTGTGGGCTTGAAATCCTCCTCCATTAAGATTTTGTGGGTACAAAACTTGGGATCGATTCCCTTAATGTCGAATAACTTCCACGCAATCGCCCCTTTGTGATCCTTTAGAACATCGACAAGTGCGGTTTTTTCATCATTCGAAAGTTCCTTCGCAATAATAACCGGCAATTTGTCGCCCTCCTCCAAATAGACATATTCGAGGTGAGGAGGTAAATCTTTCAACTCGAGGATAGGTGGTTCCTCAAGTGAAGATTTGGGCTCGATACTCATAACCTCCTCGGGTGGAGGAAATGGGAAATCGTTAAGAAAATCCTTGATAATCGAGAAGTCCTCATCGTTGTCGAGGTCTTCGTCACAAGTACGTGGAACATTGCATTCTTCCAACGTAAAACCACCTCCTTCAAATGGAGTGAAGGTTGGTGTCGAATTATCAAGAATTGGATCTAACATAGTGGGATTGCCACTAGTTTCTTCATCACCAAACCCTAAAAATTCTTGTGAAAATTCCTCGCAAACCACGTCGATCATATCAACGAGGTTTATGGTTGCAACGGAATAAACATGAGAAAGTTGAGAATTTTGAGTTGCGTTTATAACAAGTTCCTCGTCGTTGAAAAGTAAGGTGATCTTTCTAGCATGCACATCAATTAAAGCCATAGACGTATCTAAAAACGAACGACCTAAAATAAGAGGAACTTGAGAATCCGTGGGGATATCGACAACGATAAAGTCTACGGGATAGTAGAACTTCCCCACTTTCACAAAAACGTCTTCCGCCAAACCACATGCACGATCGTGGAATGGTCGGCCAACTCAATAGACATTAGTGAAGGAGTAAGATTAGGAAGATTGAGCGACTTGAAGATTGCAAGTGGCATCAAGTTAATGCTAGCACCAAGATCGGCCAAGACATAGCATTCTTCCATATCTTGAATTGCACAAGGGATCAAAAATTTACCGGGATCACCGACTTTTTGAGGTATGCGATTAAGATAAACCGACGAACAACTAGACAATTGGTGCAATTTCTCCTTGTTGTTCAACATACTCTTAAAGTTAGCGGCGAATCGAGGCATCATGACCAAGGCATCGGCGAAACTCACATTAAGGTGCAACTCACGAAACATTTTCATAAAAAGCTCAAATTGGTAGTTGTCGCGCTCTTGTCGTTTCTCCTTCCTAAGTCTCGATGGGTAAGGCAAGGGTGGTGTGGGTTGGGGCATAGGCATAGCCTTTGGAATATCGGGTTCCAATGTTGGTAAAGGGTCGACCGTAGGTGTGGCATGAGCGGTACTTTGTGGGCTTGATATATGCTCCTTTTCGACCACCACCTCGGGTTCTTCCTCAATTTCCTCCACCGTTGGAGCAATTGGTTGAGGAGTCGGTTCTTTAAGTGCCTTACCACTACGTGTGGTAATCACTTTCATCTCTCCCTTCGGGTTTGACACGGTGTTACTAGGAAGACCACTCGAAGTAGAGGCTTTGTTCCCCATGACGGCTTCTAAAATGGCATTAAGCTTAGCATCTTGACTATTAAACTTAAGATCTTGACTAGCGGCTTTTTGGTCAATTCTTTGTTCAACCCTAGCATGACTTTGTTCAATCTTATTGTTTTGACCTCTAATTTGATTAGCAAAATCATTTTTCAACTCATTTCTCATGTTAAGATTTTCCTTCACAAAATTAGCCAACTCTTTGGTGTTTTTAGCCGTGTCCCTAGCTTGACTAGCCAATTGCTCTTGAATGTTTTCCAAAATCTTATCATTTGCCGTGGCGTAATTCAAAAAGTCCATTGGAAGTTCTTTAGTGTAAACATTTTGAAGACCTTGACTCGTGTTTTGAAAATTACGGTTTTGGTTTTGATTTTGCAATTGGCTACTACTTCCTTGATTCCCATAGTTGTTATTACCCTTGAAATTGTTCCTTTGATTGCTTTGGTAACCAACTTGATTGTTTCGATAATTGTTAGCATTTTGATTTGGTGGAAAACCCGGTGGAGTCAATTGATTAGTGCGAGGAACTTGACCGTTTTGGTTATAAGTTCCCGCGGCCGCGAAGGCACTCAAAGTGTTACCACCGTTGGTAATGCACTCGGAATAATCGTGAGCTCCACCACAATACATACAAGAAACCTCAACCGCTTTAGCCGTAGCGGGAGTGGGTTGTTCACCAACTTTAAACTCAATTAACAATCCCTTAAGCTTATCAAAAATATTGTTCTCCAAATTAGCCTCGATTTGGAAAGCATCAATGGTATGTGACAATGAAGGCGAAGGTGTAGACGAAGTCTTATGAACACTCGACGTGCTACGAGGACTATAGACCTTAGACCAATTCTCAATGATTAACAATGATTCCTCGACCGCCTTACACAAAAAATTACCACCCGCGGCGGCATTAAGATAATCACGCTCATGACCGTTCAAGCCATTGTAAAACGTGTCAATTTGATGCAAGTCGGAAAAACCATGATGAGGACATTCGTGCAACATTTCCTTAAACCTATTCCAAGCCGTTGAAAAACTCTCATTATACTCTTGTGAAAACTTTGAAATCTCATTTTTCAAGTGCGTAGTCTTAGAGGGCGGAAAAAATTGGTTCACGAATTTTGAAACGAGATCCTTCCACGTCAATATAGAATTGGGTGGCTCTTTCTCTAACCAAATTTTTGCGGGTCCCGCTAAGGAATACGGAAAAAGCATCATCTTAATCGAGTCGTTTGAGACGTCCTTAAACTTGCATGTGGCGGTGAGACGATTAAATTGGCGAATGTGGTTATGAGGGTTGTCCTTTTCGTCACCTCGAAACTTGTTGTTTTGAATCATGGACAACAAACCCGTCTTAACCTCAAAATTCTCCGCAAGGATAGCGGGAATCACAATCGCTTCTCCATAACCCTCGGTGGGTACTTGAAGCAACTCCATCATAGTTCGATTAGCCATTGGTGCTTCTTTCACTACAATGGGTTCGTCAATAGGAGACTCCTCACTAGAAGGAGTGGTGGATTTGTTTCTTCGTTTACGAGCACGTCTTGCTTTGGAGCGAGTTTGCATAAACGTCATGCACAACGAGAAGGCGAGCAAAGAAGATTCTTTTTGGTGTTTTTACTTTTTCAATTTTTTGTGGTTTTTGATTGTTTTTACTTTTTTTGGATTTTTGGAATGTATTAAGTAGACCAAAATCTAAAAATCTACTCCTTAATCAAATCTCTCGATTAAAGAAGCCTCAAGGAATGAAAACGATCACGTGAAGTGAACGCCTTCGATGACTTTAGAACGATGGTGGAACACCAAATCGTTCAAGAGGGTTTAATCAATAGAAACCAAGAAAATATATATGATACTTAAGTAATACTTTGGGCGGCAAAACCCTCGATTCACTCTCAAAATCAAATACGCACAAGAAAGCGGAGGAAACGAGGCGGCGCGAAGCACTTAAGAGCCTTTTTCCTTTAGGTCGTGAAATACAACCGCCTTATACCCACCTTATAGTTTGTATTTTTCAAAATCGAGCTTCACGAAAGTATTTATCTATTTTTGCCTTTTCCTTTGGTTTGAGATTCGAATACAATGATTGGGTAATGACCTCCCAAGTCAAGGTTGTGATTTCTCACGTATTTGGAGTACTTGTAAATTTATTGTTCTACGTATACAATATAGTAATAGTTTTCACAAAAAACGAAAAACAATAATACGTATTAGTAGAGTGCTACTAATACAAATAGCTATTATGGCTATATATAAAAACAACAATTGTTCAATCAAAACACAACACGCCTCCCCGGCAGCGGCGCCAAAATGATGTTGAAAGTTTTTACTACCCTTTAGGAAAAGAGCAATAAATAGGGCAAGCGTGCACGACGATTTAGGAAAACCGTGTGTAAATGACCCTAAGTGAGTTCGTTCTCGAGGAGGCAAGTGCGTTGTGTTAAGAATTGATTAATGATTTGTGATTATATGATTGAGAAGAAAGAAATGAGATTAGAAGAGAAATACGGTTACGAAAACGGATTAAACTAAGACGAAAAAGGCGATCACGCAAAACCGTAAATAGTGCCAAAATTAAAACTTTAACCTAAAAATTCCTAAAAATTACTAAAAATCCACAATAATATTCTAAGAGTTTACAAAAAATCCAAACTTGTTAAAACCTCTTAATTAATTAGATAATGACTTTTTAATGCTAATTAAAGCCCTAAAAATCACAATTAATTATTAAAAAGCCCTAAACAAGATCTTAAAGTTTGTAAACCTCAAAAATGTCCTAATTAAGCTAAAAAGTATTTTTCAAAATTTTAAAACCAAATTAAACTATTTTTAAATACTTAAAAACTATTAAAATCAATTAAAACTTAAATTAATTCTAGAAAATAATTGAAAAGTCCTAAAAATATTTGGAAAGTGACAAAACTCCTAATTAAGTGTCCTTAACCTAGGAAAAATGTAAAAACTAAAAAAAATCAAACTTCAATATTTAATAATAAAATAATATTAAAATATTCAAAAAAATTCAAAGTTCATAAAAAAATTCTAAAAAATTACCAAAAATCTAAAATATTAAAACTAAGACAAAAGTGCAATTAAAATTTTCTGAAACCTATTTAATAATTTTATATTAAATTTTAAAGTTGGTTAAAAACCCTAAAATCCAATAAAATAAAAAATAACCTAAATTAAAAACTTAAATAGCTGAAAACCTCAAAGTTATGATTAAAAACCTAAAAACTATTTTTCAGATTTTTAAATTACCTTTTTCTATTTTTAAATTACTTTATAAAATTTAAACTAAAAATAATCCTAGAAAATTGATTAATTAAGGGAAAAATAAACTTTTTGCACCAAAAAATCCTAAAACCTAATACAAACAAAAGAAAAATGCTAACTGGTAAAAATCCTAAGTAAATAAGCTAAAATCAGCTTAATATATAAGTTGTTAATTAAGTAAGCTACAAAACAACACCACTTAAGTAAATAATGAAATGAAAACCTAGCAGTCAAAGACCCTAGGGCACGCTGGTAAGTTGTGAGTGTTGTGAGGAGGATGGCGCAGGTTCGAGTCCTGGCCAATCCTTTTTGCTCTTTTTTTTTAAAAAAAAAAACTTTAAATACCAAAAGCAGTAACTACTTAAATCTCAAAAACATAAAACAAATCTAAATTAACTAAGATTTAAACAAATAAGAACCAAAAACGTGCTCAGGTCTGATATTTTTCTGATGAACACAAAGGTAATGTATTCACTTGTGCAGATTAGACAAGAGGAGCTTGTCTTGTGAGTTTTGATGATGTTTTTGATGGACAATTGGCACCCCCACACCAATTGGGTTGTGGGGAGTCAGTAACAACACAAAACAAGCAAGCTTACTTAACAAAATCAATCACAAATGAGCAAGAAAGGTTACTGATATGGCATATATTTCTGATGAACAAATTGCTGGTTCAAATGGCACACAAGTGAGATTCAAACCTCAATATTTTGCTCCTAAGCTTACCAAATGACAACAAACTGATTACCAATCCTGCTTATAACCTATTTCTAACAGATAATCAAACCTTGATGACAAAATTCATCAAAAATCAAGCAGACAAGGTACTTGACTGATTTTGACCATTTTCCAAAATTTTAAGCATGCACTTGTTTTAAAACCCTTCCAAAATGAAAACCAATAGCATGAATCATCTACTAACAACCAAAGGAATATGTCTAACCAAGTTTCACACAAGATTAACCACAATTGACCAACTGAAACCCTAATCCAAACAACCCTTTATAATACTGAAATCAAATTTTTCAAACTAAATCTTAACAAAACTTAAGCAAAATGATTCCAATCAATCTAAACATGCACAAATACAAGTAAAAGACCTAATAAAGCTGATTAAACACACAAACAAGCAATTTCACCAAAATTCACCTAAATCACATAAATCTGAATATTTTTTGAAAACTGAAAAAGGGTCAAGTAAGCTACCTTGTTGGGCCTACATCCAGGCCCAACAGTGACTGAATAGTCACCTCCAATCAGGCTGGGGCCTGAGCAGAACTTTGTTGATGGGCTTATGAGGGAATGCTTAACAAAAATGGGTAAAAATGGTTCCTCTTTGAATCTGCTAAGAGAGAAGGGAAAAAGCTGTGTAAAAGCTTAAGGGCTTGCCCCTAGCTTATAGATTAAGCTAGAAGAGAGCCTTAGCTTATGGGTAAGACTAAGATAAGCTAAAAAAATGACCAAACAAATGGATTATTTAAGCTTGGGTACCCACTACACCAGAACAAGCCATGGTGTCTTGGACATACACAAGCTCAAACACCATCAAACTGACACATTTCATCACCATATTATCATATTTGTATGAAAATTTAAAGTTTAAGAAAACCTTGAAATGAAACAGAAACTTTGAAAACTTAATAAACTTGCTGAAAATTAAACCAAACTTGAACAATGATCACTTAAATCAAACTGAAAGTAAAAATGGAACTGGCTTTCTTCACTTAACACTTTACAAACTTTTCATTCCTAAAAAGGGGTTTTACAAGAGTGTGAACAAGAAAAGCAAGAACAAGAGGTATGCACAATCTGCATCCTTCTTATATAGGCCCTCATAGAACTATCTAGATGACAGGAATAAAATAATATAAACAGAAAACCCTAATGGTTTGAAAATCCAAAAATGCCCTTTGAATAATTTGAATTTTTGAAGGTCCATGTGATGATCTTGGCAGTTTGTGAAGATGCCAGTGATGTAGTAGTGATCCAAGGGTTCCCAACAATGCGTATAAATGAAGCAAAGGTGTGGTTCGTTGATGGACTGGCTTAGTTTGTCTTCTAGCTCCTTTGTGGGTCAGGGGAAGGTTGGATTGATCATATGAGTGAGAGTGACAGTTTTCTGGGGGTTGGGTTAGGATTAGGGTGTGATTAATCAGCAAACTAGAAGGATTTGAGCAAAAACCCTTTGTTTTGTAGATTTTAGGATTAGGGTTTATGGGTGGATTAGTGATAGCAGGGTGGGGTTTGATTGGGTTAAGGGTGATTAATTTTCAAAAAACGTGTTTCCCTCATATTTATAATCAGTTTAAAACTGATTAAATAAAAGGGTTGGGTGGATTCTGACGTGGAGAGGAGGGAGTGTATTATTGGTGGAGAGTTTAAGGTTGGTGACGTGGAGGAGTGTGAGTGGTGGGTACATCTTAGGTTGTCTGGGCAGTAATGGCCCCCTTAGTTTCCTCCTTCCTTCACTTTGTAAATATCAGCCAAAACTTTGTTTTCCCTTTGTAATAAGTTTGGAGTACTTGTCAAATTTGGCACAAGGGTTTATCAAACTTTGTATAAGGACCATTAATGCATATTTTGGATTCTTCAAGGGCATAACTTGTCATGCCTTCATTCTTCAAGGTTATGACTTGTTTGTTGACTTCTTGGAGGACCAATATTGACAATTTAGTTTTGTTGAGGGACTAAATTTGCCAATTCTTCAAAGTTAAGGGTCCTTTTTGTAATTTTGACAAACTTTAGGGACCAATCTTGTAATTATGAAGATACAAGGGTATAAAGTGTCAGTTCTTCAAAGTTGGAGGACCCTTCTTCATAATTCTTCAAATCTTCAAGGACTTTCTTTGGAAAATTCTTCATTAGGGCTTGGTTCATCGTGCGGCTTCGTTTCCCGTGTTCATTTTTGCATGATTCTTGTGATCTTTTGTCATTTTCTCAATATCCGTACCTAAAATACACAAGCATATATTTGGGTATTTTGATGATATTTAATACATTTTAAGCCCTATTTGGACGATGAGACTATGTATAAAAGCAGTCTCATCAATTGTCAGAATAAAAAATGGGGAGATTGTTAATGCAATGATGCATAAAAACGTTACTTGCACTTTTCGGTCTCGCTTTGTTTTGATTACGACAATATGTAAAAACAAGCATTTACGAAAACAATGAAAAACGAATTATTGAGTTCAAGTATTTTTCATTTCAACCATTATCACTTAAGGTATGAACAAACAAGTAATTATCCCAATTAAGTGATCAAGGATTTAATCTTTTCTTAAAACTCACTTTTTATTAAGTGTGACAAAGTTTTATTGTTAAACTTTCTTTTGAAGAAAATTTTTTATTAAATTAATTATTTGAAAATTTGAAATTTGAAAATCGCATATTCTATCTTGGTTTGGAATATCCTTTCAGGATATTTTAATCCCCAGATTCGAACCAATCCACTAAAAGACAAAAGGGAGTGGACTCTACGCTGGCGGTTCCTTAGCGCCTACGGCGGTTCCTTATCGATAAGGAACTACGGGCTCCAATAAGGAATGCGGGCAGATATAGCCGTTGGATGTTTGTCTTATAAATAGTGGACCATTCTCAGACTTCCACTCCACCTCTTTTGCACATGCATTTCCAGATTCTTTCATACTTCTTAAATCACTCAAATCCTTGATCATTTGTTTGATTACTACTTGTTTAGAAGTGAATCTTTCTCCTCTCATCTTTTCCTCTCAAAGTGCAAAGAGAAGAACACTATCATTCTGGAAGTGTTGTGTCTACCTCAAAGATCCATTGAATATCCAAACCTATTTATTCATTGTTGTGTCATTATTGTGAAGATCCAAGTAGTTGTGTCTATTTGGAAGTTGTGTATGTATTAAGTTTAATACTTAGCCCTCAAAGTATATTGGTGTAGATTGGTCATAGCTAAGATTAGGGCTCGACTTTTAGCTTAGAGTCGGAAATTGGTTAAGCGACGTTGTGTATGGTTTCTCCACCTTAAGGAGCTTGTTGATTAGTGAACTCTCGAGTAAGGAGTACTCGAGGAGAGGAGTGGGAACGAGGAGTGAGCTTCGTTGCCGAACCACTATAAATCCTTGGTGTTTGGTTTGATCTTTCCTTCCCTTATCTCTTTACATTCATTATTCTTTATACTTGTGATTATTAGTTTAGTTGCACTATACATTCATTATTCTTTATACTTGTGATTATTAGCTTAGTTGCACTATACCTTGTTCATATTGTGTATAAGAAGGTTTCACATAAATACTCAAGCTTAAGTTTTTAAAAAATGATTTTTTTTAAAACCAAGATTTAACAAGTAAATTTAAGAAACTATTCACCCCCCCCCCCCCCCTTCTAGTTTCTACACATATTAATCTCCATAATGAAATTACAACCCTAATGATCTGTACATAATAATCCTATTCTTGTAGAACAAGTCAGATCCTAGTCTTTATCTAAATAAAAGATAGTAAATAAATAAAACTATATTAATACTTATTTAATAATAATTCCATAATTAATAACTCCAGATCGTATCAACTGTCCCGAGAACCGAAAATTTGGAATTATAGGAACCAAGAACCGGACCATGGTTCTAATATACGGTTCATTTTTGGGATGATTCTGGTACGGTTCTTTGGTTCTTATGGTTCCTCTAATTTTTTGGACACCCTACTCTACGGTACCAAGTTGCAGAAGCATTGACAAATCCCCTTGTGGGTCTTCATATCTGGAAGGCCCAAATCGGTTCTTAACACTCTCCGCAAACCGATCCCAATCGGTTCCCATTTCGTGACATTCAACGAAACCAATCCACCATCACGCCTTCGAGGTTGAAACCTACAATCTGCAACCGTCTGATCAACGGTTATGGATTGCGGGTTTCAACATCGAAGGCACGATGGTGGAATGGTTTCGTTGGATGTCACGGAACGGGTAGATAACCGATTGGGATCGGTTTGTGGAGAGTGTTAAGAACCGATTTGGGCCTTATAAATATGAAGACTCGCAAAGGGATTTGTCAAAGCTGCTACAACTTGGTACCATCGAGGAGTACCAACATGAGTTTGAAAAGCTAATGAATCGGGTTAAGGATATACCGGAGATAATGCTCATATCTTTTATATTTATGGTCTTAAGCTTCATATATAACGTGAATTGTTAGTGTCAAAGCCAACCACGCTAGATGATGCATTTTCCTTGGCATGAATTATTGAAGTCCGTTTTGATGACCACGCAACCTCGGTCTCTGTAACTGCAACTAAATTAGTGACGAGTACCGGAGGCCAACGACAACCGAACACTCCTTTTAGGGTCCCTTCATCTTCGACCAACACTAAACTTGCGTTGTTACCAACACCGTCCCAAACTACCACCACTACGAACCCTAAGCCATTGGCTATCAAGTGGATTTCTCCATCAGAACTTTAATACCGTGGTAAGCAAAGTATTTGTGCTTTAATTGTGGCAACAAATGTATACGGCAGGGAAGTTTTTACTGCTAATTTCTGATGAGGGCGAAGACGCGGAGGTCGAGACCGATACCACTATTGTTGATGTTGTTGAAAGCGGCGATATATAACTATCCTATATTCTCTAATCTAACAAGGGATTCCTCGGAGTATTTAGCTATGGGGATCAATAGGTTCAAGTAATGTACATGTTTGAATTGACAATGGTAGCACTCACATTTTTTTGTGGCCAGATATTGTGGAACAAATGTAATTTTCCATTCATACAACTAAAGCTTTCAAAGTCTATATTGGGAATCAGGAGTCTTTGTTGTGTGATAATTGTTTCATGCATGTTATGCTAAGCATGCAAGGCCTATCAATAGAAGTTGATCTTTATGTACTTCCAGAAGGGCTACACTGTGGTTCTCAGAATACAGTGGTTGCAGAAACTTGGCAAGGCCATGCATGATTATGTGAAGCAAACTATGGAGTTTATCCTTGTTAACACGTCTTATACATTGAAGGGGGAGGAAACTTTAAGCATGAAATGGATAGCCTTAATCATATGTAGGAGTTGCTTGGAACCAAGGATACCTCCTCATCGTGTAATTGATCATATCCATTTGCTTCCTAACACAAATCCCGTGAATGTTTGGCCGTATCACTATCCGCCTTATTGAAAGGAGAGATGGAAAAGTTAGTTACTGAAATGTTGGCACAAGGAATCATACGATTCAGCCAAAGCCCATTTTCATCTCTGGTATTACTTGTTAAAAATAAGGATAGAAGTTATCGTTTCTATGTGGACTACCAGGTGCTTAATGTGGTCACGGTTAAAGATAAGTTTCTCATTCCAACTGCAGATGTCATGTTCGATGAAATGGAGGGGTGGTTATCTTTACTAAATTGGATTTACGAGATGGTTACCATCAAATCAGGGTTCATAAATGTGATGTCTACAAAATGGGATTCCGTGCGCATGATGGACATTACGAGTTTTTGGTTATGTCATTCGAGCTCTAAAACCATCTGTCGACTCTCCAAACCACCATGTACCGGTTTTTGTCTCCCTACTTTCGTAAATTGTGATCGTATTCTTTGACGAAGTCTTATTTTATAGTGCATCGCTTATGACTCATATGGAACATTTGGAATGTGTTTTGTCTTGTTTACACGAGCACTAGTTTTCGTGAAATATCTAAGTGTGCCTTCGGGGCGACCACTTTGGAGTATCTTGGTCACATAGTCTCTGGACATGGCGTGAAGGTGGATCCAAATAAGGTTTCTTCCATTCGCGAGTGGCCGGTACCTAAGAAACAAAAGTATGTACGTGGGTTTCTTGGTTTAGCCGGGTACTATCCAAGTTTGGAGTATGCCTTCGGGGCGACCACTTTGGAGTATCTTGGTCACATAGTCTCTGGACATGGCGTGAAGGTGGATCCAAATAAGGTTTCTTCCATTTGCGAGTGGCCGGTACCTAAGAAACAAAAGTATGTACGTGGGTTTCTTGGTTAGCTGGGTACTATCCAAGTTTTATTAAATGATATGCAACTATGGCTGCTCCGCTCACTAATATGTTGCGCAAGGAAGATTATAAACATGACGAATCTGAATCAAATGCCTTTGAAAGACTTAAGCTAAAATTATCCACTACTCCGGTGTTGAGTTTACCAGGTTTTGAGCAAACGTTTGTTGTTGAGATGGATGCCACAGACGAAAGCATATGCGCGATACTACTACAAAATGGTCGACCGATATTTTACTTTAATCGACGACTAGGACCATGCATGCGAGTTGCGACAACTTACCAAAAGGAATTGTTTGTCATTGTGGAAGCGATGTGTAAATGGCGTCAATATTTGCTTGGACAGCGATTTGTTATCCGGATCGATCATAGAAGTATTAAGGATCTCATGCAACAAGTTATTCAAACTCCGATCAACAAAATATGTGCGTAAGCTGTTAGGGTTTGACTTTAGTATTGAATACAAGCCATGGGCACAAAACCAGGTGGTCCATGTTTTTTCGCGGATGTTCGAAGATGTCGAACCCTTAACATCCTCATTTATGTCGTTGAGTCAGCCAGTGCCTGAACTTATCGACGAATTAAAAGCTAGTATAAAATATAGATTTGGAGAAATTACGTGTTTTGCATCAGCAACTATACCAAGGAACAGTCGTAGAGGATTTTCGGCGTCAAAAGGTGTTAAAATTACCACCATAATCTGATATCTAACTTATAAAGACTAATTGTGTGTTTTTAGATATTGGAGGGACTTAACTTGTAATTCATAGATAGTTGTTGTTGGATTTAGACTTTGGGCTTGCTAGTTGATGGGCTGTGAAGTGAAGGCCCAACCATTGGGGTATGACCGTTGGTTATACTTTGTATTATATACCCTAATTCATTCTGAGTTAGGGTTGGGAGAGCGTTGTGTGTGTTTTCAGCCGTCAATGGCTTCTCATACTCTCTCTTCACCATTGTTGATTTATCTCTTTTTCTGTTAAAATCTTTGTAAGAGTATTATCAAGTTAGATAATAGATCCATACCAGATTGATTTGTGGGGGATTCTTTATTGTTTTAATACTCTCTCTTTTTATTGTTGATTTATATTAATATAAAGTGTTTTGAATCGTCATATCCTGTTTTTCTACATGGTATCAGAGACATGTTTACGGATATGACTCTGTTATTGTGAAAAGTTTTATAAACCTTTTTTGTTTTTGATAACTTTTTTTATACTGTCTCAAAAAATTGATTTTCCTTTAAATCTACTATTGAAATAGTTTTATACTGCTTCGATTTACAAAACCCCCGTTTTTTTGAAAAAATTAGGGTTTGACTTTTTTGGGGATCTTTTGATTTAAGGATTCCGATGGTTAATTGGTGTTACTATTGGGTTACTTGTGGCATTCTCACTATCATACGCGGTGAATCCTTATTTTTTATATAAAAATTAGGGTTTAGTGTTTGTGATTTGTTCATGAAGGTCCTTTGGCGTTATTTGGCTATCTTGGTGGCGAATTTGTTGGCATTGTTGATTTTCCCTAATTTTTTCCGAGAAGAAAAATTAGGGTTTGTGATCTTGGAGGTTCTGATACCTTCTAGACTAAGTGAATCTAGAAGTATCAGTTCAATTGTTCTTGTTTTTGGGCTCACTATAACACCTCTTGACTCTCTCTTTTTTATTGCTATTTGATTATCTATTTATTTTATCTGTTTTTTTGTTGTTTTTTACTTTTGGCCCTATATTTTTGGATCCTCACTCACTGCTTGCCCTTGACTTACCACCCTTGAGTGGTTTGGAAGCCTGGGAACTTTGTTGGTAGTGTTGTTAGTTCTTTTTTTATCCTTGTGACTTTTTTACCATGTCTGACCATGAGGGGTCCACACATGGTGATGATGATACTCAAAGTGTGACTGATCCAGTCACACTTATTAGCAAGCTTGATTTGAGTGACCCATTACATTTACACCCTAATGATACTGTTGTTTTAACTATTGTTTCTATTAAATTAAAAGGGACTAAAAATTATCAAGTTTGGGCTAATGCAATGTTACATGCTTTAGAAGGAAAGAATAAGATTGGTTTTATTGATGGTACTTGCAAAAGGTCCTTAACTGGTGAGATTTATGGCAAAACAGTGGGATAGGGTGAATGCTGTTGTTCTTGGATGGATTTTGAACTCTATTTCTTAGGAATTGTTCCTTGGACAGATTTTCTCAAAAAAGGCTAAACATGTATGGAATTAACTAAAAGAAACTTACCATAAAGTTGATGGGTCTGTTATATTCAATCTTCATCATAAGATTAATACTCTTAAGCATAATGGGTCTAACTTGTCTGATTATTACCATAAATTGAATGCTTATTAGAAACAATATGATGCTATGATTGAGTTGCCTAATTGTGTGTGTTCTGCTTCTAGTGAATTTAAGAAACATAATCAGTTGTTAAAGCTTATACAATTTTTGATGGGGTTGGATGACTCTTACATGAGCATTAGAAGCTCTATTCTCTCTAGAGAAAGTATGTCAGATGTTAAGGGTGCATACGCTATAATTTCCAATGAGGAATCTCACAGGTTAGCATCTGGGACTCTTGTTGGGTCCTCCTAAAGGACTCAGACATCTGCCTTCTTGTCTAATGGGCATGCTAAAAATAATTTTCAGAGAAATCAGAACACTAACAGTGGTAGTTATAGACCTAACAATGGAAACAGTTGCATCTTTAGACCTAGCTCTATCACAACTGGATTTAGACCTAATGCTCCTACCAATACTGTGTTTAGACCTTATGGTAATTCTAATGCTGAGATTGTTTGTGAAAATTATGGTTATAATGGTCACACCATTGATAGATGTTTCAAGATTATTGATTACCCAAATGATTTTGGCAAGGAAAGGGGGGCAAAGTTTCAAAGGCAAGAATGTCTCCAACAGTTTCGTTGGGACATCCTCTTCATCTGGATTCAGTGATGAACAACTTGCCACTTTGCTCTCCATGTTTAAGGATAACAAGGGTAGCACTAGTGGATCTAGAAAAACTGTTCATGCCAACATGGCAGGTACTTATTTTAACAACAGTGATATTTTTAATGATAACTTTAAGAAGTTTTTTTGTTCTAACACCAACATCAAATCAAAACTTGGGTACAATGGGAAGGTTGTTGATTCTGGGGCAAATCAACATATGACCAACAATGATACTGAATTGGAAAGTGTGTTTAATATTTCTCACCTTAATATTAAGGTGGCTCATCCCAATGGGACTGAGGCCATCATTTCTAAAATTGTGAATCTAAAACTTTCAAATGGTTGGTTTTGTTTGATGTTCTTGTTATACCTGATTATTGTGTCACCTTAATCTCTGTTCACAAACGTGCTAAGGATAATAAGATTTTAGTTGTCTTTGATGAAGATAAGTGTTTTTTTTGTGAATCAGGATTTGAATCTCAAAAAGATTTTGGGGACTGGTAGGAAATGTGGTGGCCTATACTATTTAGATATAGAAGTTACTAAGTGTGTGAATCACTCCAATGTGCTTACTTGCTCTCTGTCTAAACATGATTGGCATTGTAGGTTAGGTCACCCAGCTGACCCTGCTCTAAATATGCTCAAAACTTCTTTAAAAATTACATCTGTTGATCAAACTGTTTTTTTGTGAAATATGTCAAAGAGCTAAACAAACTAGAGAACCTTTTCCCTTAAGTGATCATGAAACTAAATTCCTTTGTGAACTTGTTCATTCAGATATGTGGGGTCCTTATAGGGTGACCAATCACTCTGGTCATAGATATTTTTTTACTATTGTGGATGATTTCACAAGAGTTGTTTGGGTGTACTTGATTAAAAGCAAAGATGAAGTTGGAACCTCAATTGAGATTTTTTATAATCTTTTAAAAAATCGATTCAAAAGAAATGTTAAAGTTTTCAGAAGTGACAATGGGACTGAGTTTGTGAATAAGTTCTTTCAAATTTTTTGTCATGAAAAGGGAATAGTACACCAGACCTCTTGTGCATATACCCCATAGCAAAATAGGGTGGTTGAAAGGAAACATAGGCATTTGCTTAATGTTACCAGATGCCTTATGTTTCAGGGGGATACCTTTGAGATTTTGGACTGAATGCATTCTAACTGCTACTTATCTTATCAACATATTACCCTCTTCTATGCTAAATGGTAGATCTCCTTATGAGATGATTTATTATCCATCCCCTAATCTCTCTCATATTAGAACTTTTGGTTGTCTTTGTTTTGCCACTATTTTAAATAGTCATGATAAACTCACCAGTAGGTCTGAAAAATGTGTTATGATGGGTTTTTCTAATTCACAAAAGGGTTATAAACTTTATAGTCTTGACAGGCTTCAGTTTTTTGTATCTAGATATGTTAAGTTGTTTGAACCCATATTTCCTTTCAAAGATTCTGTTTCAAATAAAATAAAGAATAACAACAAAGATTTTGATGTTTCTCAATATGATAAAGCTTTAAACTTTTTTGACTTAGAAAACCCTAAACTTCCGAATGATGAAGAGATAGTAGTAAACAGCCATATGGTGACCTTGTGTCACCAAGTGCTAGTAACACACCCTCTGGTCAAGGTGATGCTGGAAACATTGTCTCAGACAATGATACAAGTGATGCCAGCCTGAATGGGACTGAGGCTGCCACACTTGATGAGATTAATAATTCTGAGGGAAATGTAGTCTTCAATCCAAATCTTCCTCTCTATGGTCAAAATATGGGAGAAAATTTAGGTGATAACTCTACTACGAATGTTCAGGGTGATCAAGTCTTAAGGAGGTCTTCAAGACCTTCGGTGTTTCCTAAAAATTATAATGATTTTGTTGTAAATTCAAAAGTGAAGTAGGGGATTGAAAATTTTGTTGGGTACTCTAAACTCAATGGGGATGTTTTATGTTTTGTGAACCAATTGAACAAAAGTAATGAACCTAGGAAATTTTTTGAAGCATCTCAAAGCCCTCATTGGGTTGATGCTATGAATCTTGAATTTGTTGCCTTGCTTGAGAATGATACTTGGGACTTAGTTGAATTGCCTATTGGTAGGACTGCATTAATTTCTAAATGGGTTTGGAAACTTAAGTTTATGTCAAGTGGTAAAATAAAAAGGTATAAGGCTAGACTTGTTGCTATGGGTTGTGGTCAAAAGGAGGGTTTTGATTATGAGGAAACCTTTTCTCCTGTTGTGAAAATGGTCACTGTTAGGTGTCTTATTAATTTAGTTGTTAATCAGTCTTGGCCTATTTATCAGCTTGACATTAATAATGCATTTCTGTATGGTGAGTTGGATGAAACTGTCTACATGAAACCACCTTAAGGTTTTTATTCTAATAACCCTAACTTGTTTGTAGACTGAAAAAGTCCATTTATGGACTTAAACAGTCTCCTAGACAATGGAATTCTAAACTCACTTATGTGCTTGTTGAAAATGGTTTTACTCAAAGTAAATCTGACGACTCTCTTTATACTAAGTCGTGTGATAAGTTTTTTATTGTTGTGCTTGTTTATGTGGATGACATTATTGTTACTGGAAATAATGAGAAAGAAATTGACAGCTTTAAAAAAAAATTTAAAGGAAATTTCAAAATCAAAGATGTGGGAAAATTGCAATACTTTTTGGAGATTGAGGTTGTTGACATCAATTCTTGTGTTTGTTTAAACCAGAGAAAATATGTTTTCTTTTGTCTGGATATGGGATGCTTGCCTGCAAACCATCTAAGACACCCTTAATAGCAAAGCTGTTAATATCTAATGAGGCTTGTGATAATGATCCTTTGTTGGAAAACATTGTTGATTATCAGAAACTTATGGGGAAACTTATCTACTTGACCAATACTAGACCAGATATTTCATATGTTGTTCAATGTCTTAGTCAATTTATGCATTCTCCCTTAAGGTCTCATTTGAGAATTGCTTTTAGAATTATGAGATATTTGAAGGCCTCTCCAAGCCTTGGTATACATGTTGAGAAGAATTCTGGTATGTTTCTTAAAGCCTTTTCTGATGTAGACTAGGCTAAGTGTATTGTGACTAGGAGATCTGTGACTGGTTATTGTGTGTTTGTATATGATAATCTTGTCTCTTGGAAGAGTAAGATACAAAATACTCTCTCTAACTCATCAGCAGAAGCAGAGTATAGGGCTCTTGCTTCTGTGACTAGTAAAGTCATTTGGATCCTAAAATTTTTAAAAGATTTGAATTGTCCTAATCTGTTGGAAATACGTTTTTACGTATTTAGGAAGGATCGGTCACTCCAACGATATATACGTAGTATGGGCTCGTGATCTAGTTATGTAACAATATAACCCATCAATCCCACATGTAGGGTGGGCTATATATACCCCCTCCTAGCATGTTAGGAGGGGTTGGTTCTCATTTTCATAATCAATCATACATCTTTTCTCTCATCCTCTCCTTTCTCTCTCTACTTTCTTGCTCTAAGTTCTTCATTTCTCTCCCTCTCTTTAAATCATTATAACACATAACATTCCAAAGATTACGTAGACCTACAATTGGTATCAGAGCTAATATTAATTTTTCTCGGGCATGAGCTAATATTAAAAACATTCGAAGTTTTTAAGCTCATGCACAATGACTTAAAGTTAAATATCAGACTATAACTCGAACTTTTTTTTTAGGAAAGCTTATCTTTAATGATAACTTATCCTCGCAACAGGAAATTAATTTTTCTCGGTCATGAGCTTGTATTAAAACATTCCAAGTTTTAAGCTTAGAAAGGAAAGTGTATCTTTTAAATAAGAGAACTTTTCCTCATAACAGGAAATTCATCTTTCTCGGTCATGAGCTTTACGTTAAAACATTCAGAAGTTTTTACAGCTCATGAAAACGCTTCTAAGTAAATATCAACTTAGGACTCGTTCTTCAGTTAAAAGGAAAGTTTATCGCCGATGGTAACTTATCCTTAACAACGGGAAGTTTACAACTTCTCGGACTTGAGCTCGTTTCATAAGATATTCAAAATCTTAATCTCAAGTAATTGGTTTTCAAAAAGAGCATGTCTTCTGGAATCGATAATATTTACGATCCTAGAAATGTCGTTCAATAATGACACGAGGTTGTAAATAAAGTTCGAGCAGAAGTTTAAATGATTTAAAACATGCTCAAATGGCTTGCTATTATTTCAGATAGTAACCCGCTTTTCATATTTAAGTCAAGCATTTCACCGGAAAGCTTTGACTCAACCACGGGAATTAATTTTTTCGGGCATGGTTTATTTTGATAACCATGTAAGGGATTCTGTTTACGTAATAACACAATCTAACACGAACTTATGTATGCATCAATGCATTTATTTGTTAAAACAAGATAAATCTTGTTTTATGAAGTTATCATCTCCACAAACCGTAGCAATTTCTAATTAATATCTACATAATCGACGATGCGACTACTCAAACGGCGAATACAGCTCTTTCGATAGAACACGGGTCAATAATTGAGGGGGAGCAATTTTCCAGCATTCAGAATCTTTGATGCCGAAAGTGCCAATCGTACACATAGTGTCAAGAGATAACTTCAGACGTGACGAGGCGACCAACATTCGTGAACAAGAACCATGTGATTCTATCATATGATGTTCTCCATCATTCAGGTCCAACCTCGTAAATTATTAACCTTGTGAATACATTATCCTATATGATCTTTGCACGTGATAAATACCTTACACTTGTGTTTAAAAGGTATTTAATTTACGTTTCAAGCACACCCTCATTAATTTGAGGGGGAGCTTGTGTAAATCATGAAGATAATTGGATTTGCATTTTTCTTCCCAAATTTTCTTAAAATCTCATTAAATCAATTGATATTGAAAACATCGTTTGGGTTAATATTTTTAATATGGGGGAGAAAATGTGATTTAATATTGAGATCAATAATGGTTTACTTAATGTACTGGCTCATCCCTACATGTGCGAAATGTTTTCGAATATCGTGGCATATGTTAAGGGGGAGCAAAATGGATTTGCTATATCTAAAATGGAGTTCATGGTGATTTATACTTACCCACAACCCACTTATTTCACGACGATGAAGATTGTAGTGACAAAAGGATGGTAGGATAGGTTAAGTCCAACGATTCTTTCAAAACCGGAGAAATCTTCCCAAGGACGTTCTATAGCTAGAAATACTAGTCCTTAGGAAAGATGGAGGAAGATTGTGAATGTAGCTGAATGCCGACCAAGTACTTAAGTTAGCACTGGAACAATCACAACAAGGTGCTAGTTATGACCTATTGGTAAGAATTGAAGGGGTTGAAGAATGAAAAGAATTGTAAAGATAAAGGGTCCAAAGAAAGAAGTCCTCCTTACAACTTAGGCAGAAACCGGGTCAATACATATGCTATTTTTGATCATTTTTAATGATTCTTGATATTGAAGATAAGACATCATGGACCCAGTAATGCAATGCACAACCCATCCCAACTAACTCAAATATCTCTCAAAAGATATTTGTTTTAATCACACAGAGACAACGCATTATCTATTGATTTAGTCACTCCGAATAAATTGGTATTGAAATGGTGGCACTCCTCTCCAGCCTCCGATCACTAAAATCCAAAATGCACAATCGAGTCTAGAGCTATTTGAGATCATCAAATATCTCATTAGGACACACTTTTATAATTCATTGCTTCTTCTTCACACACTATGAAAAGTAAGAAAGATCTTAAGAGTCCTACGCAAAATCTTCATGATATTGCCTGAACATCCGAGTAATACGAAAGTATCTACAATGAAGATGGAAATCCTTCTTGAGCGAATATCAAAAAGCTCATGGTAGGTGACTGGTGTGATTCTTTATGAATCAAGCTTGTGATAACTAGAAAGCAACAGTAGTTTACTTCTTAACTGAACTTAAACACGTTCCAGACCTCTACGCAATATTTTAGTGATCTTGCCAGAACACTCAGAGTGACACTCTAGAGTGTTCACAGTGATGAGTGGAAATCCTTTCTAGTGTTAACATCAAACAGCACTTGGTAGATAACTTGCAAGATTCTATATGAATCAAGCTCGTGACAACTGGAAAGCAACGATGGTGCGATTCTTTAATGAATTAAACTTGTTCCAGGAATCAGATTTGACGGCTTCAAATCATGCGGATAATATTATCCAAATGATTCACTCTTTATGTTCGTAGTCAGCTTTGGACGGTCGAATAAAGAGAACGGGTTTACCCGCAAAATCTTGTAAAGGAGGTTCTTAATTGAAACTACCTGCCACAAGTACGATATTTAATATCGTCTAACGGTCTTCACCGACCGGAGGTAAAATGCTACCTAATTAGGTTGAAATGTTCGAAGCCATTTCATCTGTGTCTATGTTTTGTTGCTAATTGTCTTATGCAGCGTAACAAGAAGGTGGCATTGCGGTATCCGAGAAGAAGTCATCCATGCATGCTTATACTTTCTGCACTTAATACTTCAACAAATTTAAGAAAGCCTAAAAGTCAAGTCTTCCGCTGTATCAAACTCTGAAGCTTTCAAGAATTTATAAAGGTGTAAGTATGTGGAACATGAAGTCACGAGGAGGCAAATTTCATAAGTGATGAATGCACAAGGTCAAGGCAAGGAAACATGCTCAAGACTAAAGTCAAAGATCTCATCAGCATATTCACAAGAACAAGATCAAAGACTCAAGCATAGTATGCTAGGTTTAAGATTTTGTAAAATGGTGTAACCTCCCTTAGGGGGAGATTGTTGGAAATACGTTTTTCCAAAGAAAGTCTCGGTCACATCATTATTAACATAGCTAGCTAAAGATCACGAGCTATAGAAAATTTAGGACGTTGTAACTTGGAGTGACCTCCCTTAGGGGGAGATTGTTGGAAATACGTTTTTACGTATTTAGGAAGGATCGGTCACTCCAATGATATATACGTAGTATGGGCTCGTGATCTAGTTATGTAACAATATAACCCATCAAGCCCACATGTAGGGTGGGATATATATACCTCTCCTAGCATGTTAGGAGGGGTTGGTTCTCATTTTCATAATCAATCATACATCTTTCTCTCATCCTCTCCTTTCTCTCTCTACTTTCTCTCTCTAAGTTCTTCATCTCTCTCCCTCTCTTTAAATCATTATAACACATAGACAATCCAAGGATTACGTGTACCTACACAATCTTTTACCTGTGGATCGGTTTTACGATAGCAATTCAGCAATTAAGATTGCTGCCAACCCTATGTTCCATGAGAGAACAAAGCATCTTGAGATTGACCTTTATTTTGTGAGGGAAAAGATCTTAAGTGGCATTTTTAAGACTAGAAAAGTGGAGTCTGCAAATCAAGTTACAGATATTCTTACCAAAGGATTGGATATAGTTCAACATGAAAAGCTGGTTAAAAAAACTTGGGTTGATTGATCTGTTTAGGATATCAGATTAAGGGGTGTTTTAAATTACCACCATAATCTAATATCTAACTTATAAGGACTAATTGTGTGTTTTTAGATATTACAGGGACTTAGATTGTAATTCATGGATAGTTGTTATTAGACTTGGACTTTGGGCTTGCTAGTTGATGGCCTGTGAAGTGAAGGCCCAACCATTGGGTTATGACCGTTGGTCATATTTTATATTATATACCCTAACTCAGAATGAGTTAGGGTTGGGAGAGCGTTGTGTGTTTTCAGCCGCCAATGGCTTCTCATACTCTCTCTCTCTTCACCATTGTTGATTCATCTCCTTTTTTGTTAAAATCTTTGTAAGACTATTATCAAGTTAGATAATAGATCCATACCAGATTGATCTGTGGTGGATTCTTTATTGTTTTAATACTCTCTCTTTTTATTGTTGATTTATATTAATATAAAGTGTTTTGAATCGTCATATCCTGTTTTTCTACAAAAGGGTTAAGTTGTTGTGTGAGTACCACGACACTCCTACTTCGGGTTATGGCGGCTCAAGAAAATGATGGCCGGTCTAGCAACTATGTTTTATCGGAGAGGTATGCATAAGTCAATGGAAGAATATATAAAGAATTTTCGAATATGCCAACAAACTAAGTATTCGACCCGGTTGGGGATATTTACATACTTTAGCTGCGCCTAGTGCGGTTTGGGAGGATGTTTCTATGGACTTCATTCCGGGAATGCCTTTATCAAAATGGTACATATTTGTCCTTTTCGTAGTGTACCGGTTCTCTACATATGCGTACTTTGCTCCGTTGACCGGTGGTTTTAATGTCCACAAGGTGGCAGATGTCTTTGTGGAAACCGTTATCAAGCCTAATGGAATACCAAAAACTATCATGTCTAACCGTGTTCCTATTTTTGTTAGCAAACTTTGGACGCAACTTTCTAAACTCATTGGAACACAACTCAACCACAGTACAACTTATCACCCTCAAACGGATGGGCAAAGGAGGTGGTAAATTGTGTGCTTGAGCAATATTTGTGGGCTATGGTCGGGGATCGTCCTACGCAATAAGTTCGTTTTTTACCGTGGGCCGAGTACTGTTATAATACAACTTATCATAGTAGCATCAAAATGACGCCTTACCAAGCTTTTTATAGCAATGTACCATTACCTATCATTCCATATCCGCCGGGTTCATCTAAAGTTACGGTTGTGGATGATGCGTTATGTGAACATGATATAGTGTTGCGTCAACTAAATCACAATTCGTTGGCTGCTAAGAATCGCATGGAGTAAAAAGTTAATCGCAAGCGTAGGGGGGTTTAATATACGGTGGCGGATAAAGTGTTCCTCAAGCTTCAGCCTTACTATCAACTTACATTAGCTAAACGATTATCCAACATATTGTCTAAGAGGTACTATGGATCATATGAGATTTTGGAGTGTATTGGAAAAGTGGCTTATCGACTAGCTTTGCCCGTTGATAGCCGGATGCATATGGTGTTTCATGTGTCAATACTTAAGCAATTTTCTGGAATTGATACTGATAACGTGAGTGCTCTTCTTGAAGAGGTCAATGAGGGACGACCATTTGACAACCCGTAGCTATTTATGGGTCGCGAGGTGTATTGCGCAATGGGTAACCCAAGCAACAGGTTTTGGTGCAACGGGTTGGGCGATCTCGTGAAGAGGCAACGTGGGAATAGCTAACCGAGTTTCAAAGTGTTTATCCAACTTAATACATTGGGACAAGGTCATTCTTGAAGGAAGGTAGATTGTGTTGGAAATTATGTTTTCTTGACTTAGTACCCTTAGTAGAAATAGTTAGGCTGCGTTTAGTTGGATGGAAAACATCATGTTTTCTATAAAATGTTTTCTAGAAAATAAGGAAAACAGAAAACGCGTTCAAATCATCGTTTTCTAGAAATATTTTCTAAAAAATGCAAAATCCCTGTTTTACCCTTTTGCACACAAAACAAAAAAACTCCTTTTTTTTGTTTTCTAAGTTTTCCTTTAGACATAGAAAATTTATTTCCCCCTTTGTTTCCTTTATAGTTTTGGAAAATGGAAAACACAATTTCTCCAACTAAACGCGTTTTCTAAATTTTTAAGTGTTTTGTGGAAAAGGAATTCTCATTTCTTTTCCTACAAACAGAAAATAGAAAATGATGAAAAATGTTTTCCAACTAAACGCACCCTTAGCATCGCTAGTAGAAAAATTGTAATAGTCAGTACTGTTTAGAGGATATGCATGAGATATTCTAGATATAGAGATATGCATGATCATTCTACGCGTTTTGTAAAGCCCGGGTTTTCCTTATTAGTTGATATCAATAATATTAGTTCTATCGATACAAGTTTAATAGCTAGTAATATGTTATTCTTATTGTTCTTCTTAGCATTGTAGGTTAGTTTCCACATAACTTATAGTGTTATTAGTCATTGTTTCTCTTGTAGTTATTAGTTTGGATTTATTCAAACTAGTTACCACCTTTATCAGGAAAGATCAAGTTGGTTGGGATACGCCAAAGGCTGATGAAGGACCAAGACGTACTACTAGGGAGTTGGTGCATCAGCGTGGCACAAGTATTATGTGTTGCAATAGGATAACTATCATATGTTTATGTTATTAGGATAAATATTGAGTCATTGTTATGTTATGATGTGTTATCCCGTCATTGTCAAGATGTCTCGTTGTGAGTCATTATCCAACTAGGAAACGTTTTTGTGTTTGTGTGGGATTACCCAAATGAGTCGTGGGCTATTTAAGCCCTCGTTCATAAATGAAATCAGTATGTTTTGAGTCAATAATTATTTGTTTCTTCTTCTTAATTCTCAGGGAGCAAGTACCTGTTATAAGTAGTGCAAACAATCGATACTTGTAAAATAATATCAAACACCAGTATGAAGCACTCAACCAACCACCCCTTGTGCTATTAATCAAAGAATCCAAGGGTAGTCCCCAAATGGTTGCTATCTACTTACAAACAGAAAGGGTTGTCCTCAAATGAGTGCAACCCAAGAATACAAAGTTCAATACAACAAAAGAGAAATATAAATCAAACGTTTAAACAATCAAACGTTTGATGGAGAAAACCAGTATTTGGATTTGTTGGGAGAGAAGATAAATGAAGTGTGTGTTTTCTCGAGTCTTGAATGAGCCAACTTTCCTTGTTAATAACGAGCATTGACCAGTCTTCAGCAAGAATCAAAACTTGGCAGAAACCATCCCTGCAAAATAAAACACAAGACAAAAAACCACAAGAAGACACCAACGGTAATAATAACCAAATAAAATTACAAAACCAACCCTTCACACTTATAAACTTGTCAACAAAGAGAACCAAACATTTCAACACCCTCCCACAAGTTAATAAGCCAAAGACATTGTACAAAGTAAGTTGGGAGCAAAGTTCAGTATGCTGAGCACTTCCCAACCCTTTGGTCAAAATATCAGCAATCTGTTTTTCAGATTGCACTTTCACTGTACGAATAAGCCCAGATGCAAGCTTTTCTCTAATGAGATAAACATCGATATCAAAGTGCTTGGTTTTCTCATGCATAACAGGGTGAGCAGCAATCTGTATAGCAGAGCTGTTATCGCAATAGAGAAAGGCAGGAATTTTACAAGTCATACCAAGATCCTTCAGGATCTTAACAATCCACATTATCTCACAAACAGCAGAGGCCATGGATCTATATTCTGCTTCAGCAGAAGATCTAGACAAAGTGGCTTGCTTTTTACTCTTCCAAGAGACTAAGTTACCACACACATAAACACAATAGCCAGATACAGACCTTCTGGTCACTTTGCATTTTTCCCAATCAGAGTCAGCATATGAGCAAATGCTTTGATTAGCAGATCTCTTAAAAAGGATACCAGCACCTGGAGCATTCTTAAGGTACTTAAGGACTCTAAATGCAGCATCAAGATGAGATTGAAGAGGAGCATGCATATGCTGACTCAAGCAGTGGACAGAATAGGCAATATCAGGTCTAGTGTTACATAGGTAAATGAGCTTTCCCACAATTTTTTGGTATGTCGTAATATTTTTCAAGTATTTATCATCTAAAGATTCTTTATGAGGCAGGATACCATTCTCAGGCATAGGAGTAGAGATAGGTTTACATGTCAAAAGACCATACTCATATAAGAGCTCAATACAATATTTTCGCTGGTTTAAGCATAAACCATCATTAACTTTAAGCACTTCAATACCCAGAAAGAATTTAAGTTCACCTAAGTCCTTGATTTTGAACTTCTGATTCAGAAAACTCTTAAAGATAGCAATTTCATCTTTGTTGTTTCCAGTGATGATAATATCATCAACATAGACTAAAAGAACCAAAAAAATGTCATCTTTGTTCTTAACGAACAAAGAGTGGTCATTTATGCTTTGGATAAAACTAGCATTGGTCAAAGTCTCAACTAATTTCTTGTTTCATTGCCTAGGAGCTTGTTTAAGACCATATAAAGACTTGGAAAGCTTACAAACCCTTGTTTCATTTTTATCAAAGAAACCGGGTGGAGGAATCATGTAGATGTCCTCAGTAAGGTCTCCATAGAGAAAGGCATTGTTAACATCCAATTGAAATATGCCCCAAGAGTTTTGAACAGCCATATTAATAACACATCTAACAGTTGTGATTTTAACAACAGGGCTGAATATTTCATCATAATAAATGCCCCTTTTTTGGCTATAGCCTTTGGCAACAAGCCTGGCTTTATAGCGCTCAACTTCCCCATCAGATTTGTATTTGATTTTGTAAACCCACTTAGACTTAATAGCTTTCCTATGGACAGGCAAATCAGTAAGGGTACAAGTATGATTAAGATAGAGGGATTTCATTTCATTGTTCATAGCTTGGACCCAGTTAGGATCTATGATAGCATCCTCAAAACAACTAGGCTCAGCAGTTTTATTCAAATTAGCAATAAAACAGCATAAATCAGGAGCAAGTTTAGTGTGATTAGCAAACTTATTAAGGCCATACCTAACTTTACCATCAAGAACAAAATCATTCAACTTTTCAGGTAACTTAGATATTCTATTAGATTTTATGGGTTCAGACAAAGGAGGTTGACCATCATCTTCTGTTTGATTGCTGGTATCAAAAGTAGGAACATTTTGTTGTTGAAAAAAATTGCCCTTAGAGATGTCGTTTTCATCTGTTGATGATGTGGTATCGACATCCTCCTCAATTGACTGCACCCTTGCAATGTCATTTGAGGAGTCATCCGAATGACCTCCATCATCATCAGGAGTACTCTCTCCTTCATCATTGGGTCTTACAATGTTATGATGCCCCGACTCAAAAAAATCAAAAAAAAATTTATGATTAACTTCATCAGACCCAAAAATATTTTCTTTATTCAACTCAACATTATCAAAAATGTCTTTATTAGACTTCATTTTATATGGAAATATAGTTTCATAGAATTTTACGTCTCTTGAAAAAATAAAGTTTCTTTTTTCAAGACTCAAAAGTTTATACGCCTTTTTTGAAGATGAGTAACCAATTAGAATACATTTTTCAGACTTTGGAGAGAATTTATCAGACACATTTAACACACTACAAAAACAGAGGCAACCAAAACATCGCAAATGAGATAGAGAAGGTTCACTACCATATAGCATACAAAAAGGAGATTTTCCAGCAAGAACAGAAGACGGAAGCCTGTTAATTAAGTAAGTAGCAGTTAAGATGCATTCAGTCCAAAAACATAAAGGGATACCCCCTTGAAACAGAAGACTCCTAGCAACATTAAGAAGATGCATGTGCTTTCTCTCAGCAATTCCATTTTGCTGAGGAGTATAAGCACAGGTAGTTTGGTGCACAATACCCTTATCCCTCAAAAAAGTTCCCATTTTATTGTTAACAAACTCGGTGCCATTGTCAGATCGTATAATTTTAACTTTCTTATGAAACTGATTAAAGATGAGGTTACAAAAAATACAAAAATATTCAAACAATTCATCTTTGAACTTAAGCAAATAAACCCACACAGCTCTTGAAAAATCATCAACAATTGTTAAAAAATATCGAAACCCTTATCTAGAGGTAACTCTGTAAGGACCCCATAAATCAAGATGAATGAGATCACCTAATTAGGTGGACTTATGATTACTAAGCGGAAACGGTTCCCTTGTTTGTTTTGAAAAATGACAGATTTCACAAGGGTAAAAATGTTCAGGTTTGGTCAGATTTAAACTCGTTTTTAAAACCTTGGGAACATGGTCTGAGGGATGACCAAGCCTATTGTGCCACACAGATTTGGAAACATGACAACAAAGAACAGACAAATTGCATTTAACAGAAGGCATCTTACAATCAAAATCAAACATATAAAGGCCATCAAGTTCTCTACCAATCCCCAGGACAATCTCCTTTTTCGAATCCTGAATCACACAATCATGTTCATTGAAACCAACATGCAATTTACTATCTTTAATCATTTTGTTCACAGATAACAAGCTCACTTTGTATTCAGGTATAACCAGCACATCAAACAGAATGACATTGTTAGTAAGTCTAAGATTACCAACATGAGTTATTTTAGCAATAGTGCCATTAGGATGTCCAACGGTAATTTTAAGTTCAGAAATGTCCAAAATGTTTGTCATATTTTTAGTGGAATTAGTGATGTGTTGGTTTGCTCCTGAATCAATAATCCACCCCAGATTGACATTTAACCCATTAAAACTGATATTGGCAATAAAAAATCTGTGAAAATGATTATTGAAAAAAATGTTTGCATTAAAGAAACTGAAGTTTATACCTGCCATATTAGTTTGAGCAACAGAGTTCTCCTTTTCCCCAATTAAAGACATAATCTTGGCAATTTGTTCATTAGAAAAAGGTAAAAGCACATTAGGAATAGAAGCATCAACATTGTTGCTAGAACTAGATGATCTGTTATTGTTGTTTTGAAAAATTCTGTTGTTATTATTAACAGCATTAGGATTTTTCTTGTACCCAGGAGGGTAACCAATGATTTCATAACATCTCTCAACAGTATGCCCTTTCAACCCACATTTAGTACGACTGAATGAATTATAAGAAGACCTCACATTTCCATTGTTGTTATTAGAAGACTGGTTTCTATTGTTGTTAGGAGAAAAAGGTTGATTTTGGTTTTTATTAGTGTTGTTGTTAAAACTGTTTCTATTTTGATTTTTAAATTGATCACCAGTCTTAGCAACAAAGACACTAACCTGGGGTTTTGAAGCCCCAGAGTTGGAACCAAGCCCCCTATGGGATTCTTCCCTACACACAATCATAAAAGCATCTTTAACATCAGGTAAAGCAAGTTGAGTCAACAAAGAACTTCTAATTGGCTGATAAACATCATCTAAACCCATCAAAAACTGCATTAACTTCATCAACTGTTGATGTTTACCAGCCTCAGTCCTAGCATTGCAAGTACAAGGAGAGAATTTGGTAAGAATATCAAATTCCCTCCAAAGATAATTCAACTTATGATAGTATTCAGAAACAGACAAACCATTTTGCTTAAAATTGTTAATCTTTTGAATTAGATTAAACAGAATAGAACCATCAAGTTTATCATAAGTTTCCCTAAGTTCATTCCAAACTTGAGAAGCATTTTCAGAATAGACCTGACTAAGATACAAGTCCTCAGAAATACTACTTAACAACCAAGACAAGACAACGGCATTACATCTATCCCACTGATTAGACAAAGGTATACTACTAGCATAATCAGATTTCACACAAGTTCCATCAACAAAAGCCATTTTATTCCTAGCTTGAAGAGCAATTTTCATGGCATTTTCCCAAACCCTATAATTTTCACAACCAGTAAGTTTAATATTAACCAAAGCACCAATATTACTATCATTAGTCTGTAAATGAAGAGGGTTCCCAGCATCAAGAGAACTGATTAATTCAGAATTGCTAGTGGAACTACTAGTAGGTGGAGGAACACCACTAGGACCACCACTAGGGGAAGGTCCAGACATGATAACACAAATTTAAACAAATAAACAAAGCAGACAAACACCAAATAGCACAAACAAGAAAGCAAATAATTAATAAAAAGATAAAGGAGAACAGATTCGAACTACAAGAACACCAACACAATACTTGGTGAATTGGGGTTGGCCAGAGCAGGTATCCACACCAATCTAGGTTGGAGGGTCAAGGTGTTAACCAACGTGTTTGCACCCACCAAGTAAGGTCAATGAAAAAGTAAAAACGAATCACTTACAGCGCAATATAGGAAGCAAAAAAACTTTGTGCTCTTGATTCACTTAGTCAAGAGACACAAAAGTCAGCAATGGAACCACCAGAAGCACAAGCAGCCCCAAACAATCGATTAAGGTTTTACAACCCTAAATCAAGCCACCAGGTATCAACACAAGTCACCAGAATCAAAAACCCCAAAAAATAAAATTAGGGTTTGAGAAACCCTAATTTTGAATTTTTTGAAATAGAAAGATCTGGTAACAATAAACCTTAATTCCAAGTCACCAATGATCAATGGAAGCCACCAGAATCAAAACCCCCAAAAAATAAAATTTAGGGTTTGAGAAACCCTAATTTTGATTTTTCAGAAACAGTTAGATCTGATGACGGCCAACAATATCCACCACCAAGAACGTCAAGAACAACCGAAACAAGAGCAAGGAAGCAAGATCCAGCTAGATCTAGAGCAACCTTCGCTCTGATACCATGTAAAATAATATCAAACACCAGTATGAAGCACTCAACCAACCACCCCTTGTGCTATTAATCAAAGAAACCAAGGATAGTCCCCAAATGGGTGCTATCTACTTACAAACAGAAAGAGTTGTCCTCAAATGAGTGCAACCCAAGAATACAAAGTTCAATACAACAAAAGAGAAATATAAATCAAACGTTTAAACAATCAAACGTTTGATGGAGAAAACCAGTATTTGGATTTGTTGGGAGAGAAGATAAATGAAGTGTGTGTTTTCTCGAGTCTTGAATGAGCCAACTTTCCTTGTTAATAACGAGCATTGACCAGTCTTCAGCAAGAATCAAAACTTGGCAGAAACCATCCCTGCAAAATAAAACAAAAGACAAAAAACCACAAGAAGACACCTACGGTAATAATAACCAAATAAAATTACAAAACCAACCCTTCACACTTATAAACTTGTCAACAAAGAGAACCAAACATTTCAACAATACTTCCTGCCCTGGTCGTATCACACGTGTTCCTCCGTTTGCTTCATATCACTACTAACTAAATGCCGGTTTGACACAAACTAATGTTTGGATCAATTGAAAACTCAGTTCAAGTTCAATCTTGTTCTCCCTGTGTATGGTGCCATTTTTGTATAACATTTATATGTGTAGCCTTTTGGACATAATAAGTGTTATGACCATTCTAAAATAAGGAATATAATAGAAAACTCACTGATCTTTAATGTTAGCATAGATATTATAGATTTATAGACAGACTCTAATTATATGTATATATGAATACACACTTACACATCCCACTGTTTATTTTGACAGTGCCAACTTAAAAGATGATGAGCTATAACTTTTAAGGTTTCAATCAATGTTTTAATGGATGGGGTTGGGCCTAGGTATGATGCTTTTGCACATGCTTTAAAGTTTAAACAAACATCTTTTACTACCACAATCATCACCACATATCATCATATCATCACCATCTAATTGAGGATTATAAAAAGTTACATAAACAACTCATGATGTTTTCCAATCACTCATTCTTAAATAAATAACTCCTAGATCTGACAAGCAATTATGTCAGTTTTACAGATACTTTAGAAGTTTAGATGAACAAATCAAACACATGATACAAATTACAAAACGAAAAAATTGACCATTGCGCGTAGAGACAGCTTCTAAGCAAAATAACATTAGCCTGAAGTACTTGGCTCGCACCATTCCGCAAGTGTTGGAGTTACCACTCCAATATTTTTCATGTCATAAACATTGGCTAGGCAAAAATTTGAAAATGAGAGTAGTAAGTAAGTAGCAAGTTGGATATATACTGCATTGACACAACCGGCCGGTAACATTTTATTACAAGAAAATAGCCTTGCCGGTTGATCTATGGTTTAGTTATTCCAAAATATAATCAAAGCAAAAACTTGTTGAAAACTATAAACATGACATTTAAATAACTAGACATTTAAGGTTAGCTAACAGATTCTTGTTGGTTTCACATAATTTAAGATAAGACCTAGGAATGTATCTTTAATTGGTTCAAATGGCTTTTTAACCCATGTACGCTCTAAGTTTAACCTTCCTTGTATATACTTTCCTAGCTCTTTACTAATCTACATATTTATTGCTGTTAAAGAAAACAGATTCTTGGTGGTAACAAACAAAAGCAAACATAGCAGCATGTACATCAGGAGTTGCGGCAGCAGTTGCATCAACAATAACCATAACAGACTTGTAATCAAGTCCTACAGCATCAAAAACAGTCTGCCTTATGCAGTTTGGAGTTTGAACACCTATAATGAGATACACAACTAAATTAAAGTATCTGATAATCAAGGTTTAGTATATGATTGAGATATATAAGGTTGATATACCAACAACAACTAAACTATCGATCCCTGCTGCTTGAAGTACTGAATGAAGATTTGTAGCGAAAAATGCACTAAACCGTGTCTTTACCACTTTATAGTCTTCGTCATTAATGACTAGACCATCAACAAGCTGTGCTCCCTTGCTTCCTTTTGAGGACGGTTTTAGTTTCCCCTCACCATACCAGTGCCTACGAAATAGCTCAACATCTCTTCCCAATGGGTCATGTTCTCTTACAACCTTCAAATATAAACACACATACAAACGATAGCTTATGAGACAACGGATACAATATTCTAGATACAAACTTATTATATCTACGCGTTCACATACAATATATCTGAACCAGCCCTCATTAACATATAATCATGCCTCCACCCCTATTCTCTTTACATACATCAAAACGGATGCATTGGAGATGTTCAAGGAGACAGATACAACCCTTTAACTTCAACTTTCCAGTACATAAGGAAGGTTATTGATTACCACATTGACAAGAATAAAGTAACCAACAGTACATGTTATGTTTATATTAAATAAAAAAGTACCCAGGTAACAAGGATGCCTCTTTGCCTAGCAACCTCCACTGCCTTAATAACGTTGGGAACAATAGCTACGCCAGCATCAATATGTACTGAGCCACCAGGTGACACAAAATCATTCTGAAACAAAGATAGAACACTGTTAAACTAAACAAGCGTGCATATGCATGTGCATGCAAGTGAGAAGGTTAGTTGAAAGAAAAAAGGGAACCTGCATATCGATAACAAGAAGAGCCCTAGTGCTGCAAGGTATGATAGGCCGTCATTGTTACCTCTCCGAAATGATTTAATTGCCCGATTTGGTTTGTGTTCCACTGTTACAAAGTGTATATGAGTATATCATATATATATATATGGATGGGCACTTCCCTCTCAAGCTGTTGATCGTAACCAGTCGACCAATCAATCTTATTCATATAGATGGGCACTTCCCTCTCCAGTTGTTGATCAGGACCAGTAGACCAATCAATCTTATTTATTTATCTTTGCATTTTATAATAATGTTCATCTTGTTTTTGGGTATTATTTTTGTTAAACATGTCAGTTGAACAAATAATTGTCAGCATTGTGAAAATCAAAGCAGGCATCAATAGAGTGCCTTATGGTTGTTACATGATTCAACTGTCTGTCTTGTCCCAAAACGCTTGGTTTTAACTATGAACATCCAGACACCGAGACAAGTGACGATTATGTCACTAAAGCATTCATAAAATCCTATATAATGAATACATCTTGTTATGAAATCAAACATGATTCAAGATATATAGGTATGCAAGAAGTCAAGAACTCAAAGAAAGAAAACTGCATTAGACGACAAAACAAACATGTGATTCAATTGAGGGTACTCCAACTAGTCTGTTGATAGAGAGATTTAATACAGATTTTGATTGGTGTATAGAGACTTCACGCCCTCGTGTTCCCCATCCGTGAATGTGGCCAGGTCCGTTTGGGGATCTAAACTATATGCAACACCTACTTTACTAAAGTTTGTTTTATCTTATTTAACATCACATGATCACTTTCAATCAAATATCAAAACATCCTTTTGAACTAAGGTCTTACGGAAACTGATAAACAGCTTTTCTGATCAACTCTTCTCATCCACGGAAATGCATAATCATGATTAGTCATGCCAAAAAAACTTCTACAACAAACACTTAAAATAAAATATTACTGAGTACTTTGGTATACACTAGTTAGCGGCTTCCAAAAAAAAGATCACAACTTGGTAGCATCATTATCACAACTTGTTCAGACAATTTTGTCCAACTTATTCAGCTATACCATCTGTGGATGTTGTAGGATCATACCCGCTAGACCGTATGTGGATGTAAGTAAATACAAGTCTGCTGTTTGTTGTCTTCTTACAACTAGTCACAAGGCTATATTATCACATGTTCTACACTGAACCCCCAAGTTGATAATTTAATCGATTCGAGCTTTTTAGGTGACAATAGCAAAGCCAAGAAAAGTATTTAACAAAATAAGTACACCTAAAAGTAATTAACATATACGAGTATTTAATCATTACTCCCTGCGTCCCAAAATTATTTTCCCACGACAAAAAACACACTGTTTAACAAAAGTGCATTTATTACAGCTTCTTTTTCTTACTTTTTGAAAGAATAACAATTTTACCCTTAAATAATTAATTAAACACTTCTTTAAATCCTGTAATAATCATTTAAAACAAAGGTAATATAATAAACTTGATCCAACTTCATTATCTCTTTTTAGTAGTGGACAATTATTTTGAGACGTACAAAAAAGAAACATGAACAATAAAATTGGGACAGATGGAGTATTAATTTATTATTTTACAGATCATAAATGCATTAGATACTCGTGATTCAAATTGGCGCTCGAATACATGGATTGTTTCGGCGGTTATGGTCTATATACTGCAACATAAACGTCCTCATCTCCTTTGTACAATCTTTTTATTTTATCATTTTTACATATCTAAAGATGTATAAATATAACGGGTGATACAAGAAACCAAGTTTATGTTACATACCAGCTACTCGATTTATTAAAAGCCTATATTCATCCTGCATACAGCAGCTCCAGAGCTAAGCAGCACTCGGCGAGCTAAGCAGCACTCGGCAAGCTAAGCAGCACTCGGCTCAGCAACTGGACTTGCACCATTCTTCAAGTGTTGGAGCTACCACTCCAATATTCTTCATGTCATAAATATTGGCTGATTGAAGATTATAAAACGAGAGTAAGTAATAATTTGGATCTATACGCATAACAAAATTAAGGGTGAAATCAATGCAGCACTACTTCTCAAATGTGCGGGTTGCCTGCTTCTTGATCTAGAAACTCTTTTTTTAAGTTGAGTAACCTTACTGGTTGATGCTGATTGATTGTAGTGACAATAATATAAAGGAACACTTGAAGAAAACCATAACTAGCATTAAAAGAATAAGAATTGCATTCTTGATTAGCATATCATTGTTGGTATGGATAAGCAACATAATGTCCAAATGAAACAGAATCAACATGGTTTGTTATATACCTGATCCAAATCTAGGCTTAACAGTCAAGCGTTAGTCAACTAACGTTTGGGACTAAAAGTGTTACGGGTCGATTGAAATAGGATTAGATCCGTTTTACTTTTCAAACCTTTTGACCAAAACCGTTATACCCGGTAAACCATGAGGACCAAAAATGTAGTTAACTCTTTATTTTTAATTGCTATCACCTGTTATTCCTTGATTTACTCAACTTTTAAGCATACATCCATAAGATTTATGACAACTGCTTCAAAATATAGGACAATGGGTAAACATAAGCCTTTCAGTTAACGTATACATAAACAAGGGCCAAACTTATGAGTTGTCTAAGACTTTAAATGTTATCGATATTTACACCTTTGTGGCAACTCCACATGTTTCCTGATATTTTCAATGGTCCTTAACTTCGTATACATCTCCTTTGTTAAAAGATACATTATCTTTTGACTACATTTCAATTCATCACTAAGAGAAAAAGAAAACATAGATATGGATGATTAGCCATGCTATAAAATGTGATCGCCTGTTCGGCTCCGTATTATTGTATATCGAAAATGGAAACATAATCCTTCGTCTCAAAGAATTGCCAGGGCCCGTTTTGCATTTTCGTAGCACTCCACAGAATGCCCATGATCGATCTTAGTATTAGACACCTTCGATAGAGCTTAATTACGAGCATGGTATTTCCTAAAGTACTGCCAAATGCAAAAGGATCTTATTTTCAACTCGTAGAGATCATGGACTATTTTTATCTTTTCGTTTTGGAACCTTATTTTCTAACAATTATGTAATTTCTAACGCTGCTATCAGGGCACTATATTCTCTTATACTATATTTACTATTTGTATAGAATTATAGAATGTTTCGGGCCTATATATATTTAACAAAAGCCTATGCATAAGTCCACACTTTGAAAACCAAAAGAAATGCGTCACTACAATGTGCCATAGAGACAAATTTATTACCACATTAATGTTGCTTGCGATGAAATAAGCAAAGGCCTAAACTCTACCTCACAAAAATAAACTTGTTCTTCAGAATATGTGTTTTAGATAATATCAATCAAAGATAAGATACAACACTGGTTGCAAAGATGGTTACTAAACTGTATGAAGGGCATTTAACTTATGTTACTACAGTTCATAATGAATAAGACTCGAGTCTTATGGCTTTTAAACATATACAAAAAAAACTAGATACAAGTAAAATCAGTAGCGAAAAAGAAAAAAATGGATTCTTTTTTATAAAGAATTGGCAGTGAAGCCGAGATGATAAGCATACCAGCATGTATATCAGGGGTAGCAGCAGCTGTCGCGTCAACAATAACCGTAGCAGACTTGTAATTGAGTTCTACAGCATCAAAAACAGTATGTCTTATGCAGTTTGGCGTTTGAACACCTATAACAAAAAAACATACAACTCAAGTAAACCACTGATAATCAGATATCAATAACATAGAAGTTCAAAAGTGAGTTGATTTACCAACAACAACCAAATTATCGATCCCTGCTCCTTGAAGAACTGAATGAAGAGGTGTAGCAAAAAACGCACTAAACCTCGTCTTTACAACCTTATAATCTTCATCTTTGATAACAAGACCTTCAACAAGTTCTGCTCCCTTGCTACCTTTAGAGGTCGGTTTTGGTTGCCCATCAGCATACAAATGCTTTCTAAATAGCTCAACGTCTCTTCCCTGTGGGTCATGCTCTCGTACAACCTACATTCAACCTTAAATACATATTAGCACGTAACACCAAAAGAAAAAAGAAAAGAAAAAACTACTAAGCAGTCGGTTTCTTGTCATCAAGGTAATCAGTGTTGCCAATTAATCTAACCTCTATTGAGGGTGTCTCTTTAATCTACACTTGTTAGATTCATATTGTACCATTATATGGAACTAGCTAGCTGCACAGCTACAGTTAGTTGACCAGTATAGTTCTCAACTTTTACTTTGTTTTCAATACTGTACTAATTTACACTGTCATTAAACTTAGAGTTAACAGTAACCTTGAAGGGCCACGCCAACCTCATGAAAAGGAAGGGCTTTACCTGGTTTGAGTCTGTGTAGCGGTGAGTTCAAACCCCATGCATTAGTCAGCCAAATGGCCAACAGGTCGGAAACCATGGTTACCCAAAAAAACTTAGAGTTAACAGTTAAATAATTGTGGCACGTGTATTACAGTTAACATATTCAACTGGTGAGCATAAAGCAGATGTTGACATTGCTAGTGCTTGGATTAGCTATTTTTCTGGCTTATTGGCTTATTTAAATTTAGAAACGCTCAATTTTAGGCTTATGAACTTATCAACCTGAGCTTATGCCTTATCTAAGCTTATAAGCCTGAAAATTTTGCTAAATTAAACACTCCTTAGTGGGTGTTTGGGTTATGATCCATGAGCAGCTTATGGTTCATAAACAATCATAAACAATCAGCTCATAAGCCCACCACTGGTGTTTGGATTAACTTACTACAGCTAATGAGATAAAATGACTAAAAAGTACTATATTTTGCTATAACACCCCTTACATAAGCCCAACCCTCATGAAGTAAACGGGTAAACGGATGGTGTGTCCCTGTTCAGGTTACTCGGACAGAGGGTGAGTTAGATTTAATTTACTCGGCCTAAACGAGGTATTCCCTGACCAGCGGCGGACACATGTGTATGGTATGGGGGGCGGTGCCCCCACAGCTAGCCAACAAAATGAGATTTTAGTGTAAATTTTTTCTATTTAGAGCATTTTTCAAAAGTGCCCCCCCCACCCATAACTCAAATTGCCCCCTCCCCCGGCATATAAAAACCAAACATTCAACTCTAACACCTTATAAATCCCTCATTTCTACCCAATTTATCATTTTGATGCTACTTTTTTTCCCGCATTTTGATGCTATTGTCAAAAAAAAAAAATTTGCCCCGCACAATCTATTTTCCTGTCCGCCACTGGGCCGTGCCGGATCCTTCCCTGGCCACCCCCATAACAAAACCCCGCCTCAAATAAGCCATAAAATTTGATATAAGCTTACGCAAACACTAGATTGGCTTAGTCTTAGCTACTTACATAAGCTAATAAGGTGATAACCATAATAGAGAAAAAAAGAAGTACCCAAACAACAAGGAAGCCACGTTGTCTAGCAACATCAACAGCTTTAATAACGTTAGGAACAATAGCTAGACCACCGTCAACACGCATTGAACCATCCGACAAGACAAAATCATTCTGAACACAAACAAAAACAAAGACAGTTAGTTTGTAATTGTATATATGATATTTCCAACATAGGTGCACGCAGATAAAGTGTGAGAGTGTGTACCTGCATATCGATCACCAGAAGAGCTGTGGTACTAGTGTTGTCAGCTGCCATTACTAACAACCTCTCGGATATGAGTTATGGCTTCTGGGCCTGTTTTTGTCTTTCTTCTATCACTACACGAATAAAAGGAAGATTTTTTTATTTCAAATAATAAATAAATTGAAAAGTAAAAGAGTTTATATAATAAAAGAATTAGATTTTTTCAGAGTTTTAATGAAAAGTGGAGATTGTAGAAAAAATAATTGGACCAATCAAATAACTTAATTTTCACATAAGCAAAATCATCAAGTAATGTGATTGGCCCAAAAAAGTCAAAATTGAATGAAATTTAGTCAAAATTAAATGTTTTGGTGGAAGAATTTGATAAAAAACACAAAAAGATATATGTGTCAAATTTGTGAAAATAAAAACTTAAAAAGGGAGGAGGGGATTAATTAAAACTTTAATGGTTGAATTTTAACTAAATTTGATAGACTTAAGTGTAAACTTATATTTTGCCATTTTTTTAGTAACTTTATAAAATAAACAAAATACCCCCTTAAACTTTATATCATCTAAATTTTATATTGTTTATTTATATTTTGACACTTAACAAAATCAAACAATGCAATCTACGTAAATTATTATTAACATGAACATAAATAGTAAAATGAATGCAAGACCCAGACATCGATGTTAGATGAAATAAATAAACGGGATTTTACATATTACAACAAACATATATTTTTTCAATGTCGTTATGTATTATTAAACACAAAATGTCTAAAAAAAAGATAGCTAAAATTTCATTTAAACAAATTCAAATCTTTTATGCAATAAATACTTATACAAAATATCAATTACGTAGTAATATTTACTCAAAGAAAATATAAATTAATATCATCATATATAGTAATGAAAAATCAGGTAAAAACATATATAAGTACCTAAAATCGTAATAATGAAATTATTACCTCATTTATCTTTTGTTTTCAAATCTCGTGCGTGCACGAGCATTAAAACTAGTAAATATTTTATTTTCAAAATCAACTAAGTTACACATGTCTTTAATTATTTTGTTCTAAATATACACATTTTATATATGTTTTTGTCTTTGTTCTACGTGTTCAAAAAATACATTATATTAAGATTAAAAATTACACATTTTATATTTTAAAAAAAAAAGGAATTTCCTAAAATAGCCCTTTTTGTATTATAATGTCTTTAAAATGTGAGCTACATTTCAATTTCTCTAAAAAAAATGTCCAAGGCAACCGAGCATCCAAGGCATCTCCAATCAGAAGGCGACACGTGGATTTTTCCACTAACAAAATACACCCACGTGATGTATTTGAAAATGGAGGCATCCCATGAATATACACGAGGCAACCAATATATATATATATATATATATATATATATATAGGGGCGAGTTATATGCAGAACCTATTTTAAGTGCAGAACTCTGCAGAACTCTTTTTAACCAATCAAAAATTACTATTGTTAAAGTTTTTTATTTAATTCAAAAGGGTATAATAGTAAAAAGCAAATTTAATTTAGTTTTTATTATTATTATTTAATAAAAATTCTTTTTTAATAACTTAAAATTTAGAATAATTTATTTTTAAATATTTTTTTAGCATAAAAACTTTCCAGAAAACATAAATGTTCTTCTAAAATTGTACAATTATATGTATGTTATTCGTGTGCAGCTATTTTGATATCAAACTTGTTTGGCTTAATAATTGTCATATGATTTTAGCCTACGACCTTTAATATACAAAATTTATAATCAAACAAATAAATATATTCATCAACCTCACATTTGTAACAAACTATACACAAAATTTAACATGAAATGAATTACAATTCAAATACAAATACAAATGTATTTTCTAAACTATAGATGCATCCGGCAAAAAACATAGATGCACGAGGCAAAAAACATATATGCACCCGGCATAAAACATAGATGCACCCGACCAAAAACATAGATGTACCCAGCCAAAAACATAGATGCACCCGGCTAAAAACATATATGCGCGTTGTCCTTTCTCATCAAACCGGTTAGATTATACTTGCACGTTTTCGAAATATATACAATTTTTTGTGCCTCCATGACTTCATTAAACCATCAAAAAGTCAATTCCTGTAAAACGACAAGAATAAAAGTTATTCAAATGTCAAACTAGAGCATGTATGTTTTCTTAGCAACAAATAAACATATTGTTAAATTATAAAACTGTTAACCCATATGCAAAATCAAAATAAAAACATATGATTTAAACCATGAGACAATAATGTGACGTCTTTGATTTTCATGAAAAAATAAAGGTATGATAAAACATTAAAACATATACTAGTATTTAGCACATGATTCATTCATCTAACATATAAAACAAAAATGAAAATCGTAGATCCAGTATCAACAAATGAGACACTAAAAAGTGTTACTAAAAATCATTTAAAAAAAACATTTGAAGATGGTTAAAGATCAACATGTAATCACGGTTATGAAACAAATTTGAGAAAAAAGAATCAAAATCTAAGTCAGAAGGATGGATTAATATTAAATAATAAAATTAGATCTTTTCTTTGAACAAGAATTAGATCTTCAATCAACGTATAATAATCATTAAACGATCATTCTAAATATCACTTTAAATCTGACCTTTTTTCCCCTATCGCCGCCGTCATTTTCGTCCTTCTCACATTGACGTCGCCGTTGTCCTTCTCCGAGAACACCCGCATTGATTCTCTATGACACCGCTTTTGGTACACGAATCTTTATCATGCGGCGTCGCCGTCAATTTTTCAGAATATTTTTGTGTTGTTGATGTCCTTTTAATGGAGGTTTTTAAGATGTACATCTAATGAATGGATGATGGATAGTTTTTTTGCTAATAATGAGAGCCTGCACACTATTATATATATATATATATATATATATATATATATATATATATATATATATATATATATATATATATATATATATATATATATATATATAGTGTAAGGTTACTTTCAGAACTAAAAAAATATACAGAACTGCTAGAATCATAATTTTACTACAATTAATACATGAGGTACAACATCATAATGCAGAATGGCATTTTTGAAAATATATGCAACTTAATTTGAAAAAAATAAATAAATTATGGGCAAAAGAGGAAATTCCTTTTTCCATAAAAATAGCATCTCATAAACCAAAAACAACTGTCCTCTCATTCAATCTTTTTCTCTGGCTCTCAAACCCTAACCACCATCTCATAAACCAGAAAATTACAATCGATTGTTTCCTCAAAACAAAATAACAAACTGATCTATTGAAAGAAGGTAAGTTTTTTATTTTTTATTTATTTTGTTGCGACAACAGACTCAAAAAATTTGCTTTGGATAAAATGTACCGTACACGTTTTGTGATATTGTAGCTTTCTTCGTATTGGTTGAGGTTGGTCTACAATTTAATACGTATTACTTAATAGTTGCAATGATAGTACACGTATATTTGTTTGTATACAAGTCTGTTGGCATGTTAATATGGTTCGATAAAGTAAGGTTTTATCTTCAAACAAAGCCGATTTAGTTGGTTTGATATATGTATGAGCCGAAGGCTTTTGTTTTAATTGTTTCCGATTTTTATTGGTTTTCGATCTTTGACGAAACATAGGAGTTTCTTTCCTAAAGCAGGTGTGCATATGTGTTTCATGATATAAAATCAATGGAATAAAATCAATGAAAAACATGTGCATGTATGTTCTACGATTGACATAAAATCAAGGAAAAGAACTATGCATCTATGTTTTAATTGTGAGATATGTTTATATTATATGTGTTTGCTAGAATTGTCATAGTAGTATTTTTGTGACTTGACAAGGTTTTGATTCATGACTGATAGTACATATTTTATTTTATTTATCTTTTCATGAATATTTAAATTTAGCAATTTTGAATGCGACTCTTCAACAAAAGTAGGTTATGTTTATGCCTTTTTTAATTGTCGCTGTTAAAAATTGCACCAAATGCACATGTGCATTTTTATCTTGGTGCGTTTAAATGACTTTTTTTAACTGGTTGTTAAAAAAATGCACTTGTATTTATATCATTCTTAGTAAAAGATATGATTCCTGAATTTTTAAAAGTTATGTTGGTGCGTTTAAATGGCCTTTCAAAAAGTTGCCAATCTAAAGCTTTCAAAGAGTTACGAATATGGTCTTGTGTACATAAGTCAATTTGAATCTTGCATATGTATTTTGTTTGGTGTAATGATTAACTAAATTATTTTTTAATTGGGCGTGATTACAGATATTAGTATGATAAAGGGCGTGAAGATGGCACACGGGGTTTGTACATCCTATCTAGAGAGAAGAAAATTACGATAAGAAAATAAATATTATAGATACAAATCAATGCGCGCAGTGGATACAAGTGCACACAAACTAGCTAACCGGAGTATATGATGGAATCAAGAGTGAAAATACATGTGCATATACAACAAAACGAAACAACACGCACCAAAGAGACATTCATTTCTTCATTATTTTTAGAATTTCGTTATAACTTGTATATTACGTGATTTTAAGTTGTGTATTATATTCTTTTACGAAAGATGTATGATGCATGTAAAATAATCTGGTTTGCAATTTCATGCACTTGTGTAGGTGACCAAATAAAACGTTTAAACAAATAAACACTACAAATATGTTTAATCTTACGTTACATGTTAAAAAAAACAAAAGGCACATGCACCCAAATTTTAAAATAATGTGTAGTAGAAAAAGAAGATATTTCAAAAAAAGCAAAAAAGATATATTTCTAAAAGTTACGAAAACGAACGTTTTTATTAAAAATATTCAAAAAAATTGAGAAAAACTAAGAAAGATAATTTTACCAATTTACCCTTGTGAATTAAATATTAAAATCAAATATTGAAAAAATTTTGATTGGTTGATTTTGGTTCTCGCAGTTATGTACATTTATTTGGTCCTGAAAATAACCTCACCATATATATATATATAGAGAGAGAGTAGGGATCCAGTAAGAAGAAAAATTAAAATGAGAATAATAAGAAAAAATCCTGACCACAAATTTCATATAGGAAGGAGAATTTTAAAGAGAGATGCATCTGACTTTGTAGGTGCATCTGAAATATGTGGCTGTGGTTTCTTCTTATTCTTCTCATTTTACTTAATCTTCTTATTTGATCTTAACTCTCTCTCTCTATATATATATATATAGGGGAGAGATCAAATAAAAAGACTTTTTTTTGTGAGAATGATAAGAAGGATTTTCAGCCATTTATTTAAAATCAATGGATGAGATTAAATCAAAATCCTAACAAAATAACTAACTAACCATCTAAACGTGTTTTTTTTAAAGTTCTTCAAAAATTATGAAAAAATTCCAGTAGATCGGGAATGTTGGTGCAAAAAACTTTTGTGAAAAAAGTTTTTTTAATTTGAAGTTTTTACGCTTTTTTAATGCACAAAAACGGAATTTTTATGCACAAAAACGTTTTCTTTTACGTTTTTTAGGTTTTTTGTGCATCAAGAATTCATTTTTATGCCCAACTTCTTTTGACTTTTTGCTTTAAAATATGATTCCGCATCAAACTATAATAAATAGAAAATTTTTTGAATGAAAAAATTTTGTACACCAAAATTCACGTGTTTGTGCATCAAATTTTGTTTTTTGTGCACCAGAAAAACGTAAAAAAACTCAAAATTAAAAAACGTTTATTCACAACTTTTTTAGGCACCAACAAATCCGACCATTTGGAATTTTTTCAGAATTCTTTGAAGACTTTTTTAAAATCGTGTTTTGGTGGTTAGTTAGTTAGTTAGTTAGTTAGTTAGTTAGGAATATGGATTGATCTTATCCATTGGTTTTAAATGATTGGCTAAAAATCCTTCTTATCCTTCTCACCAAAAAAAGTTTTTTTATTTTAACTCTCCCCTATATATATATATATATATATATATATATATATATATATATATATATATATATATATATATATATATATATATATATATATATATATATATATATATATATATATATATATATATATATATAGATTTACGTTCAAATGCGTTACACCTTAAAATGCAATATAATAGGCACCAATAAGAAAGTGACATGTGTCCTTTTTGTTTAAGGAAAATACTAATTAATTTTAATTTAATTAAGGATATAATGGTAATCTTATTTTTTATATAATGCTAATTAATATGATCCGTATAGAAAATGCCGTCAATTCTGAATCTAGCTTTTTATTTCTTCCTCGTGAAACATTCAACACCATTTCTTTTTCTCTAATCTAAAACAACCAAAATTCAGTGCTATATATTTTTTAAGAAGTATTCCATCAATACCATAATTCATTGCTATATTCCAGATCTCTTCATGTGGGTACCATCGAATGTCGATCTAGTTGTCCATCACATTCTTCGTGAAGAGTTCGACCGGTTTTTGTATTTCTGAAAACGATCAAACCACCCGAAAATTAGGTAATGCCTCGATTTAAAAATATATGGGTTTATTTCATTCATATGTAGCCTCGATTTTAGATGACGAGCCGTTTCCAACCTTAACCGTCGGTTACCTTGACGGAATCTGGGTTTTAACCATCAAAAGGATTTGAAAAGATTACTCCTTCATTACCCGATTAAAAACATCTCCACCGCCAGATTCAACCTTTGCTTTTGCGGGTTTAAACTAGTGTTAATTACCTGGTTCAAAAGTGTCGTCACTACCAGGTTTTATATATATGTCGGATCGTTGATACATGTTCACGATGATGAAAAATTCAGGTGACACATGTTGGTGATGATCCATGTTGGTGGTGATGCATGTTGATGGCGATGCATGTTGATGGCGCGATAATACATATTTGACAGTGGCAGTCTTTTACTTTGTTAATTTTTTAGATTTTAAGGTATTTACATATAAGGTGATACACTAATGTCAAAATTTATTTTTCGTGTATATTTGTTATTTTTTAAGATTTTTAGTTGGTGCATAAAAATTGATTGTATCAAGTTACAAGTCTGGTCAATTTACTTATTATTATGCTTTATTCATAGATGTGTATAAGCTTGTATAAATTTTTGTTGGTTTGTAGTATTAATAATTGCTATGTTTTGAAGATGTTTGTTCTATATGTTTATACAAACGATGTTTAATTTTTGTATCTATATTACGATGGTTGAAAGCTGTTGTGAATGTGTACCACAAAAGTTTTAATGAAATCAAAGATCATTTTTCGTCAATAGCAACGAAATCCAGTAGACTCTTTTGATTTATGAAATCTCGTAGACTCTTTTGCAACATCCTTGTTCAGCAAATTCGGTCACACATGGCGAAAGGTTTGAACCGAAGGAGTAGGAAGCCAGGTTAAATTAAGCTTATCTGAAGCATTCTTTATTGTCTCTTGACATATTTATAAAAAGATCTACACAAAAGATCCATCCTCCTAATTTTCACTCCTCCGTTTTGTTACCGTCTGTACTTATTCTACTGTTATATTTCACATGTATCACTTTATTGATAGATATAGAGGTATCAATGAAAATCAAATTTTGTACCAGTTTATCAACGTTGTATCACTTGTTTCGTGGATTTTTTGTTTGCTTTTGAGGTATTGTTTGTATCACTTTGTGGAAGGGCCAACAAACACATCTTTTTTTAAATATTGTTTGTTTGTTTATCAATATTGTATATTTATTTTTCATAGACAATCCATTAGGTTTGTGACTGTAAGAGCTTCTCTTTGTTGCTTTATGAATTGGGTTTATGGTAAGTATGTTGCTTTTATAAAATATGGATATGTTTCAACATTGATGGTGATTTTCATTTGTATTAAAAAAATTAAGTGGTTTTTATTTATGTATCATGGAAAGTGTCTGTATTACTTTCTGGTGTTGAAAATTGGGTATCAAAATATATCAGTATTATATGACATTAAAAAAGGATGACATCAAATAATTGTTATCTATCATAAAAAAACGTTGACATTTAAAAAGGATGAAATAAACATTATAAATTTAACACTGCAAGTGCGAGAGAACAATAAAATCGTCTATTTTTATTAGTTTTAAAATTAAAGCATTCAAAGTGAAAGAAAAGTATAAAAATGTCAAAGATTACCGATAAGAAAACGTAGGATTAGTATGATCAATAAAGTGATGCATGAATGTTTTTGAGATTGCCATTCATTTTCCTTTTTATTTACTATCATGCCATTCATCCACCTATATTTAAATCTCATCAAAACTAATTGATCTAATGGTCCACAACTGTACCTATTATAACTCATTTTAAGAGTGTATATCACAATAACGCTCCCCTATATATATATATATATATATATATATATATATATATATATATATATATATATATATATATATATATATATATATATATATATATATATATATATATATATATATATATATATATATATATATATATATATATATATATATATATATATATATATATATATATATATATATATATATATATATATATATATATATATATATATATATATATATATATATATATATATATATATATATATATATATATATATATATATATATATATATATATATATATACGTGTATCTGTATAAAAACTCGAGGCAACTCATGTATTTTATATTAATTCGAAGACAACTTAAAAAATATTTAGGCGACAACTCTTCAATATTTGAGGCATCCTGTTTGAAAAAGTAATCTTCCTTAAGGCAACCACTTATAAAAGCGAGGCAACCGTTGCTGTCACACATCCCCGTATATAACCCGATTCGAAAAAACCTTTCACCAAAAACACACCCAGAAAACACACACACAAATACACACAGTTAAGAATGTTGAACCGAAAGCACACCCAAAAAACACACACACAAACACATAGTTAAGAACCTTCATTATCCAGTTAATTAAAAACCTAATTAACATTGATTTCAATCAAAAACCGTTGTTCATACGAATAGTCATGGATCTGGTGTAAGAAACAGTGTTTAATTGCACATAACATCGAGAGCCACGCTTACGGCGAGGGATTGGAAGTTGTTCGTCCACTCAAATGGTAAACGATGTGTTTAATTGAGCTTCTTCGTTCACATTGCTTTTGTATTTCAGTCTTGGTCGTTAGAACAAATATATTATATGATTGCTTTCGGTCCTTTGGTTTATTCTAGCCTTTGCTGTTGGAAGTTATGATAGACGAATGCAGTTGGTTTAGATAGTGGTAATGATGGTATTTAGTTGTATACACTGGTTTTATGTCTATCATCTAGCGAAAGTTTATGATGATTTAGTTGGCATTGCGAGTGTGATGCATATGTAGTACAAAACAGAGGTTATATAATAGTCATTCAAAACATCAAGGTTAACATATAGATTGAAAGAAAGCATACTATCAAACTAAGCCTAGTGGAATAGTTTTAGAAAACACAAAAACTGCGAAACATAATGTAAGTAGAAAACGTAGGTGAATAATGCGTAACGCGAATAACCGGAAAGCTTGATTATTCAATGTTGGTCGCACTCCTTAGACTATAACGTATCCCTGTCCCGCCTGGTTTCACCAATGTCTCAACGTAGGTAAACCAAGGACCGCGCATATAGTCTAGAATCCTGAAAGTCTTGTCATTAGGGTTAAACAAAATGACCTGGTATCCAAATGGTATCACAAGACAACCGTCCCCTGTTATACAGATTGGAGAATAGTATCTTGTCCAACCCTCGGCGTACTGGTGTAATTGTAGGAGATTAGGATCGGGATTCCGAATGGAAAACAACCTTGACCAAGCTTGGTGTACAGGCTCGTTTGTCATGACCCAAACATCGGAAATATTATTGTTGGTGTAGTTACACAACAAGCATAGCCCCTGTCGCAACACCCCTAGGTGAATAGATTTATGGGCTCTTCGTATTTCCGGTAGAGCAACCGTGGTAATCGTTTCTGTAGAAACTAGAAGGGGTTGAATAAATTTCTTAAATTTACTTGTTAAAGATTGGTTTTTAAAAATCATTTTCAAAAAACCATAGGCTTGAGTATTTATGTGAAACCTTCTTATACACAATAACGATTGGGTCACAGATTCGACCATCGGACCAACCCGATTGAGTCACTGGGTAACGGGTTCGACCATCGGGTCAATCTTTTCGAGTCACGGGTTCGACCATCGGGTTAACCCGATCAAGTCACCGGGTCACGGGTTCGACAACTGGATCAATTCTGTCGAACCATCGGGACACTGGTTTCTACCACCGGGTCAATCCTGTCGAGTCACCGGGTCACGAGTTCGAACACTGGGACACGGGTTCGATCATCGAGTCAACGGCAATGGGCTCGCCTACCGGTTTAACCCGGACGAGTCACCGTTTACTGGTTCGACCAACAGGTCAATTAATATATCGTTAACTATCTATCGCTAGGAAACTTTTGGTTCACGAGTTCGACCACTGAATCAATTAGCATAGCATTAATTATACGTCGGTAGGCAATTCCGCTGCTATGTGCGGGTAATCGTCTAATTCATCTAGTATGGCTTGATGACTAATCTAGAATTGTTTGACAACAATTGATTTTTTTTTTAGAACGGCAAATGTTAGTGGTTAGTGGGTCGAATCGTGCAACGACATCCAAGTGACAGAATGTATTCTTCGAACCTTCGCCTAGTTATGTTTAACAACAATTGACTAATTTGCGAAGAAGGTTGTGTTTGGTTGCAGCCTGGGATCTACCGCGGTTTAAGCTTTAAAAACAAATCGATTTTTATAATAAGTTTTGTTTGACGTAAGAGTTTATGAAAGCTTTAAAGAACTATAAGCCTCGATCTCATAAAAAACTAAAAACTAAAAGGATCTTTTGAACCATAAATTAATTATTTATTCACAAAAATATTTAATATATGCAAAAAAAACTATTTTGTAATAATAAATCTTAACTCATTTGTAACAATTTAAAAAAATAAAATACAACTTTCAATTTTGACTTATGATATAATCATAATGTTAGCCTCAGTCTACACAAACCTAGACACAGCTAACTCATTCGTCAACCATAACCAAAGTCGACCAAAAGAACACATCAATTTAAGTAGTTAGTGATCTCAAACATTTCTCAATAGGGCAGATAACATAAAAATGTACTCATCTTATGTCAAAACTCAATTAAAGATACTCAACTTTTTTTTTCTTAATTTAAGGTATCGATCTTTTTTATTGTTGCAATATTGGAAAATTAACAAATTTAAAGGTTATATATTAACGATCGTTTACCTTATTATTGCATCGTTGGCCCTTTTTATTAATAACACTTTATAATAAACTTAAAATTCGTTTTGTTACAGTTTTAGACAGTTTTTACCGTCTGAAACTCAAAGTTCGTTTGATTTTTACCGTTTTCATTCGTTTTTTTTAATATTTTCGTTCCATTTTTACAACATTTGTCCTTATTTTACCGTTTCTGACCGTTTCATTCGTTTTGTACTTTTTCGAGCCCTTCTCACCGTTTGTGTCCATTTTCCGGCTTTTAACTGTTTTCGTCCGTTTTACCATTTTTTACTCTTTTTACCATTTATGACCATTTTTTTTCATTTTTTTTTATTTTTTTTTCTTTCCTTAAAACATAGGCGATAACGGCTAGAAAATGACGAAAATAGTAAAAAAAAAGTCGAAAACGATATCAAACACGCTAAAAAAGATCGAAAACGGTAAAATAGACGAAAACGACAAAAACAAAACAAACCGTTAAAAACCGAACGAAAATGATAAAAATCGGACGAAAAAAGTAGAAAACGGTCTAAAACTGTAAAAAATGATTTTTGAGTTTATTACAAAGTGTCATTAATATAGAGGACTAACGATGCAATAATAAAGTAAACGGTCGTTAATATATAACGTTAAATTTGTTAATTGTTCCAACATTGCAACAAGAAAAAAGACCGGTATCTTAAATTGAGAAAAAAAAATTGAGTACCTTTAATTAAATTTTGACATAAGATAGTACCTTTTTATGATATTTGCCCTTCTCAATAAAGTGATGCACTTGTTTACTTCAAAACAAAATCACACTTCCAATTCTTTTTAATCTTCGATTAGCATTTTGGTTGATTAAAAATTTAAATTTAACGCATATCTTAAAACAAACTAAAATAAAGCTTAAACATCTAATTTGAGACGGATGAATTAGAATGAACTTATTTAGGTTACTTGTAACAGCGATTTTATGCGATTCTGATTTTTTTATTTTCTTTCCAGCGACCTATTGCGACTTATTTGTCCCAATAAGACGATCTAATTCAAAAATTTTAATATAATTTTTTTTCAAAGAATCATTTAAATAAAATAAAAAACATTACAATAATATCTATATTTAAACATCGTTAAAAATGATTAAAAATGACTTAATTAGAGGCAAAATGATAAAATGCATTAGCTAAAACTAACTCAAAAAATTGTTAAATTAATATATGTTTTGAGAAATTAAACAAAGCTCAATATATTAAAATTTGGAAATTTATTACAAATTTTATCTAATTAAAATATAATTTAAACTAAATAAATTTATTTTAGAAAAATAAAGTGTATAAATACAAGAGAAATGACCCACGACAGATTGCACAAATAAATCGTGTGAAGGACTGAAATGTTGGATAAATTGGTCGATCGTCGACTCGGTCGCCGCAACAAACCGACCGAGTTTGACCTCGGTCGCGACCTAGAAACACTACTAGCGTTGCGGTAGCCTTAATCTGAAGGGATAATTCCATATTATTGCTTCTTAAACTTTTTCTTTCTTCATTTTTTAAGTGTATCAAAGTTTCAGCTTATTGCTTGTTTAAGTCACAAGTCTATGTAAGAACTTTCAGAAATTTGTCAAAATATCAAGACGTTTATAAGCTTATCGTTAAAAAATCAACAGGCTCACCAACTTGAGCTTATAACTTATTTATATCCATAAACTGAAATCTTGAAGACTTTGATACACAATCAAAGAAGCTAAGCCAACACATATATACCACACGGCATTACTTGTTATCTAAATTAAACTATTGTCATCTTAAAAGATCAAAACTTCACACTTTTTCTTATAAGTTTATAGCGACTGTAAAAACCAATTTCACAGTTAACTCTACCCAAGACATTGACGTGGCTTTCGCAACACCTAAAAACACAACTTATGTCACAGACTCACAGGAAACAACAATCCCGTTCAATTTATTTCCATTGATCTTGTTGCAGCTTGGTTGATGGATATACCACCAGATCGAAGGCACGTTGGTATGATAAAAATTATACCGAGTATATGCTAAAACTAGTAACCAATTGTGAAAGAATGGTTCAAGTAAATGAAGCATAATTGATTGCTTTCAGTTTTAAAGGAATGCTGATTCCTCATTAAATATACAGCCATACTGTAACACTATTTCATCTCATTTTCCTTGAACACTAGTCATTCTTTTCTGTGTTTCTGGTACCACCATGCCGTTGCATTGCAACAACTGGTTCACTACAACGGGAGCACCTGAACGATGGGGTTGCTGCACATCTGGTTCTAAGACAGTAATAACAGTACCTATCAATGAAAAGATCATTACGCTTGTCAGGTGAATTCTTACAACAACATACCCAGTCCCGCCGGCGCGGGGTATGGGTTAGGTGAATTTTCTGATGATTATCAATCATTTGCGCAACATTATATGGTTCAACAATTTGGTTTCAGCTACCTTTAGTGTGTTTGTTTTTTTTTTTTTTTTAATTTTAGTACTAGGATCTTTATCACATATTTGAGAAATCAATAGAAAAACATACTATAATGCTAGATAGCTACAAACGTATACTTGATAGATTAGATGCGATTTGTAAGCAATACCAATCTTTCCCGATAAAAACGTTTCAACCTATGTCTATAGAAATATATCGTGAGGAGAGCTTATTCACAACAATCAAGTGAGTTGCAGCCTGCAATCCCTGCGGCGGGTGGCAGCAAAACGCGAGAAAAGACCGATGATATTACTTTTGCAATTCGTATGAAATAATACTTTAGAGACGCGGACATTAAGTTGCCGGCATGTGTATCACGCGCAATGCATTAAGAGTTCGTTGACATGTAAAAATAATTGTCCAATGAGTAGGGCTTCTGTGAGCATCCTAAGCATCCTACACATTGGACAAATATTCTATCATGTCCACCAACTCTAAATGTTATTGTGTGTGAACACATGCTGACAACGTAATGTCTCCATCTCCGTGTCTTCATAGTATTATTTCATACAGATCGCACAAATAATATCATCCGTCTTTTCTCGCGTTGTGCTGCCACCAGCCCGCAGGGAGTGCTGTAACTCACTTGACTACCATCCTGACTGTTTTGCTACCCTAAATTGTTATTTACAAAACAAAAAGCCACAAAATCCTAGGTAGGTTTAGGTTCAATTTAAGCATAACTATTAACCATTTGTATAAAAAATATGGATCAAATCACCTTTGTAATGTATTGAAACGGGTGAAGGCGTGAAAGCTGATATAATATGATTTTAGCTATAAGAAAAACCACGTACTAGAAAGTTTCTAGTGTTATACTCGCATAGTTACAAGTACAACCACCTAAAAAACTGTCATCTTTATAAATAAACAATTAAATGTTTTTATGGGTTAATTCATTTTAAGGCCACCCAGATATGCAACTTTGTCATTAAGGACGATCATGTATGTAAAACTATTTTACAAGTGACGATAGTATGCATTTTGTTTCATTTATACCAATTTCAACCAAAAACATGTTAAACGACGAAAATTCCCTCAAGTTTTATGGAAAAACTTATATGTTTTGCCAAGACTAGAAATGATGTTACCCTGCGCTAAAACTGATAAAGAAAGTTTATGCAAGCACAGCAGTGGTGTACCTGTGCTGGCAAGGAAGAGCAAGATAGACAGTTGTTGGATTAGCCTGGCAGATGGGGCATAGTGTTTCATCTCCGGTTGAACTAGAAGAATTATCCTTTGAGAATGGACGCAGAAGACTCTTCATAGAAGCTGAATTGAGAAGGGGAAGAAGCAACAGCAACATTTCCTGTACCATAAAATACAAATTAGGGAACAGAAGAAGCACATTAAGGCCTCGAATAATATCATAAAAGAATAAAAGAAAATTACCGAGAATTCATTCCAAACTAACTGCCGATTCATGTACTCAAAACTAACAGCACGGTTCATATGAGGACTACCATAAACAAGTCTTGCTTTTATAGCTCTCTCGATAAGATTCCTGTACCTGTATGTATAGGATAAAAATCAGTAAGGACTGAGGAGAGCATTTAATTGAGAACATAGTTACTCAAATTAGTTTCAAGTGCCTTCTGGAGTATTGATATGAGGTTTTCGCTAAAGGTATTCATCGTGGCACCGGTAGAGATGCAATTCTCTACCAATCATATAAAAGTATACTAATCTAGAAATACATGTTTCTTTTTCGGAAAAGCCTATTTGACACATTAACCATTCATAAAAAAACATATAACACTTTGAACCGCATCCACCCCATCTGACTCGCACCAAAACATTACCCACTTTGACCCCTATATTTTTTGATCTACTACCCAACTTCCCAACCTGCTTGACCCGCCCATATAGAAGGTACCAGTAATTGCTAGCACAATAACGTGACATGACCATCCAAGTAAACAAGCTTGGAGCACAACTGCACTACCTTCCAGTGTAAAGAAATACAAGAAGATTGGCGAAAGATGCAGCTTTGTAAAATCCTTCAATACGTTGTACTATAAGCCATGCTCTACGAGCTATTGACCTCTGCACATTAAACAAATAACCAAGAGGGGGAAAAGAGAGTAAGAAAGAAACAAAAGAACAACACTTAAAATTGATTCTTCAAATTCATAATTAAGAATGCGTAGGAAATGTTCAGATTGCTAGATACCGTTTCAGAATCGCCCCATTGACGGAAAGCAGAAAACGACTGGAGACGGGTCCAGATATACTGACCACCAACTGTGGCAACACAATACCATAGTTTCTGATAAACAGTGAGTCCAGGTCCCTCCAACCCCGTCCGAACTGTAGGTTGACATTAATTAGTTAAACATAACTAAGGTGGCAATTCTGACCCATTTTGTTTTGCGTCTCACATAGGTCAAACAAGCAATTTAAAACAGTGAGCTAGAGGGGAACGGATCAAATTGGTCATGCGGTCCGAGAGTTTACAAAGTCTAAGGGCATGCATGGTTCACGCAAGAGAATAGAAATGAGTAAGACTAAGGGACATAAAATGAATACTAATGGAGAATCTGGATCCTTTAAGAAGGCTCGATTACGATAGTTTTTTAACTTCGATTCAATTTTTTCAAGTGTAGAACTCATTTTAATGTGATTCTAATCAAAAATGTCTAAAGGAAAACTTAATAACGTTGAAAGTTTCACGATTTTGAGATACAAGTAAAATTGTGAATCATACATACAAATTTAGTGAATCATTACCATAACTCGATACAAAGATTTGTAAATCAAATATGTGATTTATAGATTCGATTCCATTACTGAAATACAGAAAGATGAAATCGGTAAAAAAAACATTTGCTTTTTCATTACCCATGCGTCATAACACTCACCCAAGCCACCCCTAATTCTTAAATCTTTATAGATTTTACTGTAATGGTATTCTTTTCATAATCTTTATTAACACAGTGTATTTCTGTGAAGAAGGTAAATGAGATTAAACAGAAGTGTTTGCGGGCCATCTCAGCCCGACCCACCCCTAACCAAATACATGACAGGTTTCAGCTTGAACGCATTTAGACACGTTATCCTAACTGATGCCCATCTTTCCACCTCTACAGTAATCAAGTAAATTATGCTATACATGCAGGCAAAAAAAATCACAATTGTCAAAGATACAAATACGCAATACTACCTAAGAGTCTGCACCCAGTACTTTTAGAATTGTTATAACAAGTTGCAAAGTTATCAGTACTAACCTAACTCAAACCTTTACAACTAGTGGTGTAATTATCTAACTCACACAACCATGTTTAACTAAAGGTCTTAATGGCAGCTTTCTAGTTCTGAGCATATTCTAGTGATGATTTTCCAACAACAGATACAATCAACATTGAAGCATATTCTACAACCACCGCAGAATTAATGAATTATCATAGAATATAGCTCTAAGCATGCTGCAGTCAACCTCGCGAATTATTCTAAGTGAAAATATATCTAAACACGTACTTAGAGTCACTTACTTTTTCCTCTTATATCAGTGGCACGTTCATCTCTATAACGCAGATTCATAAGAGCATTTCCAGGAGTTGGTTTATCAACCCAAATCGAGAACCTCCAGATAAGAAACTCAAGAAACGCATCAAGTTCTGCTTCGTATTGAAATAATAATCCTGGCTAATCCCAAAAAGACAAGGGTAACAAATTAACCTCCAAAATAATCGACTGATACAGATACAAGAAAAAGGTAATATCTGCCTGTTTTAAAAGTAATAATCAAGACTAAAACAGAAAATGAAACAATTAAGTAACAGAATATATATTTGTGTGATATACCTTCATCACTGAGAAAACCTTAACCAACTGTTCTTTCAACATGGCTGACATTTCGATATCAAGCCTCCCGGCATCCACTTGGTTAACTCTTGATATCGGAATCGGAATCGCTGACTGCAAACAACATCACAAACTCAATAACTCACTTGATCCAGTTTACTACATTAGGAAACTGCTTTAATAAGTAATCACGCGATTGCTCATGAAAACTGCTTATGTGTTTAATATAAACAGAATCAGATAATCATCCACAACAAAACTTAATGCAGAAGATCAAGACTGATTTTGCTTCAGCTAACAATAATCAAATACGAAGTTGTTAGAGAGTTTTGCGTTTATTGTTGAAAACTGCTCTTGACTCTCAAACGGGCAGATAATCTAATCATATTGCTTCTATCTAGCAATTGAACAGCTTATTTACTATATCATTAGCAACAAGAGGACGCAGTTTATATAAGCAATGACACACAATTCCAGAGACTTGAGGGGTGTTTTGTTAAGCTTATTTAAACGAGACAGCTTATGCTTATGTTGTACCTAACATAATGCAGCCAATAGTGTCTAGATTTGCTTATCGTCTTATTAAAGCTAATAAACACTCGGCTTATGGCTTATTTGGTTTTGGGCTTATGCTTATAAACTCACTTTTTGTGACTTATTTTGAAACTTCTCAGCTTATATAAGTTTATTATATCATAATTTTATAATGAACTTATATAAGCCGAAACATTTTTAAAATAAGCCACAAAAAGCGAGCTTCTGAAACATAAGCCCAAAACTAAATAAGCCATAAGACAGGTATATAAGCCTAAACAAACACCCCTAGCATGCTATTTTTTGTTTTGAGACTTGTGAGCTTATAGAAGTTTGTTATTGTATGATAAACTTATATCTCAAAATATGCCCAAATTGGGGCTTATGAAATATAAGCTGAAATCAAATAAGCTTATCTTTAAACCTAATTTCAAGTGTTTAGATGTACTTTTCATATCTACTTATCTAGAGTAGTCAGGACAAGCAACCCGCGCGTATCATTGATAAAAACTCACATAATAATTATTCTTAAAATGCTAAATTCCGGAACTCATTAGACGAAACTACTTATCTTTTTACTTATTTTCAATGTTATATAAAACTTCACCAAAATAGGATTTTACATAGCGGTGGAAGGCAAACGCGCAACAAGGCGCGCCTCTAGCCCTTTGTTTAAAATCCGAAACTAGTCACTAAAACTGTTCATTTCACCTAAGCAATTAAATTAATAGCTGATAAATCACAATCACATAAACACTAGAGATAACTATTTAAATAAAATAAAAAACTAACCAAATAAAATTTAAATTTAAAAAAAAAAACTGTACATGTGGGGATAAAGCAGATGATTGCCAACTAGGAGATAATCTTTGATGAGCGTTAACCCAAGCTGATTCGACAGGAGGTGCTTCATTGCTACTGCTACTACTGCTATCTGAAGTTGAAGCCATCGCCGTTAATTAACGACGGTGACTGACTGTGGTGCCTTGGGATGCTAAAAAAAAGGTGAAGAAGAAGATGGTAGTGAATAAGTTAAAAAGTGGTTGGGGTTGGGGGGTGATAATGGAATTCTTTTTTATTCTTTTCTTTTTTGTGGTTAAAAAAAAAAGCGTCGACAGCAGGATTCGAACCTGCGCAGGCAAAGCCCAACAGATTTCGAGTCTGTCTCCTTAACCACTCGGACATATCGACCTTTTTTGATACATTTTTCAGAAACAAGTAAGAATATCAGAATGTTTTGCTTAAATGATTAACCGTGTGGTTATAAACACTACCACGACATGTCCCATTTGCAACACGTAACTAAATACAACAACAATCAGACAGAGTCCCACATAAGCGGGTATAGGAACACGTCTCCAGATTCATTCGTAAACTACTCAAAATTGATTTGATCTAAACGAGTCGAGCTCGAATTACTCGAGTATATTTTCGAGTTCGAGCTCTAAAATACTCGGTTCGTGAATATAGGCGGACCTACTTGAGAGCTAGTTATGACACGAGTTACACCATATTCACGAACGAAGAGTAAATTTTATATAAAATAGGAGTTTTCTCGACACGTGCAACACCCAATTTTACCTAGCGTTGGTCAACTTTAGTACTAATAATCATTAAAAAAATTGTGCAACATCCTATTACAAATCCTATGTTCGCCTCTGCTCGTGAAGCTCGCGAGCCTTATCGAGTTTCAATTAATTACATTTTTGCCCTTTAGAGCTTAAGGTGTGGCAGCGAGATTCCTTCGCCAGTCGCTCGTCAAACCTATTCACCACACCGTTGTGGCTCACCAAGTCCTCTTCTCGCCAGTTAACTCGCGAAGAAACAGTCATAGATCTAGTGCATCTCTGTGAAATAATCTAATGATAAGCGTAACTGGTAGCTATAAGGGTTATTTTCAGAAGTGTTGCAAAATTTATAGGTTTTGCTTGTAGTCAATATGGAATTTATTTCCTCCAATTTATTTTGGAGTTTTAATACAGTTAGGCCCCTCGTGGGATTTGTAAGATGTTTGTGTGGCCGCACTCAAATGTGTTTTGGTAATCTTATTGAATCTGTAAACAAGAAACAGAATGGTTAATGAAAGAAATGACTAAGATTCATATCCTTATTAACGTTTTATTAGAAATGAAATGATAATAATAATGATGAATCATTAAAAGATTTTTCCAGAAGACCTTACTCGAGTCGTACTAGAGGCATCGACGTGTATCTAGACGTTAACCGATGGGATCACACTATTTGAAATATGTCCAAGTGGGAGCTGAAAGTTTATGGACTTATATTTAATAGTCGTTTGTTAGGATCGAACTCGGGATTACGGGATTGCACACAATACGTATAGAGTTAATTTATTCAATAAATATATTTATATGTTTATTAAATTAAATCGAGCTATAACTTTAACAATCGTTAAATATTTAAGAGTTAAGGTGTAGCGAGCGTTGTGGAATTAAATAGAAGGGGAAAAGAAAAGTCCGGAACACCCCAAGGGGGTGTTTGTAACACCCCAAAACCGGGTATTAAGCGTTTATTTACAATAATGCTATGAAATGAGTTTGACTACGACTTTATAAATTTGAAGACGTTATGTTATTGACTAGTCAACCCGATAGTCAACTATGGTCAAAGTATGTGTAATGTGGCTATAGAAAATATGATGTGTCACATATATAAGAGAAATATACCCAAGGGACTAAGGTTATCATGTGGTAAATGTGCTTTATAAGTTAATGTGGCAAATGTATAATGATAGATGCTTGGGGGACCATATTTGCCAAGGTGGCAAACTCCATCCAACAAATGTCTGGAGCTTTCTTAGACAATCTAAAAGGCTCCAATATGTATGTGTTTGTTGTGTGGGTCGGCAAACAAAGAAGAAAAGAGAGAAAAAGATGAATTTGATGATCTATGATGATTTCTATCTCATCTAATTCAAGTAGGGTGTTCATAGTAATCATCCACCTCAAGTAAGCTTTTCAATTGTGTTAATTGATTATTTATGAATTAAGATTCATATACATAAATTGGGGATTATGGGTAAATATGTTTCTAAAGTAACAACTAAGATGTTGTTAGAAATGGGTAAATCTCAATTAATGATTTAAGAGAAATTAGTAATTGAAGGTATCATCATATGATCAAAGTGTGATCATATGATGTTAAATAGTGATGAAAGATGGGTATGTTAATGGGTTGTATAAACCCTTGTTATTTATATTATTTTATGTGTAAATATGTCTTGATAATGAATTGGTTAGGATCCAAGTGGTGGTGATGATGATGTTGATGCTCATGGTATATATAGCTTGGAAAGGAGGTAAGTAAATGGACTATATCAAGATGTTATATTGAGTTTACCATGTTTGTATTATGTGCTATATAATGATGGTTTATACTAAGGTTATAACGGATTATGGCTCATATGCTTGATTTATGATTAGGATGATGCTAGTGGTTAAATTAGCTAGTTTGAGTTTGCATAATTGATATGCTAGTGAAGGTATGTGTTATGAAGTTTATGTGTTGGTTGATGAATGATGGACGAAGCTTTTGTGATGCAAACGTGTTAAATGATGTATAATAGCTTGTTATGTCATTTACTTACTAAGCTTAATGCTTATGGTGTAGATTTTTAATGTTTTGTAGGTTCAATGGAAGAACGTAAAGGAGTTGGTAATGGTTAAGATGTGGAAGTAATGGATAGAAGTATGTAAATTTGCATTAAAAGCTTTGTATAGTTAGAATACCAAGCTCGGAGTAAAGTTGAACCCCAAGTGTCGTAAACGGTGTTTTGGTAATGTTGATATGAGTCAAATGCTTTGTATAAGATAAAGTTAGAATGAGTCAAGATCATTTGTTAAAGTTGTAAGTTCTAATGTATATAAACGGGTCGAAACGGGTGTTTGGTAAACCACAAAAGGAATGTACAGGAAAAGGGGTGTTTGGGACAACGTCCATGTCAACCTATTTTTAGTCAAACGGGTCAAGATTTATATGAAACAGTGTCCATGGTATATTTCTAGCTTAATGTGATGTTCATATGTTTAAGTATAGGTTTAGAGAGTTGATCTCATGTTTAAATATCTTATGGGTCATTTTGAGAAATAGTGCACTAAAGGGGGTCTTTAGTGCACTAGAGGGTCTTTAGTGTACCAAAGGATTATTTAGTGCTCTAGAGGGTCTTTAGTGTATCAAATGAGTAGTTAGTGTACTAGAAGGCCTTTAGTGTACCAAAGGGGGTCCTTAGTGTATTAGAGGGTCCTAGTGCACTAAAGAGGTCTTTAGTGCATTTGAGGTGTCCACAGTGCACAAGAGGGGTTGACAGATTTTGATTATTTCTTTTAAAAGGTCATATCTCATAATCCGTAAGTCGTTGGTATTCGTGTCACGTATCATTTCGTAGGTAATCGAATCTACTTTAATGTAGATATAATATCAAGGTCTGATTTGAAATAGATTGTTGTCGGTTTATAAAATATTCACATGAGGTCAATGTTGGGTCATGTCGTTTATGCGAAAAGTTTTTAAAATTTTGGTCAATTCGAGTATGGGGCGTTTCAACTTGGTATCAGAGCTTCGGTCTAAGAGAAATAGGTTCCCATGATAGGTTGCCTAAACTTAGACCACTTGTAGATGCGTTTGCCATATGTGTAATGTAATATGCAAAGTAGACGCCTTAATTATAAGGTTTACCTTATGCATACTATGATGGAATAGTAACAATGCTTAGATATAAATGTTGTATGGTATTTTATAGAAGATATAAGAAAATTAAGTTAATTGTGATTGGTATGTTTCAACCCTTATTGATAATGTTAAATGTAGGATGGAAAAAATTGTATAAAATCGAAGTTATGACTTAATCGATTAAACCCCGTGGAGTATGTGTATGTGGATCATTTAGACCTTGAATGTTTATGACAATGTTGTAATATGTTATGATAACTATTTCCGGAAAGTATCATGTCGTCTTAAGTTATAGAGGTCATTTTACGAGAAAATGGGTTAAAAGTGCACAAGAGGTGTTTTACAGAAAAATAGTACTTTGAAGGGTATTTTTGTGCACTTGAGGCATGTATGAAATTATAGTGCACTTGAGGGGTTCTTTAGTGCATTAGAAGGGTATTGTAGAATATAGTTCATTTGAGGGGTTGTATAGTGCATTAGAAGGGTATTGTAGAAAATAGTGCACTTGAGGGGTTCTTTAGTGCACTAGAAGGGTATTGTAGAAAATATTGCACTTGAGGTTAGTGCACAAATGGGTTTGCCAATTTTTAGTCGTTTTGTTTATTTTTTTATATAATGAACCATAAGGAGGTAGATGTTATGCCATACACCGTTAGGAAGATATTGTTATGAGAATAAGGAAGAAAGATGAGTTTACTTAAATGCATAAAAATAATATATTATCATTATTAAATGAATGATAAGAAGTAATGAGATATGTTATATATAACATGATAACGTAATTGAAATAACGAAATATGAATAAATGTGATAAATGAATGATGTTTAGGTCGCTAAAAATCTAAATAATCCTTAATGCGCTAAATGAATGATAATGAATAAATATATTCATGTTGATGAATTAAAGAAATGTATGATGAATAATATGGATTAATGTGTATGCTGTAAAGTAAAGCTAATGTGAAGTTTTTATACGTAAAGAAATCTAATGGTCTAAAGTGATAACATTGTGCAAAATGAAGTAATGGGTCAACTTGTGATTGACGAGAAAAAGATAATTGCATTGTGTAAATGTATCATATGGATCTTGTAAAATATAATGAAAGATGATGAAAGGTGTCTTGAAATTCCGTAAGGTATTAAGAAAGAAAATGAAAAAGTATTTGATTATAGAAGTATGTAAATAACGAAAAGGGGTAAAGAATGGTAAATTTAAATTTAGCTTGGATCCAATGATTAATGTGATGGTATCCTTCGGGGTAGCCTAATGTGATAGTATCCTTTGGGATATCTAAATGTGATGGTATCCTTCGGGATAGCCTAATGTGATAGTATCCTTCGGGATAGACTAATGTGATGGTATCCTTCGGGATACTTTAAGAATGTGAATACCAACACAAGGTTGGTGATACCGTAAGGGTATGTGTCAAAGGGCAAATCCCTACTGGGAGAGCGCCAAGTTTCCTACGAGAAAATAAAGCTAATAAGATTGGATCCAAGGCTATAAAAGAAGAGATTGAAAATGAATGTGTTATGAAATTGCGATGAATGGAAAGCAATGAAGTAGTAAGCGAGTATGAGTGTGGTGTTGGGCATGCTTAAGTAGGATGATTTATAATCTCCTTATTTTAAAAAGGATTGGGACGCCTTTTCATTTAAATAAGGAAGTTGTAAATCACCGAACCATAAGTTTATAATTCATTACTTACATAAATTGGGACGCCTCTTTATGTAAGTTGTGAATTGTAAATAAGTGGACTTATGTGTATCCGACACTGCATGAGTACAGGTATAAAAGAATGGAAAATGAAAACTAAAACAAGTTTGACATTGTCAAAAAAAAAAGATTATATGAAAGTGGAAAAATATGATGCCATTAAGGTTATGCATAAAAACTTAAAGAAAGAAACTTAAATTAAAATTATGCTTTAAGTAGTAAAGATGAACGGGTAATTATTTCCAGAAAGATTTAAAAAAGGAAAATGTTTGTGAAGGTTGAAATTAAATACCTTTTGGAAAGTGTTTGTTATAAGTTAGAAATGAGTTACCGACTTTTAAAGTATGCGATTTAACTTGTATTGTGTTAGTTATGTGAATAAAATAAAATTGAAGGTTAACATGTCTTGGTCGAATTACAATTGTTAAGCTATGTGAAGTTGTTGAAATTGAATGTATAGTAATCAATGTAACATATATGAAATGATACAACTATATATGAAAGTTTGTGAAGGGTCACAAGTTTCAAGCAAGTAAGATTCTGGGGGTGAAATCTAAATAAGGGGGATAGATTTGTAACACCCCAAAACCGGGTATTAAGCGTTTATTTACAATAATGCTATGAAATGAGTTTGACTACGACTTTATAAATTTGAAGACGTTATGTTATTGACTAGTCAACCCGATAGTCAACTATGGTCAAAGTATGTGTAATGTGGCTATAGAAAATATGATGTGTCACATATATAAGAGAAATATACCCAAGGGACTAAGGTTATCATGTGGTAAATGTGCTTTATAAGTTAATGTGGCAAATGTATAATGATAGATGCTTGGGGGACCATATTTGCCAAGGTGGCAAACTCCATCCAACAAATGTCTGGAGCTTTCTTAGACAATCTAAAAGGCTCCAATATGTATGTGTTTGTTGTGTGGGTCGGCAAACAAAGAAGAAAAGAGAGAAAAAGATGAATTTGATGATCTATGATGATTTCTATCTCATCTAATTCAAGTAGGGTGTTCATAGTAATCATCCACCTCAAGTAAGCTTTTCAATTGTGTTAATTGATTATTTATGAATTAAGATTCATATACATAAATTGGGGATTATGGGTAAATATGTTTCTAAAGTAACAACTAAGATGTTGTTAGAAATGGGTAAATCTCAATTAATGATTTAAGAGAAATTAGTAATTGAAGGTATCATCATATGATCAAAGTGTGATCATATGATGTTAAATAGTGATGAAAGATGGGTATGTTAATGGGTTGTATAAACCCTTGTTATTTATATTATTTTATGTGTAAATATGTCTTGATAATGAATTGGTTAGGATCCAAGTGGTGGTGATGATGATGTTGATGCTCATGGTATATATAGCTTGGAAAGGAGGTAAGTAAATGGACTATATCAAGATGTTATATTGAGTTTACCATGTTTGTATTATGTGCTATATAATGATGGTTTATACTAAGGTTATAACGGATTATGGCTCATATGCTTGATTTATGATTAGGATGATGCTAGTGGTTAAATTAGCTAGTTTGAGTTTGCATAATTGATATGCTAGTGAAGGTATGTGTTATGAAGTTTATGTGTTGGTTGATGAATGATGGACGAAGCTTTTGTGATGCAAACGTGTTAAATGATGTATAATAGCTTGTTATGTCATTTACTTACTAAGCTTAATGCTTATGGTGTAGATTTTTAATGTTTTGTAGGTTCAATGGAAGAACGTAAAGGAGTTGGTAATGGTTAAGATGTGGAAGTAATGGATAGAAGTATGTAAATTTGCATTAAAAGCTTTGTATAGTTAGAATACCAAGCTCGGAGTAAAGTTGAACCCCAAGTGTCGTAAACGGTGTTTTGGTAATGTTGATATGAGTCAAATGCTTTGTATAAGATAAAGTTAGAACGAGTCAAGATCATTTGTTAAAGTTGTAAGTTCTAATGTATATAAACGGGTCGAAACGGGTGTTTGGTAAACCACAAAAGGAATGTACAGGAAAAGGGGTGTTTGGGACAACGTCCATGTCAACCTATTTTTAGTCAAACGGGTCAAGATTTATATGAAACAGTGTCCATGGTATATTTCTAGCTTAATGTGATGTTCATATGTTTAAGTATAGGTTTAGAGAGTTGATCTCATGTTTAAATATCTTATGGGTCGTTTTGAGAAATAGTGCACTAAAGGGGGTCTTTAGTGCACTAGAGGGTCTTTAGTGTACCAAAGGATTATTTAGTGCTCTAGAGGGTCTTTAGTGTATCAAATGAGTAGTTAGTGTACTAGAAGGCCTTTAGTGTACCAAAGGGGGTCCTTAGTGTATTAGAGGGTCCTAGTGCACTAAAGAGGTCTTTAGTGCATTTGAGGTGTCCACAGTGCACAAGAGGGGTTGACAGATTTTGATTATTTCTTTTAAAAGGTCATATCTCATAATCCGTAAGTCGTTGGTATTCGTGTCACGTATCATTTCGTAGGTAATCGAATCTACTTTAATGTAGATATAATATCAAGGTCTGATTTGAAATAGATTGTTGTCGGTTTATAAAATATTCACATGAGGTCAATGTTGGGTCATGTCGTTTATGCGAAAAGTTTTTAAAATTTTGGTCAATTCGAGTATGGGGCGTTTCAGTGTTTCGATCGTCGATTAGAACTAGAGGGGGGAGAAGGAAAATTTTCTTTAAATTTGTTTACTTGGACTACAAGGTTTTTTAGGCTTATATAAACACCCCTTAACCCTTATAATTCTACAACACATTTTTCCCTTCTGTTTCTCTTTGTGCGATCGAAAAACAAACACCCCTAAGGGTTTTAGTTTGGTTTTTTTGGTTTAGTAATAATCAAGTCCTAACCCCTCTCTAGGGTTGTTGGGTTGATTTTTCACTAGACTTTGAAACTCGATTTATACGTACTAGCATTACGGTTAACTCGTCGTAATATGTGTGTACAAGAACATAATATAGTCTTACTTTAGACTATATCTTGGTGATTCGATATAAACCTAATTTGGTGAATTTGTTCTTGGTGATTCGATATAAACCCTAATTTGGTGAATTTGTTCTTGTTAGTGGGAATTGCTTTGCAAAAGTTATGTAACCCTAATTCGATTAATTATAATTGTGTTAATTATGATCTTGTTAAATTGCTTCCTCTATATGTGCTTTGATCTTGTTTAAGGTTTTTAATAATTATTATGAACTATATAAACCTTCATTTGTATGGATGGATGTTTGTATGGATGGAACTATGTTTTTAGGTTTTTGACGAGTTTAATGCAAGCTATTTGTGGTCGACATCCATTTTACAGTTCTTACAAATGGTTGGGTGGCCAAAAGTACCATCAAAAGTTCAATGAGTCCTGGTCATGGCCAACCATTTATTTTTTGAGGTTTTCTCCGTCTTTGGCGAGGACGTCGTCGATTTTTTATAGTTTGTTCTTTTTTTCTTGTAGCGTTTGTTAGGTTTCGGATATAATAGGTATTTTACTTCGATTGTTGGATTGTCACATTAATAATTCTCAGAATTATTGTAATTTAAGGGCTCAGATTTATCGAGGGTCTTTGTAATACACTAATATCTTGGATCGTGATAGCTATAGGGTCGTCGGTTGATTAGAATCATCGTGGTAGCGTCACCGTGTGTTCTAACATCTTTGTTGGTTTGGTTTTTTTGTCTTTATAAAAGATGCAGTTACACGAATATCTCGTATAGTAGCTCAACCTTCACTAGGTATGGGTATTTTTTACAAGGAGCATCTAATGGCGATATCCGATTGATTTTCTCCGGCGGTTTCAAACGCCAAAATCAACTTACCCGATTAAATTTCAATTCCCTTCTTTCATTCTCTATTCCCGGTGTCCTGTTTTGTTGATCTCTTTAAAGATCTCCCTTCAATCCAAATGGCAGCTGGCTTCGCTCATAGAGGATCTAATGGTAGGCGCAGTTATCAGCCTTCCAATGAAGATCTTATTCATAAAAATTCTCACTCGATCTTTATCACCAATTTCCCTAATTCTATGAATTCTCGCGATCTATGGAATAAATGCAAAGTTTATGGTACGGTAGTTGATGTGTTCATCCCGAACAAATTGTCGAAGTCTGGTAAAAGATTTGCATTTGTCTGTTTTATCAAAGTTTTTAACATTGTACGTTTGGTAGAAAACCTTTGCACTCTCTATATCGGAAGTCACCATTTGTTTGCCAATTATGTGCGGTTTGAAAGGCCTTCCAAACCTGATGTTTCCAAGGCGAATTTCCCTCCTTTGAACGATTCTAATAAGTCTCAAGGATTGAGGGATAACCATAAGTCTATCGGGGCCAAAGGGCCTTTCGTATCTGTGGTAAAGGGGTCAGCAAACCCGTTGATCAATCCCTCCCCTGCTTTGGTTCTTGATGACGAGTGTATCAATGAATGTGACTTTTCCAAATGTGTCATGGGAAAAGTTAAGGATCTTAACTCTATTTCAAGTTTGAAGGTTACTCTCGCTAAAGAAGGTTTTGAAAATGTTTCACTTTTTTATCTTGGGGACAGGTCGGTTATGTTCGAGTGTAATAATATTGAAGCTAAACGGAATTTGTTGGAACACACTGGATTTTTTTCTTGGTTTCATGAGATTCAAGAGGTCCCTCTGGATTTTGTTAGTGATGAACGTGTTGTATGGGTGGATATAGAGGGGGTTCCACTTTATGCTTGGAAGCGGGAGACGTTTGGTAAGATTGGTAATAAATGCGGAGAATTGGTGGATATTGAAGACCCCTCTACTACTACTTTTGGGTGTAAGCGTTAATGTATCATTACTAAGTACGCTTCGTCTATTCTCGAGACATTTAAGGTTATTATCAAAAGGAAAGTCTTTATGATTCGAGCAAAGGAGTTGTTTATGTGGAATCCTTCTTTTTTTATGTGAAAGAAAAGACTTATGTGTCTGACAACGACCCGGTTCGAGGCGCACATAATAAAGATGGACTGATTATTTCAAGTGACGATGATGAAGAGGAATGTGAACTTGATTCGAATGAAATGGAAGGAGTGGCTGAGACAATTTTTGGAGAAGAATCTGATGCGTCTTTGAACCATAAAAGTACTAGAGTAGAGTGTTCGTCGGCTGATCCTTTTGAGATATATTCGTTGCTTAACGGTAAAAAGTCAAAAGAGAGAATAGGGATTTAAATGATTCTTTGACCCATCCTCCGGGGTTTACACCACCGAAAGTTGAGGAGTTTAAGACGCGAGATCAGCTTAACAGTGAGGATGGAGACTTCAGTAATGTTGGTCTCTCGTCGCAAATTAGTGCTAAGGTGTTGAGATCGTCTCAAGTAGCTCAAGAGGATGATTCATTTCATTCTATCGGGAACAACAAAGGCAATAAGGGAGGTTCAGTTTTGGGTGTATTAGATGATATGATAAAAGTAGGTCAAGCTATGGGCTACACTATGGAAGGTTGTGAAAAGGATATTGTTTCGATTATTGAGAGACAAGGAGGTGCAGTTGGTTTCTCATGAATATTATGTCCATAAACATTCAAGGGCTTGGTCAAAAGTCTAAAAAGGAGTGGGTAAAGGAGTTAACTTATAAAAATAACATTAATTTTATTGCAATTCAAGAAACAAAGATGGAGATAGTATCTGATATGGATGTTAAGTTTATGTGGGGTAACTCTAATTTTGATTTCTCTTATAGTAAATCTTTAGGAAACTCATGCGGTATTCTTTGTGTTTGGGAGGAGACATATTTTCGTAAGGAACATGTTACTGTTTTTGATTATTTCGTGGCTATATATGGGTCTTGGATTCCAAATAAAGCTAAGATTCTTCTTGTGGCGGTGTACGCTCCTCAGAACGCTAAGTTCAGAAGGTTGTTGTGGGAGTATATTTCAATTTTGGTGAATCGTTGGAATGGTGAGGTAATCTTGATGGGAGACTTCAACGAAGTTCGTAGTAGTGAGGAAATAAGCGGTACGCTTTTTAATCCTTACAACGCAAGGATTTTTGACAATTTTATTTCCTCTTTGAGTCTTGTTGATTCAAAATGGAGGGTTTCTCTTTTACTTGGTCACTTCCTTCGACGAATAAAAGGAGCAAGTTAGACATATTTTTTTGTTTCTGATGGTGTCGTTGCACTTTTCCCTTCCATCACTGCTATCTGTCTTGATCGACATTTGTTGGATCATCGTCCGATTCTTCTTCGTGAAACTAGGTTGGATTGGTCTGGTGCCTTTTAGGATGTACCATTCCTGGTTTACTTTAGATGGATTTGATGAGATGATTATTTACTCTTGGTCTTCTCTATCTTATTTGGATCGGAATGCTATGATTCGTTTCAAAAAGAAACTCCAGGAGTTAAAGAAGATGATTAGGGTGTGGGTTAAAGATAAAAACCTCCAAATTAATCGTTCTAAATGTTCGATATCTAAAGAGTTGTGAGATATTGATATACTTTTGGACTCTGGTGAGGTGTCTGATTCGATTCTTTTAAGGCATAATCAGTTGAAATGTAATCTTCATGACATCAAGTCTATGGAGGCTATGGACTTAATGCGAAAAAGTAAAGTCAAATGGGCCGTCGAGGGGGACGAGAACACGAAGTTTTTTCATGGGCTCATTAATAAAAAGCGTTCCCAGTTGGCTATTAGAGGGGTCTTTAATGATGGTGTTTGGTGTATTTATCCAGGTCTTGTTATAAAGGTCTTTCAGGATCATTATGCTTCGCAATTTAGTAAGCCCCCATCAGCCAGATTTAACATCAACTTTCCTTTTCCTAATAAACTAAATCACACCCAAGTTATTGATATGGAGCGAGCTGTCTCTCGAGACGAAATTCGTTTAGCTGTGTGGCATTGCGGTGTAAACAAGTCCCCGGGCCGGATGGGTTTTCTTTCGAGTTTTTTTAGGAAATTCTGGAATTATATTGGGCCGGATTTCTGTGAAGTGGTGGAGCATTTTTTTGTTAATGGGTCTTTCTCTACAAGTTGCAATGCATCATTTGTAGCTTTAATCCCAAAAGTTACGGATGCTAAATTTGTCAAAGACTATCGTCCTATAAGTCTCATTGGATGCGTTTATAAAGTGGTTACCAAGATTATGGCTAGTCATTTGGCTATTTGTTAGCCTTAAAATGTGTGCGACTAACGGAATTATATTAGTTTCATAGCCGAGACTTGCAGGGACTAATATTGTCATATGTAATAGTCCAAGTCCCGGGCTATATATAAACCTCCATACTTCCATGGAGGGGTGAGGTTGTTCATTTCTTTCTTGTCTTTCTCTCTCTAATAAACACACATTTATTAGAGCATCTATTTCTCTCACTATTAATGGCTAAACACCACATCTATCACCCTCCCCGACCTCCGGATCGAACCCGTGTTCATAGTGAATCCAAGTTAACAATTGGTATCAGAGCTAACCGGGGGTGTTTCGTGTTTTGATTCGTGATTTTGTTCGTGTTTGTGCTTGATACGTTCACGGTTTGAATTTCTTTTCATTCTCTAAATCTATCAAATATTTCGTGTCTTTTGTCCAATATGATTTTCTCATATATCAGTTATCACTTTTAATCCCATTTACTGTTTCCTTTATTATCATTTTTTAAGTTACTTTGTTAATTTCTCCATCTCATTTACTGTTTTTTTTACCATTTTATTGGTAAAAGGACAAGAAACTTAACAGATTCGTTTAATGGGAAAAGGACAGAAAAACAAAAATTGACCAGATCCATTTTTTTCGGTTTCAAAACCCTTTTCCGACAGTTTTTCCGATGGGTTTTCCGATTATTTTTCCGATGGATCTTCGGATGCTTATTCCGATGGATTATTCGGATGCTTATTCCGACGGAATTTTCCGATGGATTATGGATTATACATTTCGATGGCCCTTTGTCTCATTCCGATGGTCTACACATTTCGATGGCTTTTCACTGGGATTATTCCGATGGGTATTTCTGAATATTGCGATGGAAAGTGATTTAAACATTGTGACAGATGGTAAACATTCTGATGACTCATATTCATCACAACATCACACCGGGTCAACTCGGTATTGACCGAGTTGAATAGGTTAACTCAATTGAGTCAATGATTAAAACTCATCCCAACAACTAAACTCAACAACACCAAAACCAGTATTTGTCACTAAAACCCCATCTAGACTCAAAACTAAACAAAAAAAAAGATCTCAGATTCAATTTCGTGATTAATAGACATGCATGCCAAGATCTTTTTAAGATCTAAACCCACGAATTTGATCTCATCATTGATCTATTTTAAGGTGAAACCCTCTTTCAATTTTCGAAGTTAAAGAAATAACAATAACAAATCTGTTATGATCTTTCTTTCATTCGGTCAAACCACATCTCAATAAAATAAAACACAAGATCATCATGCATCCACTAATAAACCTACCCGAGAACCCCAAGTTGGAGGCCTTGCAGCACCTTCATCTTTGGAGTCTTCGTTCAAGTTTATTTCAGTCTCATGCAATTCGGAAAAAAAAAACCTACCCGAGATCTGTTGTTAAGATCTTAAAGCCCCTTCTTGTTCTCAAAATTGTCATAACAAAATCAAAAGGGGTGTTGTTTTTGGTAAATTTCACTTCAGGTGATTTCGAGATGGGATTGATATTTGATGTCTCTGTTTATTGATTTGATATGGAAATTCGTTTGGGGGATTTAGATATGATGGCTAAGATTGGTTAAATCATAGTTGGTTTGAGATTAGATTGATTTTTTTCATGGTGGATTTAGATGAGAAAGTGTTAGGGGCGGTATAAACAAGAAATTGGTTGTGTGGCTGCATAAAGAAAATTATTAGGTTACCCTAATCTTTAGGTCTCAAATGGTTTTTTATATCCAAAATTCATTGGACCGGGTTCTTTATGTGGACTGGGTTTCAACTATTCGAAAATCTCTTGGGCCTGGTACACTGCCTTCTTTAAAGAATATGGGATATAAATCTGTCCGATTGCATTTGTTAATCAGTGATGAAATATTCGTATAACACTTTTGTTATTGATAATTCATTTTATGGGTCGAATGTCATGTCACTTTGTGTTGGGCCGCAATTCTTTTTTAAACTTAGGCATGGGATTGGCTTTTGATCGTATCGAGACGGATTTGTCAAAGTGTCGAGTTAGCTAAACCATGTTGACGGAATCTGTTTCTCTAGACATCGTTGGATTTTAGTTAACGGCACCCAATCAAACACAACTAAACACGAAAAACACGACAAAAACAAACAAACACCAAAACGATCCGTTAAGATTCACTGAAATTGTCAAAAAGGCTAGTATTCGGGTAAAGTAATGTCAAGTGGTTACGAAGTGGATTTGATATTTATTATTTGAAGGTGAAGTGGAATATCACGAAGTCTTCTACTCAATTCATCATCGAGCCTCTTTCACCCCATTCTATCGATTGATGATTCGCTTCAGCATTTATGATTGAGACTTGGTTTATCTAGGTTCCACTGTCAAGGGGTGGATGGTCGACGACATGGACAACTATCACTTAAGTAGTTATGTTGTAGTGCTCAGTGTCACACTCACGGGGAGTTGTGGATACTTAAAGAGGTGTTCTACATCTTATACCTCTCTCTTTATGTATAAGATTCTAAGAGACGTTTCTCTGCACCGTTCGTCAATCAACACAAGTGTTAAGCCTAAGTAACAAATTTGAGGGACTGTACTTCACTTTCAAGTTTGGAATATCAGGTTTACTTCACCAGTGGTCACTACAGATAGCCGAAAGAATACGAGGTTGGTAAGTTTAGCCAGAGAGTACAAGAGTAGAGATGTGATCAGCAAACAATTCTCACGAGTAACATGAGCTACAGAATGTCAACAAAGATTTCTGCTTCAGACACGAACATCTCGCAATTCTGATTGTACTGGTCAGATGATGCTTCTGAGTGTTCGTACCCATCATACTTTCGACAAGAACATCTCGCGATTTTAACCGTACACGTCACATGATGCTTCTGAGAGTTCCTAACCATCATGGGGGAAGAACGTGTATTTTGGGGTACTTAGTTCAACTTCCAGGGGGAAGTATTCTACAAGTGTGAGAAGATTTGTAGCTGATTTCTTACATGTTCCCCCAAATACATAATCATGTATACCAAAAAGTCAAGGCATCAGTTACTTGGTATGGTTTGCTTCTTCTTCTACAAAACTCTGTTGTGCACTTTAAATGTCAAAGATGAAGATTGCTCAAACTACAGGTTTTGCTCAAGATAAGATATTGGTTTGGGGGGAAGCTGATTCAAAAGCTTCGTAAAAAAGAAGTCTATGAAGAAAGCTTTTCAAGACATGTGGTATGAATTGGGGGGAAGTTAATCCAGTTCATACATGATACAATGGTTCCTCAACAAGCAAAGACAAAGAAGATTCAAACTAGGGTATAAGTTTTTATAGAAGACTTGAAGACAACGACGTCATCCTCAGCATTAGAAGCAAACTTAATACTGTCATATTTTTGTTGTATTTGCATTTGTTAGGAACATTGTAAGTAATTCTGTTTGTCTCTACATTGGGGGAAGATTGTTAGCTTTAAAATGTGTGCGAGTAACGAAATTACATTAGTTTCATAGCCGGGACTTGCAGGGACTAATATTGTCATATGTAATAGTCCAAGTCCCGTGCTATATATACCCCTCCATACTTACATGGAGGGGTGAAGTTGTTCATTTCTTTCTTGTCTTTCTCTCTCTAATAAACACACATTTATTAGAGCATCTCTTTCTCTCACTAACAATGGCTAAACACCTCTATCACCCTCCCCGACCTCTGGATCGAACCCGTGTTCATAGTGAATCCAAGTTAACACTATGGCTATCGATGATATTATTTCTAATACTCAATCTGCGTTTGTCACTAAGAGATAAATTTTAGATGGTCCCTTCATTTTAAATGAAGCCCTTCAATGGTGTAAAAGAAATAAGAAGAAAGCGATGTTTTTTAAAGTTGACTTTGTTAAGGCTTATGACTCAGTTAGATCGGATTACTTGATGGACATTTTAGAAGCTTTTGGTTTCGGTCCTACGTGGTGTAAGTGGATTCGGGGTACTTTCTGTTATGTTAAGGGTTCGATTCTAGTTAATGGAAGTCCGTGTAGTGAGTTTCAATTTCATCAGGGTTAAAACAGGGAGATCCGCTTGCGCCTTTTCTTTTCATTCTTGTGATGGAATCCCTTCATATTTCCGTTAGCAGAGCTATGCAAGATCGGCAGTTTACTGGTATTCGGCTTCACGACTCTCTTTCCTTATCTCACTTGTTTTTTGCTGATGACGTATTGTTTATGGGAGAGTGATCGGATGTAAATATTCGTGGCATTATCCAAATTCTGAAGTGTTTCCGTCTAGCTTCAGGGCTACATATTAATCTTTGCAAAAGTCAGCTTATGGGGGTGGGTATTCAACGAGAGGTTGTAGAAGATATGGCGAACTCTATAGGATGTGCTGTTATGTAGAATTCCTTTCGCTACCTTGGAGTTACGGTGGGTGAGCCTATGTCTCAGTCGAAGTATTGGGATGTTGTCGTGTCTAAGTTGAAAGCTCGTTTGTCTAAATGGAAGGTTAAAACTTTATCGATAGGAGGGAGACTCATTTTGCTTCTTGGGTGCAACTCCCATTTACTATATGTCTATTTTTAAAGCTCCTAAAGGAGTGATTAAAGAGATGGATTCTTTAAGAAATAAATTTTTCCAAGGGTCGAATATGTCAGAGAAAAAAATTACTTGGGTAGCATGGAATAAGGTCTTAACTTCTAAGAAAAAAGGAGGCTTAGGCGTGGCTAGCTTTTATGCTCTCAATCGAGCGTTACTTCTTAAATGGATTAGGCGGTTTGTGTCACAGGACAATTCTTTTTGGTTCCATGTTATTCAAGCGATCCATGGGCCTTGTATGCAGATTCATCCTTAGTCATCCCAATCATCGTCCCTTTGGAATTCTATTTTAAAGGAGGTTTCTGAGCTCAAAAAGAGGGGTTTTGATTTTCTTGCTAATTGTTCTAAACGTGTTGGGGATGGTTCGAATACTAGTTTTTGGTTAGATATTTAGAAAGGCGGTATGTCCTTCCGAGAGGCTTTTGGATTTGAACCATCAGGTTTCTGTTCATGATAAAATGGGTTCTGCTTTGGATTTCTCTTTTCGCATGCAGGCCAGAGGAGGTGTGGAAACGGAACAGTTTAATGGTTTGGTTGAGATTCTGAGTAATGTGATATTATCTCCTGCTAAGGATCGTTGGTTCTATTTAATCTCCCCTGATGGGGAGTTTTGTGTTAAAGTTACCCGTTCCACTATTGATGATATGTTTTTTCCCTCTCATAATGTTCCGACAAGGTGGGTGAAGGGAGTTCCGGGTAAGGTTAATGTTTTCACTTGGAAAGCTAGGCGTGATGTTTTGCCTACTAGATCTAATATGATCAGGAGGGGTATAATTTTGGAGTCTGATCGTTGTCCAACTTGCAAAATAAGTGTAGAGGATGTTTCTCATATCTTTTTTCATTGCTCTTTGGCTCAATCGATTTCTAAGCGGATTTGTAGATGGTGGGAGATTGACTGGCGTCAATGGACGTCTTTTTCGGAGTGGTTCGAATGGTTTCCAAAATCCAGTTAACTTCTAAAGTTAAAAGTCTTATTGAGGGAGTCTTCATGGTTGCTTGGTGGACTCTTTGGGGCTTTTGGAATCGTTTGGTTTTTGACTCTTCGCCTCCTAAGAGATCGATGCTTTTTAACGACGTCGTCTCTATGTCTTATTTATGGTGCTATAACAGGTCTAATAAGTCGTTTAATTGGGATTCTTGGTTTAAATCGCCATTTCTTATTTCCTTATAATTTCTTTGTATTGCTAGTAATAAAATTTGCCGTTAAAAAAAAGGTATAGGTATTTTTGCGTCGATGAAAATGGTAGTATTAGAGTAGCAATAAGCCAAAATAATGAAAAGCAATGAGCCAATGTCACTGAAAGTTTATGGACTTAAAATTAATAGTCGTGAGATAGGATCGAACTCGGGATCACGGGATTGCACACATAACGTAAAGAGTTAATTTATTTATTAAATATATTTTATATATATTTATTAAATCAAACCAAAGCTTAACTAACGATCGTTGATAAATAAAAGTTAAGTTATAACGACCGTTATGGAATTAAATAGAAGCTAAAAGAAGGAAAACGGAAAAGTTCCGGAAGCCCTAATTGGGCTTAATGGGGCGTCGGCCTAAGGGGGAAAAAAGGAAGGAGGAAAGATTTTCTTTCCTAATTGGTGTTTTACTTGGAGATCAAGTTTTGTCAAGGCTATATAAACACCTAAAAGCCTTCATAATTTTTCACCCATCCCTCTCCCTCCCTTCTCTTGATCGCCGGCCAAACACCCCTTTATTAGGGTTTTGGTTTTCGATTTTTCTATTTAAAATATATCTAGTCCTAATCCCTCTCTAGGGTTATTGGGTAGATAATCCATAAGCATTGAAGCTCGGTTTGATCATGCTAGACTCACGGTTAACTCGCCGTATTACGTGTGTACAAGAACGTGATATAATCTTCCTTTAGATTATATTCTTGGTGGTGTTCGTGATAAATCCTAGTTGCCGTTCGTTCCGTCGTCTTGTGGATCTTGCTAGGATAAATGTATGTAACCCTAATCTTGATTAATATAATTGTGTTAAATTAATGATCTTGTTAATCGCTTCCGCTATGCGTTCTTTGATCCATATTAGGGTTTTAAATAATTGTTATGAACTATATAAACCATCAGTGGCATCGAGAGCCGTTTTAACATGATTATAATTATCAAGATCTAAAGTTTTTTAACTAATAATGATTTGTGTTAAAAATTACATGTTGTTTTTAAGGTTTTATGAAAAATTAGGGTTTTGTTTTTTATTATTATTAAAATCGACTATAGTCGAATTTTTTATAAAAAATAAAATAAAATTTGTAAACCCTAAAATTACATGGTAATTAACTTTAGATGTTTTTGCATGAATTAATTGTTATGTCATGCGTGGTTACGATCCGTAGTTTTTTTAATTGTTAAGAGAATGTGGGAGATCCTTAATAAACATGCATGTTTCTTACGGATCATATAGTTTTGATTGCTATTTGCTTTATTTGATTCAAAGTTTTAAAATTAGGGAAGACTTTTTATGTTTATAAATACCCTAGATTTGATGTTCTTTGAATAAATTGGTTTGCATGTGGCTATGTGATTTAGTTTTTTTTTGTACTACTTGTTTTCATACGTTTTTTTATTGTATGTTGTAAACAAGGGTAATTTATTTTTCTAAGAAAATAATATGGACTAAATCTTATCAAAATTGATGAATTGTTTTGAGATGTAAAATACATATGATTTGCATTGATTAGAATTGCAATAGCAACTTAACGGCTACTCAATTTTGGCAAACTATAAAGTGGGTATAACGCACCGCTGGTCATGTACCCGGTTAAGGAATGAGGTGTTATGCTTCAGCGCTGACCAAATTCCCGGCTTGCCTGTGCGTCAAATTGGTAGTGTCTACGGTTGTTATTGGTACAATTCTTTAAGGTTGATTTAACTACATTAATTCACATCCGAAACACAATGAATAAAGTTATTGCTTTGTGCTATAACTAACGTTCTAGAAAAAGTACGGTGTGAATTTAGTTGTGTGTAAAATCTTTAATTGGTTTAACCAATACCTCAACTTGCAAGTATATGATGAACTTTTAGTCTCACCAAAAAGTTTACTAAACGTTTTATTAAACTTATGATATGGAGATGTATGCATGCTTCTCCGTACATGATTTTGACACCAAAATCTATACCCTAAATTTAAGTCATATGCCCTCTAATTGACGAACACTTGAAGTTACAATTGTCGTCATATAAGATATCGGACGATGTTGTAATGGAGAGAAAACTTCATGATTGAATAAGATTGCACATGAAGGTTTTACGTTCTTTAGATTAGTCGACTTAATTAAGTTACTCAGTGAGAACTGGAAACTTAAGGCATAAAGTAGGGATAAAACATGTTTACAGTGCAAATGATTTTGGCAATGTAAATCCCTAACATATCTAGAAATTGCAATTTGATTTGGCAATTATTGTTCGACAAGTTATTATGTTAAATACATTTGTCACTAGCAGATCAACTGATGTGATGAATCTATGTCAATATGGGTTGTAGTTTTTCAAGGAAAATACTATGGTTTTATTACCGGGGTAATTTTATTTTCTTGAATTGTATTATCGAAAATACTAATGTTTGAACTTATTTCTGTAGAAATGGCTCAACCCGAAAGCAATCTGACAATAAGCTCGGCGTTCAAAGCTTTCTTTGAACGGCCTGAACTTACTGGCCCGAATTTCAATGATTGGTACCGCTCACTAAGAATTGTTCTGAGAGCAGCGGGTACTATCAATATCTTGGAAACTCCTTTTCTGGAGGATCTTGCTGAAGATGCATCTGATGCGGAAAGGCTTTAACACGCTGCTAACGTTAAGAAGCACCATGAGGTGGCTGCTGTAATGTTAGGAAGAATGGCTCCATCACTTCAAAGGAAGTATGAGCTATTTCCTCCTAAGCAAATGCTTGATGAAATCAAGGCAGTGTATGAAACGCCACAAGCTGTAGAGATCTATGATCTACTTGATGCTCTACATAGCTGCAAGCAAGCTCCTGGAAAGTCCGTAAGTGCACATTACATGGAGATGAGGGGTTATATGGAACAACTCATCGCACTAGGACAACCCTTTGATCATAATATGGCTATTAACTTGATCAATAGGTCCCTTAATAAGGACTTTGGTGATTTCGTTCGTAACTATAATATGCATTGCATGGGGAAGACAGTTAATGATTTGCATGCAATGCTCATTGACTTCGAAAAGGGTTTGAAAGATAAGGCATCCACTGCTACGCCTCAAGTACTTTATGTACAAAAGGGTAGAGTGTCTAAACCTAAACCGCAAGGGAATAAGAAGCAGAAAGGCAAAGGCAAGGCTGATAAGAGCAAACAAGTTGCGACTACATCTAAGCCGAAGCAGAACTTTGCTAAGAAATCTTAGAAAGATGAGACTTGCCACTACTGCAAGATGACTGGACACTGGAAGAGGAATTGCTCTCTCTATCTCCATGAAATGGCAGAACATAAGAAGAAGGCTGAGCAGTTGCTGCAGCACCATCTTCAGGTAACTTATTTATGATAGAGTTATTTAATCTTTCATACAAATCAAACTCCTGGGTATATGATACGGGATGTGGTATTAACATTTGTAATACCCTGCAGGGATTTGAGTTGAAGAGGAGACTATCCTATGGGGAATAATTTCTGCAAGTGGGCAATGACGCACAAGCAGCGGTTGAAGCTATAGGAATATTTAAATTAGTTTTACCTTCGGGTTTAGTACTGTCTTTAAATAATTGTCATTATGCACCTACAATTGTTAGGGGTGTTATTTCCTTTTCTTGTATGTTGGATCTTGGATTTACTCACACGATTGATAATAATAGAATTTATGTTTTCAAAGATGGTCTATTCTATTTTGATGCAATTTCTGTGAATGGTGTTTTTGAAATTAACATGCATGATAAAAATTCCAAGAGGAAAAATAATTCTGTTTTTAGCATGAATAAGAAGAGTAAGTTAGACAAGAACTCTTCTTATCTTTGGCATTGTAGGCTCGCTCATATTGGGAAGACTCGCATACAAAAGCTGCAACGTGATGGGCTTTTGGAAAGTATCAATGATGAATCATTTGATAAATGTGAATCTTGTATCTCTGGAAAGATGACCAAGAAACCTTTTAATAGCAATATTGAAAGGGCTACTAAACTACTTGGTTTGATACATACTGATGTGTGTGGACCACTTAGACATGTGTCAAGGAAAGGTGCTAGCTACTTCTTAACGTTTACTGATGATTATAGCCGTTATGGTTATGTTTATTTACTTAAGCATAAACATGAGGTATTTGAAACATTCAAGACGTTTAAAGCAGAAGTAGAGTTACAACTAGGAAAGAAGATTAAAGCTCTTCGTTCTGACCGTGGTGGTGAATATTTAAGTCAAGAGTTTAAAGATTATTTAAGTGAGAATGGAATTGTTCAGAAACTTACTTCTCCATATACTCCACAACAAAATGGTGTATCCGAAATGAGAAATCGTACATTATTGGATATGGTACGATCTATTTTTAATCTTACAACTTTACCATTATCTTTTTGGGATTATGCTCTTGAATCTGCTGTTCGTATTCTAAATATGGTTCCCACAAAGAAGGTTGATAAGACACCATATGAACTATGGCATGGCAAGAAGCCATATTTGTCTTATTTGAAAGTCTGGGGTTGTGAGGCGTATGTAAAACGTGACTCTGGAGATAAACTCCAACAACGCTCAGTTAAATGTATCTTTGTAGGTTACCCTAAGGAAACTATGGGTTACTACTTTTATTATCCGGCTGAGAACAAAATAGTTGTGGCTCGGTATGGAGACTTCCTTGAAAATGATCTTGTAAATCAAGAATTCAGTGGGAGAAATTATGATCTTGAAGAAATTCAAGAAGATACATTGCCTTCTGAAAATACTAGCGATGAAATTCCTGTAGAACCAGAAAGTCTGAGTGTTCCGCCGGAATTGATTCCTCCACGTAGGTCTCAAAGGACTATACGTGCGCCGGACAAACTATGTCTATACATAGAGGATGATGAGTAAGAAGTAGGGGATCTTGGTGAACCTGCTAACTATCGATCCGCAATGTCTGATCCAGAAAAGTCAAAATGGATAGTTGCGATGAATGAGGAAATGAAATCCAGGGAAATGAGATGTTTTTATTCTTGTAGACGTACCTAAAAATGCTAAAGTAGTGAAAAATAGGTGGATATATAAGAAGAAAACTGACATGGATGGTGATGTACAATCCTATAAAGCACGTTTAGTGGCTAAAGGTTTTACTCAAACTTTTGGCATAGACTACGAGGAGACATTTTCTCCTGTAGCAGACTTACGAGCTATTAGGATTCTCATAGCTATAGCAGCATACTATGACTATGAGATATGGCAAATGGATGTTAAAACTGCCTTCTTGAACGGTCGCTTAGATGAAGACATCTATATGCAACAACCGGAAGGGTACGTTAATCCTAAATATCCAAAGCGCGTGTGCAAACTTCAAAGATCCATTTATGGTTTGAAGCAAGCATCACGTCAATGGAATAAGCGATTTGATGAAGAAATCAAAAAGTTCGGATTTATTCAAAATCGTGATGAGCCATGTGTATACCGCAAAGCTAGTGGGAGTAATGTAGTGTTCCTAATTCTATATGTCGATGACATATTAATCATGGGAAGTAACATTCCAAGACTTAAGGAAGTTAAGGATTATCTTGGTAAATGTTTTTCTATGAAAGATTTGGGAGATGCTGCATATATTCTGGGAATTAAAATCTATCGAGATAGGAGTAGACGGTTAATTGGTCTTAGCCAAGATGCTTATATTGATAAGATATTAAAGAAATACAACATGCATAACTCTAAGAAAGGTTTCTTACCGGATGGAGGTTAAGCATGAGTTAAGTCATGAGAAAGATGCATCATCACCTGAAGAGGTGGCTTACATGCAGAAGGTGCCTTATGCTTCGGCAGTAGGATCTATTATGTATGCTGTAAGATGCACAAGGCCTGATGTGGCGTTTGCTCAGAACTTGGTCAGTAGATACCAACAGAATCCAGGAAAGTTCCACTGGACTACTGTTAAACATATTCTAAAGTATTTGAGGAGTACGAAAGATATGTTTTTGGTATTCGGGGGTAAATCAGACACAGAACTGAATGTAACAGGGTTCTGTGATGCGTCCTGGCAATGTGATAAAGACGATACGAAGTCTCAGATGGGTTACGTGTTTGTCATCAATGGAGGAGCAGTTGACTGGAAGAGCAGTAAGCAGAAAACCATTGCTATGCATGCGACTCAATCTGAGTACATGGCCGCTTCAGAAGCTGCAATGGAAGTTATTTGGATTAGGAAGTTTATTGGAGATCTTGGAGTGATGCCTTCAATTAAAGAACCTATTGATATATATTGCGACAATTCTGCGGCAATAATATTCGCCAATGACCCTGGAGTCATGAAGGGCGCCAGACATTTTAAACGTAGATATCACTACGTTCGAGAACAAGTGGAAGCTCGAGAAATAAAATTGATAAAAGTTCACACAGATGATAACGTAGCTGATCCTTTTACTAAGGCTTTATCTAGGCCAAAGGTAGTTAAGCATGCCAAGGCAATTGGGCTGCAACTAGCTAGCGAATTCATGCAATAAATCTGTTGATTAGTATTTGGATAAAGGATGTAAGACATTATTAAATTGATGAAATAAAGAATGGATTTCGTTTATTTTTCTGTTATTTGATTTTGTGTCCTATTTTACATGTTTTAATCCATGAGCATTTTGATGTTTCTAAATGTCCGTTGTCGATTAATAATATGAGAGTATTATTAAACTAAGACAATTCAAAATAGTGACAGAGTATACTTGGAAGTATATTGGTCAATTTTGGATGATATTTGATGGATCAAATATTGGACTTATCCCAACTATGTGATTTTACTTTATGGATTTTTGTCATTAAGTAAATCATAAATAGTTATCCTTAGACCTGAGATACCAGAAAACTGCATTGAATGTAGTGCATTTCTATAAGGTAACCTAACGCTAAACGTAACTGGTAGTCATAAGGGTTATTTTCAGAAGTGTTGCGAAGTTCATGTGTTTTGCTTGTAGTCAAAATGGGATTTGTTTCCTTCAAAATTTATTTTGAAGTATAAATACAGCTGGGCCCCTCGGGGGAGTAGTAAGATGTTTGTATGGCCACACCCAAATGTGTTTTGGTAATCTTGCTATATCCGTAAACGAGAAACAGAATAGTTAATGAAGGAATGACTTAGATCCATATCCTTATTAACAATGTATTTGAAATGAAAGGATAATAATAATGATGTAATCATTAAAAGGTTCTTGTCCAGGAGACCTTACCCGGTTTGTACTAGTGACATTGCTAGTGTAACTAGACGCTAGTCAATGTGATCACGATATTAGAATTTTGTCCAAGTGGGAGCTGAAAGTTTATGGACTTAAAATTAATAGTCGTGAGATAGGATCGAACTCGGGATCACGGGATTGCACACATAACGTAAAGAGTTAATTTATTTATTAAATATATTTTATATATATTTATTAAATCAAACCAAAGCTTAACTAACGATCGTTGATAAATAAAAGTTAAGTTATAACGACCGTTATGGAATTAAATAGAAGCTAAAAGAAGGAAAACGGAAAAGTTCCGGAAGCCCTAATTGGGCTTAATGGGGCGTCGGCCTAAGGGGGAAAAAAGGAAGGAGGAAAGATTTTCTTTCCTAATTGGTGTTTTACTTGGAGATCAAGTTTTGTCAAGGCTATATAAACACCTAAAAGCCTTCATAATTTTTCACCCATCCCTCTCCCTCTCTTCTCTTGATCGCCGGCCAAACACCCCTTTATTAGGGTTTTGGTTTTCGATTTTTCTATTTAAAATATATCTAGTCCTAATCCCTCTCTAGGGTTATTGGGTAGATAATCCATAAGCATTGAAGCTCGGTTTGATCGTGCTAGACTCACGGTTAACTCGCCGTATTACGTGTGTACAAGAACGTGATATAATCTTCCTTTAGATTATATTCTTGGTGGTGTTCGTGATAAACCCTAGTTGCCGTTCGTTCCGTCGTCTTGTGGATCTTGCTAGGATAAAGGTATGTAACCCTAATCTTGATTAATATAATTGTGTTAAATTAATGATCTTCTTAATCGCTTCCGTTATGCGTTCTTTGATCAATATTAGAGTTTTAAATAATTGTTATGAACTATATAAACATCAGTCACAACTATAAACTTATAAAGGAAAAGGGCTTCGAGGGCCGAGACAAAAGCCCATATAAACGCTAAAAGACAGCTCCAAAAGAGCATTACGGAACTATCAAAATGACATGTTTAAGTAATGCTTAGCTTTAACTTTTTGTTTTATCCTTTTTTTCATGTGGTAGAACACATTTCAGATCCATGTGTTAACGTAGTATCACACTGATGAGCCTTTTAAAGACGTACATCATATTGAAACCTCAAAAGCAACGTTGGCAAATGGGAATAATTGAACTTAATAATTGATGTATGTAATTTCTTTAGACTCTTTTGTTTTAAATCGAGCTATATCAGATTGAAATCCAACTATGATAAACAATAAAAATGTTACGGGCAAGGACGGACTTTAGTGAAACCCGGGAGAAGCACGGCCCTCCCAAAACTTTAAATTTTGTACATATATTCGTTTAAGGAAATACAATTTTGGCTCACAAAAATTAAATAATATAGGGGATTGTCTAGTGACATGAAACAATGAGAACCAATGCAAGTGTTGTAAACTAATATTCACTAATAGGTAATTTAATTTTTGAGCTCGTGTACCACTACGCACACGACATAACTCTTGCTGAGAAATGGCCACCTGACACGAAAGTTTGCATGGCAATAATACCAACACTTGGAAACCTTATTATCATTGACATGTTAATATGACAAATTCATGGCACTAGTTAATAAATCAATATACCATACAACACATGCATGCTTTCTATGAAGCAGTGTAGCACGGCAACAGAATCCCAGTTTTTCACAAACAACACACATTTTTAGTAAGCAAATGTGTTATGATAGATGATATGTTTGACAACATTATCGAGAAATCGCACTCGAAGCTTACGAAAACTTGCCTGCATTTATTTACTTGTTTAGCATTTTAGCTACGAGTAAAGTTATGACCAGCGTGAGAGACATGACGTGACAGCATGGTCAAGTTTCACATCTTTGCTTGTCATGATATTTTTAAATCGTAAATTAAAACGTTACAAAACATGAAAATATATAAAAATTTATATATTTATGTCATATTATAAATATATTTAGTTCAGAAAAAATGTCTTATATAAAAAATAAAGTTAAAAAACTATATTTAAATATTACAGTATTTTTTTTCATTTGTATATAAAAATACTATGTTTATTGTAAATTTTTTTATTAATAATTATAATTTACATATTAGGAGAAGACAAACGGGCAACAAGTTGCGTCGCTAGCTCTTTTTGTATAGCAAAATCAAGTCTATTAAATACAATATTTGTGAATTTAGGAGTCAAAACATTACTATTCATAACACGTCGTATTCTCGTAAGTAGCTCAACCGTCTCAGGTGTAAGGAAACCAAATGTATCAAACGCGAAAGGAATAAACACGTGTTGAATTTAAAAAATCTTTTACACATTACTATGTTTATTTGAATTTAAAAAATCTTTTACACATTTTAGTTTATCACGTTTTTCATTCATTATCTCACGCTAAACCCTAACTTCAACTTTGATCTATCGCGTGACGTGAAGATCAAAATTTACGTCGTTGGGAAGCCTTAGCAAAGCATGGCGAGGTTTTAAAACCATGGCTACCAGTATAAGACATAACTTTCCACAAATAAATGTATTTTCAACATTAAAGATTTCAGTCTATTATTTACCTGGTACACATATATATACCCACCGCCCACAGTGGGCAGATCACATGCCCGAACTGCCCGTATATGGTCCACAACCCGGGTCCCAGTAATGATTCAGATAATCATAATTAACGACTGTTAAGCACTGATGCAAACGTGGCGTAATTCATGCCGACGGTTTTTCACGCTTTGCCGACATGTAAATTAGAAACAGGAGATATCATCACACTGCTTTTTAAGATTTTGTTGATTATATTTTTTGATAGATAAATAATCAGGAAAGTTGACTAGTAGGTGTTATGTCACGGTAACGGAAAAGGTGTAGCCTGATTATGTTTGGTATTGGAAAATGAAAGAGAATCAACGAGGCCCACGGGGACAAGATTCTGGTTTCAGTGCTGTCTTTTTGTAACTTCTTGTCTAATTATGAAAATGTTTTTTAAAATTTAAAATGCAGAGCAACCATTGTAACTAAAAGAAATATTGATTTGTATATTGCTAGCCAACCATGATAAAACTTGTCGTTACCTTTTTAGGCTTTAACCAAACAGTTTCGATCACGCAAATAAATTGAGTGGTGCCGACCGACGTCAAATAACCTATGGCTTTTAGCACCATTATAGTGTTGAAATTAATATCTTTCATAACTCGTAAATTCTAAAAGATATTATCAAAAAAATATTAAATAATGATTAAATGACCATGTATAGCAGACATTAGCACCTAAAAAATAAGATCAACAGGTCAGTAGTTGTTGATATGCTAGTGATGGTTGACGAATAGGGTCGACATATCAAAGTGGGTAATGTTTGGTAGTTACACTACATCAAGGTTTATGCGACGAGTTAATTTCTTTTTTTATTTTATAGTTCTTTTTATGAGAAATATTAAAATAACAAAATATTTACAAAATAAAATTTATATAATAGAGTGTCATAATTACTATTAGTTTTAAATATGCGATGATTTAAAAATTAAAAAAGAAACTACCATATACTAAAACGACATCTCATTGTATGGATTTTATTTTATAAATGTTTTGTGATTTTAACATTTCTCCTCTTTTGTAGGAAAAGAGTACTTAGCATAATCATGAGTAGGGGTGTCGAAAAAGTTGACTCGATCCGAACCCGACCCGAACCCGAACCCGAATAATCAAATTCGGGTCGGGTCACTCGGGTCTAAAAGTGTATTCGGGTCAATTCGGGTCGACCCGAATTGACCCGAGTTCTAATTGTCTCGGGTTCGGGTTATATATTTTTTACCCTTGACCCGACTTGACCCGTCCTGACTTGACCCGAACCCGACCAACCCGACTTGACCCGACTAGAATTACATTTTTTACATTGTATTAGTACTTAATTTAGCCATTTTTTACACATTTTCCTTAAAATCGGGTTGACCCGAACCCGAGTTGACCCGACCCGAGTTGACCCGACCCGAATTGACCCGAACCCGAGTGACCCGAGTTCTAATTAGGCTCGGGTTCGGGTTATATATTTTTTACCTTTGACCCGAGTTAACCCGACCCGAGTTGACCCGAACCCGACCGGGTCAACCCGAATCACACCCCTAATCATGAGTATGATTGTGAGATTTATCCATAAGCTCACAGGCACAATATATTGTGTTCTTGTGATGTGCAAAAGGCATATACAAAACAATAGTTTCATATCATTCTACATGGTATCGGAGAATTTAGAACATTATATACATCTCACCACAAGAGAGTTATATCCTCCGGTCATCGGTCTTTCGCCGATGATTCGAAAGGATCCCGCGCAGTGGCGGATCCAGGTAATATAAACATGTGTGACACACGATTTTTTTTTACCTCAAGTTTTAATGGTATGGAATAAAAAGCATAGTGTTAGAAAAAGGACGGACAAGCTGCTATAGTTACTTCGATCACCCTACAAATTAACAAAAAGATATTGTAGTATTTACATATCATGGTTCTTCTCCAATATCTAAATATACATATAAAAAAAAAGATTACGCACTTACAAGCAATAGCTGATATTAGATTTTTGAGTCTTTGAAAATTCTTTGAAACATAACTTTACGAGAAAAGTAAATCTTTCAATGTTTTCAAACAAAGGTTAATACTAATATACCTTTGTGTATTTTTACTTATCTTTTTAACCAAAACTAAACGCATAGAGACATGAGTGTAAAATATAAAAACTATAAGGACCAAATGTGCAAGTAACTCATCTTTGGCCATCTTCTTCACCCAGATAAGAAACATAGCATACGCCATCCATATCCATTTTCTAACTTACCTTATACAATTAGATTAATCGACTCTAAGCTCATTATTTTTGCAAAATCTATTAGTTTTCATTCTAGAGCACACTGATATCAGTTTTGTGCGTGAAAATTGATTTAAATCGGCCAAATACGCTCTGCTTCACACGGCCGATCTATGTGTGGCACGTGGCACAAGTGGCCAAGGCATAGCTCCGCCCCTGATCCCGCGTAATTTTCTTTTGCTTTATCATTTTTCATAATTAGCCTTTATTTTCAAATAAACCCCAGCATCATTGTCTTATCATCATTATTCTTAGTTTCGTCGTCGAAGATCATTGACATTTTTCGAAAACAGTTGGTGAAAAAAAAGCAGCTCCTACCTAAAGGCAAAGCAAGCCATGACGTAAAAAAAAGTCACGCAAAGGAGGAAGCTGCAAGCAGTCAACAACTATGCCGTCAAATTCAATTATAATTTCGACTCAACAAACAAAGAAGATGATCGAATACGAGGCTTTCAAAATATGTTCCAGTTTGTCGGTCGAGAAGCCTCCCGTTCAAACTACGGGGAGTGTTAGTGTGCATCATGCTCATCATGAGTTGTGTTACCATATTTAGCATAATCATGAGCTGTAATTGTATTATTATGTTAAATATGGTAACACAGCTCATGATGAGCATGATGCACACTAACACTCCCCCGTAATTTGAATGGGAGGCTTCTCGATCGACAAACTGAAACATATGTTGAAAGCCTCTTCTTCGATCATCTTCTTTGTTTGTTGAGTCGGAATTATAAAAGAATTTGACGACATAGTTGTTAACTATTAGTGTGCATCATGCTCATCATGAATTGTGTTACCATATTTAGCATAATCATGAGCTGTAATTGTACAATTATGTTAAATATGGTAACACACCTTATGATGAGCATGATGCACACTAACAAATAACATATGTTAAAAGAAGATTAGATACGAGTTTCTTTTGTTGTTGTTAATTATGGTTTTTTTACACATTGATTAGACCATTAACATACGAGATTTGATCTCATTGTTGTGACACAAATTCAAATAAGATAAAATCATTTTCCAAAAGATTGACCACAATCACTTTAATATTGTTTATGCATAAGTTGTGACATACATAAACAAAACGTTATATTCTTCGAAACAGTCTTAACATGAAATCAAGCAAAGCTAGTAACACTTTACAATTATAATGACAGTTAATTTAAATGATAAAATTTTTGTTCCTTAGAGTACAGAGTACGGGGCGTTTTCACCCTGCGTTTTCCCATGGCGTCACACCAAAACGCGAAAGACTATGTCCCGTGTGGCGTTTTCGTGTCTCGAGTCGAGGGTACGGCGCACGTTTTTGCACGAAAACGCGAGACTGTACCCGGTCTCGCGTTTTCGTGCATAAATATTATTATTATTTTTTTTATTTCTTTTTAAAATTTTCAATTTTTTTTTACCGTTGCATTCAAATCTTTGACCGTTGGAGGAGCGGGGGTAGGCTAGAATTTTTCAGAAAAACCTTATTTTTTCACTATAAAACCCCCCAAATCATCCCATTTTTTATAAAACTAAAAATATACAATACAAAAACACAAACATAGTAGTAATGGATCCGAACAATGTGAACAATTGGGTCTACGAGTACTTTAACAACACCAACGCCGGTATTCGTCTAACCCTACAACACCATCTTCCGTTAACTCTTCTTCTCCTACACTTTCACGACCAAACATCCAAATCCCACCCTTGATGATTAACCCATTTGTTAATTGTTCTCCGGAGCAATTTCAAATATGGATGCAAACACAAGGTATATGTAATCCCTCACAATCCCAAGTACCTTCAACTTACACAACACATTCATCTCAACCAAATGAACCACAAACCGAGCTTCGTGACGAAGATGACAATACCGTGGGAGACGAGGAGGAGGACGAACCACCCAAAAGAAACCGAAAAAAATCCATAGCCAAAAAACAAGCTAGTGGAAAAAAACCACGTGAGCCAAAAACCGACCGAACATATTGGACTGAAGAAGAGGAACGACTTTTGGCCGAGTGTTTTATCCTAATTTCCGAGGATCCGAGAAACGGAAGCGATCAATCGAAGGATACTTTTTGGTACAAGATTATGGCCGGGTATAACAAGGTTGCATCGGAAAAGGATTACAAGAAGCGTAACAAAAACATGTTAACGGGTAAGTGAACGCCGATGAACAGACTTGTTGGAAAGTTTAATGCTCTTTACAATGCTACCACGTTGGCAAGTGGTGAGAATGACGAGCTTTTGTACTCGCGGGTTTGCAAAATGTTTAAGGAAACACACAAGACCGAATTTAGGCATCGTGAAGCGTGGATTTTTTTTTTGCGAGACAAATACAAGTGGCAAAACCCTGAGTCAACACAAGCTCGTCGAACCCGCGGTCGTGTAACTGATGTCGATGAAGAGCCGGAAATTTTTGGGGACGACGCAATCCCGCGTCCTTCGGGGGCTCCACGAAAAACAAAAAGCCAACGATCTTCGAATAGCTCGTCCGCCACATCCTTTTCGTCCAAAACACGGGTTGCCGAAATGATGCAAGAATAAATCTTGATTGACCGAGAGGCGAAAAAAGAATCAATGGATCGTGAGTTAGCCGCAAGACTCGCGGTTTGCAATATTGCTAAACGGAATGAGGATTTAAAAATCCTTACTTTTGATACTAGGGGAATGTCCCCGGAAGACGCGGAGGCCATTGAAGATTTGAAGAGTAAGACCGGAGAATTATATTTCGGGAAAAAAATTAAGTTTAGTTTATGCTTTTTTTTCGTATTTTTTTTTAATTTATGTATTTCGTTTATGTATTTTTTTTAATTTTAATGGAACGTTTTTTAATTTTAATTTTTTTATAAGTAATAGGTCCCACATAAACCCCACGGCTCAAGCCAACCAACGAGTCCCATTTTTAGTGTTGTGGGATCATTTACCCACTACACACCATACCTCTTGAAAAACCTCATGTTTTCCCACGGCTCAACACGAAAACTCAACACCATACCTTGTGCTCTTAAGCATAGAAACAATCAACTCATAGTTGTGAAAACTTGCTCAATCAAGTGAAAAATCATACTGTTATAAGAGTGGGAGGAGCAAGGGCCGGGAAGTGGGCTATTAGAGCCTTGGCACCAGATGTATTTTGGCGCACTGTTTCTCTTCTTGCGCCGACGATGCTCGCGTCAACCCCACCACCCAGCGCCATTTACCTATCATTTTTTATTTTATTTTTTAGTTATAAAGTGGGATATTTGTGGGCCTATTATATCATTTGGTATCATTTTTTCTCGTGCCAATCACTCTCCGTAAATGTTTTGCCAAAGAATTTCTAGTACAAAAGCCCCAAAATCATACGTGTCGACTTTGACACCATCTTCTCGTGTCAACCATTCCTAGCTCTATAAGAGATGCTATACAAATAGGTTAAAATGGCTTGCCGTTCAAAAATAAAATAAGTTAAAATGGCTCGTGAAGTGTGGTTCGGAAACCACTCTTTGTAAAAGGTATTTTTATGACCGAATCTAAAACCACTCATTTTAATAGCAAATTACGCATACGTTGTGATTTGACAATCTCACCATAATTCAACAATTTCACGATAGTGGACAATAATAATCATGAAATAATCTATGCGCGTAAAAGTATGCATATTCGGTTGTCAACTACATAACTTTAAACATCATGTTTATCGAAAGAATGTTAACCTAATATTAGGCAAGCACTAACACTTCACAATTATCGTGACAATTAATTTACTTGACAAAAAATTCAGTTCCACTAGCAAGAAACATAAACAGTAACCATAGATCATAACACTCACACTTAAAACTAGTTTGTTGATTTTTTCTCATTAAATCATGTTTACTTAACAGGTGATTATTAAGTGATAAACAAATAAATTTCTATGATTTGATAAATTTAGTTTTTGTTGAAATGATTGGTTTCCCTTATTGACAAGTTTATAATCTTGAAGGGTGGTTTGGTATCTTTATTTGGCTTGATATATCCGTTGGTGTCCTCTTGTGGCTTGTTTTTTGTTTTGTGTTATTGTGCAGGGGTCATTGCTGCCAACTTTTGGATATTTGTGAAGACTGGTCAAGCCTTGATAAAAGACGTTGAGTAGACTTTGTGAAGACATGAGAAACACACACACATCTTATTCATTTTCTCCCAACAAATCCAAATACTCTATTATCCATCAAACGTGTGATTGTTCAAACGTTTGATTTATATTTCCTTTTGTTGTATTAAAACTTTGTATTCCTGGGTTACATTCGTTTGAGGACAACCTTTTTTGTTTGTATGTTGATAGCACCCATTCGGGGACTATCTTTAGATTCTTTGATTAATAGCACAAGGGGTGGTTGGTTGAATGCTTCATTCTGGTGTCTGATAAGTTTTAACATGGTATCAGAGCGAAGGTTGCTCTAGATCTTGCTGGATCTTGCTTCCTTGCTCTTGTTTCGGTGTTTCTTGACGTTCTTGGTGGTGGATATTGTTGGTCGTCATCAGTTCTACCTTTTTCTGAAAAATCAAAATTAGGGTTTCTCAAACCCTAATTTTATTTTTTGGGGGTTTTGATTCTGGTGACTTCGATTAATCATTGGTGACTTGGAATTAAGGTTTGCCGTTATCAGATCTTCCTATTTCAAAAAATTCAAAATTAGGGTTTCTCAAACCCTAATTTTATTTTTTGGGGGTTTTGATTCTGGTGGTTCGTATTGATATCTGGTGGCTTGATTTAGGGTTGTAAAACCTTAATCGTTGTTTGGGGCTTCTTGTGCTCCTGGTGGTTCTTTATTGCTGTCTTTCCTGGCTTTTTGTGTCTCTTGACTAAGTGAATCAAGAGCACAAAGTTTTTTGCTTCCTGGTATTACGCTGTAAGTGATTTGTTTTTTACTTGTTCATTGACCTTACTTGGTGGGTGCAAACAGGTTGGTTAACACCTTGACCCTCCAACCCAGATTAGTGTGGATACCTGCTCTGGCCAACCCCAATTCACCAAGTATTGTGTTGGTGTTCTTGTATTTCGAATCTGTTCTCTTTTATCCTTTTTGTTAATTATTTGTCTTCTTGTTTGTACTATTTGGTGTTTGCCTGCTTTGTTTATTTGTTTAATCTTGTGTTATCATGTCTCGACCTTCCCATGGTGGTGGTCCTAGTAGTGTTCCTCCACCTAGTAGTGGTTCTACTAGTAATTCTGATTTGATCAGTTCTCTTGATGCTGGCAACCCCCTTCATTTACAGACTAATGATAGTAATATTGGTGCTTTGGTTAGTATTAAACTTACTGGTTGTGAAAATTATAGGGTTTGGGCAAATGCTATGAAATTGCTCTTCAAGCTAGGAATAAAATGGCTTTTGTTGATGGAACTTGTGTGAAATCTGATTATGCTAGTAGTATACCCCTGTCTAATCAGTGGGATAGATGTAATGCCGTTGTCCTGTCTTGGTTTTTAAGTAGTATTTCTGAGGACTTATATCTTAGTCAGGTCTACTCTGAAAATGCTTCTCAAGTTTGGAATGAACTTAGGGAAACTTATGATAAACTTGATGGTTCTATTCTGTTTAATCTAATTCATAAGATTAATAACTTTAAGCAAAATGGTTTGCCTGTTTCTGAGTATATCATAAGTTGAATTCCCTTTGGAGGGAGTTTGATATTCTTACCAAATTCTCTCCTTGTACTTGTAATGCTAGGACTGAGGCTGGTAAACATCAACAACTGATGAAGTTAATGCAGTTTTTGATGGGTTTAGATGATGTTTATCAGCTCATTAGAAGTTCTTTGTTGACTCAACATGTTTTACCTGATGTTAAAGATGGCTTTATGATTGTGTGTAGAGAAGAATCTCATAGGGGGCTTGGTTCTAACTCTGGGGTTTCTAAACCCCAGGTTAGTGCTTTTGTTGCTAAGACTGGTGATCAATTTAAAAATCAAAACATAAACAGTTTTAACAATAACACTAACCAGAAACCAAAATCAACCTTTTTCTCCTAACAACAATGGAAATATGAGGTCTTCTTATAATTCTTTCAGTTGTACTAAATGTGGGTTGAAAGGGCATACTGTTGAGAGATGTTATGAAATCATTGGTTACCCTCCTGGGTACAAGAAAAATCCTAATGTTGTTAATAATAACAACATAGTTTTTCAAAACAACAACAACAGATCATCTGGTTCTAGCAACAATGTTGATGCTTCTATTCCTAATGTGCTTTTACCTTTTTCTAATGAACAAATTGCCAAGATTATGTCTTTAATTGGGGAAAAGGAGAACTCTGTTGCTCAAACTAATATGGCAGGTATAAACTTCAGTTTTTTTAATGCAAACATCTTCTTCAATAATCATTTTCACAGATTTTTTATTGCCAATATGAATTTTAATGGCTTGAATATCAATCTGGGGTGGATCATTGATTCAGGGGCAAACCAACACATCACTAACTCCACTAAAAATATGACAAACATTTTGGACATTTCTAAACTTAAAATTACCGTTGGACATCCTAATGGTACGGTTGCTAAAATAACTCACGTTGGTAATCTTAGACTTACGAACAATGTCATTTTGTTTGATGTGCTGGTTATACCTGAATACAAAGTGAGCTTGTTATCTGTGAACAAAATGATTAAAGATAGTAAATGTTGGTTTCAATGAACATGATTGTGTGATTCAGGATTCGAAAAGGGAGATTGTCCTGGGGATTGGTAGAGAACTTGATGGTCTTTATATGTTTGATTTTGATTGTAAGATGCCTCATGTTAAAAGTAACTTGTCTGTTCTTTGTTGTCATATATCTAAATCTGTGTGGCAAAATAGGCTTGGTCATCCCTCAGACCATGTTCTCAATGTTTTAAAAACAAGCTTAAAACTGACCAAACCTGAACATTTTTGCCCTTGTGAAATCTGTCATTTTTCAAAACAAACAAGGGAACCGTTTCCGCTTAGTAATCATAAGTCCACCAAATTAGGTGATCTCATTCATCTTGATTTATGGGGTCCTTACAGGGTTACCTCTAGGGAAGGGTTTCGATACTTCTTAACAATTGTTGATGATTTTTCAAGAGATGTGTGGGTTTATTTGCTTAAGTCTAAAGATGAAGTGTTTGAGTACTTTTGTATTTTTTGTAATATCATTTTTAACCAGTTTCATAAAAAGGTTAAAATTATAAGATCTGACAATGGCACCGAGTTTGTTAACAATAAGATGAGAACTTTTTTGAGGGATAAGGGCATTGTGCACCAAACTACCTGTGCTTATACTCCTCAGCAAAATGGAATTGCTGAGAGAAAGCACAGACATCTTCTTAATGTTGCTAGGATTCTCCTGTTTCAAGGGGGTATCCCTTTATGTTTTTGAACTGAATGCATCTTAACTGCTACTTACTTAATTAACAGGGTTCCGTCTTCTGTTCTTGCTGGAAAATCTCCTTTTTGTATGCTATATGGTAGTGAACCTTCTCTTTCCCATTTGCGATGTTTTGGTTGCCTCTGTTTTTGTAGTGTGTTAAATGTGTCTGATAAATTTTCTCCAAAGTCTGAAAAATGTATTCTAATTGGTTACTCATCTTCAAAAAAGGCGTATAAACTTTTGAGTCTTGAAAAAAGGAACTTTATTTTTTCAAGAGACGTAAAATTCTATGAAACTATCTTTCCATATAAAATGAAGTCTAATAAAAACAATTTTGATAATGTTGAGTTGAATAAAGAAAATCTTTTTGGGTCTGATGAAGTTAATCATAAATTTCTTTTTGATTTTTTTGAGTCGGGGCATCATAACATTGTAAGACCCGATGATGAAGGAGAGAGTACTCCTGATGATGATGGAGGTCATTCAGATGACTCCTCAAATGACACTACAAGGGAGCAGTCAATTGAGGAGGATGTCGATACCACATCATCAACAGATGAAAACAACATCTCTGAGGGTAATTTTTTTCAACAAAAAAATGTTCCTACCTTTGATACCAGCAATCAAACAGAAGATGAAGGCCAACCTCCTTTGCCTGAACTCAGAAAATCTAACAGAATAACTAAGTTACCTGAAAAGTTGAATGATTTTGTTCTTGATGGTAAAGTTAGGTATGGCCTTAATAAGTATGCTAATCATACTAAACTTGCTCTTAATTTATGTTGTTTTATTGCTAATTTGAATAAAACTGCTGAGCCTAGTTGTTTTGAGGATGCTATCAAAGATCCTAATTGGGTCCAAGCTATGAACAATGAAATGGAATCTCTCTATCTTAATCATACTTGGACCCTTACCGATTTGCCTATCCATAGGAAAGCTATCAAGTCTAAGTGGGTTTACAAGATCAAATACAAATCTGATGGGGAAGTTGAGCGCTATAAAGCCAGGCTTGTTGCCAAAGGCTGTAGCCAAAAAAAGGGCATTGACTATGATGAAATATTCAGCCTTGTTGTTAAAATGACAATTGTTAGATGTGTCATTAATATGGCTGTTCAAAAATCTTGGGGCATATTTCAATTGGATGTTAACAATGCCTTTCTATATGGAGACCTTACTGAGGACATCTACATGATTCCTCCACCCGGTTTCTTTGACAAAAATGAAACAAGGGTTTGTAAGCTTTCCAAGTCATTGTATGGTCTTAAACAAGCCCCTAGGCAGTGGAACAAGAAATTGGTAGAGACTTTGACCAATGCTGGTTTTATCCAAAGCGTAAATGACCACTCTTTGTTCGTAAAGAACAAAGATGACATTTTTCTGGTTCTTTTAGTCTATGTTGATGATATTATCATCACTGGAAACAACAAAGATGAAATTGCTATCTTTAAAAGTTTTCTGAATCAGAAGTTCAAAATCAAAGACTTAGGTGAACTTAAATTTTTTCTGGGTATTGAAGTGCTTAAAGTTAATGATGGTTTATGCTTAAACCAGCGAAAGTATTGTATTGAGCTCTTATATGAGTATGGTCTTTTGGCATGTAAACCTATCTCTACTCCTATGCCTGAGAATGGTATCCTGCCTCATAAAGAATCTTTGGATGATAAATACTTGAAAAATATTACGGAATACCAAAAAATTATGGGAAAGCTCATTTACTTGTGTAACACTAGACCTGATATTGCCTATTCTGTCCACTGCTTGAGTCAGCATATGCATGCTTCTCTTCAATCTCATCTTGATGCTGCATTTATAGTTCTTAAGTATCTTAAGAATGCTCCAGGTGCTGGTATCCTTTTCAAGAGATTTGCTAATCAAAGCATTTGCTCATATGCTGACTCTGATTGGGCAAAATGCAGAGTGACCAGAAGGTCTGTATCTGGCTATTGTGTTTATGTTTGTGGTAACTTAGTCTCTTGGAAGAGTAAAAAGCAAGCCACTTTGTCTAGATCTTCTGCTGAAGCAGAATATAGATCCATGGCATCTATTGTTTGTGAGATAATGTGGATTGTTAAGATCCTGAAGGATCTTGGTATGACTGGTAAAATTCCTGCTTTTCTCTATTGCGATAACAGCTCTGCTATCCAGATTGCTGCTAATCCTGTTATGCATGAGAAAACCAAGCACTTTGATATCGATGTTCATCTTATTAGAGAAAAGGTTGCTTCAGGTCTTATTCGTACTGTGAAAGTGCAATCTGAAAAACAGATTGCTGATATTTTAACCAAAGGATTGGGAAGTGTTCAACATAATGAACTCTGCTCCCAACTTACTTTGTACAATGTGTTTGGCTTATAAACTTGTGGGAGGGTGTTGAAATGATTGGTTTCCCTTATTGACAAGTTTATAATCTTGAAGGGTGGTTTGGTATCTTTATTTGGCTTGATATATCCGTTGGTGTCCTCTTGTGGCTTGTTTTTTTGTTTTGTGTTATTGTGCAGGGGTCATTGCTGCCAACTTTTGGATATTGGTGAAGACTGGTCAAGCCTTGATAAAAGACGTTGAGTAGACTTTGTGAAGACTTGAGAAACACACACACATCTTATTCATTTTCTCTCAACAAATCCAAATACTCTATTATCCATCAAACGTTTGATTGTTCAAACGTTTGATTTATATTTCCTTTTGTTGTATTAAAACTTTGTATTCCTGGGTTGCATTCGTTTGAGGACAACCTTTTCTGTTTGTATGTTGATAGCACCCATTTGGGGATTATCTTTGAATTCTTTGATTAATAGCACAAGTGATGGTTGGTTGAGTGCTTCATTCTGGTGTCTGATAAATTTTAACAGTTTTTTTAAAATTAATTCAGTTAAGTTATTATCAAACACCATCTTAGTCACTTGATATCGGTTTAAAAGATTTCACTGCTCTAAATGTAAACCAGCAAGTATATTATACGCTTCATTTTCTTATCTTCAAACGTCCAAAAATTGTTTTCTTAATTAAGATGTTGGGCTTTATAAGGTTAGCAATTTATCATATGATTTTTTCATTTTATAAAAGAATGGAAATAGGGCGACGACTTGCAGTAGGCTGTAGGTGCTTATTATTAGCGGGACCAACAGCAGTGACAAAACTACACTCAAACAATTATATGTTTATTTGTCAGAAATAATTTTCCGTATAAATTATTGTCACTCATAATTCTAACGAGGGCCCGATTTGTAGTAATGAAGATTGTCACTTATTTTTCTTCTCTACCGGTCGCATTAATATTTTATATAACTTGTAGACTTCATACCTAAACTTATTAAAGGATTGTTTAGCTCGATCAATATGATGGTTAGATTGATAGAGCTAGTCAGCTAGGCGTAGATTAGACGAGTCTTGAGACGATGAGCCTTAACGAGCTATCTCTCCGACGAGTATGGTCAATGTCACCGGAAGTGGAATACACTACAAGAGGATCTTATCGAACAATGGGTTTGTCACTGTGTCGAGTAGTAGAAGTTGTGTCGTACGGGGAAATGCGTTAAACATGTATTTGTGAAACATATTATGAAACATTGAAACGTATGACTCAGGTAATCCGTACGTACACATTTTAAACCAAATTAAACAAGTATCTGTTTCGTGTCATCTAGTTAAGTTGATGCATAGGGAACAAGCATACTTTAATGAGGTTGGGTCCTACTATTAAGACCCCCCTACTACCCAAAAAAGTATAAAAAAGTACAAAAATTTGTATTTTTTGTCCCCTTGTCCCCCCAGTTTCCAGTTCTGCACAGTTTTTTTATCAGTTTGTATTTTTGTCTGTTTGTTACTTTAAACCTATTAAACTTTATAATTTTCATTCCGTATTTTCAGGATCTCAGATTTATAACATAAATAAAATTATAAAAATAAAAAAAAAATAAAAAAAATAAAAAAAAATTCAAAAACAGGGGGGGTACCAAGTGTATTTTTGGAGGGGTCTTTATAACATGAGCCAATGAGGTTACTTGTTAACCGAAAGGCACAGAGCTAATCCACGTAAAAGTATGACATGGAATCATGGATGATGATATTGTGGTTCGGGACACGAGGTTTTGGGTCTGATTATCTGATGCATAACGAAATACTCCATCCGTCTCTAATTAAATGTAGAGTATACGTTTGACTTTAGGAGTTATTTTTTTAAACTTTGATCGTAAATTATTTTGTTTGTTTTATATAATACTTGGTGAAAGTTATATTAATTAAAATATATTTAAAACTCAATTCATTTGTATGATTTGTATCAAGTATTATATAACAAATACACGATAATTTAAAATCAAAGTTAAAACGGTTGACTTCGAAAGTAACAGTGGACATTTATTTAGGGACAGAGAGAGTAAGACAAATAACACAAATGTATAAAGGATATCTTTAGAGGGCATGGTACGGTGGCTGGTTGCTCGGCTGGCCACTATGGCGCGAGACGACGACGGCGCTAACCGTACCGTGGTTCGCGTCGTCGAGTTTGGGCAGACTACAATCAACCGACGTCGTAGGTGACGATTCGACATCATGGCACAGCCAACCACACCGTGGCTCGTGCCATGGGCTGGTGTTATGATTTTTTTTTTTTAATTTTTTAATTTTTTGAAAATTTTAAAATTTTGACCGTTAGGGTAACGACTATTTCAAAAAAGGAATGAAGATTTGCAAATCCTTCGATACGACATTACCGGATTAAGTGCACAAGACGTGGGGAGAATTGAGAAGCTCAAAGACGAGGCGCGCGTGAAGTATTTTAATTTTTAAGTTGTATTTTTTTAAGTTTTTTTTTCGTATTTGTGTTTTTTTAATTTCGTATTCTTTTTCGTATTAAGTTGTATTTTTTTTAGTTGTATTTTTTTTATGTTTTTTTAATTTCGTGTTTTTTTAATTGATGATTATAATTTTTTTATTAATGAAAAATTTAAGTTTATGTTAATTAATTGTTGAAAGAAAAAGTGGTGGGATGACGACGACACGAGAATGTTGGTGTTAACCAGAGAGGGGGTTGTGTCATCGTGGGGTGTTTTGGTGTCATGGGAGAAAAATATGATGTGCTATCATTTTTTGCCCACAACACGAGTTTGATTGATCGACTGTACCGTGTGCTCTTAGAACCAAATGAGATTAGCTTAGTTGAGTATTTTAAAAGAGGGATTTTGTGAATAAAATTGGAAAGAGTAAAAGGGCAAAATCATTTATATGGTTTCCCAAAAGTTTAAATTTTATTACTCGTTAATATTTCGTATATTATACATTTTTTGGTTGTAAAATAGTGCACTATATATATTTGAGAGCGGATGGTGCAAATAGTTTTAGTTTAAAATTAAAATTCATTGACACCTTAAAGATGTTTTAGTTCTTCTACAGCACAAGGATAATTTTTGCACTTTACTTAAAAATTTTTTTCTAAAAAATATTTTTTCTCCAAAGAATTATCGATTTTTTTTTCAAAAATTTTTCGATAAAAGTTTTTTTTTCATTAAATTTTCGAAATTTTTTTTTTCAATAAATTTAAGAATTTTTGTTCTAAAATTTACTTTTTCTGAAAAAACTTTTCCTTTTTGTAAATTTTAAAATAATTTTTTTCCGAACAAAAACTTATATTTTTTATCCTAGTAAAAAACATAAAATGTTTTATATTTTTTATTTTTAAGTTTCACAAAGTTTTAATTTTTTTCGAATTTTTTTTCTAAAAAAGTAAACTTTAAAACAAAAATAGTTACATTTTTTTGAATTTTTTTTTTCAAATTTTTTTTTTTTTCAAAATTAAGTGAAAAAATTAATCCATTTGCTATAAAAGGACTAAAACATCCTAAGGATGACAAATAGTTTTAACTATTAACTAAAAGTTATCTGCATTATCAGTCTTCAAAAATGTATAGTACACTATTTATAATCACATGAATGTATTCTGCGCGAATTATTAATGAGTGATGTAGTTTAAACTTTTAATTTTTTTTTCTTTGTGTTAACAATTACACAGCTAATCATTTCCCAATCTTATTAATAATTATAATTTACATATTAGGAGAAGGCAAACGGGCAACAACCTGCGCTGTTAGCCCTTTTTGTATAGCAAAACCAAGTCTATTAAATACAACGTTTGTGGATTTAGGAGTCAAAAAATTACTATTCATAACACGTTGTATTCTCTCGTAGGTAGCTCCACCGCCGCAGGTGCAAGGAAACCAAATGTATCAAACGCGAAAGGAATAAACACGTGTTGATTTTCAACACATGCTTTCTCGTGTTTAGTCACTTTGCACGAGGCGGATTTTATAGCAGCCTGACCCGCTGTAAAATCTCGACTGCCTAGCTCCACGAGAGGAGAAACCCCTATCAAATCAACGCACGCATGTTTACTTCCAACCCATCCAAAAACCAAAACATCAGCGGGTCTCAGTGTGGATCTTCCATCTGACTGGTCGGTCAAGAAATTCACAGGTGTCTCTTTCTTGGCGGAGATCTTAGCACGCCTACATATGTCGTAAAGAACGTCCCTAACAAAATCATGTCGATACTTGAAGCCCAGAAGTTCTTTACATTGAACCGCATGTTCCCAAAAGAATTCAAACATGCCTTGCGACAAATAAGGCATATAGCATCAACCGGAAATAATGGAATCATAAGGCGATACTTAAGGATAGTGCGGTATTCCACCGGCGACATATGTTTACCGAGTCCGTTTATGGGATACTTTTAACGAACTACATAAATGAATTTTACAGTTTACTCAATTTAAAAGGTTCGGGTTTTAGCTCATCGTTATTTGACCTTGTGTCATGCTGGTAAAAAAGCTGCCTAAGTTTTTTTTGTAAAATGAATAATGATTGGTGGAAAAAATGATTGAAATTAGAGCGTTTTTACTAATTTAAATCTTTTGTGGAGAGGACATGTTTAAAAATTTTGAATGTGAACCAACTAGCTGTTTTAACTCAGTTGATAACTAAGGTTTCATTAAATGGTTTGTTTGAAAAGTTTTTAGGAGGTTTTGAGTTCAAGACTTGCCAAGGACTCTCAAGCGTAGGCGTGAGCATCCGGACGAAACCGACCCGTCCCCACTCGATCCCGATTCATCCGAAACCGACATCGTGGAAAATTCAAACCAAATCCCGAGTCCTGAATCGAGTTAGGCTCGAGTTACTCTCTATTTGTGTGGTTTTCTTTGTGCGATCCCGATTTAATCCTAAGTCTTGACCTAAACTTAGTCCTAACATCATGAAAAACCTATCCCGAACATTTACCTAAAAAGAGAAATCCATGTGAACCTGCTGCTACGGTAAAAGTTGGGACAAAATAATGTACAGTAATATTTCCGATAAATTAATAAATTTGCCACAAGCCTAAAACTAACTAACTAACTTATCGGTGGTCAAACAGTTGTGATTCCAATTAAATCATGTTGTAATAATAGTACATTAAAGATAAGTGAATGAACCGGCTTTAACTCTATTTTTGTCATGCTTATTTTTCCTTAAATGAACGAACCTCTATTTATTTTTGGTTTAACTTCTTGACAGCTAATCTGTCATGCTATTAATGTACCAAACACTATAATATCACCACAATAACTTATATTACAAGAGCTACCATGAGAATGTCAAGGAGTAATAGTTTTGGAGTCCATGAAACTAAAATCTTTTGAGGAAATTCGTTTGATAGGTAACGGGTTTTGTTTAAAATGAACGAAGAAGAAGAAAAAGAAGACATGATGAAATTTGTTCTTTTTTTTTTTATAAAGAAAACAAGTGTTGGGAGATGTAAAAGACATTATATCTTTACGAGTATCGTAAAGTGTAAAAATCAGTCTTGTGATTTGTCAAAAATTTTAATTACATCATTTGTTAATCGTTCGTATAATATATACTCTTTTGATTGTAAAATGATTCCTCGTATATTCCTAAGAATGGAAATAATTTTCAATTAAGGGTTAAAAACCGTTTGTCACCTTAGTCATTTAACAACACATGCATGATTTTTGCACTTAATATTTTCAAAAAAAATATTTTAAAATTTTCAAAAATATTTTCTTTAAAATATTTTCGAAAAAACTTTTTTTTAATAAATTTTCAAAAAAAGTTTTTTTTTATCAATAAATTTTCGAAAAAAAAAGTTTAAAAAAATTAAGATTTTTTTAACATTTACTTTTTTTGAAACAAAATTTTTGAAAAAAATTAAAACTTTTTGAAATTTAAAACTTTTTGAAATTTAAAAGAAAGTATAAAACCTTTTACGTTTTTTACAAAAATAAAAAATGTAAGTTTTTGTTCTGAAAAAAAATATTTAAAACAAAATTCCTTAAATTTTTTTGAAATAAAACTTTTTTCAAAAATTTATTGAAATTTTCTTTTGGAGACTTTTTTGAAAAAGAAATTTTTCGAAAAAATTTCGAATTTTTTTAGGATAAAAATTATTTTTTCGAAAGTATTAATTTTTTTAAAGTTAAAAGCAAAAATCATCTTTGAACTGTAAAATGACTAAAATACCCTTAAAGTTTCAAACAATTTTAATTTTTAACTGAAAAATATTTGAATCATCCGTGTCTCAACAAGTTATCAAGAGAAGTATAATTAATAAATGAATAGAACAAAAAAATCATAATCACAGATCTTAGGTATATCTAAAGTAGGGTTGAGCATCGGTCCGGGACCGGACCGGACCGACCAAGACCGGACCGGACCGAGGACCGAAATGGTCCAAAACCTCGGACCGAGACCGGACCGAAATAGTCCGGTCCGGTCCGGGTTGGTCCGGTCCGGTTCGGTCCTCGGTCTGGTCCGGTCCTATTAGACATATTTGACGAGATTTTTGGTAAGACTGAACCGGACCGGACCGGACCGACCGGACCGAGGACCGAATTCGTCCAAAACCCCGGACCAAGGACCGGACCGAAATTACTCGGTCCGGTTCGGTTCGGTCCGGTCCGGTCCGGTTTTCCGGTCCGGGTCGGTTTTGGGTCTGCCGTGCTCAGCCCTAATCTAAAGGGTAAAGGTTATTAAATGCAACGAAAATTTTGAAATTTAATGAAATAAAATATTAATTTCTTTATTACTAATATCACTAACATATTTTTTTTTAAATTGAACCAAACGTATATAAACGTTGGTTTCTTTAACAAAAAGTCTTTTGCAATGCTATTATTTTATATTAACGGACATATTTAATTAATTAGAGAGAATTTCTTTTACTTTTAATTTAATTTCAAAATTTTTGTATTTTTTTAAAAATTTATATTTTAAGTATATTTTAGATTTAAAAAATAAAATTAATCTTTTTAAAATTTTTAAATATTTTTTTATGAACATTTTTTTTTCTTTTTTCAAACTTAAAGAAAATAAAAAATAAAAACATTTTTACATATCTAAAAGAGTAAAGAAAATTAAGATTTTAGAAAGTACGAAAATATTTTGGAGTAAAGTGAAGATACCATTACCTAAATTTTTTCGTATTTTTACAAAAAATTATATATTTTTAATTTTTTCATACTTTTTAAAATCTTAATATTTTTGTATAAATTGCAGTTTACTCCCTTTTAAAAAAGTAAAAACAAACTTTCTTTTCAACATTGAAGAAAAAGTATTTTTTTCTCGTAAATAAAACTAAATTAAAAAAAGATGTACGAAAAGAAATTAACTTTAAAAAAAAATTAAGATTTTGAAAAGTATTAAATAAAGAAAAAATAAAAAATTTAACTTTTTGTTCATTTAGTTAATTAGAAAATTCTGTTAATATAAAAAAAACGTTGCAAACAATCTTTGACCAGAGATGGACTAAAGTTTCAACATTATATGATTATATCTAACAATTTAGTAAATTGGTTTAAGTTGAAGTTTTTTTTTTAAATATATTGTTGATATTAATAATAAAAAAGTAAATCTATTATCGTAGTAAATTTCGAAATTTTCATTGTCATTCTATAACGTTTACCTTAAAATATACTACTACAATTTTTTTTGTGTTCTTATATAAATAATCTTTTAACTAGATCCACCATTCCATTAATATATCTGTAAAATATAAGTTGTTCATTTCTAATATACGAATTTAACCTAAACTAAACAATAAATCAACATAGGTAATGGTATCTTCACTTTTCAAAAGCAAAACAAAAACATACTCTGTTAACTACTTTACCATTACTGTAGACTGTAGACTGTAGTACACTACACATGTGTGGTGAAAAAAGGTTAATGTCTTTGTTCCACTTCAATTAATTAAAAACTAACAAAAGACATCTTATCTTTAACCACAGTGACACCAACAACATAAAAAGCCCCAACACAAACACACAAAAGTCTCACTTCCAACAAACATCCTCCTCATTCTCTCTCTTCAACCAACCAATATCTTTCATTTCAACCCTTACACTTCTCAAAACTTCATTTTCACCCCCTGAAAATGGAAAAACCCAATGAATCTGACACTGAATTGAGACTTGGGTTACCTGGTCAAGAAGACCCATGTAAATTAATAACAAGAGCTAAAAGGGTGTTTTCTGATGTTGCTCTTAATCATGGATCTGAAAAACTGGAAAATTTGGCACAAAATGTTGGTGACGATAACAAAAAAGGTGTTGCTAAATGTGAAAATGATGGACAAGCTCCTGTTGCTAAGTAAGTTTTGGTTGAGCTTATTGTTCAAGCTTATATGTTGGCTTATGAGAGCTTATTTGGTTAATCCAGTTTTCTGGCTTTATTTGAGAGTTTAGACTTATGGGCTTATATAAGTATCATATCATAATGAATAAGCTCATAAGCCACATATAAGCTTAAACATATATATTGTTACTAAAGAGGGTTGAAATTAACTATTAAAAGTGATTATTTGAATTGTGGCTGACAAAAAATAAGCTATTTTTAGTAAATTACTAAGTGTCTAAGTTATTTGAAGTTGCTTATTATTGAGATGATGTGGTTTTGGCACATGTTTCATAAGCCCATATTTTTTTGCTTGTGTTAGAAACTTGGATTATATAAGCTTACATGTTAAGCTTACATATCGCCCATAAGTTTTAAAATAAGCTGGAAAAAATTGGCTAATGAAACTTACGACGAAAACATATAAGCTCGTAAGCCACAAAGCAAGCTTAAATAAATTTGGTTACTAACTACTAGTACTTGATATTGGATGTTGTAGGAATTATACAACAAATTTTGGTTACTAAAGCAATTCCGATTAATGGGTGTTTGGATAATTGGATGTATGTTCTCAGAGTGATTATTTGTGACAAAAAAAAAAGCTATTTTGAGTAAGTTTGTTGAAGTTGCTTATTTTGGATTTATAATTAGTTTTAGCTAGATATTGGCTTTTCTTCTGTCATGTGATAAATTTTGGTTACTAGAGCAATTCGGATTAGTTGAATATTCAATAAAAGATATAGATAGGGTGAGCGTAAAACAAGCGTGTATAATTGTATAAGCTCCTAATTTGATCAGCCAATGGGTGTTTGTTTAAGCTTATTTGATAATAAACTATCTACGAATTAATTTTTCAAAATTGCTTATTTGATCCACCAATGGGTGTTTGTTTATGCTTATTTGATGTGCTTATGAGCTTACTGAAAATTTTATAAGCTCATAATTTTGAGCCTTAAGGCTTACAAACTTGAGGATATGTATTTTATAAGCCCATAAGCTCATAAACTTAAGGCTTATAAACATGAGCTTATGGACTTTATGAGCCCCTAAGCTCAAGTGTATAAGCTTATAAGCCCAAAAAAAAGAGCTCATCAGCTTAATATATTTCTAATAAGCTCTTAAACCCATCGAATAAGATTATACAAACCCCAATATCCAATGACAGGTAAATTAGTGAAAGAGTTGCAATAATGCATTATTTCTTGTCTGGATTTTTTTGTTGCGTTTGCTATGGATTCTAATACATTTTGTTATTTACCTTCTTGATATTATATTTACCTAATGTTTTTTTAAAGTTGTGTAAATTGCACTAAAAAGTTACTTTCTTTGGGTTGTTGAATAGGGCTCAAGTGGTAGGATGGCCACCAATTCGATCTTTTCGGAAGAACACCATGGCAACCAATTTGCCAAAGAAAGAGGATGCAGCCAATGGAAAACTGGCATGCGGAGGGTGCCTTTATGTGAAGGTTAGCATGGATGGTGCTCCATATTTAAGGAAGGTTGATCTCAAGACTTGCAAAAACTACGCTGAACTTTCAAAGGCTCTCGAGAAAATGTTTAACTCTGTTACCCTCGGTATGCATTATTTCTATTCTTCTGTTCCTTTATAATATGGTTGATTTCTTTCTAAAGGACTACCTGGGGGCTTAATGGTTGTATTTATCAGCTATTTGAGTTAATTTTGATGGTCAAATTTTGTTTTTGAATTAGGTCAATGCACTTCTAAAGGACTACGAGGGGAAGAAAGGCTTAAAGAAAGTAACTTGAAAGATCTATTAAGTCGTGATGAATGTGTACTAACGTATGAAGATAAAGATGGTGATTGGATGCTTGTTGGTGATGTTCCATGGGAGTAAGTTTATCTACCCTATTTCCGTCCTTCATTTGGAAAAGAAAAAAAAAAGGTTATAGTTGCTAGTTGAAAACTAAAAAAAGGCCATGTACTTTAATTTTTATGGAAGATATTAGTAGCTTGCTAATTACATTCCAAAGGGACTCACGGTAGTTGATGTGGAATTTGGATGTCACTCGCCCGGTTTAGGATGTGCGTGTTAATATATGTGGTTTTGTTTTTTCAGGATGTTTGTAGACTCGTGCAAGCGATTAAGGATCATGAAAGGGTCAGAAGCGATCGGGCTAGGTATGCTATAACTTATGCTTGTTAAATGTCCTCAAGCCGGGGATTAAAGTGGCTTAAGTGTATTCTGATGCATAAACATCATGAAGCATAAATATAATAATACCATTTTATTAATGATATGATTATTTGACATTCCAACTATAGATTAAAAAAAAACTTGAGGGTCATCACTGATCACAGCCCGATGGTACAAAACTTACCGGTTTGGACCTGAACATGCTTTACTTGGACACACTTTTTGACCCATTGCCAAAATCATTCACCTTGCCTCTAACTTATGGCATCATTGCTCTTGTCTATTTCTGTATATGTGTTATCTATCTAGACTGATTAAATTCGTTTTCCTGATTGCAGCTCCAAGGTCAATGGAAAAGTGCAAGAACCAAGTATGAGGAATTCGTTGGACATGCTGAAAGGATCTTTGATATTTTTATATTTTTCGTATTTTCGATAATTTATGGATGCTTTTTAATAGTATTATTCTTGTGGGCAAAAGCCATATATGGAGAGGAAACATTTTAGATGTTTGGTTTTCCTGTTACGTGCTTAATGTATTGCCCGCAATCAAATGTAAATATTAGTTCTTCTGTTTTTGTTTTGCTGATCTGAATGTAAATGTAAGCCTTCATGCCATTAGTTAGTTCCAATAAAAGTATGTCATTAAATTTGGTCACTCAGTATTGGTTGGCATGTTTGCATTACTCTGACCCGTTTGGCCGCATTTTTTTTTTGCCGTTTGATGATTTACGTCGCCGGACAGTATCCTTGCTTCTTGTTGCTGGAATTCACATTGCTTCTTGTACATATGCATTGTTTAGTTAACTTGTTTGTCTATCAACAACCTTATATCTGATATTTGCCAAGCAAGTCCAATGGTTTTAAGTTTATCACTACAATGCTCACAAGTATACTCTTCGAGCAATAGATTCCTAGTGACTGTAAGAACTGAACGATATTGATTCAAGCTTCATAATGTTATTTGTATTTGCTTGCACTAGAATAAACAATAGTGACACAATGCAAGCATGGTAGTCCATTTTTATAACTTTGCCCTTTCACACTACCTGATGACATGTAGTATAATTTTATTAAGTGTTCCACATGGGTGCATGAGTGAACTAAAATAGTGGTTATAAGAGCGAACGGTGTGGTGGCGAGGCACCCTCGCCGTGCCTAGCTGGCAAGCTCGCCGGCCCTCGCCGCCGTTCGCCGTTACACCGCCCTCCCCCTCGCCGGTTCTTAAATGTCACAAAGTGACATTGCTCGCCGTTTAAAACAAGTGGGACCCATTTGAAATATTACCGTTTCAAACGGCTATATTTCTTAAAAAAAAAAAAAAAAAAATTTTAAAAAATTTTTTTTTCTTATAAATACTACCCAAATTTCTTTAAAAACCACACACAACAATAACATTCAACTAAACTTTCACAAAAAACTTGAATATGAGCACCTCGTCGGATTCGTACCAGTCAGATATCGCAGGGTCATGTACACGTGCATCATTTTGCATAATATGATTTTGAAGAATCAAGGGTATGCGATTTCCGAAGCAGTTGAAATGTACATCACTCCTGGGAACCATTTGTTAAGGTCATGGGTCGAGCGATGTGAAATACGTCGCAGGAAACAAAGAGAACTCCGAGATAGAGACGTACATGCAAGGCTTCAACGGAACCTCATTGAGCATGTTTGGGCACAAGAGCAACCATGAATAATCGACCGTATTGTATTTTTTTTTCGTATTGTCTTTTTCGTATTGTCTTTTTTTTCGTAGCGTAATTTTATTTCTCGTATTTGTATTTTATTTTTAAGTATTTTGTAATTTTTTATTTTATGAAATGAATTTTTATTTTGTGTGAAAATTGAAAAATTAAATAAAATGGTGAGTGGTGGGACCCAAGTGAAGAGGAGAGAGACTAGTTGTGATAAAGGGGGTGTTTTTGGAGAAGAGGAGAGAGATTAGTTGGTATGACGTGGCGCTGATGTGGCGTAGTGAAGAGGAGAGAGATTAGCCATGATACCTTTGGCTCTAAGAGTGAAAGGAGTGGTCACACCACCACACAAAAAAACATCCTGTCACGTTCATCCAAAAAAAAACAATTATCTTATCATCACACAATTTCCACACCAATTTAACCATTTTTTCACTTTTTTCAATAACTACCCTCAACAATTAAATTTATTCAAATCTGAATTTATTTTATACATAAAAAACATTTCATATAATTTAAAATTTAAACCTTAATTTATTTTCATTTTAATTATTTAACTTCGTAAATTAAAAATGTAAATAACAACGTAAACCTAAACACTTTTTATTCCAAAATTAAAACATTTATTCCGTACTTAAAACATGAAAATACTAAAAAAAAAATCAAAAATTAAAACATTTATTCCATACTACAAATTATTTAAAAAAAAATCAAAAAATTAGCCGTTGTAAATATAACCGTTGGAAGATTTGAAAATTAAAAAGAAAATTATTTATAAGTTTCAAAACTAGCCGTTGGCTAGAACAATTTTAAAAAAAAAATCAATTTTTTTTTTATTCCAAAATTTACAAGTTTTAGGGTTAATTTTGTTGGGTTAAATTGAGAATGAGGGTTTGTAAAATAAAAAAAGGATAAAATGAAAATATTCCAACTCTTCTACGGCCGTGGGTAGGGGACGCCGTCCTCCACACCGTTAACGGCGGTATGGTCACGTCGACCACGCAGGCCAAAAATACCCACGGCGTTACTACTCGCTTTACTCTAAGAGTATTTTGGAAGATAATCTTAAACATGCTTGTCCCTTGGTTCTACAATTCTATTGTGATGTATAACCATTGGACTATTATGTTTTACAAATTAGGTATCATTAAATAACTAAGATAAAAGCTTATAAGTACTAATTTTTTTATAAGATATTACTATCGTGGTTCTAAAATTATCTTTTTTTTTAAATTATTGCTAAAAGATAAAAAAATATACATTTTACATTGAACTTATAATGTGTATGATTCTAAAGGTTGTTTAGTTAATTTTGAAATTTTATTTTTTAGGATAGGAAACATAAGATTATCATTTTGTTCATAATTTTTCTTTTTGCATTTGTCCCACATAGGTCGATGAGAGAACTTAAAAACAATTTATAACAAGATTTTCAAACAACTAACCTAATTTAATGATATTACGAGGCTGGGCGGAATGGTGTCAAACTTACGGGGTGAGTTAACCATTCACGTGTGACTTATCACCTGAGTTAGCCACTTACGTGTGACTTATCACCCCGGTCTAAACACTCGCGCATGAGTTGGATGGCACCTCACCTCCGGCAAGTTTCACAAAAGGTAGACCTTTACAATTTTATTTAATGTATTTTATTGGTTTGTGCGTGTGTGAGAGTACTTAGTGAGGTATTTTGATGAAAGGTGAGTTTTCAACCCACTATGATTGAAAAGTAAATTTAACAAGTAAAAAGTGAAAAATAAAATGACGTTAAGTTGACGGTGTGTTCTTCACCCTATCATTCCACGAGCCTTATAATATTGATAATACAATTCCAGTATGGTCTATCATATCGTTCAGTTTTTTACACTTAGCTGGTGGGAGTGGCAACAAAGTCACTCACCGCCACCTCAACTTTTTAACAAACTCACCCAAATTTACCAAAACTCCCCACAGGAAGTAATGACACTCACCCAAACTCACCCAAACTCACTCTACATCACCCTCATTTTTTATTAAATATTTTTTATTCATACAATTAAAACATTTATTCATACATTTTATTAAAACACGGGTACATAGAAAATTAAAACACAGTAGAAAGAAACATCAGATAAGTTTTCAAAACCTCCCAACAATGAAGAAGCTGAAATGGGCACCTATACTCAGCTTCATATTTACGAATGACGTTGTTAATTATATCCTCGTCACTTGCTCCAATTACCCGTGCACGCGTTGCCTTGTTGTGACATCTAACAAATCTACGCATGACACACTTTAGGCCCTTCCATTTCCAGATTAGCGTATGGTGTCTTTTTTTCCTCGGATCTTCTAAATGACCCTCCATCATTTGCACAACTAAATTCCAAAAAACCCGAGTATCTGTTCGGTTACTTGGCACGGTGTTTTGAGCAAACGAGTACCAAGCATGACACAAAGCTATTTCTTCCGCGGGTGTCCATAGTATAGGTGCCATTGGAGTAATGAAAGAAAATGAATTATGGTGTTTAAGGAAGAAGATGATGTTGTGTGTGAAAATATAGTGTGAAAAATGATTTGGAAAAATGGAGATTTAGAGTGTTTTTATAAGTAAAAATTTGGAATTTTTTTTATACAAACCAACGGTAACAGTGGTGGGACCCATTTATATAAACTCACCCAGGGTGAGTTTGGCTATATTTTGTTGTTGTCAGGAATCAGTCGAGCGCGAGTTATGGGGGAGGAGGAATGGGGGCTGCGCGTGACTTTGGGTAAGTGGCGGGTGGCTTTAACCCCACCCCACCAGCCTTACGACATCCACAATGAGATTGCTTGTCATACGCATAATAGTCTTAACATACAGTATAATGCATTGTGGCTATTGGTAAGTCACCATGTATTGAATGAAGGTGCTTCTCTGAACAACTAAGTATTAAACCTAAAGCTGGGCCACAATATTTTGGTTTCTCTTGAAAATCTCTTTCAGTGCGTTTGTTTTAGTATTTAAAATATTAACATGTTTGTATTTTATTTTTGCAATAATAAAACCAGAAGTTTAATAAAAAGTTAAAAATAATGTGCCTTTTTATTAAACTATTTAAGTACATTGTGGGCAGAGGCGGATTCAGAATTTATAATAGGGTGTTGCATAATTTTTTCCTCTGATTATTAGTACTAAATTTTATTTATATTACGTAAAAATGGGTGTTGCACGTATCGTGAAATGCCTTATTTTTCAACAAATATACTTTTCGTAACCTAAAATCCGATGTAGCCCGTGCTATACCCGACTCCCATACAAGGCCGTCTCATTGTTTTCGATGGCCCTGTGCCATACTAAAAAAAAGGCCCCTTAATCGCTCATATATAAGCGCATACCACAAAAGCTTCATTATGTTGCAAAAGTTGTTACACGTATAGAGGGAAATGTTAAAGTTAGGGAATTGAGTGTATTTGTCTCATACATGCTATTTAGCGAGTTTTACATAGCTCTGATATTTTAACCGAAATATGTGTGATTCTTTTAAAAGTTTTGTATATTAAGTTGAATTATAGGACATTACATCGAGACAAAACTTATATACAAACAACTAGCTTAAAGACCCGTCTACGTCGGGTTTAGTTTACCGAGTGATTTTTGTAAGAAATAACAAATGGGTGTTAATATTAAACAAAAGTAACCGGGTTCTGGTAATAGATGAAAAAATTCTTAAAAAACATGAATTATTTTATAAGCGTTTAACTTTTCAACAATCACAATGACAGAGTTTCATGCATTTAAGTCTTCAAAGGTGATATATATGAGAGCGTATAAAGTCAACATGTGATGCTCATGTCGTGAATATCTAACAATTGAACGTAAAAGTAATAACAAAATATTTTGAATAATAATGTAGATGTAATTCTTTTTTTAATGTAATTCTAATATACAAAATATTGAAAAAATCATTTGAAAATATATGCTTCACATATCATTAGAACCTTTGTTCATATACCATGTAACACTCTTTTGTATACCACATTTATAGTGGTTTTAGATATCTTCTCTTCCGAATCACAAACTATAACCTTCAAACTTTTTTACAGGCTTGGGGTAAGAAAATTTAAACAATCAATTTAAACACCAAAGATATGTACGAATTAACTAATCGAACACCAAAGATATATATACAACGATGTTGTTCTGCCAATGCAACTTTCATATTACAAAAAGAAAAGGTCAATCCCATCAGCTTGCCCTTGTGGTGTATCAAGATATGTAGGAATTAACTTTAGGAATTAGATGTCTCTTTAAGACCATTAAAATATAAGAGAAAATGATATTACTATAGATATTTGAGGGAAATGTAAAAGTTATGTGTCCCTACATAAGGCGTAGTTCTGAATTGAACCGCTCACTGCCTTGGTTTACCACAGATCGTAACGTCTCACACTTTATCCCTTCCGTTAGTATAGCAAAAGAATATTAACGTTTTCATTTTTGCGGCCTTTTCCCTCAAAGCAATTATGAGGAACATCAAACCTGTTACAACATAAGTAGTTTGATCAGGTTCATAGACATTATAGAGTGGGCACATGAACTTTCCTACAATAGATCAGGTTCATAGAATTGTAGGCTTAAGACGTGTTGATACAGTCATTCGAAATTATGTAATCACTTAATGAGCATATGACATACACAAACACACCTTTATTTATTAGCATATAATTTTCCACGCCATAGCCAAATATTATGTCATCTTTTGCAGTTTAGTGTTTACTGGAATTCAACATTACATATTCAATAATATTGCCAAAATAGGTCATTTTTTAATCACTTGGTTTATGGCCTATAAAAGTGCAGTTCTGGTAGTCAAACACATAATAGAATTTCATAAGAGTCTTTTATAGTTACGAATGTGTGAAGGCAAGAGATTGCTGGAAGACAGAGTAGAACCAAAAACCTCATGAAGCCTACACATTTACCACTTTAATAAAGCACGTCGCATGTTTCGCCTCCATGGTTAAACATAAATAAAGTAAAATTAAGTTTTAGTTGGGTTTGTTACTATCCATCTCAAATTAGAGTGTCTAACATTTAACAAAGTGTTTGGCTGATGGAATTACATGTATATTGGCCTCAGTTGTAGCGCAAAATAACATAAAACCTGAGATGAGGAATACTACCTACTAATTAGCATGTACAATCAGTTTCTAACAACCATCCACCTTTTTTAATTAATCAGTATGTGCAACGTACCAGGTTCTCGAGCTTCTTCACAAATTTTCACGCTCCATAGCCTTCGATTGTTACATGCGCGCGATGGCCTGCGTTCATCAACATCAACGAGTAACAGTTGAGGGTTACAATGGTACAGTGCTTCACTGAACAAAAAATTAATTGTAATAATTTTCACATTGAAATAATTTTGGGTCACTGTATTTTCATTTTCACATTAAAATAATTTTCAGTTAATTTTAAGATAATACCCATATTGTATATTTGAGATATCATATACATCTTACATATTGTTGCCTGGGTAAACATACTCGAAATCATATGGGTCATAGTGTTTAATTTTCTGACCTGATATTGAGTTTTCATTTCTGGTGGTGGCAATGATTATATGTAGATAGTGGCGCTGATGGTAAATGGTGGTAGTTGCCCGTGAGTCGCGGCAGTGACTTCTAGTAGTGAGTTGACCCTCAAATTTAAGGCTCTCAACATTTGTAAGAACTTATTAGCTTTGGTATCACTATTTGGTGTCCTATAAGCAGTAGGAGTTGGAGAATAACAATTGCTAGCACTGCTTCATATAGCAATTAAGCTTCTTTTGTCAACCTCATTTTTTGACTTTAGCACCTACTATCAAAGTAGATACCTCTTGCTGAAAAGGTCTTATGTCTAACACCCATTTCGTAAATTAAAAATTCCATATATTATCGCCCTATACAACGCAATTACAGACCTTGTGTCAGTGGTAGGCATAAAAGGCAAAGATTAATAATAATGTAAAAGCTTATACATATTCATTATTATCTACTACATTCATACTAACAGTTCATTCAAGAATGGAGTTTATTATAATACGACTAAATGGTTAAAGAGGTTTTGATGTGATTTAGGTTTTAATTGATTTAGGAAACATTCGATCAATAATGCCGACATACGTTTCTTAGGAAGAACTTCCGAGAAAGAATCAAAGAGAAGTGAAGATCAGACTCCTAAACATAATTTTTATGAAAATAAACAGGCAAAACGTTGAGCGGCTACGTGTTTGACCAGACTTCTGGCCATATTAGAACCGTAACCAACTATATTGTGATGTATAAATATATAATTATAAGATTAATGGAAAAGAAATTGTACCTGGTAATTGAAACATTCAATCTGCATCGTCACCGTCATCATCCCATCCCCAAGCTTTAAATCTGTTAAAAGTAACCCAATAACAAAATGTATTTAATCAAAGCTAAATCCATTGAAATATTTATAAAAACTAAATCCCTATTAATCTACTAATTTGAATCTTTCAATTATCATGATAAAATTCATTTTTTTGAGAGATAAAAATCATAAAAATATTCATAAAAGCCAAATCTTTCTAATTGGATTGATTTGATCAAAACATAAAAATCATTGAATTAATAAGATTATTATGATAGAAATCAGTTTTTATTATTTTGGCAGATTAATGCATCATGAGCCGTTTTTGGGGTATTTTGGGGAGAGATATATGTTTGAGGTGTTTTATGAATTAGATAAAAAAAACTTACCAGAAAGCATCAGGGAAAGCTCCCAGTTCTTGTTTCTGCAACAAAGAAAGAAAAAACCAACAAATAAACAAAACTGATCTAAACAAAAAAAAATTACCCGTCTAAAGGACTCCGTATTTAACTTACCTCATCAAATATATTCAATTCTTAATGGACATCAATCTTCATTCAGTTACATTTTTTTCATTGAATGAAGATGCTTGTATAATATATTCAGAATATGAAGATTAAGAAGAGAGAGAGTTATGCAACATGTTGCAAGATGCAGATCTTCATTCAGTTATATTTTTTTATCGAATGAAGATCTAAGCGTTTGTACAATATATTGAGAATATGAAGATTAAGAAGATAGAGTTATGCACTTGTGTAGTAGGTTGCAGGATGCATATGATTGTGCTGCATATATGGATTTATATAGGTGTGATTTTTTAGGGTTATCTTGCAAAATTTTAGGAGAGGAGTGTCTTTGCTCATTCATATATACACGTTTCCTTTTTAATGCCATTAAAAACATTACCAAAAATATTGCATCCGTTTTGAATTTTGAATTTTCTCAAAAATTTGAATTCTCTCAAGAATGAAGACGTATTTTAGGTCCATTACAATTTTAAATCAGACAGTTAATCAAAAGCTGTATCCTTGGTAGAGTTATTTCGGGAAATGAATTAAATTGTTTGTTGCATTGAGGTGTTGTACAAAACTCTTTATATGGAAATGAATTTAATTCTTGCATTTAATATTTGTGCTTTATACACTTGTAATATATTTTGTTTTATTATATAAAATAGATTATAGAGGCTCCAAAGTTTAATAACTAAACTACATAAATAAAACTTATAATACCATAAATAAATGGTAAGATGTATAAATAAATTATCTCTTTGCAACACAAAAGAAAAGAGAAATATGGAAAAAACTGCACAAGTCTTATTCGTTTACACTACATTAAATGGGTCTTTAAACATTAAATGAGCCTTTAAACTCTTTACTCGTTAAATATAGAGTAGTAGTTGGACATTATAACAGTATGCATTAATTGTATCAATACTCGATGTATAATGCGTGTATAACCCACTAAAACAAGAACAATACACGTGCGTTGCACGAGTAAACGTTTATTTATATATTTGGAGTCTTTATAACATCTGAAAGTAATAAAAAAATCTATAATAAGCTGAAATTACCAAATCTTTTGATAAGCATGGTTCGTACTACCGATCTTCTATTAATGTGTTTTTTTAGTACAAATTATTAAAAGTCGGTATGGTTCATAAAATATGTTGGTAATTTAATATTGACCCTTGTGATTTTTAGGTTTACTGATGATATAGTGACAAAATGGCTCGGTGTCTTTTGGATTGCTAAATAAAGTCAAACTATTGAATGGCAAAAATGAAAGGGAAATGTATGACTTTAATTTTTAAACTTAAATATGTTGTCTCATTGGTTCCAAACATAATTTTGTTGTTGTTCAAGCAGTAGCATGAGGGATTAACTTCACTCATGTGCTGAACATATACACATAATACTCCAATAAGCATATACACTAATGGTTTAATTAGTACTGTAACAAAGTGAGTGAAATGTAAAATATAGTAGCATTGGGGACGTGCATATTGTTGTTCTCCAGTAGCAACATTTAGGGCTTGTTGCCTACATTTTAGGATAATTGTTACTTCTACATTGTACCATTCATGTACACTGAACCATTCCTACTGACTAATCAACACATCTGAATTCTAATATACCGGCAAAAATTTCTCCTAACCATAATTACTCCCAATAACTTCTCACCATTGACCAACATCTCTCTCTTTTCATATATAGAGAAAAGGTCCATCACAAAGACCTTGAATGTTATATGTAAACAAACAAAAGGGAAAAATTTTCTTGGTCTCGGAAACATGCTTTTTATTGCATAATGCTCGAAAATTTTGGCAGAAAAGGGTTGATAGGTGTGTAAACACCTATCCTTTTGCCACTTAATTCTGGCTAAAACGAGACCAAAACGCGTATTTAATATCATTTGTTTGGAATTATACGTGGTTTTTGTGTTTATTGTGTTTTCAGAGCCAACCGGATGAATATTGAAGAAAACATGGGATTGCACGGGTTTTACCGAAGAAAAAGACTCAAGATAAAGTCTATTGTCCAAGAGATGCAAAAGATTTGAAGTCACTGGGCCTATTCGAAGATTTATCGAAGAAAAGGACCAAAGATGGAAGATTTACATAAGTCGAAGAAACTCAAGTTTATTAAACGAAGAAATTAAAGACGAGTTGAATTTAATCGACGACAAATCCCGAATCAGAATCGAAAACGTCAACTTTTCTGAAAAGACGAGAAGACAAGAAGAACGGGAGAAAGCCCACTCACCAACCAAAGGGAACACCTATATAAGGAATCCCCCTCACACTTTTCATTCAGTTTTTGTTTTCTCCTTCTTTTTCTCCCTTTCTGTTCGTAGGTATCACCAACACCACTAGGGTGTTTGGTGATTTTGATTATTGTTTTTCAATCTTGTAAGTTAATCTTTATCTTTTGTTTGTTAAAACCTTGTTCAATCAATATATCAATCTTTCCATTTCATCTTGTTCATCTTCATCTATTTGGTTAAAAGTTAAAGTTCTTATTTGATTGATTTGATCTTCAAAAGTTGTTGGGTTTCATGTTTTTATTGATGGGATTTGTTGTTATTGGTTAGTATATCATTTGTGTTTAGTTTTATTTAAGTTTTGGTTGAAAACTTGATGAATTTATGGCTTAAAATCGATTTCCCCTGTTTTTCGGTAATGTTAATGTTCTTGAGTTTCCCAGGTTCCGGATGAACCAAAAGTTCCGGATGAACCAAATGTTCCGGATGAACTAAAACTTCCGAATGAACCTAAACTTCCGAATGAACATAAAAAGTTCCGTATGAGTTTTCTTTTTACAAAGTTCCGAATGAGTTTCAAATCTTCCGAATAAATTTCCTTTTAAAAAAGTTCCGAATCAATTTTCAAAGTTCCGAATGAATGTTCTTTACGAAAGTTCCGAGTGAACTTCCGGACGAAAAGTTCCGGGTGAACTTCCGAACTAACTTCCGAATCAAAGTTCCGAATGAAGGTTCCGGATAAACTTCCGAGTGAAGGTTCCGAGTAAAGTTCCGAGTGAAGGTTCCGAGTAAAGTTCCGAGTGAAGGTTCCGAGTAAACTTCCGAACAAAGTTCCGGATAAACTTCCGGGTGAAAAGTTCCGGATCAATAGTTCCGAATCAAGGTGACTTCCGAATCAATTTTCTTTGAGTATTTTTAAGTGTTACTGTTTCTTCATTTTTATTTTATATTTTAATTCAAGTTTTTATTAATTGTTATTAATTTAATTGCTTTAAAATTTAAGTTTATATTTTCGTGCATTTAAACCTTTAGTAGAATAGAAAACCAATCCCTTTTTTAGTAACCAAGAACAATCATTCCACTTAGAACCGAGATCAATTCGAGAGGATTTCGAGAGAATTTAGAACCTATTGCAAAAACCGTTTATCAAATGGCGCCGCTGCCGGCTCTTCTCGTTAAGATCAACAGTTTTTTGTGAGAACTTGGATTTTGGGATCCGTTCCCCGTGAACGTTACTTTTTCATAAAAACTTTCAAAAACACAAAAAAAATATAAAATTTTTAAAAATCCTAAAAATTAAAAAACATAAAAAACCAAAAATATTTTTGCTTTGTTTTTGCCTTGTTAGTTCTTTTGCAGGTGTATGCGCACTCGATCAACGTCTTATCAAGAGCCCGAGCCTCTCGATAACTTAGACATGGCCGGTGTACAAAACAACAACAACATACCACCTCAAAACAACAATAATAACAATAACAACCCACCTTTCAAAAACATGAATAATAGCAACAACAATGAGCCTCTACCGGATAATCGCCCGATGATTGAACTGCTGCAAGCTCATGTAGATGGCAACACTGATCCAATTGTTATAAAGCCAACAATTTTAAGCTCAAATCCGGCTTTATCCAGATGGTCTCCGCTCAACCATTCTTGGGGCGTACCATTGATGATCCACATGACCACATCAAGAGATTCTTGTAACTCACCAATACGGTCAAATTCAATGGTGTTCCACAAGAGGTAATCCGGTTACAACTTTTTCCCTTTTCTTTAGAGGGACAAGCCCGACATTGGCTTGCTAAGGAACCGCCACAAAGTATTCTTTCGTGGACGGATTTGGAAACCAAGTTTATAAATTACTTCTTCCCACCCTCTCGTACTACCGCTTTGCGGAATGAAATCATAAATTTTGAACAAAAGTACGATGAGTCGTTTAGTGAATCTTGGGACCATTTCAAAGACCTTTTGAGAAAATGCCCACAACATGGTTTTACCAAAGTGCATCAAATTAACACTTTTTACAATGGTTTAAGCATGAATGACCAAGATTCACTAAACAGTGCCTCGGGGGGTAATCATTTGGCTAAGACTTCCAATGCTGCTTGGGATATCATTGAGAATAAGTCTCGTGTGCAAACCAAGAGTGTTCGGACCAATGTCGCTAGTGCTAGTACTAGTGACAGCGACAAGCGACTTGACAAAATCACTACGCTTCTTGAATCGCTTGCTACCCAAACCGCCAGCAACACCAACAGCATCAACGCTAGAAACGCTAAAGACGCTCAAGTCAATGCTGTTAGCCAACCATGCGAGATATGCGGGAGTCCTCACTCTTACACCACTTGTAATGCCACCCAAGACTACCCTTCTGAGAATGTGAATGCAGCTTATGGCACCTATACTCAACCTGCCTATTCAGCTCGACCGCAAGGTGACCGTAACTTGCTTAGCTACCGCTCTAACAACTATCTCTCACCACCCGGTTTTCCTCCAAATAACCCAAACCAACAACAAAACCTCAATCGCCCTCCTCAACAACAACAACAACCTCGTACACCATACATACCTCCTCACAAACAACAACAACCACCTCAACGAAACAACCAAGTTTACCAGCAACCTGCTTATCAATCACCCGCATACAATGCTCCTCCCAACCAATCCACCGCTTTACACCAAGAAGTGGAAACCTACATGAGGACTAACGATGTGATCGTGGGAAATCTTCAGAGGGAAGTGCTCAACTTGAAAGCAGACCTGGTAAAACAAGGGAACGATCTGAGAGCTGATATGCGAAATACTTTGGATAGTCAAACGAATGACTTAAAGAACATGATGGCTAGTTTCTTCCAAATTAATCAACCCTCTTCTTCGGGTACTCTTCCGAGTAACACCGTTGCGAATCCAAGAGGGGAGATGAAAGCAATCACCACTCGCAGTGGCAAAGGTACCAAGGAACCCGAGCTTCCTATACCTCCACCGGTGATTGTGACTAAGGAGAACGAGTCACCTGCTCCTATTCCTCAACCTTCGCCTTCCCCAATTTCTCCACCTCTTACTTCTACCCCTCCTCCACCCAAGGATGTGAGTGATCCTATTCTTCCAAAGCCTTCCTCTTCTTCCAATATACCTTATCCATCTAGGTTGAGGAAAGAGAAGCTCAAAAGCAAGGACGATATTCAGGTTTCGAACTTTCTTAAAATGTTTAAACAACTGAATTTTAACATCTCCTTCGCTGAGGCTCTCGCTCACATGCCTAAGTACGCGAAAATGTTTAAAGATCTTCTGAGTGACAAGGAAAAGCTTCTTGATATTGCCAATACCCAACTTAATGAGAAATGCTCTGCAGTGCTCTTAAGGAAATTGCCAACCAAGCTTGGTGATCCGGGTCGTTTCTTAATCCCTTGCAATTTCCCGGGAGTAGAGAATTGCATGGCCCTAGCCGATCTAGGTGCCAGTATTAATCTAATGCCTCTAAGCGTTTGGAAGCAATTATCTCTCCCTGAGCTAGTCCCCACCAAAATGACTTTGGAATTAGCTAACCGTACGGTTGCTTATCCAGTGGGTATAGCCGAAGACGTCTTTGTAGGAGTCGACAAATTCACTTTTCCTGCCGATTTCGTCGTCGTCGACTAAGAGATGGACCCTCGTGTTCCCTTGATCATGGGTCGTCCATTCCTGAGGACCGGTCGTACTCTCATCGATGTTGAAGCAGGTGAGCTTATCATGAGAGTGGGTGACGATAAAATCGTCTTCAACATGGGAAAGTTGTCTAAACAACCTTATTCATACGAGAGTGTTAATTGTATTGACGTTCTGGATGAGGCTCGTGAAGAACACTTTAATGATGCTTGTAAAAATATTCCTACCTCTCTTCCCAATGTTGAAACCGTTTCCTCTATTGATTCATCACTTTCTCTATTTGGAGAAAGTGATTTGTTTTGGAACGATCTTGAAGCCACCATGGGAGATGTGAACTTAGCAAGTGACGATTCTCCCACCAATGGGGATGAAGACATGCATTTCTTTGAAAACCTTCTCAACGAAGACAATCCTTCTCCACCATCTCCCACGGTCATTGCTATCGATACTCCGACTTTAAAAACGCCTCCCATCGAAAATCCTCCGGATTTAGAACTTAAGGAGTTGCCGCCCCATCTCGAGTATGTGTTCCTTG